>JAWNPA010000001.1:1980000-3307500 GCA_035045345.1 Drosophila hamatofila
TGGCGGCCAAACAAAAGTTGCTGCAATGGTCGCCGCTCGCTTTGGCCGCTAGCATCCGCAGCCAGACAGGAGTAAGAGCAGCCAGGAGGAGCAGTCAATGTGAATGCCAAGCGCTCGGTTAAAGCGCATCCAACAGCAGCAGGAGCAGCAGGAGCAGTAGGAGCAGCAACAGCCACGGCAACAACAACGGCCAGGCAATGGCGCTGATAAGCAGCTTATCTTCATTTCTACAACCTCCAGCGTTTATTTTTGTGTGGGCGTTGTTTGTTTGTTTGTTGTTGTTGTTGCTGTTGTTGTTGTTGTTGTTGTTGCCATTGTCGTTGTCATTTTGAATGCGAATTGTCGTCGTTGTCGTCATCTATGTTGTTGCTGTTGCTGTTGCTGCTCTCTGGGTACGCAAAATGTGTAATGGCATTTCGTCAGGCGAAGCATGAAAAAGCGACAACACACACACACACACACACACACACACACACACACACACACACACATATAAGTATGCTACAAATGCCAATGGAAACCTATGTGTGTGTGTGCTTGTGTGTGGCAAAGCAAATTTACCCCACCGCGTCTTTTTGGTGCTGAGGCTAATGCTGGTGGTGGGGCTGGGGCTGTGGCTGCTGCTATTCCTGGAGTCATCTCAACTGCTTGCTGCAGCAGCGCTGATGGCCTTTGTGGTGGCGCTGCTTAATGCTTTTATAATGCATTCAACAACAAATGAAAATGAGCACAGCAAATGGCAAAAGTATTTACATTTGCAGCTCCTCAATAGAGAGCCCCGACTCCGCACGCTCATGCTGCCAGCGAAGTTGGCCTCGTAGCCTAACTAAGTAAGTAAGTAGCCGAACTGCAGTTGCAAACTCTTGAGCAGCGCCCAAAACTGTATTACGGTAATTCAATTAAAAGCATCTCAGGACGGGCTGAGTAGCAACGGTTACCGGGCTGGGGCAGGTTGGAAACGAAAAACGACACCAGCCGCTTGCGGCATGCCAGGAATGAACAATGCAGAGGAGGCGGGCTGGATGGGCGAATGGGCGGACGGGGCGGGTGGGCCGGTCATGCCAATGTTGCTGCCAAGGTGCCAACAGCAGGAATAACAAAAACAATAACGACGTCATCAGCATTTTGCTGTCCGCCTTCATCTTTGCTGGCTTCATTCGTGCGTCCTGACGTGGAGAGAAATGTAAAACACTTTTGGTATGACAGCTGAAATGTCAGTTAAGCATGAATTGCCTCAGTGTCTCCCTGCTCTGAGCCAGCCGTAATCAAATTGTGTCTGCGCTTTTCCGTTTACAACTGCCTTCAGGTGGACTAGGTGCGCCAGGTGTGCCAGGTGCGCCAGGTGCGCCAGGTGCGCCAGGCATGCCAGGCGGGTCAGCCGAGCACCCGCTGAGCGCTTGTTGCCGACAGTTTCTTTACTTTATTTACACTTGTTGCCACGGCGGGTTAACTGCGGATTAAGTGCACCACTTGCCGGTGTCGAGTTTATGAATGTCGACTGCAACTTGACAATATATTTAAGCAGATGCTGCGATCGGGCAATCCTCGGATCGGCAGAGAACAGAAGAGCTGAATGAAACAATGTCTGCTAAATGAAGTCGAGTGACTGCTCGCTCTGTTCATGCTCTGTTAGTGCCCGCTGTCGCCGCCATTTTGTTGCTAAGCAGACATGGCTGATGTCCACACACACACACCCACGCACACCCAGATACATCTATACGCATACACGCAGCCAAATAAAACGAGTCCAGGCTGACAATTGTTTAGCTGCGTGTGCGTCTATGTATCCCAGTGTTTGTCTATAACTGTTTATGTACCATCAGTTGAATGCACCTAGCTAGAGACAGTCCTGCCCGAGCGACCTGCCGCCCGGTGCTGGGGGACCGACCCACTATAATGCGGGCCATCTATATGCGTGCAAACGTTTGCCGTTCGCCGTTCGCCTCTGTTTATATTTGCATACATTTGCAGCGATGCATGTGTGGGTGCGTGAACGAATGGGTTCGATTGGGTTGGCAGGCAGTCGCCTGTTCTTGACATCACTGCAAATACTATGCACAATGTCGTTGAAGTCAGGCTTGAATCTAAATGAACCTGGTGAAGGCCCGACATAATGCTTCAGGAGACCCAGTTCGGCCATATACTCATATGTCACATTTGTGTATAACGCCTTTAGCTTAGCAAGTTTGTGTGGCTTATTAAATGTAGTAAATGCTTTTTCGGGGCCTCTTTAATGTAGGGTCTATCCAACTATTTATGTCGCTTGTCATGTTACTGACTCCTACAACTCATGCTCGCACCTTCGGGCGCGCCGCTTCTCCTTCCCCTTCCCCTTCCCCTTTCCCCTCCCCTTCACATTCTCATGCAGCAGCTAATGCGGCTGTTGTTTGTCAAACTTTTGCGCTAGCCCCACCTCCCTTCGGGCGTGGAGATTTATTTAGTCCGAGTGTATGGCCACAAAACTTGGATTTACTTCGACACAATTGTCAGCTTAGTCACGTTTCATGTTTCTCTCTCGGCGCGCGTGTGTGTATATGTCTGGGATTTGCACAAGGCACACGGCACAAGGCACAGGGCACACACAAATACACACACATACCGAGGGTGAGTACGTTAATACTAAACACAACATATAAAGGTAAAAAGCCAAAGGCACGCGATGCGCATATTTTAGGTAAAAGTTGGTTTTTTGTTTTCTGTTTGCTTTAGTTGGGGTTTTGTATGCTAGTTAGTTTCTAACTGTTATGCAAGGACTAAAGCGTATTAGTCCTTTTTGCTGCCGGCGAACAGCAAACTTTGATTCAGGCCAGTTTACATGTTGATACGTTGATGCGGCCCTAAGCTCCTGCCCACAGCCCTTAAAGACGAGTTCCATCTCCAGTTGCTCACTTTTCTGGCCCAGCTGATTAAATTTCTTCGATGCACAACATTGTGGTGCAGTTAATCAAATTTAAGCAACGACCCAGTTGGTAGCATCCCTTTCAAGGAACGGATGCCAACCAAACCCTACCCGACCCGACCCGACCCGACCCTATTCGACCTACCCAGCAATGCTGCGGCTTGCAAACCGACTTTGACAGGTTTTGATAGTTTTTGCCGAGAGCCGTGAGACGCGACGTCGCTTAATTGATTTTGTGGTATGCAAAGTTGAGCAGATGACGGCATTGACACAGCGGCAACAACGGTACAAAAACCGCAGGCCCGCCGCTTGCAACGATTTAAGCTCGTCTCTCATTTTTTGCATGGTCGCTCCCAGCCGACTCCCCTGCTTAGTGGAAGTGCAGCCCGGCCGTAATCCAATTAGACTAAAGGCGTCGTCTGTGCCTCCGACGTCGTGTGTGGAGTTACTTTAGGGCTTCAAGTAGAGGCGTCTGGTGCTTGGCCTAATTGACAGCGACAAGTGGCACAAAAGGCTACTCTCCTGCTTGCTCGGCATGTAATAAATGTCACTATTTTTAACTATTTCCAAGGGGCAATTGTCCTAGGGCTGTAGAGCTGGATGAGGGATGTCAGATGTCAGAGTCAGCCACTTCATAGGCAGCGAAACTTTTTCGGGTGTCAAAAGAATGAGGGAAGTTAAATCTAATTCGCTGCTAAATTTGACACATTTCCAGCATTGCGTGTGGCAAGTTGAAGTCGCAGAAGTCACCGCGCAACGCGCAACTTTCTGCTTGCAACTTGCAACTAGGTCGGCCGGCAACGCCCACTGCCACTCATTTATCGTTGAATAACATAAATTAATGCAAACCGCCATGAAAACGGCAGACACAGAGGAGCGGGCCCAGGAAATGCAGCAAAACTTTCGAGTGACGCCCAAATATGAAGGCCAGACATAACTGACACTTGCCTAAAGCTCATTAAATTTTCAAAGTGCCAACTGGCAGCCAAGGGGCCAGTAAATCTCTGGCCCAGTCTATTTCACAAGGCATACCGAAAATCGGGGTAAATCAGGCAACAGCTGTAAGCTGTGTGAATTGGGCGGTGGTTGGTGGTTGGTGCTTAACCTTCTTCGACGACATTGTTGTCTTTATTGTTGTTGCTGGGACGCAATGTTTCGAGGTGCTTGACATTTTGCTGGCGCCTAACGCTATGCACCACAATTGCCTAACGCTCCAGCCGCAAATGCCGCAAGTGCCGCAAGAGTCGAACCTCCAGCGTGGCTCCATTGTCTGCGCCTACAAAGCCTACAAACTTGCTGCGCTTGACAAGCAAATTAAGCGCACAAAAGCAGAAAATAAACCAACTCAGACTGCAAGTGTGTATGTGTGTGTGTGTGTGTGCTTGTGCACATGTGAGGCAGTGTTGGTGTGGGCGTGAAAGAAAGTGTGAAGCAAATCGTAAAAAATAGTCGTAGTTTTCTTCCAGCAGCTGCAATGGCTGTGGGTGTTGCTAAAAGTACAGCAGTTAAGCACTTTTGTCTCAATGAGTGTCAACAAGCGCCCCCAAGTCTCTGCCGGCACACTGACACACACACACAAGCACACAGTGACACACACACACAAGCACACACGCACACAAGTCAAGTGCGACAGCTTGTGGGGAAAATAGAGAAAAATAATTGCTCTATTAATGAGCCTTAGGCCAAGTGCAACAAGCTGACAGACAACATGACCTGACCCAACCTAACCCAGCGCCTGATTTAACGTTCGCCCCGGCTATTTAGTTCATGTTCATGTGCAACCAACCACCCGAGGCATGGCCGCAGCCGAAGCCGACTGCTGTTCGGTTTATATCCACAATTGGCAATAAAAGGGCATTAGAATGCAGATAGTCATATACACATGTTTTTTATTTGCATCAACTGCGTCAGTTGTAAACTGTACGTATGTACCTACATATATGATATCATATTATAGATGATGATATCGTTAGACATAGCAACTTTCGTCAGCAATCTAAGCAAATACCATATTTGAAAAACTGTGTTCTCAGTTCAACAGAAGGTTGCAAAAGGAGAATGAATCTGTATTCGAATTCCAATTAAATTTATAGATTTAACTATTCTTTTTAAATACAAGAAAAACTATAAATAATCGGATTACTATTTTATGTAGCTCAGAGAAAAATGAAGAATTAGGTCAATTTATTTTTTCGTTAGCTAAAAGTAATTTATGCTAATCGATAGAAGGCTTCTCGCCATTTGGTTAATGCTCTTAGCTCTCTGGGCTGAATTGTTGCAAACTCAATGTTGCCTCGGAATCGATCTTTAAATTTGCAAGAGCATAAAGTTTACATTTACTTGTATTTGTTAGTCGAACCTAATTGGATTTCATATTTGGCCACATTCCATTGTAGATTGCTATTGCCAAGCAGCGTGTTTGACAAAAGTTGCCATGCAAACGCCGTCAACAGCAACAACAACAGCAACAACAACAGCAACAGCAACAACAACAGCAACAACAAAAACGCAATTGAAATTCGGAAAATGAGCATTCGTCCTAATGCTCCGCACTGAAGAGCAAGCAACCAGAGGCAGCCACGTGAGTAAATATACATAATACATAATACAAGAATAACAACAACTACAGCGACAACAAGCAACTTTCTTCGAATGAGAATTTCGCTGATGTCCGCCGATGCCAACGCTGCGTATTTATTTCAAGTTTCGAATTACGAGAGCATACGGTAATAGGCAGGGGGCAGGGGGCAGGGGGCAGGGGGCAGGGGGCAGGGGGCAGGGGGCAGGGGGCAGGGGGCAGGGGAGAGGGACAGAGTGATGGGGCAGGTCGTAACAACTTTAATTGGAAGGACATGAAAGAGAACTTGCTGCTTGAGACGTATGCCTGCTGCAAGTCGAGTGCCGCCTTCAGCAATCGTAGCAGGTCAGCTGCGACGGCTTCTCTGGCTTGCCTGGATTATTTATTATTTGGTTGCACTAATGGTCGAGCGAACTGGCAAATGGAACAATTGCGCTTGCCACACAATCCACATGCCACATCCACATTCCCTCAATTTGTGTTAATATAATTTAAAAATTTCTCTGCTCATTTTTTGCTGCTGCTGCTGCTTCTGCTGGTGCTTTTAGTGTACATTGGAGAGTCGTAAAAGTTGCCTGAGATGCTTTGGTTGGCACTCTTAATTTTTATTTGCCATTTCGAGGGTTGCACGCTGACCCTGCCACAGCATTCAGTTCGCTGATTTGTGGAGTCTTTCCTTTTTTTCATTTTTTTATGTATTTTTTTTGGGGCTTTCGAGTGCTTCCTTTTGAAGTTCACACACACACACATACACGCACAAGCACACACAAAATTGAAAAGTAGCGAAAGTTTTGAGGGTTAGTTGGTCCACTTGCAGTTTCTTTTTACGAATGTTCTTGCCAGCACAATTTAAGCAACATCTAGAAATAACTTTGCTTATGTACATACAACATTTTTAAGCCTAGTCGTTGCTCCGAAGTTTGTTTTCTGTAATTATGCTCCGCCGCATGCACAAAACTTTGCATCCACCCTCTCTGGGGAGCAAAGAAGCATGCAAATTATGATGACGATGCTCAAGCGAACTCTCACAGCAGTCTCCACAACTGGCTGTTGCTTTGATCAATGATTCTCTGCAGTTACTTCTGCAACACAATTTACTATATATTGAACTTGCCTAGCTTGACTTTATTTCTCACATTTAAATCTGTATCTGTATCTGTGTGTGTGTGTGTGTGTGTGTGTGTGTGTATGTGTGTGTGCATTACAGGATTCGTTCATTTAATTAAAAAGTTTGTGTTTCTTTGATTTCTACTTGCATTCGCCGCTGGGTGCAAAGTTAATTTCCCAATTAAAGTCAGTTAATTGCAGAGCGCTAGGCAACCGGTTAAAGCTCCCCGCCAACTATGCAGATATGCCCGACATGCATTTCAAATCTGTGTGCTTGTGTATGGGTGTTATGCAATGTTTCAGTGCCTACGCACAGGCGCAGCAGCAACAATTAAAAATAATGGAAAAACATTGCGGCACCAACCACAACAACAACAAAAACAACAACACAACAACGGCGCCGAGCCAACTAGCAACATTACAAGCAAGCGCTGGCATTATGTAAAGCAATTAAAATGTAACAGCAGCAACCGTAGCAGCAGCAGCAGCAGAAAAAATAACCCTCAGTATAACTTGAGCTTTACACACACACATGGACACACACACACACACACAAATAACAAACAAACCGCTGACTTTTAATGGCATGCAAAATGTGTGCCAACCAGCTAGAATCAGCTGAGCCGAGCAGGACAGCAGCAAAGACAAGCCAACAGAGAGAGAGAGAGAGAGAGCACATTAAACGAGACCCGCCAAAAAGTATGCTATGAAAAAAGAGAAGCAGCTGCTGGCATGTTACTTGCAACTTGAAGCTAACCCATGATTAAATAAATTGTTGAAAAATGTTCAACAAGCCAGCAGCGCCTGCTGCAAGCCCCGCTGCCTCACTGCCCCGCTGCCCCGCTGCCACGCCAAATGCCGCTGACCTGCTAAAAATCTATAAAATGCTGCACGGCTGGGGAACTTGGGCTGCGCCTGCTGTTAGGCAACATATTGCAGTCAAGGCCTCGCTGCGTGCATTTTTTAAATGCTCGCCGCTTCCTTTTCGTGTTGCTGCTGCTGCTGGTGGTGGTGGTGGTGGTGCTGCTGCTGCTTGTCGCTGCCGCATCGCGGCATGTGGCACAAACGGAAGCTTCTGTTTGGCTCACATAAATAATAACAATAGTGGGTTGTGGGGAATGGCAAATGTAGAATGTGCCAGGCATAGCCATGTTTGCAGTCTCTCTTTGCCTGTGTGTGTGTGTGTGTGGGCGTGGCTAGGCAGCAACACGTGTAACAATCTTGTTACAGCTGCCCCTCTCCTGCTCGCCTCTATCGCTGCTGCTCTTGCTGTAGTCCCTTATTGAAACTATTTACGCTGTGCTTACAACTCTATCTTTGTGTGTATGTGTGTGCAGTTCGTATCTATTGTGTTAGGTATACACATGTAGCCACGCACCTTTGAGTCTGTGTACCTGGCTGTTTTCACCTTGTTTCGAAAAATACCCAACTACTCACATACTGCAGCAAAGGAAAGTTATCCTTAGTGCTATTAGCTTGCAGGCCATCAAATGAAGGTAAATCTAACAACAAATTATTTCAAATTTGTTTTTCTCTCCCACCAGTTAATTAAATGAGAAAATATTTGCTTTCAGTTCACAACAATAATAAATAAAGCCTGGGCATAACAGTAAGTGTTATGCCAACTGTCAATAAACATTATTGTTGTCAAACATTAAATACACCAATTGCCTTGTGTCAACTAAGGCTGAAGTCTCTTGGGAATGGGTAAGTCTCATAATGTTTGAATAGATTGCATGTGAATTATGAATGATTTAATTCGTCTCATCGAAGAGATATTGGGAGATGTGGAGTTCAATTCATAGATCAATGGTAAAGCTAAAAGATATATAGATATTTTATTTTGCTTCTTGAACCAAGAGTCTCAGCTACCTTGCTGGTACCTCAGGATATACACACTCTACTCTATTAAATCCCTTTATTTTTCCACCTGTTAAGGAGTTTGCTAAATCTCTTTTGACATGGCAACGATTTTATTAGCTTGGGTTTTGTACTGTATCAGATCTTGTTTTATAATTTATGAATTACAAAAATTACGCAAACCTTGCAGTTGAGTTGAGTTAATATAATTAGGTTCATCTGGAAGCATACCTGCAAAAGACGAGAGTAATTAGTTGTAGCTTGCAGTTATAGTTTCATTATATGGGGGCTTAACTTAAATTGCAATTTTAAAATTTAATGGTCAAGATTTTTACGTATTTAATTTCATTATGCAATAAACTCATGGGTTTCGTTTTTATTTTTATTTATTTTTTTTTTGGCTGCAGCTTTTGCAATAATTTAATTTACTGCATTTTGTGGCTGACCACACTGCGTTTTTGTTGCTGCATTGCTTGCTGCTGCAACTGTATTGTTTTTATTTATTATTATTTTTTTGTTTTTATTTATTTTATTTGGCTTTATTTATTCTCTGATACTACATATTATAATTATTTATTTTGCAACCGCGTTGGGGCTTTGCTCATGTCACTCGCAGCAATTACCGCCTCCGATTTACTTTTATAATTTTGCATATTCAGGTGCAATTCGCTGTTCAGCCCGGGTCCATTTAGTGTTAAATGTGCAACGTTAAATGTGTTTGCCATAAAGTGAAACAGCTGAAACTAATGCTGTCATAGATGGAAACCCGATTGGGTCTCATTTAAATTATTTAACTTTCGCCCATCTGCAAACAACGGCGACACGAAGAGGCGTCAACTCACAATAAAAGTTGAAAAATTAATTTAAATGTCATCCTAATGAATGTTTACAGCGCTCATATTTTGTATATGAAACATAAATAAGCCTCATCCCATTGCCCATTTGCATCTTTTGTCATGCTAATCATGGAAAATGAAAATGGATATCAAAAATCTTGCATAAGTGACAAAAAATTAGCTGCTGTCATCCGATACCGATTCCGAAACCCCGCTACCCGGCACCCCGCCTCCTGATCCGTGTTTTCCGATCTTCGACTTCAGCTGAATATGAAAGAGTTCCAGATGTGACAAGAGAATGCGATACGAGATTCAATTTTCGATGCGCCGTCTGTCATCTGCATATTAACGGCATAAGGTATCAACTGCCATGTCGCCTGACACTTTTTTGTCCACTAATGTGCCTACATATACACACACAAACACGCGTGAGTATTATCATTCTTTGCTTGCTCTTATCTGAGCGTCGCTTGTGTGAAACTGTGAAATGATTTGGAGCTGATATGCAAATTTGCGTGGCCAGGCCGTGGCTGTGGCCGTGGTTAGTGTTGGTTAATTGAGAGAAATTTTCGGGCTTCAAACTGAAATCGACTTTTGATTAATGGGCGACAATTTAAAATGCATTTGCATTTGCATTTGCTGTGGCTATGGAATTGCATAAGCCAAGCAACGCCAAGTTGCCTAATCCCTACAGTTGCCATTGCACTCGTCAAGAAAAAACAACTTCCCGAAACATTTGTGCGTAGGCTGCTCCAAGGCGGTTCTTGACTGACTATCAACTCTTCGGCAGACGGACATTCAGTTGTTCTGGCCGCACACAGTAGCCACGGGCACATATCCAAAAGTTCAACTTCAACTGGCAACTGGCAAACGAGGATGCAGCTTGGACAAAAGTTAATGACTTGACTTGGGCAGCAGCAGCAACAATGCGAGGCGAATTTCCTTTTTTGTCTGCCCATGCAATGATAATAAACGGCAGCCTGTGCGAGCCAGCCCTGAAGGGAATGAGACAGCGACAAAGAGCCATAAAGAGGGAGAGGGAGAGGGAGGAAGCAATGCAATGTTTAACTGCGCAGGCGCAGCAGCCTTGTCGTTGTTTGTGGCAGCGACTGCATTCGAACAATGAGCATGTGGCCCCAGTTTGAATGGACGTGCTCCTGACTCGCTGTGTCCGTGTGTGGGTTCGCCGCGGTCTTCATTTGAATGCGCAACATGTTGCTGTGGCATGCAACGACCGGTGCCGGTGCCGGTGAGATCTGCCTTCATGCAGAGCTCGCTTGTGCGAGCATCGGCTACTCCTACGGCTTCATTTGCCATTATCTTCCAGTTGGTTAGTTAGTGCCCCTTAATTTATCGCTGCAAATATTTCGCTGGCAACGTCTGCAATATGAGTTGGCTCCGCTCATAATACACCTACAACTACTACACATGTATGCTGTGTGGCTACCTCCGACAATGCCACGAGGCAAGTCAATTGTCCATTTCATTTCTTGTTGTGCAACAGTTTCCGTATCGCTCTCATAAATTGCTGCTATTGTTGTTCTTCTGCTTTCAGAGTGCATGCAAATATGAGGCAGCCTCCTCCTCATCCCCCTCATCCTCCTCAGCCTCCTCATCCTCCTCCTCAAGCTCAACTCTTCGGCTCTTGGATCCCTGCTTGGTCTGCGTTTCCCGGCTACTTATTTGCTTATTGAGTTTATTATTATTGTCGTTATCTGAGCTGCCGCTACTTCTTCTGATGTTGTTGTTGTTGTTGTTGTTGCTGTCGTTGATTGTGGTCATTGCTGCTGGTTATCGTTATGTTTATTATTACACTGGTACAACTACTACCTCCACATGCGCCTGATACGCCTGATGCGCTTCATTTTGTGCCAACATTAAATTATTGCTTTCTTGTAGCCGAACAGAGACTCGAGCTGCATTGGTTCATTTTGTGTTAGTTGCTATCATTGAGATTAATGAGCAGCTTAAATAATCTTTGATAAACTTCTAAAAACCTATCTATAAAATGCACATGAAATTGAAAGTTGCCTTTTTTTTATTATTTTTATTTTTATTATTATTAAAAATTGTTGAATCCATGCCATTATAATTTGAGACACATTTGATAAGTGTATTGGAGCAAAAACTCTTTTGTATATGCAGACGACTCTTCTAGAAATATTGGAAAAGCGATTTGCGATATGTTTTCGTTTACTACAGCAAAGACTTTATACTCCTATTCCGAAATATTATACAAATATTATTTAAAAGCTGAACTCAGCAAGAATCCGACTAAAAGCCT
Source organism: Drosophila hamatofila (assembly GCA_035045345.1). Classification (NCBI taxonomy): domain Eukaryota; kingdom Metazoa; phylum Arthropoda; class Insecta; order Diptera; family Drosophilidae; genus Drosophila; species Drosophila hamatofila. The sequence continues at coordinate 1,991,565 of JAWNPA010000001.1, forward strand.
AAGCTGGCCCACTTTTGCTTCCTTCCTGCTGAGTACAGTGCTTCTGTTTGGTGTCCATGCTTCGTTATCGATTCGAAGGCTCATTTATAGTGCGCTGCCTGACAAATACAAATGCTTCGGAGTAGCATGCAGTCCTGCTTGGATTCGGACTCTGCTAAACAGTTCATCAAGCGGGCTGGCCTTCACCAGTGGCAGCGAACACGCCCATGCTGATTGTAGATGTTCATTGTTGCTGGGTTTTACCATTTACCATTTACCATTTACCATTTAAGACGTTCAAGCTTTTCCACTTCCGGGCAATGCACTCAACCGCTTCTATGCGTAGGTAGCTGAGGATTTGTGCTATACTCTTAGACCCGGCTCGAGCCATAATCTTACCACTCAAATCGCTAAGCAGCTTGGCAATAGCAGCAGCTGGAGCTGGAGCTGTAGCTGGAGCGACTTCCCTTCTGTAGAGCTGCACTTAATTTACCCTTAATTAATTGACCTGCAGTCCAGTTAAGTCCACACTCCACTCTCGCCAATCCCCGCCATTCCCTCCGCCTCGCTTGTTGCTCTACTTAGTTGCGGCGTTTGCCATTTTTGCAAATGTTTTGTGTGCATGCAAATGGTTCGTTCCGCCGTTCATTCACTCATTCAGCCAGTTAGTCATGCAGCCAGGCAGGCAGGCAGCCAGTCCGTGGTCAATTCCATTCATTTCCATGGCTCGTTCAAGTGGCGCTGTGGCCACTCGAGTGGCCTGCCCACTTGAGAGAACCAAGCCCCGTACTGACACGGCCCGACCTGAATTGCCCCAGAGCTCATTTAATTTAAATTTGAATTTGAATTTTATATTCATTTATTCGTGTGCGACTGGAGACTGACCACTGCCCGAATACCCTGTAAGGAATGAACAGCAAGACTCATCGACCGGCATTCAATACCGACTATAGACCATCGACTATCAATTGGGTATATGCTTTTCGTCTGTTGACATCTGCATTTGTTTTTGATTTTTGCTGCTGCAAACTGTCCCCCAGCAGCTCAACTAATCCTCCGCTTAGTGTTTAACTATTTTGATTTGTTGTTTATCGGTTCTATTTGCCACACAATTAATTATTTTACTGCATTCGCACGATATTTAAAAGCCTGCGGTCAGTTCGAGTAATGTTTAATTAACAGACGAATCAAGCCGGGTCGAGTGTGTGTGTGGAAATTGGGTCATTCGCTGCCCGGCTCGAATGCTCTAGATGCTGCCATATTAGGGCAACTAATTAAGGCAAGGCTATGCTAAAAACTAGCTCCTACACATGCACACGCACACGCACACGCTCGCCCAGCTCGGAGAGTCTGCTTTGTTTTATTGTGCAGAGTGTCGGATGTCTCATGGCAGTTAAACTCATTCGCAGAACACTTAATGCGCACTAATGAAATGTCAGCTTAAGTCATAACTCAACTGCAGCAGCCACAGCCACAGCTAGAGCCAGAGCCAGACCCACAACCAGAGCCACAAACAACAAAAGCTAAGTCCGAGAATCAGCAAATGAGATTGGTAGTCAAGACCAAGTTCCAGTCGAAGCCCAATCCCCAGTCCGAGCAACTGAACAACTACTTATGACAAAAATCTATGACACAGCCAAGGGCGAAACTTTTGTGGGGCTTTTCGCTTGGCTTTTAAATATGACTTGCATTTATGAGATTTATGTCCTCGCGCATGCATGTGTGTGAAAGTATGTGCATGTGTGCGTGCCACTAAACAAAATGGCGGCTATTGTAATTGATAAGAGCCGCTGTATGAGTGTGTGTGTGAGTGTGTCTGTTGCCTTTATTGTCCTGCCAATGTCCGCCATTTTGCTTACACGCTAAAAGAGATTGATGATGCCTTGAAAGACTCGGCACTCAGACCAGACTCGGCCATCGGAATCCCAACTTGCGTAATTGTAGCGGCAAAATTAAATGATGAAAAGTTTTCTTTTGGCATCAACATCCCAACCGAGCCACCCAACCAGCCATTGCCATTGCCATTGCCATAACCATTGCCCAGAGAACGACGTCCATTTGATTGATGAAATGATAAATATCTGGCTCTGTCTTTTGCCATCGCCCACAAAAATTGTTACAAGCTGTGAGCTGAGAGCTGAGAGCATGAGCTGAGGGCTGTGGGTTGTGGGTATTATTACTGCGTTATTATTAAAGCGTTTTTAATGCTAAATGTCAAATGCAGGACAGATAAGCAGCCCCAGCTGTCAATGCAGCGACGGAACGAGCAGAAAACCGCATAGACTATGCGGATGTTCGTTGAGCACCAAATACGCTCAAGTGGCTGCCAAAAGGAGAGTCGATCCAGTGGCATCATTACTAAATGAGCATGTTATGGGCTTCAATAGATAGCTGGCTGTCTGGCTGACTAGTAGTAGATGCCTCTGCTCTCCGCTGTCTGCTGTCCGCTATCTGCTATCCTCCGTCCGCTGTCTGCTGCCGACTGAGCTGCAAATCCCACTTAAAATCCGCTTCGTTTACGAAAATGTAATGATGATTAATTACAGACGCAGAGTGTGGCAGTAGCGGCATGCTGGTTGAGGTTTCTCGGGCTGTCTTTTTTTCATCTTCCGGGAAAGTGCTAAGTACGCAGCGCAGCGCTATATTATATTTTGGGCTGGGAGGCCTTTCACTCCCGCTGGCCTGCCACGGGTCATTAACGGAAGGGGGCCAGAGCAGCGCGAAGCTTTTCTAATAGTTCTGCTTCTGACCCACAGCCAAAGAAGCCGCCTCCTCGAAAAGAAAAACAAAAGTAATTAATATGCCAAAGTTTGCTGCGCTGTTGTTGTCAGCTTGCTGGGGAGCTAAGCCGGCGATATCTGCCGGATGGGTTCATTAAAGCCAAGGTTAAACCAATGTGAAGTGGAGTTTGCCTTCGGAATTCGAATTTCATAAATATGACAAATATGCAAAGTTCGGCATGCAGTCCCCACACTGGCTGCCAATATTAAAATCAAATAGTGAACGGTTAAAATTGCGGCACATTCGCTTAGGGTCATTTGGTCATCAGCGGCTTGTTATCTAGCCCCATCAGATGCTGACTGGAAGTTGTCTCTCTCTCAATGTGTTTCTCTCTCTCTTTCTCTCTCTCTCTCTCGTTCACTGAGTCCACATTACGGGTCAATTAAAAACCATTTGCATGCTAATTGCACTGCCACTCGCCAATTTATCGAATTTATTATGATAAAAGCTGAACATAATGGATAAATCAGACACGCGATGGTTCGCTGCTTGCAACTCGCCACTCGCCACTCGCCACTCCCGACTGGCAACTCGCAACTCGCAACTCGGAATGCCAATGCATTTAAAAACACATTTACACGGCGTCACCAATGCCCCCACTATACGTGCCCCAGGTCTGGGGCTATGTAGTCTATAGTTGAGCCGAACAAAACGCTAATTTGTTTTTAATATGCGGCGTAGACCGGGCTGTGGATATGGCTAGAGCAGCCGCTGCCTTGAAGCTTGATTATCTGCTCAAAAATTCAAAACCCGAAAAGTGTTTCATCGTTAACACCCCGACCGAACGAGCGAACGAGCGAACGGCCGACTGACTGGGCCTCTGTTCGAATTTCGGATTCTTCAGCTTCAGCCACTTCGACTAGTTCATCTGGGCCAAATCCTAGACGCAGTGCGGCTTAACAATGTTATTAAAATTAATATAAATGACTTCAGAGCCGCATGGACATTAGCACAGCTGGCCCTCTGCACCGACGCACCTCTGGTGCCTGGTTATGTATACATGAGTGTGGATTCACAGTACACACACACACACACACACACACACACAGAGACATAAATGTCTTGCTTGATCTATAGGCGGCGGCGGCAGCTTTAGCTGTTATTGTTTTTGTAATTAGCGCTGTGGACTATAGAAAAAATAAAAAAAACCAAACAAAAACAAGAAACTAGAAAAAAACTGAATGGCGGCGTTCAATGGTTTCTTTTTTTTCGGTTTCTACGTTCTCTTTCTGATATTTTTTTTTTCAGTTTTTTCATTTTGGACAATTTTTACGCTTCTTCAGTTGCGTCTCCGCTGGAAGTTTGTAACGCCTGTCCATATAATTAATTGTTTTCTTTGTAAACCGTACAGAGTTTCGTTGGGCATAAAATATTTAAAGTTGAAAAATATAACAAACTTAAAACTTTTGAATACCCTAAGAATACAGAAAAGAAAAATAAATGTAGAGTCTATAATAATAGTCTCATATATACATATACAAATTTTGTATATGGATCTGGATGTTACAGATTGTATTATATAAGGATGACAAGATATTTAAAGTCAATCTACACTGACTCTATAATTTTGACTTTTTTTTTTGAGAATATAAATATTATTTTCTGGTAATTTAAAAAGAGTTATATTTTCAATTTATTTATATTTTCAGGTCTTGGCCAATTGAAATTTAGTTTGAGGAACTCTTGTAGAGAGTATAGGGTTAGAGAATCTCCCCACCTCTCTCCACTTAATGCTCGTTCGAGCTGGTTTTGGTTGTAAATTTGGCTCTTTGTTCTCTAATGAAAGCTGATTGCTGTGAAGAGTGGAGAAGCTGCTGGCAACGAGTTATATTAATCAAGGCATATGAAGCTCTTCAGTACGGTATTTGGCGCATAGCATGAGTTAAGCTGATTATTAGGCTTTTGTCTCTCTGAGTTCAGCTAAAACGACTGTAAACTGTGGTAGTTTCATCAATTCAGCAAGCCGTTCACTGATTACAGGTGTAAGCCTAATAGGCAAATGAATGAACAGTTTTGTGAATTAATGAAAAGTTCTATTCACAAATTATTATCACCACTATTATCTATCTGGCAATCTGGCACTCTGGCAATTAATTTCGAAAGCGACTCTTCTTTCCACGCAATTTGCTGCCAATAGTTGTCGTAATAAAAGTTTTCATGCAATTGATTTACCTTTCCATTGACTTTAATTGGCTCGGAGTCGCACGAGCCACAGCGAAATCCACCCCCAATCTCCAAGGACTCACATGGAAGCAGAACGACTGCGACAGCCCGTTGTGAATAATACTCGCTGGAAATTAACGGTGAAGAGCATACAAAATGCAGGCGCCCGGCTATTAATAGAAATAAATTGAACGTGGCCAAAATGTGTACGGCATATTTGCCAACTTACATATTCATGTGCGATCTAATAATGCCAACAAAGCTGGCTAAACGACAAGACAGGCGGAGAGACAGAGAGACAGAGCGACAGACAGACAGACGGCAACAAGCGCTATACATACAAGATGTATGAAAGGAACTTCTTATGCAAAGCCACTTAACAAATGGCAATTTATTTGCACATAATTTGTGAGCGCCGCAGGATATTTGCCGAGGCACGAATCCTGTCTGAGCAGACGTTGACAGCGCTCAGCGCTCAGCGCACAGCGCTGGCAACTTACTAAAATTACAAATTAATTTTGCGAAAATTGGCGCAAAAACTACGGATGGACGTAGAAAATATGTTACGTAGAATATGCTATTGAAGACACAGCACACAGAGCACCCATCATCCTCCCTTGCCGATACATGAACTGTCTATATATGTGTATATATATGTAGTATATATATAGAGATACACAGAGATTGGCGAGTAAATGAAATGTATTGAATTGACATAAAAGTCGCTCAAGTTAATTCCCTGGCAATGAAATTGGTGGGCTTGCCGCCCGCCTGCCCCATCCATCCCGTCCCAAAGAAAGATGTTGAGATGCTCACATGATTACAGGGTTGTTTGGCAAAGAAAATCCGAGCTGAAAGGAAAATCTATACAACATTTCGGACAATGTCAATTTGTTAGCATTTATTGAATTGTGAATTATTAAAGCGCACAAATTGAAAACGCAACTGTATGGGAGCCGGGACAGACGACAGAAGCAAAGACTCCTCATACATATATGACTATGTATGTGTATGTATATACGTACATACATGTGTATGTTTTCTTGTATCTATAGCTTACAGAAATACCATATTGTATACAGAGCACAATGCGGACAAAAGCAAAGTCGATTTAGCTGGCAAAATAAGAAAAGAAGCCAACAAAATCGAAGGTGAATCTCATCTGGCGACGCTTGAAGAGAAACCTACAATATTGGATAACATTGGAGAACACGTTCATCGAATATTTATTTAAACAGTTATACATCAATGCATGTGAGTTCGAAATGAGTTGAGAGTGGGAAGTGGGAGTTTTAAAGTTAATATTAAGTAACAATCAATACAAACTTATGCCTAAAATATTTCGATTTGCTGGAGTTATTTGTCAAATCGAGCCTATATGCGAATATACCCACCTCCTGGTAGGTCGAATTTGTTTGGCACACCTTCATAAAAGCCCAATCAGACCACAACCAGCAGCACCACAAACTTCACTTATGGCGAGGTCTCAGGTCGTGGGTATTGAGTGCCGAAATAAATGCCAATGAAAGCGGGAAATAAATGCAAACTCACACATTCACCCTCGCACACCCTCACACATACACACATACACACATCCACACACATAGCCATTCACATACACAATATTCGAATAGATTGAAAGGAAATAGTACAAAGTGTGTTAGTTGAGAGGGGAGCAGGAGCGTGGGGCGTGGGGCGTGGGGCTTGCGGCTTGAGTTCTAGTTATACTTGCTAGTTGCGTATGAATTCAACAAATTTAATAAGCAAATAGAGCGAAAAGTGCAGAGACTGCGAAATAAGCCGTCATTCAAACGCAATTGCTGAATTTTTGTTTATTTTGTTTATTTGTTGTTGCGAGGCATGGCAAATCGATAGCACGCGTCAATTGCTGCTCAAGTGGTCCTGGCTGTTTTCAGCTGGCTGCTGGCTGCTGGCTGCTGGCTGCTGGCTTCTGGGTCCTGGGATAAATATATATATACATAAAAGTATGTCGGACCAGGCCAACCCTCGCTGACATTAACAGCTTTCGGTTTATGTGCAATTTTTCAAATATTTGTCTTGGCTTCCTTTGTACGCTTCACCCATTGCAAACCAAAACAAATGCCAACTAATGCGAAGAAGTGTGCTCAAGGACCAGCTCCACATTTGTCACGCAGCCAACCACAACGAACACACAACTACAACAGACCCACAGCCAGCTGGAATAGTTCCATTATCAAATCGTTGACATTTATGCCAGAGGCTCGCAAAATTGGCAGCACTTGATTATTATGAAACAAGCGACGTGCTTCGCAGTTGGGTCCGAGCTGAAGCATCAGTCGCCTCCTCAGCATAAGTCGCAGTCTCAGAATCTGCTCATCTCTCGTACGTGCTAAATTATCACTTGAAGACGGCTCCTTTCAAGCTGTGCAATGGCCCGCGGCTTTGCTTAGTTTATAAGTTTGTTAGTTAGTTGTTGTGCTAGTGGCTTACGTGCTTCTGTAAGTGTGTGTGTGTGTGTGTGTGTCTGTGTGTGTATGTGTGTGTAAGTGTAGCCAGTGAAGTTGAAGCAACCGATAGCCACAATGTCTAATTAAGAAAGCAGCTTAAAACAATTGAAGCTATTTGCTTTGAGCCATGGCCTTGTTATACTGTATAGCCAACAGCCAATAGCCAACAGCCAACAGCCAGGAACAAGCTGGGCGTTCTGTGTGCGGCCGGTCAAGCGGCCACTTGAGCGCATTTGGCGATAAGCCCCCGCAGTGGCAGCCTCAGAGAATCCCCTCCAGTGGGGCAAGGCAATTAGCTTGGCGGCACAAATTGGAATTCGATTAGTCAAGCATAGGGCGGCCACAGCCACACTTATGGTCTACCATTTCAAACTGAACCAGAGCCGCGCTCCCACTGTCTTCATCAACATGCTTTATCAGGAGTCGCTTTTTTGAAAGAGCGCCAAATGTGTCGAGGATATGCGACAAAATCTATTTTTTTGGGCAATCATGTTTATGGCGCTGCATTCGCAATGCCAAAGGCAATAAAATAAGCAAGTGCATAAAATGTTTGCCGCATTTTAGGCGCAGGCGCTTCCCCTTCTCGCATCTGACCCCAAAAGACAAGGGCGAACTCGCTGCCAAATGCTGAGTCGCCAACCCAAAACAAAGCGAACAATTACATAAATTATCGCAAAGTGTCAGGTCGAAACAGTTTTTCCCCCAGCCTTCCCGAGTTTTTCTTCCACTGCACTTGGCGTGCATGTAATAACAGTCTATAATAGTCACACTATCAAACAGGAGACTAGATATTGAGGATGAGTTATGTAAATGAACACAGATTTAAGAGCCTCGACTGACTGACTGACTGACCGTGCGATTGACAGACTGACGGAGTAAGTGACTCCCCGGGTTCGGTGACCCTTCAAGTGGGCTTAAAGATTTTCGTCTGCCAGTGGAAGTATTTTGCCAACTGCAGTTGAGCTTCAAGAGTTCTTTCATTCGTATTTACAAAGGAATGACAAAGGAAAACGATATGGCCGGGCTTTTTTCTAACAATCATTTTTCTATCTACTGCGACTGTCCTTGCCATTGTGACAAGTGAAGTGGACAGCCTTTGCTCCTTTGCTCCTTTGCGAGCTGGCATTAAAAAATGAAAAGCTGCAGTCGTCATTTTCTTGCCAATGCTTTCTTACAGTTCGACTGTCGGCATGGCATGGATGCAAGGATGCAGGGATGGACTGCTAGGGCAGCATAGTCGACACAGGATAAGGGACAGGAAGGACAGGGAGGACAGGGAGGGCAGAACGCTGTCCAAATATTTTTCTTACATTTCCGTAATGGGCACTGGAACTGGGCGGCGCGAGATGCAACTAGATGAGAGCATTTTTAGCAATCGACCATTTCCGTTTTTAATCAACGACAGCGAATCGATATAGTTTCGATTGCTCTATAAATACTTGTCATGCCAAATTTATGGCTCCAGAGCAGCGGAAAAATAAACCTCTTAATGCATACATATTATTTCAAATTTAACGCCGATCAATTCTATTGTCCTCAAAGGGGGCCAGCAGCATCTTGCCCAGCTTTTTTGTCTGGCTTGTATCTGGCCGGAGCATCCATCAATTTTTATGACGCCCCAGCGAATGTCGTTCCAAAAAAATAAAACCGAATCGCAGCAGCGTGCCAAATGCCAAAGCGCATTGCTCTCCATTGCTGCCAAAAACTACAATATGTATGTGGATTGCAGTCGCAAAGCAAACAATAACCAGCCATGAAGCTGAGGGGTCAGCCAGACGCGATCCTGGATAGATTGCGGCGCGCAGTTAGCGCCAATTTGATGGCTTTTGCATTGTTATTGCTGCTCCAGTTAATTTGTATTGTGCATAGAGTTCGCAAATCGCCAGATATTGTTTTTCGACCGTCAATCACGCCGCGTAGTAGCCATTCAATTTGAATGTGGGCGAGCAAACCGACATTCCAATGCTCACCGAGCACTGTGCACCTGCTAGTCGCAGGGCCCTCCAGTCCCCAGTCCCCACAGCAGCACAGTAATTGCAGGCACTTAACGCCCCCCAAATGCCACGCCCACACTCAACACACATTTGTTTGTAATGAAATTATTTAACTTGTACGCATCCGCGTCTTCAGCCTGACTCAGACACTGGGAGCGCAGCTGCCATGGAAGCCAAACTCAATTAAAACGTCAGCGCGCCGCTGTTGCTGCTGATGTTGCCTGTTAGTTATTTGCACCAGCAACACCACCAACAGCAACAGCAACAGCAACAGCAACAACACTGGCAACACTGGCAACAGCAGCAACATCTACAACTTGCCGCACATGCCAACTGATAATTAACTTGAAAATCAACTTTCAGCTGTTAGCTCGCTCAATTCCGTAGCCGCATGCACTGTTAAGGCTCCAACACCATTTCCAACTCACGAAACCCGAATAGCTTCCTTTTAATTCTGAAATAAATTCTATATATTAGCTATGGGAACGCATCGAAATTGTGAGTGAATTATATGGAAACATTATCGACATTCGGACAATTTTGATTTCAAACTTTATAATTTACATGTTGGCATTAGTGATCAGGATCAACAGCTGAGACGATCTATTCCTGTCCATCTAAAGACTTGACATTTGACAAATTGATAAACATATTATTCACACGAGCAGATTACATTTGTTGTTTTATCAAAGACGATTAAAATCTTAATCCAGCTTCAGTTATTCAATCGTATTCCTTGAAATCTGTTAAGTATAGGTAGAGGTGTGGTCAATTGCCAAACTACATATATATATATATATATACATTATCCATAAACTCAAATGCGTGTATACTTTTTCTAATACTATTAATAGACTTTAATAGTTTAATATAATATAATTTCGGATTAAGGTTCTCAGTTTAATTAATAATGTCCGAGTATCTTAACTAATGCTTAGTTATTGTTTTATGTTTTTACTGACATTTTGGTGGCTGATGAAAGTCAGCTGAGATATTTCAAAGAAGATTGACATATATATATATATATATATATATATATATATATATATATATATATATATATATATATATATATATATATATATATATATATATATATATTTATATATATAAGGCATATATATATAAAGCATATATATTGAAGGCATTAATCTGTCTTTATCTGTCATTAACAAGCATTAGAGACTAAAATGAAGCTTTGCCTGCTTTGTGACATAAGATTTTAATAGTTTCGCTGGAAATTAAATTTGTAGACATATATAATTATCTAGCTCTATATATATTTTGTCTTCTTCTGCCTCCCGATGTCCCTTACCTGTAAATTATGTCTTCGTCTTTTGGCTCTTATATTTCTTATTTTGTTTGCTGAAGCGCAAATAGCGTTAAGCCAAAAACTAATGAAGCGTCAATTTTATTTAATGCGGCTGCTGCTCTGAGTCTCGGCGACTCTTTTTCTCACCGAATTCAATTTGCGTAGCTGGCGCTGTTACCTGTGCGCGGCTCCATGAGTCTGGGTCTCGGTCTTGGCACGCCTAGTTCTTTGGCTTGTTGGGCCACGCTTCGCTTGGCAGCGCAGCGGCATTTTATGTAACCCGTTTTATTTCATTTTGCGTTCAGTTTTCAGTTTTGTTTATTATGGTCATTCCTGGGGCCAGGCAATTAATTGTCATTTGTCAACTTTTGATGTTGGTGTTCTTATCGATTTTACTTTCGTGTGGGAAATGCGTAAATCAAAAGCGCCCCCGATGAAGTCTTTTCGCCAAAGAGTTGCCCAAGTTTGGCTGAATGAGACTTTAAAAATGCTTTCCATTTGCGTGATTGAAAATTGCATTTGAAAAGCGTAAAAGGGGTCAACTGAAAGTTTTCAGCATACTTTTTCGAAGCGCTCGCTGAGCCAGCAAAAGTTAAATGCACGCATCGCAGCGCACAAACGGCCAAAGACCGACAGAGATAAAGAGCACGAGCAGAAAGAGACAGCAGTAAATAGCATAAAAGGGCCAGAAGGACGTCGCTGACGTTGGCGTCATTTTCAAAAATTTATATCAAAAATAACTGGCAGCAAATGAAATGAAAATCGAACTAATGTAAAATTTAGCACACGCAGACACACACACACACACACACACACACACACACAGACGGACAAAGTTTTTCGGAGTGGGGTTAGCGGACGGTGTGAGGGGGAGAACGAGGGGGTGGGGTTGGAGAGAAGAAATGGGGAGGTTGCACACAGCTGCAGAAATTCGTTTGGTTCGTTATTGTTGCCGCATTGCAACAGCTGCTGGCAACGGCATCCAAAAATGTTGCATAAAACTTGGCGTTCCATAAGCATGAGCTCCAGCTCCCCTCACACACACACACACACACACGCACAGAGACTCAGTGATACTTAGTGTGTGTGTGTGTGTGCGTGTGTAAGTACCGTGCCAAATGGGTTGCCTGCATTTTGTGTTCGCCTTTTCGTTGGCATAAAATTTTGCAAATAATTAGAAAATTGTGGCAGTTTCTTCGCTCAAGTGCTGGAGACGTCCTCCTCAACAGATGTTGCAGCAACTCCTGCATCATTGTTGTTGCTGCTGCTGCTGCTGCTGCTGTACAAATCTATGTCAGCTGCTGTGAGCGAGATAGCACTGGGGAGAGAGAGAGCCATATAGACAGCAGCAGCCAGGCTGCCACATCAATTAGTGCCGCACACTAACAGGGGAGGGGCTTCTGTGCCCGCTGCTGCCTCTCAGTCTTCGACTACCGAAATTTTCCATTGCCAAGGCGCCCACCTCGGCTCTTTGCATGTCATTTCGAGTGTAAACTGTGCGAGGTGTCGTCGTCGTCGTCATCGTCGTTGTCGTTGTCGTCGTTGGCTCCCTTTGTGCTGCCTCTTGACTTGCAGCACTTGTAATTGCTTGAGGTTTAATTAAAAAATGTTTGTCTGTCCGTTTAGCTCTATGACGACGGGCAAAATATGTCTACCTCAATGTGTGTGCACCTAATCATGCAAAACTGCAAAATTTGAGGCGAGTTTCGGTCCTTAAATAGTTTGTACTCAATTTGTAGTTAAGCATGCAAATGTCACTGCAAATGCTAATCAATTAATTAAGAGTGAACAAGAACTAAGAAAACTTTCTGTGCAGAGAAAAAAAACCTTGCACACAACAATTAGACTGCTTGAAATTCCAAACCGAAATAACACAAACAAAAGTCGAGTGAGAGAGAAAGGGAATAAAAGAGAGCGTGAGAGAGAGAGAGAAAGATTGGAAGTTAAAAAAATTTACTTTATCTATTGCCCAGTTGGGACTCTCGGAGATTGCAGTTAGAAAAATGTGGTGCAAATTTATGCACCAAAACTTTAAATTGATTTTGGAGTTTTTTTAGGAGATAAAGAAATACAGAGATACATATGGATAGTGCGAGCAGGAGAGCAGTTTTTGTTTTCGGTCCAATGCGACTTTCGACAGCGATGCCAAAAAAGGGATTTGGCTGAACTGGACTCGACCCGACCCTACTGAAGCGCCGGGACAGACAGTGGCAGCCAAATGATAACGTAACTTTTTGTGCGATATGCAAATGAAGGCAAAACTTTGATATCGGCAGGCGAAGTCACAGCTAAAAGTCATAGCCATAGCCATAGCCAGAGCCAGAGCCAGAGCCATAGCGAAAGCCAAAGCCAAAGTCAAAGCCAAACCGAAAGCCAAAGCCGAATTCCGCAATTGCAATTTAAAAAGTGCAGCAGGCATCCCATGATTAATGTTTGGTCTCGCCTGCCCCACCTAGGGATGTTCAGGAACTTTTCTATAGTCCCTCACCCACCTAATGACCAACTAATCGTGGAAAGTTTTGGCTGCATTTTAAGCTTCTGCTGTGTGGAAAGTACGTGAAAATTGAAAAACTTGCATTCCCACTAAGCATCTCTGCACACATGTGTGAGCGTACGTGTAACTTTTTAATGCCCTTAATTTGCTGGCTGGCTTAAAAAGTTGCGCTACGTGGACCCGAAGTCAATTTCCATGCCCCTGCCGCTGCCCCGCGCCTGCCCCCACCCATGACCGTGGCCGAAATCGACAGCAACTGTAAAAACAATCCGTACCAACGACGAAAACTGTCCCCCAAAGACACAAACAAAACATAAACAATGCAAGCTGTAAAAACAATGTGTTTGAACAATCCAATTGACGATCTATCCCAAAGGGATCCCAACTTTAAAATCCAACTGACGCCACACACATTTAAAGCCAGCCACTCACATGCATGGCCCTCTGATGATCCCACATTCCGAAATACTCCCCACACTCACTCTATGCACAAGGCTCACATTGAATGCGAAAGCTAATGACATGTTTCTTTACTCTGCTCTGCTGTGTGCGTTGTTTTAACAATTGGGTTTTGGGCTGCTTTGTTGTTCGTAATTGTTGTCTTTCGTGTTGCTGATGCTGCAGCGACAACTGCATTAAGTGTCATTAATGCTGATAAATAAATACAACATTCGGCGACAAGAATGTTAGAAAGTAAGAAATGTCGTCGAAAACGTGGGAATTACGCGAGTGAGATTAAAAGCTGATTATGCTGCTAGCTAGAAGATAGTGTAACGAAAAAGAAATGATGTCTGTCTTAGGCGGAAGTGCACGACTAAGAGATACTCTTAGCCCTGCAGAGAGTTGTTTGAATCATTCCACATACTTAAATGAAACAAATAATTGATGAGCTGCGTTTCTTCGGACAGGTAATCAAATCGAAATCGATTCAACTCGTTATCCGCACTAAGAATACATTTATTTTAGAGGGCCTGTCGCGTCTCCTTCCCGCTTCCCACATCTATCACACCCCGAACAGAGGTATAATGAACCAGAGTTCAATTACATCCATGTTTTACATTTCTATATTTAGTTCGTTCTTCTTTGATTTGTTGGCTCTAAGGAAGTTGGGAATTCCGTTTCGTAGCTTGGCTTGTTCAAACCATCCCTTCGAACACCCTCCCCCATGAAAGTCATTTGAAAGTCATGATACGCTGGCGAGCAGTAGTTAGAAACCCTTTGGTGGTGCCACCCCAGAAGCGGAACCAATTACACAACTGACAACACTACTAATATGTGGCACGACAGTTACGGGCTTACGGGTTGTACGGTTGTTGTCACTACTAATTATATTAAATATACACACGCAACAATTTGTTAACAACACACATATTGGAGTTTCGTTATTATTGGGAATCGCTTGATAACGCCCCCATTTACGGGGCACAAACGAGACGCATAAAAAATGCATGAGCGGAAACTCTAAACTCACACACCCACACACACGTGTGTCTTCGCAGTGGGCAATCGACCCGCAGCCCCGACGGCCATTGGCCATCGGTTCCCATCCATGCGGACCGCATGACCGAGTTTGAGTTTGAGTTTGAGTTTGATTTCGAGTTCGACTTCGGATTGCGAGCGCCACTTTTGAGCACAAGCTATCCCCAGTTGCACGGTCCGCGGTTCCTGCTTGAACTAGGCTCAATGATGTGTGCAGCCGACAACAACATGCGAGGTATTCAATTACCACTCAGCCAGCCAGCCCCACACGCAGCCTGTCACTTCCTATCTCAGTCTATCTCGTATGAGTGTGTGTATGTGTGCTTGTTTGGTCTATCTATTATCTTTTGGCTAGTAACTTATATTTGTGGCTGCCATAACTACGACTAATTACGTCGGACACACCACCCCAGCCAAATCCATTCACTACTCAACCGCCGGCCTGCTTAGGCATGAATAATTTCATCAGAGCCGACGACGTGTAGCCCCGATAGCCATCGCCTGGAATATCATATTACGGCTTTATTAATATGCCATTATGACTGCCAGCAGCAACATCAGCTCTCTGCAGCGGTTCATGTGTGCATTTCTAATTGTGCTGACAGGCGAAGAGTCGCGGCATTTAACGCCCGTCCCAACGGCGGCATTGATTCTCAACCTCATGTTAAAAGTAGCTCATTGTTGTTTTTTTACCCTCGCCTCCTGCTGCCACGTATTGTATTTGTCTTTTGTTGTGCTCGTTGGCTGGTCAGTTGCTGGTTGCAAATAGAAACGGAAAAAATCAAACGTAAATAAAAGAGAGAGAAAGTGCCGCAGGACACGTGTGTGGGCGTGTGGAATCAATAGTCCGTTGGATTTACCATTCTTGTAAATTAAGTACCAAGGCATATTTCATTCAAAGTCAATTTTTGCAGCTTTGACTTACTCAAAAAGTATATTTTACAACAATGCATCGCATCTTTAATAGGAATGATTATTGTTGAAGTTTATTTTTCCTTCAAATGGGCATATTTCCCAGTTTCATTTTTTGTACAAGAAATACTCTTCTTCAAGTAGTTGCAGGTTTTAAAGACCAATTATGATTTCATATTTTAAATTTTGAACGAATAGAGTACAATGCTAATTCATATTGAGATATGTAAATATTGTAGACTGATTGGAATGGAAAATTGCCGTCTGCTACGATAAGAGCAAGTCATGTCGCTCATTAATTTGGGCCCTCGCCTTTTATGTTTTCTCTGTTTCTGCGACGCCCCCTTCTCGAGCAGTGAGCGCACGCCCATGGATCAGTTGATAGTTGCATGTGATAAAATTAGAGCAGTTCCATAAAACATGGCTATATTTAAACCACAACAGCACAACAACAAAGGCGACAATTGGGCTAAAAGTGGGGACTCTCAGTTCTCGTGCTCCGTGCTCCGTGCTCCGCTTGGTAGGTGGCATAGCAGTATTTTTAGCCGTAGTCGTCGCAGTCATGTTTGTATTCGTATTTGTATTTGAATAGCATGCCTCGCTGAGCTTCACTTAACTCTTGACCTCACGCAATAAGCCCGAGCACTCACCTTAACCGTTTTTACTACTTTACGGCTAATAAAGCAAGCCAAGCCGAACGAACGCTGTGACAAAGCCATCCAATAAATAAATAAATAAACAAACTCGGACTGACAATGTTGACGAATTGTCCAATTGTCTGTCCGATTCGCCCGACTTACGGAAGGTGTCTTCACATTTAGTCTCTTTCTCTCTCACCCTCTTCAAGTCGGAGAGTTTCTTTTTATGTAACCTATAATTTTCTTAAGTAACCGGAAAAACGTTTTACGTTCATTCGGCTTCCGTTGTAGCTACCCTTCTTATCTTGGTTTCACTTGATCCGTCTTAGCATAGTTCTACAGATCTGAAAAAAGTTATTTTAGCCCTTCAGTTGACGCTAGATTGCTGGAGCTTGGCGCCCACCTTTTGGAGTTTTTAATTGATGCTTTGGCATAACCAATTATCTGACTCAAAGTCTTGGGCTCTTTAAAGAAAAACGATGTCTGCGGCGTCGACCTCAAGCCGCTTTATTTTGTGCTTTGTCACGCTTTGGTAACCCGCTGTATTTTCTCGTTTGACTATGAGGGGTTTTTAATTCATTGTGGCTATTTATTATTTATCATTCAGCTAGGGACTACCTCTGTGTCTGTGTGTGTGTGTGTGTGTGTGTGTGTGTGTGTGTGTGTGTGTGTTTTGGCGTGTGTAAGTCTTGTAAATCGTTTGCTTTCAACACTGAGCCAATACACTATGCAAGCAGTGGCAGCCAGCTCAGGCTTCTTTTTGCCTGATCATCGCATTTAAAAGTATTTTCGCCCGCGCTCGAACTTCTCTAAATGCGATTCATGTCCGTCGCGGTATATCGCATGTTCTTGCTTTTGATTTATTTTTAGTTTCTTTTCTTTTATTAACTACCTTTTTCTATAATATATGTCGACATTAGTCACGCCCCTTTGGAGGTGGTTGTTAGTCAAATTTTGTTTTATCTGCAGGGCTATAATTAATTGAATGCCTAAACATATCTGTTTCACGTGTGTATTGTACCTCCCGCTCTTTTAAAGACGCTGCTTCTATTGGGGCCAGCCAACCATATAAATAATTAGCTCAGCTGAAATCGGGCGCTCTGATTTGTAGCTGCCCCCGATTGCTAATCAGCGACGACACTGATCTTATTGATCCCGATCTAAATACATGTCCCAATCAAAGAAGCCGCAAGTTTAAAAAACAAAATAAGATTTGCTGGTGAAATCCGACAGATGAGCTCATTCATAGATAAGTTGGGGAGCAGCTTTCGGCGTTTACTGATACGAGAGGATAGCCTCTCAACAATGTGTTGCGCTCTATTCAAGCGCTGCGCAATTGAAACAATTGAAACAGATACAAGTGAATGAAATATGCAACGAAAATGCTTTAATTCGCCTGCATTTATGGTGCATGTGGCCAGCAGCTGCTTGTTGGCCAACTAACTAATTAAACCTCAAATAAAACATGTTGGCCAAGTAATTTGTAAAGCGCTTTCCACAAGTATACTAACTGTTGTGTACACTCAATATATATATATATACACACACACACATATACACGCATATATGGACATATATTTGAATCAGCTGAAAATCAATTTGGAAACGCGCACGTTTTTCTCGCCCTCTATAACGCTTGTTCCTATGTATTTTATATGCCAGTGAAAATTTACAGCGCTTGCCACACTTTCCAAACGTCGGGTTCTCTCTCTCTCTCTCTGTTTGTGCTGCTCTCTTCCTCTAACTCGTGGAAAATGCATGCTAAATAAATTTGCTGCCACAAATATAAATGCCACACGTTTATTTGCTTTCACCTGGTCGGGCTGCTGAAGGTGCCCCAGGATCCACGAAATGGCAACTGGCAGCTGCTCTTGCTGTTGCTCTTGCTGTTGCTGTTGTTTTTGTTGTTCTTTTGGCCACCTTCAGTTGACCTTCAACGAGTGTCCTTTGGTTTAGTTCAACTGGCAGTTTGTTATTTGTTTGGGTTTTCGCTTTTGGGTTTTGGGTTGTCTCCAAAAAACTTTATTTTGTTTGTTTTCAATGCATTTTAAGTTTATCTTGTGTTCTTATGAAATAGAATGATTCTTACTGCGAAATGGGGCATAAACTGGCCATTCGAACTGCATTCAATTAATTACCATACAATAAAAGAAACTGTGTCGAAACATACCTGCAAAGAGACAGACAAAACAATGTGAGGGTGAGTAAATAAGCTTAAACTTTAAAATTTGTAATCGACAGTTTATGTTATATATAGAAATATATAAATATAATAATGAAGGAAGCTTGACTTCTTACGACCCCAACACTTTGCTCCGCTCGCATTGTGTTTGTTTGTACTTAGCCAACCTCGATAATGCTCCCATTCCCTCTGTGTTGCCCAACTCAACACGCTCTCTGCTCTATCAGTCATCTTTTTCGCCACACATCAGTAACTTTAGTTACCCTCTACATTACATACCCTCCATCCCTCTTTGCGTCGTCCTCGCCCTGCAGGCCACTCAGTGCCTCAGTCTCATTCAGTTGATGTAATCAATACCTCTTTGTCACCACTGACAAGAAACTGACTTTGTCGCCTACGAGCAACACACAAAAAAATAACACTAGTGTAATCGGAAGTGTACGACCAGCGAATACCCTGCCAAGTCAACATTAAGTATTTAACGAATGCAAAGTTCAATTTTAGCTTTAGTTTGCTACATAACGGATATATATATTCGTATATATATAAGCTTAATTTCGTGTACTTTCCTACATACATATATCATGAGGATATATTTAATTTTATTTAATTTAATATGTCAGAAACTAACTTTAAATTTTATACTGGCCCACTCAATAGTTAATGTACCTATACATCATAAGTATCACCTATTATCTACTGGCACACAAAATCTGTATACCCTGCTTGTCCATGCCATGGCTATAGGGTATTGAAAAAAAAAACAAAACAACAGAAATAGTTTCAGCAACTGCGTAATGTGGGTGAAGTACGACGCTCTCTGGTTTCTTGATTGTTGTCCGCTGCATTTGAAGTCGATGTATATTCTTACAGGAAGTCAATGCACTGGCGATTGCTGCGTATGTGTGTGTGTTTCGTAATAAAATATATTTTTGATATATGTAGTTTTGAGAGCAGATTTCTAAAACGCATTCCTATTCCATGTGCCAGAGCATCCGCCCTTTCGTTTCTAATTGTTGTTGTTGCTGTGAGGCAGCTTCCGTTGTTTCCCGATAATAAAAAATGAAACAAAACTAAATTTGTTCTAGCTGCGTGTCTGTGTGTAGTTGAGTTTCTATCGACTATGCAAATTGTGACTGCAGCTTGTGCCTCAAATTGGCTGAGTTCATTTCAATTTATGCCAAAAACGCATCCACATACACCCCATCCAACGCGGCCAGACCAGGCCGACCGAGAGCCGAGACGTCATCAGCTCAGCTTATGAGCTGTGCAATTTCCCATTGCTGTCTTCGTCTGTGGCTTGTCGCTAAGCCAGATGTAGATTACGCAGAATTTTATATATTCGAGTGTAAGAAGTTTCTGCTCGCTGTTTCGCCACAGAGTTCTTAATACGCAAATACGCTAAGGGCACTCAAAGTCAACTGCTCGGCTCGAGTCGCGTACAGTCCGCCGTCTCCAGTCAGATTGCCTGATTGTCTTCTCAGCTGAGCTGTGCTGTTCTGTTTTTTCTGTTTTTCTGCTCTGCTCTGCTCTGTTCTGTTCTGTTCTGCTGCGATGTCAGCTGATTATTTTTGCATTTGTGATGCGCTTCTTTGAAAATGTTTCGCTGCCACTTGAGCAACGGACCAGGGGCTGGGGCCTAATAGTTTCGGATGCTGCTGCTGTGATAGAGCACATATTTTATTTATAGACTTGACTTTACGATTTGTACATGTCACACAAGTCAGTCCGACTTCAAACACATCCATCTTTATCATCGTCATATTGCCGTTCTCTTTGCTTCTCTCTCTCTCTATCCCTCTCTCCCTCTATCGCTCTCTCACTCACTGTCTCCCCTTGGTGCTTTCACGATTTTACTGGCGGCCATGTTAATGAGCCTAATATTGAAATTAATATAAATTTTTATGGCGCAATTTGAGTGTGAAAATGCACTAAAAACAATGCCAGCTGCTGGATGCTGTGAGCTTGTCTCTCGCATCTCGCATCTCCCATCTGAATTGGGTCAGAGCATAAAGTACCGAGTGGAATGGAATAGAGGAATGGGCGGGCAGCGAGATCTTCTCCCGCCCCAATAGTGGACTAATTGATATTTGATGTAATTTCGTGTGGGCTCACACAGAACTCCACTTGCTCGGGCAAAATGAAATGAAAAATGTCTTCTATTAGGGGAAGACGTTATAAATAAATAAAATACAATAAATGTATGCATTAGCTGCCACTAAAATGCGCATTTTTCTCATCAGCATTCCCCTGTCAGCAGCCATCGGCTTCTTCCGGCTGCCTCTCCTGCTTTCCCCCTTGTCCTCGCGCGAATCAACTGATTAACGAACATTCCTCGGGATATTTTTGATACTCGCCGTCAGTTCATATTGCTCCTCTTCTAATATGATTTCTGCGTCTTGCATATTTAAGTGTGAACAGAACTCCACGGCCATGCAAATAATGATGTAACATTTCTCACTGAAGACATACATATGTATGTATGCCTAATAAATTGATTGGGCAACAATTTGGGGGCGGTGGGCAGTGGCTGCAGTCAGAGCTAAAGTTGAGCCATTAATTGGGCGCATTAGCAACAAACTGAATAAACTAATTCATCTAAACTGTCATCATCATTTCGAGCAACTGTCAGCCATTAGAGGGCTGACGACATTCTCGACATTGACGAAAAACTTCTGGCATTACCCAACCTTGTGCCAAAGCACCGGGTTAGGAGCTAAGCTGGACAGCCTAGCTGGCTGGCTGGCTGGCTGGTTGGCTGGTTGCTTGGAAAAGTCACTTTTAATTATGCCGCAGAAGCTGGCGCTAGCCTCGCCAGCTAAATATTAATGAGACCTGGCACGCACTCGCCCCTCCGACACACCGTTGGTCGATGGCCGGGCAACCCTTATGAATACTGCATGGCCAGAATTGGCATCCGCGTTTTGCTGTTGGCTAATCAATCAATTCTCTAGTCGGGGCAATTGCTGAAACTAGTGCACTACAGAGCCACAGCCAGAAATACATCATCTTCATCCTAATCATCGTCTTCCACATCATTATTATTACTAGCAGCATGTTTAATATCATCATGATTGGCAGCAGCACAGCAGTCAGCAGCAAGCTCGAGCGTGGCACAATTGTTTTAAAGCTATTCTCGGCAAATACTGTGATTGAGTGGCATATGACCCATGCTCCATGCTCCCAGCTCGAGATTGGATACTGCAAGGCAGGCAAGGCAGGCAGGGCAAATGTGATGTATGACAAAGATTTGACAGCTCTAATTCAAATCTTGTGTACGATTCTTATGCAAAAACACGCAACAACTTGGACGAACTAATGAACTACATATGTCAGCAGATGGAAAATTACAAAATCTTGTTGCGCGTTGCGTGCTGCTTGCTGCTTGCTCGTTGTTTGTTGCTTGTTGCTTCAACTTGTGCCTCTTTAAAGGCAGCCAGTCCAGCCCAGCGGAGTGCTCCCCCACTTGGACTCGTCAACCGCAGTAGTCGCGCGACTTCAATAAACAAAATAGACGGCGACTCGGACTGTGTCGCTGACTGGGATCAAGACTAGGGCACAAGTGTAAGGCGTTAGCTTCTGCTTCTTCTTCTTACTTTTCTTCTGTTGACTTAGTATGCGGAAGCGTCTGCAGCAGGGAGCGAATCAGAGATGGAGCGAAGGAGCGGAGGTGGGTATTAGCCCCGTATGCGGAAGTGCCTGGCGTCGCTTTAGTCGTACTCGCATTGTTTGCCACAAAATGAAATATTTATAAACAAAACTGAATGTGGCACACATATAAAGATAACAATAGCTCCGGGCAACGAAACTGAAACAAAGCTCGTTCCATCTTCTCGTATTTATTAATGTTGTTCCTCTTTTTGCTGTTGTTGTTGTTGCTGTGGCATGTTGCATGCAGCAAGCTGAATGATGTTGTGGGCGAATCTGCACATGCATCTGACTGCAGTTTTGCTTAATTCTCTCCGACTTAAGCCATCCTCAGTTTTTTCTCTGTTTTTGTTTTTGCTTTTGCTTTTGTCGAGCCATTGACAATGCGCCATAAGCCAAGTTAAAGCCCAGCGGGGATTGGAGACGCCTTGAAAGCAATAATTAATGCAATCAAATGCCTATTATCGAAGATTTGACAGTCCATTGTCAGACGGCAGATTCGAAATGCAAATCACAGCCATCGCTGCCATAAATAACAACAAGTAAGAACGTTGCAGTCGGGCGTTACCGACTGCGGAATATTCATTCACAGTCCCAACGCTGCCATACATATCTAATTGATTTTGGGTGGTCAACCCGAGTATATTTTAAATTTCAAGTCTCTAGCGCTAATAGTAATCAATATAAAGCAGGGCCTGAACCCATTAAAATTGGGGAATCATAGAGAACTATTCCCGTTTATATCTCGTACATCTTTAGAGCTAGACTCTCCAAATTTTGCATATAGATACATGGGTATTTTATATAATTTTGATTTTTGTTATATTTTGAATATCGACTCAAAAATTTACCGAATTCTCCTGTTAATTTTAGTTGCAAATGTAGCAATGTGAATGAGCTGGTATTTCTTAAGAAATGACAAAAATTCAATGGAAATGTAGATCATATTTAATAAACAAAATATTTGGCCAATTAGCAAACGCAGAGCAGAGCGTTTTTCCTATACGTGTGCACATACATATTGATCGTTTATTCTATGCATACAGTCATATGCATATGTATGTATGTATATACATACATATAAAAGCGTGTCTTCTAGCATATTCTAAGAATTGATTCATGAAATTCCAGCCGTTACTTTAGCTTACTTTTGTCAGATGACGCTCTCGAAGTGAAGCTATTTCGTTTTAGCTACCGCCTGATCGTGTATTGCAGTGGCGTTGATGGTAAATGCTATGCAAGTTGCGCTGAATTAGCGCGGGTTCTAATCTCGCAAAAGCCAAGTTTTTTAAATGTCTTTTTATAAATTAGTTATTTTATTGGGAAAATGATAGCTTATATGACAAACACATAACATTTTTGTTATTAGTGAAATATTTTTATAAGTTTTTATAAGTTAAATTTTATTTTTGCTAAAATAACCCACAAATGCTTATACGTACATACTTACATACATATTTACAAATGTATGTATTCGTCTGCACACACAATTTCAGTATGCCAGCGTTTTTTACGCGTGTGCAAATGTGTATGTATGTATGTATATTCAAATGCGTATTCGAGCAATTCTAAGAATCTCAATTGTCTTTGAATTGTCTTTGAATTTTCAGCCGCTACTTTGGTTTTTGTTTACTTAGGTGCTGTAGCTGTAAAGTTTTGTGTTAGTTATGTTGCGCAAGAGTGGTGCAGTGGCGCTGTTAGCAGAGACTCTGCGCGTTGTGTCAGAAGTCCGCGGTTCGAATCTCTCTTTCATTTTTTTGACAAAGAATTTTTTTTTAAATCGAAATTTATATTGTTATAATATATTTTATATTTTTTAAATTTCTTAAAAATATTTCGTTTTGTCTTATTAATGCCTATTAAGCTTATATACATATATATGTGAGTGACACACGCATATGAATTTTGCATTTGGCCGCTGCAAATGTCGATTTGGCACGCCCCTAGTGGGCGTAGATTGAGGTGCAGGTGCAGGTTCGAACCCCGCGGAAAACTTTTTCGTTTTAATTTAATTTATATTTTTTAATTTTCTTAAAAATGTTTCTTTCCTTATTATCAATACCTATTAAGCATATTTATATATATAGGTGGCATACGCATATGAATTTCGCTATTGGGCGTCTAAAATCCGTTTTGCCACGCCCCCAGTGGTCGTAGACCCATAATTTTTGGCCAGTTTTTAGAATGAGCTGAAGGCTACGTAACTGTAAAGTTTGGACGCTTAGACTCAAAAAATGTAAAAATTACAGGGTATTTTTTGATATGCCACGCCCCCAAAGAGGCGTAACAATTATTTTTGGGTCATCGATAGAGGAGATTATCAGTAACTTAACTATCCAAATTTTAAGCTTCTAGCTCTAAAACTGTAGGAGATATAAACTTTTGCGGTTTGCCACGCCCCCTATGGGCGTAGATATATCCGCCATAGCTTATTGATCTTGGGTCGTCAACCCGAGTATACATACCAAATTTCAAGTCGCTAACATCAATAGTGCTCAAAATATAGAAGAATTTGGAAAATCAATATATATTTAGATCCGATTTGCCACGCCCCCAGTGGGCGGGGATATATAGTTTTTTCTTCTGTCTTTATAGAATCGTAACATTAACTTACGTGCCAAATTTCAGCATTCTAGCTTTACAACTTTAGAAGATACAGTTTTACTCGATTTGCCACGCCCCCAATGGGCGTAGATATATCCGCCATATCTTTTTGATCTTGGGTGATCAACACGAATCTACATTTTAAATTTCAGCTCTCTAGCTCTTCAACTAATATGATTTCTGGCATACAGGAAAATGCATTTTCCGATTTGCCACGCCCCTAGTGGGCGTATATGGAAAATTTTTACACTTTATAAATCGGAGACATATACGAGTATATGTTCCAAGTTTCAAGTCTCTAGCTTCAATAGCCGCGAAAAATATTGCATTCATACGGACAGACGGACAGACGGACAGACGGACAGACGGACGGACAGCAAGACGGACATTGCACAAAACCAATATATTCATATCACTTCGTGAATGAATATAAAAACAGGCAGGCAACGGCCCACTGCAGATAAGCATTTGACAGATTTCGCTTGGGGCATAGAATATTAAATGTGCAAATACATAAATATATGCTAAAGCCGCTTCCCCATGAATTAACTCGACATACATATATGCGAATATATATGTATATATATTAAAGTACGAGAGCTGCGCAATGAATGCGTATTCAATATTTTTAATGCCAGCTTAATAATTTAATTTCTTCCATTCTTCATTTTGATAAGGTATCTTGAAATGATATATGAGATGAATTTATTCTTCAATATCTTTCCATCTGTCTTTAACAAATGACTTAAAATATAGGATTACTGTTTATAATAAAGGACTTCAGAGAATAATATAGAGAATAAATTAGAATTTATGTTGTAGCTTCAGCTCAAAATTGAGTATTATTATAAAACGCTTCTCTTCTCGAAGATATTCACTTGATCCTCAAGTACACAACTCGCTCGCACTCTTTGGGCCAGTCGACTCTACAGTCTGTCGCGTGGGAGGCTTAAATATTTACAGTGGCTGGCAAAGTCAACGCCCGCGTGCGGAAAAGTAGCCGCAAATAATAGAAAATGGCGCAGCTGGCGGACAAAGAGCCCGTCGGCTGCCTCCTGGCGAGGTGCATTCACCTACATTTTCCGCACCCGCGCATTGCAAAATGGCGTTGCGCGAATTTGTGCAGCACGTTGGAAACTGCAGGGCTCAAGCTGGAGGGACTGGCAGCTGGCAACTGGCAACTGGCAACTGGCAGCCAAGCGTAAGGAAACGAAAACGACAAAAGTCGACAAGCTGGCGAAACACTTAAAAGTGCACCAAGTGTCCGGCAGGCAGAGTAGATGATGATTGGCGAGTGCTCGACATTTGTTGAGGTATTTTAAATCGGAGCGGCAAAGCGGTTATTAAAATTAATATTTGATGCAAGATACACAGAAACGGACAACAATTGCCATTGCAAGCAGTCGCAGTCACAGTCGCTGTAAATAGTTAGTTGTGCGTGTTAAGTATACGACGGGGCCATAAATATTTTGCCGAACCGTATCTAACATATTCAATTAAAACTTTCCTGCTAGCTGAGGCGAAAGAGCTCCACTACTCGAAAAGCAGTCGAAATTCGAGAGTCGCCACTCAACTGGACCTCAATGCTGCCCCATTGCATAGCGCATTATTGTGCTGCTTTGCGGCTTTTAGTTACTTCAGTTACTTTTGCTGTCCTTTGCATTTGCTACTTTTTATTTTAATGTGGGAATTGCAAGCTCCGAGCTCCGAGCTCCGAGCTCCGAGCTCCGCATTGCCAGCAGCCAGCAAACTCTTTAGCAATTTTGTAATTTAATTAAAAAATATTTTTTCAAGTGGTTTGCGCTGTAAATACAACAAACTATCCGCCAACACCACCCACACCCACACCCACACCCACACCCACATCCACACCAGCCCACCAAGTCAGACACACCATCAATGGGCTGGCTCTATTTTCCACTTAGAGTTTTTCACCCGAACTACTTTGCCTTACTTTTCATGCAGTTTGCTGCATTTCCAAAGTCCCCTACTTCATCTCCAGCCTGAACACACACACACAGAGACAAGGGTTTGCCTGTGTATGTGTGTGTGTATACAAGAATTTTAAAACTCCATTTTGGCAGCTGCTACTGCTGCAAGTTTCGAGTGCTGCGCGTGTGTGTAAATATTTTTTTGCAATTAATTTTGAGCGGCTTATAATTTACTAATTTAGTTTTTTGTGAGCTGCCGCACTGAAAAGTTTGTGCCACAAAAATTTTACGGCTTGGCAAAGAACACAGAACACAGAGACCCAGCCCAGCGCAGGGGCTGGCTGAGAGTCTGGGAGTTTGCGAACTAAAAAGAAAAAAGCAAACATTTTCTGTAAAATGAGTTAAACTTTACGTGCAAATGTGCAAAACTCTCGGCACTTATAGCCCTCTCCACATCTCTGCTTCAGCCCCTACCTCAACTCTAGCAGAGCCAAACTGGCAAAGTACTAAGTGCCTCCTGCTCAACGAAAGCCAGTCGAGGAGACCAATGCACAGATGAGCTGCAATAACGTTCGGCTTGGACACACGAAATGTAATTAAATTAATCAAAGCATGCATGCACATAATACATGTTACATAACTAACCATTCGCCGACACCCAAATGGAAAATAGATGTGAGGAGCTGGCTAAAAAGCTAACCACAGACCCCACAGACACACATCAGCGAGCTCAACAAAGCAGCTCATACTCAAATTTGCCAAATGTGGTAAAAGTATTTCAAGTCGAGTCCTGTTGTTGCTTTGCCATTTACACATATCACTCATATGAATTACAATTTTCTTTTTATACCCTGGCTTCAGTGAAAATGTGTAAATGGAACGAACGAACTATGCATCAGTAAAAGAACATTTGGTCGATGCACAAAGACCCATCTATGAAAACCCTCTATCTCAAATCTCTATCTTAAACCAGAGTTGGGATATTCAGACCCTTACAATTATATGCTCAATATGTGAACTTAAATTTTAAAAATTAATTCAAAATGCTTTCTACAGCATCACTACTTGGTTGCAGGGTATCTACTGAACGGGTCTTTCCATCGACATGCTCTTGTATATTTTTGTTTTAGGTCCCAAACACTAAAACTAATTTGAAAAACTAGTACGCATGTGTTTTCTGTGTGATTTTTGCTCATTTTTAGCGGCAGTGCCTTTTGCCTTTTTGTGTGTGCGGATGCGTGTGTTTATATTTCCAGGCATGTAAATACATGAGAGCACAAAGCTACAGCATATGAATATACACACACACACACACACACATACACATAAACAGAACCACTTTAGTGGGTGTTTCGTTCGTTGGTTTTAGTTGTGAGCTTGACAGCATTTCAATAGAATTAACACATACATACAAGCGTACCACATGTAAAGGCAGTGAATGGGTGAAGGAGCCTGGGCAAAAGGACCTCAGCGACGGCAAGAAAATTAAATAAAATTATAAATAAAATAGTGAAAACGAAAAGAGACCTTACAAAAAGCTCCATAACGAAAGGCTCCCATGAAAAATGCGCATTTATAGTGCCAGCCACGCTATACGAGGCGTATACGCAATATGGCAGCAAAATTTCAAGTGGGTCGAATATGTGTGCTTGTGAGGGTTTGTTTGTATAACATATATTTTAAGGGTTTTTATAACTCTTAATGTGTGTGCGTGTGAGTGTGTGTGTGCGTGTGTGTGTGTGTGTGTGTGTTTGGTGGCACTTGACAAATTCTTGCAGTTTTGCGCGCAACGTGGGCTCCACACGCTTGCACGATTTCAGTTTGCGCCTGACGAAAGCGACGAGAGCTCTTCTCACACTTGGCTGAAACCTAATTAAACTGCTCATCGGGTCCCTGCCAGGTTTCATAGTGGAAATGCATACGACACCCACCCATCTGGCTGCTGCTGGCTGGAAGCTGTGTCAGCCATGCGATCTCTTGGCTTATCGTCATGAAAAGAGGGTTACATCGCCCTTTATCAGTTGTATTACCTTTTTCAATGATCCTGATCCCGACTGAGCTCAACGATTCAATAAGGCATTGACGTGCCAAACGGGGCAGTCAGGCAAGCAAATGGGCGAATTTCATACAAGGCTTTAAATAAATTGCTGCCAAATGCAGCCGCAGCAGCAACAGTCGCAGCAGAACCGGCTGCAGAACGTTGCCCAGGCAACCAGACACAGGCTGAGCCACACAGTCCTTTAGCGGCTTCGCAACAAGCCAATGACTGACTGACAATCACTTAAGTAGAAACCGATAAAAATCTAGAATCCAGCAGACAAAGACGAAGACGAAGACGAAGACGGCAACTGAAGCTCCCAACTGGAAAACTGGACACAGACCAGACCAGGCTAAACAGAACAACAAAACAGAAAAGCAGACGAAATGAGAAATGGAGAGAACGAGGCAATGCGGCAATGCCAAGCAACCGGCCAAAGTCATGACCAACAGCAACAACCCATTGGACATTTATGGATATTGAAGCTTATGGACAGCCAGACAGACGCAGGGGGGCACGCATACAAAATAGGCGGCCATTGTTGCAACGGCAACGGAGAAGAAACTGGTTTCGTTCGTTTGCGTCGGTTGGGTCTGCGGCCAAGCGCTGGGGAAAAATGAGAAAAATATGCATAACATATTTCTTATGGAAAACTGCGGTCGTAACTGCGCCTCGCCACTGGTCAAGAGGTCAGCTGCAGCTGCAGCTGTAGCTGTAGATGCATATGCATCTGCAGCGGCCAAAGAAATATTCTGGCATGCCACCTAAAGTCTGTTGACGAAGGATCGTTTGAAATTTACATTTATTTACAAACACATTTTTAATTAAATATATTTCATGTGCTTCATATAAGATGAACATTCATGGTTATGTAATTATATTAGCCGAGAAAAGACTATCATATGACAGTGAAGAACAAGTTTTGAAATCTACATATTTATAGTGCTGACAGAAAGCAGAGAGTGCTTGAAGCTCCTATTTGGAATGAGAAAATCTTAATCAACAAAAGTCATTACCTCAGCTTTTGCCAGCATAGGATATTTATCACCTAACTCGAGCTGTTATTTGACAGTAATTGTTGAAGAAATACCTAATGAAATTTATATAGATTGAGTATTGGCAGAATGTGCCTGTATATGTATTTGAGTTGGATTTAGGTTCGGATTGGGGCTCAGATTCGAATATCGTATTACGCACACAATATTCAATAAATGTATGTATTCTCTCAATTTAAAATATTTCATAATAGATAAACTTACCATATTTAGAATGAGAGAATCTTTGAAGACAGTTATTTTGTATATTTTGTAGAAACTAAATCGAAATACAATAATGCGAAGTAAAATCAAAAGCCGAGCAACGACGTTGGAAATATGATTACTCTGACAATTGTATAGATGGCTTATGTTACTCTATTTAATACGCAAAGAGATCAGCAGACGGCACGTGATATTAAAATTTGCACAGAGTAACATACATATCTTGGTGTGGCATTGAAGCATGTGCAACGCCCACCTTTTGACCTGGCCATAAAGCAGTCGTAGAGATACTTATGGAATGCCTTTGCCTGTGCTGGCAATAATACCTTTATCCAGAGTACGTCCTTTCCTCGTGCCTTTCTTATTCGGATATTGCGAGCAACTGCTTTGTATTGTGTCTAGCACTAAAAGTACTATATTGATGTGGAACAGTTGTTGGGTCTATATTTATGCCAACTACTATACATTTGAGCTGCTCGAGAACTGCTGCATGTAACAATTGCGTGTTTTATCGCCTTTGACTTTGGAGCTGTGGAGCTGTGGAGCTGGGGCCTTCGCCACTCGTAGCTTGTCTTGGCTATAAATGTGTATATAACACAATTATTTGTAGTCGCTGCAATGGCTTATCTTGGGCAGTCTTTAAAGAGTGTTGCTGCCGCTGTTAAATCTCGCACAGTGTTCAGGTACTGAGAAATTGCTGCGAAAATACACTTAGGAATTCGACAGGCCAATAGAAAAATTACAAATAACAAATGCGGCTGTGTCATAAACTGGTCAACAGTTCCGCAGCCAAGCCGAACAAATTGTGGCAAAGCATCTGCAAAAATGCATTGCCCAGGCCCCGCCAGGGAATTGATGTCAATTCGAATGTAGAATTCCTGCTAGAACATGTGTCCAGCCCGTGTACGTGCCGCTTGTGCAGCTGCCGCGACTCTGGTCCGAGCACTAAGAACTACGGCCAACAAATAAAAACTAAATAATTTATTGACATAATATTAAGGCTGACTCGAGACTCGGGACTCGGGACTCCAGACTTGAGACTTGAGGCTCTGCCGGAGCGAAAGGAGAGGAGGACACGAGACGAGACGAGACGAGATGAGTTGGGTTGATGTCGGTTATGAGCGGAGTCGTAATTGATTTTCAAAGGGCTATTAGAGAGACAAAAAGCAGAGGAGAAATCGTGTCTCTTGTGTCAACTCGGGCAAATAAAATATAATTGTAATTGCAAAAGACAAAAGATCAAAAGGATAGAAAGCCAGACAGACAGACAGATGAACAGAGAGACAGACTAACAGTGGCAGTGGTTGGTGTCTATTCCCAGACATGGATTCTAAGGTTGAGAATCGACAAACATAAAACAATAATCATAATATTGACGATGATAATGATGCTGCTATTCGACCAACTGCAGATACAATTGTATCTGTGTCTGCCTCTGCTGCTGTCGCAGTTTCTGTGTCTGTTCTATTTCTAGCTTCATCCCGGTCTCGGTGTCGCAGAGCTCAAGTGCACAAGGCACTCGTTAAATGTGCCAAAGTAAGAAATGTTCCTCCTGCATTTAACTGCCGCATTCGCATTGATTTCAACTCTGCTAAGGGTTTTGCGTCTATGTCGCTCGCCTGTCCCATTCCACACCGCGTACACCTTGCGCCCGTCAGCGCGGCTGAGCCTGGAGCCTGGAGCCTGGAGCCTGGAGCCTGGAGCTGGGGTCAGACTCTAGGCTCTCGGATAGTCGCTTCACTGCTGTCAAGTATTTATGCTAAGAGCTGTCAAACAAGTTGTAGTTACATTGATTACAAGCGCGACTGCCATCTGCCGCAGACTCTCTTGTTCGCCATGCAGCAGAATCTTTTTAATGTGATTGCATTACTTAGTTGGGCGCTGGCTCTTGGGCAGTTGCTGATTGCATCTGGGCACTGGGCATTGGGCATTGACAGTGCAAGCCAGCACGCCCCCTGGGACTCAACAAAGCTGCCTAATAGCAACTCTTTTCTTCTCGTAGTGCCCAAGCAGCTGCGACTCACATACCTGCACTTGCAATAGGCTCTGTAAGATTATCATTTAACGTACCTGCAACGATAAGAAAAAAGACAAAAATGTTAGTTATATGAACATTAAATTTGTATAATAATATTATGTTTATCTCACTATTTTTCAATGAAAATGATTTTATTTTTATGGCTTAAAATAAATAATCTAATTTTGAGACTGCCAAAGAAATATTTCATCCCAACAACCGCCTTTACTTTACTTTAATTTGTTATTCACAAAGAATTTAGCAATATTCAAAATACAATTTTTGTACAAAGAACGAAATTAAAAATTAATTTTTAATTAACAATTTTAGCTGCAATTTGCAAAAGGCCACTTCAATAGAATTTTTCTTGCAAATTTCCCGACGATTACTGTCTCCCTAAAGAAAGTTGACCTGTATAGCCTACCTTCTTCAATGCATTGTATAAAATGCTATAAGGTTAGGTCTTTACAATAACACGCTCTTTATCTAGCTGAAAATTAAGTATTCTTAAACGGATTTTGAAATTACTCTATAAATATTATATTAATTACATATTATATTACCCTAAATAGGGACTATCAATATGGAATAGTTGACTGGGTGAAAGACATTCGGTTAAGCGCCAATTATTTTTCATAAAAGTTAACTTTTTGACATCAGTCGAAATCAATTTTAGCACTGGGAAAGAATCTAAAGTACAGAATATACGAGACATTTTATGCACCCACACACACAAACATATCAAGAGCCAATTAGAATACATTCTTTGCAAAAAGTCCGGCACGACATCCGTTCGAGCTCGACTTCATTACACAAAAAACGCACCCACGCCTCCAGCAGAAAAATGAAAAGTATTAAGTGGCGAGCCAACTAGATAACACTGGGCGATACGAGCTGGCACAAATGATACTGAAAGTAGCCCAAGTAGTCGGCTCTAGTTGGCTGAGCTATGGGAAAGGCAGCTGTAAGAGTGCTGGAGCCCCCGTTTTCACCAATTTCCAATCGGAAAAGCCACGCAATTTTCGCCTCGGCACAACGCACGAAACCAAACGCGCTCCAAACGGCTTCTCTGGCTGCTCTGGCTGCTCTGGCTCCGGTAATGGGACGAGGCGACGTTGCCGTGGGGGATGGGGGTGCTTGGTACGCGTTGTCGCTGCAAACCCAACGCGGCATCCAAAGCTATTATATGGGGCTTTTGGTTTTCTATTTTTTCTGCGCTTTGGCAGCTTTTGTTTCCTTATTCGATGTCGACGTTGGCGCTCTTTTGGCACACACGGCAATTTGGTTATCGACAACAACAACAATGGGCACAACAGACAACTCTGGCACACTCTTGGAGGCCACAAAAATTCTTTGCACAAAACACGCACATCTCCGATGGAGCTCTAGTAGCCCAAGCCCAAGTCAGGGCCTAGCAACACCCACATGGCTCGTTATCTATCCGGCAGCCCATAATGGGAACGCATATGAGAAAGTAGGATATGAGAGCGGTAGCCAAAGCCGTAAGGAAGGACACACGCAATGGGCTTGGTTAGTAAGGCAACAAAATATAGTCAATAAATTCTGCCAAAGGCATTATGGAAAATGCTTTCCCGTAAGGATGACTATGCAGAATGCGAGGGTGCGAAAAGCAAGGATTGCCAGGGCCATAGCGGGAGTGAGAGGCAGGGGCAGTGGCCAGGCTAGTGTCAGTCCCAGATCAGTTCCTCGGCTCGCTTATCGATCGAATTTGAAATGTAGTTCGCTCGCCAAGGACTGCTAAAACAATATGTCACGGCCAAGATATTGGTATGAACTCTGTCAGACTTAATGCATGTGCGCCGCTCTGGGTTTTCCACTTTCCAATTGGACTTTATGTGCGGCTTCTCGGGCTAGATAACCATGTAAGTGACTTGTCATTAAAATTAAGACGTCAGGTCATTTTATGGCCCTGTGTACAAGCTTGTTGGGCCCATAAAAAGCCGGAGTCGACTCGACGCATAGATAAACATGAATGAAGCCTAACGCGCTAAGCATTCCGGCCTCATCAGCCTCAACCTCTCCAGGCACGTACCACAAAAAATGAAACAAAACGTATATACATGTGTATGTATGTATAAAATATATGACTAAACTCAAGCAAAGTTGAACGACATTAAAACGCAGCGCAGGGAAAATTAAATTTTTTTGTGCCGCTCAACGCGCAGAACGCACATAAAATTTAAAATAAATACAGCACTTAGAGAAAAAGTTGGAGTCGGTTGGCAAAGGAGGAGGAGGAGGAGGAGGAGGAGGAGGAGGCGGGCGGAAAATGTAAAAGCCCGTAAAGAGTATAAAACACGGAAGCGAAGGCCAATGCAAGCCGGTGGAATGCTTGTGTGCCGCCTGCCTCTGGCAACTATTAACGTCTCCTACAAGGCGTCACGTAGGTGGAAAACTAAAAAGCGAACAGACTGGCGAATAATATGGCCGAGAATTATGAGACAGGCCGAATGGCGACAGCCAAATGACAGCTAAATTGGATAAAGATTTCAATGCAAGGGAGAATGGAGAAGGGAGAAGGGAGAAGGCGGAGAGTCCACTCAAGATGGGCGCAAACTGGAGAAGAACATTTGGTAAATTGCTGAAGCGCTCGAGTCGTTGCGGCGGCGGTTTTGTTTATAATAAATTAAGTAAAATCTATTACAATTTGCGCTAATATGTGATGCGCGTGGGCCGGCTAACGGGTTGGCCTGAGCCAGCCCCAACAATTGATTACAATCTGCTTGCTTGTTAAATTGCAAGACTGGCAAGAATGGAGCCGAGTCGAGCCCAGCCTAGCCCAGCCAGGGGAGCGAGCAACCCGTTCGCGAGTTGGCTTTGCCAATTTTCTGTTTGGCTTTTGCCGTTTGGCTCGTACGTGGAAAAGCCTTGTTTGGCTCAGCTCTAACCAAAGGCTGTCTCCGCTAAAGCCAGGCTAGCCAGCAAGCTAGATAGCCAACTGCCACAAACGAACAAAGAGCGGAGAGAGAACACACTGGACTCATCGGCCAAAGCGGCCAATGCGGCCAATAAGCCGACGCTTGCTAGCAAACAAAAAATATTCGTTGGATTTCCTTGGCATCGCTTTTGGGGAAATTGCGTTTCTTGTTTTCCCCTTCTTTTCCCACGACCGCGTGCTCCGCCTTATCCATCGTATTGTGTAGTTGCCTTAAGCTGCACAGTTCTCTTTGATTATGGCGTTGGCTCACTCTTCATTTGATGGCCGAAGCCCCATACAAAAGGGTCGACCGTTTGTATGTGTATGTCCGTATGTGTGTGGGTTGCATTGTGCGCGTTACGACTTGGCCAAATGACTTTTTGGCTGGCAAATTGCGTTGCTTGGCATAAAGAACAATGGCTACGCACTCTATGTAGCAGAACCCTTTCGGGTTTATGTGCCGTTGCGATTTCATCATAAACTTTGACAGCGGCTCAAAGGCCTATGTAGGCCTTTATGTAGCGCTGCGTCTATCCTTATGCAATCCAGCCTAGCGCATATAACATATTTCGCTAGACATATCTCTCTCACACCATCTACCTAGGCAGCTCATTAAAAGTCTGTAAGTTTTTTCGCCAGTTTTGTTTTCTTTTCGATATAAACGCAGCCCACGTCACAAAGCCATTGCATGTGCCGGTGCCGTTGCAGATCCGCTCTCCGCTCTCCGCTCTCCACTCTCCACTCTCCACTTGCCCCTTTGCTGGCTAATGAAGTGTTATTTCACTTTACTTATTTTTTTGTGATATTTTTTCTTTGCTCAATGCCTTGCGGGCAGCAAAGAGCTCTGGCTCTTCTCTTTCCCATATAAATTGCTCAATTCCAAGGCAAACACCGCACCTCAAGCGAGGAGATGCTGCTGCTGCCGATGCTGCTGCACTGGTTGTGGTCTGCTGTTGTTGCTGGGGCTGGGTGCAGCACACGCAAGCGAAAGATCGTCGGAGCAGCGACACCTACGCAGCTAACGTAAATTACAACAAACTCTGTGTGGGTCCCCTCCGCTGGCCGCCTTCGCTGCCCATGCCTGGATTCTAAGCATGTGTGGCTGCTGCAATTAAAGTAAATAAGCTCGCTCAATCTGGGCAGCCGAGAGACCCTTGCCAGCTCCTCCACTCCCAGCAAGCTATTTTCGCTCATCAGCGACAAAAGCGCCAACGCCCACGCCAATGCGCAAAAAAGGGAAGAGGGATAAAAGAAAAAGTGGTCAACATGACAACGTTGACATGCGACATTAAAAGCCAAGACCCAGTGGAGGAAGGTGGTTCGATTCGATCCTTGGGTCCATTGCGTGCCTATCGCGCCTGGACCCAGACCCAACCCGGAGCTGGCTGGCCGCGGCTCTCAAGAGAAATGTCTGCGGCACACGCAAAAAATCGCAGCGCATTAAAATCACGGCATGTGCGTGCAGCTGGACAGAACGGCCAGGCATGTTATCAAATAATGCTGCAAACGCTGCGTTGCCGCCGCAAATGGCCGAGCGGCCCTGAAAGTCGCGCCGGCCAATCTAAATAAATAATTAATTCGCCTCAATTAAGCCCAGGGCAAGGGCAGTGTGTCGCTTGGTCATTCGTTTGTGCACTTAGCCGCTTGAGCTGGGGCCAAGACGGGACTGGAACAAACTGTTTTCCTGCTTAGAGATTAGTTGTTGAGCAGCTAATGCGATTTTCAGCTATTCGGAAAAGATTAACAGAGCAATGAACAGGGTATGCGAGCTGGCTGTCTTGGTCTATTCTTACTCAGTTTAATTCTCCTTTCAGTGCGCAAATCTTTATGCACAGCACAATTCTGGCGGCTGCTTGGGATTGGAGTCTCTGAGATTTCTGTGCACCGCAGACGCAGAGATTTGTTTGAAGGCGACGCTTGTCAGAAGAACGTTGGCGTCCACGTCTGCAGACGTCTGTCTTGCATTCCGTGGAGTCCTCCTCCTCCTCCTCCTCGTCTTTCTTCTCTTTCTCCTGCTCGACAGCTAATTTTATATTCAATGCACGCAACAGTCGCCGTCGCCGTCGCCGTTGCAGTCGCTGCCGACGTCGCTTAGTTTATATACTTACTTTTTTACCCCAACCTCGCGGAGTCTTTGCCTTTTGTTTAACTTTTTTTTTACTTTTTCGCTGTCCCTCCTTCTTTCACAGTTTTTGTGCATTTGCCTCTCGTTTGGCTCGTTTTTTTTATTTCAGAAGCTCTATAAATTCTCCAAAAACTATTTATGTTGCACATAGTTTTTGCATAGCTCGAACTAATTATGCAGCTGGATTTCCACTCAGCCCCCAGACCCAAGTCCAAGTCCAAGCCCAAGCCCAAAACCAAACCCATTCGCAGTCGCAGTCGCAGTCGCAGCCCAGTTCCTGTTCAGGGCTAATAAATGCGTGGGTGGCGCCGGAGCCGGAGCCGGAGCCGGTCGGGCTTTCAGGCAACCTCATAGCCGTCGGCCATAATTCATGGGACTCGAGCGACGGCGTCTGTTTTGAAATTGAAAGAAAATAATTATGAGGCAGCGGAAATTGAATTTCTTATTACAGCCAGCCGAAAGGGACTAGGCCAAGCGACGCCCGCCCCTCAAGTAGCGACTTGAGCCAGCTCGAGCTCGAGCTCGAGCAACTGAGGCAGCTTGGCCATGGAAGAGCTTGCAAATTAATTAAAATCCATAAAGTCGATGGCATTCCCATAGCTCTGGGGCGAAATTTCACAGCCAGTGCAGCACAACTGTTCCAATTGCCAATTTCAATTTCAATTTCAATTTCAATTTCAATTTCTGTTTCAGTTGCTGTTTCAATTCATATTCGAATTCAAATTCAACTGTTTCGCCCATGGGTCAAGAGGGCTGCTCCCGCCGCCGCTGCTCCGTGCAGGCCTTGTTATTGTGCTTTGTTTAACATGTATATTGTATTCTGATTTATCGAGGGGCGCGCCACTTTTGGGAGCCATGCATATTTCATTGGCCGCCGTTCGCATTTGAATTTTCGGACAGCCAGCGGCATTCATTGGAGTCGTTCGTGGCTGGAGTCTTAGCCTAAGTGAATTGTGCTTTAATCATATTTGATGCCAACTACATATTTTATTTTATTTTAACAGCCAAGTGCTCTGCGCACCTTCCTCCTTCTTCATCTGGTGTGGCTGCATTCCTGCCATGCATGGGCAGTGCCAGCCTTTGTTCTGCACTCCGTACTCCACACTCTCTTATCTTAACTTTTATACTTTGGATACTTTGCGGCACTGAATTGATGAGTGTCTTCAGCATTTCAATTTTACTTACTGCAACTCCGAATAGCGCCCTTCACACCTAGACGACGCGGCGCAGGCTCTCCCATCAGCCCGACGCTGCCACAGCCACAAATTACAAATTGAAAGTAGTTTGTATCTGGCGACTACTCCCGCTGGCAGTAAAAAATTTAAGTACATAAGCAAAGTAGCTGCGGCTGCGGCAGCGGCGGTGGCGGTGGCTCAGGCTGCGGCAGAGGCTGCGCTGCTTTTGCCCCGGGGCTGGGCGCAATTTGGGGCTACGTTTGAGATGAACGTATAAAGTAGGGAGCGGGGCGAAATGTAGGGAGCATGTTATGCACTTTTCCTGCGGCTACCGAAAAATGTACACACACACACACATACAACAACAATAACAAGAGCGAAACGGGGAAACTTCTAAGTGGCCGGCCGTGGCCGAAGGAGCCGAGCAGCCAACTGGGCACTTGAAGTGCAGACCCCGTTTCAACTTCCAGCCTCTCTGGCCCGCCGTCCCTCGGTCCTCGCATCTTTGTCTTCGTCTTGGCTATTGTTTCATTCATGAATGCTGCTGCTTGGGATGCTGCCCCTTCAGTTTTGTTTTTTTGGCTGCCTGCCCAGAAAGATTTCGTGTCTCTGCTGTACTGCCTGGAGCGTGGCAAGGGCAGCAGAGGCAACCGAAGCAACCGAGGCAACCGAGGCTCAGAAGCCTGACTCTAACGCTAACCTATAATTTGCGTTAGCTCGAGAAATGAGGAAGCAGAGCAACGGGCAGCGAGCTGGCAGCTGTGGGCATGCAAAGCGCTCTTTCGACAACAAGTGATTATCATTTCGGGTTCAGTTTGTGAAAGGTAACATGCAGAAGATACAGCGCGAGCAAGTAAGCCTAGCCTAGAGTCTAGTGGACCCTCAATAAAATGTCGTCTTGGGTTATCTCTGGGCTACTTCAGTCGTGGCTAAATAAATCGTCGTAAGCAAGCGTCACAATATAAATGCTGCTACATTGGCTTTCTTAATTGTTGCTAGTTTGTTCGCCCGAGCGACTTCCGTCTTAGAGAACAGCAACTGCAACATTTTTTGTATAAATTTGGGTAATTTATTTGGCCTCAGCCAGTACTTACGCTCCTCAGTTTAGCCCAAGATACATTTGTATCTTAAGCTAATCCTTTTGGTCTAAATACGGCATTAGCACACACACACACACACACACATAAAGAGAGAGGGATAGAGTTGTAGCCAGCACTCATATATCACAGAGCAAACCTCAAGCAGCTGCGATGACAACGACTGCCGTCTGCCGTCTGCCGTCTGTCGCATCGGTCCCGGGGATTAGTGGCCACTGTCTGGTGGCTTTGGCAGCTTTCTTGGCTGACTGACAACAGCAAAAGTTGTTTCTGCTGCTGCTTCTGCTGCCGCTGCTGCTGGTGTGGCTGTGTCTCTAAATGATTATTAATTATAGCGCTTAAATTTATGCTCATGAGCGGCAAATCCTTACCCCTTGCCCCCTACCCAGCCCTAAGCTATCCGCCTAACGGTTTGCTCAGCGTTGGGTATTAGAATTATTGAAGTGCCAGTTGCGACCCCACGCATGCATCCCCCTCTCCACATCTCGGCTACGTGCTATAAATGACTAATTCATCGCGCCCACTGCCTCTCCCTGCGGAGCTCGCATGCCCGATCAGATGCCGTTGTCTATTTTTAGTAGCCGCCACTTTTGTCTACGTTTCTATTCATTTTATCACTTTGTCAATTCATTCACTTCAATCATTTCCTCGACAATGCCTCACAGTGATAATATATTAAGATAAGCATTGCCTCGGTTCGCTACCTGAATCAGGTTCTGGGTGCAAAACAGTTTCTGAATAAATATTTTACAAATTTATAGCCGTTTGTTTGGAAATACTTCCCAATGTATTTTTGGAATTGTGTTTTAGAATTCCTAGATATATGTATAGAATTTGAAGTGTATTTTGTTGTGTATTTTTCTCCATAAATTTTGGTGTCATTGCGGTTTTCATTTCATTTTTGGAATGAAACTTTTATAAATAATTCTCATACTCAGTCTAAAGCAAATCTTTGCATACTCACTAGCTATGGGGAAATTATATTTTAGGACATCTCTGTAATGGTTTTTTTTTACATACCTGCAAGTAAAAGAGGTTAAGAACTATTATATATTTTTGCTTACAGTTATTTTAAATGGCTGAAAATTAAACATTTCATTAGCCTCAGCTCTCGCACTTTGGCCGGGATAATGGTTAAATTTGAGATGGGAAATTACCTCAACAACTGTCATTTTGACAGCCCAAACTGAGAACAAAAGTTTCTCAGTTGAAAAGTAAAATAAAAGCAATAACAACAACAACAACATCGAACTGAGTGAACAACAGCGACGACAATAGAAAAAGTAACGACCTTTTTGTTAAATTAAAAGTTTATGAGGCATTAAATGCTCAGCAACAAAGCAAAATTGCCAAAAAGAACAAGAGACGGAAGAAGCAGAGGCAGAGAAAGGGAAGGGGAAAGGGAGAAGGAGAGGGAGAGGGAGAGGAAGAAAAAAATAATATAATAATAATAGCAGAAAATAGAGGGAAGATGTTGTGCGTTCAATAGCAGCCAAGTAAAAAGTCATTAAGCTCGCCAACAACATCAAAATCAACAGCAGCAACAATAACAGCATTGTCTCTGTCTCGCTCTCTGTCTCTCTCGATTGCTCTGTCCCTTTCTGTCCTTCTTCAGTGGCACAGGTCATTAGAACCACGGCATCTAAATTGCATTATCAACGCCAATAACGGGACATCGCGACTAGCTGCTGTTGTTGTTGTAGCTGCAGTATAGTAGCCAACCCTCGGAAAAAAGTCCCCCTGGCAGAAAGAAAGTTATAATAAAAATGGCATTATTTGTCAACGCCATAAACATATCGAGTATATATAGCGATGTCTTCTGCTGTGGTCGTTGTTGTTGTTGTTGCTACTGTTGTTGTAGTTGTTGTTGTTGCATTGCAGCAGGGTGGCAACTCTGTTATGCGTACGACACTGCATTCACAGGGTGCTGACCATATGGCCAGCTCCTCTCGCAGTATCCATGTGCCAAAAACTGCAATTAATTATTTTTTATTGAGTGTTCAGTGCATTCATTATGTACTGTGTGGGGTGGACCAACATGGCAGAATTAGGCTGGGGTGGGCCACTGGAGGGGTGGTCCTAATCACTAAATTTGTAAAGTATTAACGGCCGCGCTGGCACCGTTGCCACTGCACATTTAATTATGAAGACATGTGGCGACGATTGTGCTGACAGTTGTGGCTAATGACATTAGGCCCGGCCAAGGCTTACAGGTCATAGACGTAGAACCGGAGAGCCGGAAAGCCGGAGAACCGGAGACCGACAAGCCAGCTTAATCCGCAGCATTTGCGGCCGAGTGCTAGGCATTAGGCCGGGCATTTTAATTTTCAAAACTGTTTACATGCAACTCTTTTGCGCCCAGCTTCTGTCAGCTTCCCTTTTCCATCCCCTTCCTCACTGCAGGGGGTTGCGGTTTTCTGTGGAAATTCAGCATTGTGAAGAGCGCATGGAAATATGCAAAATATTACAAACATTTCTGGCCAGCCCGGAGAGATAGACTTTAAAGCGGCACTGTTGGAAAGCCGCATGTGTGCGGGATTTTTGTGTTAATTTTTTAAAGCGAATGCTGTGGAAAAGCGGTTGACGGGAAAGGTTATAGGTGAGGGGTGAGGGGTGAGGGGCAGGAAGAGTGGGCTGAAAGCTACGCTGCCATTTTCCATTCTGTCAGTTGATCACTTGCTGTGCAACAATGGCAACATGCTGATTCAAATATGTTTGTTTGGCTTCGCTCGTTTCCCAACACTGCTCCTTGACAGCAGCTGCCATAGAAGATTCTTATGCTTAGTTTTGGCTTTGGCCATGCTCTCGGCTCATTGACGCAAAGTAAATCCTTGGCGTTTTGTAAAGCACCACCTACAGCTGACATCCTAACAAAGACTGAAATAAATGCTCCATCCTTATATACATATACAGCTGTATATATGTATGTATCTACATATATAGATTTACATATGCATGCCAAAAGCTCCCAATTGTCTGGCCTTCATAATGATATTGTGTGAGATGACCCACTTAGACGCAAGGAAATCCAAAAATGTTCGTCTTATGTCACGAATGCCAGGGCACATATCAAAACTCCTACATTCAGATATGTGGCAGGCAACGGCATGTGAAATGGGCTGCGTATGTATCTGACAATAAAAAATTGGTTTTCACTTTCGGCACGCGGCACGATGAAATTGAAAGGAACCTGCCAGAGATGGCTGCCTATGCTCGGAGATAGTACCTCAAAACATTGACAGCCGTGGCCAATGCACTTGGCTAAGGAAATTCTATTTGGGGTCGGGCCTGGAACTCGAATATGAATATGACTGATTAAGCAATACGAATCGATTGTCTACACTCTGTACTCTGCTCGCATGGGATGCGATTATCCTTCGCTCTGCAAAGGCAGAGTCAGAGGCAGAGACAGAGGCAGAGACAGAGGCAGAGACAGAG
This sequence comes from Drosophila hamatofila, assembly GCA_035045345.1. Lineage (NCBI taxonomy): Eukaryota > Metazoa > Arthropoda > Insecta > Diptera > Drosophilidae > Drosophila > Drosophila hamatofila. The sequence goes on from JAWNPA010000001.1 coordinate 2,034,258, forward strand.
GCAGAGACAGAGGCTGCTGGCTCTTTCAAACGTGAATTCCTCGATTTTCGTTGCCTTTTTTGTGGCTGCTGTCAGAACTGACAAACGCAAATGATTAATGTGTGTTTGCATGCGTGTAAATGTCGCTAGGTGCGGGTGGCTGAGCGGCGGTTGTAGGTAGCAGTGGGTCACGGCATGGCAGAAAGAAGCGAGTTTTTCGAGCTGTGGCGTTGCATCGATTTGCTGTCTTTGACTTTCCACTGCAAAGCTGTTGACATTTGTAGTTGGCCCTCCCTTATGGCTCCTACTGCCTGCCACGACACGCACGACATGCCGCAACAACAACAACAACAGCAGCAACAACAACATCAACTATCGACCAGATTTGACATTAAATAATGAGTTATACTGCTGACGGCTGAGAATTTGCAACATGTGCCGCCACCCCACCCCACCCCACCCCACCCTACTCCACTCCACTCCCTACCTCATATGCTTCAATCACATTCTGAGAGTCTTCGAGTCTTGGCGTCTTGGCGGCGTCTGCTGGGTGGGCGTTTTGCGTGCGTTGGGTTTTTAGGCATGGGAATTAGTCATCACTAGATTTTCGCTCTATTCATATTAGATTCGTTTGGCCTGTTCATTTACACATTTACCATTTACACATTTACCATTTGCCCATTTGCAGTTGAGGGCCGCCTAATCCCAACTCCATTCTCCTGCAACTTTGCCAATTCATCATCTGATTTGACTTTGCATCTGTTTCCTTCTGTTGCTGCTGCTGGCGTTTCCACTTGGCTGCCTTGCCCACCACACACACACACACACACACACACACATTTGCATTCGTTTATATGTGACGACTGGCTTCGTCGTCTGCCTACGCTGGCGGCTTCTTCATCAACGACTGTCAGTCGTCTGTCAGTCAGTTAAACGTTTTGCACATTTATTCTGCGCAGTTCCGCAAACAAATTTGCATTTCGTCCGCTCGCAAGTGTGGCGCCTGCGCACAGCTCTCCAAACATCACCTGAACTGAATGTCTAATTAAGTTGCTGCTTGTTTCCACTGCAACTGCACTGCTACTGCAACTCCAATTGCAACTCCAATTGCAATCGCTGCGATTGTCTATTCGCCTGCAACACGCGTTTACCTTTCTGGGATGTGCTGCGCAGTCGCAGTAATATTTGCTCTTTTCGAATGCAGCTCGAGCAGCTACTGGAGTTTCGTGTTGCTGTCTCGTAGCAACAGTTGCTGTTGTTGCTGTTGTTGGTAGAGGGTCGGGCCGACTTCATGCTCGTGTTGACAATGTGGCATATATATATATTGTAGCTGTTGTTGTTGTCGCTTTGTTGTTCTGTTGTTTTGGGTGCAGGCTACATTGGCTGTCCCGTGTTGCTTTAAAGTTTAGTTGATTTTGCCAAAAACGATTGTGGAATTCAGCGGCAGCTGCGTCTAATTGCCTGTGGTCGCTTGTCACAGTGGTGCGCGCTTTTGGGTTTATCAAGAGTTGTTGAAATTTGGCAAAAAGTGATTTGGGAATTGTGTAAACAGTGGCACAGATAGCTAAGGTGACATATCTATCTGCATTTTTTACTAATGTATCTGAAATTTTCTGTTGAAAATCTTTTAGAGTTAGCTTTAAAAAAAAATTGTTCCAGGCCTTTTCGGGTATATATCTACGCAATAATATTTATTCTCATATCTATTCTATCCATCTATTCATTCATGTATTTTTTCCATCTTTCTCTTTAAATATATTAATCCATTTATAAATAGCAATATTTTGTTCTTCTTATACATACTTATTTTTTATTTGTGTGTCCATCTCTCAAACATTGCGTGAATTTTTAACTATATCTCTTTGCTTTGCGCGTTTACCAAATTTTATTTAAGTATTTTGTTATGCATTTATATAGTATATACACTATATCAATAGGCAACACCTTTACTTCCTTTGTTTTCCATTTTCACAACAAACTAGACATATACGATATACACTTAACACAAAGAGTTGATATCACAGATAGAATCGATATATGCTTGGCATACAAATCTTTCTCTACTCATCTATATTTTATGTATATCTTATCATCTATGCAAAGCTCTATTACTTATCTATTTACACAAAGCTCCAACCCAGGAACCAAATACCAATTTGAAATCAATCGAGGGCTTGAATAGCCAGTTGAAAGGGGAAGTCATTAGGAGAGTTGTTTATTTGGTCAGCCAGTTTACATCATTCGCTCATTTGCATTGTCAAAGGAAATTAACATCCAATTTACTTGAGCTCGACCCCCTAGTCCCTCATTAGTTCTACATTTAGCAATTACACGATAATTTACGGCACAAATGTATTTCATATTAGTGGAGCTGAGCTGTCGCTGCTGTTGTTATTCTAGTTGTTGTTGTTGTCAACTTAATGTCCTTTGCATAAGCGCACGCTTGTCGCGTTCATATCCTTTTTATTTGCCTTAACACATTTAATTAACAAAGCAATTAAGCAGAGAGAAATGCCAAACCAAGAGAACCAAGAGAACCAGAAAAGAAAAGCATTTTTAATTTAATTTATATCGTTCTGTTTCTGTGGGTCTGTGTGTGTATGAAGCGTCCTTTATTTCAGTATGTGTGTGTGTGGCCTTAGCCGCTCTGCTTTCATCCGCTCTGCTCTGTTGTTATTGTAAAATAATGCGTTAAAATAGTATGATGTTATTTATGTGTGTGTGTGTGTGTGTGTGTGTGTGTGTGTGTGAGTGAAGTGCGAATGAGATGCAAAATGGACGAAGGACTCAGCAATGCGCATTACCATGATGACGTTTTTATTGCTCGCTACAAACAATAACATCGTCTATCTCCATCTCTTTTATATTGTGTGCTTCGTCCTTGTCACGCGCTGCCTTCGCCGCTCGCTCAGTCCTGACTCCTGCATGGGCAACAAAAGGCAAATTTATGCAAAGCAAAGAATTTTTAATTAAATTTCACACACAAACGCACAAGAAGTGACGGCTAGAGAGCGAACTAACTTATTTTTGGGAAGGCATTCGCCAAACTTTTCACCAAGGCAATCAGGCAACTCATCTCAAAGTCAGCCCGAGGTCTGTCAAAGAGAGACGTCAACCATTTTAAAGACTTCATCGCATTACAAAAGAGACCGCCACCGCCACCGCCACCGCCATCGCCACCGTCGTCGTCATCGCCATTGCGCCGATTGGGCAACGCCTTACAAAGCGATCTGTCATCTCTGACAGCTTACAATGCGAGCGCGAAGATCGTCTCCCTCCCTCGATGGGCGTTAATAAAGTCCCCCCGCACGCATAATATAAATCAAAAGCTGTGCAGACTTTTTGGCATTATACTCGATACTTGCATTCTTTTATTCAGGTCCATGTGCCCCGCCTGATCGCAAGTCAAGCGCAAAAACACAAACTTATGGCATGTAAAGTGCAACATCATTTTTGTAAAACAACATCGATCAAGCTGAAAAGCTATGAGACACACACATGTGTTACGGCCTGTCACTTCTACAGCAATTATAATGCCAACTTCTCATATGCAAGAACCCAACCCTGAATTCAGAATAATTCTCTTTGACATTGCACCACCCGACCCACCACCACCACCACACATCACACACCATCACAGCTGAGAGCCATGTGTAACTGTTTAACCCTATGATGCCCACTCCCTAAACAAGCTCGTCTCCCTCTCCCTCTGCCGCTGTCTCTCCCTCTCCCTCTCCCTCACCCAATCTTATTTAAGTTGCTCTTTAAGCAACGATCAATCATAACATGAAAAAAACACAATTCATGTACTCTGCAGATTAAACATATATTTCATGTTTCTCGCATCCCACATCTCTGGGCTGACATTTTAAATACTGCTGGAGAGTAATATTTAATATAAATCGTTATTCGTGCTGTTGAGGAATCAGAGTTTCATTTGAAGTGTTTTTTATTTATTTTTTAAAGAAAATTCTATAGACTTTTTGGCGTGTGCAAAAAAACAAAGTCAACTTAACAATTAATTATTAAACTATGACACCTAATAATTAATGGTGATGAAATAGCTTCATAAATAGTTGAAAATTATGAAAACATTTTAATAGGGGTATAATCTTAATTCTGTTTCATTAACATGCCCTAGTGCCGATTCAGCTTTTCTGAATGATGCTGGCTCACATTTGGCTGGGCATTTAAGCACCTCATACAATATTCAAATGAGAGACGTTTGTCTTTCAGGCGAATCAACTGAGCTGGCAAGAAATCATCAATGAAAATAGAGAGAGCGCTCCCATGATGCACGACAAAGGGACAGGAGGGAAGACTGTATTTATAGGTGCTACCAGGCCGACAAAAACGTAGCAGGCTTTGCAATCAAGTGAAATTTGCGTTGGCCTACGTGGAAGGGGGTATGGAGATTATAAGTGAATTAAAGCGCAACACGATGCAGACGAGGCCTCCAGACAGGTATGAAAGCAGAGAGCTATGCGAGAGTACAGTTACTTTGGCCGTGCGGAGTCGCCGGTTCAAGCTTTAAGGTCAATCAACAGACCGAGCGAGAGCGAGAGCGAGAGCAAGGGGCGAACAGTCGGAGGCGAGGCAAGTTTGAAATTCTATTTGCCGCACAGCGGCAATTTTGCAGCTTATGGCAAACTAAACCAAGGAAGCGGGGAGAGCAGGCGAGCCAGAGAGCAGGAGAACAGGGCCAACAGCTTGGCACGCTGATGCTGATGTTGATGCACTGGCACTGGCGCTGGCACTGGCACTGGCAGTGGAACTGCTGCACAGCTAGACTAACTGCTGGGTAATCACATGCGGCGTTGCTTAAGCGTTGCCAAGGCAGCCACAAAACCCAGCTCAGTTGCAACTGCAACAGCAGCTGCCATCGCGTCGACAACGTGTGCCATCAATGGAGTCTGAATACTCAAGCAGAGTGACCGCCCTGCTCCTCTACCCGCTCCTACTCGTGATGCTCACTCCCACCAGCAGCAGCAGCAGCAGCATCAGCAACTGCACAGTCAAACAAAAGTCTGATGTATGACTTGAGATAAACTGCCAGCGTTCCAGACTTTTTTTTGCTGGCTGCCATACCCTACGCTCGGCTCTGAACTCTGACTCTGACTCGGACTCGGACTCTTGGGTTGAATGCTCACAGTTGGAGATATGGAGACTCGGCACCGTAACTATTTTCGTTTAAGCTCCAAGCTGAGGTAGATTCATTCCTACACGACTTTAATCACCTCTCTGTAAGCCTGGCATTTTATTTTTAGTCATCTATATCTGAAATTTTTCATTCTCATATAACTTCTTTTATCTATTTGGGCTTACCTAAAAATGATTTTGATTCTTCAAAATTGCACTTCATCGTGGAAATCCATCAAACTGTCGAAGTAGCGCATCATATTCCCAACTTCGCCTTGCCCAACACGTAATGCCAACATATGTACATATGAGTCTGCTTTACATTATTTTCTTTTTGGGCCGAGTCCCCCTCACTATTTGTAACTTTTTGTTCCACATTTTTTCTTTGCTTCTTAGCTATGCAGTTGCCGGCGTGCGTCGCATATATCACAAAACTTCACAAAACTACAGGAAACCAGGGAGAAATACTACATCGTTTGCTAGCCATGGCTTGAGCTTGCGGTTTTTAGCGAGCTGCCTGAGGATGAGACTGAGGACGACGATGATGATGATCCCATGTGCTGGCTCTGTGAGTGTGTGTGTGTGAGTGTGTGTGTGTGTGTGTGCGTCAAGAGCATGAAGGTTAATAGATGGAAGACTGCGCATTTCAGTTACAGGCGAGCAGCTGAATGCTGAATGCAGCAGCTCCTGCTAGGAAATGTACACCGCTTTACCGTTTTGCTAACATTTAAGCAGCTCATTTCCTAGGAAATCAACGAAATGGGCACAGAGGGGGCAGCTCAAGACTCGGCCAGCGACGACGATGACTATTTTTGGGCTAATGATGTGCTTTGGCTGGCTATCAACAGCGAGAGCTCGAGAACTCGAGAGCCCGATGCATTATACCAAGCATCGGTATTGGCTTCAGCTTTCGCTGTGTTCAGCTGTGGCATCAGCAGCAACAGCAACAGCAACACCGGCAAAAGCAACAGCAACGGCAACGGCAACGGCACCAAAGCCACTCGATGTCCATCATTCATTTAGTCCCATGTACGAGCCATGTTTATGTTTATTGACTGTTATGGACATGAGTCACAGTTACACGACAATGACGATGCCGATGCCGATGCCAATGCCAATGCCGACGACGACGACGACGGCAACGCGACTTTAACGGAAGTGTTACAATGAGACATTACGGGAGAGGCCCTCGATAGCTTCTCATCTGTCCCTCGGCTGTGCCCTGGCTGTCTCCCTTGGCTGCCAGTTATGCCTGTCCATGTCCAGGGCCCATTACCAGGGCTTGTCAGTGTCAGTTGGAGTGCGTTGTCTCTCTCCTCCTTTCTCTCTCTCTCTCTCTCTCTGTCTCTATCTCTTTCATTATGAGGCGTATGCGTGTGTGTGGGGATTCGGTCTCTGGTTATTTGCTTAAGTGCAAATATGAGCAACTATTTGCTAAATGACAGTTATTGCTGATTAGCTGTCAGACATTTTGACAGCATGAAGAATGATTCGCAATTTTCGCAGAAGGAACCTGACGACGGACTTGCTGCTTTCGCTTTGGCTTTGGCCGTGGCTTTGGCTTTGGCTTTGGCTTTGGCTTCGCTGTCGACTCTGTTTTCGTATTTTGAACTTGCAATGGGACCGGGCTAGGGCTCCGCCTGCAGTTAATGATGTAGCATATGGTTAATTAGAACATTAGTCTCTAAGTAGGCAGCTTCCAGTTGCTGTTTGCTAGCTGGAAGTCGGTAGTAAAAGCAACTTTAAATCATTAGCCAGCCAGGCTGCTGTCAAACCCATTGAAATTTTGAAGCTTTTCTACTAGCAGCGCACTAGTCGCAGGCTCCAACTGGCTGTGATGTATGGCCTGCCGAGGGTTAAGTGCTTTTTCGAATAGGTTAGTGTGAGTTAATGAGCAGTGCTCGAAGTAGTGAGCACTGCAATACCTTTGAGTGGTTGATAAACGACTAGAAAGGCTTGCACTGAACTGGCTGAGAACCCAATACGATTTGATAGATGTGTCTAGATGCGAGGTGGCAGCTAAGTGAACGAATTTCAAATGAGTCGGTAATCAGCTTTCGCATTGGTATTCTGGATACTTTTCGTGTACAACAACTAGCACGATCAGACAGTAAAACACCCGTCCCCCGACAGTATGTCTGACACATAAATTTCGACCCGTCCAAAATAGGGTCTAAGCCATAACAATGTAACAACAAGCAGTCCAAAAACAGGACCGAAAATTACGCATGCCTAAATGGTCAACACAAATTATGAGCCAGCTACAAACGACGACAACAATAACAACAACAACAACAACAACAACAGCAACAATCGCAATAAAAAGCAATCACTTTGCAACCAAAAACGTCCGGACTAAAGGCGCAAAGACGCGTCCAGGTCCGGTTCGTGTTTACCTGTGCCGATCCCCGACTCTTTGGGGCTCTATAAAAATTGAGTATGGCCAAAAGCGGCTCACAAACGGGGCTACGGCAGGTAGAGTGGGTCGGCTAACTAGAGAATCTGCTGCAGTTGCTGTTGAGACTCTGCGGCTGCCTGCTCTTTTGCTATTTCGCCTTATAAGGTCGCGCACATAAATAAACACCGCAAATACATATATTGCATGTTGGCCCCGGCCCCAGCCCCAGCCCCAGCCCCAGCAGCAGCAGCAGCGGCAGTAGAGACTTGGGCATCAATATGCGGCATCTTGCAAGCAGTTGCTGTGGGCAAAAGTCGTACTCCAGCACAGCAAGGAGTACAATCAAACAATTTTAACAATCAACTGATGAGAAAAGGAAATGAAAAGTCAACATGGGCTAGAGCAAGAGGCTAGAACGAAGCTGATCTGCAACCGAAGCAGACAAAAGCCGTGGAAAACTGGCCATCAGGCCTAGCACAGGGGCCAACAGACATTAGCTGACCGCAAGAGGCCTCAACGTCTAGCTTTCCTATTGAGGCGGCAGTTGAAATGAAAATTGCTTGGGTCAAATATTAGAAAACCTGAGATACAGCTGGAGAGTTCAGTTAATGGTCATCAAGTTGGAGTTTAAGACCGAAAGATAAATAAGGCACTGAAAACGATTTGTGCTAAGACTTTTATAATTAGATCTCGTATAGCCACAAACATCATTAATTCAAAGCCTGAAGCATCTCCACCTTAGACTGATCTTATCCGAAGCAGTTACATTCGAGCCTGTAGTTTGTTGTGATATCTTCCCTCTCTCTCTCTTCCCTCTCTCTCGTTTTCTGAATGCGGCTCATTGATTCCTCAAGCCTCATGCCCCGATCAACGATCGAAGAGCGACGATCGTTCGATTTTGTGGCGCGCTATTAAATTGTAAATTGGTTGAGCAGCGCTGCCGATGCGGCAAACGTGTCTGAATGCCGCATTGTACAGAGTCTGCTCCCCTCCCCTACAGCCCCTACAGACCCTCTCCCCACAGCCACAGCCAAGGCATCGTGAGTCGTGTGCAATTTGCTGGCCCATCCCTAGACGACGATTCGACTCGAATCTGGTCAGGTCTGTTCGGTCTCCTTGCAACTCCGGATTGACCACTTTTGCTGCTCAGCGCGTGGTTCGGTTCGGTTAGGTTTTCGTGGTTTTGTGTCTGCTATCTGTGCCTCTGAGTCTGAGTCTGAGTCTGATTCTGATTCTGTGGCACCGGCTAATCAATTTTTGCTTCTCTCTCGTACCTCGACTGCTTCTACTCTGCTCCTGCGGTTTATCAACGCTTTATTACACTGACGTTTTGTCAATTTGATTGCTTTTGTTTTGATGCTGTTTTTCTCTGTTTGTTCGATTCAAGCCCTGTCCGTCTCTCGCATTGACAGCTCTTCGGACATCTCAGGCGTTTAATGTATTTCCATTGGCAAGACCTTGAAATGTCTCTCTCGCCTGTCGATCGTTCACAGTCTATAAGTCTGTACCAGAGTTAATGGCTGGCTTTTAATTGCTTCCCTGTAACAGTTTGTGTTCGATTTGGCCGCCTCGCCTTAAATACTGCACACAGATAGACAGACCCACAAACACATAGACACATAGACACATAGATAGACAGTGGCGGGAGGCACTTTCAGTTTTTTCATTTTCTTTTTCGTTTTCGATAATACTTTTTATTCCCGTTCATATACTCCGTCACTTTTTATAGCTTTCGTTGTCACTGTTGGTTTGCCACTTGATTTTTATGCAATCGACCCGCTGGCCATTGTTGTTAGTGCAAATCAAGAGTTTGATTTTATTATATCGTTTTGAGCACTCCGATTTTCCATATTTTTTCATGACGTGCCAATGTTTTTCGAATGGCTAGACAAATGTTTTCCCCCTTGCTGCTGCAGGTGAAATGTTATTGAAATCCTGTGCAAATTGCAAATTATACAGTAAATGGTTTCGGGTGGAGTTCGAATTGAAAAGTTTGGCGTTTGTCAGTTCCTGGTTCAATATATGCATACACATATTTTCACACGTCCTACTTAGTGTCTGCAGATATGCAAATAAGCTAGCTATCTGACGCTATTTAATGGCCCTTGTAATGTGTCATATATCATTCGCAGCCAACAAACAGCTCACCATTTCACCCGTCATATCGTAGCTTCATCAAAACCATGTCAAACTACCTGGCCATCATTCGGCATCTTCGGGTTATTGCCACACTGTCCACATTGCCTTTCACTCTGGCTCCGGCAAATTGACAACTTCATTGCCCCTAAATATGGTTAATGACCAAACGCCGAAGCAAAATTCTTGTCAACACACAACCAACAATACAGCAACACGCACATCTGAAGGCATTAACAAAATAATGTCAAATGGTTTTAATTGTTTCCAAGTGGTGCCCCACGTAAACTGAAATCCCAGAGACCTCGAGATCTGCGTGGGCAGAGCCAGAGCAAACGCCTCTTTTGATTTGCTTGCCTAGCCGGGGAGGGGTCTGCGGTCGGGGGTCTGCCGAAGAGTGGACGCTTTGATATGTGCCGCCAACAAAAAGTTTACTTTGGCATGGCCAACGCTCGACAGTTGCCACATGTGTCTGTTGGCTGCCTCCTCCACTGCCTTCTCTGCTTTCTGCTGCTTCCACTCGACTCTGGCGCTGATTAATATCTCACAAATTTTTGGCTCTGTGATGAATTATTTCTTAGCTCTCGCACTTCTCAGCTGCGATTTGTTCTGGGTTGCCGCAGCACCGGCAACAGCAACAACAGCAGAAGCAGAAGCAGGAGCAGAAAAATAAATAAATAAAATTTAGCACAATTTTGTTGTTGGCGTTTTGTTTATTTTGCGTTTGTGGTTGCTCGATTTTTATGGCTTGTTTAAATGTTTTTGTTTATGCTTTTTGCGTCTCGCATTTGGGTTCTTTATGGCACTCGAATTTATAAGCGAGTCGATTGATTGAGTTACTGACTGGCGCTCAGCACACTTGCGATACTCTTTCTTGGCCAATCAGCGGAGCAAACTAGCTTTCATTTATCCGAATTAGGGCCACGTCTGTCTGTCTGCTGCCTAAATACATTACAAACTGAGCTGAGCTAAACTGCAAATGCATTACGCTGGGCCGACGATAATCATGTTATCTGCGTCTTTCGCTCATTTTCATTAAATTCGATTCGATTAGAGGCGCACACATGGCCCATCGAAGCTCTCCGTGACCCCACTTGATTCATTTGTGAGCATAACGACTCAAGTGGCGCAAATTCGCCCGACACTCGGCTAGGAAATGGGTCTGCGCCATCGTTAAGTGCAGCTCGAAGACGGCCCCGTTGCAGTTGCCGAGCAATTTAATTTCCATTATAGGAGTCAGTCGATGGACCCCCTAACCCGAGCCCCCTGTGAACTTCCCCCTTTCACGTTCCAGCTATTTCGCACAACTTCGCCAAAATGATTAATTAGTCTTTGGCCGGCTCTCTCTGGCTCGGCCTCGTGTTGTTGTTGACTCTGCGGCTCAGATCCATCTGATGGTTTAATAATCAGACAAAATTGTCCATTGTGCGCACCAACTGCCGACTGTCGGCTGTCGACTGTCGGCTGTCGACTGTCGACTGTTTCTGCTGACCTAAACCGTGGCATGGAATGAGTTCAAAAGGCAAATGCTAAATCATATTTTGTTGGGCATTTGTTCGCTTTGACTGGCGAATGAATGAAAAGAAAAGCCAATTGTTTGTCTTCTCTTCGACATTCAAAGCTAAACGTTCGCTTTCTACAATTAAAGGTAAGCTGCGCATCTTCATTGGGCCACGATTTCTATCTGTGGCCCAACTCTAATTGCCTTGTAGACGGTGATGTGGCTCAGCTGTTCCAATTGTAAAACAATTACCCATTAAGATTACAGAGAGTAAAAGTCTCGGGTCTGTTGTTCGATGATTGTGTGTTGAAAACTTACGCGAATCGACTTGATCTAAGTATTTGCTGAATGATATTTACATACCTGCAATTAGAAGAAGAAGAAGAAGAGGAATTAAAATGTGAATAAAACTCGATGAGTAAATGGAAACACTTCAAGGCTGACCTATTGCCCCGCTGTAGGTTGACCCAACATTTACCAAGCATTTAGTATGCTCCAATTAGAGTGTCAAAGTGCCCCACTCCCGAGTCCCGAGTCCCCTCTTCAACACGCCCTCACTTCTTCGGCCCCACACCGCGCACAGCTTATTTAGGGTTGCCAATATTATTTAATTTTCACAGCTCTTGCGGCCGCGTCCCACTTCACTCTCTGAGCGTCTGCCGTCGTCAAACAGTTGCGCGAAATTGTCGACAACAAAACAACAACAAATATTGACATTGCGTTGTAATAACGCTGCATTAACGGTGCTGCCGAGTGCCGTTATCGCGGCAGCCGCACAAATGAGGGAAACCCAAAATGGCGATTGGCAACTGGCGACTGGAAACTGGCGACTGGCGACTGGAGACTGGCGACTGACGACGAAAATGAAAAGCAACGCCCCCTGCCACAGAGCCAGCCCAATTCAGCTCGGCCAGCGAAAGCTTAATAATGTAAATTTCGCTCTAAGCTATTGCCAAGGACTAATGGTGCGTTTAGTCAGCAACCCCTAAAAGCCGACTACATCAAGCGAAGCAGCAGTGAAATCAAAAGCAGCAAAAAGGAAAAGAAAAAGAAAAAACAAACTTGCCCGCACACGTCACAAGGTACACTACAGCGAGAAGGAGCCGGAGCAGCAGAAGTCCGGGTCCTTCTGGAGGAGGAGCAGGAGCTGGGGCTAAAGAAATCATCACGAGCCGTAAGTTTGCGTGTGACGCGAATGTCGCCAGCTGAAATGTCGCTCGCCCGTTTTGGTAAAACATTATTAAGCGCCAAAGATTATGCAAAGAAAAACAAGTGGGGCAAGCGAAAACCAATATGGCCGCCCATAGAAAGAGACGAGCGTGTCTCGCTTCCTCATTATACGCTTGTGTAAACAACGGGACTCGCTCGCATGTATAGAGGGGCATAGAACATATTTTGTAGCTGGAAATGTGGGGAGGGAGGAAACACGTGGAAAAGCTAGGAAACGAGATGCTCGGCAGGACACGTTTGTTGTTGTTGTTTCGCATAAATTTTATTGCAGTCAACATCTTCAATTGTTGGGGTTGCTATCGGCCTGACTCGCATATCAACACAGAACCGATCGCAGTCCTCTGATTGCTGTGAAAACTGCTTCCCACACTCCAGCTAATCGCCGTCGCTTTGCCTGGCTTTTCCTGCTTTGCTGCTGCTGCTGTGCACTACCGCCCTCCGTGCACTTGTCGCCATCTCGACTCGCATATCCCGGGCGTATTCTGCACTGTGTCAACAGATGTACGCCGGCACTTCCTGGCCCGGATCCTTGCAATGTCTAAGGCTTCTTTTTTTTTTGTTTTTTTTTATTATTAAGAATAAAAACAATAACAACGGTCGCACGCCTCCACTTGGCACAACATATATGCAGCCCTTTTCAGGCTTTCATCTTTATGTCACCGCATCGATTTTTGTTTGCCCTCCTCAGCTGCCGCTGCGTCCTGCTGGCTGTCTTCATCAGACTGCCACTTAAGAGCCATCCCAGCCCTCCATTTATACCCTTGGCTAAAATTGTTTGTTTGGGGATTTGCATGTTTTCTGCACACGCTCCACTTCGGTTTACTTCGCACGCCGGGGCACTGTCTCTATTAGAAGTTAACGCATATTTATTGTCGGTTTTTGCACCTTGAGCCTGCTTTAGATCTGTTTTCGTTTTCTGTTGTTTTTTCCCTACCCCAAGCCTTCGCGTCTTTATATCGCTTTGGCTTTTTTTGCTCGGATGGAATTGTTAATAAGCTTGCCGCTTGATTTTTCACCATGTAAGGGAGGGATGGAAAATCTCTTAGCCTGCAGAAAGCCTTCAGCGCCTAAAATTAGACTTCCATTTGGGGCAACAGAGTGTGGCCCCGCTTGACAACTCAATCAGCTTGATTAACATTTTACTTTCCTGCTCCGTCTGCCTCTTAGCCTTGGCATTTGCTTAAGCATTAACCGCCCGTCGACGTCTCAAGTGCTTCAAGAGTTGCGGGAAAGAGAGAACGAGAGCGAGAGAGCGCGAGGGAGCCCCAACCCCAACCCTGTGCAAGAAGAAGAAGATGGCGATGAAGTGGCTTTCGAGAGAGCTGAGCCTGATTTCACTTTGGCCACAATGGATTTATTGTTTGCACTCACAGCCGAGCTCTGCTAAAAGCCTCTCTAGAGCAATTGGCGTACAGGGTGGTGCTGATCCCCTTTCAGTGCTGAGCAGGTGGTGGGGCATTAGCAAGCATTTAGTGGGCAATGAATAAAGTGCGTACACACAAATTAAGTGCCAAAGTAGATGTACGTGACATGGTTAGAACCGAAATATCTGACTTCCGTTCGATTCTGATTCACTCACTCGGGCGGCAACATGAGCTCAGTGCTGTGCAAGGTCAGGGTCGAAATTCGAAAACAAATCATAAGACCGATAAACGACGAACAGGTCCAAGGTCCACTTGAGGAATGATATCATAGCTGGATCTCAGCACTCACCCAAATGGAAAGATCTGGCGAGATTTCCAGTAGCTCACAATTCACAATTTCTTTCCTTCGCCGTTCACCAGTATCTGGTGCTTCTTCTAGAGTTGATCGCAAGTTTTATGAATAAAATAACTGTGCTCATTAAGCGCCTAATATAGCTGAACATGATATTGGAACTGTTTGGGATTTGCGGACACAAAAATCTGCAGAGACCTTTGCCCACTAGCTTTAAACACAGACTGAAATTTGCATTCGGAAATATGGAATATAAAGGCTGCCTGAGCTTGACAACAGTTTCCACTTGTGGATCGCAAGCTCTTTGCGCGATCTTCACTTGTTGTGGGGTGCTTAAAGTTCTCGGAGAGTGCAATTAAGATACAACTTTTTCTGTTTCAAATCGATTTTATTCACAAATTGATTCTCACAAGCAATTTACTTAGTATTATGAAAAGCCCCTTTGGCCATTTCCAACTGTACACGACGTACTCATATTTAAATTTCATTTTCGATGCCAAAAAACATGCAGACCGCTTTTACCGTTAGCCGCCAAACCGAGGAACAAGCCGGCATTAACAACAACGGCTCCACTTCCTTCTCCTGCTTTACCTTTACACAATGTCGCCCTCCCCTCTTTGGGGTCCTCTTCTCACGTGCGCTGAAATTTTAAGTGAGTTTTTCACTGAGTCGACGTTTGGCTTTTAATGACGTCTTCTTCGCCGTCGTCGTCGTCGTCGACTCTGGGGCATTCTTATGCACCAACACACGAGCAAACACACTCGACGAAGCGTGCGTTCGTGTGTGTGTGTGTGTGTGTTGGATGTGTGTGTGTGTGTATTGGATGTGTGTGTGTTGGTTGGGTGTGCGTGAACATATTTATACAGAAATTTAAATTTTAAAATAACATCTCGATTTTGTTGCTGGAAGTCTTTTTCTCCTTCATTGCCAGTTGTTTCATTACCTAAGCCAGAAGCTCAAGTCGAGGTTGAGACTGATGCTGATGCTGAGGTTGAACTTGAGCTAAGCAAACGACCAACTCCACCAAGCGACCAGCCCGAGGACAGAACGGCAGTTGGGTGAGGTGAGGTGTTAGTGAGGTGCGTCGTTGAGTGGGTGAGTGGATCATGGACGTTGCTCCTTAAAGCCAGCAAGGAGCAAAATGTCATTTTGTCACGAAGCGGTCGCTACTTCATCATCGTCATGCTTGGCTCCCTGATTATTATGTTTATTAAATTGCCACACACACACACACACACACACAGACACATACACAGAGTGTGCTGACATGTCTCGGATTTTGTTGTTGTTCGTGTTTTCTTTTCAACCAGTCAACCAGTCTTTCAGTCTTTCAGCCAGTCAGTCTTTTGGCTTTTCCTTAACCAACATGTCTTACAGTGAAAGTCACAGCTCGCTTTGACTCACTTCCCATTTTCATTGCGCTCTGCCAGCCGCTCCTCGGCAATTGCCTTCAAAGAGCTTCAGTCTGCTCTCATTTTCTGCAGCAATTTGCATATTTTGAAACAGACACCCACCCGGCTAGCCACACACGCGCCCAGCATGTCAAACAGGTGTATGGCCTCAGGTGTACACGAGACGAGACACAATTAATGTCCAGCCGAGAAGTCGAGCTGGCTTCCGCCCACCTCATAAACAACTCAAATCGTATTTATATTTGTTGATTCCTTTCGTTGGACTCTGCACAGGCAATTAATGTTGACAACGGAGCTCATATGCTCCTCACACCTGGCAATAAATTTCAAATTTTCATTTTCATTTCATTCACGCCTCATAAAGCGAGAAGCCAGATCAGCCGAAGGCCTCAACATGTCACCGAAATACATAATTTGCATGTCTCATATTTTCATAACTGCGGCATCCAAACCCCCCAGAAAATGCTCGATCCCCACACAACACCCACACTACGAGGCAGCACACACATACACACTCAGATAAGACAACAAACCAAATATAAAAGAAGAAAATCAAATAAAATGTCAAAGAAAATGCTGCAAAAACAAAAAGGAAATTCTGTCGTCGTCGTCGTTGTTTCGTTTCATTTCATTTTATTTGATTCCCGTTGTATTTTATTTATTCATATGTGTATCTGTGTGTGTGTTTGCAACCACTGACAGTGTTGTCTATGTTAATTTTTATTTATTTTATTTATGTATCACACACACACACACACACACACACTCACATATTTATATCTTTCTTTTCTTTCATCCCGTTGCAAAGTTTCATAATTTTGTTGAGATTTTGGCCAGACTTGTTTGACAATGAAAATATGTGTTTATGGTTAAAAGAAAAGAAGGTTGGCATTAGGCAGTTACCATTGCTTGACTCACAAGCCGCAAATTTGAATGAGTTTTTGCTGAATTTTTGGAATATTAATTGACATGTCAATATCTGTGGATTCATAAATCAATAAACAAGACTCGAGAACACACATCAATTATGCGGCAGACGTTGGCTGCACGCCCGAATGGACGTGAACTGACCACGAACCAACCACTGCCTCTGCCACTGTCATGGCAGACTGCTACCAGTTCGCCAGTTCCATTCAATTAACACTTACAGCTCACAGCGGAAAGCTGCCAGACGCTAATTACAGACACACACACACACACACACACACACACACACGTATAGTGTGTGTAGGTGTGTGGGGGAGGGCACACGCAAGCGACAAGTTCCCCTGGACACACAGTTTCGTTTCATTTGTTCGCGTAAATTGTATAATTAAGTTGAAGTTGTTTAACAAATTTGTACAACAATAAATTTATTAGCATTCGAAACTGTCCCGCTCTAAACTGCTGCCAGGCTGACTGCTCAACTCCTCCTGCTGCTGCTCCTCCTCCTCCTCCTGGACTGCTGCAAAGTTGCATGTCAGAGTTAATTGTTGACTTAGGTCGCTGCTGAAAGTGTGCAGGTGGTAAACTGTCAACTATGGAGCCACGGAGTCACCAGCCCAGCCCGCCCACAACAGCGTGGGTTGGCCACACGACGAATCCAGGCCACGTGTCTGATGAAGGATAGCGAGTGCTGCTTATGATTTATGGAGCTGGAGTTTGAGCTGGGCTAAGCATGCAGGACTTTCGTTCATTTTTTCCTTCATTAAATGGAATCTATAATTTGTTATGTTGTGAAAGCCAAGTGTCACAGCTCGCACTGATGCCCTTTGATTGCTGGCTCATCAAATCGAGTGTCCAGCGAATGTCACGCTTTGGCTCCGCCTCCGCCTCCGCCTCCGCCTGCAATCCAATTTCAGCCAAGTGGAAAGCCGTTAAATTTGTGGCCCATATATTCGATGCGCGGCACTCGATATTTCGAAATTGCGGAGAATATCGCATTTAGGCGCTGCTTGGCTCTGGGCTCTGACTGCCTCAACTTTATGGCTGCACGTCGGCGAATTGTCGCAGGACCTTCCCGCCTGCCGCCCTACCGCAATCCTTGTCGCCTTTTCACACGTAATAAACGAAGCTGTAAAGCGACGTGGACGACGACGAAACAACATTGCCGCATCCACATTCCATGACCAAGTGTAAAAGTTGTGCACTGCTTGCCACTTCTTATGCCGCTTCCTACTCCCCCTACTCCTACCTCCACGTCCTGCCCTGTCCTGTCTCCCGCAACCTCGATTTGTCTTGGCTTTCTTCTGCTGTACGCACGATTTGTAGTCGTTCGTGCTGCGCCAAAGTTTTCTTTCGCCATCCCATGAAATATAAATAACATTTTCAAGTGTTGAAAAATTTATGAAATACGCCGCCCCATCAGAATAAACCCGTAGTCAGTCCGGTGAAGCCGCGCAGTCGTCCGGCAATCTGCTTGGGGCAATCTCACGTATCGATTTTCAGGATAAACCTAAGGCCAAGTTTCCATGGCCTGGGTCCGGGCATCGAGTCTGGAACCGAGTCTGATACTGAGACTGAGTCTGGGCTTTCCTTTCTTCTTCTTCCTGTTGTGCTGCTCTGCCACATTTTCACACTTTATTAAAGCGCCAAAGTAAAAGTCGAAAGTTAGTTGTGTAGTTTATAGTTTGGGACAGCGCGGCAACTTTCTGCGCCTGGCAAAATTTAAGGCTTGGCTGCTTATGAAAATGCATGGCCACAATCTATGTGATGTCCTGCGGTTATCCTCGGCCCATTAGGCAAATAACGCCGGCCGGCCATCGCTTCCCATTGTTATAATGAAAACGTAGGCGTGCGTATTATTCACGATTAGATTTCTAGCTGTTGTTGTTTACTCTTTGCTGATTTATGAACATCATTAAAACTTTTTATATCGTGATAAACTTTACGCTCAAGGACGTCACAGGACGACAGTTGGTCTATGGCAGAGTCCACATTGGATTTTGTTGTGTTGTTTTTCTCCTTCTTCAAGTTTTCCAGCAGCCCCCAGCTGCCTCGCAGCCATTTCCAATTTTCATTTACCAGTCCGAAACACATAACAAATGCAATTGTTTAGTTCGTTGCGTTTCCTTCTGTTTCATTCAATTCTAAAGCTGAAGCTGCTGCTTTTTTTGTTATTTTATTTATTTTTTTTGTACTTTGTTGCCGCAAAATGAAATTGGGGAATTTACTTTAATTTGTTTTTCGTGCCGCCGCAGCAGGCAACCCCTAACCGCGTTAGCTCTCAGCTCTCAGCTCCCAGCTCCCAGCTCCCAGCTACTGGCTCCTATTGTATTGCTCTGCTACCCCCAAATACACCGAGCGAGAGCTGCTCAGCTCGCTTTTTAAAATCAATTTCGTCTACTTTTGTGGCTCTGCGCCCTCTGCCCTCTTTCTCTGCCCTTTTGCCTGGCCCCTCCTTTTGTTTTGTAGTTTCGCTCAAATTGAATTTGGCATAGAACTTCCTTGCTGAAACGCTTGGCTCGGGACTGCGCTCCCCACCGGCAAGAAAGAGGTTAAAGGCCGCTCGGATGTTTCCACCAATGCAATACGTTTGACTTAACCACAAGCTGTTGTTGCATTGTTTGCTTGTCAGGCTATTTGCCTCAGTTGTTGCCACAGTTCCCAAATGCAAAACTCTATTAACTTACATTATTGGCCAAGCACATGTGAATATTTGGAGCAACCTGCACTTAGAGAAAGCCGCTGCCAGTTTCGGCAATTCTTTATTCCTCTCAACCACACTCGGGATATCTACTGTTCCCATCCTTCGTCGAGTCTCGGCTATGTTTGCATGACGTTTACCTGCCAGCGCCATAGCACTTAGGTGCGAACCAAAAGGCAAACGCATCTGACATAGCCAGGAGATGAGGTACTCTGAATGAATAGTTCACCTGTGTCTGGTCCGCATGTCCGTCCGTCTGTCTTTCCGACTGTCCTCCTCGCTGCCGGAAGTGGCGTCCGGCTGTGTCTGTCGCCCAGCCTCGTCCGGTGCGTGCTTTGTTAGCGAAAACAACGCAGCTAAAAATTGCTCTCAAGGCGCCAGTAGCGAGCTCCCATTTCCCATCTCCCATCTCCCGAGCTCCCAAGCTAAACTCTGGTCTTCCCGCGTCTAGTCACACGCTAGGTGCGTGCGTTTGCGTGTTGGACGCGGGCAGGAGGGCGGCGAGCTTACACGAGAGGTGTTTGGAATTTCATTAATATTTTATTACTTCTTTTCGCCGACTGCTGCATTGCTGCTGGGGACGGCTGATGTTTTTCTTGAATTTATTAAAAGCGTCGGCTGCCGCCTGTGGAATATGTTACTTTGAATTCATCACGGGAGCCGAGCGCGGAGCTAAAGTTGCAGCCGTGGTGAAATATGGCCGTATAACAATCAAAGCATCTTTGTGTTCATGCGCACATACATATGTACATAACGTATCCATGGCTGATCAGTTGAACAAACAGAACTTCTCGATGTCACAGGCCAGCAGAGATGGATGGAGGGAGAGGGGGCGGCTACTAATGAAGTCTTTGTGCCATTAACCATAGAGAGATGATGGCATAAACAAGTTTCGAGTGCCGTTCATGTCAGTTGCAGAGATGGAGCGAGGTCCATTGTCGATGGCCCAAGTTTATGCCAACAAAACATGATTGAACATGATTACTGTCACACATGCCAAGCAAAAACTGACAGCAAAATGTCAGAGCGAAGTCCGGCCGGGACTACAAGCTGTAGCTGCAGGTCCAGTAGTCCAGTAGTCTGGGCAGCCGGCTGATGACAAACGTGGAGCACAAAGCAAACAAACCTCGTACTTGCTCTGAAGTTATTATATTTCCACTTATTGACGGCCAAAATGAAATGAAAACAATCAAATGACAACTGTCAGCACAAAATTTTCTATTTTCCGACAGAGCTTCCCAACTGCTGCTGGCCGACGTCGAGACGTAGAAATAAAAAGAGCTCAGGCATTTCATTGTGTGCTATTTCCATGGCGCAGGAGTCTGTGCAACGCCCTCCAACAAGTTGGCCCCCAAACTTTCTTAAGCAATCAGAAAAAAGCATATATATGGGGCGACTGCGAACTGGGAATAGAATTCGAATTGAGGCAAGAGTTTAAGTAAATTATTTTGTCAGTGTAAAGCAAATGCAAGAGGCAGCCGGAATCCTTCGACTTTTATTTGCTTACTCGTACTATCCCCCCTTGCGGTAGTTGCGAAACTTTTCCGAGGCCTCGACACGCGTTTTTTGTTCCTGCTTTCGGTTACCTTCAGAGTTTTTCGCTGCCTTTATCGGCACACTCAGAATCTGAGCCGAATACGCGGCGTATGCGTAATTTGTGTGGCAGCACATCAAATAAATTGCAGTGCAATAAACCACAGAAGACAAAGAGAGCGAAAAAGAAAGAGAGAGGGGCTGAGAGGGGCTGAAGGAGTGCAGAGGCGAACACAACAAAGCAATACGAACATTTTCATAGGTAGAGCAATAAGTGCAAACATTTCACTTTCGAGTCGGGCCTTTTCTTTGCACCCCCGCATCGAGGCTGACACAATTAAGCCGTACCTTTCTTTGAGTGGGCGTGCCCACCCCACAGCCTCTTTGCCACGTCTCACTCTGCGAGTTTTTCCCTTTCACTGAGACTGGGCTAATGTAAATTGTGGATTCTGTCAGCTGCAGAAGGCTCGGAGATGCGTAAGTGATATAATCCATCCACCTTTCGTTTTTTGCATGAAACTTGAATGCATATGTATATAATATATATGTATATATGTTATGAATGGTAAAATTTGAAATAAAAAGTTTGTTACAAAATAAGCTTAGGTCTAAAGTATTTTTATTAAAACACAATTTAGAGCTTCTCCATACACTCAAAATCTATGTTTGCGATAAATAATATAATTCTTTTCAATAAAGCCCCATCGAAAATAAAAACAAGTTTTTTCGATTAAAAGATAATTACTTTCGTTGTCAAAGACTAGCTGATATAACTTTTTGCATCTTATTCTTATTGCGCCGTACATAATTTTCCTTTGAAGCCTTAAAGTGTAAAAGTCTAAGTCTGAGTCTTATATAAATCAAAACAAACACTTTGTCTAGGTTAATCAATTTGCCTACAGAGAAAAATACAAAATATAATACCAAATAGACTTGACTTGACTTTTTGATCTTGTCCACTGCAAAATATATTATATTTTGCTAACAAAAATAGGGTTCAAAACATCAAAGTGATTCCATAATAAAATTCGGCATGGAAAGGAAAGAAACAAGAGGAACCAAAATCATATTCTCAAGAATGCAAATCACAAACAAATTACCCGCTGTCCAGACTGGCGACCCGGGCTTAAGAAATGAAATTCCAGCGCTCAACATTATTTCCACGAAATTAAAAAAATTTACGCGCACACAATTAATCTTAGCGCAGCAAAAGGCACAGCAGCAGCAGCTCAGCGAAGAGGAAATCTCGCCAGATAGACGAACAGGCCAGAAGACAAATTCCAAGGAAAATGCACGAGATTTTCGGTTTTCTTTATTTGGGCCCAAACAAGACGAGCAACAAATGTGGCACGTAGCGAACGCTAATCAAATAAAAACATTAGGTAACATTTACACTTTGATAGCCCAAGAAGGAAGGAAAGCGACAGAGAAGGAGAGAGACTGAGTGAGAGAGAGAGAGATGCAAGAGCAGTGTGGCTCAATTTAAGACCTGTTTTTCTTTATGCGTATGTTTTCATTCTTTCTCTTTCTCTTTTATATTTTTTTTCGAGACACTATTATTATTTTACGACTCTCGAATGCCTGCTCCCGCATTTTTCAGCCGGACGCAGGACACTAACGGCCTTTCATTAGGCAGCGACGAGGGTGGGCAAAAGATGCCTAAAGCAGGTTATACGATATGCGATATGCATGAAATAAGACAGACAGAGAGACAGAGAGAGAGAGAGAGAGAGAAAGAGGGAGACAGACAGGCAGAGCAAATGACGAACAGCCGGGTCCAAGTAACCTGATGCCTCGTCCTGCGTGTCGCGTCCATTGTAAGTTGATATGCCGAAAATGTGCTAAAAATGTGGTTGTTGTTAGTGTTGGTGTTGTTGTTAGTGTTGTTGTTGTTGGTTCAACACTCCCCGCATGCAGCGTGTAAATGTATATTGTATACATATATATCTATGCAAGCGCCTAATGTACACACACTTTCCGTCCTGCTCGCCAAAAAAAACGAACAACAACAAAAAACCGAGAGCCTTCATAAAAATTGATGTTGCATTGTCCCAACTATCGTAAAACTTCCATTAGACGAACGCACTGCGTGTAGCCGGCGAATGTATCTTAAAGATACAAGTATCTGGCGATCAGAGCGCAGCTTTAACCATGCCATAATATGATGCATGGACTGGCTGCAATTCAGTTCATTATTTGTCAGTATCATTCGCCTTATCGCCGGATCACTGCGCAGTCACAACTTACAGCTGCCTCAAGTGCCCATATAAAGCATTCTCCCCTATATTCAACTCGTATAACTGAACATGAAAACTACTTTAAGTGTCCTCAGCCGTGGCTGGAAAACCCATGAGCCAAGCCGAGTTATTTACACACACATCCTACGCGTCTATCGTCTATCCCTGTCCCTCTGTTTACCTAACTCTATGCATATCTCTCACTCTCTCCTTCTCTCTTCCTCTTTCTCTAACTGTACAGCTGCGACATTGTTGTTTCGACTGCTGCTTAATGCTGCTTCAATAACACAGCAGCTACAAACAAGCCAACAACATTTTCCATTTTCCTGCTCGTCTTTCGCTCCTCTCTCTCCATCTCTTGTCCGCCTTTTCCCTTTGCTGTGTGTGCGCCTATTTTGCTGCCTATTTGTTTTGGTCTCAAATGTATCTTAAATTTTATTTTATTGTTTTGTTTCGTTGCGCTTTGTCTTTCATTTCGTTGTCGCTACACATCGTCTTCTACTTCTTCGTCTGTTATTCCATAAAAATGAAAATGATTTTCACTGATTTTCTCTCCCTCTCTCTCTTACTCTTTCGTGTGGCATTTGACAACGTAGCTGTGCTGGATTTTCCATCTGATAAGCCCTAGAAATGTTCTTTTTCTTATCTACTCTCTCTCTCTCTCTCTCTCTCTGTCTCTCTGTCTCTATGTCTCTTGCTGTTGCTATTTTTATCGTCCGCCTCTAAAGACGAAATGTCCAAACTCTGGGCGCAGGGCTTTGGAGGGAAATTCTGTTTTGTTTATCCAAAGAACGCGCTGCGCCAAATTTTATTAGTGACCGCATTTTGTTTGCCTTTTTAGTGGACCAACAGCTGGCGTCCAGCTCCGTCCAGTCTGTCCCCCTGTCCCGCTCTTATCTGTTGCCTAATTTCGTCCTCTAAGCCGATTTAAGGTGCCCAGATTTCGGCGCATTAAAACTGTGTGTGTGTGTGTTTGTGTGTGTGAGTTGTTTTTTCTTCTTCTTCTTCTTCTTATTCTGTTCAGTCTCTGCTTTTATTATTTGTTGGATTTATTACAGCGCCAGCAGCTCACAGCCTTTACACACAAACAAACATATATTCGAGTATATATCGGTCAAAAGTTTGACTCGCTCTCCCGCTCTTTCTCTCTGTCTCTCTCGCACTTGCTGCCCTGCCTTGGGAGCTTCCGGGCAGCGCTGATAAATGAAATCTTTCAGAGCCACAGCCTGCAGTTGTGTGAGCTCCACTCAAGTGGCATATATTCGAGTATTTATAGCGACTCAGATATATTTTATTAGTGATAGCCGGCAGCTGGCAGCTGGCACCAACTGATGAGAGGAAGTGACGTGGGCGCGGGCGTGGGCGTGGGCGTGGCACGAAGGCGGCAATTGGCAAGTGCATTCCCACAACTAGATACAGCGGGTAGTCCCCCAGCATCACATCACATAACATCACATCACATCACATCATCATCAGGCTTCAATGTAAAACCCATTCGAGGCGCACTAAAAATTTGTCATTCCATACAGTTTTTAACAACTTCTGAAAAACTCTAGAGCAAACATAATTTTTTATGGGCTGCCTAGGAAAGGAGTCTTTGTCTCAGCTTCGAGTGCAGCTTCAGCTGGAGTTTTGGCCAACGCTTAATGCAATTAAAATAAGAAATGCTGAACGCTCGTAAAAGCCAAACCAAGCCAGGCAACAACTCAAACAAATTTGCATTCAGTTGTGAAACATTCTATAAAAAATAATAAATTTAATGTTCGACAATAAAAAGGCAAAACACTCGCATATTTTTATGAGTTTTGCGTGCTTCGGGCTGGTTCCTGGGTCCTGGGGGCCAACCTAGAGAGGAGGGAACTCACAGCAGTTGCTGCTGCAATTACTGTAAACAATCATCAGTCAGGCATTCAGTCAGCCAGCCAGCCAGACAGCCAGACAGCCAGTCAGTCACTAAGTCCAGACAATGTGTTCGGCTCATAAAATGCTATACATTGTGCGTGGCATGTGGTGACTAATGCCTCAGATTGTGGCGAGCAGAAGCTGTCACAACTTTGGGAGCAATCGAAATGCTATGAAGGCAGCCGGTACATCCACTGGCTGATGTTTCCCAGGCGAAAGGAGACCTCAACCCCAGCGCAAATTCCATTTTAATTTTAAACAAATATCAAACACTAAGTCAGCATTCATTTTGAGTGCGAGATCGAAACCTGGCACGAATGTTATTAGACTCAGTGTTTGCTGCAGCCTAAGCGGCTTTGCCCAACAATTCAAAAATCAAATTATAATATGAACGGGTGAGCAGCGGCTCATTCCCACTCTCCTTCCCCTTCCCACTCCTATTCCCATTCTCTTTATCCCTTTCGCTGCTAGCGACCCTCAGCAGCAGGAAACGTCTGCCAATGAGGCGTGGCACACAAAACGAAGCGCTCTGAATGGGACTACGGAATAATGCCCTAGTCTAATCTCGAAATGACAAAGCGACATTAACGACCTATCAGCTGGTGGTGCAACTGCACTGAAGAGAGAAGTTGGAGATGAGGGCAGAGCACGTAGCCAACACCTCGCAGCAGGTCAGGTCGGGTTTTCACCTTTCACACACCTAACGAATTGTCGGTGCTAATTTATCTCCCAGTCAGGGATTGCCAGCTCGAATATTGCTCATTTGCGGTTGTCCTGCGCCTCATTGAAGTCCGAGTGCCTCTAGGACCCATCCCCCTTCCAACGTGTGTCAGGGTCGAGTGCATGGGTTTTAAGGCCTGTTGAGTGTGCGTCTATATATGTATATTATATAAATATATATATACATATGCATGTGTGTGTGTTCGTCCTTCTAGTCCTTTTTGTGTGTTGCGAAAAAATTGCTGCAGACAAAGAGGCCGCTCGGTGTGGCCTCCTGCTGTTTACGTGTAATTTTCCCAACGTTTTTCTTCTCAGCCAAATGTCCGTTTCTCACTCTGCGTGTCTGCTCTGACATTTTGAATTTCCCAACTATGGCGCTCTGTCAATTTTTTGTCGCTGCCATTTTTACTCGTTTTTCCCTCTCAATTTGGGCTGCTACAAATCGCTTTGATTTACATAATTCTGCACACAATTCGACGCATAGTTTTGCATATTACTTCTTTTTGCTGTTGTAGTTATTGTAGTTGTCGTTGTTGTTGTCATTGTTGTCGTTGTTGTTGTCGTTGTTGTTGTCGTTGTTGTTGGGTGTTTGCAAATTTTTTGACAGCTGTCAGGAAGTAACAAGTTGGAATTTTGCTAGCCGGCGCCTAGTCAGCTTCTGTCATTGACAGTTTCCGCAGATCTCTCTTGGAAAAAGGATGCGAAAATCGTTGCTGCAGAAATTTTACATTTGTCGCTGCCATGGCCGGGACCCCAAGGCGAGGTTGCTGGGGCTGCGAAGCAATGTGAAGATTGACAATTTTGATATATTTTACTGCCCTTGTCCTTGTCCTTGTCGCAGGTCCTAATATGACAGCTGTGCTTACGGCATCATTAGGGCACATCGGGGCCCGCCAACAAGGTTGATTTTAAGGATAAGCCGCTGAGCAGCTTATCGGCAAGTGAGGATTAGGCGCCCAGCCATCAGCTCTAATCCACACTTAGTCGGCAGATCACTTAGACCAAATAGACACAGAGGGAGAGCGAAAGAGTGAGAGAGCTAAACAGATTATAAAACTATTCAATGGGATTTGAAATTACTATTTTACATATGTGAAATCAATTCAGACATCTTTGCAGAATATATATATATATTTCATCATTTACCTATGTATAATAATAATTAATAATTATCATTATCATAATAATCATTTTGATTTAAACAATTGATTGATTACAGATTGGAAACTCATAGAAGAGAATGAGTCAAGTCTTTGTGGATATATTTTGTAAAGATATTTAAAATATAAAAGATTCTAGAATCTGTAGAGTTCCAAAGACATTACCAAGTACAATAAATGATTATTAATTTCAATTTTTTTTATAGAAGAAAGGCTTAAGAAATGTGACAGAACTCAAATGAAACAATCTAACAACTTAATTACGTTGTAATAAAAAGTAATTATATAACTAGAAACAAAGAGTTTGGTTCACAATATCCGGCCAATGAATGGTTTCCGATATGCGATATATTTAAATTCGATTTAGCATTTGCCAACAATTGAAAATTACATCTATGACGCACAATCGAAAGTAAGCGGTTTCGAAGGCCCTCCAAAAATAGACCGCGCCTATTGGACTGGAGCACTGCGTCAAGTGCAAATCTATTGAAATATGCGTTGCCAAGAAGCAGCAGCAAACCAAGAAAACGACCGCACCCGCCAACAATAATTGCCGCAACAAATCTAAACAACAGCAGAACGAGTTCTGTTTATACAAGGGAAGGCAAGTGGGAGTCGACTAGAGATACCCTGTGGACTGAGTCATGTAACTCCAATCCCATTTGTGTGTTGAGTCAGAGAACCGAAAGAACGGAAGCAAAATAATTCAGAGTGATTTACTATAAAATACCATATACTGAGTATGTTGTATTATAAAGAAGCATAGTTATGTGAATCACAAATAAAAAACAATTTGTAGCAGTCAACTAGGAGATACCCTATAGAATTTATAGCTGATTTCTATTCTGAAGTCTTCTTCTGCAATCGTTTGTTGTTTACTTATTATTTCGATTTTGTCAACGAGAAATCCTATATGGAGTATATTTACCAGTTTTGATTTTATAATGACTTTTTACAGGGTATGCAGAACTTACACCTTTTTTCCAAATCAAACAAATAGCATATTGTTAGACGAACAGGAGATACCTCTTTTCGCGCATATTAAGGAGTATAGCATTCTCAAGTTATTTACTGAATGCTTCTCGAAGCAGAGTAGTTCAGCATACCCATCTGCTAGGCACTTGTGTAGGCAGCTGAAATCAACTTGATCGAAATACTAAAGCGCATTAAAATGTTATGGAATATTAGAAAGAATCCAGAATTTCGCAAAGAAACACCAAACCGAACAAAAATAAACAAGTTCAGTGCTCGGGGGGCCAAGTGGATACTCAACAATAGCTGCTGGGGCCAAAGGTGGAAACACGACCACGAATGTGGGCGCGCGGCCTCATTAACTGCCCTCTGCTTGAGGACGGGACAGAGTGGGGCAGGGCGGCGCTGGGCGGGGCGGGTATCATAAACTAATCAGCCGCAACATAAACAAATACTTTTTTATTTATTTTGCTTTTGCGCTGCTGGAAAAATCATTGTGAGAAAATTGGAATCGAAGTGTTTCCACTCTTAGTTTCCACTCTGAATGCGACCTTGCTGAGTTTCAATTTCGAAATGTGTTGCGTGCTTCTCTCAACCGAAAGTCGCTCGGCTAATTTGGCTAATTGCTTCTGGCCAAAATAAAAATGTAGTCATTGATGCAAATCGGAAGCCGTAAATAAACATATATACAAAATTTCTAATATTCGCAGCAAATGATGTTTTTTATTTTATTTTTTGTTTTGGCTGCTTTTTCTTTCTCTTTCTGTTTTTGCAATATTTTCACACATCAACAGCTGCCAGGCGAGAGAAGAATTTTTTCTCATTTTCTATTCTCTGCGCATTTTTATGCCACCATAAAAAAAAAAAAAAACAAAAAAAGAATCGAAACGAAACCAAAAGAAGGCGCAACATTTTCGCTCAGAATTTTTATGGCATGCTGAGCGGGCGGAAGGAGTGGGTTGAGTGGGTGGAGGTGGAGCGAGGGGGAGCCAAAGTTAGGTAGCACTGTCTATTGGTAGGAACCGAGCTGCCTTTTTCCGCTGCCCGCTGAAGTGGTTCACAATTTACGAGCCGCGCCCCCCGCCCCCACTGGCTTCCATTCGGCAAGCCAACATTTTATTGAATTTTATTTCATTCGCCAAAAGTGAAGTGCCGAAAGTCGACTTTGTTGTTGTTGTTGTTGCTGCTGCTGTAGTTGCTGTTGTTGCTGTAGCAGTAGCCGTTTTGCAATTTATTGCTTGCAGTTACGAAATTTATTTCTGTGTTTTTGCTGTAAATTTACAATTTTGTTTTGCGGGATTCTTCACTCAAGCCAGCAGGTAGTCAAGCCGTTCGCTCTTTCTTTCACTGTCCCTCTCTCTCGCTCTCGCTCTCGCTCTCACGCTGTCAACACCTTGCATGCAGCATAGAAGCGTTTCTTTTTCTGCCTTCAACTCTCTTTCTAGCTCGTTTGCTCTCTCATACTCTCCACCTATTTGAGTTCGCTTTTGTTGCCTGCGTCTGTGTGTGTGGGTCTTTGTGTGTGTGTGTGTAATTCGCTTTGACTTCAATTGTTCAGCAATTGTTTTTATAGCGCCAACAAGCGGAGGAGATGAAGCAAACGAGGAAATGCCAGAAATAAAGTTATGTAAATTACATGCGTGTGCACGAAAGAGAAGGACGATGGTCGCAAATAATAAAATTGATCTAGGACTTCGCACTCATAATTGCGGCTGGCTTCATTTCGTTCGGACATTTCGTTCCGTTATTATCTACTCAACTATCTATTAGAGAATGTTAATTGGGAAAATGTGCGCCGATTGCATTAAACATTTTCTGATTTCATTCAATTACAATTCAAATAAAAATAATGTAAATATGCCATACATCAGGAAGTTTGTCAGATGGGAAAAGTAGTTGTTGGGATTTTGTGGAAGAGATAAAGGCTTAAATTAAATTTGCCAGGCAACAAACGACGGGAAATCGTTGTGAAAAGCGGCAAAAGCAAAAGGACGGAGAGGCAGGAAGGCAGACCTGAAGGCGTACCTACTGCGAGACGCAGACAAAGGACAACAGGCAGAAAGGACAAAGAGGACGCAGCGGGCTGAGAGACTGAGAGGACTCGGAGGACTGAGGCTCGCAATTGTAACCAAACTCCACTCGAAACCCTAACTCGAGAGTTTTTCGAGGTTTTTCCCTCTTCTAACAGACGCCGCAGCCGCAGGCGTCGCATTTGGAATTCTTAAACATGGAAATGGAAATGGGAATGGGAATGGGATTTGAAATTGTGATTGGGAGGAAACAGCGGAATGGAACGGGGGCCTGCTGCATCATTTGCTAGCTCTTTTTTATTATTTTTATTTTAATGTTGCTTTTGTCTTTTATTACCAATCCGCTCAACTGGAAAAATCGGAAAAATCATGTTGCAGGTCTAATCTCGAATATCGAATTCACTTTTCGGGCTCAACGTGGCTTTTGCCTAATTTGTTTAATTTATGCAAAATGTTGGCAGCGATAAGCGCCGTTAATTTTTCGGTTAAAGCTGTCACAAGTTTTTCGTCCTGGCACACTTTGTGAAAATTAAATGAAAATCAGAATGAAAATCTGCTCCGGCATTTTCATTTCTCGGCTGGCTGCCTTTCAGAGCTTTCCCTAGGCACACGGCTTAACGGACTTAGTTCTGAGCTGGCTTAGTCCAAATAATTATTGAATTTTAATCGAAGCAAGCCCCAGCAGCAGCAGCAGCAATGCAATGAACAATAAGTTTCCCACTAATGAGCCAACAGTTTCCATTGGAATTAGTTCCGATTGAATTGCTGGATCAGAAGCTGAGCCAACGACTTTTCTCTCCCAATTTTTAATTTCACTAATGCCCTATCTAATGACATTTATACATTCCATAAACTTGACTGAATTAGAATTAATTTAGATCTATAATATTATTTTAAGAACAAAGAACTTTAAATTCTTCATGTGACTAACATTTATTGTAAACTATAAACTTTAAAGCTAGAAAAATTGTGTGAGAAGATGAATAATTGGAATATTTAAATTGAATTGAATAATGTCAAATTTAAATTTATTAACCTTTCTAACTTTTTCTAAATTTGAACTCGAATGTTTTTTAAATTTCTTTAGCCTGCTTCAAATATTCAAGTAAAAGAGTTTAATTTAAATATTTTTAAATTATTCAATATCAAATCTGAGTTCTCGAAAGCTTTACTCACGATTCACTTTCTTAGAATTACAAATTTTCCAAAAATAAATTTCAGCTTTTTTTAACGACATTGAGAAGTCATATAGATTGATCAATCAAAATATCACTAGTAAATTAATTTTATCACCAAGAGAATCAAAGATATGACTAACTAAGACTTTTTCAAGATATATAATCTTAATTATCAATATAATACGAATAAACTTGAACATCATTTCAATTAGTGAATTTTTCATCTAATATATGAATATGCCATTCATAACTGTGATCATAAAATAGAACTGTATATCACATATATTTTATATTGCAAGTTCTATATACTTAACATTATATATGTATATTGAAGTATAAATAATATTTTATTATACAATTAAATATCTTTTTTGAGTAAAGTATTCTTGGTTTGGAAACTACAATTTGAACTTTTCCTTGACACTTCTTGAGTATTCGAATTCAAGACATGTTGTATTGAATAAGAATTCTGATACAACGCCTATATCTATAGGTATAGCTATAGCTGTATGTTCCGCTAAGGTTGTCGCTGTTCGCTGCTTCAGGTGCAGGTAGAGTTACTCACCTTGTCTGCCGTGTGTGCGCTGCGCCGTTGAGTTGGCTGTGGTATCCGGTGGACGATGCGGCAAATGCTGATACTCGTAGTCGTAGTGCGAGGACTGCTGAGCGGCTGCTGCGGCGGCGGCGGCTGCGGCTTGTAAATTCTGTTGGTTTTGCTGCTGGTGCTGGAGCGTTTGGCTGTGCGCACCGGAGGGGGCGCCAGCGGAGGGGGCGTGGCGTCCGGTCATGGGCAGGGTGCCGGGGCAGGGTCCGCCGCCCGTGTCGCGGCAGTCGAGCGTCGACTCAAACTCGTAGGGATTCATAGTGGTCGACTCCAAAGGACATTCGTCGTCGTCGGTGTCGGTGCCACCGTCGTAGAGGCTGTCCGTTTGCCGGTATGCGTGGAGCTGGCTCTGCTTTGAGAACTTAATTTTGGCGGCTTTTGGTGGGGCCCGGAAAGCCGACACTCACACAGACAGAGACAGAGACGAAATAGACGAGACGAGAGGCGAGAAGAGGAACGGAAAGAGGAGCGAAAGAGGGAGCAGAAGACAGGCAGCTCCTCTGCGGAGGAGCACTTGTCGTAGCGTGGTTCAATAACAGCTCCTTCAGCTTTTCAGCACTTCAGCACTTTTGCACTGCACTTGGAACTGGAACTGGGCGAAGCGCCAACATTTTATCAGAATTTCTTTTCTAGATTTCTTCTATTTGAATATTTGTGACTTCTTTGTTATGCTCTTGTTATTCGTGGCACATTTTCAATGTCTCATACACTTTCGGCATTTGTCTTATGCCTGCTTCTTATTCCGCTTCTGGATAAACAATGCAATTTCACAATATTTCAAATTGATTTTGGTTTGCCAAATTTCTTGCTGCACGATTTCAATTGAGAGACACACGCGATGGACGCGACAACACAAAAATGACAGGACACTAGAACATACACAGGTGCGAGGCTGGCGGTAAATTCTCCTTTTATTTTCGTGTGTAATTTCTGTTTGCGCTTTGCTTCAACTTCAACTTGAACGTCGCGTTCGAGCTCGAGTTCGACGGTCGTTGGTTGTTTGTTGCGCGACGGCCGCGTGGCGTGCGGGTCGGCTTGGATGCGAAGTGAATTCAGCGAGCGACGATTTCAAACTGATGTGCTCGCACGAAATCGTTCTGTATGCTGGCAAATACGCTAACGAATGAAAGAGAGGACGAGCACGCGAATACGAGTGCAAGAGAGCGAGCACGACTGCTGTTGTTGTAGCAGTCTTCGTTCAGTTTTTTCGGCCGTTCAGTGAGAGAGAGAGAGAGAGTAGAGCGTAGGGAGAGCAACACAAAGAGCGCAAGTGTCGTGGGAGGGCTCTGATGCTGCGTTCATTGTTGTTGCTTTACTCGTTTGACTGGTCTTCGCCGTCGCGACTCACGACGCGTCGCAGCGAACGCTCTGCGCATGACGACGCTGCCGACAGCGCGGCTGACAGCGCGGCTGACAGCGCTGCCGACGACCCCAATCTGCAAAGCGCTTAACGAAACGCTGCTGATTAGTTTTGAAGGTTAAAAAAGTGAAGTTTTCTTTTTTGGCAAAGCTTGCAGCGTGCCAGCGCAGGGGAAATCTTCACATTTACAGCAATGCGATTAGGGGTTGTTGCTTTCCACGCTGCGCATCTAACAGTTTCGTTCAATTTTATCTGCTGTTAACGGGCACTTAACAGCGACAGGACACAGCGTTCAAATAACAGACTTCGCGACATGTCGCGACGCGTCGCTTGCGGCCATTTAATTTAACACTGCTATTTTTTTTAAAATGATGTTATATCTTAACATTCTCTTCGTTTCAAATATTTTCTGTTTCCTTAGCATGCTTTCTGCATATGTATTAGAAGACGATGACGCTTCATCATCAAACTTGTGTTTATATTAGAAATCAGAAACAATAATATTAATTGATTTAAATTCAAATTTAATTTTCTAAACAAATTTACTGTATGTATTTTTTTACTTTCATCTATTGGTTAAATCTGATGTAATCAATCTGATATATAAACAAAATAATTCGAAAATTCCAATAATACAGAGCAGTCGGGCATTACTAACTGCTTAATTCTCGTTAACCGTCCAATGATTGAGAAAGCCCACAGTGAATTAATTATAGAAAGGGTTGATCGTATCTCTGAGCCCTAGTAGGTCGTATGAAGTGCTTTGCGCTTATATAGACAGACGTCGTTGCTAAATCGTACATGCCCTCGTCGACTATATAAATATGTATATGTGTATGTATATAAAAATGAAAATAGAAATGGAAATAATAAAACTAAAAACGAAACAAAAAATTCTTCAACTTCATTAACGCTGCAGTAAAGTTCTGGACCAGAATGCAGCGAAAAACTTTGCTTAGCTGCCGAAAAATGGACAACGCAGATTCACAAGAGTGAAAGAGTCAAAGACAATGTGTGTGTGTGTGTGATAGAGAGAGAGAGAGGGGACAAGAGGGGGGCAAAAGTTGAAAATGCTGACAGTGAAGTTGTCATTTAGCATCAAGGGCCGGGCAGGCACAGTGTGTCCAAAACTCTGGCTAACGAAGCAACAGACAATGTGGAAAAAATAGAAAATAAAACCGAAAGAAGCAGAGAATTGCGTTATAAGCTAAGTAAAGGACATCTCGCTAATGGCTTTACTTTTGAGCAGGTTTTTGGTGGCCAATTCTCATCCGCAGCCACACGCTCGTGTAGCGGAAGTTGTTGCTGAAGCTTTTTTGACAGCTTTGACGCAAGGCGAAGAGACCAAAAATACGAAGAAGAAGATGATGGAAAAGAAGAAGACGGAAAAGAAGCCGCAGCCATTGCGCGTTCTTTTCACGGAATGTGGCAACTCCGCATGACGCGCGATGAGCCTGAAAATGAAATTATTTGCATAGGATTTCGCAAATGCTTCTTTTTCTTCTGCGACGTTTTTTTTCCATTTTCTTCAGACTGCTCCGCCGCATTCTTCTACCTCTTGCTCTTGGTCTATCCTGTCGATGAAAAGTCAATTTCCTGTTGTGCACAAAATGTCATACATTTGGACTACTAGAGGAACTTAAGACGCCAGCCGCAGCGAGCGCTTCACTTGCAGCTGACACATTGCATTTTTTTTTTTTTTTTTTTTGCTTTACACAAAACATTTAAGGATGAGGCATAGAGAGCATTAAATGGAGGGTAGTCGAAGAAAGCTGTGAATGTAATGTTTACTCGGAAAGAAGAAAAAACAAATAGAAAAAAAATAATATTACATTTAACAAATTTATATTGAGAATTTATTTGCCGTAATTGAATGAGAATTCAAGCAATTTGTGTATCGTCTTTGGGTCTTACGTATTGTTAAAATTTGACATAGCCGACTCTGCAACTGTATGTAATGGGCAGAAACAGGGTATATGAGGGGTCTACTGTATAAATTAATAAATTTTTTAGTACTAAAAGGCAGTTATTATTTAGTGGATCTAAGGCCATAAGTAAATAATATACTTGGCCTAAATCGTTTGTGTAAAGAAAGTTATTTGCAAAAACTTCATTTCACATATATATACCTGTTGCAGTGATGTGCGTAAACGAATTTCATTTATTCATTCCTAAACATGGAATTCAGTTCAATTGAACACAAAATAAATAAATCATTTTATTAGCTGAGCGATTGGAGCTTTTAAAGGAACCAACTGAAGTTTGTTAACCTCACTATTGATAAGTATGAGTAGACTTTAAAAATATTAAAATCTAACAAAACAATTCATCAATCACTATCAGACCAAGTAATATATTGTATATAGAAGCAAATGAATCAGTACTTTGAAAATATTTTTTAAATTCCTGAAAGTTTGATTTGCATAAAAAGTGTAAGCATTAAAGCAATTAGGTTAAAGCATTTCATTTTACAAATACTTCAAAACTACTTTTAATGACGCCTATTTTTTAATGGGCTTTCATCATATAAGTCATTTATGAACTACTTTTTTAATGCCATAAAATGTGTATGTACATTTGTTTTTAACCTTTCTTTAGTCGAAGATCAAATAACGTTTTTTTCTTGTATTTTTTGTTAATTCTGTTACAGTTGCAATATAAAAAGATACTTTCGAAATGAACTTCCAGTTAAGTCAGAGCTCAAATTTCTATTGAAAAAAGGCTTCCTCTTCTGCATCCATCTTAATTTTGATAGGGCTGGCACAGACTTTGCACAATTGTTGCATTTTCGCTTAATTTTGCAATCTCTCTCTTCCTTTTTCTTTCTAGAGCTAATTCCGCCTCTTTTTCTCTCTCACTCTCACGGACTCTCACTCAAGCATTTGGTATCCTGTTTAAGCACAAAATACAGGAGCATTGCACTTAAGGCTTCAGACTCGAAATATGATCAGCTCTTCAAATCAGCGAGAGAGAGAGAGAGAGAGAGAGAGAGAGAGAGGGAGAAAAGGTAAGGAAGAGGGCAACGACTTTGCCCCAACAACAAGTGTTCCAAATAACAGTTGTTCTTTTTGACCCGAAATGTTCAGCTCCGAAGCGACTCAGAGAGGGGGCAGGAGAAGCCGCAGCAACAACCAAACGTTGCGGCATTTCCTGCGTCAATTTCCACAAAATAAGCAACACAAACAACAATCAACAAACAGCGAACAACGAGCAACAAGAACAATGTTTCAAAATGGCTGAGAGGCAATGTCATCCGACGGAATGCAGGTCATTTCGGGCGCCTTTCGTGGAGGCCTTGCAGTTGTTGTTGCTACAATGTGTGGCACATGCACATACATACATATGTATGCATGTATCGATCAAAGAATACGCAAAAATTGTTCGCATGGCATTTAAAAGAAAAACAAACAACAAAAAACGAATCGAACAGGACACGCACAAAAGGACAGAGCTGGCGGAAGATGGCTAGAGCTGACAATGAGTGGCAGGCACTTTGTGCGTCGGCAGACCAACTGACCTCCTCTTCCCTTTGGCCAATCGCCATAGAGCGAGAGAGAGAGAGGGAGAGAGAGAAATAAAATTACGCGAGATATTGAATTACGCTTTTTAAATTAAAAAATATTTTCGCGATTGCATTAAACGAAAGGCAAACTAATTAAAGGGGATTTCTCCATCCATCCATCCATCCAGCCGGCGAGGCGTCCATTGTCGCCGAATGCAATTTGTGAGCTGCAAATGAAGTTGAAGTCTACGACCAAAGTGGACGCAGGACAACGCAGATGTAAAGCAGCGAGAATACAGATTTAAATGCATTCCTGTCCTAGGCCATTGACCTGGGTCTCTATCGCTCTCTCTCCCTCTCTCTCTCTCTCTCTCTCTCTCTCTCTCTCTCTCTGTTGTATTTTCAAATGAGCATAGTTAGTTACGGTCACCTTTAATTCAAATATCAATTAGTTATGTTCTATATTATACCTTTATGAACTTCACTTTCAGCTCAGCTATCTAATAGATCTAAAATGATTCGGTTCGGTAAAAAGCTGTGTAACTAGCTGCATGAGTGACTGAAATATGATTGATAAACTGTTTGAGTGGTTGAAATCGTGAATATGATGAGCTAGAACTAAAACTTTTTCTTGTCTCATTTCTCAAATCACATTTTCGTGCTGTTTCGCATCGTTCTGAAATGATGATGAAATGATCGTTTGTTAAAATGAACTACTTCATTTGAATTCAGTTCATAAATGAACAAATAACTAAAGAATTTGAGTTAGAGTACTGAACTCCATTTTATTAATTTAAAACACTTGCGTGATTAATTGTCTAGTATTAGCTTAATTTAAATCGAAATCATTTCAATCAATTTGAATATTTCTTTTACTTTATTATTTATATATAGTAGTACTGTAGTATTGTTTTTGTATTGTTCCATTCTGCACAACTTAAAACACTGGCATGGAATAAAGGTAAGTGATATTCGAGTTGTATGATGAATTGAATAGATGGCGCTGATGAATGAATGAAAGTAAGTAGAATGATGATTATCGTGCTAGTGTTGTAGTGTTGGAGGAGAGATGCCATGGAAATTTTTCTATTAGAATAAGGGATAAATTCATAAGGATGTCCAGCAGGAATCAAAATTCATATTGAACTAGTGAGGTTTAATCACTAATTCAAACTATTGTAGAATTAATTCTGGCATATACAATAAGTTCTGGAATATAATTTCTATATATCCGGTCATTTAAATTTTGAATTTTCTCAACATTACCGATAATGTTCATAGGACAAAACAAAAAGAAGATCGACTGGAACTGGATAAAAAAATTGAACTGGAATTCTAATGAGAAGCACTTCCCATATCGCATATCGCACGTCACATCTATGATTTCTCATTTCCCGTTTTCATTTCGAACTGATTTGAACCTGGCGGCAGTCAACAGCTGCCACTTAGACCAAGGACGATGCAGCACTGAAAGAATTATTGAGGCACTTGACGATGCCCACAGCCCCTGCTACAACCGCGAAGTCAGCGGGCCAAACAAACAATGTATCAATCAATAAAGATTTCCGCACCTAATAAGCCGCAGCCAAGCGCCGCCGCCAGCGCTAAGCGGGTGGCAGCTGCTGCTTCGACTGCTGCTGCCCCGAGTGCTGCTGCTGCTGCTGCTGCTGCTGCTGCTGCTGCGGCTGCTCCCTGGGCCATCATTGACGCTGGCAAGCAATTAAACGCCAAGAGTCGCCGCCAACGCCTCCGACCAAGGTGTTAATCGAATTACAGCCCTGCGCCTCGCTGCGCACTCCGCTCCGAGGGAAGTGAGGAGCAGCTACCTTCGCCACGACTTCATTTCCATTGTCAGTTTCGTTGCATTTCCATATTTTCAAATTTGAATTTTCTACTTCCACAGAGCCGTCCTCTGGCAGGACTCCTGCATGCTAGCCGACATTTTGTGGGCAACACATTCAACTGCTGACTAACCAATGCCTCGCCTAGCCTCGCTTCGCCTCGCCTCGCTGATGCGCTCGTAAAGAAAA
Source organism: Drosophila hamatofila (assembly GCA_035045345.1). NCBI lineage: Eukaryota > Metazoa > Arthropoda > Insecta > Diptera > Drosophilidae > Drosophila > Drosophila hamatofila. Next base: position 2,072,622 of record JAWNPA010000001.1, read on the forward strand.
TTACACACATGTGTGGCCTCTCCACTGGGTGGGCGGGCTCGTGTCGACACGGGCGATGCTGAAACCTGAAGCTGCAGCCACAGATGTGCGAGCCTCGAGACACGAACACGAGATTCAGGAAACTTCAAGTAGCAACCAACGCAAATTGCAAAGTATCTCATTGCCGTTCGTGACACTCGTGACACGACACGGTGTAGCTTTTCATCGGCTCCGCGCCATCCTATAAAATTGGTTGGTCGTGCGTGCTCGTGCCGACTCCTATGTTAGACGACTCCTGCGTAGGACATGTTGTTCATCTCCAGTTGCAAAACTTGAAGCTTGCTTATGGCTGGCTGCATCTGAGCATTTAGTTCCTGGCTAAAACTAAGCTATGCTTTAAAGCCCTTGTTCGTTCTTATTTGACAGCTAATTGCTTGCAATCAAAATAACAGTTTGAAGATCTACAACCTTAGAGCATTAGTTGTCTGCCTACGAGCTAAGGGAAGCCTTCCTTGGCAGTAAGTCATCTTTGCCTTTGGCCTGTCAAGGACCTTCGATGCTGCCCCACGTGGGCAACGTCAATATTGCAATTACGAAACAATTTCGACAGCATGTTCTAAAATTGGAGAGCCGCAGGCTCCATGGCCTCTAAGGAGGGGCCACACACACAAACGCCAACGATCGTCATCGCGAGGCGTTGGCTGTCAACGAAAGATGAAAAAGCAGGAGAATAAAAGTTGAAATGGCTGGCATCAAATTATGCAGATGCAGACGGAGGCGACTTTAACCAATTCAATGCCACAGAATGCCGACCCTAGCCAACAGACACTTCTGCCGCTATTGCTGCTATTGCTGCTGCTGTTGTTGCTTTTGTTGCTGTTGTTGTGCACACACACATTTGGCAGCCGTTTTCAACACCTTTCGAAAACTCACGCTTCATTTGCATGTTACCATGACACGACAGACACACATGGAGCATAGACCGCACGACCACCGACGCTGACGCTGACGCAGACGCTGACGCTGACGCAGACGCTGACGCTGACGCAGACGCTGACGCAGTCGCAGATGTAGAGACCAAAGTATGTTGGACTGACGATGAGTCCTGGGGCGGTTGGTGGGGGGAGAGCAGGGTCCTCTGCGTGGTGACAGCGCAACCGAGTGACAACCGCAAAGTAAGACCGCATATATCAGAAATAATAATAACGCAGAGAGCCAAAACCCAATTGGAGGTTGCCTTTGGCCTGACAATCGAATCGCTCGCTGCAAGTATATTTGCGGAAGTCGAGGGGGAGATGCCTCACCTTCCGCTGCTAACGACGCAGCTGCATATTTTGTCAACTACATATACATATGCTAAAATGCCAAAAGGGTTTTCCCGACAAAGACAGAGACTGAAGCGTCTGAAGCGTCTGAAGCGTAGGTCGCCACGCAGCGAAAGGAACAGAGGAGGAAAGGAGGAGAGATGGAAGTCGAGGTTATCTAAGAACTTTAACGAATGTGTCGTCGTCGCATCGAATGATGATGTCTGTCAGGCCAAGAGGTGATAAGCAATTCGATTTCCCGACCCACAGAAGCCGCCCACAGCAAAGTGGAAGCCCTTTGCCGATGCAAGCTTAAAGCGCCACAGGATGCGCTTGCACTTGGCTTTGCCAATTCACAGGGACACCCTCGGCTCGCATGATATACATGCAGGGGTGTTCCGAAATAATTTGTAATTGTTATATGAGACATCAAGCGGCAATTGAGGATGAGTTGGGTTAAGCAAAATTGCTCTGCTCCACAGGTTAACTGTGGGTGTCACCCACAAGAGAGTTGAGAGGACGCGCAAGGGGAATTAAGGAAGCTTCAACTTAGTAAATGATATTCGAATGATAGAATACTTCGGGATTTTTATACCCTGTTCATTTAAGTGTAGGAAGGAATGTGGATCTATGTCTGTCTTTTTTCTGAAAGGTACCTACACTGAATACGTCAGATTTGACTTACGAGGATCATCCTTTAAATCATTAATTTAATTTGTATACCCCGAACCCAATGGAAATGGGAAATCAGGCTATAACTGTTTTGTTAAATGTATGCAAGGAGAAGGAGACGTGGCAGACCCCATAAAGTATATACAATACACATATATAGGCCTGTCCGTTTGTCTAATTGCCTGTCCGTCGGTCTGTCCGTATGTATGAACGCATTGATCTCAGAAGATATAAGAGTTAGAGACTTGAAATTTTGTTATAGGTCCGTTTATTGCACATGTAGATTGAGTTTGTTTCCAAAAATCGGTAAATACTCCCGCTTTTCTGGGTATCGATTAACATTTTCGAAAATCAGCTATAAAATAATATCTTTAGAACTAGAGTCTCCAAATTTTGAATATAATCTATATGTATATGTATTTTTAAGAAATTCGATTTATGTTATAGCTAACCGCCCACCCTAAAATCCACCCCCTTCCTACCGAAATTGCAAAGAGCGTATTTCAAATACTAGAGACTTTTGCTTTGGCAAACACACACACAATTAAATGTTATTATCATGGTCTAAAAGTTTTACGAAAGATAGTCCATCTATTAGGCAATTTAGTTCCCTTATCGATGTGTATATAATATTTGTGTATTTTATATATATTGTAATGTTGATAAGGAATCGGTGTACATAATATCTCTGAAGGTTAAATGTTTGCCATATCAGTATGAAAGTATTTTTCAGTCGGTCACTAACAATCCTTTTCCTATTCATTCCTATCTTTGCATTTAATTTTTGCTTCTATAATTTTTGTCTTTATATAATAGCCATTTAGTTTGTTTATTCCGACGTTTGGCGTATTGAATGCACTCTTTTTGCGGTATTCTCCTTTTGCTTTTTGTAGTGAGTATGGAGAGGACTAAAGGGGCGTGACTGAGTTTTGTGGAAGATATGTATGGAAATTCATGCAAACGATTGCCCTTTTTGAGCGACATAAAGCGAGGCGAGAAATTCATCAGCTGTCAGCTGATTGGCCAGCCAATTAAGTTCCCTAAAAAATAAACAGCCCTACTAATGCTATTTCTCTCCCCACCCCTCTCTCCCTCACTCTCCCTCTCTATCAATCAGAAGCATTTGCAGTTGCAGCTGCACGTCCCACTTTTTTAGAGCTGCTGTTCATGAAAAAAAGAAGAAATATTCTCGACAAAACGCAGTGGGACAAACGACTAACGGCAGCAAATGCAACAACTATCATCAACAAGTTCATCAACAGGACGGCAGCCAGGACAGGAGCAGCAGCAGCAGCAGGAGCAGGAGCAGGAGCCGGCACAGAGGCAAGAACTGTGGCATCCATAAACGCTTGTTGATTACCCGCAGCCTTGCCACAGTTTCGCATGCGGCGCCGTGGAAGCTAAAAAAATGAAGAAATGCAAGTTATTTGCATTCGCCGCTGGATCCGTTTCACTCCCAGAGTCCGCGAAGAGAACAGGCCACATCTAGTGTATTTTTTTTTGCTCTTTTTAGCTTGCGGCTAAAGAGGAAAGTGTTTCGGCAGCCGAGTAAAGCTGGGTTGGCAAAAAGCGCAGAGCGACCGAGCCAAATGCCATCGGCCACCAGCATCTTTCCATCTTCCCATCCGCCTCTCCGCCCCTCCGCCCCACTGCCATCAGCTGACGTGCATTAAATCCACACCTGGCTAGCTGCCTGGCATCATCAGCTTCCAAGCCGGGCTGCCAAAGAGGGGGACGAAATGGAATAGAATTGCAGATTCATTTCACTTAGCGACGAAAGACGACCGAGAAAGATGATGTCCTGCAGGACACCTGCTTTGAAGGTAACCTTTATGCGAGTTTTTCTTTTTGATTTTCCTGTTTCTTTTTCGGTAGCCAACACAAAGGTCGACATAAAGCTATCGTGATAATGTCGAAAGGTGTCTAAACAGATACCTAAAAGGAACTAACATGTCCACAATTCCAGTGAATACTTAGAGATGAGAGAGAAAGCTAATGTCCTGAAGCACATTCAAGGCACGGGGCTTAGCTATCGTTAGAATGTAGAAACCTTCCTTATAAAGCAGCTCGTATGTAACTTGCGCAGGATATACTATAAAAAACCCTCGATTAGCAATAGTCAGACAACAAATATAAAAATCTCCCAGATTGGATCACTGGATAATAGATACTCCTTAGTTATTGTATTGGATATAATTTTTATTAAATAGACATATAATAAGAATGCATATTCATCCTCCTTACTATGATGTTTATATATATGCGAAGTCTCATCTGCGTCATACCATTTTATCTATTTCCGTTTCAACTCTTTTAACTATTTATGAATTACTATATTCACTAAGTGTATACTGTAAAAACATTTAAAAATCGATTTACACGCAGTTAAACCTCGTTTCATTTATAGTTTTTACAATAGTTTTTACTACAGTTTTTACCTTGATGTAGCCCAGAAATTATATACCCATGGGATAAGAAAAAATCCGAAATGAATCCATGCAATAATCCGTCAGGACTCAGTTTCTGCCATGTGAAGTATAAGCACTAAGTTCTTTACCGTGAACAGTGATGGAAAAATAAAATAAATTAATATAGATTTCATCGAATGAATGCGAAATGAACAAAAGAGGATAAATGTATGGAGTAACTAGCTTCGGTGTTGAGCAAAGTCTGCTTGTATCTTTAGAGGCGTTAAAATATATCGGATAATCTGAGTAGGAAAGATATATGAGATATATAAGATATATTATGTTGGGCACAATGGAACAAACTATGGTATGATGCCCATAATCCGATTTACACAAGAGGAAACTATTTGAATGAACTGAACTTTTTATAAATAAAACATGCTTACACACATTCGCGCTGTTGAGCTTTATTATAGAGAATTCATTTTTCAGTAACTTTGTCTAAATCGCCAAAGCACAAATCTTTTGAATTTGAAATACGTTTTTTGCGGAAAGGGACGTTTTTAGAATACAATACAAAATCATCACAGAGGCACAGAAAATTAAAAATCAGTACTGAAAAATTAATATTTAATAAAAGAGAGATAATAATATTATAGTAGTTATTGTGCTGTAATCAAACCCAATGACAAAGATGTACAAGTTATGATATATTTAACATAATTTTTAAGAGCTCAAGTTACAATTAGGGTTGCAGAATGAAAATTTAAGTCAATTAAGATATGTAATCTGAATTAGTCAGCTTAAACATAGATAAAGCTGCAGTGCATCAAACACATGAAAGATGTGATATTCTTAAATCTATGTATTTCAGGGTATCCTTTAGTCAGACTCGCTAGTTAAACTGTTGTTTCTTAAAGTAAGATATTATTTACATACTAATTCTAATAATTAATGTATTAGTCAAATCAATCACTACTTTCTCTGCATTCCAGCGTATCCTTATGACAGATACTCCCTACCTAAGGAGCTGTGATGAGCACCTAGCAAGCTAACAATATGGAGAGAGCTTCGTTTGTTTCCCCTTTCACATGTTTCCACATGTTGTTCCTTGGCAAATAGAAATTCGATTTGTGCTAAGATTTCGCCCGACTTCCTGACTACCGACTGCCGACTGCCGACTGCCTGTCCCACCAGCAGAGAGGCCTCGTAACTTTTCCATTATCCTGTGAGAGGACCCATCCGCCCGTCGTCATTCGATTGGCCCGCAAGCAAACTACTTTATCGACAATGGCTTTTCTTACACAATTCTTTTCGCCGTATTTCATTCACGCTGCCTTGCGGCGGAGCTTGTCGCGTCACTTGGCCCGTCTGTCTTAGTCTTAGCAGCTGCGTCCTGCGTCCTGGGTCCTGCCAAGATGACACTGCGCGCCCTGTGCGACGGCTGCTGGCTCACAATAAGCCACTTATTCAGCTACTAGTTTCCTTTTTGTTTCTCAGTTCGTTATTCGCAGGCCAAATTGAATTAAAATTTACATTTTTAATCATTTGTGTGTTGCATGCGACTCTGCTTTAATTTCTCGCCCATCCCGTGGCTCGTGGCCCGTGGCCCGTGCTCCGTCTTGGCGGCAAGTCTCTGTCACTGTGCAATTCATTTCGCCTGTTGTCAGCTCGTCTCATTCGCTTCGCATTCGCATTCGCATTTAATTAGTGTGAAAAGCGCAAATTGTTTGTCTCGTTTTGTGCGTCGCCTTTCAGGCGACTTCTGCAGCCTAATTGGCTTAAAATTAATAATAATTATTATGTGTACTTATGTTGGTATTATCATCATTATGCCTATCATGCTATATACCCTGCTGATTGCATTGCACTTTTCTAGCATGATGCAATAAAAGCTAACTTTTCACTATCCTCCGCTCTGGCCAACGCTTAATATTTTATTTCACATTTTATTTCAGTCTAAAGTGGTAGCTAGACATCACGGTTCTCTCGCATAGTTGCAACTGGTAAGTGTAGCGAGAATCAAACAATCAATGCTCAAGCTATTATTTGTTACTCTACAATTCAATGTGAGCTTACAGACTTTGATTATGCATATTTATTTTATATTTATACCCTGAACCCATTGAAAATGGGAAATCAGGGTATAATGGTTTTGTTAAATGTATGTAACAGTCAGAAGGAGGCGTGGCCGACCCCATAAAGTATATATATTCTTGATCAGGGCAACGAGCTGAGTCGATTTAGCCATGTCCGTCTGTCCGTCCGTCCGTCTGTCCGTCCGTCCGTCTGTCCGTCCGTCCGTCTGTCCGTATGTTTGAACGCGTCGATCTCAGAAGATATAAGAGCTAGAGACTTGAAATTTTTTTTGTTAGGTCCGTGCATTGCACGCGCAGATCGAGTTTATCTCCAAAAAACGATAACTACTCCCGTTTTTTTTTTATCGATTAAAAACCCTATCGAAAATCCGTTTTAAAATTATATCTCCTACATCTTTAAAGCTAGAGTCTCCAAATTTTGCATATAGGTTTAGATGAATTTTACAGAATTTCAATTTTTGTTATATTTTGGATACCGGCTCCAAATGTGACCAAACTCCCCTTTGAAGGTCAGTTGCATGTATAGCTAATTGTGAATGAGTTGGCATTTTTATAAAATGTAAAATATTCAATAGAATATGTACATAATATGCTAAAAGTTTCATTAAATTCCGTTTAGTCAACACAAATTAATAAACAAAACGTTTGGCCAACTAACAAACGCACGTGGCAGCAGCAAAAAGAGTTTTCCTATACGTGTGCACACATACACTCAAACCTCTTCTAGCATATTCTAAGAATCAAATTGCGATTTATTGTGTTAAAATTCTCAGCTGTTAGTTTAGTTTAGTTTTACTAGATGGCGCTCTAGCGGTCAACTTATTGCAGTTTTGTCGTTTCGATTTTAAGTGGCGAGGTGGCGTTGTTATTAAAGGCGAGGCGCGCCTTTCGACTTCGGAGGCAAAGTCGGTAGAATTTAATTTTTCAATCTTTTTAGCATGAGAGCATGAGGTGACTTTTTGAGGTGATCGAGGTGAACGTTCATCGAGAATTTCTCGGTTTGAGTCTTGGTGTCTTAATAAAATGGAAAGTCAACATTTTGGATAGCGACCATAAATTTGAACAAATTCTTTAAATTGCAGTGAAAATATGTGAATGATTTTTTATTTTTAATAAATTGAAAATAAATAAATTATTCAATTCTTTTACCCACGCAAATATTTACATTTTCTTTTCTATTTACATCTTAAGCAACTTTATAGCATATGCTAAGTTTAACAGAATCAAATGATAATGTTCATAATATAGAATGTTTCTAATTGCAAATAACTAAAGCGCGTTGCGCCATCTATTAATTTGTTTTGGCAATACATATGTATGCACACATGTATATGCTAACATAGTCCTACATTTCTACATATACATAAATGTTTGTATGTATAATTGCAAGTATTTTCGAGCGTTACACACATACACCCTTATATATACATGTTCCAATTTATCCATATGTATGTACATGCTGCAAAGTATCATCACTATTAAAATGAACTTTTAAACACTGATCTGCAGCATTGAACAGGCGGGCTTTTTAAAAAAATTAAAAATATTTTTATTTGAAATATATTGAAGTCTAAGTATTTAACCATATTAAATGTATTTTGTGTTTGTTTGGTTCAGGGTATTATCTAGTCGAGCACTCTCGACTAGAGTTTTCTTACTTGTTTTTAGATGTATCTTAACTTTTTCTTAATGTTTGAGTTGTTCTATACAGCAACAGACTTTCACTAGTATTTTAAATGGATAAAGGTATACAAGGCTGCCTCAGTGAACGACATTAGAGACTATATACTTTAAGACTTTATTAAAAATCTCCGTCTGGTCATCTGCAGGGAGTTTTGCTGCAAAAGCTTTAAAAGCTTTTGCTAGAGGCCAACTTCTTTTTCCGTGCTCCCCCTCGAAAAATATAAAATCAAAGTTTTTTTTTTACTTTTCTTGTTAAGTACTGAAGCCGATAGATATTTAAAGTAATTCACATTGTGAACTAACGGGATTTCTTAAATGTTATATATGTTTATATATAAAGCTAAAGTTATTTGAAAGCGCAACGTGGCATTCAGAATATATCCTCAACGGGAATTGCTGATTAGAGTCTAAGCTCATGTTTGATTTGAATCCCTTTTTCAACTATGAAAAATTCGAGTAAACTTACAAATCAGATTCATGCTATTTCTATCATATTTTCTTGTTAAAGGAAAGTCTTTTTTGTCCCGTATTATCTTGATGAGGCTCAATATTAGTAATATTAAATAATTTTAATTATATAACATTAACAAACACTTACTTTCCTGTTTGCTGTATTAAGCAGCATTAATAAATTTATTTTACATACAGTTCGTCATACACATAATTTTCTTCTTTTTTTTTTTCGACTACCCTGAGTGGGATTTGAGTGACAGACAAAGGTCTGCATTGCAAATTTGCAATTTCAATTGAGCTTTGTGTCATTTGCATCCATTAAATATTTGAATGAATTGATATTAATTGAATATTTATTCACTATGTTTGCATGCCCTCAACACATCTTGGCCAAGTTCCTTGGCAGCTGCTTGCTTCCTTCTGGCTGCTCAGCAAAGTGCGTACTCATATGGAGTTTTCTCAGTGCCCTTTTTGCATTAACAATTTGGCAATATTGCAGAGTCGTTGAGTTTGCATTGGTATTGCTGTTGTTGCTGCTTATTTTATTCCGCATAAGTACACTTAGTTAATAAATTGAATGCTGACGAGCAGCAGAAGGCGGCGTATTCCGTATTCCGTGGGGGCAGAGGAGCAGCCATCTGGAGCTGCTTGCCAAACAGTTTAACTGACGAATTGACCCATTGACGCATTGACGAAACCAAACTAGAAGTTGTTGCTGTTCTTGTTGTTCTTGTGTCTCGTGAGCACAAATTAAATGCAAATTCAATTAATTTGAAGCAAACAATTTGCTTAAATTAATTAATTAAATGCGAATCTAAAGTGTTTCCAATTTAACGCTGAAGAGCTCGCCCAGACGCAAGGGGGGCAGCTGCTCGTATGACTGAGCGTGTGTGTATGTGTGTGTGTGTGTGTGTGTGTGTGTGTGTGTGTGGGTGTGGCATTTATCGAAAATTATTGGCATGAAATGTTTTTGGGCAATACATGAAGCGTGTTTAATGAGAGAGTGAGCGGGAAAAGCGGAACGGTAAGAGGAAGGGGAATGAGAGGGGCTGGTGGTGGTCGTTGTCGGTTCGATGCACGGCTTACCGCAAGCTCTGGCAACTCTGGCGTATGCGTAATTTGCATTTGCTTTGCATTTGCTTTGCATTGCAATGCGTTGCATTTCGATGCGTGGCGTGCATTAAGTAAACTGTTCACTTGAAAATCAACTCTAAAATAAACACTAGCAACCAATATGCACACACAAATGCAAATACAGTGTGTGTGGGCGTGTGTGGATGGGTGGGCGTGGCAGCCACAGCGCCAAATTTTCGGGGTTCGATATGAAAATGGCTCTTCGATGGTTAACCAACAATATAGCAACAACTGCTGCAAATTCAATGGCTAACGGCCATTACAGCCGACCCCCAACCACCTCAACCCACCTCGCTCTCTCTCATCAATCTGGCAAAGCTTTGGCACAATTCTACAGCCAATTTTGTTTGCATTTTATATTTGCCAAGTTTTTATCGCTAGTTATTCACATTCGCTCGCCAGAGAGCAACAAATTATGCGCTTGATTAATATGCGTTCAATGTATGCAAAGCTGCCAAGCCACCCAACCACCCAACCACCCAACCACCCAACCACCCATCCACCCAGTTGCTACTGCAATGCTGTTTATTTTGATAGTCTATGCATGTGTGTGCTTGTTTTTATTTTGCTGCTGCTCCTGCTGCTGTTGTTTTACTTGTTGTTATTGTAATTGGTGAAAGCAGCGCCCGAAATGGCAAACTGCAAATTTGCGCACGGCAAATGCATCGAATTGTAAATTATTGTAACTTTTATGAATTTACGCAATTTGAAGCGGCCAGAAACAACAAACAATATCAATGAGCCCTTCGGCATACATTGAACACACACACACACACACACACACACACATGCAATATAATAAAACAAAAATGCAATGAACATACACAGAGAGAAAATCGAGGGACGAGTTTCAATTAACTTAATTGCCTAAAGTTGCCACAAATTCTAAGAATATTTCGCCAAAATCCGACTAAGAAAATGTAGAACAAAATGATTCTCTATATAACAAAAGACCCAAGCAGTCAAAACAATATTTAATTTGATTTAGGTTAATAAAAATATTTCTACTTAGCATCTAAATAAAAGTCTGTTAAAATCCAAAGCCTGCAACTCAAATTGCAGAAACTTCCCGAAATATCTTTAAATAAGTACAAAGGGACTTGAGTAGAGAAGATTTCTTTTGATTAATTATGATTAATAATTTGTAGACTAACATCAGTTAATCAATTAGTCATTAGCGTAAGTGAGTCAATTTAATATGATTCGTAAGAAAGATAAATATTCTAAGAATTTTAAACAATTATAAAACAATAAAGTTAAGTTTAATAATATAAATAATACGTGTTTATTTTTATTTGTTTTTAAAACTCAAAAAAAAAAAAAATTCTTGATTTGAGTTGGATTTGTATTTTTGTTTTAATTTGAAACATAAATGCTCTTAGAATTTCATACATAGATTACATTTGATGATTGAATTTAATAAAATAAATCGTTCATTTTTATTTTTGATACCGTTAACCCACTGAAAATGGGAAATCAGGCAGTAGGAGGCGTGGCAAACCCCATAAAGTATATATATTCTTGATCAGGGCGACGAGCGGAGTTGATTTAGCCCTGTCTGTCTGTCTATCTGTCTTTCCGTTCGTATTTATGAACGCGACGATCTCAGAAGATATAAGAGCTAAAGATTTGAAATTTTTCTCTGTAGGTAAAGTTTTATGAAGCTGGTCCGTGTACAAAAAAGTTATTAAGCTAATTTTTTCGCAAAGTAAGCCCACACTGTAGTTCATGTTTGCTTATACGTGCGTGGGTATATGTGTATATATGTATATATGTGTGTGTGCATATGTAGAAAAAAAAGCAATGAAGCAATGAATTATTGAAATATCAGTTCTTCGAATAGTTCATGGGATCTCGTAGTCAAGCAGTCTCGACTAAAGCGTTCATATTTGTTAATATTTGTATTTAATTTTAGATTCAATAAAACAAAGCCAAATCTAAGACCATTTAATTTTCAAATTATTACTTCTCTCTCTCTCTCTCTCTCTCTCTCTCTCTCTCTCTCTCTCTCTCTCTCTTTCTCTCTTTTCTTACAAAATTATGTGAGTTCTGCGACTTTTCGTCGTTCTACTTATTTGAGTGACGTCTTAGATACAATACTGAATCGAATCGTATTTTACCACTGTATGGTTAGTGATTTTACTAAAGCATTCCGGCTCCTCTGTGTTGGAGTACGTTAAGCAGTTGGCCGTCATGAAAAAAATGCGAAAGTTAACTTTTCCACAGCTGCAGTGATTAATAAGTATGTTAAATACAAATAAAACTCGACTGTGACTTGTCACAAAAGTCAGGTCAATATTTTCACTTTCGTTTATGCAAAATTGAAGCATAGTTAAACAATAGGAGAAGTGTGATGTATGTGTGTGTGTGTGAGTCTCTTTGGCGACTCGAGTGCGATAATAAATTTCAAGTCATTTGTCATGCAACGCATTTCGGTAACGAGCACCTCTCCCAGTAGATGGAGGAGACACAAGGCATTCGTCTACAAAGAGCAAAAGGCGCTGAGACCCCAGAGAAAACAATGGACTACCGATAAACATCGTTCGTTGGAGGCATGTCAGAGGGGCAGCCGAGCCAAAGCATCGTTTGTTGGGTCAGTTTTTTTTTGGGACAAATGTCTCTGGTTGCGCTGTAATTGCCACACAGAAAAAAAAAACAAAGCCAAAGCCCAAGCCCAAGCTCAAACGTAAGCCCAAGCCTCAATAAAAAGTTTTTCTTGTTTTTCTTTATTGCTTATAGATTATCAATTATTGAATTTATGTATATATATTTATATACACATATATATAGACCCCATTCATGTGTATTTTTCTTTCGGACAGTTTAAAAAAGTGATAAAATCGTTTAGTTAAGGCGGCTCACAAGACGCAGCTCGAAGATCTATACATAAATAATGAGTTGAAAATTATATAGAGAAATACTTTGCATCAGCGACAATCAAAAAGCAATGAGTTTTAAGAGTCTTTATCAATTTTTGAAGATTAATAAAAACATCAGTTTTTATGAGTATTTTACAGTTTAGTACGCCCGTCTACAACATACTCTTATGGATAATCTCATTGTTGAAATACATTTCTTGATTGCTTCTCTGATGTGATATTTTAACGAATTAGTTTACTAAGTACTATAAAAAATGTACTTATAGCTGATAGAACGAAATTAAAGAGAAACAAATAGCAGAAGAATGTTCATTCAACAAGCCGAATTTAAGATACGCTTCATACAGAGCTTAGTCTTACTTACTACATAAATAATATCTTAATTGAGTAACTCCTGTATGAGCTTCTATAATAACGGGACAGGTGTATATGAAGAATGATGAATCAATGATGAATGATGATCAATTAGATGTAAATATTCTTGATACAAAAACTGAGCTCCCTTGTTGCTCGTAAATATGTTTCCACTGGCAAAGCAGTAAGCATTGACATTTCTAAAAATTCGACGCTGTAAAAGCGCAATAGAACTGAACTAAAAGTATTTAGTTAAAGTCGTTGCGATGACGATTTTGTTATCGCTTCTCCTACATAAACTGAGCATTTTTATTTGGGGGACAGGAAGTGCACATTACTGTAGCTTCCTCCTCTTGTACATAAACAAGTTTTAAATAACATTCAGTACTTACGCAGTTCCCTAGTCAGTAAAGTAAACGTCTCTCACAAAGTATTTGAAGAGCAACACGATATCGGACTTACCTGGAAGTAAAAATGGTAATTGAAACATGAAATTGGTGATAAATGTATTAAATGAGTAATTAAAGAATATTTAGACAACCGTGTAGTGAGCGAGTTACTTCTATTTGAGGTATTTACTCAACTTCGCCCTTTCATCATGAGCAATCTTCATATCGACTGCTGTATTTTTTTGATCGCTTTTATATGTATAATAATTTTAATTATTAATAAATAAATAAAAAATAGCAGTTTAATTGCTTTTCATAATTGAATCGAATGAATTAATAATAAATTCAAAGTTAACATGTTGAAAGAGAATATGAATTTCATTAAATTTGTTTTTAATCTTTTACTTTTGTTAGCTTTAAACTTTGTTATCTTAGTATTACGTAGTTGTGTAAATACATTGGCGTGAATTTATTTCAAATTAATATATTTTTAAGTTACTGTTAGTTGTATATAAAAAGGAACCAAATAAGCAAGAGTTCTTCACAAAACCATTTAAGAGCTATACACAAAAATACATGGATTTTATTTTGTCACAATACTTAAGCCGTTCATTGTATGAACTAACTGTATTCCAATATATTTAGCACTGTTTAATCACTCACTCATGCAACTGTATGATATATGAATTAGTTTCGCTCACTTTTCAATTGGCTACATCTTATTAAAAGTTATAATACAAAGACAAATAAACCAGCAGTCGATGGCGAAATCTGCTAGGGCCATAAAGTTCTATTGTAGAATTAGCTATTTAGAAAACTTGCCTTCTTTATTTATTATATGCTTAATATATACAATGAGGTCAACAAACCATTCAGTACTTTCAAATTTAGTATTTATTGTTTTATTTTTATTTTTTGCTATTGCTTTGTTTTCATAACACGATGAACTGTGCCATTTAACGAATTTATGCCTATTACACCGATTGGTTATACTTCAAAAGAGCTACAGTTATCTATGAAAAACATATTGCTTTTCTCATTAAGAGTCAATATAGAATATACAAATGAAATTAAGCAGCACTCACAGGGCTGCTCGAATGCATCATAAAATTCAAGACTCAACGTTTACACAGTGAAATCATTAAAACAAAACATTTCCAAGAAACTGTTTCCAGTAGCTGAACATTTGATATGCCTGAATGTACTAAAATCAGAAAAGATCAAGTAAGAACGTTGTAGCCGGGCGCTATCGACTGCATAATACTCATTCACGGCCAAAATGTGATTACTCGATTAGCTATATTATCCGCCATAACTTTAAGGTTGGGCTGTCTTCTTCAAATTTATCTCTAGCACTTTAAATAATAAGGTTTCTGAAATACCAGAAACGTTTGCAGATTCACCACGCCCCTAAGAGGGTACACACGAGTAATTATTCGAAATGATTTACGTTACTACGGACGAACGACCTTAACGGACGGACGGATAGGAAGGCAGAAATTGCACGAAACTAATATACTCACTTCACTTCGCTTAAGCTTAATTATTTTATTTTTAATATTAGGAAGCAAAGAATGTGTTATCTGGGAAACATTATTATATTTTTATTCCTCAACAACTATTTTATTATTTTTGAGCGACTTTGTGATAAAGATAAATGAACGGCAGCAGAGAAATAATTATGTACAGCTTAGAAAAAAGAAATGAATCATATAAAAAATTGATGGGTAACAATCTACAATAGCTCGGTTTCTTCTCTTTCTCTCTCTCTCTCTCTCAATCGCTCTCTCTCTTAATCGCTCTCTCTCTCTCTGATATATGTCGAAATGTTGATAAATGAGGAGCGGATTGCACAACTCGTTGCACTTTAAGAAATCGTAGTAACAGGCGAGACTTGGTTGTCGGCCAATTATGTTGGACTTACGCACAAGTTGATCGGAGGTAAAAGCCAAAACGAATCAGCGAACATGTTACCTTCTTTGCCACACAGGCGACAAATATGGCCAAAATGCCAAAGCCAACAGCTCCTCTGACCGCTCTGGCCATCGCAGATATAATGGCTCATTACGCGCACGCTGATGAGACCGCATCTGTTTTGGGAGTTCGAGTCGAAGTTGGAGTGGCTGCTTGGACTGCCTGCATGGATACTGGTCATATCGCAGCTGCGAATCGCAGCCGGCCAGCCAAGCAGCCGGGCTCGACTTACCTTTTGAAGCGTTGCTAATGTGCGCATGAGCAGCGCTCAGAGAAGATCGCCAAGATATGGATACGACGAGTGGTCGGCGGCTGGGCAGCTTGGCAAATAATATTTCGATATTTCGATTTCGGGGTCAGGTATGTTGCAATTAACGAGAGAACCGCAAGCTTCACACTCGACTTGACCCTAGGCACTGGTCGTAGGCCTCGACCATGCGAGAGATTCGCTTAAGCACCTTCTAATATTGCCAATACCCAAGCCAAGATTTCAGCCACGCGATTGTGCCCCAGCGGGGGCTGCTCCTTCCCCACACGCAGTGGTCCCCCGGCAGCTGTTGAGCATCGACAAAAGCATTGGAACCGCGAATCGGCTAGTTTCTCATACTCGTCCACGATGGAAAATGAGTACATTGGGTTTGAATACGCTTTATTTGTGGAGGGCTCCTAATATATGAGAAAATCTTCATAAACTATACAATTAGAAATGACTTAGATACCTTTTTAAATCAATGGGTAATTTGTGTGCTTGATAGGAATGAAATGAATTTAATATGATTCATTTAATTTAAGTTGACCCCAATTTCAATATAGTGATGAATGAGTCTATTAATTGAAGACCTACGAATATTTGTCTAATGATAATTTCTTCTACTGCATTTTCCAAATTAATCTTTGTCTGCGAGCGAGTATTATGCAGTCGATCACACGCGACTCGGTAATTCTAACTCGTTTCTCTGCTGAGCTTAAAGCTGGAGTTTTACTTTGTGTTGCTGGGTAATTGGTATATCAATTGTTTGCCGCATTGTTGGCTGCCTGCTCGCAAAATTTATGTCCATTTGGAAATTTACCTTATATGTCGGTGGCTGCTTGGCACAAGAAATTTGCCTTGGCTCGGTTGTAGTTGTTGCTGGCGAGCAAATTAAATTTGCAATGCAAATAAATTGTCATATGAACGCCCTCAGTAGCAGTGGCTGCATTTGACTCAGATCTGCAAACAATGACGATTTATATGGGCAGGAAATGCAGCTAGAGCCGAGCTAGATTTAAAGACGTAAAAAGAGACAGCAATAGGGTGGAGAGAGAGAGGGAGAGGGAGAGGGAGAGGGAGAGGGAGAGGGAGAGGGAAGCAGAGCCATGCTCTTAGAGCACATGCAGCGATGAATGCCTGCAATCAAATCGATTAATACCAAAGACCGCCTGCGAGCAGAGAGCAGGCCATAAATGACGCCAGCTCGAGATGGCTAAGGGCCATATCAATTTGTAAGCCACATTAATAGCTCAGCGAGCTTCGAGTTAACAGCGCATTGAAAAATTATTTCAAATAGAACTTATCACAATTCAAATGCATTTTAAAACGAGCACCACTTTGCCCGTTGGCTTTTTACGAGCTCCACTGAGAGCTGTTAGTGCCCCGCAAACTATGAACAGAAATCATAAAAACTATAACCAGAGTGGAGTAATCAGCGGCCGAGGCAGGGAGGGGGCCCTGAAATGCAAAGGTTATCAGAATACGATGCGACTCCACAAAGTTGTCGCCGTTGTTGTCGTCTGCTTCTACTGGAGGTTATCAATTTGATGGCAGGTCAGCCGCAGCACAGTCGCTGCCACAGCCTCAGCCACAGCCGCAGCCACAGCCGCAGCCTCAGCCTGAGTCTCTTTCTCTGTCTCTGTGTCAGTCTCTGTCTCAGTCCCAGTCACAGTCTCTTTCTCAGTTTCGGCTGCAGCCACAGTTTCAGTGGTTTCCTCTGTGCAATTGGAATACTTATGACTAAGCTGGCAAGTTTTCGCTTGACCCCGGAGCAGACACTGACAGAGCCGCAACCACAGAAACAACAGCAATCGCCTCATGCGATTCAATTTGTGTGTGTGTGTTTTTTTTTTTCGTTTTGCTTTTTGTGTGTTTACTCATTTTTATTTTCATTTGGAAATTCACTGCACGTTCTACAAATTTGAATATGAATTCAAAATCTTTATACCCTTGCATCGGGTATTTCGCAAAGCAAATCATATTTGATCATTAATGATCTGTGTAAACTGTTGAGTAGATGAACTGATAAGGATTTCCGGCTTTTCATCTACGCAAACTAGTTTCTAAGTTGCTATGACTTTGCAAAGTTTGATTGTTCTTGTTACAGATACTCTATAATATGTAAATTAAAAGGAATAGAATTGTAGAGGATCGTATCGCATATAAACAATTTCTAATAAAATGAATATTTTGTGCATTGTCAACTAAACATTAATGCTTAAGTACAAAACCAGATTCTAAGTCAAGTAAGGTTCAGATATTCTAAACTAAAGCCCATCAGGCAATCAAAGTACTATTAATATCATTTTTCAATATATTCATAAGCATTTATATGTATAGAAATATGAAAACTAAATATTATTAAAACTCTGTATAGAGATATAAGGCTTTATAGAAGAATATTTAAATAGTTCTAATAATATCAAGTTTTTTGTGGTCTCAAGCCAGGGTATTAGAGAGTCGGCATTGTACATATAACAGTTCTTTTTGCTTCATTGCTGTTGTTTTTTCTGTTGCTGCCCCAATCGAACAGCAGCTGTGAGCCGAATGAGTCAGTTGCGAGGCGTTGAAAGATTTAATCGTTCCGCAGAGGCTGTGCCCCTTAAACCCACTCTGCACAAATGAGAGCCCCTCGAAGCTGGCGGGGGAGCGTGGGGCGGGGGGATTGGCTCAACTGATGTAAGTCCAGTTTTTGGGTCTGGCATGCCAGGCATGTTTTGTAACTAGCAATGCATATCTGTATGCATGCATTTATGCTGCGCTCTGCTTGCCTCTCCCAGATGCAGTTCAGTGGGTCTGGCGGGTCTCGGCTTTTCGCTCTTGCCTATTTACTTATACCTTTTAATAAACAAAGCGATTATAGTCTTGCCTATTTATAGACGATTCACAATTGACGTAGATTTGCAATTTTGTTTACATAAACAAATTGACTGAAAAATGCCTTATCCAATAACAAAAGTACTTTACTTCCCAAGATGTATAAATGTGTTTATATCATTTCTTGAATCGTCTTAGTCACGGTCCCTAAGCTTTCAGATACACATAATGTAGGCAAAGAAACTAATACACCGGCCAGGATAAACGCAGCAAGTTCATCAACAAGCAACAGCAACAGCACACGGTGTTAGCTTGAAGTAGAGATTTGCGATGACCTCATCAGCAGTCCCTGAGCTGCTTCTTAGCTCATGGACCGCTCGCTGTCAAGCACAAATAAAAATGTGAAATATGAAAAGCTAAATAATGAAAAGTGTTTTCAGCAGCAGCAGCAGCAGCAGCAACAGGAAAAGCAGAAGTCAAAAGCAAAATAAAAATATTATGGCTGGCTAAAGAAAATCTACAAGGAGCTGCTGCCGCAGGGCGGAGCACCCGACAAGGTGACATTAAACTGCAACACATAGCCAGCCGAAGACGCAGCTCCCGGCTGCAACTCCTTTGCGCGCAAAAGATGGCTTACTTGGCTGCCACATGCTCGCCGAGTGCTCTAAAGCCAAGCTGGCAAATGTCAACACAAACAATGCAATTGGGCTGGGCTTGTGGTTGCAGCGGAGATGGAGATGAAGGCGGTAAGGGAGTAGGAGCTGCAGAAGACGCAGGCCAGAGTGGGAGTAGAGCAGCAGCTGTAGGGCACTGAGTGCATTTGGGGCCTGCTGCTAGCTGGATGTGCTTGTGTGCTAACCCTTTAGTCCGCTCGGCGCTTAGTAAGCCCTGCAGATGGGCAGCGGCAGTCGCAGGTGCAGCAGGATGCGAGTGCTCGCTATCATCAGGCAGCCAGTGAGCCAGTCAGCAGCCGACCAGCGTGTCCTGGCGCATCCTGAGTCCCTTTGACGCCACCTAGCACCGCCGCATGGAATTTTGCAATTTCTTTGGGATTTCGAAATTGCTTTTTCTACTTCTGCAGCGCGCGAGCGTCGCGCCATCTTTTCGCTCTAGCCACCAAACCACCCGCACGCCATCAAACTTTAGCGCCGTTTTACCCAGGTGGTTTTTTTTTTTTTTGCCGACTCCCACTTCTCGTTGTCCTTATCCTTCACTTCGCATTGTTGGTCTGCGTTTCTTTTGAGGTCAGCGACAGTGGGAGTTGAGGGGAGAACGAGAGTAAAAGGAAAAAATCGATCAAGAAAAATGACTTTTGTGGGTTTTCGTAATTTTCATTGCACGCGTAATTGAAATTTTCAAATTCCTGCTTGCATTTTTCTTTGCCCATCTCCTTCCGTGCTCCCAAGTCCCCGGGATACGAGCCGTATTCCCCCCGCTCTTCGCTTCCTTATCCCGCCGCTTATATCCATTTTTATCAGCGAGGCGGCAGCAACAGTGGAATTTATATGATGATAAAGGAAAACAGTCCCTCCCCCTTGACAACGCGCGGAGTTCCGCTGTGTCCTGTCGCAGGATTCACTGCTGCTTGTGGCTGGCTTTCATTATGCTTTCATTATTTGTCGAAATTGTGTTAATCTTTGAACTTTCGAGTTCTACAAAAAGTGCACAGCGCGTTCAATGTCGGCGCTGATAAATTGATGGCAACTTAAGCGACTGCATTCAGGTACTGAGGAAAAGTGAGTGGATGGGTTCGAGGGTTCGTTTATTGAATTCGGAAGATATACATTCCGTGTACCTGTTTGGCTGGATGCATCAACTGCAAGCAAAGCCGATCAAGAAGCAACTAGTTATGAGCCATAATGGCAAATGGATTGGCAGGCACTCAGCTTAGGCAGCAGGCACTTACTCGGCGCAGGTCCTCAAGGATGGCAAGCGCTCTACTGGCACACGGACGACGTACGGCACTCGAAGCTACAACTGGAGCATTGTAAATTCCAGCTAATAATTTTGTAACCTTATCTGGCTCTCGCTGTCAAAACACACAACAGCACACGCCAGAGGGCGGGCGGGGTTCGAGGGAAAGGCGCACATCCCACAACGATAATGAAAATGTCACACGAGCCTCGCATTTTCTCATCACCAGCGATGCAGTAGAGGAGGAGCGAAGGATAAGGCGGCACTGCTCGAGCCGCCTCGCACACACGTCCTCCTCCTGGGCGCCGTCCCTGACTGATGTGTGAGTGCAGTTGGCAAAAGGAGCCAGCAAGAACAACACGAACGACAATGGCAGCCAGCTGCAGCCGCGTTGACAACAACATAAAGGTAAATCCTAAATAATGCGCTGCGCTCACTTCAACCTCACAGCAGTGCACGGCGAAGTCGCCGCCGTGCTGTGGGAATTGACCCGTGGGAGGGAGTCCAACTCAAAAGAGCAAACACACACACTCAGAGCATGGGACAAGAAAAACCAGAGCCTGACATCGCCAGGCAAGTAGGAACAACTATGCCCTACTCCTCGCCTGGCTTGATGAAAATTGGATCACATACAGATGAGAAGTATGAAATGATTTGATAGAGACTTCTGGCCATGACGCCGATCACTGCTCAGCTGCTGTCGGCCGAGAGAGACAACAAAATCCGCAGCCTTAGATCTCTGCGTCCTGGCCAGGTGCTAAGACTCCTTGCAGCAGGAGCACACTCTGCGGTCGTCTTCAAGTTTCTCTGGCCATGCAAGTGCCCGGACAAGGCGATTACAGTTTTGCCGCTGCTGCTGCAGACGACTTAGTGACTGTCGTAAGTTCTAATTTCTTATTATTAGGCGGGGCCCAATGGCGCGAGTGGTGCGAGTGGTGCGAGTGCAACCGCACAAGTTTGCTGCTGTGGCATGAAATTATGGCCCAACTACAGCCGCTGCATATGAAAATGGCGGCTGGCGAATAGTTTGAGCAAACTATTTCTTTGCCTTGCTTCAGACTCGGTTGTTGTTGATTGTGGTGGTGATGGTGGTGATGGTGGTAGTGGTGGTGCTGCTGCTGTGGTTGACTTTATTATAGAGCTTCGGTTTTGCTTTTATGTCTTATGGTTTGTTCGTTGGTCGCCGTGCAGATTGCAATCCGCCTACAGAGCCTACTCTGTGGGGCAAGTACTTAAAAGTTTTGCCGTGCAGCGCAAGTGATTTAATTAAAGCAGCTAATGCTTGCCATTGGAATCCCAGATCTCAGATCTAAAGCGGCTGGCCTGCCTCGAGGCGTGTTAACCGAGCCAGGCTAACAGCAAAGGTTCTTCACTCAATGAAAGTCAATTCATCTGTCAAATTAAACAATTGCACAGTGCTGCAAATGAAGCGAGAGGCAAGTGGGGCAAATAAAACCTAAGCACCAAACAATGACGCATTGGCAGAGAAAAAGTGCAAACTGAAAAGTGCAGAGCAATAAACCAACACAACCCAAATAAAAAACCAAAAAAAAAAAAAAGGGAGAATCAAATCAGACAAAGGAACGCCAAGGAAATTCAGAAAAAACTAACGGACGGCTTCAGCAGTGGAGGATATGGATGCGAACCAGAATGAAACTGACGATGAGAAAGAGGAAAAGCTTGAAAATGAGGATAAGGATGAGAATGAGAATGCGAATGAGCATGAGCATGAGTTAGTCAGTGGGGTAAGCCCAAGCCCAAGCCCGAACCCAAGCCCAAGCCCGAACCCAAGACCATTATTGTTTCCATTTAACTTACAACATTTTGCACTTTGGCCAGCCATTGGAAATCAGCGTCAGGAAGACATACGAGGGCCCGAATAGATCAAGGAGCGGCCACTAACGAAAAAAATGGCCAAGAAAATGGTGTGTGAAAACAAAACTGATTGAGAGCTGAGCGCAGGCGAAAAGAAATTGATGCAGCTAAGCAAACACGCGGAGGTGAAGCTCCTTGATGCGAGCTGTAAGCGGATACTGAAACCTGCTTAATCGAGCATTCACCGAAAATGTACAATTATTTACTTCTGCTCCTTCTTCTTCTTCTTCATCCTTTTTTATTCTTGCTCGATATAGTTTCGCTTTAAGTTGGCTTGCCTCTAGCTCCAGTTGCATGAACATTATTATCACGAACGTCTGTGCCTGCAATGCGTCTGCGTCTCTGTCTGATGTCGCGACGCGTCGCTCGAGGCTCCTGAATCCTTCTCCTCCTGTTGCCTCAGCGAGCAAAAGTTTGCACCGGTTTCATGACAATGATGACGGCGTCTGTTTCCGCTTTTGAGCTGCGACGCCGCCGCCATTTTAGGCGCTTTCTGTGTAGCCGGTCTGCCGCATTCCCGATTTATCTATTCCTTTTTTTTTTGCTTTCTTTCTTTCTTGTTGGCCTGCAGCATTTGTCTCGGCCCGAGCCTATGTTTTTGCTGCTTTGGTCCTTCTATGTTATATTTTCTGTTTGTTGCTTTAACAACAACAACAACAGCAGCAACAGCAACAGCAGCAACAACAATTACAACTTTAACGGCTACAAGTTTACAGCAGACAAACGTTGCGCAAACGTTGTGCAAACTTTTCCACTTCATTGCATGATTGCAATTTTTACGCAAAACAATTTTATTTGTTTGATTTCGTTTTTTTTTGTTTGCATGAGACTGCTTCACTGTGCCAGGCTGATTGTCAAAAAGATTGGAAAGAGTTGACAGTATTTGTATAGGGACGACGAAAGGGGCAACTTGAAGATCGATTTTAGTAGGATTTAATTTGCAATCCTAAGGCATTGAAACTTTCTATTAACGATGAGTAAAAAAAAAAATGATTTGAATATATTTTTCTATATATATTTTTAATTCAAGAATTATTTTGCATTAAGAGCTTCTCCGTATGTAAGTTCTTAATATATAAATAAGAAAATTCATGTTTTTTAAAATACTTTTTATACTATTGTATTTTTCTCACTAGATTTATATTGATCTCGATCTTCATCCATTTTTATCAAGTGCTCTTAGAAAGAAGAGACGATTTTCAATATGGCTAATTTCTCAGCTTAGCCATCAGTGTTTAAATTTTTGTGTATTTCAGACCACTGTAAAAATGTATATAATATATATGTGTATAATGTATATGTAATCTGTGCATACAGAGGATGTCTGTTAATCTAACACTCTCGCCTCGCCTATTTCGGCGTGCCCTTAATAAGTTTATTCTGATTTTCTTTTTCTCTTTTTATTTTTTATTTAGAGGGTTTCGTCTCGACTGTTAGTCCTACGCGGCCTCACACCTTTCTAACTCTTTATTCATTACGAGGCTTTTATGTTCTTCAATGATTTTGTACGGCTTTACACTTCCATTTTGTATACGCAGGAGATGAACATTTTTCCTTCTTTTTTTCCTTTTTCGGATATTTTTCTCAATTTGCATTTTCTCATTTTCATTTAGACCTTTTATTCATTGTTTATTTAATTATCTTTTGTATTGTCAAGTGCCTGAATATTTTTTAAGGTTTTCATCCAATGGCCTGTGTGGTCTGTTGTCGGGGAAGCATTTGGGTTGGCTTTTAAGCCATTGTCCAAGTGAGGCCCCATCCCTGCCGTTTCGAAAGAGTTGAGTTTATGGCTCCTTGGATTTGTACGGCACGTGCGAGTGTACTAGGGTCTTGAATGGGTTCAAGCTGAAATTATTGGAAGAAAAACTCTTTGATACTTAATTAATTAATCCTTGAAAATGTTTATTGGGCACAATTGAAAGTCTTCAATGTAACGTTAAGCGTTGGTAAGCCCGTGGAATTTGCTGTTGAGTTTCTCTTAAATCCATTCAAAATTCGGATGTAAACTATTTGTACGAGCTAAGCAAATGGAAGAACAACAAAATCTCAACGGCAAACTAAAAGCAAAACAAATTGTATAAAGTGGAAAACAGGAAAAATAAAGCTCTGTAAAAACACACAAAAGCAATTTAAAGCAGGAAAATTACATACACAAAAAATGCATACTATGAAAATCATTAAAACGTCTGAAGGATGACGTCAACTATGAAGACGCTCCCAACGTGCGAGGAGCGATGAAGAGAGAGGGGCAAACGGGGAAAAAGGGTGGCCAAAGGCTGCCCGGAAATGCGGCAACAATTGTAAATTGGACTGCGAAATGGCAACAGCAACAGCAACAGCAACAGCAACAGCAAAAGCCGGATCTCTGCCCTTGGTCTTCAGCCTTGCTCCTCTTGGAGCGAAGGATGCAATTTAGACCGAAAGAGCATAAAAGTGAATGGTAACACTCGCCAAGAATAAGGAAATTAAAACAGGCTCAGGTCCCAAAGAATGTGGGTCAATAGGCAAGTGGCAAGTGGCAATGGCCATGACTACGGCTAGGGCTAGGGCTACGGCAGGTGGACTCGCATTGGCGCCGAGATCCATTTGGGAAAGTTCTCTCAAGCTTCGTGGCTTGTTTTCCGGTGAAGCACAGCCCAAATTAAATTTTCAGCAAGTCCTTAAAGGGTTAAAGCGCTGGCCGCCTATGCTCAGGATAGGACTTCGACTCGCTATTGCATTGCCTTTTTACGCTTCAAGACTTTTTTCACAAGCATATTCGACTGGCCTAGATGATGGGCGGGGCAGTCGGTCCTTTTTGCTGCTATTCTCTATTTATCGAAAACCACTTGATTATGCAGGCTTATGCCGGGCCCGTTTTCCTTTTGCCAAGTTCCAATTTTTTGTTTGTTATGTTTTTTGTTTTTCCCTTTTTGTGTTTCTATAATATTTTCCTTTGGCTGCCACACTTATGGAGCTCCGGCCTCGCCCACAGTGGGCGGAGGAGCTTTAGTTTTAGCTGAAGCGTGAAAATTCGTTGGCAAATCCTTTCTCTTTTTTCGGCTTGTGTAATATTTATGATTTGCTGTCGATATATTCGCTAGGCTTTGCTTCAAGGAAGGGCTTTTGTTTGATTTCGGTATGGCTAATTTATAAATTGTATTTTCTTGTTAGCTTGAAATTGTTTTGGCTTTGTTTTGGTTGGGACGCTTCAATTTATATTCGAATCATATTGCGCTCTTTCCTCAAATCGATTTGTGGCAATGGCTACCAATTATGCTAATTCAATGATTGGCCTGCTGGTCAGCGGCCCCTAGTTCTAATTCCATTTGGCCATCCCATTTGTACATATGTCTAACTGTTTAAAGGGAACCAGTTATTAAATAGTTAACTTAATAATTTGGCCAACTCGTCCTCTGCGCCTCTTCGCTCTGATCTGGGCCCGACACACAATAAACTTGTTTGAGTGCCAAACATAATGCAATAAATTTCATTTTCTTTGTCAGCAGTTCACACACAATTTATTTGTGAATTATTGTCGCTGGCATGTGGGCACCGACAAAGCAAGTTCTGCTTGTAAATTAAATTGAATTTATTGAGCTGCAGTGGGGAAGCTTTCTGATTTACTCCTGGTGCCCATGTATTATGATTTCATTTCGCATGGTGGTAATTCGCAATTAACCTGCTCGAATATACTTAAATGTTCCAAAAATTAAATCACAATATCGATGCCGATGGTGAGTCAACAATTTCTGTGTATTCAACTGAATGCGATGTCACTTAAATGCAAACTACCAAATCTCTTTGAGCACTGCTATAAAGCCGTGTAACCAGCTGTCGACATTTCATTTATATTGCCCATTCGGATTTATGAGAGAGACAATTTATGCAAAATAGTTTTTACAATCGATTCAGACTTTTAATGACTAATTTGGCGGCCACAATTCAAAGAACTGCTATCACAAAAAAGCAACTGTAAACGAAATACAGAATACATACATATATATATATATATATATATATATATGTATTTATATATACATGTACATGTAAATGCGAATGACGCGTGACTAAGCAATAAAAAATTACTGAAAACAATTTTCAATTGAATTCAAATGAACAAAAAAACAAAATGAAAAGAATAAAAAGCCCCTGAAAAGAAAGCCGCACGCATTCGAAATGTTAATGCGATTCTAATAAATTGTCAAAAAAAAAGAGTTACACTAAGCACACAAAGAACCAGAGGAGCGCCATGAAAAGTGACACGAAATGAATGAGAATTTCAGTGGAAGGAATGTCATAAGCCACACAATAAATGGATTTTGGATTTCAAATGCATGCGACGCACGATTGACAGACAGCCAAGACAAGACCAAGACACGATAACAACGAAAACAACAACAACAACAAGCTGGTAATGCAATAAGGCAGTGCCCTGCCACACACGGCAGGGGGATGGGGCTGGTGTGCATAGAGTATGGGGATGGGATGGGGTGGGTATGCTCACGGTCGGGAACTCACTCGAGCTGCAAGAAACGCAGAAAAACCTAAAACTCTGGCTTATCGCTTAGTTTTTATCACTTGGGTAAGTAAATGCATTAGGCACAACTGTAAATTCAATTGCCAGGGACGCAACCATGATCGTTATGCACATAATGGTCTAATTACTGCCTGGGTGCTGTGCTCTTTGGCCAGAGCAAATAAATTTGGATGCTGTCCTGTGGGCGGGTATTTTAATTTTGGAAATTGCCATTGGTCCCTCATCCTTGTTTGGGCTGGTTAACATTTTGATTTATCTTTGTCAAACTCTGTTTGTTCGACTTGTCAATCACATCGACCACTTCGTTTGTCAGGCATATACATATGTATAACATATCAGCAATAAATGTGAATGAGAAGTGAATTTCAATTAAAAATTTTGATGTTCTTTAGCACAGACTCATTTCGTTTGAAGTGATGAAGCGAGTTCATAGTTGTATTAGATGACATCTGAGACATGTTTAAACTAGATGTATCGGGTAGAACAAAACTGTCTAAAACCATTCATGATTTTGTAAAGTTAAATGTTTTCGGCAGAGTCTTTAACCCATAAAAAGCAAACAAAGGCCTTGGTTGGGCTAATTTTGGAAGACTTTAAGTGTCAGCCCAAAGAGATCAATCAACAATTGACAACAGTTGACGAAACAATGAACATGAGAAAAGACAACAACAACAATGGAAATTGAATATGCGCGGGTTGCCTCAATGTGCATTAGCATTTAGGCAGCGCAAAGAAAACATCAAGCCCAGATAATGTTAATGTTAATGTTAATGCACAAAATTGTTGAGTAGATGACGCGGCGACAAACAAATCCTAATTTTGGAAGCGCACCCAGAGCTGGTTGGAGGAAACGCGCCCTGGTTCAGTCTGCATCGTTAATCATAATTGAGGGAGCGAAAGGGTTCTGCTTTTAGCTCGATAAAACTAATTGCAAGGGAAATGCAATGAGGAAAATGAAAATGGAGAAATGGGCACCACATCGCTGACGTCTTTTCCAGGCGAATGGCTGCAGAGTCTGGCGGATCGGCATGGCGCTCTTCAGCTCTCTGCGATAAGTGCAATCGGCTGCAGCTGGGACAGCACAGCGGAGTGCAGCTGGAAAGACCATGCAGCGATTTTCCGATTCTCCGATTTTCAATTTTCCACACAATTTGAAATGCATTCGACATGCCGTTGGATGCCTGCGCGGGTGGAGCAAGTGACTTAATTTCCTTTATTGCCGCCACTTAAACTGTTAATTGCAGCCGTGTGTTTAGTGTTCGAAGCACAAACTATGAACGAACAAACGCGGGGGCGGCAAAACATTTCAACAGCACTATTGCATTTCACATATGGAAATTAGTTTTTATTTCGGGAAAAGTTTAGTAAACAAATTGCCCTTCAAATGCAACAGACAGTCGAATTATATATTAGCCTTTGAATGGTAACGCGATATGTTTGTGTTTATCCGTCTGATATTTTCAAATATGAATGTTTAATAATCACGACTATTGGACAACATAAAAGCAGATTTACAACTTTCGAAATGATTATTAAAAATGTATTGCAAACATACGTCTTTCTGCTTGTTAAACATTGTACCTTTTAACAACTGAAACTCAAAGATTTGCATATATCTTCTACTGTGGAAATGCTTTTCGATATCTCAAGTGATATATAAATATTTAAGGAAAATAAAAGGGAGGAAGAATATGTTAAAAGCAACATCGCTATGTTTTACCCGTAAGTCATTTATTTAATCTCTTTTCTATGCCGAAAACTGCAACGATCTTACTTTGTCAAGATATTCTCAAGAAACTCTTATGTGAGCTTGTTTATTCTCTCGATATATCCGCTAACATAGTATGTGAAATCAGTTTAGTTCTTAAGGCTGAACGATCAATCAATGTGTCAACAAGGTCATTGGCATCGGCATCTGCATGCCGAAAAAATCTGGACCTTCCTGCTTTGTGGCTGCCCGCATTTCGAGGTAATATGAAACTAAGCACCGTAAAAATCAAGACAGAGAGAGAGAGAGAGGGAGAGAGAGGGAGAGAGAGGGAGAGAGAGAGAGAGAGAGAGAGAGAGAGAGAGGTAGAGAGTGTGATTGAGAGAGAAATGTAGGTGAATGCGGTGTAAGAATTAATTAAAAACAAAAATTGGATGCTAAAAAAACATAATACAGATAGGTATTATAGAAAATATAAATAATTTCAGATTTGCCCCTAAATATCTAATGACAGAAGAAAAAGTAATCGTATCTTTAATTTTTAAAGTATGCAAACCTCATTTGCTCCACTGTTCAATTGCATCAAAATAGAAGAAAACAAAAACAAAAAGTTCAGCCAAGAACTGTGGCATAAAAAACCGTATTCGGATGGCAGGCAAGAAAGAGAGCGAACTCTTTTCGGTTGTTTGCTCTAAGGATAAGGCCTGCCCTCGCTCTCGGGTACAACATATGTGCACTGTGAGTAGTTGGGACTCGAGACTGAGAGGGACTGAGGGCAACAATGCAGTAGGTTTCAAGTGCGACGGGCAACAGCGGGCACACAGGAAACTCGTATGCAAAAAGTGCACTTGAAAAGTGCTCTTTAGTCGGGTCGGAGGTTATGTTGATGTGGCATATAAATACAAGTATTTTTAAGCGCACATTTGGGAACTGCGTCCTGCCACATATTTACACAACTGCAATAATATTTGTGTCGCCGGGCCACATTTTTAAGTTGACAACGGCCAAAAGACCAAGGCGCTTGGGAGCAAGCGCCTCGTCTTTGCTTCTGCACTGGCGGACTATTGAAAATTTCGTATGAGCAGAAGTATTTCCATCTTCCATCTTTCTTCGCTCATTCTGTCTCTCTCCCTCTCCTTCTCCTTCTCGGTCTTTTCTTTTTTGTCAGACACCGCAGCGAAAGTGATTTATGACTATAAGAAATGCGGCGAGACTTTGTCTCCGTTGTTGTCTTTGTCTGCCTGCCCAGCTACTTAGCGATGACTTTCCACCTCCAGCTCCAGCTCCAGCTCCAGCTTCAGCTCCAGCCCAGTTACAGCTCCAGCTCCCAGTGGTGCATTTGAGTCTTGGCTCCTGATCCGAGTGTTGTTTGTGCCAAATGTGCAATAAATTAGTGTTTTGATTTTGTGCACTGCCGCAGAAGTTGGCGCCGTCGCCCTCCGTCTCCTCCTCTATCGGCTTGCTCCCATCGAGATGTATGTGCTAAAACTTTTATCGTTTGCTGAGTTTTTAAGTTGCATTTCCTATTCATAGACAGAGCGCCAAACTTTTTCCCAGTGAAAACAGAGAAAGAGAGAGTGGGCTGTCTGAGAAGTAGATCTCATGCCATACCATGCAGTGGCATACAGAATCGCTTATTAAATATTCTACGAAATCCCAGGAAAATCAGTAATAAACATTAGGAATTACGAGTCTTAGTTCCTCGCTGCGTTTACCACGCTCAATTTGAGCATTCTCCTAATAGCAATCGAGTGTGGCGCGCTAACAGGCGTATCGATGCGAGGATCACATACACGCAACTCGTTCAAGAGTAGAGAGAGGCCTCGCACAGAGACTTGACTGCAATACCATGAGTTGTACATACCTGGAAAGAAAAGAAAGAAAATGCCGATTATTCGAAATGTAGAAGTAAGAGTAGACTACAGAATATTTATAATTCTAGAGTTCAAGTATTTTAATATTATTATCTCTTGGCAGGACTGATCCATAAATTAAAGAAATAAGAGACTTAGGTTCAGATACCGACTAACAGTGCAAATTAGTCAAGGCTTTCTTTTGTCCAGTCTTCAGTCAAGTCGTAAGCGGCTTCCCGCAATTCGGGTCATATATATATTTTCAAAAGTATTTTTTGCTGAAGAGGGAATTGAAGAAAGCATTGATGTGACATGACTGCCACAAGATGCTGCACAGTCAGTCGACCGACCTCCGGCAACCTCGGAGTCATCCTCAGCGCTCTATCGGGTACACACGACTGCGCATATTTAATTGCTCATTGCGCGTGATTCGCGGCTGGGCCATGCCAAAGGGTAGAGAGAAGCCTCAGCACTCCGGCTTCTCGACTCCAGTACTTTGACAGTTGGCACAAATAGCCAAGAGCCGACCGGCAGCTTGCGAGCTAGTCAACTTTCTTTCGATTGGAATTCTGTGAGTGCGCCTGCGCAGCATCCTCTGTGTCATTGTCTCAGAGTCTGTTTGTCGCCTACGCGGTGCATGCCTCATTTGCATTACTCTGGCGTCATGCAACATTTGTGTTTCTGCCAGTCGTTTATGTCCGTCTTCGATCGCCTGCTGCTGCTGCTGCTGCTGCTGTTACTGTTGCTGTTGATGTTGCTGTTGCTGTTGCATGTTGTTGCTGTCATAAGCCGCAGAGCTGTCAGTTGGCGGTTGTCGTTTGTCGTTTGTTGTTTTGTGTTTGGCTCCCGTGCAGATGACTTTCGGCTCGTTCCACAGCGGTCCAAGAGCAAAGACTGTGTACGTTATGGACTAGTTGTCATTTGCATATTGTGAGTTACTTTCTCATAGCGTCTTAACATGTTAATTCGCTGGGAGTCAGAGTTCAGTCTTTCATTTCGAGTCGAAGTTCGATAAAAATAATAATTGTTGCGTAAACATTTGGTCAGCTATAATTGCTTTAACAAAAATACTGTATTATATCTCTGCACGCAGTCGGACGCTGTATAACCGTCATTTACATAATTTTCTTACAAATCACGCACACGAAACTCGCGAGCTGGATCAACAAGGGTCGCTGGCTCAGTCGGTCGGGTTCGGCTCTATAGCAGACCAAAACAAAGGGAAATCCAGTTATTGATTTACCCACAACATTGCCTTGGCGTTTATGCCACATCATTGTGCAACATTACTTGAGGCCATTAAGAGAGAACTTTTGTTTAGTTTACCTTTATGTTTCTCTCTTTTGGCATATCATCGCTGAAATCAGCTGCAAATGCATTTATGGGACTCTGCAGCCATCAGCTGCGCGTTGATCTCCAAAATGGGGCAACAGCATCATTAAGCCAGATCCCAGATCCCAGATCCCAGACCCCAGACCCCAGACCCCAGACTCCAAGCTCCACTGGAGCTGCGTATGTAAATTAGGCTTTGAGATTAGATTGAAGCAGCAAAGAGTTGAGATGCAATACTTGAGATGTCAATTGGTAGATAGTCTTGGTGAGATATATAGACCTTGTTCCCAAGCCAGAATAAAGTCCCAGAAGAGTGATGCAGTCATGTCGCCTTTCGCTCATCTGTCTGCCCATTCATAAGCATTTAATAGTATTCATATATTTCCACGTCCGCAGCGTTGCCCATTATTATCTCAAGCATTAACTGTTATAGCCGGGCCCATTCGCATTACCCTATCTAGCACAAGTCCCAACAGTCATTGCCCATTAACATAACTTCATGAGGGACGATGGCCGTGCTTACGTCCTCTCATCGTCGTCCACTCAAACGGCAGTCAACAAGTTCTAATAGGCACACACAGATACACGCACAGACGCCTCCCACACGTGGCCAGCTTACCTGGCCGAAATCTTCTTGCAGCCCATCGTCCACAGCCCACGTTCTCCTCCCAAGCCCCTCCGCCTTCGCCTCGCCCCACGAGCTGCAACTGTGCATATTGCATTTATGCAATACGTGCCTTGTTATTGTTCTGTCTGGCTGGTTTCTGCACTCTGGGCTCTAGCTCTAGTCCAGCTACAACAGATCGAACAACAACAACAACAACAACAACGACGAGAGCCACACACCCACTGTCCGGTGGGCAGTGGAGCGCGCTTGCATATAATTTATATGCATTTGACAGTTTTGACTGATTTATCGATGCAGGAGCATGGCATACATAATGCGTGCAGCCAACTTTTCCAGTGAAATCAGGAATAGTCATGTACGCACACACACAAATGTACACATATACACATATACACACACCCACATACACACATTCAGTTTAACATATACGTTCATTTTGCATAAAACTTACGTGTTGTAGATACTTTTTTGCAGATCCTAAATCAAGGATTGCAGCGCAGCATAGCGCTTGTTCTGAATCAATTTGCTGATTTGCCTTTAGTATTAAAAAATAGCAAAAAAGCATCCATATATTTCCTATATAGAATACTACCCACATCTCTTAGCTATAATATAATGCAAAATAGTACTTTAAAACAAATTTGAAATTACATTGATCTGAAGAACATCATACTGCTCATCGTTATCATACGGCAGTTATTTAAGAATCGTTAATTGACAATGACAATAGTTATTTTAAGAAAAATCGACAATGATATATTGAAGATCCATTTTTCGTGGACGAGACTATGATGATGAGCAGTCGACAGCCTCAAGAGTAAAAGCAAAGAGAAGAGACTCAATTAGAATATTTATATTTTATTTGGTAAATTAGCATTAGATAAGACGCTCACAATAAAAATGCTACATTTTCTTGGGTCCTGTCCTTGATTGGTAGAGTAGCTTAAAACAAAATTGGTTCAAGGTCCAAGGTACTATAACTATTATGAGCTTCGATAATGCATCACTTGAATGATCTCACTGCTAAATTCTCATAAAGACTTGCTGTGCTGTCTTTTAGAGTAAACTCTCACCTCCAGGAAAGGTGATACATTAGCTACAATATTGTTGAACATACTATTTCAATCAAGTCATCGTTAGATCCGACCATTGTATGTTGGATGTCAATCGAAAAGCGAACCAAGTCACCGGTATAAAGCGGACATGCGCTAGTTTATGATGTAGTCTACGTCACCTGGTCTCAATCCTGTCAATTTGTGAACGACCATCGCACAAATTCAGCTGCAGTCAAAAGCAAAAACAATAGTCGAAAGAAAGTGAGGCGAGCTCGACAGAAGGTGGAGGAATCGGTGCGAGGTACGTTGACAAGACAGAGCTCGACTTGGCTGGCCCACACGAAAGCGTGTTTAAGCAAATTTGATTATATACACACGTCTAACATTGGCTGTGGATACTTTTTGTATCTCTGTTCCACTTCCAGTTTCCATTTTCACTTTAGTGGACGTTGGGGCTGTGATTGCCCTTGCCATTGCCTTGCCTTTGTCATGTTCTTGTTATACGCTGAACCCATTGAAAATACAATTTTAGGGTATAATGGTTTTGTGAAAATGGATGTAACAGGCAGGAGGAGGCGTGACAGAAGCCATAAGTTATATATAAATATATATATTCGTGATCAGCGCGACCAGCTGAGTCGATCAGACCCCATAGGTCTGTATGTTCTTCCGAATGATATATTATAGTAAACCATACAAGCTATAGACTTAAAATATTATATACATATATATAATATATATTCTCGTATGTAACTCAGTCCATTCCCATTTGCTTGCTTTCAGAAATGCCAATAATTAATGGTTGATTGGAGTTTCAGCTCTTCGCAGTGTTCAGGGTATCTCCTAGTCGAGCTATCTCGACTACACTAGTTTAAGTTCGTCTCGTTGTTGTTATTTTTGTTTTGAAACGAGTTGCTTTACCGCAGTAATAAACAATCAAAACAAACACAAAGGCGACGTTTTATTGAGTACGGTTGGTTTGTCATCTTTCACTCCGTGGCCAGACCGTGACTGGGCTAGACTGTGAGCGTGGGTGCGTGCTGGCTCTATTTATGGCGTCTGCTAAAACTTAGCAGCCGTTAGCCAAAATACATTTCGACGTCGTCGTCGGCGTCGCCGTTGTCGTCGTCCTAATGGCAAAATGCCAAATATTAAAAATACCTAACGAAAAGAAACTTTGCTTGCATTTTTATTGAATTTCGATAATGAGAAATGAATGCAAACTGGCGACAGAGACGCTGATGGCGACTCATAACTCATGGCTGCAAGAGCAGTAGGGGCAGGAGCAGTAGCTGCAAGAGCTCCAAACAAATGGAGCCCGAACAGTTAGGAGAGCAACAACAGGAATGAGGGCGACCGCAGCAGAACGGACTACCATATTGCAAAAGTTTTTCAAGTTCATATTCCACGTTTCGGGTGCGTAAAATGATTTACCTGCTGCTTGGCTGTCGAAACTTTTTGGCTTGCAAAGTTCAACTCTTAATCTCATTATACGGTGACTTTTGTTTTTGGACGTGTTCGCCGCTCCGCAGATATATAGCTCCGAGGCGCAGTGTAGCGCAGTTGTCGCGCTCAAAACTTGAGACCATAAAGTTGACCTGGCAGCCTGGCCGCAATCCAATTGTCAAAGTCCAGCAGCGGCGAACACGGTATGGAAGACAACTGTCGGCAGCCAGTGCTAGCCAGCAGAAGCTGAAATCCTCAATTCGCAATGAAATATTATGAATTTGAAGGTAACGCGCTGAACAAACCGATTCGGGTTGGGAATACCCAGAAGTTTTGTGACACCTTGACGCCTCGACTAATCTCATCAGTCACACATTCGACGACTTCCAATGCAGCCCAACGCAGGTTTGCTCATTCGCTAAACTATTTCTCATGGCCAGTTGCTGGATGCAGATCGATTCGGACTTCCATAAGTAACTTTCATTTATCTCTTTTTCCTGGTTATCTAACTTGAATTATATTATTCCGCCAGCTCTGTCAGATTACACAACTTTTCACCTTTTAAAAATGTCTTAATGCAACTTTTTCTCGAGTGATCGATTATCAAGAAGAAGCTATGACTGCTCACTGAAAGATACCCTGCAATTCTGTCCATATTTGAAATAGTTTGACTGCTGTCGTATTTTTATGGTTTTTATGGTTAAATAATTTATTTCGAATTCCCATTTCTAGTTATGTCATCAGATGAATTTGTTATGAATGTGAGTCAATGTACCCAACTAAACAGTTCTCATGCAGGGTATCCCAATCCGCTATACGAAAATTAACATATACATCAGTGTGAAGAAAAGCTGTCAGCATTTCAGTAATACCTTCGATTCAAAGTCAGCTCCAGCTTTGTCCATGCAAATCCCCGAATTGACGCTTTAAGTGTTAGAGCTTCCAAATAATACACAGAATAGGTGCAACAGAGCACTAACCAATGTCAGTTCATTATGAAGACTTTGCTGTCATTTGAGGAAATTCGATGGGGCTTTGAAGCAGTTAATACTCAGCGCTGACTGTCGGAGGGACATAAAAACGATCATTTCGGTCGAAGGCAGTCAGCGCAGCTTTATGATTCGAATTAAAATACTATTCAGCGAAGTCCATTGGAAATGTAACAAAAGCGGCTTTTGTTCGATTTGTCTACTTGTGGCGTCTAATAAGCCATAAAGCGATGCTCTCGTTGAACGGGCTTTTGTCGATGAATGTAAATATTTGGATGTAGCTTTTTTAACATTTCGGCATTTAAGTGGAAAAGTCGTAAACTGAACCTCTTTTGATGTGGTTATGATTGCCGTGTTCGTGGTTAATTTTATGTCACTGAGTCATTCAATACTTTCTTAAAGACTTCAATTTGCTGCGCAGCGGATAGTTAGTAATTATGTGAAAAGGTATTATGTTCTTCACCTGAAGTAACTATCCGTACTCTTGAGAAGACAAATGGCTAACTTGCAT
The DNA here is from genome assembly GCA_035045345.1 of Drosophila hamatofila. NCBI lineage: Eukaryota > Metazoa > Arthropoda > Insecta > Diptera > Drosophilidae > Drosophila > Drosophila hamatofila. The sequence goes on from JAWNPA010000001.1 coordinate 2,108,847, forward strand.
AGATCTATCGTCAATGCGCCATATGCAGAGCAGGAGGAGTTTCAGTGCAGATTGGCGACAAGTGTGCTCCAATGTCCGCAGACAGATGCCCTGCCAGCCCACATGTGCCACATGCCACGATTGTCTTGGGCTGTGCAAAGAATTGGGTATCTGGGGCTAGAGGCGGCTGAGGGAAGCCTCAACTGCAATATTCAGCACAAGCTGCCTGCTGCTCCGCACTTTGATTTATCAATAAAAGCAAAGTTTATTTATGAATTTCCGATTTCAATTCAATGGCCCAAGCAGAGCCAGACAGATACACAGATGTACAGATACACATGAGGAAGACGCTGCCACCCATACGACTTAAATTGTATGAATTACTTCGACAAGATACAAAAAGCAACATATTCCACAGCGGCCCTCTCTGGCACCCGACCCAGCAACAGAGGAACCTCCGCATTGTGCTCCGGTTTGCCCACACTCTCTGCACATTGCGCAATTGTAACTGTGGCCGAGAGGAGAGTGGGCGAGGTGCGTGGTGCGAGGGGCTGCCGAGGGAAGACGTTTCTGTAACAGGTAGGAGACACTGGTGGCTCTCTCGCAGCTCTCGAGATGCAGTGCCCTGCGGATACTCACTGCCTACACTTGCCAATCGACGGGGGCATCTTCATTTTTTGCTCGCCACGACTTGTGCGGCGTCAATAATCATGATCAATAAATTCAGAGGCTGCTGCTGATATTCGACTCCAATTTTTTGTGGCCTGTTCTTTGTTCTCTGCTCTTCTCGTGATCATTTTGACCGCCGGCTTAGCGCTATGGGAACAAAATTTCTTGTTTCTCTTCGTTTCTTCTGCAGATGCTTCGGTTTTCGTGTAGGCGACATTAGTTTTTATTTCGCTGGCACTCACAGATTATCATTTTCATTTTATTTTCCCTTATTTCTCTTCTACTTCTTTCGAGGCTTTCAATTTGTTTTCTTGCCAAGTTGTTTTTAATAATTTAATAAATCTGCAACGGCGTGAAATGGGTCAGAGACAGTCAAGGTTAGGGATTTCGCAAGATCCAATTCGAATTTGCGTGAACTATTATGAAAGCAGGGCGCAGTGCGAGAACAGCTTTCAAATGGTACTTTCCCAGCAGACAGCAGCAAGTTCCGTTATAAACAACAGGAAATTGTTCATGAAAATTGAAGAAAGGCTATTTATAAACGCAGTGCGATCTCAGCAAACACTTCCAGTAGAGATCGCTGGGACTGAGATGTGACTGGTGCCGAGTGGAGTCGACTCGGTGCGGATCGAAAATGCCTGTGCCCATTCACCTTCAGCTAAAATGGCATAAAATGTGAGGTGGCATGGGGGAAACAGGAGGTGGGCAACCACATGAGGAAGCAGCGTGTCTCTGAGGTATTCTACCGCTGTCCGAGAGCCAGAGATGTAGAGGTAGTAGACAAGGTTAAGCTATAAAGAATTCATTGTGTGAAGTTCAAAGATCGCAAATTGAAAAATGTATGTACAAGTTGTGCAGCCAAGCGAGAATTTGAGGGGAAAGACAGAGAGAGAGAGAGAGAAAGAGAAAGAGAGAGCTCGAAGCAAACCGAGTGGGAAGTGCATGAGAATATTATTAATAAATTAAAGGCCACAGATAAAGTCAAAAGACTAGCCACAAGTTTACACAAGTATTCCCGAAACAGGCTAAGACGCACGATGCATGTTGCACTTGATGAGATCTTTATTGGCGGTGAATCTGCACTTTAGTCATGCAACATGAAGAACATAAACCACATGCCAGAAATCAGCGACTGTTTCTGCCGCGGCTGTTGCACTTGTCTGAGCCGGTCTCCAGCCTGCAGTTGATTGCTGGACGTACATACGAACATGGACATGTGTGCAGGCCTGTGATTAGATAGCTGGCGTATAGGAAGTGCATTATGTTTGCAGCTGACCAAGGGTCTGATGAACTTCTTACCCAAAAGAAGCCAAAAACATACACAAAATACATAAAAAGAGTACCGTTATAAATGCTATTAGAATATGATCGTAATAACTCTGCGTCGATCAAACCACCCGTGCTCACTGTGTGTAGCTTTACTGCATGTTTGCCAAAGAACTGTTCGAATTTGCGACTTAGAAAAGGTTCCAGAAAACGCCGAGACAATAAAATACAAATTTGTTGTCGAACAGAATCTCTAACTTGGTTGCCAAAAGCCTAGACGGCCGACTCAGAGGACACCAGTCCAGACAATGGCACAAACAATGCCAGATAGCTGCCATAGTACATGGGTAAACAAAAACCGGGCAAGAGATGGTAGCAAACGAACTGAAATTGGTTGGTCTCTGTGGGACTTGCCGCGCATTCAACTGACAGATCTCGCTCTAGAGGTGGGTATGCAAAGCGCATTGTTATAGAAGTGAAGGTGAAGTGAAAACAAGGCGACGAAACATTCCGCGACATGATTAAACATAAATTAACCGGCTTGTATCAACAGTTTAAGATCATCGGCATCGTAATTGGGCTGGGTGGCTCAGTGGAGGACTTCGGACCTCGCGTAGAACATTAAATGTTGTCCGCCTTAACGGAATCAACTCGTGTCGCAATAATTTATATGAAAACAGCGAACAGAGAACCAAAACAAAACTACAATAAGCGATGACAGAAATCGAAAACGACGAAGAGGATGTAGCCGGTCAGGGAACTCACCGGCTGAGGGCACAGGCTGGAGAGAGGAGTCTGTTGGAGGCGTTGTCTTTCGATTTCGTTGATTCGTGCGGGCCTCAGAGATGGCTCTTGTTGTTGATATTTAAATGGATTTCTGTTGTAGTTTTTCAGTTGTCTACAAGCCAGGCTTATGTTAACAACGACAATCAAGAGCTATTAAAAGCCGCGATATGTGTTATACATAACTCTGGAGGTAACTGCTAAATGAAGGTTATCGGACCATAGATTTATCGCCCGATGTATATGCATGTGGCTGCCAGTGCCAGTGAAAGAAGCTGCCTCGATCCCAATGGCACACACACTTGCCCAGCTCTCCCTCACGCTGAAAGGCACAAAAATAAACAAACCGACAAACGATAATGAGACATTTTATATTACAGCGACAAGTTGGAGCGGGGCTGCGGTTCCCCGCTTTCGGTATGAGTAATGAACCATCGAGAGCATTAAAAATAAAAACCAGAGCAGCGCCGGCCCGCGCCACTAGGGGACGATGTTGGAGTCAGGGGCAGACACAGATTGTGGTTTCAATATCTCAAAGTACAAGTTAGGCATATAAATTTCCTCATTTTTATAACACTGGCCGGCATGTCTTTTGGCATGGCCTAAAAGACCGCCGTGATTTTGTGTTTTTTATTAACTCTTTATGGATTCGCAAGAGGATCTCATCACCGACGCCGGCGATTAAAACAATTTTACGACTTAATGAGCCACTCCAGCGAGGCATGTGGGTGCCACATTGCCCACTGGCTACGTCTTTAGCTCCAGCTGCAGTCGGCAGTCCGCAGCAGACCGAGGCAGAGACTCTGCGACGAGACAATAAAACGATGATAATGATGATGTGGCGCATAGAGGTGACAAAATTGCTGTACTGACAACTCCGGGACTCTGGTCATTTTGCATTAAGGCCCGCTGAGACTGAGACTGGTCTAGTGAAAGCAAGCGCTGGAGCTGGAGTTGGAGTTGGTGCTCGACCTGGAGATAAATGATAGCATCTTAGTAAAATAAAAATGTTTATGAGTGCCAGGAGCATTAGAGATTAGAGAGCGACTGGCAAACGACTTTAATGTCTTTTGCCAGGCAATTAGCAACAAGCCAAACAGATTCAAGTTGCTAAAAGATTTCGGCCATTTCGACCTCAAGTCTGGGAACTCAATGTAATTTCTCTGGTCTTGACTTGTGGAGGACATGCTCTTTGTGCGGAAGTCAATTAAAATCATATTTAAGTTAGGTAGTCGCCTACTTGACAAGAACAATCCTAATTGGTACATTATATTTAAATAAGATAGGGCTATAAGGGGCGTCAGGTTAAACGAAATGAAATCCTAATCTATTTCTGAATGATTACAGTAAGCCTATTAGCAGCTAAACAACATTTATTATTTTCAACAAATTGTAAATATTATAATATAGACTTGACATTTTAATATTAATGCCTCAAATTTGTTAGACAGAGATTTCTTACCAAAAGCATAGCCTTTTTAATAAATGGAAAATTGGGTTTCTGATCATGAATCAGAGCTTGATTTCATGTGTAAACAACAACGAAATATATTTAAGCCATGAACCCATTGAAAATGGGAAATCAGGGTATAATATTTTTGTGAAAATGTAATAAAGTATATATATTCTGAGTTGATATAGCCATGTCCGTCTTTTCGTCCGTATGAACGCGGAGATCTCAGGATATAATAGAGCTAGAGATGTACATATACGCGTGTTTACGATACGCAGTACTAGCTAATTATATTTTTTTCGATAACCCATTGCATTTATTTTTATCGACAATAATCGATAATTTGATTTCGTTTTTTAAGCCATATTTTGTCTTTAAGTTTGAGCTCAAAAATTTAAGTTCCACCTTTATAAAACTCAGATTTCAGCTCCGATATTTCCGCTCTAAGAAATTGTTATGCATCGTGTGTAGACAATCAATTGTACAAAAACAAATTCGTAGGTCTTCTGCAAGTTACATTAACGTATCTTATGTAACTAATTTATCATTAGCTGTTTGATTGCTTTTATTTAAAAGGCCGTAATGCTTCTCTCTTTCTTAAAAGATATGTATTTGACAATGCTGTATGCAGCTATCCGTAGACCAAATCGACGTGGGCGTGACAGAAGCGCTAACTGACTCTACCCACAACATCTGGATTGCTATTAATGTAGTTGTTCGTGTACGTAGTACTGGAAGAAGGAAGATGGGAGGTGGGAGCTGTAAGAGGAGAGCTGCTGGCTGTGATGGGGTATTGTAGTTGGATACGCTTGGTGCAAGTTTAGTTGCTTCAATCAAGTCAACGAAAATTTTTTCAAACTCAATTTAAATCAAATGCTTGAGCGTCGCACACTCAACTACACACTCGCACACACACACACACACACACACACATGGGAGCGTAAAAAGCTTTCGAAAAGATGCCATGTTGGCTGTTTTTGGCTCTTTTGGCTGTTTCGTTTCGGTTGTTTCTCGGCTGTGCCGCCGCAGCAGTTTTCACTGTCTTTGAAGACTTTGATTGTCAATTTGCGATTGTCTCGAAATTGAAGCAAGCGACAGCAACAGCTAGACAACAACTCCAGCAAAGCCAACAACTGCAACGGGAACAGCAGCAGCAACAGCAACAGCAACAAAAACAAAATAACACGACATTGGCAACATCAGCCAACAGTTCGTTGGTTCTGCTTCTGACTGTGAGTTCTGTCAGTTGGCTCGTCTATTTTTAAGGCGCTTTTATTTTACCATGAAACGATTGTTGTTGTGTGGCCTGGTAATTGCTGCAAGGGCAAACGCCCGAAATGCCCAACTTTAAAATTGGTAACGCACATCACATCAGAGCCGTAGGAGGCAAAGAGGGGGAGGGAGGTAGGAGGCAGGAGATGGGAAGTGGAAAGAACAGGCGGAAGCCAGCATGATAGAAACACTGAGAGGGAAGGAACGAGCTCCCATGTGTCTGTGGCAGGACCAGAAGCGGAAACAAATTTGCGAGAGTTACAACTTGAGGCTTAAGTCGGGGAAATATAAAAACGGGTTACACTTCTCGGCTGATTGACAGTCGAGCATGGCAATTGGCACTTGCATTATCTTGGCTATGGCCCGAATCGTGCTCTGCTAGGGTCGCAGCCAAATCGTAAAGAGTTTCACAGATAACAATCGAGAAAGAGTGCAATGGGAACTCGTATCCTGCAGCTACAATTTGGCGCAGCCCTTATTCAATACACCGATTAGCGATCGATTGACAAAGTAATTTAACTAAATTTCGATCTAGTACTAAGTAATTTGCTCTGCTAAATTGTTTGGGAAAGCTGAAGTGCGGCAATTGAGTTAGCTGAGAGGAGTGAAGGCAGGTCATTGGACACTACGTACTCAGCATTCCATCAATTCACATATGGCTAACCGATAGCACATCCGTTCGCCATAAAATTCATGGCCGAAACCCAAAATGCATTTCGAATACCAAAAAAAGTCGACAGCTACTTTACTGGCCATAAAAAGGCCGTGCACTGCTTCAGCTCCCATTTGTACAGCGAACCGCCAGCCGTATTTAATCACACATTTTCCAATGAAACTACAGCAAATTGTTTATTTAATTTTTAATGTGTGCACTAGAGCAAGTGCGAGAATGGGGCGAGCTGGAAGCAGCAGGAGGACTTTGGGGAGCAGACTGTGGCAGGGGCCCGATTGGGCTCGCACGTTTCGCGTATCTTTGGGATGCGCATTGCGCACTTCGCTTTATGGCCATTAGCGTATGATTTGTCTTAACAATTAAGCGCAGGCCGACTCCGGCCAGGCACAGCCAGCAGAGACTCTTTCTTCTGCTGCTCAGTTTTTATCTGCATCTTCCTTATGCACATGCTGCATGTTGTTGATGCTGTTGGTGATTCGCTTGCGGCTGCCAAGCAGCCACTTCAAAAGAAAAATGTGCATGTGCATCTTATGGTTTGCTCTATGTGCTATGCAGCCATGTTTATATATTTTATTTCCACTCGTGCTTGTTGCTGTTGCTGTAGCTGTAGCTGTTGCTGTTGCTGTTGCTGTTGCTGTTGCTATTGCTATTGCTCGGGTGTCTGGTGTTTTATGAGTTCGCCTAACTGATTGATGCGCCTATTAAACGATTTCTCATTCGCTCGAGGTCTACTTACGAATATGTCTGTGGTATGCGGCGTTGTTTTGACGTTAATTGGATTGCTGGCTTCGAGCTAGGAGCTGTGAGTATGGCCAAAATGAATAATGCCACACGAAAAGTGTGGGGAAAATAATTGAATAATCATTTACTGATTGCTTTCAAAGTGATTGTGGGTGCTGTGAGAGCGATGAGGGAAACTCAGCCACAGATGAAATGATAAGCAGAACGAGGCGACTGCTCACTGATGACGACACAAAAAGAAAGCGAGAGAATTACTTGGAAATTATCTACTTGTTTGCACCGTTTTCATCTATTCCAGACTCACAAAATATTTACAAAGCTCTCCTACTGCATTCCTTTGTCGGTCTACCTCAGGCTGTTTGTCTCATAACTTATTTACGATTTTAATATTTTTGGCAAATAAAGCGACCTGCTTGCAACCTCGGCAAATTTCATTAGCAAAAACAGTCAAGTTTCGACTAGATCCTCTGCTGCTGCCACCGCTGCTGCTGTTGTGTTTATTTTTTCATTAAAAAATACATTTTCATGCAAAACCCAAATGACATCAAAGATTCATTTTTATCATGTCGAGACGAGAATGTCTGTCTATGGGTCTAGGCAGGGCCCAGTCTGTTGTGGACTGTGGTGTATTGTGTTTTCCTCTCTTCCACTCTCTCTCTCTCTCTCTCTCTCCCCTCTCTTCCAACTTGGCTAACGGTTTGCGTAAACGCCATGCGACCCACCTCGCCTCGCCTCGCCGCGACGAGCAGCTGTCCCTGTCTTCATAGTGCTTAAATATTTATAAATTTAAATTCATGAGAAAAACCAAAGCGCCTATCGTTTCGCTGGAGTATTCTGACGGCCCGACATTCGGCCAAGTGCAGCCATGTCGCGCAATTCAACAGAAATTGAGAAATGTCAAAAGGAAATGGCGTAATTTTGTAATTTGCAGTCGAGCAAAAAGCAAATGAATTAATCTCATAACTTGTGGGGCATTCCTCACTGCGGCGCCGTGGCACATGTGACATGTGAAAGAAGGAGGCCATGGCTGAACAGCAGAGTGCTTGCTGGAAGCCCGATCCTGGCTCCAGCTCTGCCTCTGCCTCCGTCTCCATCTCCGTCTGCTTCCCCGTCTCCTTCTCCTTCTGTGGCTGCCTCATCAAGTGGACTTTTGATTTACGTGAAAAATCGCTTATGTGGAAATGTTTTTACATTAAATAAACAAAGGGCTCCAACAACAACAGCAGCACACACATCAAAATACTCCTGGGCTTGAACAAGCTCTGCCGAATAGCAGATTTGGGACCCTGCTACGGAGTTGACTGCACAATTTATTGAACGCATTTCTGTTGCTCAACCCGCCTTTGTTCCACGCACTTGCAGAAATTATATACATCTCCTATATATATCCTTGTTACACATTTTCAAAATGAAAATTTATTGCATTTTTAAGGCGACACATTCGCGTATGCATGCTAAATGGGGATTAGGCCTTGGCTGGGCGGCTGCGAATGGCATTAAAATCAGAAACGCCTGCTCGGGATAAAGCCATAAAAAATGGCCTCCTATGTAGTATGTAAGTCTTTCTACAGTAATGCCATAGTTTATTTTATCAAGTGAAAGTATATATGTATATCCTATATTAACTATATTTGTAATTTATATTCTCTGAACCATATATTGTATAATTTGTATGACAAAAGATTCGTGGGTTCTTCCGTTGCACTTGACGCACGTTCGATTTTGAGCTCATTTTAATTTCCGTTTTAAGATTTGGCTCACTCGCCAGAGCTGCCACACCCAATCATCGAGTTCTCATTGCTTGTGTCCAGTTGGCCAGCTCATTCATAAGTTGAGGTCCGCAGAGTCTTTGCTGAGTCAGCCCGGTCCAGCATCTTTGGCTAATAATAATAAAAATCAACACACGCCTCCTTTATTCGAAATTAATTGCTAATTTCGAGCCAGTGGAACAACAATTTTCGGCTCTTGAAGCGATCGATGCGGTGTCATAAAGCAGGATTTAAGGCTCATAAACAAACAGGGAAGAAACGACGTGAAGTGGCTTAGGTGGCTTCAAATTTTATGTTTTTAATTTTCGATATCAAAAATAAAAGTGTATAAAAAATTGAAATACACAAATAAAAGGAATCCAAATAATCCAGAAAGCATGGCAGGCAAACGTGAGGAATATTCTGGGAATATTTCCTCAAATAACAACTTGACAGTTTGCGGCTGGGCAAAATTAATTGGTATTTAAAGGCGTGTTTCGGATTCTTAGTTCGGCTCAGATCTTGATGTGCCTGTGCCACAATTTATGTCTGAGCTCAGTTCAGAATTTAAAGGTTTGCGCAGAGCATAAATAAATTGCGTTTAACATTTAGCATAGCAGTTGAGGAAGACAGGCAAGGAATTAAATTGAATAGGTCTGACAATGAGGGTATTAAGTATTTGTTGGTTAACATTTGACAATGTGATGTACTCTATTCTGCAGAAAACGTTTGTATGAACAAAGAAAGATGTTAGAGAGCTCTATAGAATAAATATATGGAGTAAGGATTTTATTAAATTTAAATTGGACTACGACTTTAAGAGCAATATAATCGACATATGATCCAATTCGATAGTTGTTTACTTCGGGTGTCTCATGACCTAGAGAACATAACGCGGATATAGCCTAACTTAGTAAACAGTATCCCACAGTCGAGAACCCTCAGCTAGAGCTGTGCCTTCGTCTTATTTACTCGTCTCTCACTCGTACGCAGCTCAGTTTATGAGTGAAATGAATTATGTGACTATTCCACGCTGAGTCTCAAAAGGATCATTAATAAATATTTCACTCGCCGACTGCTTAGGTCTTCAGTCAAACTCAAAGGCCTAATGTACACAGCAAAGAAGCTTAACATGTTTGCGCTATCCCGAGCCTCGCTAGCTCACTCTATCGCGGTCCCGCATGCCTCCCGGCCAGCGTCCTGTCAGTCACGAAACAGAGCCCCAACCAGTGACGGGCCTGGCAGATCCGACCCAATGGACCCGAAGCCCAACAAAGTATAAAGTCTCGCGACGCATCTCGCAAATAGCATGCAAAAATTCACTTCCACGCATTGGGTAATCCGCAATTTAATGACTTATTTTCTCAGCTTGCCTTTTGGCACTCGACAGTCGACAGTCGCGATTACCTGGCATCTGGGAGCTCGAGCTGGAGCACCACATTTGCTGGGATCTGAACTCTGGTCAGGGTGCCGTCTTCGTCTTACCTATGATTGTCTGCCTGACTGGCACGTAGACAAACACCTACAGCTAAAAGCGAACTAAGAACTTGCCAGCCGAGTCTCGTCCCACTACATAAATTGTCATTTATTATTTTTTTAGGCAATAAATATGCTGCTCTCCTTTTATGCGAAGCCGAATATACGCACGAGGCATTCATTTGAATGTTACTGTGAAGATACTTTTCTGTATTTGAAATCGAGCTACGCTTTGGAACGGCCCCTGCTAAAAGGGGTTATTTGCATTGCAGTCATTTTCAAATATTGACTCTATTGCCAAATGAAATTAAAGACTTGCAAATGCAAAGTACATTATCACCCTCGCCATAAACTGAATAAACTTTCGCTCTAAGGGTTGCAGCTGCAAGGGCCAGGTACAAGGTAGCTGGGTAGCTGGGCAAAAGCCAAGTGGCGCTGCAGTGTCGACTATTAAAATATTTTACAAATTAACCCTTTCGGCCAGACGGTCGCTAGTTAATTTATGTATGTGTCTGCATAGCTTGCATTGACTGCAACGCGCCTGCAAATATGCAACAACAGCAGGAGGAACAGCGAGAACAGTCAGGTTTACCATTTGTCTGTTTCTCCAGTTCGGAGTGCGGCACGTTGTTTGGCTGTTTGGCTGCTTGGCTGTTTGGTTGCTTGGCTGTTTGCTGATTAATTGCAAATTGCAGGGGTGTCTGCCTGGCAAACCACATTAAAAGGCACAAAGGTCACGAAAGGACCGATGACAGCGTTGCTGCCCAGCCCGAGCCATCGATTCCAGTTGCAGTTCGTGCGTATTCCTAGTTTATTATTTTCGCTTCTACCCGTCATTTATGCAAAGTGGCGCGCAAGGACCTGCCGCAGCACACAGTCCACCCGCACTCCACCGATCCTTAGCCTAGTACCCAATCTAGAACCCTGCAGCGCAGCTTTGCACCTTTGATGTGCGCGCTCCACGTCGGCAAGGACTTTGGCAGCACCAGCAGCAGCAGCAGCAGCAGTAGCACTTTCATCATTTGGCTTTTGCCATTTGCACCCCGGCGCCACTTTTGACCACTTCAGGCAATACCAAAGGGGTTTCCACTTGACCATTTGTCGCTGCTCCCGCTACCGTTGGCACTGCCGGACCCCCCCCTCGACCACTCCTGGGCACTCAACGTCCGTGCGACTCTCTCGACTCGCTTCAGGTCACTCAGTCAGGGCTTTGGCAGCTGTTAAGTGTTGTGTTTTGACTACTCACTCTACCCGTCTCCCTCCCTCTCTCCCTCCCTCTCTCTCTCTCTCTCTCTCTGTGGGGTTTCTCTATCGTGCACTTTCTCTGTTTTTCGGGCTCTCTTGCTTTATTTTACTTTAGCTTTCAGCGTGTTTGTCGTGTGCCTTTTGTGTGAACAGATTGCTATTGGGCATGCTTCTGTAGACTGATTAAGCATGTGACTTTAAAATCGACAGCCACTAAAAATTGTCTGGCATACTTCTAGTAGCATCAGCACCGTTTCTCGTCTTTCAACGGAAGTGGTGTGTGCTCCTTGCCAGATATTTAGGTAATCAATGGGACCGGGCTCCATTTTGTAGGCAGTCAGTAAGCAAACAAAGTTAAAAGCAGTCTCAGTCAGGGTAAGTAGTAGGCAAATGCATTCATTAATAAATTATCGAGACACACAAAACCTCAAACTAAAACAGCAGCCCTACACACCCACGCACAGAAAGCGCAATAATGCAGAGGCTGGGCGGGATGGCTACAAACCAACGCAGCCACCGACAACATCAACAACAACAATGGCAAGCATCAGACAGTCCTGCCATGGCAAGGCACGACGGCGATATCATTACATATACGTAAAACTTCCGCCTTAGAAATTCAATTAAACTAATAAATTTTCCATTATCCTTATCGGTGGAAGCGCTGCCGATGAAGCTGGGTGTGTGTGAGTGGCCTCTGGCATGTGGCGCTTAAAGTGGCCTGGCAGGAGACTGACTTTAAGTCAAGCAATAGGACACACGGGCTCAGACCGAGGACTAGCACATGTGTAAAAATATCAGCAACAACAAATGTCGACAATTTGCATAAATTATAACTTTAAACCAGGCATTCTCAACCAAAACTGTGGAATCAAACGGAATTTTTCGCTGAAAAAGATAAGTCAGTTGTAAATAATATATATAATTGAAAACAACCTTGAAAATGTGATTAAAGTCTTAGTTTGGTAATATATTTACAATTATTGTATATAGATAAAATAATTCTTAATATTTATTTAAGAATACTTAATATTTTGTCGTCATTCCACCTTGAAATTTAATTTTATTAAATACGTTGACGAAACTAGTGACAAACAAGTAGGAAAGCTCTAGTCGAGACTGCTCGACTACGAGATCCCCTGAACCCTTCCAGGAACTAATATTTCAATAATTCGACGCTTTATTTCTACTTACACATGCACACATACATACACTCATACACACGCACGTATAAACAGGCATGGGCTGCAGTGTGGGCTTACTATGTTAACTTATTTGTTTAATAACTTTTTTTATAGACGGACAATCTTTCAAAACTTATAACATTAAAATGAGTGTGTGTGCCAACGCACAAGTCCTTAGTATTTAAAATACGGCTTTTGCAAACTTGTGGGGAAGGGAGTGTTTTGGGAGGTGGCGTTTGGAGACTCTAGCTCTAAAGATGTAGGAAATATAATTTTTTAACTGTTTTTCGATAAGGTTTTTAATCGATAACAAAAGAACGGGAGCAGTTATCAATTTTTGAGAACAAACTTGATATGCGCGCTCACTATACGAACCTACGCAAAAAAAATTAAAGTCCTAGCTCTTATATCTTATGAGATCGACGCTTTCATACATACGGACAGACAGACGGACAAATCAACTCGTCTTGTCGCCCTGATCAAGAATATATATACTTTATGGGGTCTGCCACGCCTCCTTCTGCCTACATACATTTTAACAAAACCATTATACCCTGATTTCCCATTTTCAATGGGTTCAGGGTATACAAAAAGTTAAAGCTAAAACAATTATATTATATAGGCTGAATATATACAGAGAAAATATGGCCCACTAATATTACCACACCGTTTAGGGATGCTTTATACAATAAGAATGTGTCAATAGAAACTCATATAATAATTGCGGGTTGAATGTTAAAAGTAAATATAAGTACAGAATAAATAACTCAACAATTAAGAGTGCTCCTCTCCTAGAATATGCTAGATGGTACACGGAAAAACGTAAAAACGCTCTGCTCCGCTGCTAACTCACTGATGCAGGTGCAGTTGCTAATTGGCCAAATATTTTGTTTTTTAGATTCAGCCGTTTGGGCTGTGAAGGACTATTGCGCAATCGGTTAATCCCGATTAATAAGTTGTTTTGCATATATAATCACATACAAGTCAAGCTTTTTTGTCTTGTTCTGAGTACATATTTCATGTTAAATGTGTGATCCCAAAACAGTCGTAGTTTTCTCTTTAAGACTTTTGTGCCAATATTCCGATATTGAGGGCTGCAACGAGATACACACCGCTCTTGATATCGCAGACTGAAATATATTTGTATAACTTAACGTTTTTTCAGCCTTTTCATATAAAAAAGAAAAAATTACATAAAAATTACCCCTATTTTATTCATTGATTCGTCGAACGAATGCATGAATATGGAATATTTATGCTTATTTTTGAAGGAATTTTATTACTTACAAATACATTTTAATATATATATATATATATATATATCTTCTCTCTTGTGATTTGTGGCTATCGCCAAATGCAAAAGCTTTAGCTTTACGTTTCAAACAAATTTCTAAATTTGTCACCGACAATTTATTGACTCGTAAGCAATGAGTACTTTTAACAATATAAAATAAGTTTTTTAAAATCAGAGTTTATCTGTCCATGACGTCTTCATAAAATATAAATTCAATCTCTCATATAAGCAACGTGATGTAGACTAATATTTATAACAGCTGATCAAATAAGATTTATTCACGCAACACTTAATACAATCTGTCATGCATCAATATACTTTGTGTTTATAGTTCTGCATAATAAACTTGAAAGTTGGCAATATTACTCAATATTACTGACCATGCAGCAGCAGCTTTTCTGAACTGTTCAAGTTTGAAACAATCTTTTGCTTCGTCCAACTTTTTGAATTCCCAGTTCCACTTGATTTATCGATTGACATGATTAAATATTGGGTAATTGGCAGTCGCAGCTTGCCTACAGTTGAGTTGAAAGTTGAAAAGTGCCGATTGAACAAAGCTGGGCAGGGCAGGTGGGAGAGGCGGACGATAGCTGGGGAGTAACGGGCGTCATATTAAAGTGCCAGGAGGTGTGGTTAGGTAAAAGTTGTCATACAAAATTAAAGCATGTTGTGTAAGCGCGTTGTCCATTTAACTCTGAGCACATTAAATGGGCTTCCGTTGGCCTCCACAGAGGACGCAAAATTTACATATCCCCGGAAGGCGAGCAGGCAGAGGCAGGGGCGGAGGCTGCGGCGGAGGAGACGGGCTACTCCAAGTAAATACGACGGGTAAATGCTTCAGCTCCGGTTTTTGCATGTGGGGCGCCGCAGCAGCTGATTTCTTTGTCAGGACACACATAGTCCATAGTCCTTGCTGGTGCTGCGGTGGGAGCACAAACACGTAAATTAATCTGACAAGTGATACTTCTGGCCTCGGGCGGTCTGGCTCCTCCTCGGTCTTCGGCACACTCGAGCCAACGTGAGAGCCGGGGACGTCAAAATGTCGCTGTGCAGGACAGCAGCCATGTGGCAAGCATAAAAGTCCTTTGGACAGCACACACACACACACACACACACAAGCACATATCGCCCACGACGCAAAGCCCAGGACGCAGGACAATGGGCTGAATACTCTCTGGGCTGACTTTTTACTAGACTGCCAGTTGATGAGACGCTGACGTCGACGATCCCACCACCACCACTAACAACAACAAAAACAACAACAACAAAACGGGTGCACAGCGTCTCTCTGTCGAGAGTTAGTCCTGGCCCTAGGACTCTCCAGTGGGTGTCCACTTTTATTTACATGTATTGCAGTTATTTTGTATGTAATTTATTTCTCAACAGCCTGACGGCTGGACAGCAGCGCGCCAAGTGCGTGGAAGCCTCAGCAGCCAGCAGTCAGCAGCTACCGCAGAGCTCTGCCTTCCCCTCGCGTTCCATGGTGTTTGTTTTTCGGGCTCTCTGCTTGGAAGCTTTTTGCGTTGCTTCCATCGCTCATTTGCTTGAAGCTTACAGTTTGCAAAGTGCAATCTGCAGTACTCTTAACGTTGTTACCTCAGACGATATTCAATTTTAATGGTTAGGCTGTACAGTAAGTGGCCAAAGCCTGAAAAATAAAACAACTCAAAGCCCACGATGAAAAGTAAATTCAATGAATTTTTATTCAATTACAAAAAAAAAAAAAGCAAGAAAGCTCTAGTCGAGACTGCTCGACTACGAGATTCTCTGAACCCTTCGAGGAGCTAATATTCCAATTTAAGTGTTTCTTCGTTTCTTTTCAGCTTATACAAGAAACAAAAGATGCACACACACATACACACATACATATATAAGCAGGCATTATCAGACCGTGATAAAAACATTAAAATGTGTGTATTTGCACAAGTCTCTAGTATTTGAAATACGCTTTTTGGGTATATATACTTTATGGGGTCTGCCCCGCCTCCTTCTGCCTCCTTCTGCCTGTTACATACTTTTAACACAACCAATATACCCTGATATTCCATTTTCAATAGGTTCAGGGTATAAAAAAAGAAAGATATTTCTACAGATCATATCGACGAAGGCATAAAGGATTATGTCTCGATATTATCAGATATTTTTAGATATTAGGATTTCCATTAAGTAGATCAGATTAGTATTAGATTAGGCTTTTAAGTTAAGTTCGCGAATCGGATACAAATTTTGATTCAATAATGAAAAACACTTTCACTTATTAAATTGTCTTTAATTCCATAACATTTTTCAAAGATTGTGTTTCTACATGAACGAAATACACAATAAATGAATTACTTTGAAATACAAAAGAAACAATATATTATATACATATATAGAGTTAACAGCAATTCGAACAGTCAACAATTTTCATGTGCTCGCGTAAGCAATGTTACTCACGAAGACTCATCGTATTATAGACACTTTCTTTTATATATATTATTTTGAGTGCTGTATGATTAACATTTGAAAATGTCATAGCATTTTAAAAAAAAAGGCACTAAAACCACTGCAAATTGCTGGTGAATGGCCCATTAATGAGTTTAGCTTAATCGATTGAAAACATTTGGGAATTTGAATAAAAAGTCTTGCCAACGCCTCTGCCATCATTTTGGCACTTGGCAGAGCAATTTGTTTACATGGACATCTGGTCGGACGATTTGCAAATGTGGCAAACAAAAATTGATTAAAACGTCACGTAATCGCAATCGAAGTCGCAGTCGCTGTAGCTTTCTAAGTCAGCGCTAAACGGCGCCAACGTCAAGACTCACTTGGAATGTTGCACGTACGCGTGCGGCTCTTATAATACAGTCAGCTCATATGAATATAAATTTCAATCAATTCTAGTCGATTTCTGCGAATTTGCAGTTGATTCAGCAATGGGGCAATGCCAAGAATTATAATTGTGCTCATCAGAGGGGGTCCCTGGTTCAATTGTAGATCGTCTATTTAACATCGAGCTGCGACTGACAAATTGAAAACCGATGATGATGATGTTGATGATGAGGATGGGGATGACTCAGAGTGGGTCAGCAGTCGACTAACCTGACCCAGCATCTTATCAACATCACCATAAATAAGCCAAACGGAATCCGCGTATTCGAATTCCTGACAACAACAGCCAGTTCCAGCCGTAGAGTCACAGCAGACACCGTAATTCTTTGCTGCAGTCTTCATAAATTTCATTTTTACATGCAGAAGATGTCAGTGCCCCGGCCGGGGCCCAGTCGGCTGGCCAGCCAAATATGGTTAATGACTTGTTTGTGTGCTGGATTAAATATAAATTATATTTTTTTGTGGCGCGACTGCGATCGGAGCAGAGAGCACGGGCAGAGAGCAGGCAAATGCAAAACGAAACAAAAGAAACAAGAACAAGTTTCGTACTGCAGCATGATAAAAATTGTATTCCAATGAAATTTGTTTGCATGCCCAAACCGAAAAGGGCAAAGCAAAGCAAATTAAAACAGTACAGTGCAGTGTAAAATATGCGAGCCATACACATTGCAATACGATGATGAGATGCAGTGGGCATTTTAACAACAATTTGTATTGATGAATCGCAATCTATGTCAATGTATGTCAGTTCAATTGATATCAAATAGAAATCGAAGCTCGCACTCGGTGAATTCCAGACGGATTTTGATTTATTTATGAAAAATGAATGCTGCTCTAGAGCAAATGAACTAATCAAAAACATGAGTTCCGAAATTGCAGCTATTATCGGGCTGAAGTTCTGTGTGGCATTTGGGTCAATTAATCAAAGGATTTGCTCCACATACAAAACACTTTTGCCCTTAACATATAGCCCGCAATGTATCAAAAGGCTAAAAAAAGAAAGAAAGAGAAAACGAAACGGGCTGCACATAAAAAAATTAATTTACAATGAAAATATGTGGAAATTTATGTACGTAACCCTCAAAAAAGGCGCCACTTGCAATAAAAAATTGACCAGGACATAAGTTCAATGGTGCGTATGAGTAATATGTGTGTGGAGGGTGGAAGGGGGGAAGTGGGAAGTGGCAGCCGGAATGCTGCTTACGAAATATGTTTCGAAATAAATAAAAATATGCGTGCGAGCAGAGCCGCAGTGAAAATGATGTGCTCTTAGTCCTATAAGCAGCAGCAGAAGCAGCAGCCGACGAAGACAGGAAACTGCATAAAATTGCGCAAGTTGTTGGGCAGGAGGGGGCATGGCCAAAGAGGGGAGTGCTGGGGTAGCTGTTGTTGCCAGGCGAACTTGAAAGCTGCCGACGATCAATAATTTCCACACAAAGTTATGCAAAGCTGTCAGCCAGGACGGACCAAAATCCCTGCACATGTTTATGAAAATGTAAACGAACGAAACATCGAAAATCTGCAGCCGGAAATCGAATGTCTGTCAGTGAGAAATTTATATAAATAGCAGCGGAGGGTTAGTAAGTAGCTCGGCGCCATTTCAACTTCACTGCTGCTCCCTCCTCCCGCCTCTCTCCGTCGAGTCTAGGAGTGGCAGTGATACCACCCATGCCGACATAATTTATGCAAATAAGTCGGCACACGCATGTCTGGCAACGGCACAAACACTCCCTCTAGCGGCTCGCCAATGAATCATATGGCCAAAGGAATTTGACAGCTACTGCAGATTCTAGAGAGCAGCTTTAGTAATAGGCCCGTTGGGTGCTGTCCCGTTTGTCTACGTGGCGTATGGGTAATGCATCCAGGCACTAGGCACTCGGCACTCGACACTGACGATTCGAGAGTGGAAATATCCAAAGTTTTGTGCTTAAGTCTGTCAAATTCAGTGGCCGCCTTAATCGGGGCAGTGGGCGCTGTCACTCAAGCATTTGGCTTAAGCTCCAGCCATTGTCTGGCTGCAAACTTCGCTGCCAGCTACTCCCTCAAGACTTATCCTGGCTTTTCACCTGCTTCCGCGAGCGATAAGAAAACAACGATAACGAGATAAGAGCACTACTTATCCTTAATTAACACAGTGGCATAAATACTTGCAACTTAGGGGTGATATGAGGCTCAGGACACTCTAATGAGGGCTTTAAGCTACCTCGGCTCTCAGCCAGACGCCGATCAATAGCATTTTGCATATAATCAGAAAGCCCATGTGCGAAGCGGCCATGCATGGCCTCTCTGCTTGGGAGGCGTGCTGTTAAGCCAGCAACTTGACTGCCATTACACTTGGCACAGGCCCTTGGCGAGGGCCAGACAAAAAGCGTTCATTTACTCAATCGTGCACTCGAAAACGTCAATTTACATTTGCGGCTAGCACTGTCCACCCCAACGGGGAGCGACTGCCGAGGAAAATGGTAAATGAGCCATGGGCTAACTGATGCTGCTTGGTGCGGCTTGGGAGCCGGCTTTAGTTGACTTTTACGCCTGAATGCATCTGTGAAAAACTCGGAAAACGATTCGGGACGCTCACATAGTGAAAGTTTTGTTCCGAAAACTTTTTATTAAAGTCAGCAAAAATCTATGGCACTTCGTTCGGTTTTAAATTTCCACACCCACTGCACCACTGTTTTCCTCTCCATCTCCATCTCCATCTTCACCTCCCTCTTCATCTCCTTATCCATCTCCCTCTTGTTCTAGCTCTTTTTATTTCTCTCTGTATGTGTTTGACAATGTAGGCGTGGCAGTTGGGCTGTCTGTTGCTCTGGTCAAGTTAATTTGTATGTGTGGCCATAAACTTTGCCAGCTTAGACTTGCAACACGCCCAACTGGGCATAGCTGAGCGCCCTGCACTGCCCGACCGACCGAGCAGTGGTTGCTCCTCGCTCTCGGACATCCTCTTTTGATATCTCAAATGTTCAGTTGCCAAGTCCGACTCGCCACTCAGTGCTCCCAACTGGTCTCCGATTCCAATGGCCACAATGTGTGAATTTTGTTGGCTTATTGCTTTTGTTTGCCGCATAATTGCTGACTTCTTTCACACACAGTCTGTGTGTAGCGTGTGTGTCTGCTAGACGTTTTGTCCTTGAGCATTGCGCATAATTCACATGGTCGAAGCGCTGGAAATTTATGCTTCGTTGCATAACTGACGCTCATGTCGAAGGATGCTGGAGCTAGGTTAGGTCTGCAGAAACGTTTGGCTACTGGCTGAAATAGATAACAAGCGCAACAGCCTCCAGGCGTGATGGCTGACCAATGGAAACCCTACAGAGAAGCCAACGCTTTCCTCTGACATGATGCCAACTGGCAGGGCTAATGTTTGAGCTCAACAGGAAATCAATTTATTTTCAATCGACAACTTCTTCTCCATGCGTGCCATCACTTTAAGCTGTTTCTATATCTACGCTAGGCGCTAACAGTTTCGCGCCTAGCTTAGTGACGCGGCCACCCCGGTTAGCCCGCTGTCAAGGCGACCCTCGCTTGCTGCATGACAACAAACAACAAACTAATAGACGCATAGCAACTGGTCAGGTAGTTTGTGTTATTTTTTACCACATTTCCTGACATTGAAACTGATTGCGTCGCATTGAAAGGAGCCTATCTTCCAGCAGATCTGCCAACAATGCCTTGCCTATCGGCCTGTAATGTGCGATTTGTGAGCGCCGATGCTCAACTTAAGCAGAAGTGCCAGGAGTTGAGGGCTCGAGCTCAGACCGCTGCGTATCGCCCGCCCATTGGAGGATATAGACCATTAACATCACGAGCTGCACATCAAGGCTATTTCCAGAGAGGAAACGACCAGTTTGCGGCCTTTGATCAAAAACAGTTGAAGCGCAACGAGCGAGAGAGAAGACGTAATCAGGGTGCCAAAGAGCTCGTTCTACGGCCCGCCGACTTGAATCGCCTTAAAGAAAAGTGCAAGTTCGTTAGCTTTCACGATAAGCTCAAGTCAATTGAGCAGGCCGAGACGGAGCACCAGAAGCAGTTGCAACTGGTGAAGGAAACCAAGCAACGTTTCAAGCAGATCGACGATGCTCGCAAGGCAGCAACTGGCGAGAGTGAGAGTATCAGTAACGTCGACGATGCTTTGGAAGAGCAAAATACTGTACTCAGTCGAGCCATACTGGCCAAGCAGGAACAAGAAGAAGAGGTGAAGCAAATCAACCGCATGATTCTCGATGCCAAGTGCAAGGCAGTTAGGGAGGCCCAAATCCAAGAGAAGCAGCTCATGGCCAGAGCCCTACGCGAAGACGACGAGCGCCTGGCCAAGATGGTAAACGAGAGAGCGAAGGAGGCCCTCAACGCAGACGATGAACGAGAGCGCCTCGAAATCGAGAAACGCGCAAAGTACGCACAGGAAATTCGTCAACAGCTGAGTGAGCGCGAAAACAAACGCTTCCTGGAGGCCCAGCGGGTGGCGGATGAAGCCAAGCATCTGCGCAAGGCGACCGAGCTGCTGCGGGAAGAGGAGGAGCGCCAGCGCAACTTTGTGCAGCTACGAAAGGTGCGCTTCCGCGAGGAATTACAGCGTATTCGCGACATGTCGAATGTCTTCAAGACTATGCTCAGGGAGCAGGAGCGACTGGCGGACCTGCGAGTGGCTGCCTACATGCGAGAGAAGCAGGAGAAGGAGCGCCAGCTGAAGGACATGCAGAAGGCAATGAAGAAGCAGTTCGAGAGACGACAGCAACGCATCTTCACAATAGCCACGGAGGCCCAAGAATCACGTCAGACCAACGAGGAGCTTAAGTATCTCAGGGAACGCAATCGAGTAGAGCGTGAGTATCGCCAGCGAGAGAAGGAGATGGCAATGGCCAAGCGCGAGGCCGAGCGCGATTTGCTTCAGACTCGCGCCCAACAGGCACAGGAAATGAAGCAACGTCTCGCCCAAGAGATTGCCCATGCTGAGGAAGACTTCAACAAGCTGTTGACACGCATGCGGGACGAGGAGGAGAAGCAAAAGAAACTAGACTACGAGCGCGAGCAGCGCACTCAAGCATATCGGAGGGATCTGAAGCAACAGATGACAGACAGGAAGGAGGAGCGACGTCGCCTGACGGACATGGAGCATGAACGCATGCAGAAGTGGATGGAGCAGGAGCGCCAAAGGGATGCCAACATCAAGCAGGTGATCAGCTCCAAAATTGCATCCATGCGCGACAACTGTCTTCCCGAGAAGTACTTGCAGGATGTGGAGAAGCAGCTCAAGAAGATCCAAAGCAGTCGCAATCGAATTCGTTGAGCCCACAAATTGGTCGCCAGTGCAAAGCCAGCTGATGAGACAAGCTTCCACTGCATAGCTTTTGGCGGACATTTGCGGTGATCAATGGAAATCGACATATCGAACCCCTCCTATAACTATGCAATGCGAGTTTTCAAATGAAATGTAAGCTAAGATATTGTAAGCTGACCTTTTATCTGAACAACACATAATTTATATTGACAAAACTTTTGTAATTTTACATAGAAAATTAATAAAAAAAAGTATAATATAATATATATATAAAATGCGCATTACAAATACTACAGACTCGTCCTTCTACACAACAAGTTATTTAACAACTAAGTTCACATAGCAAGCCCACTCTGTAGCCCATGCATGCTTATGCGTGTTTTATTGAATATTAAACATTATTACAAGACTACAAGATTTACTATCTTTTTAATAATCAAAAAATTGGTTTTGTGAATATGTCTATTACTTGTAACAGGTGTGCTACTTAATCTATATGCATGTGAATGTTGACATTGAATTTAAAGGGCCCATGTGGAAAATTGTCGGAATGGTAGCCCCGCCCAAAAGTATACTACACAATTCCGGATGCCCGCAAGCCGCAGCTCAAATTAGTGAAGCTGAAATCAAAGACATTGACGATAACCATGACATTGTTGCTTGCGACACAGTTAAGCACACTAAGATCCCGGCAAGACATGCCCATTCCCACGTACAGTCCGCTAATTTCTTAGCATGTGGGTGTTTAGTTTGCCATTCTCTCAATGCATTCAATGGCTCCCGGAGGCATGCACACGCACACACACACGCACACGCACACACACAACAATTACGAGAGCTACAGATGGCAAAAACTACGCAGTATTCCCCGTCTCCTATCCGTGAATGAGTGGTAGCAACTTTTGGTTACAATAAAATTTTATTATGCCAGACACATACGTGGCCACACACACACACACCCACACACACACATACAGACAGAGGGGCAAACAAAACAGCCACCGATGCTGAAAGTTGAAGATGGCTCCTCCACTGCCTGACGACGATGAAGTCTTGTGCATGGTTCAATTATCGTATTTCATGATTCGTTAAATTTTCGCATACGCCAAAAAATACGCAAGACATTGCTAGATCCACCTCCCGGCCCGTCCTGTCGTCCCGTCGCCACCCACCGAGCTGCTCTGCTGGCGGGCAAAGAAAATCCAAACTGAAAAACAGGTTTTCCCCTAGCAACCATTGTGATGTCTACCTACAATGAAGCTGCCGCTGGAGACGGGCTGGAAAACTGGCAGACGAGCTGGCTACTCCCTTCCCTTCCCGCCGTTCCGCTCCACTCTCTTCTCTATTCGCATGTGGCAGTAATAATTCCAATGACAATAAACGTTGTCGTATTTACAAGTACCAACACACTTCCACCCACACACACACACACACACACACACACACACACACACACTCACACACTCACACACTCACACTCACACTAGCGCAATGACATGAATTGATGAGAAAAGTTTTTGAGGAAATGTCAATAGAGTAGCAGAGACAAACTATGCGTCAATGTAGTAAGAAGAGGGCTGTCAGATACAGTGGTAAAATGTGCAGAAGATACACAATAAAGCTCACGCAGAGAGCACAGTGAGGCTGGCAGAAATATCATCAAATTCACGATTCAATTTTGCAGCTATACAGCCAATTAAATACTAAGGCTGCAATCCCACCCAGTTGTATTTAAAAAGTACTTCAGCTTCGTTCAAATTTTTGATTACCTTTCGCTTTTGATGGATTTTTGCTTGCAAATGGAAATGCTTCAAAATTAAGTAAATAACTGTAGCTGCTGTTTTGATTTGATTTCTGCCCACTGTTCAGCATATTTGCCATTTATAAATATCATGAGTGGCAAAAGGTAAAAAGGCAAGAAAACAGATATTGTACGAGTAATTGGAAACAGGGAGGAAAATTGCAGCAGCTGCAACGCGCTGCACTCCGTACTCTGGCATGAGTGGTCCATGCTCGTACCATATTCAAAATTTATCTGCAAGATTGCACTCGATTGTTTTGTATTTGGCGAGAGGGGAATGCGATTTTTGTGCTTGGAAATAAATTGCTTGGCTTCGGTTTTGCGTGTTATTTGTAAGGTTTTCCCTCTGTGATGTGGCTCCATTTCGGGCTTTTATTTTGTGCGCACCGCTAAACCACAAAAGCCTTTTGTAGTTCAAAGCGGCAGTTATCTCGTAATGTATCTGTATCTATATATGTATCGGTATCTATATTTGCGTGTGTGATTAGCTAAGTGTGTTCATATCTAGGTGACTAGAAAATGGGCCTCAATTACACATTAGCTGAACATCAATCGTTGGCTGGCTCGCTCGTTGGGGGGAAAAATCAATATAAATTGGCAAACTCTGATGATAATGCCAGGGGCCGATAGTTTCGCCAACACGAATTAGTGGGACGGCAAATAGAGGGCCAGGAAATTGACTCAAATGCTTAAATATCAATTGAAAACTATTTATATGTATCCATATGAAATCAAATGAAATTCTCGGCTCCTCAGCAGCTACATTCCGGGCCAAATTATTGTTTAGCCGAAAGTTAATGTTACTGGCGCCAAGCTTTTTCACTGCTGCAATCATAATGGAGCCTTTGTTTATTTTGATTCACTTATCAGCCAAGGCATGCAAAAAAAACACGTTTTCTGTTTCTGTTTTTGTCTTTAGAAGCACCCACTCTGAGAACGAAGCACCCATGCGTTGACTTACTACACATACATAGATCCAAATACTATTTGTACTAGTAAGTCCCTATCAAGTGATTAGATACGATACACCTTCAGTGCACACCCGAGAAACGGTTTGTCGTGTGTCTACAGCGTATATTATAACTACAATTACATATTGACTCTATCGACAACAGCTATCTATCGTAGCTGCGTGTCGCTTTGTCTTATCTGGCGCTCTTTTATCTGATTCTAGCGCTAA
This sequence comes from Drosophila hamatofila, assembly GCA_035045345.1. Classification (NCBI taxonomy): domain Eukaryota; kingdom Metazoa; phylum Arthropoda; class Insecta; order Diptera; family Drosophilidae; genus Drosophila; species Drosophila hamatofila. The sequence continues at coordinate 2,133,760 of JAWNPA010000001.1, forward strand.
GGAATTCGCAAGATAGGTTTCCTCGAAAGTGCTCCAATATGAAATGCTAAAGTTAGCTCTAACAAAACTAATTGAAATCACTAAACAGTTCAGGGCAATGGCCATTGTAAGATAGATTATGGAGCTAATAAAGAGAATTCAACAAATCATATTAACAGTAATTAATTTATTTGAAGGGATCGACAAACAAACACTAAACTTAATTAACATAAAACAAACAATAATTAATAAATCTGTTCATAAATCATTAGTCTCGAACACTAATAAATCTTTAACACAAACTACAGCTAGAATATTTTCGATGACATTAAATTTGTGGTTAAACAGAGTATATTGGTTTCTTACATATGAAATTTATTCGTCGTTGACAATCGGAAAAATGAATTTCTTAATCTATTAGTTGCTCATAGATGAACCTTGAACGAGTATTGCGCAGTTGGTTGGACTGTAGCGACTTTACTTACTTTTACTTTGTACAATATTTTTACTGCCTTATCGACTGTGTGGCTATCGCAAAGCATTCAAAACTATTCGATGCCGGCGGCAGAGAGCCGACGTCGACGGCGGCGTCAACGTTGCTGCCTGAAGATTGTATCAGCTGATTGGGCTGCCGCACGCTGCAGCAGGCCGTCTGCCCACTTCAAAGAGGCAGCTGCGACATGGCTGCGGCATTGTTTACAAGCAAACAAGCTGCGGCCGAGAAGTAGCCGCCAACAGCCGAAACAGAAAGAGTTGCTGCTACGGACCCAGTATATCTCTGACTCGGGCTACTTTACAATGGGTGTGATTGCGAAATGCTGAGGGAGCGGGCTAAACTACTAAGGAGTCGCTACAATGACGAGCGTGCAACACGCAAGCCGTTTGACATCTGTATATATACCCTTTGATAAGAATAATTTGTTTCGCCGTTTTGCCTTTTTTACCCATGGTGCGAGCGCAGCGTTGCCAGACGGTCGCACGGCCGTTGCACAATGTCGCTGCCTCGCGTCGGATTTCGTAAATCATTAACGGAAAGCGGTATGTGCATATCAGGTAAACAGTGCGCTGCGCGCTTATCACATTTTCGTTTGCTTCGATTTCTAATGGAAAAATAGTCGAAATAGCTTCAACGTATGGGTCCCCATCTCTGCTGTCGGATCTATCGGCTTAGACAGCATTTGGCAAGCTCAACGGCAGCCCTGCTCCACTAGGCGGTGGCGTTGCTGGACGTGATGTGGGCGGCTTGCAGCTATCGCTGCCGCTGCCGCCATCGCCGTCGCCGCTGTCGGTGTCGCTGTCGTCGCAGTCGACGTTGTCTGCGCCGTCGATATCGTGATCGGCATGATCATCGACGTTGTTGGGTCCATAGTCCAGCGAGGTTGCAGTGTCGGAAGCCGCAACCGCAGCGGCTGCTAAAAAATGCACCTTTGTCGAAGTCGTCGAATTGTTATTCTCGGCCAGAAGCTGATGGTGCAGCTGATGGTGCCGATGGTGGCAGCCAGTGCAGTTGGTCGGCGCGCACATGTAGCCCAGTGAAGCGGGACTAGACGCGTGGGGTCGCACATGCAGCAGATCGCCCACATAAATAGCCGTGATCGTCGCATAGGCAACGCCCAGTAGAGCGCCCGCCAGCACGTCCGACCAGTGGTGCCAGTAGTCGGCGACTCGGCTCAGCGAGACGTACCAGGCGGCCATGAGCAGCAGGAACTGGAGTATGTGGCGCATGACGCGCACGCTGCCACGCCCTTGCCACACACTGTGCACGTAGAAGGCCAGCAGGCACATGGAGTAGAAGCTGAGGCTGCTGTGCGCGCTGGGAAAGCTCACGTGGAGCTCGCGTATCTGCTGCGAGGAGAGGTTGCGATTGTTGCAGTAGAACTGCTGCACGTACACATCCGCATTGTGGGCATCCGCGCAGCTGGATCCGTCGTGCAGGCGCGGCTGGCAGGCATTGTAGAAGTGCGGACGCAGTCGGCCCACCACGTGCTTGGCCAGCTCCGTGGTCAGGAAGGTGGCGATGAAGCCAAAGCTGAACGTCGCCTGCGAGCGCCACAAATTGCGCAGGTATTTCCGCATGCGCAGATGCCTGCATCGGCGCATGATCTCCACCACGCTGATGAAGAGCATCGGCAGCAGCAGCATCATAACCAACAGCATGGGCACTGTAATGGTACACTCGTGGTATGGGTAGCGCAGCGACAGATCCGAGCAGAAGAAGCCGCGCTTGAACGTGCGCATGATTGCGTTAATTCGGAAATAATTCGGAGTTAGTTCGGAGTTAATTCGGAGTTAATTCGGAGTTGATTCGGAGTTGAAGAGTTTATTTGAAACTAATTATTATATAATTGTCTTACTTGGGAGTTCTCTTTAAAACAATGCTATTCAACCGTATTTTGTATCCGGAGTTAGTCCGAATATTTGAATCTGCGCTTGCATAAGAAACTGACTGGAATCGTTCGGCAAACAGCTTATATTTTGTTTTGAAATTGTTTATTGACTTGCTTATCACTCAGGCATTTACTGATCTATACAATCGTCATGCCTTATAGCGTCGGCTTAAGAGCTTTAATCAACAAAAAAATGTTCACAAAATCGACTCGCTTGTTCATTCACTTTTTGGCACTTGGCACTCACAAATTGCGTTTTCATTTATTTCTGTAGATTTGCTTTCAAAACAGGCGTCACGATTTTCAGAGTTCGCGTCAAAAGCAATTTTCTTTTGTTTCTGAGAAGCTGCGCAGCAGCCTTAACAGCCCGTCGGAATAGTTTTTCAAATTCGCTAATAGCGCGCGCTTTTCTCGGAGCGAAATTAAATCAATTGGCCAGAAAGCGCAACTGTCAGTCGTTCGTCTCTGGCAGTGCGCTGGAAGTTTGGCTGCTTAGCTGTTTGGCTTTTTGCCTGTGGGCTGTGGGTTTCCTGGGCAACAATCTCGTTGGCCGCGTTCGCTTCGTGGTCTAGCCGGAGCTACGCGACGACGCTGACGTTTTGCTTGGGCGACCAAATCTGACTGTGACTGTGACTGCGACTGCGACTGCGGCGATCGTGCCGTCGAACAGTCGAGCTGCTCTGCTCTGCCGCTCAGTCGCGCTGCTGCTGCTGCTGCTGCTGCTGACGAGCTGGCAGTAGCTCGTGGAGAACCCACTAAACCCACCACAACTGCGGAGGAGGGTTCTTGTTGTTGTGTGGTTCGCATTGATATTGAATTTCAATGCTATGTTTTTCTTATCAATTTAGCTACGTCGGCGGCGGGAGAGTCGTCAGCGCTTTCGACTCGGCCTGGGACCAGTGCACTCATATTTCTTGGCTTCAGTGTAGACGCTAATGAGGAAACTGTTGAATTGTTTCAAGGTTTGCTTTTGCAAAGTTTGCTTAGGCCTGTTTGCTAGCGACTTGGCATTTGTGCATAATGAAAGAGTTGCATTTACCCGATGAATACCTGTGGAATGAAGGAGTGCCTCCGCTCGAGCAGAGGCTGAGGCTGAGGATGAGGCTGGGGCTGAGGCTGAGGCGACACAAACTATGACGACTTCCATACCCTGCCTCCCATCCCAGCAGTAGGTCATTGCAACGTGACTAAGTTGGCTGCTGGGCTCTGCTCGGATCGCTTGCTGCGTGTCTTATAGCGATTGTTGATGTAGGTCGTCGCGCGGGCCTCTCCCGTAAGCCGTGAGCTGTGCGCGGAAATGGAGACGACGACGACTTGGACAAGTACTCCGAGTGCTGGTGGGGCTAGCATGCAGCACTGCAAATGCTATCCATAAACTGCAGCAACTTTATGGCCACTTTGTAGTCTTACAACGAATATAGCTTCTTTATGGCAATTTTCAACTGCTCAATTTACATGGAAATTGTCACATTTGTGACCATTTTCTGTTAATTTATGTTAATTTCAGTATAAAGCATAGTTGCAAATCGCTGGACTCGAAACTCCACCAGAGACATGTGCATGGCTTTAACGATCATATTTCATCTGTATTGTATTGAAGCTATATTTAAGCAGTAATGCTTAACTATAGGCCTATCTATATATTCATTTGTTATAGCAATTGAGCTTATCCAGGATTGCAGACTAGAACTCCAAGGCCTTATCCCTGAAAGTTGTTTTTTATACCAGCTTAACGTGTCTTATGGAGAGCCATTTGGCCTCTCATCAATTTACTGCCTTGATCCAAAATTTAACAGAAAGCACCGATTGTTGAGCTCAAAATGCATTCACGATTTTATCATTCTTGAATTCGCAGAATGCCAGAATCAAATTGAAAAATGAAATTGAATGAATTATTTACGTGGAACATAAGTAAAAAGAGGGTTAAGGCGTTGTAGCTTGTACTCTACACAGTTTTTGTACACTCATTGTAAGCCGATATCATTGGATTAAGCACAACGATACCACACAGCCACATCGCAGTAAAATACGCCCCACTTCCAGTAATCCGAGTAATCCGCAAGCCGCAGATCCACAGCCCATAGCCGTATCAATGAGAAACCGCAACACGCGCCATAAAAAACGATCAATGCTGACCTGAGAGAGATAGACGTACAGCACGCGATAGAGAGGGAGGAAGGGGCAGATGTAGCAACGGCAAAAAATACAAATTGGATCAGCGAATTTGCAATGTCGCAGCAATATTACAAACGAATAACAAAGAAATATTAATTTAAACTAATTTGTTCACGAAATTCATCAAACACGCTGAGGCAGCGATTACCCAACGCGACATCGATAAGCGAAAGTGCTCTGTCTGGGTTTGGGACTGGGTCTGGGACTGGGACTGGGCTGTAAAGCATAACAGAGCATGCCAAATTAAACTACAATATTCAGTAGCTATTGAAATGTCAACAATCTAAACTGGTTTTAGGCAAGATCGACAGTCGATTGGAGTTCAGACCTTATTTCTGTTTGCTCATCAATCTGTAAATCAGTTTTCATGTTCGTTCACCTTTAAAGCAGAATACATTGGCTTGTGCACTTCCGTCTTGCCGCCCGTCCCTCTGTCTACATTTATTACTATAAATGTTTACAATATACCTATATTCCAAAAGCTAATAACTAAGATCTGCCAGTCTCTATATAATTCTCGCTTGTGGATAGATTTTCCATTTCAGAAATATACCAAAATTTTCCTATTCGAGTGGAAAATTTGAATTGAAAAAGTGAAGGAGATTGAGCGTACGAAGCATGTCGCACATTCCAATGTTCTCCAGGTTCAGCAGGTGTGGCTGATTAGCGAAAGGTGTAAAAATGCGATAACGATCGCGTATGCAATCGCAGCTGAGTCTCAGCACCCGCCCTCGTATCCCCTCAGAGAGCAGAGGGCGATAAGTGCCGATTGTTTGCATCGTGACAATATTTTGTTTTTACTTTTCTCAGGGCTAATTGTTATTTTGCGACTTGTTTACTTGTGTGCACTTATTGTTGGCTTAGCCAACTCGCCCAAGCAGCAGGTGTCGCCTGTCTGGCAACCAGGCCGACTGAGGCGAACTGCAACTGAGGTGAGTTACTGATAATTACGAATCGATTCGAAAAGCGCCATTTCGCAATAGCGAAAATTACATTAGAACGACAAATATAATTACTCACATTTGATGAGAAGTAAAAAATGAAAATATTTGAGGTAAATATTATTCAGGGAAAGCTACCATCCTACAAGTCGGATACATGCAAATATAAGTACATATATTTTGGACCACTTCAAATATTACGTATCGAACTGTATCCTACAAAATGCAAGTAATTAACATAGACTCCTACGACAATTAACACTCTGCAAGCAGAGCAATTGAAAATTTGAATTGAAAATCAATTGATTTTAATTCTTTGCACGTGCAATGCACCCATGAAAACAAAGGCTCAGCCCAGTTATGAGAATATCATAAGCGGCATAGAATGTTCATTTTATATAATCCATAATCAATTAGTCATTAAAACAAAACGATGTTGTGGGAATATGAAAATGATTAAGTCAAGTAACGGAAGCAATAATAACAATTTATAAATAGCGAATATACAACGTTTTTTGTTTTCTTTCGACGGGTAGCATAAATTATAGAAAATTTGAATCCCAAACAAAAAATAAATAAAATAATAATAAAAATAAACAAAATCCCACAAAAAGTCCGAAATGCTTAAGTAAGTAAGAAGGATGATAATCATATAAACAATAAACAACAAAGCCGATTTATACAAACTCAATTAACAGAATGACTGAATTAACACTCAAATATAAAAATTATAGTTAATACATGGAGACTTCATATAAATATATTTAAACAGCGATTTAACAAGTTAACGAGCCGCAGACGCCGACATTTGCGAATTAAGTTAGTGCCGAGCATTGAAAAAGCTGGGAGTATTCGCAATGGGGAACCCGTTAGCGCTGAAAGCTCTGCTTCATTGCGCTTTGCGATTTGAGCTTTCGAACGTCACTGCTCACAGCGTCACACTGTTCCAACAGCTGTGAGGCAGTCTGAAGAATGCGAGTGACGTCAGAGTCTTCGGACACAGGTACCAGTTGCGGACTAACATTGCACATTCTCGTGACTCATGGCTAAGCTTCAAGAGAGAAATTCCCAAGGCATACTCACTTGCGAATCAGTCCAAGCAGCAATTAGCCTCCGTGCCGGCCGCAACGCTGTAACACTTCAGTGGCTCATGGCTTGGAGCATCGCGGTGCGGTTCCACTTCATATCCACTCGCGAATTATGCACACGCATCACAAGTGAAGCTGCAGCAAAAGAGAACCGCAAGGGGGCAGGACCTCCCCCCAAACTTCGCCACACACACACACATGCATATACACGAATGTATATAGTAAACAAGTTTTCTTTTGAGCAGTGCTAAAAAATTTCTTTGGCCGCAAGTGAAACCAGTTTCTCTATATCGATGTTGTGAGGGGCCCAGTTCGGAAGAAACTCGATGGTAAATGCTTTGAGTCGATCATCAACTAATTTGCATAATGATTCCTAGACACTCTTGAGGTAAGATTTCGAAGCTTAAAGGGTTGCCCCACTTACTGACGTCTGGCACCCTTTGGGCCATGGTGTCATGGCCCAATTGAAATCCATTGTAAGCCGCAGGCTTGATTTTCATTTAAATGAAAATAAACGATATAATTTTTAATGAATTATAGCTTATTGATAGGCGGGCGTACCCGTTGCCAGGCAACGGCTGAACTAACAGGCAAGTCGGGCAGCTGCGGGGCAGGTGGGTGCGAATGTAGCACGCGTAGAGCGGTGGCAATACGAGTATTTGAGCACTTGCAGTCTCATGTGACTGACAGACCGCAAAGAGCTGCCACAGCTGTCATTGAGAACCGACTGACGCACAGAGAGCAACAGAGAGAGGGAGAGTGAGAGAGTGAGAGAGCGAGAGAGGCCCATAGAGAGGAGAAAATCACGGCCAAGTCGGGCCCAGAGCCAGACAAGATATTCAAGCAGCGTCGCTCGGTTAGTAAAGCGCGGTTTGGCATTCGGTTGAGACCTCTGTTATAAACGCATCTTCAGTTCGAAGTCGCTCGATCACTCGATCGTCATGTCCAAGTATACAAAGCTGGTCCGCGGCATTTGCGATCTTCTGCTGTGGGTCGCCCTAATGGGCAGCATTTTGGCGCTGGTGAAGCTGGTAAAGCCCTTTAGGCGCGGCTTTTTCTGTGGCGATGAGTCACTGGGCTATCCCCTGAAGGAGAGCACCATTGGAGTGGCATTGCTCATTGCCGTGGCAGTGGCTGTCCCCACGTCCGTGATTGTTGTTGTGGAGCTATTCAAGCAGCTGCCGAGTCGGGAAGCGGGCGCTCGGGACAAGCGCGATGGCTGCCGACTGCTGCATCGGATGGCGCAGTTGTACAAGCAGGCTGGATACTATCTGTTTGGCCTGGCCATGCTGACGTTCACCACTCTGCTCAGCAAGCTGTGCATCGGGCGCCTGCGACCCCATTTCTATGCCGTCTGCCAGCCGATGCTGCCCGACGGCTCCACTTGTAACGACGCACAGAACGAGGGGCGCTACATCGATGGCTACACTTGCAGCAATCCCAACATAACAGACTTTCACTTTGATCAACTGAATCAGTCGTTTCCCAGTGCCCACGCCAGCTTGATGATGTACTCAATGCTCTACCTGGCCATCTACCTGCAGGCGGCGCTCAGCACGCGCATCTCCAAGCTGATGAAGCACCTGCTCCAGTTCCTGTTCGTGATGTTCGGCTGGTATGTGTCCCTGACCAGGATCACCGACTACTGGCATCATTGGTCCGACGTTTTGGCCGGCGCGCTGTTCGGCGTGCTCTTCGCTTGGCTGACCAGCGTGTATGTGGCCGATCTGTTTGCCTTCAAGCGCTGGAATCGGACAGGCTATTCGGCCAACACGCTGAAGAAGAGCCAGGTGTCGCCCAAGAGCTCCGCCAATTCGCAGTCGAATGCCGCCGCAGTTGCAGCTGCTGCCGGCGCTGTTCCGCCTGCTCTGCCCGCCTACACCTTTGGCACACTGCCCTACCTGGCGGCGCATCCCGCCCAAGCGCAGTATGCCCAGACCTACCACAACTATGGATACGTGCCCTGAGCTGGCAGCTTCTGCGGCCTTGAAAACGAGGCAAGTGCTTCGTGTCTCTCGACCGAAGTAGTAGAAGAGGAAGAGTAGTCTCACACACATCTCTGTTTTGTTTTATATATTTTAGCATAATAAAATTCGATATTAATTAACATAATGCAGTGGAATGTTTCACTTGAAAGAAAGTTGATAAGCGATTCAAACGAATTCGGCAATGAACTGTTGATCGATTTGCGCCTCGAGCTAAATTTAGAAAGCAAAGACTTAACGCTGTTTTACTCAAAGTTAGCTGAGTGGAACGCCTCACCGACCAAGTGGATTTGCACGCATACCAAATCTCAGTGCATGTGAAGGATTTCAACCGAAATATGTTTCGCGAATGTGCAGCTGGAGCTCCAGACTCGCATGGCTATTCGATTTCAATTTGAAGCCCTGAGTTGGCGACTTTCTTAGTCGTGTTTTAGAATGTTCTGTATAGTTTTACAGTTAGTTTTGCTTTTGTTAGGCAGATTGAATTAAACAGATGCCTAAATGAATTCTCTGGAGTGGCAGAAAGTCAACAAAGCACATTTCAATAGCCCAAATTAGACATTGCCAAGCGGACTCCAGCCAGTTTAGAGACGAGGAATAAATTAATAAAGATTTGCATACTTGAGCAATCGATAAGCAGCATGGGAATGCGACAGCTCGCCTCGGACTTGGCTGTGCATTGTTACCAAGTTTTCGAGTGAGCAGCCAGCACAAAGAACGTGGCGAGCTGTGGCTGAGTGGCTGGGGGCTCTGAAACAAGTTTCGCATGGTGGCAACTAGCGCGGCCCTCGTAACTGCGATAGACATGTAAATTAGCCACGAGCCCAGCTGCAAGACACGGCGGCCTCACCAGCCAAGCAGCTACATTGGCGCAGTGTCAAAATGTGCGGCAATCCTAACACGCGACTGCTCTCGCGGCTCATCATCGACTTTCTGCTGCTCCTGGCTGTCTACTGCGCCGCTCTGGTGGTGCTGCCCCAGCAGCTGACCACAGCGCAGCGCGGATTCCACTGCAGTGACGCTAGCCTACGCTATCCGTACCAGCAGCCCTGGCTGACCAAGGGTCACCTGACCTTGGCGGTGGTGGCGTTGCCGGCGGCATTTATTTTGGTCGTGGAGATACTGCGGGCGGCTCTCCTGCCCAGCTCAGCGGAGTTGAGGCAGCGGTTTGTGTTCGTCGGTGCTCGCATTCCCAGCTTCATCAGCGAGTGCTACAAAGTCATCGGCGTTTACCTTTTCGGCCTGGGACTGACGCTCTTGGTGATTAGAATGACCAAGTTTTCCACTGGCCGACTGCGTCCGTACTTCTTCGATGTGTGCCAGCCCAGCTGGGAGGATGAGGAGGAGGCCAAGCAGAGCTGCGCTTCGCAGTCCATGGGCAACGCCACTCGCTACATCGAGCACTTCAGCTGCACCGAGTTCGCTGCATCGCAAGAGCTGCTCGCTCTGGTGCGCCACTCATTCCCGAGCGGCTTTGTGACCACCACTAGCTACGCCATGGCCTTTCTGATCTACTATATGCAGGCCCGACTCTTCGCGCCCTGGCTGAGAGTGCTGCGTGCCACGCTCCAGTTGGCCTGCGCAGCAATGGCTCTGTTGGTATGTCTGGAGCGCCTCTCCACCTACCAAAATCATCTGTCGGATGTAGTTGCCGGCCTGGCTGTGGGCTTCATTCTAGCCTCGTTCATGCTCATCTTTGTGTCACACCTGTTCAGGGAAGTGCGAGTCAAGCGCCGTCAGTGGCCACGCAATGAACAGATCTACGGCTATGCAGGCTACTATAACCGCGCCACATATGGATATTGAATGCTGAATAAAAACTATTTTTAAACTTACTTATCACCAACTGCCTTTTAGAATTGACTTAGCTAAGTAATCATACCGTAGCTAAGTTCAAAACCAATCAAGCCTATCAACGACAAGCTTACGATCCACACTGCAAGTGACAGACCACTGATCGCAATCCACAATTAACTTTACACTCTGCACGCCAAACCCTCGCTCGCTCTCACTCTCTCCCTCACTCTCTTTATTAGTCTATCACTCTCTCTGCTTTGTTTCTTTCTCAACAACGAATGCATGAAAAGAAACAGCAACAAGTGGGCAAGAGCGATTTGTTTACAAAGTCATCAAGAGAGAGCGCACGCATTTGTTTTCAATCAGTTGCGATCGGAAAGCGACGCTTGGAAGTTTCATTCGGATCAATACAGTGGCAGCAATCATAAAGCTAATAAAAGATCGTAACATTGCGGTTAGTGTGCGTAGCGCAACAGTGAGCCATAAATAGGAATGAATGCTACTAATATAAGTTATAAAATATGCGTTAACATAGAAACACAAGTGAGTAGAAACTGAGTGTGGAGCAATCAGCAATATATGGTATCATGACTTAAATTGATTTTAGCTTTAAAGCTTTTACATCCTTTCACAGTGTTTTTCACTCGATTCCGAGTATGCAGAAAATAAAAAAGAAATAATAATAATGCATTTAACGTTCAGAGTTCAAAGTGCATTTTAAAATGCCAACAGTTGACCCGCACAAACAGAGGCAAAATAAGCGCCAGTTGCAGCATTCGAGCTACACTTACATATGCTAAAAAACGACAACAAAAAACACAAAAAAGTGAAGCATACAGAGACGAGAGCCTTAATTCAATCAAATGTCGCTTATTCATTCAATTAAAGGTCGCGCCATTTGACGTCCCACAACGACTACAAATACGAAATTCGAATACGAATACGAATATGAGTGCGAGTAGCCACTTGGCGGGTGGAAGGAGTCGCTGCATATATCAGAGTATGCTTTTTATTATAGTTAACAGAGTGAATAAGGGTATATTGGTGCCTCAGTCTGTCTGAGTATTTCTAAAGTTAAGTTGTGTTTGCCACACTGAAGTGAATTCGGAACTATGAGCGAGTATGAGTCAGTTGGTTGTAGTCAGCAGCAATGAGTTTCTACCTAAGTTTCACATAATTTCTTGACAAGCTTTTATTTAAGTGTATCGTGGTGAGCTCTGTAACAACTCTGAATTATCTGAATCTTCATTATTTTAACTTTTTTTTTAATGTGATATCCATATATGTAAACAGCCTAATTGGAGTCTAAACGAGTATTGCGCAGTCTGTTGCACCCGAGTGTAAAACTCCAATGGAGTTGTTTTAATACAATTAACTGTTCAACTTTGTGCATGCAAAGTGCATGTCGCATATGCTTTTGGGGACAGCACTCAGCTCACTCAACATTGGCCAGACGGCGTTTACGAGCGCAAAGTTCAGCCAAAGATCAAAGCACACAATGAGGGCCATTCTTGTTCTTGGAGAAGCTGGAGAAGCAACAGATTAGCGTGTTCACATTGCACTCTTAGCTGCCGCCTCATAGATGATAATGCGAATCTGCAATTGAGTGCGTGCGACGCGCCCGTTTTATGCATCATTTGCTCAAAACAATAGGCCGCTACTTAGCGAGTCATGAGCAAATCGGGTGAATCACTCTCGGGGCAGCTCTTGACCCAAGATATGGGCTTCATGGCAGGTGAAAGCGATAAATTCAGTGAAGCAGCAACTGTTTACCACCCAGTTTTATCATTCAAATAAGCTGAGCATCAATGAATCGGCACAAAGCCCAATCCAGGTGACGAATGTGCAGCTTTTAGTGAGGGACTGTTATCTGGAACACGCTTTTATTTATCTTATCAAAATGATCTTGAACGGATCTCTACTTGTGCTTATCAAGTGCCACGAAATTGCTACACTGAGCGAAAGGTCGCAGTGCTGCGAAATTGGCATGCACACGATTCTTAAATAGTTGTGGCTTTTGGTTTTATTTAGGTCTAATTTATCAATGCTGTTTTTCTTACAGTGCACACCCGCCGACTGCAAATACAAGCCGAATTGCTTGTTGTCTAATCTAGAACTAAGCAAACTACATATTGTAGCTACTCGGGTACATTGCTTTGATCCATAATAAAGTAGAGCTACGATCGAGAGAGACAGAGAGCGGGAGCGGGAGCTGTACAGTGAAGGAGAGGCGTTAAAAACAATATGAGAGGAGCTACGTCGCGCATGAAATGATCGTTAAATTAAAAGAACGTTACCCACTCGAGGCCAGCTCAGTCAGCCGCTGACAACGAACCCGCAACGACGCCAACGAATTTGTCGGGTATAAAAAACAAAAAACACAAAAAACCAACGAACCCAAACTTAATTAGACAGCATAAAATTGGAATATTAACTAATTAAAAACGCATTGAGACCGGCGTCGATCCAGTGACCAGCGAGAAGCGGAAAAATGCGCGACGCCAACAACGAAAATAGCACAGCCGCCGCCGGCCGGACGGACAGGGAAGCGAGACGAGCCTCCGCCGCCCAGCGCCAAACACTGCGGCGCCTGCTCATTGAACTGCTCATCATGGTGGTGCTGACGATACCCATCTGTATCTACGAGTTCGCCGTCGAGCCAGCGCGACGCGGCTTCTTCTGCGACGACGAGAGCATACGATATCCCTTCCAGGACAACACTGTGACGCCCGTGATGCTGGGCCTGCTGGCTGGCGCCCTTCCCTTCCTCATCTTTGTTGCAGTCGAGTATGTGGACTTCATGCGCGCCGGCGAGCTCTCATCCACAGTGGAGCTGCTCGGCTGGCAGCTGTCAGCCTGGTCTGTGGAGCTGGGCCGGCAGCTAACCTATTTCGGGTTTGGCATGCTACTGACCTTTGATGCCACCGAGGTGGGCAAGTACACGATTGGACGCCTGCGACCACATTTTATGGCTGTGTGCCAGCCGCAGCTCAACGACGGCAGCCTCTGCAGCGATCCGATCAATCTGCATCGCTATGTCGAGGACTACGAGTGCGCCGGAGAGGGCTTCACCATAGCGGACGTGCGACAGGCGCGCCTCAGCTTTCCCAGCGGCCACTCCAGCATCGCCTTCTATGCGCTCCTCTACACGGCCCTCTATCTGCAGCGCAAGCTGAGCTGGCGCAGCTCCAAGTTTGCTCGCCACTTTCTGCAATTCGTGCTCATCATGCTGGCGTGGTACACTGCGCTGAGCCGCGTCATGGACAGCTGGCATCATTGGTCAGACGTGCTGACCGGTTCGCTGCTGGGCGTGGCGGGAGCCCTGATAACTGCCCGCTACATAGCCAAGCTGTTCAAGTCGCCGTTCCACGATGTCAGCCTGGGCGTGGGACTGAGACGAGAGGACACCTCGGCTACGCTGCAGGAGGTCTGCCCCAGCACTCCGCCTCCATATTGTGTGAATAGCAGTTACAATGATGATCAGTATTGTACAAAAGTGTAGGCGGATCGCCGATCGCCGATCGCCGATCGCAGAGCTTCGCCAAAGTGCAAATTTGTAATTAAACATTCCAAATCAAATAAAATACAGCCTAAATGAAAATATTTGTGAAGAAGAGTTGACACTTACACATATGCTAGTTCACATAAGTAGCTTGTAATCCAAACGTATTTTGTAGTACCAATCGTTCAAAAGCATTTGTAAACATTTCCCTCATTTCATGTAGTCCTAGAACTAAGATTCATTCAAATGTCTACGTATTGTTCATAGCACTTTTGTAATAATATAAATAATATATATATATAAATATATATATATATATATCAATATATATTTTGTACTCAGCTTCATAGCTTATACCATCATCATAAATTATTATACTCATGTTGCAGTACATAAATAAATTTGTCCTCTTTAAAAAGTATTTTTGAAGTAAGTGCAATAATAAGATATATATTTCTATACCATGAATTTGATCGATATGGGTCTAATTCTCCAAATTAACAACATTCATAACCATACATAAATGTAAATGTTAATTCATATACATATGTTTGTGTGTTTTTATATTTATATATACATAAATATGAATGTATATATAACTTATATTTATATATGTATATATACATGTTTATGCCTCACTCTTGAAATTTGAAAATATGTTAGCAAACCTTTGATAAATCCTTTTTAATGAGGGTGCAAGAACAAAAGATTCGAATGATGATGAGTAACATTTAAAGCTTACGCTTCGTTGAACCGGACTGAAATTTCAAAGGTAATTCTCATATTTTGTGTTCAGCGTATTCATAAACTGTAAAATTTCATTTGCTCCATGTTTACCTACATATGTTATCAATATATATGTTATTTATTTATCTACAAATCGCACCTTGCTTCATCAAAATAGCCCAATTGTTTTATTATTGTATTTAAAAGTAATGTGAATCACAAATTGAACACAGAAGCTTTGTATACTCTCTAACTGTGTCACTTCTATGCTAGGGTAATAGATTGTGTATTTAGTTGGCTGATGCTAAATGTGTTCAGTGATCTTTGGACGTCATAATAAGCTCTTTAATTATATATATATATATATATATATATATATATATATATATATATCACAGGGTATTATATACTCGACTATCTCCATTGTTAAATATTAATGCTGCGTCATCTACACGTCGCTCGAATGAAGGGAATGGCATAGATAATAAACTTTATTTTCGGCCGGTCTTTCTTTGAATGATCGTGGGAAATCGTGTGCCTCAAGTTCGGCACAAGCTCTGCTCATCTCAAAAATCGGCATGGTGACTCAAGAGCTTCTGATAATTCCAATTGAACTCTAATAAAATTGAATTTAGAGCTTTTTAAATACAGTACTAGAGCAACTATCAGTTCAAAAGCTTTGCCTAAAAGCTCAAATCTATATTTGTGTTGCCAATTGCTTGTTGCGAATAATATTTTGATATTTAAAAAAAACAAGCTCGTACCATATATTTGAACTTTGAAGGCCAGACAAATGACAAAATTGAAAACATTGTTGAATAACTAGTAGGATCCCCGGACACAACACGTGCGCGAGTGCAACTGATGCTTATCTGTCAAGGCCAATAACTTGGGGAATCTAGAGCTTATATGAGGCACTGATTACGCAAAAACCATATTTAATCATTATGGAAAGAGCAGCACATTGAAGACTTAATACCCTCAATATATAAACTTCGCTCTAAGAATCTGGTCAAGACTGTTTATAGTGGTAGATATTTTCTGCAAATTCTTCTAAACTGCGAATAGCTCATATTAAAATGCATTTACATTAAATTTAGTCAAAATTCTTGTCTACTATAATATTAAATCACCTTCGGTGAATAATTAACTTGATTTCTTATTTAATCCTCTACTCAATCACATGTGAATCGACCACCGTGCGGAGCTCTTAACTACAAAAAGACCAATTCACCATCGATCGATTCACTTTCAAACGTCTCTTGACAATAGGTAAATCATAGCTGTAGTAGTTTGCCATTTTTGATAGGCAATCTTATAGGTCTTATAGACAACCCTACTCTTTTAAAAGAATAATTATATGGCGCTTAATAAATCATTCAAGCGCACAAATTGCACATTTTCAATGAGAAAAAGAATTAGATTAAAATAGATAATGATGACAGGCTTTAAAAAATCTAGTAAAGAATAAATGATAACCACCAATAAATACAATTCTGTATTGGATATAATATGAGTGGTATTACTTTATCCTTTTTTTATGCATAAACAAAAATTATTTAAATTAACCTGAAACTATTTATTTTATTAAATAAATAACTGAAAATACCGCCTGAAATGATTAACTAGAGCGCACAGCATTAGAATCTTTTCATATACAAATACTACTGAAACACGCATGTTAGAGTATTCAATCTTTGCTTTGAAGTAATCAAGTTTCTGCAGTGCTATATATAAATATAAATTGAACTCAGCTGAGATTGAACCGTCAAAGAGGCCCGACTTTATATTGAAATCTTAGTCGGAGCTCCAACGTCGCGCTTGAGTGCTTCATGCGATCAGTGACGCGCGAAACGCCTAACCGTACGAATCATGAGTGTTGATCTACAGATGAGCGGGCTGTCCCTTCATCGCGGACAGTTCCGCCTCCTGCTGGACGTAGCGCTGCTGGGCCTGCTGCTCCTGCTGAGCACGTATTTCAAAGAGCTCTGGCCGCCAACAACCCAACGTGGCTTCTTCTGCGACGATGAGTCACTAATGTATCCTTACCGGGAGAATACGGTGTCATCCAGCATGCTTCATTGTATTAGCATCTATTTCCCGATTATGGCTCTGCTGATCCTGGAGACCAGTCGAAACTGGCGGGGCTGCCGACAGTATTGGTATGTGTATAACACCTTGCGCTGGTTCATTGTGGGCTATGCCGCGGAATCACTGCTCAAGGATATGGGCAAGAATGTGATTGGAAGACTGCGTCCCCATTTCTTTGAGGTCTGCCGGCCGCAGCTGCCTGACAACGGCTACTGCTCAGATGAAGCTCATCGGAGTGGTGGGGTCTACCATACAGTCTACACCTGCAACGCGGATCTGTCGGGTGCCACAGAGGAGATGCTGGTCGACTTACACGTCTCCTTTCCTAGTGGCCACTCAAGCAAGGCCTTCTACGGACTGCTTTTCATGGCACTCCACTTGCGGCGCATCCGCTGGCCGCTGCCTGGCAGCTTGCTGAGTCCAGTGTGCCAACTGTTCTGCATCTGCCTCGCCTCATTTGTCGGCCTTAGTCGTGTCATGGATTACAAACACCACTGGTCGGATGTTGTGGCCGGATCGCTGCTGGGCGCCGCTATTGCCTTTGCGGTTGTCCGGGCAGCAGCGCTGGACGAGCAACTGCATCTAGAGAGCGGCAAAGGGCTAAATGCAAATACATTGCAAACCAAAACAGCTGCTGCTACTGCTCCTGTTGCCATTGCTGCTTCTGGTAGAGCGCCTGATGAAGTGGACCCCGGAGCGAAGCAGCTGCCGCATGATTTGTGTCAAGTTACGTGCCATAGCTCTAATTAGTTTTAGTTGCGTTTTAACCCCAGCTTGTTAAGATAACTGACAGTAAAGATGGACAATTAAAAGTGTAATTTGTTGTTTTCTTTTATAAGATGCACTTCAAAGCATCTCTGTAAACCAGCGCTAGTTGATAAGGCGGGCGAAACGCCTGTCGCTTCCTTCCTGCTACGCCGCAGCTTCTAATAATAGTCGGCGTAATATAGTCACAGATTAAGTCGACTGTAGCATTGTATCTCGCTTAATGCTATATTTACTTTGGCATCTAAACACGAGATTGTCTGCATGATTCCGCATATTTTGCGTATAAACACTATAGGACTGTGTAAATATTTTGATCTCTGACGTCAGTCAGCAGTAGCTGGCAAAACCAACATTTTTTTTTACTAATAACAACATTTAGGGGTTTTTTCATGGATTATCTTACCGACGCATATTCGAAAATTGTTTACATACCTGCAAAGATTAAAAACAAAAATTAATAAACAGACATTTTTATTTGATGAAGAAGCTTATTGAGCTAGATATTTGAATTCATTTAGATAGCATGAGAAATGCTTATGAAATATGGCTGTGATGATGTATGATTCATAGCTCAAGTTAAAGATATAAAGATATATTCGGATAACTTAAGGCTTAAAAGCTATTATCAAATAAAGCAAAAGTAAAAGAAAGAGTTAACTGAATACTATTAATTTATCCTAAGATAAGCTGAAATTCGAGATGAGTTCATATATTAGTTTGTAGTCAAACTAAATTCTGCGAGTAAGATTTTGCTCGTTTTATGCATAGCGATAAACCACAGATAATTTAATGGTACAAACTTGTCGCCCAGAGCAAATTGATTGCAATTAGCGAGCTTCGCCAATTCCACAAACCAAAACCCATTGAAAGCCACAGACACAGACGAGTCGCGACGTTGACAACGGTGCAACAATTAGCGACTCTTTTAGTTTCATTAGAAACAAATTTTCAAATGACTTAATCCCAGTCAACGCCATTAGCCCGCCCTTTGTAGTCGGTCCAGTCCAGGTGGAGGCAAGAGCGAAAAGGAATGGAAAAGGAATGGAAAGGAAAAATCGCTAAGAGGAATAAATAAATTTCAGCAGCAGGCGCATAAATTGGCATAACCGAGGGATTCAGCGGCCCAATCCGAGAAGCTGATGATGATGCGCAACACCTGAGCCTCAGATTCAGTATAGGTGCTCGAGTCTCGGACGATTAAGGGCTACCCTCGTCAGGACACGGAAACTCTTGCCAGCCATTTTCACTTGTGGCCCGCTTAATTGGCTCATTTATTTTGATGGCAAAGAATATGTTGGCAAAGTGTGGTTTTTTTGTTCGCACGGGCCTCGCATTTACCTGGTTTGCTGCTGCCTCTGCTTTTATTATGATTAATTATGGCACAAGCGCACAATTACAGACACATATACACCAGCAGAGAGGTACGCAAACTGACCCCAAGCTTCGGTTTCTTGCCAAGTTTCGCAACTGTGTCAAGCTGTTGTTGTTGTTGTTGATGTTGTTGATGTCGTTGTCTGGCTCCCAGATTCGAATGATAAATTTCTATGCAATTTATTTTAATCTGCTGCGACAGAGGCTCCCCTCCAACGTCGAAACTATCTTTGCAGCTAGTTTCCATGCGTTAATTAAATGGAAAATATTTGCACAGAACAGCAAAGTGGGGCGCAAGGCAGAATGCGGAAAGCGGTTACTTCTAAAGTTTTCCTGCAAACCAATGAAGTGACCTATATTTTGCATTAGCGAAAGTTTTGTTTTCCTCACAGCAAAAACAACAAATAGTAACTGAGAAGGGGTTTCAAGCTACTTCCCAGCATCACTGTGACCTGATGAGGCCAGAAACTGCCTGCCTGAAGCAGCGATACCGAAACAAGAGCACAGGAATACGCTTAGAATAAACAAACTTCAGCAAGAAATAGTAGAAGAACTTTAAAAGATAGGTTGCATTTCACCTGACGTAGCCTCACTTTGTAGCTATTCCCACTTTGTTTTTATAACTCACTTTGAATGGAATGGATATATTCTAATAAAATATTGCACTGCACCATATGTGATAAATTTTTAAACTAAAGAATTTAAGCTTAGTTTGACGTTTTGTCAGTACAATATCATCGTGTATTTCAACTTAAAGCCTGAATGTCTGTCCACTCACTTAAGGTATACTTTAACTTGCTTTAGGCAACTAGTGCAGCTCCTCATGCTCGCAGGAGTTCCATTGCTGTCGGAACCATCATCATCAGCTCGCTTAAATCATACTCCAGATTTTAGCCCCCTTCTGCAAGCGCTACAAATTTAGCAGCAACGGCGTCTCTGCAATCACATTCAGGTGCGATAATGCGGTATGCGTACAGCTGCTGTCCTTTCCTCTTCGGTCAGTGTCCAGTCGAGTCAGTTTGTCACTCTGCCATATCAAGCATCGCCATCATAGCCTGCCACATGTTTGCATGCCTCTTTGCCTGTCTGCTTTACAAAACATCCTGAAGCTATTTAGGGGCTTTCTACCCTTGTCGAGCTTTAGAGTCAATACCTATTGTTTTGTACCGCTTTCAAAGATGACCATACCACACGGATGTCAATAATTTTATATTGCCAATGATAAATATTTCCAACTTCATAGCATCTATGCAATTGAGTCGGTTTATCTGTTCTTTTGTCAATTATAGAGTAATATCTTTATTTCATTCTATAAGTTTATCAACTATGCTTCGCTTAAAGGGTATTTGAAAGGGTATCTCAACTGTGCCTTTGCTGTCCCGCATTCTGTTTTCGTTGTTAATGCTGTCAACGTTGCACCGACCGCTTCATATTTCTGCGGCTGCCAGTTTGTCTATTGAATTTCCACGAGACTCGGGAGCCATCCTAGCAACTTTTGCACTTGCTATTTGCCATCAGCAGTCGGCAGTCGGCAGTCGACAGTCGACAGTCGGGCAGTCGTCAGTTGTTAGTTCTCGTTCTCAGTAATCTGCGCCCTCATTGGCTTCATGTGTGTAAAGACAATTTGATAATCGCAATATGCAGCATAGCTGCATAGTTTGAGTTAATGAAGCTTGTGTGCTGTGCATGCATCCTTGTATGCTGCCACCTTCGTGTCCTTGCAAAATATGCTCTGGCAAACCAGACAAGACCAGACCACACACGACCCCACCACACCCACAGAGCGCCATCGTGGTCGTTGTGTTGTTTGTTAGAAAACAAGCAGAGCGTTTTGCTTGCCAATTAGTAATTTGTTTGCCGCCTGGTTGACTTAAGGACGAGCAGTCGAACGAGATAGACTGAGAGAGAGAGAGAGTGTGTGTGTAAAAGAGAGAGAGAGTGAGAGAGTTAGTCTGTGCCTGACAGCCTGAGGAGGTGCCTTTTAAACAGCTTCGAGTGTGGACGAAGGTGCTGGTTCAATTTGGTTTGGTTTCATGACAATTTCCGTGGCGATAGTTTAATTTGTAAAGTTTCGTCAATTGTAACTCTATTATTAGCCGCATTATATTGTTCAGGCTTTATTGTGTAAAGCGGTTCCGTGGAAGATCGACTGCAAAACCAACTCAAGCGACGCACATAACGCTTGGCTTATCCTCCATTCATTTTCAATTTGTTTAAATTAATTTCGAGCAAGCTCTACTTGACAGATTACAGTGCATTTATCAGATGCTGTCTGGTCTGCCGCTGCAGCGAGCGACGCTGCTCCCTGCTGTTAACTAATTTAATTTTTATCGACTGACAAGACGAGCGAGTTCAATGTGACAATGCGATAGCTCAACGGCAACGACAACAATGACACCGGCTATAATAATGGACGATGGAGCTGACCCCCCACCCCCCGTAGACATCGGCATGGGCATGGCCGATGCAATCAGAAGACGACAGCGGGACGTCGGCGATCTTATAGATGGAACAGCGAGGAGGAAAACAAAGTCGGGCTGCAATTTCTGCTTGCCATTGGCCCTTTGTAGTGCGGCCGCACGATATTCGAAGTCGCTTTGCGCCCTGCTGTCCAGAAATCACACGCAGCCTCGACACGTGACGTCGACAGCAAAAGCGTCAGCCATTTTGCGTTTTGTGTCGCTGCCACCATCATTATTAATACGGCCGGAACGGCACGGGACAAGCTGGACCGACCCGGACAACAGATCCGGGTCCGGGTGTGCCATAACGATGTGAGCGACATTTGCTTCTGCACTAGCTTCCGTTGCGTGGCGTTCGTGCTGTGATTTTTTCAGGCTGCCTCCTGCCTTGCAGCCATTCGCTTTGGCTTGGCTCTCCGACAATTTTGATTGCTTGCTAGTCGGAGCAGCTCCTGTCCGGGCAGTCAAAACAGGTGTGGCCGTCAACTGGCAATCAACTTTCATTTAGCAGCATCATTTGTCACGCTTGTTTATTGCCCGGTTACGTGTTGGTCAGACTTAATGGCTGTTATTGTCGCCTGCCCCTGCTGCCTGCCTGCTAACAGACAGATAGACAGCAGTCTCAAAGACACTGCAGCATGCACAGAACGATTCGTTGCACTTATTGAAATCCAAGAAATCGAAGCTGACGTTCTGTTGTAGGTTATGCCAACCAAGCTCAGGCAGATGGCTCTGCCTAAAATTAAAGATTCAATATCATGGATCTCTCACAGGTAAATGTCGGACTGCATTTCTAACGCATACTCAAATCGTATAGTAGTCGCTGATTTATTTTGGACTTAGTGGCAATGGCAATGGCAACGGCTATGGCAACGGGGATTGGTCAGCGACAGAACGTAACGAGATTCAAACGCTGCTGCCGTTTCTAATGCCGCGTTGATCATGAATATTTCAACACAGTCTGCCGAGAACCAGGCCTGATGATAGCCCACGGCATGATGATGATTATGTTGATGACGTTGACCGCATGCGCCGCGAATGAGCAATAAATTTGTATGACCGGCCCTGCAATCGGGAGGCCAGTGCCGCGTTCTGCATATGAATTTACATTTTGGCAATTTCCAGTTTTCGCAGTCTGCTCCGTGCCCTCGCACTCACCTCACGCCTCAGTTCAATTGGTCGGCTACATTTGCCTATCGTCGATTGCAAATCTTCATTGGAGTGCAGCGCGTAAATTCCGTTACCACGTCGCTTTATTTGGACCGTGGGTCCTTGCGTCCGTTCGCTGGACTAGGACGTATTGTTGCTCGCTTCGTTCTGCCAGCAAATGCAATTTCCTAATTTCTCACTGGGGAAATGCTGTTAAGACCCAGTCCACATGTCCGACTGCCCAGCTGATTGAGCCAGCTGGTGTTATGCTAGAGTTGGGGCACTGCAGATGGGGGAGTCGAAAGTCGACGGTGCAGCTCTCGCTTCCAAATTAATGACCCGGCGCCGCAGACGAGGAGCACAAAAAACCGCAGACAAAGGAGCATAAATGCATAAAGTGGGAGGCGAACGGCAGAAATTTCTGCAATCGCAGTTAGCCGCGTCATCCTGGAATTCCTTCTCCATACTTATTTGACCCTTGTGCGCCTGAGCTTAGGCAACGCAAATTGGCTTATGCATGAGCTGCCCAAGCGGACAGAAAAACGGACGTACCCGAAAAGCTTCCAGCGAACGCCTGCATGTAAGGAAATTTGCGCGAAGGGAGTCAATATGATGGAAACACCAGCTTGGATGCATTGCCATCCCCGGTAACAGGTCGGACTGAGGACTGGGGTCAAGAGTGCGGGATAAGTAAATTGTTGGCAAAGTCTTTGATTAGCTTACCCCAGCTGCAGCTCGAGGGGCTGCTCGTAATGCATTTCAAAAGCCACACTAGCGGAATTTATGTGCATCCGCTGGCCAGTTGAAGAAGAACCCACCTATAAATGGTCACTAAAGCAGAGCATATACATTTAAAATTCACTATTTTGGTTTAAAATTTAATCACAAATTTAAGGAAGTTGTAAAATGACTTTGGTGCTTAACCATTAGGAAGTATGTAGACTTGCTTTTTATATTTCAATAATTAGTCATTAATAGGCTACTACTTACTGATTTTAAAGTATATTTGAAATATATAGAATGTTTAGATAAATCAAATTTGGAGGTCTTTTGATTGCGACTGTCAATGTTTTTTGTAACTATCTAAATAATATAGCATAGTTGGTGCTAGAGCTAAAACAAACTCCACATTTAACGAATTAAAGATCGAACTGAACTGAACTGTTTATTGCTTAAAATCCTAGTTCTTATATACCTAACATGAGAATCTTAAAACTACTTCCAATCGCTGGAAGGGTACAGTCGGAATAGTAGAACATAGTCGATCTATACTTTCCTGACTTTCGTCTCGAAAAACGACGCCTTTAAATTGCAAATTATGTTCCTATGAACATCCCTGAATAAATAATTAATTATAACCTGAATCCAAGGGGAAATTCGGGCTATAATCTTTTTGCTAAAATGTAGTTAAGAGGCAGAAGATAGCCTGGCAGACCTTAAAAAGTATATACAATATTATATTATTGCTTATGTATTGAAAAAAAAAAACAAGTAAGAAAACTCTAGTCGAGACTGCTCGACTACGAGATCCCCTGAACCCTTCCAGGAACTATAAACAGGCATGGGCTGCCATGTGGGCTTACATTGGGAACTTAATTGCTTAATATCTTTTTTCGTAGACGGACAAAATTAATAAAACTTTTAAAACGTGATTATAACATTAAAATGTGTGTGTGTGCCAACGCTCAAGTCTCTAGTATTTGAAATACGGGTTTTGCAAACTTGTAGGGAAGGGGGTGTTTTGAAGGGTGGGGGGTAAAATATGACAAAAACCGAAAATCTTAAAAATACACATGATTCTACATTTTAAATTTCGAGACTTTATCTTTAAAGGTGTAGAAGATATAATTTTATAACTGATTTTCGATAAGGTTTTTTATCGATAACAAAAAACCAGAAGCAGTTATCGATTTAAAAAAATAAACTTGATCTGCGCGTGCAATATACGGACCTACAGTTTCAAATTTCAAGTCTCTAGCTCCTATATCTTCTGAAATCGACGCGTTCAAACATACGGACAGACGGACAGACGGACAGACGGACAGACAGACAGACAGACGGACAGGGCTAGATCAACTTTTTTTGTCGCCCTGATCAAGAATATATATACTTTATGGGGTCTGCCACGCCTCCTTCTGCCTGTTACATACTTTTAACAAAACCATTATACCCTGATTTCCCATTTTTAATGGGTTCAGGGTATAACAAGTAAGAAAGCTCTAGTCGAGACTGCTCGACTACGAGATCCCCTGAACCCTTCCAGGAACTAATATTTCAATAATTCGTCACTTCATTTCTACTTACACATGCACACACACATACACACATACGTACGCACGTATAAACAGGCATGGGCTGCTGTGTAGGCTTACTGTGGGAACTTATTTGCTTAATAACTTTTTTTGTAGACGGACAATTTTGATAAAACTTTCAGACCGTGATAATAACATTAAAATGTGTGTATGTATCAACTCACAAGTCTCTAGTATTTGAAATACGGTTTTTGCAAACTTGTAGGGAAGGGGGTGTTATGAGGGGTGGGGGGTGAAATATGACAAAAACCGAAATTCTTAAAAATACATATGATTCTACATTTTAAATTTGGAGACTCTATCTTCAAAGGTGTAGAAGATATAATTTTATAACTGATTTTCGATAAGGTTTTTTATCGATAACAAAAAACCAGAAGCAGTTATCGATTTAAAAAAATAAACTTGATCTGTGCGTGCAATATACGGACCTACAGTTTCAAATTTCAAGTCTCTAGCTCCTATATCTTCTGAAATCGACGCGTTCAAACATACGGACAGACGGACAGACGGACAGACAGACAGACAGACGGACAGGGCTAGATCAACTTTTTTTGTCGCCCTGATCAAGAATATATATACTTTATGGGGTCTGCCACGCCTCCTTCTGCCTGTTACATACTTTTAACAAAACCATTATACCCTGATTTCCCATTTTTAATGGGTTCAGGGTATAAAAATGGAGGTCTTAAAAGGTGGTTTAAGGTGATAATTCGTTGCCTTATGAATATTTCTTATATTTCCTTAGCATGTTTCAAACTTTAATACGTTTACATGCTATTTAAGCCTGATATCTTATTTACATTAAACTCAAAATCAACATGGCTCTAGATACACTCTGTGCTACGCAGAGTCTCTGTTATGCTGCTATTTGGTAGACCCTTAGTGTGAGCAAGGCAAACCAATAATTGAATACAGACAAGCAAAAACGCTAGTCAGGAATGCCAGACAAAGAAATGATGAGCCCAGAGCCGAGCTGCCGACATAAACAGTCCGGCTTACCAAGAAAGGTTCCCTCGAAGTGAATCTTTTGGACTCTGTCTAAAATCTATACAATTCGACGGTCTTCGGAAAATCGGGATAAGTTATGAATATATGACTACATACATTTGTACCAAGCCCATTCCACCCTTTATTACACATTGTAAATGCATGCAGGGTATAAACTTCTTTTTTGGCTTACCAGCTAAATTGGATTTGTGAAAATAGCAAAGAAAGAGAAGAGTGGCAGACCCATTCTGATGGGTCCCATATGGTTCGGGGTGGGCAAATAACCAGATAATATGACATAAATGATTGGTTGAGGGCTGCGTTGTGCAAAAGTAAAAGCTTCGATTGTTTTTAGTCGCAATGGGAGATTAGGGCTCACAGTAGCAGCAAAAGCTCCCTCCCCTGCTCCTACTCGTGTTACTGCTCCCAACGATGATGACGACATAAAAGTGCGGTTCTTAAATGTTATGGAATGCCAATCTTAAATGTTATGGAGGACTTGGTCCTCAGCACGACGAGAGCGAGGGGGTAAACGCATCATCATCAGTTTTTACGGCGCTCCAGACCAGACCACACCAGACCAGACCAGACCAGTGGTCGTGCTGAGCTTCATCGCAAAAATCGCGCGTATGACTTTTCAAACGAATGACAGCAATTAACGCAGTCAATGAAGTCGAGGCTATTGTTTGCTTCTGTCCGACGCTCCCAGCCACACCGCCTCACCTCGCTAGCGCTGCTAGTAAAGCCTTCGTGGCTGGTGTCGCAGCTCCCAAACAATCGCAGTCCACGTCAGGGCCACCATCGCTGTGGCACATAAAAACTGGCCAGCTGAACCCGAGTATTGCCTGGCTGGTTGTTTCGACTGACTACCCGGTTTAGAACAAAGCTGCCGTTATCTGACGTTGCTGTTTGCGCCGACTAAAAGGTCCAAAACAAACAAAATGGCCAACAGGCCAGGCCGGGACCACTAAATCTGTTATTTATATGGCATCAGCGGGTTATCATACCGACTAGGTGAGACCAGGATGCGCTTGTTTGCATACTTAAACATAATTTTGGATTGGGCAATAGGTTTGAATTCTGCTCATACCTGGGTTCTGGGTAATCGATGGTCGCAATTGTTACATATATCTTGTGGTATGGTTCTTTGGAATACTTTGTATCCTAAATTCTTAAATTATAATATAAAATCCTTTTAATGTCAACACTAATTTTTTTTAAATATATTCAAAATCCAACTTGTGGATAACGTCCCGAATTGTTTTGATCAGTGACTTAAAAATAGATGATATTTAGTTATATTTAACGCAGATTTGATTTTTTATAGATGTTAACGTAAGAAACGATTGATTTTATTTTAAATGAATTTATAAGAAAACAAGTAAAAACGTTGCAGTCGGGCGTAGTACGAATTGCATTCATACGGACAGACGGACGAACAGCAAGACGGATATTGCATAAAACCAATATACGAATTCACTTTCGTGAATGAGTGTAATAAGTAAGAGTGCTAGAATCCCCTGAACCCTTCGAAGAACCGATATTCAAAAATTTCTTCGCTTCTTTTCCGCATACACAAGAAACAACATATAACATACTATCTGCGCAGGTGGTGAAGCGTTTGAGCTTTCAGAATGGGATAAATGTTTATATCTCACTCAAATGTTTATATTCATATGTCAAGCAACAAGTCTAATATTTAAATAAATCATTTGCATATTTGAAGGGAGTAAATTTGGGGTCGGTAAATTTCTATACAACAAAACTCAAAATTGCGTAAAATACACATAAATCTATATGCGAAATTTGACAATTCTAATTGTAATGATAAACCAAATATAATTTTATAACGTTTTCAATCAAAAACATAGAAACGGGAATAGTTTTCGATTTAAAAAATCAAACTCGAGATCAACTCAGCTCGTCATCGTGCTCAAAAATATATACACTTCATGGGTTCTGCCACGCCTCCTTCTGTCTGTTGAATACATTTTTACAAAACCATTATACCTTGATTTCACATTTCCAATGGGTTTGGGTAAATCAAGGAACAAGGAGTTCCTGCTCCTTGCTTCCTATCTAGACTGTAAAATTATAAATATGTTACATTTTCAATTAAATACATTAAGTCTTATATGTATGTATAAAACTGGCGATTTTAGACGGTTACGGTAAAGTTTCTTTCTTCAAGTTGACTGAATACAGCTACAAAAAGAAGACTGCTAAGCAAAAATAAACATTTTGCCTACATTTTTGGAAATGTTAATATGCATTAGCGTAGCTGCTTCTGGTGGACGAGCGGAATATTATGCATGCGACCGCAGCCCACGCGTCGTATGTGTGATACAAGCCCCCAGAGCATTTCGACCGATAGAGCGCAAACGTGCGGCAAAAGCAACTTTTGCAAAATTTGATGTCGGACGTGTCGGGGGCGTATTTCAAATCGCATACACAGGCAGGCAGACCCCCACGAAGCACATGCAGCTAGGCCATCATTTAAATGCAAAAAAGCGATAACGACTGGGTAATGATGAAGTGGAGCATCCAACACCCAAATGCCTGCTGGCCACTGTCACATAGCAGGCGCCCGACAAAATTGGTTACGCTATTGGGTCAACAGCTGCCAACGTTTTGGATTACCAAACATGGGGTGGGCTTAGGTGCCGCGAATGCCATGTTGACTGGCCAGTAGTCCCGACAGCCCCAACATATTGGCCCCAGTGATGGCACAATTAGAGCCAACGACTTTTGTCTGGCCACTGCGGGCAACTGTTTTGCAGCGACAGCGTGTGAAAATGAGCTGCCGTTGATGAGTGGCCTGCGAATACGATTACAGTTACAGTTCGCCTTCAAGTTACAGTTGGCTGCCCATTTGCAGGTGAACTGCATCACGAGAAATTAAATTGGCCACTTCGACAGCATTAAATTCCAGCACTTTAAAATGGCCTGAGCCTTGCCATCGGCAAATTCCTAACGAGTGAATTTATAAAAAATATATTTCATATTGAGAATAATGGCGAATGATAAGGAATTTAATTTTGATAAGTCGAGTATATTATAAAAATTTATTTATGACCATTGGAGAAACTCATAAGTCCTGGTTTAAAATTAAGAGAGCTTAAAGTGCTTTTCTCAATTTTTCATCGTCGTTTGCCTGATAGCTATCCGAAATTGACTCCGCCGAAATTGAATAATACTGTACGTAATAAACAGTTTCTAGTAATTATAAAAATGCACTTACTTTTCTCTGAAGTGCCTATAAGTATATGCGGTGATAAGCTTATAGGGGTTGGCCATATTCAAGGGAAAGATGTGACAACCATGTAATTTTTGACAGAGATGAAAGATCAGCATCTGCAGATTTTTCTTAAGGAGCAGTGCAAATGCTTTACATTAAAAAAAAAACAAGACAATAGAGAAAACTCAACGTGCATTGAAAAAAATTAATAAAGGAAGTGAAAGTAATCAAACATATTTTTCGGGTCTATGGTACTGAAAGTCCCCAAATTATTCACGAGGTACCTCCGTATGTAAAAGTGACTTTTTGGTGCGATATTTTTGCTGGTATGGTCAAGATAGTCATTTAAGAGATATCTTTTTAAAAAGAAAATTTGTTCATAAATCTCCCTGAACCCTGACAAAAAACAATTTTTGAAATGAACAATAAAATATGTGTTTTATGACTTAAAAAAAACAAACAAAAAAAAAAAAACATATTTGCCTCGAATATAGGCTACCCTGCAAATAAAACAACAGCACAATTATTTAAGATTTTTCTGCTACTTCCTACTTTACACATTAAAAATATTTATTTTTAAAATGGTTAAGCAAATAGTTTTTGTTAGTATATCTTTTGCAAAGTTTTCCGGTATTTCAAGAAATTTTCTAAATCTATAATATTCACAATGATTGTTGATATTCAACATAGGAACGCACATATATTTTAAAGTATAACTTTCTTATTTATTTATTTATTTTTTACTTTAACATAGTTGGATGAAAATTGCTATTCTACTATCTTTGCAGTTTGGTTAATCGCTCTGTTCAACTGAATGTGTGTGTATGTGTATAAATGTATTTCTAGATGCGTACAATAATAGAAACATCAATTGTTTCAGAGGTATCTAGTAGTGGAACATTCTCAACGAGAGTATTTTTTCTTTATTTCTTAAAGTTTTGTGTTTGTAGTTCTTGTTAATAAAATCTGACATTATATATACTCTTTAGAATCTATAGAGTCCTTTGGGTAAAGGTTATATTAATATTTTATTATATATTTTAGTCTATTTAATATACTTTAAAATTTGTTGTTATGTTGACTCTAGTTTTGTGAATCTTTTTTTTTTAATAAATAAAAAATAAATAAATATGACAATGTTAAGCTGAGATCTAGTATATAGACTATTTTAGGAATTGTTTTTTTTTTTTTTTTAATTTTTTGATTTCACAGTTTTTAAACTTATTGAAATCGATAAATAAATATATATACATATTTTGTAAATTTTGTTTTATGGTTTCTATCAATGTTCTGCCAATAGGGTCCAAATAAATAATAAAGAATAAAACGCTATTGCTCACACTAGCACACTTTATAAAATCTATCACAATATACATATGTATATAGACATGAAAGATCAACCTGATCCATTCAGTCAAGAAATCGCCGAGTGCACGTGCCACGAGAAATGAAGAAATATTGCACTGACAGCCCGAGGCATTCATTATTTTTCATGCTGCACCAGCAGAAGCGCCAGAGTCAAAACTGGGGCCAGTTTATAGCATCAGGCTCATGATGCTAAGCACATGCTCGCTTCCTGTTCATGGCTTCACTGATACTCAAAGAATCCCGCTCTCTCGAAGGACATTCAAAGATGCTAGTGAAGTGCCTGTGCAATCAACATCGTCAGCAGCAGCCGCTGGAGCAGCACGCGCTGCTGCCAAATAAAAATGGACAAACGAACAGCGCTTTGAGCAGCCTTTCCTCTGCCTCGACCTTTCTGAATGCTGCCCATTATTTGCCAAGGCAATAAAGTTTGCCAAGGGGGCGGCGCTGACTCTTGCCAGCGATGCAATGGCACTGCACTGCATTGCATATAAAATATGTTGCTACAGCCAAAAAGAAATTACACGTTGGGAGTGCACGGCTAGACGATACCCTGTGCAGTTCAGGCCTTGCCAGGAAATATTAATTTGACCCTCAGGCCATAGATTTAAATATGTCATGTTGCTTTGAATATTTTCTATAAAAAAGAGTATTTGCTGCACTTGTTAAGAATCGATCTTTATGATCAGTCATCAATCATGTAAACCAATTGCTCTTTTCAATACACTTTTCTATGGAAGGTTAGGCAGGCAGGAAACCTTTGATATTCCTCGATTTAGATTCACTCTGCCCACAATCTTGATTAGAAATATATTTTATGGGACAGTTCTATTCCTCTCCTGTCAGGTACATACACCAGCCCAAAATGTATATTACTTAATTGTACACTGGTGCCATTAAGTAAAGAAAGTGTGTGTATTTTCAAATATATTTGAATAGAGGATATATGCCAGATGAGCATTTTTTAGGCGCATTTTGACTGTTTTGTGGGACATCAAAAAATTGTGTCTGGTGGCGCGGCATCGGCTACGCTGCATACTCAATTCCCATAAAATAAAGCACAAATTACTAAAATAAAAAAGGATTCAGACGGCTAGCGGCCCCTCTTTCTGCCTCTGTTCGGCAGGAACCATTCCTCCAGTCGTCTTTCTGTTAATTGTGCGATTCTTTGCTTTGCTGCGCTTGCAGTTTGGCCCCATTGGCTTTTTTATGGCAGTTGCGCTCTGTTCGGCTGCTTTGTTTTATTTGGCCGACTCTCGTCCTGTCTCGCAGAGTACACACACACGCAGTCACACACTCATACACAGACACAGACACAGACACAGGCACACTTGTATAGATGTAATTGCTAAAGGATTTCGTGCGGATTTATTGTTGCATAGTTTGTGCTTTGGGTTTGTTGTTTTAGCCCTTGAAAAGTTGTGTACGTACATTGATAGGAATTTGATTTGTCAGTTGGTTAATTTATGATAGGGATTGCTGAGATTTATGCTGGGTCGCACCACATGATTGTGTGAAAAAAAAGTAAAATGTGAGGACTTAAATAACAGCTAAAAGAAAAATGATGACAACAAATTGCAAACAGATCACCAATGTTGAGTGTGTCCTCCATAGCTCTAGTGTAGTCTTCAGCACTTGCTCTTTGCTCCATTTTAAAAGTTCCAGGCCCTAAAAATCTGGTCCAGTCAAATGGCAGTAGCAGCTTTTGGCAGGATTTGCTGGTGAATAGTTTCTTTTCGTGGCCAAATAAACTGTTAAAAATGCTGAGTATGCACGATTTTATGAGAGAAGCCGAAGAGCCAAAGGCGGCCGAGGGGGAAAGAGCTGAAAAAACCTGCGAAAAACTGGCAACAAATGAAACAACTGACGCCAAAACAATAAATGGCTCCGAATGCTACACAGCAGCAGCAGTAGCAGTAGCAGCAGCTATCGACGAGCACAACAACTGCAGAGGAACAACAGAACAGCAGAAGTGCCAAATGGCCATCCAAAAAGGAGGAGGCTGGAGCTGAAGGAGGAGCAGCGGCCATTTTAATACTTAAAGGAAGGCAAAAGCGCGCACATGTGGCAAAGGGAAGCCCAGCGAAAATCGACGCAAATCCTTTTGCATGTTGTTACAAGTGGCCAGGACGCAGCCACCGCGCGTCCCGCTCGCAGCTCGCTTCACTTCAATCCGTGCTACCAAAACCCAAATAGTGCCACTTCTGGCTGCCTCTTCATCCGCTTGCCATACGTTGCCATTCGCTTGCTGATTCAGCAAGCAGCAATTGCCACGTAGCAGGACTCCAAGTCCTTGTCTTGGCTGTGGCTCCTCCGCCCTCTTATATATTTTTGTATTCTCGCTCTGTTTGTTTTATTTTGGCGCATATCTGCAGATATTTTTGCAACACTTCATAAACCATAAAAGCACAGCCAGCGAATGTGGTGTAAAATGCAGCCAAATTTAATTTGCAACTCATAATTTCCGTTTAACGCGCTTCAGGCAGCAGCTGCACAAATTGTTTCTTTTTCCTCTTCCGCCCAAGAAGAAATCTCTCTCTGTATGTGCTGCATGCCAAATTTAAGCTTGGCGATGAGCAATAGATGCTCTTTGTGCATTCGTGTTCATTTGCTTGAATTAACTAAAGTATTTATTAGGTGTCAGTTTGTCTGGAGATCATTCTGATTATGACATAAAACAATATTTACAAAGTTAAATGGATGGAATCTTTATTATTTTATATAAATGATTCTTTTCAGACAAAACATTTAACGGGTCAATAGTGAACTAATAAAAAGCAGAATGACGTAAATATACTTATTTCTATACTTAATACTTAATACCTTAAGACCAATATTATTAATTTTTTGCAATAACTCGAAAAAGTATTTGGATATAATGACAGGACCTATGGGCTTGCGTAATACCTATTGTATGTAAATGTGCTAAGTTTCCAATTTATCGCGGCTAAACACTGAACACAGTTCAATGTAGGAATATCGAAAACGAAAGGCTTTTAGTGAACACATATTACACTCTAGAAATCAGAAGAAGAGCTTAGACATTCAACTGTATAGTGTGACATTCGTATTGAGCTTTACTCATCATTCTTCAAGACATTCAAAAAATAAAATTGGTTATTATTTAGTACTGCATTATTACAATTGCATTTTTGACTGTGTTCATTTTATACACGTTCGTGAAGGACTAAGTAAATTAATCTATTTTCTTTCGTTTAGCTCATGCTATGTATGCTAAGCAGTTCAGATCTTGAGGTCTAGGATAGTTCGTACGATTCACTTAGTGTATGAAAAGAAATTGCATTATGACAGAAAGTGCAGTACAAGGCCACTAAAGACGCGATACCAGCATTGTGGCTCTCAATTTAGTAGGATTTTTTGCAGGATCTGTCAGAGCAAGTGGCTGGATCGCAATTGTTGCCTTCTGCACTAAAACAGCTATGTCAGTGAGAAGCAGGCTGCTTTTAAGAATCAATCTACAAGCTGCAGCTTCTACCCTAATTTTTCCTTTTCCCGGCTTACGAATGCTCAGGGATCTGCAGGAATCCGTTGGCTGGTGATAGCACAGAGCCAGAAACCACACATGCATCTATTTGCATGTACTGTAAATAGATTTCGCAGCCTATGGAAAAAGAATTCTGCACGGCTAGCGCTCCCAATATGTAGACGAGCTGTCAGCTGGACTCGGGCAGTCTCATGGTGCTGCAGAGACTGACTTGATTGAGTGGGATTGCTTCATATGGCAATCAAAATGGTTGAAGGTCGAGCACGTCGCTTGGATTTACGGGAATCATGGCACATGGGTTAGGATAAAGGAAGTAGTGCCTATAGACAGCTGCCCAAGAATATTCTATAACTGTGCAAAAGTTTCTTTTGATCCTTAGAAATTTACAATTACAATTTTCGCAAGTTGAACCATAGAAAGTGGATTTAAGTCGGCGTCAGGTCAAATCTAATTAACACTAATCAAGGGCCAGCTTCGACAGGAAGTGAAGTTGCCAGCTGAATGCGATTCATTTTGCAGAGCTTCCGGGCTTCTAGAGCAGCTTCTCCGATGTCCGAACGAATGCGCGGATGTCACAAGTGTCGGGCAAACATTTCATTAGGGCCAAATTTAGTGTGTTTTCTTTTCACAGCAGCTGCTAATGAGAAATTTGTGTCTGCGCGAATCCTTTTCAAGGTGCCAAGCGCAAGAGAAGCTCCATCGTCCGCCATTCCCAATTGAGCGTTGCATGGAGTGCGGAAATAGCAGGAAAATTAATTAAATTTACCCCAAGAAAAGAATAACAAAAATAAAATAGGAACCAAAAAAGAGCTATGTTCAGCAAGTTGAACAGCAAATACCCTTGCAGAGTTGAAAGCATTTGCTTCTCCTTTAATACATTAACATATTCATTGTTTTCGAATCAGTTTGCACTCGTCTTGAGATTGCGATCAAATTAAATATTTAATCTAAAAGTAAAACTTCCAATTTCCTTCTAATTTTGAGGGATTGATTATAGACAGATTTAATGTGCACTTTAAACAAGACAAATAATACATAGAAATAGATATGGGAAAAGAAATGTGGGACAGACAGCTCCCATAAATTTTACATTATGGGAAGTCAGACTTTATTATTCTTGAAGAGAATAGACGAAATCGTATTATCTCAACAGACAGCGGATAGCTAGCACAAAATATAAGGCAAGTAAGTCTGACTATCTGGCGAACAAATGTCCTTCTAATGAACACTGATTTTGCTTGTTGGCAAATGTCAAATGGCGAATGGCAAATGGCAAGCGGCCCAAATGCAGAGCTTTTGTCTGCCTGGCCGTCAAATATTAAAAAATATATAAATCATAAACAGATGACGCTTTTTTGTGACGCTTTTTAGGCTGCTGCTGCTGCTGCTTCTGCTGGTGCCGTTGGCATTGCCATTGCCATTGCCATCGCGTTGCTTTTACTACTTTGCGTATTATTTATTCATAATTTCTTTTTATTGTGTTTTATTGTCAGGACAAAAACAGGAGCTGCCATAGACTCGCCAAGTTGTTCGTCATTTGTCGCGTCACACGCACAACGTGGCGTATACGTCACGTGCAGGTTCGCAGGGGGCCCAGGCAGGGCTTTTGCTTTTGTGAGCCCCCTCCCTCTCGGTCTTCCCATTGAATGCTTTTTTACGCCTGCCTAGCTCAGCGCAATCAGTTGACACTTCCCTGAGCATGTCGCCATTTATCCAACAGTGCTCGCCGCCCTCTGCTTATGTTGCAAATTTGTATTTCTTGTCCAACTGTCACTGAGACACAGACGGGGAAGATAGACACGCAGCTGCACCAACCAAAATAACAGCAGCAACAACAACAGCAGCAATACCTAGGAGGCGGGGACAGTAAAAAGAAACATCCATGTCTCGTTTGGCCTGTTTCTTCTCCGCTCCCACCTCGACTTCTACATCCACTACATCGACTGCTACTGCGACGGCGACTACGACTGCGACTGTGTCTGTGTCTAGGTCTCCACCCGCCCATCGGCATCGCCACACATGTTTCTCTCCGTTTCTCGGTTGGCTGGTTGCCCCACCAAGGCAGTTGTCATCAGCATCAGCAACTTGAAGCACCCACAGCTGATCGAGGGGAGGGCAGGCATTAACTTGGTCCTCGTTCCGTCTTTGGCAGTGCTGCAATCATTGTCATTATCATATGCGTCATGATTTTTGGTTCTGTCTGTCAAAATCAGTCTGGGCGCCGCACAGCCAGCCAACCAGACATGTCCTCTGTAATGGCTCCAAGTCGCTGATGACATTTGTCATAGATTGCCATTGCATAACCTAATAAAAAGTATTTCGAAATAAACAGTCCAAACAAAACAGAATGCTCTTAGCAATTCGGAAAGACTCACACCCAGCTTAAGCTGTACTAACATATGGATTTTCATTTCAAAAAAATAAAATAAAAATAAAAGATTATAGATATGTTTCAGAATTAGTAAAAGAAACATTTTCATACACATGTTATAAGTTCAGCTTCTGGTTAGAATAATTTCATATACAAATAAATTCACAATACTAAATACTACATATATTAATTTTTCAATAATCTGTCAGTAATTTTTGTTTTCTAAATTTCAACTAAAAATTTGTTCCTCTATCGTTAAATACGTCATTATATCAACGATTTATTCAGGAAAATATTATTAAAATTATTAAACTTTGAATTAACATATTCAACTATTTAAATCATTAAAAAATATAAAGAAAAAAATTAAACTTACTACTTTTTTTTTGCAAATCGTAGTAAATGAATGAAATAACAACAATAATAAACAATACAAATGTGAATAAAATACTAAAAAAAAAGTTATATCGAATATCATTAGTCATTGCTCAGGTCGTTATTTCACTTTCTTACATAATATGCTGTACAAATTCATCATTCATTCATTCATCAAGAATAATTTAAAATTTTTTGTTTTGTTAACTTTTATTTATTTAAATTCAAATTATTTAATTTCTGCATTTTCTCATAAAATACATATTTGCTAAGCAGCTGAAGATCGTTATATATCCCGTGCACTCTTTAACTTGTCTCTGTCTTTCTTTCAGTATCTGTATATTTGTTATATGCCTCTCCTACTTTCTTCTCTCCTCTCTCTCTCTCTCTCTCTCTCTCTCTCTCATTCTCTCTCTCTCTTTCTCTTCTTTACTTCAATTAGAAAATATTTAAATATTTAAAATTCCCTGTTAAGTTATCAGTTTTGATTGCATACTATTCCTTAAGAAAAAGGAGTTGTGAATGTATGACAATTTAATTGTCGAGTCGTGTAATTACGACTATGAACTACACCTTAACCGAAGAGTTTCAGAGATAAAAAAGCCATGAAAGTTGATTCGAATAGAATACAGGAAATTCGCATCAAGCGCATACAGAAGCATTTCTTTGTTAATTTTCCTGTGGTGTTACCTAATGTGCTGGGGGATGTGAATATGGTAGCATTTCACGGCACTTAATCCATGTGTCGCAATGGTGTTCAGGGTGCACGAATCGGTGTAAGGGCGAATGAATTATGTGCGACATGTACGAAAAATTACGCTTAAAAATTGCAGTAATGAAAAAGGAAGAAAAAATGAATTTATTGTGCGAGGGGACGGCGAGGCGGGGTTGAGATTCGGTTCAGGCTTAAAACCCCTTTTTGTCTGGCGGATTTAACACGCTTTTGAAACTTATAATGACATTTTTCAGTGTGCCGCATGCAAGGGCTTGAGAGGGGCAGGAGGTGGTGGGGGAGGTCCATGAGCAGCATAAGGAGCCTAATTTTCGACGAATGCTGTTCAAAGTTTCTGCGCATTTCAGCGTAGAAAATGCAATAAATTAAGCAAAATACTCGAGTCACCTTGAGCCTTGAGTCCTGATCCTTGAGCCGCGTTCCAACTTGATGGCAGCTGGGTTAGAAGTCAGGCCCAGAAGGGATGCCAGCGTATTTTGTGCGACAGCAGGCGTCGCCTCGAAAGTTTATTTCTGCTCCTTTATTCTTCTCTCATTTTTATTTTTATTTTTTATTTGACTGAGCGCGTGATTAAATGTAAAATTGGATTTTTATTATTTGTTTGCAAAATATCCTTCGTTGTTGTCCTTCGCTGTCTTTTGGCAAGTTTTCAAATTTAATCGGCAGGCAGCGGCAGCGGCAGCAGCAGCTCGGACCGGTAAGGGGGACGTGCACGTCAGCATCCCAGTCTAGTTCGCATATTTTGCGCAGTTTTTTAAGGGGTTCGCCCCGTAAAGCCTTTATAATGCGATTTCGCCACTCACCCCCTGCAATCCGCAGATAATTCTCCTGTAGTGCGTCAGCTGTTGAGCATGCGCTTGGCATTTCTAATGAGTCGGATGCGGAGTGTGGAGGGCCAGGGCTCTGTGCTGTGCGTTTTAGAGAGTTATTATAAAAGCTAACTTACTGTAAATAACTCATTTATAAGTTTATCTACCGAAACAGGCACCCCAAATATATATTTCACAATTAGCTCGAATACATTTATTCTTTCAGCAATAGTTACCGCTGTTTACCAGATACACAACACACACACACTCACACACACAGACACCAGCCAAAAGCCGCCAGCTAATTGACACTAATTGCAAACAGTACGAACAACAATTGCCAACTCTGCTTGGCTCTGCTCTGCTCTGGCCTGTTGTTATTTCTGGCTTATGGCAATGCCTGATTATCGGGCCAGCAACAATTACAAAAAGCACAGACAGCAAATGAATAGCTGAAAATCATTTGGTGCGAGTAATTGCAATAAAGTCGTCAATAGAAATAGACCGAGAGAGAGAGAGAGAGAGAGAGAGAGAGAGAGAGAGAGAGAGAGACAAATAGACGGACAGATTGTGACTGATTATGAGCCGAATGAATTTGCAATGGGGTCGATCCGCATCCAAAACGAAATCCCAGCGCGGCAAAGCTGAATAAGGAATGGTTAGTGGCAACAGCTGGCCACAGAAGCCGCAGACAGGACTCTCAAAAGTTGCCCAAAGTCTAGCGCCGATGCAATTATGCGAAATTGCTCATCAATGGCTTTGAATGTGTTGCTGTTCTCATTGTTTAGCAGGTATGTCTTCTTATATAATCGTTTGAAGAATATGCAGTCGACAATTGCTGGATTTTCGTTGCGATGCTTCAAGCGATTAGCTCGTAAGGCAGTTAATTGAAAGTGTTCCTGCGGCATGTGAAATGGTATTAAAAATGTATATGTCTATGGCATTGATTAGGA
The DNA here is from genome assembly GCA_035045345.1 of Drosophila hamatofila. Taxonomy (NCBI): domain Eukaryota; kingdom Metazoa; phylum Arthropoda; class Insecta; order Diptera; family Drosophilidae; genus Drosophila; species Drosophila hamatofila. The sequence continues at coordinate 2,172,829 of JAWNPA010000001.1, forward strand.
GTGCTGCGCTCCTGTGCCCTCAATGGCTGTTGCTGCATTAAATTGTCAAATGTCTGGAAGTAATTTGCAGTGGCAGTCCCTAAACAATTGGCGTGCCAAATCTCTCTAAGCTCCTGCAATAGCATGCTTGTAATGCTCGCCATGTGCCTCGGCGGCGCCTAGCAATCAAAATGCCATTGCTGCCTGTCCGGGCTGCTCAGTCCCTGGGCTGTTGCTGAGGACAACAACTGAAGCCATAATCAAATTCTGTCACATTTAAAGCACTTTCGACACATTTTAAAATCAAATTTTATGGCCAGAAAACGTTTGGCAATAAAGCCAAGCTCACCGTGTGTGTGTGTGTCAGTGTGTGTGTGTGTGTTGAGCTTAGGCGATGCTATGCGATGTGATGATAATAATAGGCAAAAATTTGGCAGCAATTTGCGTTCGGGGAGCGATGAAGACAATCGCAGCAGCACAGATTGACTGAGAATCTCATGAAGAACAAAACCAACAAGCAAGCATATATATATATATAAAAATATATATATTTACATATATTTCTATGTGTATATGTATATATGTATGTATGTTTCAGGAAATCCGAACATAAAAGAGCCCCATCCCGACATATAAGTATTATCTGGTCGTGTTGCTGTCGAGTGTACTTAAATCCAATTGACAATTTGAAATTAAAATGCCGAAAAGTACAGCACATGACCGCAGAAACAAAAACGAGATGCTGTGAACAGATATAGATGCAGTCGCAGTCGCAGTTGCAGTTGTAGTTGCAGTTGCAATTCCAGCTACAGCTACAGACATATACAGATACAGAGACAGATGCATATGTACATGCTGTTTCAAACACAGATATAGATAAATAGAACGAAACGCTGCGCATTGCAAACGCAGCACATTTCACTGGACATGGGAGAAGGTGTGTGTGGTTGTGTGTGTGTGTGTGTGTGTGTGTTGTCTATAGGTTGGACTCTGTATATGCCAGGGATAGAAATTGCAATGTCAGCAATTGGCAGCAAAGCAAAATCTAAATAAACATTGTCACAAAATGCAAGCAACTTACCAGACCCAGCCCAACGCCTGCCTCTTTCCACTCCGAGCGAGGGGAGCGCTGCGAAAGGGTTTGCAATGCCCAACAGTTCGAACGTCGCCTTTGCAGCAAATGCTTGTCAATAAAATTGCCATCAGATCGGAGTGGGCTGGGCGTGGGCGAGGAAAGGACATGTGGATGGGATGTCGAGTGTGCACAGCCAATAGGTAGTTAGACGGCATACACAGAGCAGACAAATGCAGTTTTGCATCTGCCAGCCTGACTGCGTGGCTGCGTGGCTGCCTGGCTGCCTGGCTGCCGTGCTGCGATACAGATAAAGATACATTCACAGATAGATAGAAAGATACAGATACATCCTGTTGCTTGACACGGAGTTGGTTTGCTCACGTTTATGCCAATGCCTGGCACTTGGGACTTTTGTCGTTTGCTTTATAAATAAATGCATTTTCATTTGCATGCCACGCCCACGCCCACTCTGACTGCCCCTTGCCCAGTGATTTGTCAGCTTCACGCTACCCATTCAGCCAACGCATCTGCCCCGCAGCTCTTGCTCAAATTTCCATTAGAGCTTCCGGCATGTGCTTGCCCCTGCCGTAGTCTACCTCCTGTCCGGTGTCCCTGCTTTGATAACTTGCACATTAGTCGCAAACACCTTCTGTTCGGCTGCAAAATACCTGCAGGACATAATTTAAAAAAAACGCACCAACTCACCAGCATTATAAATGCTAAGCACATATGTTGCCTACTGTTTGAGCAGGCAACACGTGTGTTGATTAGAAAAGTTGCCTTTGCATTAGTTTTGCAATTGTTTGAGTACTAAAGAGTACCTTCATCGTAGTCTTGTAATCATTAGATTACAACCAGGTGGCAGCAATGTAGATGTGTTTTGGAGTGCTTTAAAAGTTCTTGACGATAGAAATCCAATAAGAAGAAAATCTCTCTGAAGGTGAGTGAAATGAAAGAGGATATACCATAGTGAATACATACAATGTACTTTATTTCGACAAAAATACTTTTATCAAAATCATTATTAAGCAAATATTTCATATTGGCATTGTTCTCTATAGTCTATAAAGAAACACACACAGTTCAAATTTCCATTTTACTCTATTTGAGAAATATGCATTCAGATATATATATATATATGGAGTTATATGATAATCGGATTTTGCCTGAGACTAAATACAACAAAAAATTATTATTTACTTACGTATATGCAAACACTAAAGAGTTTTATTCTTCTATACATAAAATACCTAGTGTGATAAATGATAAATAAACTTAAAACTGTAAGGCTCAGTAAAAAGACGTGAGCCTTTGCGACCTATATAAATATATATTATAAAATTACATATATATTTTTTCGGTGCAGCAGCTAATAATTGCTCTTATATTCAGTTCTCTTAATTTCATTCTTTCTTGGTTATACTAGTTCTCTCCAAGTGCACTCACACACATACATAACTCACATACTATATGTACATTTCGGCTTTCATTTACTTGCTTCTCTTTGTAACTTCTATTCTCTAAACTCTGTATCGCTGTACGAAAAACACAGCAACGGACTTGGCATTAAATTAATAAATAATAGGCTAAATTAAATCGTATTGGATTTTATTTGTGCCTTTGTAAATGATTGGAGCCAGAGTTGCCGAAAAAGCTCGGCAGCTCCCAATATGATATATATATATATATATATATATATATATATATATATATACACATTTTTGTAATTAATTAATTATAATTTTATTATTATAATTTTATTACCATAGAATATATAATTAAATAATTATTTTCTCCTGAAAATGTTTGTTATTAATAGATTACTTAAATTTTCCATAAAATTATAAAAGTCATATTATTTAGCAGAAAAATATTCTTAGCAAGCTTCGCACTGTGTGTTAGAGAAGGTATAGCATATATACGTAAAGGGAATTTTGAAGTCGGATACTTTGAACGTGGGCACTTATCTTTGACACAAAGGAGCACTTGTGCGATGAGTGCATTCGAGGACTTTTTACAGTTACTATTTATAGTTCATTTTTCATCCCTTTTTTGTTGTTATTGCTGCTGTTGTTGTTGTTTCATGTAATAATTTTAACAATTAAAGTGGATAAAAAACATGAAGCCATGACAAAGCAGCCTGGGACGGGAGCTGGGTGGGCTTGAGGTGGCAATGGGAGGGGAAGGCATGCCCGTGCACGACCAATAACCCTTCACTTAACCATTTGTATATGTATGTGTGTGTGCGAGTGAGTGGCTGTGTATGTGTGTGGTGTGTGTGCAACAAGCCAGCAACAATCAGAACAGCGACAAAAACAACAACAACACTAGGGGCATTAAAAAGTCACCTTTGTTGCCAGGGGACGTGCACCACATTCACGTCGAGCGCGCCGGTTGTCCTTTTCAAATTGTCATTCTTCTTGTTTTATGCCCTGTAGTTCATGTTGCTGTTGTTGCTGCTGCTTCTGCTGCTGCTCTATTGTAGTTGCCAAACTAATTGTACGCAACAAAAAGCACAACAAATATTTTCTGTGTAAAGCATTTGAAAAATTCCCGTAAGGGGCAATTGCACTTGGTGACAACAACAACGGCAACAACAATAACATGAAATGTGAGTGCTTGGCTAAAATGAATGTGAAATGAGCAGGATGCAGAACAGAGGACGAAGGACTCGGGATGAGGCGTGCTTAAAAGGGCAGTTGTAGTTTCGCTATTATTGTTTTACTGTTTTATACCCTGTACTCTTTACTTAAAGCTTAAAAGGCATATCAGCTTGCAGCTAATTAAGTTGGTATATTGACAGATAAGAAGAGAATGTCCAGTCCGATTCTATTAGTGCTAGCCAGGATCTAAAGCCAAATTTGAAATGTTATATTTTTATAATCTTTAATTGAAATCGGTAAAAATATATATTGTAAATCGAAGCTGAAGACTCAAAATAAACGAGTTTGATATTATGTAATAACTATTAACTTTGAGTATTTTTCAATATGGACCATGCAGAGGTGGTTTTATTATTATACCCTGAACCCAATGAAAATGGGAAATCAGGGTATAATGGTTTTGTTAAAAGTATGTAACAGGCAGAAGGAGGCGTGGCAGACCCCATAAAGTATATATATTCTTGATCAGGGCGACGAGCTGAGTCGATTTAGCCCTGTCCGTCTGTCTGTCTGTCTGTCCGTCTGTCCGTATGTTTGAACGCGTCGATTTCAGAAGATATAGAAGCTAGAGACTTGAAATTTGAAACTGTAGGTCCGTATATTGCACGCGCAGATCAAGCTTATTTTTTAAAATCGATAACTGCTTCTGTTTTTTTGTTATCGATAAAAAACCTTATCGAAAATCAGTTATAAAATTATATCTTCTACACCTTTAAAGATAGAGTCTCGAAACTAAAAATGTAGAATCATGTGTATTTTATTTTGTCATATTTCACCCCCCACCCTCCAAAACACCCCCTTCTTTACAAGTTTGCAAAATACTTCAAATACTAGAGACTTGTGAGTTAGTACATACACACATTTAAATGTTATTATCACGGTCTGAAAGTTTTATCAAAATTGTCCGTCTACAAAAAAAGTTATTAAACAAATAAGTTCTCACAGTAAGCCTACACAGCAGCCCATGCCTGCTTATACGTGCGTGCGAGTGTGTGTATGTGTGTGTGCATGTGTAAGTAGAAATGAAGTGACGAATTATTGAAATATTAGTTCCTGGAAGGGTTCAGGGGATCTCGTAGTCGAGCAGTCTCGACTAGAGCTTTCTTACTTGTTTTAAAATAAAACTTTTATTGATTCTGATTGCGCGTGATGTTCAGACCAGAATTAAATAATAACAGCTTAGATTTTCGCTTAGGGTATTTTCAATTCAGGTAGTAAATCTGTAGTGTTACTTTATGTTATTGGAGCTGTTCTACAATCGCTATAAATTACGTAGCATCCATAAATATATATACAAAAAATATATATGTATATATGTAGCTATGTTAAAAAACGAGTATTTTCTTTTATTTTATTTTTCTTGTGTGTGTGTGTGTAGACCATTCCTTTATCCCTAACTTCTGACGCAGCCCTATTCGACTTTAGCGCCCCTTGCCGAATTTTATTACTGTCGCGGTGGAAAATTCAAATTAGAATTCACAGCAAAGCAAAAGCAACACCAAAAGCCAAATGAAACGCTATAAATTATCGCATCCTTGTTGGTGGTTGTTGTTGTTTTTGCGTGTTCTCGCTTCTAAACTGCTCCTGCCGCTGGCTTCCCCTTCGCGCATAGCCCAACATCTGGAGCAGGTAAATTTGAGCGCGATTTGTAACGGTTTTGGCTTTGTCGTAATTAAAGGACATCCCAACACGCTTCGCTTTGGGCACTTTGGCACTTTAATTCGTTTTTGCATTTCAAATTTCTAAAGAGGAAATTATTGTGACAGGTTTCCTTAATTTGTATATTATGTATGGCTAAATTTAGAGACTAACACATTTCAACTATGCAATACCCAGGAGAATTTCCTGATCATTAATAAGGCAGAGGTGCGTAAAGCAGGGCCTGTTTATGTTATCTTTTCAAGAACAGATACGATTTTTAAGGCAGCGAAAGAATAGCTTAAAGCAACGCCTTTAAGCTCTGAAAAAAAAACCCAGCAAATTATATCTTAAAGCAACGCCTTTAAGCTCTGAAAAAAAAAAAAAACAAACAACAAATTACATCCGTGTTAAATCTAAAACACTTAAAATTTCCCTTACTCCAAGCCGACGAGGCAGAAAGTAAAATTGGAGACCGCGAAATTGCGATGTCGCCTAATTCAACCTTCGCAAATGACCGCGGCCTCTCGAGTTGCCTCGAATCGCTGACCAAGCTAAGCCGCAAAGTATCCCTCTTCAGTTTTTCCCTGTCTGAGCTTAAAAATAACAAAATCAACGCTCTGCTACAAAAAGTTGATAAATTTAGTCCATAGCTGACACAAAGTCAAAAATGCCCAAGAAAATATAACTTTAATGAGTTTCATTGCGGCTTGGAGCATGGCCCTTCTATTATTTAGTACGCTGACTGGGCCGACTGTGGCTCCAATTTGTCAGCGTGCGCTGCGGTAGACAATAAAAAATAAAATTTTAATAGAAGAAAAATATAAAATTTACATAAATTTACTTTTTAACTCAAAGTAATCTCAAACCACTGCCAAATTCCTGAAGACCAGAAATCAGCGTGAGTCGGCCGGATTTTCTTTGATTTTAGTCGGATAAAAAGTTCGTGCAGAGAGCAGAAAACAAGGGAATTTTACTTATATTATATTGAGATTAACTTACTCCGAGAGCTCATTTTGGGTCATGATTACATTTTAGACATACCTGAAATGAAAAACAAAGGAAATATTATTTTAGCATCTTTTATTGTTTCCTAATCATTTTTCAAGTAGTTTGTCAGATAAATTTGTAATATATGTAGGCTTTTATGTGTACCCTCAATCCATTGAAAATGTAACAGACAGAAGGTGGCGTGGTTGACCCCATAAAGTATATACATATGTTCTTCATCCGGATGACGAGCTGAATTAATCCAGCCTAGTCCGTCTGCTTGTTCGTCTGTATGAACGGAGCGATCTCGTAAATTACAAATGCTAATGACTTGAAATTTTACATGTATACTCAAGTATATCATACGATATTTCAATAGGTCATGGCATTTCGATAACTTATCCTACTTCCTTATTATCGATGGTAATCAATAATTTTGTTTTTTTCAAGCTTAATTTGGATACCGTGACAGTTGAAGACTTCCCACATCAGTGTGAGCCCTTGATATCAAAGCAAAGACTTTGTAATTTTTACATTTTGTATACTACATCCCCTTCGCCATAAATTTGAAAAATCGTATTTCAAGTACTAGAGACTAGAGGTGGGCATGGGCCGAAATTTTGCACCCAACCCGACCCAGCCCATGGGCCGAAGAGAAAAATTTTACCCGCACCCGAATGCTACAAAATTTTTGCAACCCGAACCCAACCCGCCCGACTGACATTTTTTTTAAATTTCAGTGAAAAATACAATTTTTATGCTTTTATGCTTATATTTACTAAGTAATAGTAGAAATTAAAAAAAAAAACGCACTTAAATTACATATTTGTATACAAAAAAAGTATTATATCTAGATTCGCGCTTGCAACAGCACACAAAATCTAGACGCTTGCCGTCGCACTCCACGTGCTTAAAATTTTTCCACACATCACTTTTTCCAACCGTATTATCAACTAGTTTGTATTGAGCGTCAACGGCACTAATAGCTCTCTGAACTTCAGCTTTCGTTTTTGATAAAAAATCGTCAATATCATTTTCATTCCCGAACGACATTTCTTCTGTTTCTTTTTTCCACCGAGCTTTTTTTTAGTGATCATAATTGTAATAGATGGTGATGATAATTGTAATTGAGATAATCGATAACAAACGTAATCGGTAGTGTACACAAAGTTAAGAAAAGAAAATATTTGCAATTAAAATTGAAAACATGTAAATATTTCACAATTGCGTTCTCATATTTCCAAATTATTTCGGGTAAAACGGGTTGAGCGGCGTAACCCGCAACCGCCCGCACCCAACCCTAAACTCGATTTTCCAGCCCATACCCATGGGTACCCGCGGGTACCCACGGGTACCCGACAAAAACCCAGCCCATGCCCACCTCTACTAGAGACATATGCTTTTGCAATTACACACAATTTAATGCTATTGTCACGTTCTTACTTTTGAACTTTCTTTATTCATAAGTCAGATGATCCTTTTTATAAGTATTTTCATACATCTCTAAAATCAATATTTTATTAATTATTATTAATCAATTATAAGTGAATAAAATTTGTATGACTTGCTTTCAACCGCATTTTTGATGCGAGCCACAGAGCAGAAGCACTCACTGGAGTTGGAAGCGAGAGGCAAGCGATCCATTGACAATAAGTCAACGATTACAAATAACTAGTTGCAACTTTACTCCATCTACTGGTTGTGCTCGTGGTCTAGCGAACTAATTAAAGGGCTACAACTCGGCTGGCTCTCATGCTTTGGTGCTTTGGTGTTCGGTGTTTGGTTGACAACAACAGGAAGATGACAACAGCAACAAAAACAATGGGCAAACAAAGGAAGAGACAACAAACAAACAGCAAGGCGACTGTGGCGCAGTTTGCTGTGATTTAATTAATTTCAATGCATAACGTCAACTGTGAAACCGGAACCAGAGACCGAGCCCAAGCCCTAGCCCGAGTCTGAGCCCAAGCCCAAGCCCAAGCCCATAGCCCATGTCCGACGGAGCAGTCAAACTTGACACCGAAAACCGAACCCGAAAGAGAGCCTCAACTAGAGCCGCAGAAGGACGAGGACAACAGCGTTTGGCGTCAACTGGACTGGAAAATTAAATCGAGTAAAATTTTTTGTGACTCTTTGCTTTAAATTCCACGTTATAAATAAATGCTGTGAGCTGCCTTGACTGCCCAGAATGATGAGCGAAGAAAAACGGAATGTAGATAGGAAATCCTGCCAGCTGGGCCAGAGCCCAACACCAGTCGCCCCACAACTATAACAACTCCATCTGGGCCTTAAAGTTTTCATTTTCGTAGTACTTGCTGTAAACATTTTTCCACGACATTGCGTCCGCAGTTCAATTAGCATTTTGCATATCTGGGACAGAAACATACGCGACGAGGGCCTCTGCAGAGAGAATTTTGCTAGGTTGTAAACGTGTTTTGAAACTCCTTTATAATATACTTAAACTTAATTTTTTCAAATCATATTTGAAACTTACAGAATATGCTTTAAAAAAACAAACAGATTTGCAGGTCCAACTTTAAAGCGAATTATTGTTCTCTCTTTAAAAGTTAGATTTGCAGTATGCATTTGATCTGAATTAAATTGTCCAGTTAATATACGCATTTAAAATGTAAAATGTGCAAAATGCATATTAAAATGTTGTCTGCTAAACAATCTAAAAAGCCTGCCTCAATTCAATGCTGTGCGCTGGATTTCTATTGGTATCTATAGAAATTATGCAGGCAAATTTATTACAGCACAGAATTTAAATGAGTTGAAATCGTTGTCATTGTTTTATTTATACAAAATGTGTGCTTTGTTGTTGCTGCAATAATGAAAGTTACTCAATTGGAATATTTCAGCTTATGTGCTTAACACACACACACACACACACACACACACACACACACACACACACACACACACACACACACACACACACACACACACACACACACACACACACACACACACACACACACACACACACACACACACACACACACACACACACACACACACACACACACACACATACACGCACACACATACCCATATACGAGAACAATGAAAGTGAACATTTGACAATGCAGTTCCATTCCTGACAGACACCATGAACTGTGCTGCAGCTGTACCCGAGGGACTCGCCAATTTATGCGCCACTCCCCCTTTTGGGTCGCATGTCCTGCGAAAGTTGGTGCCCCAGTCCATTAGTCAGTTGGTGGTCCTTTGTTGACTTCATTCAGTTTTGCGGTACATTTGCTTTGTATTTTTGCTCCTCATCTCTTTTCCGCTCGCATTGCATTGACATTTGGGTCTTTTTAAACGCCCTGACTGGCTCTGAAATCAAGCGAATAGCTTTCGTTGTCCTCAATATGCTCTCATCCAGTTGGAGGTCAAAATTAATGGCAATCAAAGCAGTTTGGCTCGCATGTATTTGCAGCTGGTGAGCAAATGGTCGTTTCTCTCGGCTTGAAATTGAAGAGTTGTTATCTTAGGAAGAGTTAGTTTTTAATAGACTCACGGAATGAGTTTGTGGGGACTCAACGAGAATAGAAAATATATTCATATAAACTATTAATTTTTCTTCAGGGAGTAAGCGAGTTTTAAAGGCGGCCCTCGAAGCGGGAGAGTTTAATTTTCGCCCAAGTTGCATACACAAAGACAATCGAAAATGTCTGTGAGAACTCTATTAAACATCCTTTAGAGCGCGCGAAGTACAAGAGAGATGATGGAGTAGGTGCAGTAGCGCAGACTTCAACGGTAGCTGGGCAGACGACAGAGTACAATAGGGTTGAGTCCCAAAGTTGTCGCCTTGGCTATATAAACCTAGCGCACAGGAGCAACAAAAATGGCGCAGTAGCAAATATTACCAAGACGAAGACACAACGCAGCTGCCTGGCTGGCTGGCTGGCTGGCTGCTGTGGATGAATATATTTGTTTTAGGGATAAAAGGAATTCAGTAGGGCTTAAAAGTGCGGATGAGTGCCACTTCATGAGCAGCACAAGGAGCAAGACGACTCACGCGACAATAACGACGACGAGGACGATGAGCAGGAGGCGAGTCTGACAATGAGTCTTAGAGGTAAGCGTTGGCAGAGAGCTAAGGGCTGCGCCGAGCGGGTCCTGGGCACAAACAAAGCGCGCGAAAAGCGCTCAAGAAAACACCGAAGAGTTAAAAATGACGTTAAAGTAAACAAGATGAAAATTAAAAGCCGGCAACACGACGCAGTGCAGAGCTGAAGCAAAGCCGAACACACAGCCAGTGCAAGGATTTGATTTAAAAATGGAGTGGTATTTAAATAAGACCTTGTTGCATATTCACAAGCGCTTCGTCGAATGGCGATGTGTGGCAGCCAGAAGCAATTTTAGTTGCAGCTTAATTGTCATTGCCACTGGGGCAACGGCTGGCTGCTCCAACTAGGTGCAGGTGGAAGTGGAGCTGGAGCTGGAGCTGGAGTTGGAGTTGGAGGTGGGGCTGGAGCCGGAGGTGGAGGTGGAAACTACTCCATTTACAATTTTTTGCCCACGTTCGGCTTTTGTGTGCACTCCCTGAATAATTAAATACAGCCAAAAAGAATGCAAATGTGGTTCGCTCTGCAACATTTTAATACCAAACGCGTTTTTTTGCTAGCTGCATGAACCACCTGTGCAAGATTATTCAGTAAAAATACCATTATATATTTTTTTTTATTCATGCTACGTTAAAAGCTCACTGTGCTAATGAGCTAGGATTTTAAGAGCTGTCCTGGTTTTCAGCCCAAGCACGCACAGTGCTTGTTATTATACACACATTAAGTTATACGTAAATACGTCCAGAGGGAGACTGCAAAAAGAGATCCTGGAAAGTCAGTTTCTTGGAGAAACAATATAAGACAGAAGGAAATCCGAACCACAAACCTTCCAAAATTGCTCTGCAAAAGAAACTCAAAAAAAAAACCATGTCAAACTTATTTTCCATGACACATTTGAATGCAAATTTATGCAAAGCGTGTCAATGTGCAAAACAAACAAACAATTCTGGTTTATCCTGAGACTGCAACTAAGAAGCAATGCGAAACAATATTCCCACCCTTGCATCCAGCCGAAAACTGTGCCAGGGCATAGCTCACATATTGAGAATAAGCCAGCTTGGGTGCTGGCTGATTGACGTGGCCAACAGCACTCGTCTCTCTAATCCGTTAATAGAAACATTAACGAGGCATTTTTCGAAAATTATTTCAAGCACGCGACACCATCGCAGCCATCGCAGCCATCGCAGTCATCGCAGTCAACCCGCCAACCCGCCAACCCGTCAACCCGCCAATCTGCCAACTCGCCAACAACCGAGTAAATCAGCACTGGCATGTTCAAGTCAGCTGGCTCTTCAGCACGTCAGTCAAGTTCAAAGCGGAATCGTGTGGGCAACACGGGTTGTTGTTAGTTTGCCAACGCAATTGGCTGCTGCTGCTTAGCTGCTTGGCTGTTTCGCAGTTGGGCTGTTTGGCTTTCAGAAGAAGATGAAGAAGAAGAAGAGACCAGTCACGTGACGGGCGTCGTGAAAAACATTTTCATTCCGCTTTAATTTGGTCGATCGTTAACCCTTTACCACTGACTTTTGGGAGGACCCTCTTTGCAACTCTGGCTGGCAATCAGAACGCCTCCTGTTGTTGCCTGTTCGCCAACTCGCCAGCTCGCCAGTTTGCCTGTTTGCCTGTAAAGTTGAAGTAGCCCTAAATAATTGCATTGTAATGTGAAATAGCAACCACCCAAAGGTATACCCCAAGTCGTCTCCTACTTGCAACCCATCCCTCCACGCGACCCCAGTTATTTTTGCACGTTCGCCTCGCCACACACAGCTCGCACCGCACACCACACTCAGTGCAGTGCATTGTGTTTATGTGTCGGTAATTTCCAATCTCACTTTGCAATCGTTTTACAACATTTTGCTTTTATTTTATGTCAGAGCGTTGCCGGCGAGCTTTTGATAGCCAACTCCTCGCCCAGGACTTGACTCGCTGTTGCGCAAGTTTTTTTTTTGTTTTCGTACCCATCTCCACTCTTTGTCCCTGTTCCCTGCTCTCCGCTATCCTTGATACTTTTACTCTTATTGCAACTTACTATTTATGTGTCTGCTGCAATTAAAGCGGAAACTAGTCGAGTGCCACAGTGGAACTGCTGCGAAAATATTGCGAGAGCTTCATATCGGAAAATGAGGAACGACCGGATATTGTAAAATCTAGATTTTTTCAAAGAGCTCAGAAATATATTTTCTGACTAATTTAATTTAGTATTAATTGATCATCAGAGATAAACCATTCAGCCAGTCGCTGTATTAAATCTTTTCGCTTGATGTGGCCCATAGTACAGGCCTAGAGTTCAGAGTAGAGCAGTATTGCCTGTCCATAAGCATACAGCTTCTGTCTAATTTGTTTTAAATCGATGACCAGAAACGTGCAGACTTTACATTACCTCAGTTCGCATCTAAATAAAGAAAATGATTAGGATGCACAAAATGCAGTTTGTAGGATGTAAACACTTAAACTGTGCAGGGCAATAACACAAATACTATTAACCGAACAAAATTTAAAATAGGAAGCAATCTTTGGGACATATACTAGGTAGTTAGCTAGCTAATCAGCGATTAGTAACATGTGGCTCTATATCCGCTTAATTTCTAAAAATTATATTACACCAAAATCGAAAAGACAATAGTTTCTTTTCAACTCGCATTATATTTATTATATCCAGTCAAAAAAATAATACAGCAATTAAAAATTTCCATATCCAAGTAACTAAATAGTGTTTTTTTTTTCAGTTGGCGGTTTGGTCTTCAATACTTATCCTTTAAGGATATTGTAATAGTATATTTGATTGCAAAAAGATTTGTTATGAATCTCTAAAAATGCTTTTGCTTATACAATGACCTGTTATTTGATACACATCTTCAATGAAGGTTGAAGCAATGAAGGTAAAAAAGCTCCTGTACTTCGGTCTGTATCTTGATCGTCCCTTAAGTAAATTAATTTTGGTTAAATGTAATACCCATATCCGGACCATCAGGGACAGAGAACCACCTCTAAGCCATTATTTCAAACAGATCAGAGCTAATTGTTTTTATTAATATTTGAATATTGACATCTTACCAATATTATTGTTGATTAATCTTCAATTCAAAGTCAAGAGTGACATCTGAATTTTCTTAAATATAATTCCGTTGTTAGTAACAGCGGAGTTCAATCCAAGAACTTATTTATATCAACAAATCTTAAAGTGAGCTAGTACCGCTAGAGGATTAGTCCATTTAGTTATATTAATTGGAGTATATCCTAGTGACTGTAGTCATAATAACAGAACGTAAGTTCTGCAATGGGCTACCTTTTTTGACAGCTGAGAAGGTACTTTATCTAGGTTGCTTAATCATTAGCAGCTTAAGTTGTTCCTTTTTTATGCTTTGTTCATTGTTTGGATTCTTTGCTGTGCATTTTGACGCTCGATTACTTTGAGTAAAAAGTAACTTTTGTTTGATTCATTTTGCTACTAAATGTCTAGCAATTGGCGAACCTCTCTTAATCTCTCTTTCTCTCTCTCTCTCTCTCTCTCTCTCTCTCTCTCTCTCACTCTCTCTTTCTCTTTTCTCTCTCTCTCTCTCTCTCTCTCTCACTCTCATTCTCTTTCTCTCTCTCTCTATCTCTCTGGCTCAGATAATTTCGTTCCGCTCCTATTTACTCTTAAGACTTGTAATCGACTCGAAATTGACTCGTGAGACGTGTCAAATCAAGGAAATATACATATATCTATTATATTAACTTAAAACTTAAAACTTTATTATTGAGTATTGCAATACATTTGTTAATATTAAACTTACATATCAGTTATTTACAATAACAGGGATTAATAAAACATTTTCATACTACTGAAGTAAGCACTTTCAAATGCTAGCACCGAATGAAAGGTCAACGCCCTCGTCAAGTGAACGGAGCAACCACTTGATCATTAGAATGAACCATGCGGCGGCTGCATCTGAGTGAACCAGTCATGAGCCGAGGAGTTAGCAGTTCCGCACGCATTTTAACAGCTCCGAGCCATTGAGAACGTAAATCAAGTGCAACATTTTGAAGCGACAGACCCAGCAGCTTCCTCCGGCTTGCCTGGCATTCCCGTGGCAGGTTTATTTTATTTTAATTTTGAACAATTTGTTACTTGCATGGGGCTGTCGAGGCACTCAAAGTGGTGCACAGGTGCACAGTGCATCGGGCTTGCACAAATGCAACACACAAAGAAACAAAACTGTTTTTGGCTGCTGATATGCTGCAGTATAAGAGATAGCATAAAGAGCCGTTGACTTAGCCAGGTAGCTGATCTCCTACTATTCCAGTTCCAGAAACAACCAAATCAATTGAATTAAAAGTTTGAAATATATCAACTCACTGTGAAATATACCAGTAAATCCGACTGGATTTTCCCAGCAACCTCCTTTAAGTATGTGTGGAAGAGACGGGATCCCATTTTAGAATCTATCTTAAAATGTTGATATTCTTATGGAGATCGATAAACGTTCTTGAACTAGATATAGTATGGACTGGCAGACGCCCAAACATATAGATTTGATCGATGGTCAAAGTGTCAATATTATGATGAAAGTTTGTAAAAATTGATCAAAGTAAAAAATAAATAAATAAATACAAACGTCTTCGAGCATTGCCTCAAATAAATATTTTTTCAAATGTTCCCGAAGTGGAAAAACTTTAATGTTTTTCTTATGGGGATACTGTACAAAGAGTCTTTCTATAATATATATCGAGAGTGTGCAAGTTTCGGTGTTCTATATTTTCCCATGATCCTATACTAATGGTAACACTGAGTGAATGAAACAAGGCAGGTTGCCAAGTAACAAGAGCTGCAAAGTAACAAGAGCTATGTTGACCCTAGAAACATTTTTAATTGCGAATTTAATAGATACACAAGCACACGCTAACCGGCACGGGGACACAGTGCGTCCGACACACCAGTATCTGGAGGGATACGTAGTTATATATTCCACGGTATTCTAGTGCTAAAATGGCAACTGGTGTGCAGTGAAATGTGCTCGACCTAACAAAAGCAACAGCAACAACAACAAGTGAAACAATTCCAATAGGAATAACGAGAATAACGCATACGCCGCGTTGTCCCATTTGAAGTTGTTCGCGTATACATAATATTTATGTTGGAGGCAGAAAGCCAAAGGATTAGTCGCTGTAAAGCATTCAGCACCAGCAGCTGAAAGGAGAGGCAAACAGAGCATGAAGAGTTTAATTGCTCAAAATGGAATAAAAACTAAAGTGGCCTTTGCCATGAGCTGAACAAGCTGCGCAATTTCCCGTGCTTTTATGATATTTTATTCAATCAAAGTAAATCAAATCAAATCAAATATATATTGCTATGCACTGAAATGCAATTTCTTTTGGTTTGACAGTTCCTCTTGAAAACCAAAAACTAAAAACTATATGTGATTAAACTAGATATATGCAAAACAGACAGTTGCGTAGATTAAGGATTGGAATGGTTAGTTTCTCTATTTAGCTCAGAACTTCAATTCCAAAGTCAAATTTTGCCTCATGGCCTTTAAATGTTGTGTCCCATCAACACAGATTTATTCAGAGTGCTCAGCGCTCGTATGCAAAATCAACTTTAATGCTTTTATCATTTCGTGTGTCCTCGTTGGCACATTTGCCACACACTTGTGTGCATTTTGTGTGTTTTTTTAGAAATGTTGTTTGGAAAGCGAAATGCTCATTTCAAATGAAACTCAGAAATTCCATGCAGCACTGCGCACTTTGCTTTGCCGTCCTGCTTCCATGGCAGAGTATGCATTACCAGCCATGCGTGAAAATCAGGCCAAGCGCGTGAGAGCTAAATCTATTGTCCGCATTTAGTATTTGGCACAAAGCACACCGAACTAATGATGATAATCTCCTGCGTAGCTTGTGGGTGAATTCACAATATCCTTGGAGTGCTTGAATTTGATCAGGCCGAAAACGAGTTGAGCTCGCCACAGCTTCCATAGTCGGTTTTTTTATAGAGAATCGCGACTTTTTGTGCGTCTCCATTTGAGTGTGAATGTCTAGATAAGCATTAAATAATTGAAATGCATACAAATGATGACTCTACCTTGATGATCACATCATCATATACAAGTTATCCCGTCGATGAGGCCTTTTTTTTATAAATTTGGAAATTGGAATATCGACAGACTTGAAATTAAAGACATTGGTTAAAAATACAAATTCGTTTACTAACCCTAAAATAAATTTACAGCGAGAAACTCAAAACTTACAAATTTCATTACTGTGGACTTCCTCTATTAATTTGTCAATAATTTCTTTTTAGATATGCTTCTGTGGCCAGGTATAACGAAAATAGCCGTATCTGTCAATGTTTTGGAGATAGAGCTCCAGTTATCTTACTTCAGAATACTTCCCGCAGCAATGTTCTTACTTATTCTATTAGCGATTCTATTTGACATTAAAATTTAGTTCAAATCTTAAGGGAAATCAATCCTTAAGTTTTTCCTAGCTCTAAGATGTTGATTCACTTCAGATACTTTTGCAGTCTTGCTTCAAATGTCATATTCAGTTACATACATTTCAAAATTTCAGACAGTGCTACAAAATAAAAAATAAAATGCCATTTTGCTCCATCTTCGTATTGCTCTACATAGTCAAAAGGAAATGCGACAATGAATTCCACAGAGCGGAGATTACTCGGAGACTCGATTTCCGAACCTCAACTGTCAACTCCATAATGTTAATTTCGGGAAAATGTCGACCTCTCCTAATTTTTCAACGAGCATTTCGGAAACTACTTAAATAAACGCAGAAAAATTTGTTGTACATTATTGTAAAGAAACGTAAAATGAAATGGAGTAAAGTGTCTGCAATAACCAGATGCCATCTGATTTAATTAAAAATTATCCTATATATATATGTTTTGAAAAGTGTTGAAAACTATTAGTGCTAGAGGCTTAAAAAATTGAAATATGGCATATACTTTTGGAGATACTCTATTTATGGTGCAAATGCGTTAATATGCGCCCATGGTGGGCGTGAAAAAGGAAAGGAAAATATATAAGTATATATATTTATGTCCATTAGCCAAAGTTTTGGAGATAGATCTCCAACACAGATAGTCATGTAATGCAGTCTTCCTCTAGAAATTTGTTAAAACTTATTTAAAGTTTGAATCATATAATTCGACTGAACATTCTTACTTGTTTTTCAATTTATTTTCTATAGTCACTACAGATTATTTAGCCTATTGTGAATATGATGTTTGTGCTTCGATCTGGAGATCTCTCGCTCTAGTTCCCAATCAAGCAATGCAATCAAATATTCGATGTGAAATTGAAAAGAAAGAGTTTGATTTTAAATATATTTAAAAATTTTGGACCAGATATATTTGATATTATTTTAATAAGCGTAGAGCAAGAACCAAAAACAATTGCAATATAATATATGCGCAGAGAATAGAAAGTTATTCAGTTATTTTATCGAAATTCACTACACGAGTCAGAAAATTCTTCCTTCTTTTATTTTTATTTTTTTATTTTGTAGATAGAGTCCCGCGAGAGCTAAAACCATAATAGTATTAGTGGCGTTCTTAGTGCTTTTTTCTCATTTTTATTGTTTACCAAATAAATTTTTTCATGTTTAGATTTAAAATCGTAAAAGTAAAATAACTATAACAAGAAGATTCGAACAATACAGAGACTTTGTGGCTCCTGAGACTTGTTGTATATTCGACTCCATGTAGATGATGACTGATGAAATAGTAGCATAATGGGCCTTTTTCGATGTTTTACACTGCTTATGCAGCTCATCTGCGTACGTAAACTGGAAGGGAATGCAATTCACAATAACGGATTCGTCCAGCTCCATGGGATAATTGCGACCATTACAATAGAAGCGGCCTTCGCTGTACACAATGTTGTAGCATTTAGTCAACGGTCCCTCGTAGAATACAATGAGCAGCATTGAGGAGCCAAAATAGTCGGCGCGCTGCCAGATGGAGTAAGGCGCGTTAATGGCGGGGTTGCGATCCTTATATTGCAGCCGAATTTGGCGTTCATACTTTCCGTGGCACACAAACTCCAGTATGTGGCCGTCGATGAAGGAGCAGTTCTTTAAGCTTAACGTGGAAACTGTGGCGGGGTGAAGGAGTAGAAGCAGCCAAAAAGCAATCAAGTTTATAATGTAAGCTCCTGCGCATTGGGGGCTTACTGGCATGGCCTATAATATTGCAGCAAATAGTTTGAAAGTCATTTTTGACAATTTGTTCAAGAATGAGACACGAAAATCAATGTTAAAAAGTGGTTTGACCGAACTGTCACAATTTGTACATATGAAAATCCTTAAAGAACCAAAAAAATGTGTAATTTTGCTTGTACAACCGTCTTGTTTGGTTCACTGCTAATGACCTTCAAAATTTCTCCATGCTCTGAGGTCCCAAACTTGACTTCTCCGAATACCATCAGCAATTAAAACCAATTTCATGGATTATTGACACTTTATTCGTTGATATTGTTTCAAAAAATAGTATTTTTATGGTTGCGACACGTAGTTTTACACTAAATGCAAAGTTCCCGATGATGTTCCCTAAAGAATCTTTGGTATTTGGCGTTGATGCACAAATGCATATATAATATTTGACTGACATTTCAGAATGGAAATCCGATGCTCATGTGCACTCTTATATTTATTCGGTTTGTGAGTAAAACGTCTCAAAACAAATGAAAATTTGGTAAGCTTTTAATCAATGCCTTGTTAACCTTCTATTATTACAATGCATTTAATTTTTTTATAATAATTAGAAGAGCTAAGGTAACCAAGATTAATAAAAACATACTTATTGTGTTTGCAGAGTAAATATCTTAGTTCGACAAGGTATTTGCAGAGGATTCACTATTAACGTTCTCCATGTGGAAAGGAGACGAAAGCATAATGAGACGAAAGACTAGCAGCAAATCAGACTCTGGCTTGTCGGAAAGAAGCGCTGATGATAATATGATGAAATGCTTTGCTTGCTGCGATTACACATTCCCTAAAGTTAATCTAGTCCATCCAGTCTAAAGTTAATCTAGCAGTGGGCTAGCACTGTAGTGTACTAAATATATTTTGCAAAAGTTCGGTTGTCTTTGAAGTTGTCATCAACTGATCTAGAATTTATTTACTCTACTTGAAGGTCAGCTACCGGCTTTCAATACTGTTCCTGCTCAATACTCTTAGATAAAATATAAAAAAACAGAAATTCTATAAGTTTCTGATCTGATTTCATTGGGTTGGGTTAGATATCGAGAATGGCTCTTCCATTTTATGGAGGGATGAGAATATGTGTGTAATTATGGGGTTTGAAAGTAAAATTGTTCCCTGAGAATTTTCAGTCAATTCAAAATTTGTACGTATCATGTTGATCAACGCATCAAAATTAAGGCTTGTGCTGATAGTAGGTCGTCTTCATTTACTACTGGCAACACGATCCTCGTTTTACAACTGCTCCATGTTTTTCCATAAGCCAATGCACAGAGTGTGCCGTGGAAGACTGCCGCATCGACTTCACCTCCATTATCGGGACACTTATGCTCATGACAATGTTCCGTATGCCATCTTTACACCAGATCCTCTAATGTCGTTCGTCTTTGTCACAATGCATGAGTCCCCGATAATGCAGTGTGATAACCTCACTATTCTAGACTTTAATCTATTCAAGTGTGATTCGGATCAGAATGTCAAATTTGCGCTTTCTATAATATTCTGTTTTACATATCCATTTCATTATGTTGGGGAGCTCACAGACAATTGTATGAACACGAGGATATCAAGATATCGCATTATAGACAAATGCATTTTACATTATGCTGACGTCGAAAATGCAGGCAAAATGTGGACTACAGAACCGTGGCGCAAAGTTGCCACGATCACTCCGCTTGCTCTTCTGTTTGCGAGTTGGGCTCTCATAAATTTTGCATATGGATAACGATTGTGTTTCGAACTATTTCATATAGCACTGAACGTAGCATGCTATATCGAATAGTTCGAGATGTGAACGGGATCCAGATGCCAAATTCAAAGAATATTCCGTCTCAACGCAAAATGTACATATATCTAGACAAACTGATCAAGGTCTAAGCACCAGCTATAAATGAATATAAAAATTCTATAGCTTAAATAAAGAACTACTCACATCGATTTCCAATTGGCTGTTGGCAACACTCACTAATTGGCCAAGCTTAATTTCTCGAACTTCGAAATGTGGGGTAAAAAGTTTTTTATTGGTTCGGAACTGACAAAGAAATATTTTAAGATTTATTTAGTTTGCTGCTAGAGGCCAGTTCGTCATCGTAGAGGGTTATTTGTTAGCGTGTGTGTAAAATTTCACAGGACACAAGCGAGCAGCGACGAAGCAGCCACGAAATTTATTGCGTGTCTCCAAAAGTAAGCGAGGTCTAAGATTAGGGGAAATTGATATTAAGAAATTGCATGAAATGCTTAAATGAAGCGTAAAAATAAACACACCCGTCTAATGGACTGCCTGATTGCTGTCTCTCAGAACTCGCATTTCGGAGGAATTGGTTGCACGACAAGCGCTGGGCTCTGAGCTCTGAGCCCTGAACCCTGAGCCCTGAGCCACTGTCCCTTAGCTAACGTGAAATGTGTATTAAAAATTCTTGGAAAACTAATCAATGTCGAATGTATTTTGATTGTGTCGAAGCGACAGCGAAAACGCCACAGCGACAGATCAAAAAGCCGCCCGCCCTCACGGTTGACTCCATCGATTTCCAACGCTGAGCAGACGAGCGCGTGATTAGATGAAATTAGATAATAATTTCCTTTGTTTCTTGCCATCCGCGGCCATAAATTTCAGGTGACATGTGCTGAATGAAGGAGTGCCGGCTGCTCCTATCTCATGCTGTACGATGCCAAGAAAGGTAACTTTGCTATCTATAATCAAAGCTTTTCAAATGTTACTTCCTTAAATCAGTCAGTTAGTCAGTCAATCAATTGTTTTTGTATAAGAATATTGATTTTATTTATTCCTTCTATAGCATAAATCGACACGTTTATCCTTATATTGAATGTGTCTCGGATGATGTAGAGAAAGCTAATGGTGGTTATAAATCATTTAAAAAACATATACAGTCAGTAGTAATACAATGACCTAGTTCACTTTTTACGCTATAAAGTTCACAAAAAAACAAACTATTTAGTAAATCACTTATTGACTGTCCATTCATCTCTGTAGTGATCGGTTTGTTCTAATAAGCTACAATTTGTTAAGTAATTTAAACATTTCAAATTCATCTAAGCACTTAATTAGCTAAACTTAACAATTCCATATTGACATATTGGTTGCATTTGCAGTATATTGTCAACCCCAATTTTTTTAGTCCTGTGAGAAAGGTCTCACAGGGATTATAATTCGTTGGGAAATAAAAGCGAATCGATAAAACAAGATAGCAGTTGAAGTTATGAGTTGGTTTCATCACATGCAACAATGCGATTCTTCCATCCATTGTCCCAGGAGAAGCTGTCGAATTGACATTTCTACTTAACAATCGACAAAGTGAATTTAAATTTTTAATCGGGTTTCGAGCTGCTTACTGCAGCAGCGACACACATTACTTTTATTAATATGATTTTCGCTGCACTCGAGTGGATTGCAATTTTACATTTTGTAATTTACATTTTAATATTCTGTTGGGCCTGGGTGATGAAGATGATGAAGATGCCAGTGTCAATGCATGTCATTGTGTTCAGCAATGAACAGCCATTTATCTGCAATTATTTGCTTTAAGCATTAAAACACAAAAGTTGCGCGTCTGCTCAACTCCGGGATGCGAATTGCTTTGGGCGCCTGCGAAAATACTTCAGCTCTAATGAACAATAATAATCTGTTCATTGTGTCCTTCGGGACCAGCGTCGGATCGGCTGAAAATGTATTTTTGACTGCTGTTAGGCGAGAATTCCGCTGTGCATTCCATAGTTATCTTAATCCAGTCTGGGGCCCTCTTTAAAAACTTAAATCGTAGTACAGATATGTACAATATATATATTTATATGTGTATTAGCATAAATAAGTCATCCTCTGGAGGTAATAATTATAAACGAGTCTATGCCGTAGCTTTTGTTTGTTTATCTTAAATGATCTTTGAATATCTAAATTATATTGCATATGTCTTTTAGTAATAGACATTTAAGAAGTCTTCGACTTACAGAGTAGACTTCGAAATACCATAAATTCCGACAGATCTGCGTTTTAATAACCCATTGAAAATTGGAAATCTGTGGTTTTGTTAAAATGTATATATCCGCCATATCTTTTTGGTCTTGGGTTGTTAACGCGAATATACATTCCAAGTTTCAATTCCCTAGTGCTTCAACTACCATGGTTTCTGCGATACCGGAAAATTCATTTTGTAATTTGCCACGCCTCTAGTGAGCGGATCAGGAAAATTTTTATCTCTTTATAATTCGAGGGCATACATGAATTTATTTTCCAAATTTCAAGTCTCTAGCTTCAATAGCGGCGAAGTGGATTGCATTCATACGGATAGACGGACGGACATCAAGACGGACAATGCCTAATAATAAATGAGTATAATAATTCGTTTATTTTCTTTATACAATAGAAACAACACATGCACACACAAATATGTTGTGGGATCTAAATTGCTAAATAACTTTTCTGTAGATGGAATATCTTCATAAAACTTTGAAACCGTAATAATATTTACGGTATGTACGGTATGTATTTGCCAAAGCAGTAGGCTCTAGAACTTGAACTTTTTGCGAATTTGTAGGAAAAGGGATGAGGGACGGTATAACAAAAACCGAATTTGAATAAAATACATATGAATCTATTTTGAAAACTTGGAAACTCTAGCTTTAAACACGTACGATTTAAATGTATAAATGATTTTTGATAAGGATTTTAATCGATAACACTAAAGCCGAAATAGTTATTGATTTTTGAAAACGAACTCGATCTGCGCGGGTCTCAAGCTTTTGTACTATCTGAGATCGACGCATTCATACATACGGACAGACGGACGGCCGGACGGACAGAGCTAAATCGACTTAACTCGTCGCCCTGATCAAGAGTATATATACTTTATGGGTTCTGCCATTATACCCTGACTTCCAATTTTCTATGGGTTCAGGGTATAACAAAATAAAATAAAAGTTTTTAAAATATAACTAGTCGAGACTGCTCGACTACAAAATCCCCTGAGCCCTTCAAAGAACTGATAATTCAAAAATATTTGAATTCTTTACGTTTACAAAAGAAACAAACATGCACACACACACACACATGCGCACGCAAGAATTTAAAATGGAAACTCGAGAAAGTACAATATAATGTAATGTAACTATAATGCACATGGTTTTTTTAACTAACCACTTAGTCACTGCAACCGCCCCTCCCAGAAACCACCAACCAACATCTGAGCCTGTTGCTGGGTGTTGCTAGCATATGGTGCATGGAGTGAAGGTGGGTAGCACCCATAGCTATGACAACATATCTCGTAAACAGTATAGTCGTTGGTGTCGCCATGGCGAGGGATGCAGTTGTTTTATCTAGCTTTCTCTCTGCTTCCCAAAGTGTAGAGAAATTAAATATATTTAAATACAAAATTAATGTGCAGACCTGTTCTTGTTGCAGTTGCATAATTCATTAGTCGATGTGATACTTAAACTTACAGATATAATAAAGAGAAACAAACTTATGGTCTGTACCTTAATGTGATCATATTTAGTTTACTATGTATGTATAAAACAATCGTAGAATGATGGGAATATGATCGCAGACTCCAGAGTATCTTCTTACATTCCCGGACAGTCCAGACCAGATCACTCTTACTTGTTATACTAGAGCTATGAAATTTCACTTTCAGTTCAATCTTAAACTATGTAAGACTCGGCTTGTATTACTATTTCCGCCGCAAGGTAAATATTAAAAGCTTTAGAAAAATATCAAGATGAATAATGAATAAATAATTTCAGATTTATCCAAAATGGTTTAATAAATACAACTATCTGAACTTTCATAGTATTACATTTCTCATCCTGTATGTTCAATATAACCTTTCTCAACCATCTTCAGTTGCTAAAAGGAGTACAAATCAACCAATTAACTTACAATAACTCGGATTGCCATAGTGTGTTGTTGTTGTTAAACCCCTGACGGCCGTGGTTGCTTTTGCTGTCAACTACAGAGTTTCTTAATGCCATTAGGCGTAAGTGGCATTTCCTTTTGATTTCGGTGGCATTTATTAAGCAGAGGCTCGCTTTTCAAGGTAGGCTGGCTGGCTAACCACCCATCCATCCGGACGACGCGTCGGCTCGGTTGGCTCTAGTCCATGGCTCTTTGCATTGCGTGATGGCGTGTGCCAGGGAGACTGTTTGGCGACGCTAAAATGGGTCAATATGTGTCTCCATCTTCCGTTGCCTGGTCATACCTGGGGAGGCCGAGATACTCATGTAATATTCACTACGACAACATCGACTGACATCTTTTAAGTCCTTTGCAGGATTGCAGGCGTGCTTGTTTGTGGTATGCATTTGGTTGACGTATGATCTCGGCCGACCTTTCTTAGGTGTGCTGTGTGGCAATCACATTGGTGTGAGTGCGCCTGCTCGTGACATAGTGAAATTAAAGTCTTCTCTCTGCGAACCTGTCCGCCAGCAATGCACGAGGCTACTCAATCATTTATTTCAGTGTTGATTATTTATTTAACTAATGGAAATATTCGATGCCCCACCATCATTTGCTCTATTATGCCTGTTTGCCTACGTGAGCTCCGAGATTTAATTTGCTCCTTAGAACACGCTCCTCTTGTCACGATACTTTAGCCCCAACTGTTGGCTGCTCATTTCCCCCAGAGTGATGCTCTTTTCGTGATACGTGTATTTGGTTAGCGAATCATTTTTTTTATTTGTCTGGAGACGTTTATCCATATTCTCTAATTGATTTCTAGTTTCGACTCTGTGACACGCCTTGATTAGTCGGAATGTATTTTTTTTAAGTCCACTTAACATTTATTAAAACAAGAAACAATAAATATTTAATATAAAGAGAAATAGAAACTCAAACAAAAAAAAATTAACAACAAGTAAGAATGTTCTAGTCGAGACTGATGGACTGCAGTGAATGCGCTTGAGCAGTGTGGGCTATATAATGAGAACTTATTGACTAAATCCTCTTGTAGTGGAACTATCTTCATCAAACTTTGGGAACGTGATAGTAACATTCAAATACGTGTATTCTCCAAAGCACAAGTATCTTGTACTTGAAATACGTTTAATTTAAATTTGGAACGAAGAGTGCGTTCTATCAAAAATCTATAATAATATATACTTATATATATAATAGTATATAATTCAAATATATAATTACAAAGTCTTTGTATTCATTATATAATCTACACAATAAATCTGAAATCTCTAGATTTAACAGCATTTAAATTACGCTTTAAAAATGAAGTCTTGTTTTTTACTATTATCGATAAAAAAGAAATGGGATGAGTTATCGATATATACTTACTACTAATTAAGAAACGAGAGATATGAGAACTTCAATTAAAGTAGAAAACAGTAGAAGGAAAATAGTTGACTTTTGCTTGGAAGTTGAAGATGCCTCTCAATGAAGTGCATAGTCCGACACCTCAGTTGACAGGACAGCTCCTGAGGACAACTGGCAACAAGGGCAACAACTGAAATGTACAGAAATAATGTCATCAGAAGTTGCAGCTCCTGTTGGCCTAAACCTCCCTTTTGGGTCATTGGCAAATTAAATGGATTTAGCATCAAGCAATTTAGCACCGAAGTTCAATAAGCTCTTAAAGCTAATCGGTGTGGGCAGAGACGTTGACAATGGCCGGCTGATCTATTATTAATGTGCACTCTTGATGCAATGAATAATAATTCGATACATTGATAAAAGTCCCAGTGCTCTTATCCTAAGTCAGCTTATTGAACTGCAATCGAGGTTTATTGCAAAGACTCCAGAATTGAATAAAAATGCTAAAAAGAAGGCAACAGAAAATATGGCAGCAAAGGTTAAGGCCGCCGTCTAGTCTGGGACCGGGATCTAATGACGTTGGCGAGTTGAACCCAAGGCACAAGTTTTCTGCAGTTTCCTTGGCCATGCTATTGACTGTCCTGTCAGCTTCAGAGTCGCCGTCGCCATCATCATCATCGGCTGTTGCCTGTTGTGGTTTGCAGTTAACGTAAAAAATTGACTTGATAAAAAGTTTAGTTTCTCCGACTTCAGTCGTCGGGCACAGACCGCTGTACGCACGAACACGACTTGGCAGCTGGGCTTCGGGTTGTCATATGTCAGACGCTTTTTGTGTCTCGCCTTAACCGCACGATTTATGAATTATAATAAAATTATTGGCTTATGCTAAAGGTTGTGCGCAACTGGAGCCGCAAAGAAATCAAAGCAAAGGCAGCCAAAGACTGCGTTGACTTGAGTCTCAAGTGAATTCAAACCTATCTCTATGGCTGTTGCATTTACTTGCTAATGTATATTAGCTCAGTCAGCATTTCATAAAGATTTTTTGAAGATAGTCCAGCTACAAGAAAAGTTATTAAACTCATAAGTTCCCATATGTTGCCCATGCCCGCTAATACGTGCGTCCGTATGTATGTGTGTGTGTGTGCAGCGAAGAGTTCCGGAAATTGAAATATCAGTTCCTTGAAGGTTTCAGGGGATCTCGTAGTCGAGCAGTCCCGACTAGAGCTTTCTTAATTGTTTGGAGCTTAATATGATTATTACTTTCATTCGTTTTGGTTTTATGTTTATTTACATTTTCAAAATTTGTTGGAATATTTAAGGGTGTCGCAAGTGTTTAGCTTGTTTAAACCAAAAAAAATGTTGTGCCCTATCCTGACTTAAGTTCACCACGGCTCCGAGGAAGATTCACAAGCATAAAATATATTTAAATGTCAAAAACACAAAATTATATAAGAAAATTAAATTAAGTTAGCTTTTCAAGCACATCAGGCGGGTGCAATGGATGCCCATTGTCTTTGAAATATCCCGCTTTGCTACCAAGTACCTAGTGTTCATTCTATTTAAAATCTTTCAGTACAGGTATTATTATAATTTTGTATATTAAACAAAATTTGAATTCTTAGATATGAGCATATGAAAATAATAATTCTTCAGCCAGTACTAAAAATTAATATGCTGTAAGCAGTTGGTGCCGTCCGCTTGCAATGTTTTAGAGCCTTGCTTACATTTCTAAGTTTACCCTTCCATCACATTTAAGAAACGACTGACAATTTGGGCTGCCTGCAACTGCCGCCTGCTGTCAGAGTAGCTTTTGTTTTTAGGCATTTCTCGTGCTGTTGCAACTTTGCTTCACCTGCGTAACATTTTATTTTTCAACTAGCAACTTTCGAGTGGGTGTGTGTATGTGTGCGGTTGTGTGTGTGTGCTTGTGTACGTACGTGTGCGTGTGTGCGTGCTTTTGAAATAGTTATGTACTTATAGTTCAACCCTTTAGCGTGCTTTCTTATGCTCGAGAGTAAAAGAGTTTTCGCAACTTTTTTGCCTGCACTGTTTTTGACTGCACTCGCCTGGTATGTAGCCCCTCCTCCATCCATCCAGCAGGCCTACGAATTGCCCTAAAACATCCCGACTGCTATGGGCTGTCTCTACAGCTCTCACTTTAGTTTTGCATTAGTTTGTTGCTGCTCTGCTTGTGCCTGCTGCTATCTGCTTGTGAAGCCCGTAATTTATTTCTTGTTTTGATTGAAATATTGCTTTACAAGCAAAAAGACACGCACACACATTCACACACAGAGAGAGAGAGAGAGAGAGAGAGAGAGAGCGAAAGGTTGGGGCCATGCCATGGCGGGACGACAGGGCTTAGCAAATACGCAGGCTCTTGGCTCTTGGCTCTAGGCTGGAAGTTTGGCCGCCCGGCTGTTGGCTTCACTTGGACTGACGGCCTGTCTGAAATACGCACACCCTTCATTGTGCAGTGCTACACTGAGCGAAACTTGTAGTGGGGTTAAATGAAATAATGTATGGCGGACACATTGAACTGAACTACAGTTTGCATTAATATTTTGCTATAAATTAATTCTATAAAATTTGCACAAAATTGCCAAGAAACTATTCGTTATTCGTTTCAGCGTTGACTGTATTTTCTCTGAGTGGACCAAAGTAAAAAGTTATTCATTTTAAATGCACAAGCCTTGACGCTAGTGCTCTGACCCCATCTTGCTTCAGCTTGTGTTTTCTCCTATTTTGTAAGCAGGCATATTTCAATCAAAATTACATATCGAATGTTTTGCCAACAAGCTGAAATTGAATACAGGAGCAACATCAACATCAACATCTACATTAACATAAACATCAATATTAGCTTCAAGTTTTTTGTTTTGATTTTCTTGCGCCAAGAACTTGCTGCAATTAATTGGAGAAAAAGGTGATTACTATGCAGTTATTGTTATAACTTTTCAAAATTAGTTGCTTTTGTTTACATATAACTATTTCAAAATACTCTTGAATTACCATGTCCAATAGTCAAGCATACGGCAAAATGAATTCCAAGTGATTCTTAATAAAAACCTCTTATGTTAAACGACTTTCAACGACTTTTGTGAGGTCGCTGGCAATAGTTGAATCGAATCGGCAACATTAGCAACAAAAAGGATGCCTGTTGTCGTCGTCATCCCCTGTAACGCACAGCTTCATCATCATTATGATGCTCAATATCTCAGAGACGGCTGCTGCTATTTCGTCTCTTCTCTGCCATTATACGTTATAAATTGCATTATAATTCAAATTTTGCAATAAATCTCAATTTCAGCACAAAGACGAAAGGCGAAAACGACAAGTGCGCGGGCCGAGACAGCGGTAGATACTGAGTCTATAACTTTATACCCCTAGACGCACCTTGAAAAGAAATGCCCGGCAAATCAATCGATTACGCGACTTAACTTTCCAATAGCTCAGCGACACACAGACAGACAGACAGGTAAGTTGGCAACTGGCGAAAGGGCTCGGGCTAAGGGCGAAGGGAAGAAAGCAGCCAGTCCGAAAGAGAGGGCTATGCCATTATGTTTATGGTAATAATGGGGCTCGACCTGAGATTGACTGTCGGCTAGTGGCCTGGCAAATTCAGCTGTCTGCCCCCTCTATAGAATAATTTATAAAAGAGTCAACGCCAACGTTGTCAGTGGCTCTTTTGTGCTCGCTCTTGTTGTTGCTGCATTTTTTAAGCGTTTGCAATTGTATATGGTATTAGATGGCATTGACTGCTAATGAAGATGTAGATTGGCTAAAAAGCCCTGCTAAAGATTTGTCAAACAGCTAAGCGGCAAAAACTCTCGCCATAAGTCTACTATTTGAAGACCAGCTAAGGCAATATAGTCCTATCTATCTAAATCAATCAGAATCCCTGAAAGAAAGCAAAGCTAAGTAGAAGAAATTATACAGAAATCTCATAACAAATTAAAATTGAAACTTGATTTAAATTATCAAATCAATTTGAATATGAAGAATTTCTGATAGCTCTTATTTTTTCCATGAAGCTTTCAGCTAGCAATGAGAATAAAGTCAGGGTTTCACCGCAACACGCACACAAGAGAAACTCACAAAAATTCGGTTAAAAGAATATTTTCTCTGCTCTTTAGAGTGGACCCGGAATTTAATGGGTCGACAATCAATTTTTTTAAAAATATAAACTGGTTACTTAGAATACACACATATGGGTGAATGTCGAATGTACATGTGCATGGGATGATAATAGTCTCGTAATGCCCTCATGCATAGGAAATAACGAAGGTTAGTGTCAGTGGAGGTGACGCTTGTATTGTATATATGTATAGGTGTGTAGACGAATGTTCCGACAATTTTTCAATATTTTCGGAAAGGATTAACATAATTTAGCCATTTTCATAACCTCAACCGTCCTTAACCCTTGCAATGTAATGGGCATTTGGCAATTTAATTTCTTGCACGCACAATCGACGATCTAAGCCATAATGCCACGCCCACACACATTCACGCACAAGAATGTTCTTCTTCTTCTAGTTACTCCAGCAGGGCAATATTGCCAGTCATAAATCCTGCTTAAATTGTGCATGCAAAGGATTTTTGTTCCAGAACGCTGCCCCCCAACGCAATCCAACCCATCAGCCTTGCCTCCACCTCTCACCACTCGCCCAAACTCCTTTCCTTTAGCTGGCAGTGAGCACTACAGTGCTCAACTCTCTCTCTTTCTCTCTCTGTCACCTCTCTCGTTTCCTCAAGCTAAAATAACGTACGATTCTTCTGTCTCTGTCGCTCTCACTCTCGCTCATTCTTTCTCGCTTTGTTCGTGCATATGTTAATAACCGAGAGCGTTGGCATCGGTGCGTGTTTATGCACGCATACCATCTCCCTCACTCTCAGTGTGACTGTATCTTCTCTCGCTCCTGCCCTTCCTCATTCATCCTTCGCACAGTGCGCTGCGTTCGAATGCGCTGCTTTTTATTTGATATTATTACGATAATTTATTTGGGCAATAAATTTTGCAAGAAAAATGCATAAAAATTTTTCCCCCGTACCAAAATTTCAATCTCTTTTTTGTATATGTCACTTACAGTACTTTCTCCGTGTCCGCTTACGTTTAATGCCACGGTTCGCTGCCCACTCACAAACTGTATTCGTATTGTAAGTTATCTTAATCCATATATTGACCGTTATTAACCAGATTACACTATAAGTAGTCAGCGAATCAATTTTACATTTGTTTGTCTCACATAGAATTTACGTATGTTATAAATACATTACCTTAAAAAAGATAGTATTGATACAAGATAATTAAGTTAGTTTTAGAGCAAAACAAATTTCACCAACACGTGGAGATGGAATAATGTTCACCACCTCTACAGAAACTCTATTAAATTAAATGATCTGCAAATTGAGAAATGTGAATTTTGTTTTGGGATATGAATGAGTATAATACAGTCTATTACGCCCGTCTACAATAATTATTTATTTATTTCAAAAAATGGGGAAATGAAATTATCAGAATTGTCTTAAAATTATATACAATTTTACATACTGCAAAGTTCAAAGCAACTCATAAACAGAAACAGATATTTGTGAATATTGTATCAAAATGAATATATGATATAGTATATGATTAAGTATAATGATATTTAATAATATAATGATGTACCACTATAAATATATAATAAAATAATTAATTATAATTACATTTTCATATACATATAAACTTTGTATGTGAATTTAAATGCGCAAGTATATGATATATTTTATGATAAAATAAAAAAACTACACATATAAAATATTAATAAAAAATAAATGTAAAAAAAGTAGAAATAAAGCTTTTTCTCGGATGCTCGACTCACAGATACCGTGTAGTCAAATTTATGTCAATTAGTCTTTTAGCAAATAATAAAGCTCTATCATCACAACATATCTGCCTGTTTCTCACTTTTAACACTTTTTATAGGGTACACATAAGTAAAGTTTCCAGGGTATACAAGTGTGGAGTTCCCAAAGAGAAAATACAAGAAATTATAAAATTGTTGTGCAATGTAAAGTAAATAGCTTGTAAAAAGCATAAATCAAATTGTTAAATGGTTTGTGCATTCGACATTGTCCTTTATTATTTGTTTATACGTGTTTTTTAGACACTTTCATTGTGCACCAAAAATTTATCACTTTCTATAACACTCGAGGCACTTTTTTGCTGACACACTCGATTTCCCTATTCCTTTTGTTTCGCTTTGTATTGTTGACACGTTCAAATTAAATGTTCGCAAACAACGGTCCTAAGTTGAAATATTGTTAATAAATCAGTTCTCGCTCTCAAAGGTCAATAAAAAAAGAAAGCTTTTAAAAATAACTTGCCGTATGTTGATAGTTTCCTGTTTATTGTTAGATTTTCTGTTTGCATCTTTTATGATTTTTTGATTTAACTTTTTAGAATATTTAAATTTTGTTTGACTTGTACATTTTTATATTGAATAATTTTAATATTTAATTGATAGAATGAAATACAGAAAATGTTTACATATTTAAAATTTTAATCGAATATAATAGAACATGTTTGTCTTTAGGTATTTTTATCGCCTTTTCTTCTGGATGCTTTCACCTCACAATTGGCCTCAGTTTTGGACGGTTTCAATCGGAACAAAACTCCCAAGCACACCAAAACACGTCTAAAACTAAGATCCATTGTAGGCACTATGTGGGAAGAAAACGATTTCACTTTTTTCTGGCTAACTCACTCACTAACATCACTCATTATCACCACGAAATGAATTATTCTTTATGATAAATAATAACGGCACAGATAGACCACTGATTGAGATAAGCTGCTTACCTATCCATAGTTGATCTACTGCTATTGGGTAATACTTGATGATTTACTCACCTGAAAAGAGATTAATAAATGCAATTATTAGTTATTTCTTTGTTATGTTAAATCTGTCAAATTGCAAAGCATAATATTGAAGTCTTTGCTCGAGGCTCATAGCCTATTCTGTTATCATGTGTATTCAATGCATTAAGGTTAAATTCATTTTCAGCCGGATTTTCTGCACTTAGAAAGCCACAAAACACTTGAAGCTATCTGGCTAAACGGATAAAATTAATTCATGAATTGAATTATACAAGAGCAACGTAGAGCACAACTGGACTACGCACGGAAAAGCCAGAATAAAACCGCAGTAGAGGGCACTTCTTAGATAAGTTGACCGTATTTAATAGGACGCAGGGTTGGGCCAACCGAACCACTCGGCAGAGACACACGTACAGCATGTAAACAAGTCCGACTATGTGAGTTTGTGCATGTGTGTATATATTGGGTGAGGAGTGGGCGAATGTAGAGGTATATATATGTACAGGTCCGTTTTCTGATTGAGATGTGGCATAGCCCACTTGGCTGGTCATATTTTTATAAAATACACTGACTAACAAAATTCTTTAATTTAAATAGAAAGTATTTCTTCCTTCATAAATAAATATCATCTGATCCCTTGGAATATGTTCATAATATCTCCCATGCAAATAGAGTGACCAAATTTTATAATTAAAAGCTTCTTAAATATTCTTCTAAATTGATCATTGAGCTTGTTTGATAGATTTTCCCTGATTGTTTTTGATGTTAGATTGTTTTACTTAGCGTGTTATAGACAAAAGCGCTCGTCTTGAACTCGTACATTTGTCAAATTCTCACGTACATCATTAATATTGATTACACAAATCAATTTAAATGTCGCAGAAAGTTATCGTAGAGTTATCGAGAATCTCACAGCCATATTCTAAGATTGAAGTATTAAATCTCTAGCATAATTTCATGCTACAAGTTAAAAGTGTGAAGGAATTCCGAAATGCTGTTGACTAGTGTAATCATTCGATGTGTCGGGCAGGAGGCACGCACAACTTCTAATTAAACAAACATTTTGTAATTTCAGTTTAACGGCAAAACGACGACACGTGGTAGCCTCTCAGGGGCGGAGGCCTGGCACAAACCACTTAAGTGCCAAAGCAATTTAAAGCGAGGCCAAAACGAAAAAACGATGTTTGGTTGAACAGTATGCGAGAGCCGAACAGAGAAAGGGGTTCATTGGTGGCTGGATGGTTGGGCGAATGGGCGGTTGGGTGGCTGGGTGGCTGGGTGGATGGGCGGATGGGCGGATGGGCGGTTGGGAAGTGTCTGCAAGAGAGTGAGCAAGCAAAAGAAAACCAAGCAACAAACAACAGCGAAGCCATCCATCTACCTTATGTGTGTGTATTGATAAGTTTACATACATATTTGTGTAAATATGTGCCCAACATATTTTGCAAAAATAAACATAGCCCCAAGCCTTATAAGCAACCTCACCCTAGTTTCCTGGTTAAATGTGCTGGCTTTTTATATATTTTCGGTGGAAGCTAGGTCAAATATTTTGGTACACGCTGGTGGTGGAAGACTTCGTTTATGTAGTTTAAATTTATTTGTTTATTTATTAACTGCATTTTGTTTATTTCTTTACTCTAGCCCCGAGCTGTGTGCTCGTTATTGGGGCAACTGCTTTAATTTGATGCGGGAGATAAGTTTGTGCTGCGATAAGCATTCGATTTTCTGCCACGAGTCCCTAATTGTGCCTGTAATATAAGTAGCGCTGTGCACAATGGCGATACTGAATTAATTAATGGTCAGTTCTTTATCAGACAATTAGCACTTTATATCTTGGAGGCGAAATACCAGTGAGCGAATCCAAAATTATTTATTAAGCCATTCATGTACAGTGCAAAAGTTTTCGCTCCCATGAACTTGTTTCCATTTCTTGAAAACTTAGCTCATAATTTGCTGTTATTTAAAACCATTTATTTCCGCTCATTTTACTACCCGAACTCAACTCCCCTATGCTTTCTCCCCCAACGATTCGCAGAGGGTGTCTATTTTTTGACGCGCTTGCTCTCGCCACTATCGAACCGAGTCTCGAGTCCTGTGAAATCCATTAAAAGTTTTACACGAAAATAGTTG
The DNA here is from genome assembly GCA_035045345.1 of Drosophila hamatofila. NCBI lineage: Eukaryota > Metazoa > Arthropoda > Insecta > Diptera > Drosophilidae > Drosophila > Drosophila hamatofila. Next base: position 2,207,696 of record JAWNPA010000001.1, read on the forward strand.
CACACTAAAAAGCTATAACTGTTAAATTATAGTATCTACAAAAAGTTTACCAACTGCAACTGCAACGACGGAGAAAGAGAGAGAAAGTGAGAGGGAGAGGGAGAGCGGCGAAACTGGGCAACAGTAAATAGCAACTACACTAAATTACAAAATGGAAGCGGGTCCAAGAGTCTTGCGCTGCCTTATTAATAATTTTTAATTTCCTTGATGATACTTTGTTCCATCTCTTTCTCTTTTATTCTCTATCTCTCTCTCTCTCTCTTTCAGCTCTCTCTCTTTTTCTCTCTCACTATTGCATCTCGTCAGTCGTAATGGTAGTAGACATGGCAAAGTTTTTTGACAACTTTAAGACGACTTTTACGCGCATTTCACTAATTTCTATACATTTTATTCTCCAGCAAAATAGCAAAAAGAATAACAACTACATCGGATGTCGTGATTTTTAGTTTATGGGAATTCAATTCTAAAGAAATTACCTGACTGTAAATACATATACAACTCGCATCAGATACTCAGACGTGTGGTAGAAGAGGGCATAGATATATGGGATAATGAAAATTAATTGACTTTAATTTTACAACGCTTTTCGTCGGAACTTTTCGTACCTTCAATTAAAACAAGTTTGTCAGTCACATTTGTCAATTGGAAACATAAAAAGCAGAACTTTCTCACATGATTTGAATATATCGTATTATTGAAACTTTCGAAAGTGTCGTAAAATTATGTTAATATTGGTAACCTTTTTTTTTCAGAAGTAAATAAAAAATTAATGAATTTACTATCCAATGCGCGCAGTTAAAGTTAATTAAATTGGACATCCACTGGTCCAAATTGGGTAATCGCAACTAATCAAAATTTGCGAAATATTAATTATGTTTAATCATACTAAATTGTGCATGAAGTGAATGAGGTCGCACAACTGAAGAAAAAACATTATTTGAGATGACAAAAAGTAAGTGAAATATAAAAATTATATTATTTCTGGCCAATCTAACAAATTTTGAAGCTGTGGTTCCTAATATACTTATATTTCTTGGTAAACAAATAGAGAAACTCAAGAGTAATTAAGCCATCAAATTATTTAGTTTACATCTCTAAAAATTTTTTTCGCGAATCAAATTGTAAGAGAATTTTCACTAAAATATGTAAAGAGTAACTCACGAAAAATGAATGATTTCTAAAATATATTTATGAGCATATTCATGAATTAAATTGATTGAATGCAGGTAACGAAATTGAATTACCTTAACTTACTATTATTGCTACAATTTTTCAAATTATTATTTAGTAAATTAATAATTTAGTAAGGATCTAAAGTTCCATTATCAAATAGAAATAGAGCCTGCAGGTATTGTTGATAGAATTGCCCAATAAAAGGTGAAATAATATCATTAGCTTCAAATAGATCTTCCTTAGGCCAGATTTAAGATCAATTATAGAATCTAGGCCAGGAATACCCTACTTGATAAATTCTATCCAGACAGACGCACATTCCAATGAATATGTGAATTGTTGACTGTGAACTGCTATCCATTTTATATATATACAGATAGAGGGAGCTTAATATTGATTTTTCGTTTTAAAATTAAATTAAAATGGGTGGCTTGTAGGCTGTCCTGGTATCTGAGATAAAGCTTTCGAGAGATGGACTCGTAGTCATATTAAGCATATTATATACATATAGCATATTAAAATGTAAATATTATTAATTGAAAAACAATTGGGAAGCTCTTCCATAACACTGCGCGTAATGTTTTTATGGCCTTGAAGCTTTCTGGATGTTTATGTTTTCGCTCAGCTCTGCGGGCATTTGCATTGTATAATGACTCTGTAAATACTTGCGTTGTTATTAAATCGCTGTGTGTAATTTTATAGTAAGCCCAGTTCCTTTATTTTTACTACTGTACCGAGGTGATAAAATTTCGAAACTAAAAAGTAAAATATAATAATTACTAAATACGAGACATATGTACATGTGTAGGAAGAGATGTAGTGTAAGAGGGTAAAAGAGATGGAGAGATAGAGAGATAAGGTCGAAGAAATAAAACTTCGGAGATACAACGATTTCTGTACTTTAAACAAAACTTTTTCTGCGACGGTAGTCGGTAGATGGCGCCACAAGTATAAAAAATATTTTCTGCTGATTGAATTTAATTGAATCAACAAAATATACCACAATAATTTGCTCCAGTGCATCTGTTTTCTTGTACTCTGCTTCGGCTTTATCATGGAATTATTAATCACGACACGTGTCCGATGTCAGAGCAAAACGAACTACTGGGGCAAACATCAAGCAGGGCATAAAAACTTTGAAGGCAACTGCAATAACTCTGAAAAATAATTTAGATTTCCTTTAGAAATTGCAGAAAGGAGAGCACAAAAGCACACACTAACACAAAAACTCAAACACAAACACACAAACACAAGCGCAAGCTCGGAGAAGCTGAAGGCAAAAAAAGTTGTCGCTGTGGCTGTGGCAAGTTTTGCTGTGTCGTTTGCCAGTTGCACAATGCCAAAAATGTCATTTGTCAAATGCAAACAGCTAAGAATAAACATCAACGGAAGTAATGCAGCCACAAAATACATAAAACAAGCGACAGCAACAACAACAACAACAGCACGAATCTGAGAAAACACTGAAAAGTGTTGGGGCAAAACCAACAGACAGAGCAGCTAATTATCAGCAAGGAGAACTCTGCAACTCCTCGGCAGAGCAGAGCAGGGCAAAAACTAAGGGTATTAATGAATAACAAACGACTTTGACTTGGCGATAGAGTGGGCAGCCCAAACTGAACAGCGTAGATCCCCAGCCCCAGTTCATCTCTCTGTCTCTATCTCTCATACACTATCACTCTCTCTAGCGCTCTTAGCAGAAAGCAAGTATGGGGCACTTTTTTTCTGAACTTAGAGTAATTTGGCCAAAATTGCAACAATAATTATGATAATGACAACGATGATGATGATGATGATGATGGCGATGATGAGGATGATGGCGGTGCACTGATGATAATGGAATTGCATCGAGTGCTGCAACCAGCAACATTGGCTATTAATCATCTTTAAACAAAAGACTAGCAACAAGCAGCAGCAGCAGCAACTAACAGAAACACAACAAAGTAATTGAAGTAAAAACAACAACTAAAACATAAACATCAGGTTAACCCTTTCCGGCAAGAGAAGCGCCTTCGTTAAGCCCTGGTTAGATTAAAGAGCCAAGGCATGCACAGTGGACAAATTTCGATAGAAAATACTCAGCAATCAATAGGCACTATCAATATTGAGTTCATTATTTGATAAGTTTGGGAATACTCATAAATTTATATATGTACATATCTAACAAAGAAAAAGTAATGATATTACTATAAGTAAGGATATTATTTAAAAAAATTATATATATATATATTAGAAGTATGCATTTGGCTGTACAAGGTGCTGTTATCCTCCCACAAGATTTATACTTATCTTCATTGTGATAAGACATTTGATTAAGCCTTCATTCGAAGTGGAATCTTAGCATCAGTGAGGTATAAAATAATATACTAGATTGGATCATAATCGCTAATTTCGATTATCGATAAATATGCATTAGATCGATAGTATTCAAACCGAATCGCCTTTTATAGTGAAACTCTAGTGCCCATATTACTCATTCAAAGTGTTGAATTAATGTTCAAATAATTATCGCTAGCTTTTATTATCAACTTAATATCCAATAGAAGTAAACACACTTGTCTGATTCTAATGTATGCAGTCTCTCAATAGATATTGGCTGTGGCCCACTGTGTGGCAGCCCTGCTGCACAACGGGCGCAGTCAACAATGACAGACGAGCAAATGCTCTGATGTACGGCTGCTAGGGTGCTGTTGATATATGTCGCTTGGCTTGCTTGTTTGTTCGTTTGATGGGGACTGGGGTCGTGTTGGAGCTGTGTTGCTTGTAGTTGTCGTCGACGTCGACGTCGACGTCGTCGTCGTCATCGTCGTCATCGTTTGTCGCATTGTCAAGAAGATGCATGTGGCTTGTCTTGCCAACAGTACAACTCCTCCGCCTCCTCCTCCGCAGCCACCTTATCTCGACGGCCAGCGCCTTGCCAATGTCCCAAGTCTCGGGGCAGTTGCAGGGGTGCATTAAATCAGCAATTGAAACAACATCACTCATGACACGTTTTGGTTGGGCGAATGCGGAATGGTGAATGGTGGATAATGGATGGTGGCGGGGAACGTGAACGAGGAAGAGGGAATGGGACCGGCAACCATTTTGTGTGCTCGTCGTGCTTAATTTGTGTCCAATACAAACACCCACACACATATACATACTTAGGTGTATTTGGGTGGCCCCTAAAGTGCATTTAGTTGCAAGCATTTATTGTTTGCGGTCAAATGTGCTCGGCAGGACGACAGGTTCGTCTGACTTTCGGCCATTGTCTTCGGTGGTGCTCTGATCTATTGTTGTAATGGTGCCCGACCGCAAATGTGTGTACTTTAAGTGTGTGGTCAACATATTGCAACGGCATAAATGCATAATTAATGCGGCTTTCCGTACGTAAACGTGTGCCAGTATTTGTGAGGGGCTCTCGACCCGACTTGACTCAACTCGACTGGATTCAACTTCAACTTAGTTCTCACATTCAGCTATTCGGCTGTTTGATTGCTACATACAAGTTTCATTTAATTAGCTTGCAACACGAAGTGATTATCGGTCACAAGGAAGTATTTGCTCTTCTGCTGCACCTTAAGCTATATTTGAAGAGTCGAACCTGGAAGGACTGGGAGATTTTATTTAGTTCACAGCAGGCTGTTTATCCTGATTGATCAAGCTGAAGCAGTTTAGCAACTGACTAAGTACTTGTACGGAAATTCATAGCCTTCACACTTGCATAGAAATCGCAGACGATTCTGCACCGATTGTCAGTGTCACTCAGTTAAGCAGATGTAAATGAAATATTTTATGTACGCATACATAACTCATTAGTATCTATAATTTATGGCAAACTTCTTTATGCGGAGTTGCATCAGTCCGCAGGCAGGCCAGAAGCAAGAAGGAGTCTAGCGGACGTCACACACACATGTGAGATCAATCCCTTGCCCCAACCTCATGTGCAGTCAGCTGTGCGCTGCTGTCGGCTTAAATCATAGAACTATGAACATACTTCTTCTTCGCCAGGGGCTCTCGTATGTAGTATATTTTGATGCTGGCAGACTGCGCTGCAAATAAATTTCACTTATATATAAGCTGAAATCGGGTTGTAATCGTTTCATTTAATGGGAAGCACGTGTGAAAACTGCAATTTCTCAGAGTAATTTGTGCGATGGGTGGGAATGGCGACGGCCTCCTGAAGGCGAACTAAAATTAAATTCCGCAACGAGCAGGAGCATTGCCACAGCAGCTCATTAGTGCTCTCGCATCGAGGCGACAGTCGACAGCCGACAGTCAACAGTCGGGCATTAAATGCGGCATGAGCTGTCGGGACTGCACAACTTAAAGTGTCAGTGGCTCGGGCTCCCAGCGGAGGGCTGATTGGCTATTTATAGATTGACTGCAGCATGATTTGAGTGTCCCACTAGCCACTTGCCACGGATTTGCCCACCAGGCAGCAGATTTTCCAATGATTCAGTTGCAGTCAGGCATCAAGTAAATCATAAACCACTGGGGGAGCGAGTCGAGACCTTTCGGCTTTTCAGCTCCTTCAAGGAGCACATAATTTATGCGACTCTTTAAAATGTCACTTTTCGGTGCGGGACTGTTTTTCAATTAAGCCAGCTAGATGCAAATTTATGCAAATCTTTGGCCAAAAACTAAGCAACGTTCAAGCAGTCGGCGACCAGACTCACAGCTCACTGGCCACTACAGCTGCCTCCGGCAATACGATTTTGCGACATTGTTCTGCATAATTTGCACCTAGGGCTGCCAAACTACCGCTGCTGCTATATTGCCACCGTTAAATTAATAAGACGAAAAATTTCCCATTTTAATATTTATGAGTCCGCGTGAAACGATGCGACGCCTCGCAACGCCTTGCGATGGTCTCACTAAATTTTGCATACTTTAATCCGAGTTGACTATGGGAGACCTTTTGCGTCCCATATTTCCAAAGATGGACCTTAGCTATAGCCACTTTTCACGAAGCTTTCAAAGTAGTTGGCTTAATGGATTTTAGTTAATAATACATTGTTAACGAATCAAAGGAGAGTTGCTTAGGAATACTAGATTACCTATTCTGAATTTGAGATCTTAAATTGAGAAACAAAATATTTATATTTGTTTTTAACTACTGCTAAGACTAATCTGTAGTAGATCCTGTGTCCCTTTGTATCCATGTATGTCTTTTAAGTTTGAAGATTCTTGCGATGTTTTCAGTCAGTATTGATATCATTCCCGATAAGAAGAAATATGTCAAAATACCTCTTTCTCTCTCTATCTCTCTCTCTCTCTCTCTCTCTCTCTCTCTCTCTCTCTCTCTCGCTCTGTGTATGCAATTCTTTCCATCAATTTCATTTGATACACCCCAAATACATGCAGAGGAAGAAGTATATATTCACCTGTACATCTATTGTCCATATGAATACTGGTTTATGACTTGACAAGAGCAGATTGATCTTACATGCTTCTTGCTCGTTGCCTATCATATGAATGGAAATCAATCGATACTATAAAAGAAAAGCCTTAAGATTTCATTAATGCCCTCAATTAATTAAGGGCACCAGCAAAATTTGAAGGCATTTCTTTCAATAGCAGAAAATGATTTCCTTTGTAAAGATATCGGATATAGCCACTAAGGTAGGGGTGAATAGGGAGATTCCATATTTCTTAAGTGTAAGGTCACATTTAATCTAGAGACATTAAGGACTAAAATTGTAAAGCTCAATGATTCGAAAAAAATAAATAAAAATTTTTAAAAATCTGTATTCACTAGTTTTACAGGTATAAATAGTCCATTGAGCTAAAAACTGTGTATATCCGCCCCTTGGCGAGTTGTAAATCGGAATCAGCTATCTCTTCTTCAGTTTTTACTTTCAGATTTCTAATTATGATTTGAATATATTTCGAAATCATTGATCAATGCATAAATATAAGCTATTAAGTTTATTGGTCGTGGCTCACAGTAGTCGCGAAACGTTTGCTTCTTAGTAGTAGAACTGTCATTCAGTGAGTTTAAAAGAAGATTTATTTAATAAACCCACAGCTGCAATAAGTACGTATTCATATAAATGAATCGAGTCAGTTCATGCAGTCAGGTTGACAATCCGAGCACTTACGGCCACTCGCACTCATGCAGGTTGCCTTCGCCTTCAATCAACTCGAGAGGCTGACTGCCCACCAAATTTGACTGCTCTCTTTTCAAAAGCCCTCAGTTTTTTGTTGTTTGTTGTGTTGTGTCGTTGTGTTGTCGAAGGGTGTTTCGGTAAGAGTGTGCAAATTGTCGCATTGAAAGCAAGTGGGCGATAGTAAAATATCATCGTTCATGTCAGCGCAGCACAAAAAAAGTGCAGAATATGCACGCAAGGCAGAATCAACTACACAGGGAACGCTGATGATGATGACGATGATGATGATGCTGATGCTGGTGATGGTGATGGTGCTGTCCTGGCCTAGGACTTGAACTTGAGCCCCTAGCTGGCCGTTCAGCTCTCCACATAATGCCTGATGTGCACTCCTTCTCGCCTGTGTTATGTTTAATTGAATGAGATTTCATTACGTTGCACGGTTTTCCTCGCATTGGAATCTGGACCAGCGGAAATCGAGGCCATATTGTGATTCATTGATTTTGCTCTTTTGCTCTTTGGTCTGTGCGCCTTGTAGCGGGCAGAGCCAGCTCGTCCAACGGTGGCTTGTTGATTTTGCAATTTCGATGGGGTTTTGTGTGTTGACGATTCGATCAGCTTATTAAGTGCACACACGTGCACACACACACGCACACATACACGCACACACACGCACACACACGCACACACACGCACGCCATAAACACTCACACTCACAGAACAGAGCAGCATTTAGTTATCCATTGAACTGCTTTGCCATTCGCTGTGAGGTGCGAAACAAATTTGCGCTGAAATTAGTTTTCTTTATGTGCCGAAATTGGCATTGCAACCCCAAATGAGGGTGCATGTTGCATGTGAAGCGTAAAGCTCCGTTCGACCCAATGGCCAATTCAGCAGTTTCGCAAAATATTTTTTGTGCCCGGCAACATTTTAATGAGCCGCACATGACCAACCGAACATCGAACATCGACTCAGTGTTGGCCTCGTTAAGCATTTCGTGCGTTCCTCAGCCTGACCACTGAAGCTGCAACGCGCAACAAGGCGTGTGGCATGATGCCCTCAGCGATTAGAGTGGCATGCGCTCGGGGATTTGACGGCTGGCAATAAAGCTAAAGGCGGACAGCTAAGCTCATGCTGTTTAGCTTTCGAACAGCTAAACTAACTGCATCACACTATATATAATGGATGTCACATAATGAGTCTCATTCTTAAATTCTAACTCTAGAACTATTAACAGTATAAATATATAATATGTGTGTATATATATATGGACTATATATGTATATAGATAAACTTTAGCATAACTATGACTAGGCAGCCCACATCAATTGCCCCGCTTACAACAGCTAGAATCAGTTTCAGTTTGAGTGTCTGTCGTAACTCAGATGTCGCAACTCATATGAAACCTGTCATTAATGAAGACATTCCTGATGCTAGCGTTACGGCTGCTGTAATCCACATCCAGAGGGAAAGTGGGGAAATACACAAAAATGCATAGAGACACACAGCCCCATGACGCACACCCTTCCAAATATATTCATCCATGCTTCCACCAGTCACTGGAAGTGAAGGAAACGGAAGCAACTGAGCACACTTAAGTGAAGCGCGTAATCTGAGCCACATAACAAATGCCTCAGAAAGGGAGCAGAGGCCGAGAGGTGGGCAAGGGAGTGGAGCAGAAGCAAGCATGGAAAATGTTAAGAAAATAGGATCAAAAGGAGCTTTGCACGTTTGACGAAACCAAATACAGGCGCCCGAGAACCAAGAACAGGACTTGCATGCAGAAGCCATATCAGGGCTGGGGACATCTGCTGCTGACCAAGGAGCCACTGAAAGGTTCTCAGATGGTTGGATGCTCGCTTTTGTCACACACACAGCACCAAGACCTCCGAGGAGGGTTGTGAAGAGCGCATGTGACAACGTTAAACTGGAAATCATTGCACGGTCACGTGTCAATCTTTATTGTCGCAGCATCAGCCCATACCCCCACAATGGGGGTGGGAGTGGGTTCGGGTGGCTTTCAAAGTGAAACTGTCAAAGCGCATTACGTTTGCATTGGGAGCGAAAAGCTTTTGGTCCCATCCTCACGCTGTTTTCCTCTTACTTTAACTCAAAACTTAGTTTCCTGCATATAATGAGCACAGTTGAATAAACTAATATAGCGCTGAAGTCTGACTTAGCAGCGAATAGGGGCGAATAGGGCGCTTCGGCCATGCTGTTGAGCATTCAATTACTGGACTTAAGTGCTGGCATTTTGCTGAATGGGTCATCAGGCTGTTACCTTGGCTACTCGTAGCTCAGCGCTAACAGCTTTTCAGGGGGTTCATCCAGGAAATAGCCATGTTCTTGCTCTTTTAATCTTGCTCAAGCACTTCGAGAGCTGGAAAGTTTTAGTTCTGGTTACAGAGCAGAAAGCACGGTTTGCCCAAAACTATTGGAATCTATTACCGCTTGTGAAACTATCTAAAAAGGTCGACTGTCCAAAGATAATCCCAATGTCAAATGGTATTCTTGGCAGACAAAGCCAGGCCCGAAACGAGGTCATAAACGGTCCATGCGATTGTGTAGTGTGGTATTAATGCTTCCAAGCTCACATTATGGCCTCGAGCCCCTGCAGAGACGGCAAAAAGGGTAACACTTAATTTCAATTGGTGCAATTAAGGGCGACCCACTCGAGGAGTCGAGCTCCGCCCTTTTTAATATGTGTTTAAAAATTTAGTCACTTTAAAAATGAGAAGGACTAAAGACAAAAATATCCCAACTCACATGTCTAATTAACCAGTGATGGGGAAAGGAATGAGGCGAAGGGCTAACAGAGTCCTTCTCTGTCATATCTCACATGTGAAGCTGCTCGCTTGTTGGCGAACCTTTTTTCTGACTCACTGGCCACAGAACTCGACCGTGGTAGATCAGGGCCACTGCCAGAGCCAAAGGCCACTCGCCACTCGCCACTCGCCAGACGCCAGCCGACAGCCGACAGCCGACAGCCGCCGCACCTTGTTAGGGAGAATAGACGTTCCAAGACCGGCTGCCCGACTGACAGCCAGCTCGATTGCTCGGCTGGCGGGCATGCCACACGGTGAATCAGTCAACCCTTAAATTGGTACGCAATGTCAGCGATGAATTATCTGCAACCTGCTAAACAACCAACCCAAGCGGGTGGTGGCCAGAGCAGCCCTTCTGGCTGCGAGCTGGGGGCGATGCCGCTCGTCGAGCTTTTGTCAAATGTCGGCCGATGTCAAAGCAACGCGCGTTGTGGCCATAAATCACGGATGGGCCAGAGAATGTCCAACCGACAAAACGGGGCTAGGGGTCAGACCATGCACAGAGAAGCTATAAGTTTTGTACATTTTAAAGTTATTTTTGTGACGGCTGCACAGCTTTAAGCTCCAATGCGTATTTAAATTTGTGTGTTGTTTGTTGGAGACCCATTGGAGGTGACATCTACGACACCAAAGTTATAATCTTGATTTGCATATCAAGCTTACTAATAATTGCTTTGGCTAAGTTATATGCAGGTCGTTCAGTCTTCTTCGGGCATGGAGCTGTATAGGGTATCTATGACAGAGATTCAATTGTTTCCAGTTGGTGTACAATTATTGTCGCCGCTTTCGTGGTGCCCCCAAACTCAACTCAAGTGTAAAATTAAAAATCAAGCAATGAAAAATCATCAACGTCAGCCCCACACACACTTCATTCATGTCATCCCCCACAGCCCCAGGTCGTTTTTGAATAAAAAAAAAGAAGTAAGAACAACAGTAGCAATAATTTTTAGGGGGTTGATGACAATGCGTCTGAGCTTAAAAAATATGAGCTGCAGAAATGCCCAACGATCAAAGGGAGCCAAACTGCGGGCACATCGCACTGGCTGGAGGAGGCGGAACTTTCTCAGACACTTTGATGAATGAGGGCAGACATGCCAGCGGCTGGGGAGGTGCCAATGACAATGCCAATGGCGACATTGAAACCGGAAAATAGCTGTGGGTCTATGGTAATCTATACGCCTGACTCCCCAACGCCCTGAGGGACTAACATAAAAAGAAATCCAGGTCTAATTGAGACGATTAGCGGGAGACTCACACGAACACACACACCTATCTGCCAATCGAGGATTTTAAAAACTTCAAACTTCGTGATGAACACAACATGTGATTTATAACATTTGAATCATTCGAAGTTTTTGACATTTTACCATGTGATCTCCCTCAAAGGTTTGCCTGTCATTGACATATTGCGCGTCATCATAGAAATATTCAGGTGGACGCCCTCTAGCCCGGACATCGTCACAAGCGCTGACTGTCAGCAACTTCCTTCGGCCGAGTATCTGTTGGCATTAGATGAAATAATTTATTGACACCTTAAGAAGAAGGCCCTCGCATACAGTTTAAACCAGCACCTGACAAACAAATATTAAAGAGAAAGCTTGATTAGTTCATCCAATTTATATCGAAATGTCCTCAGCATAAAAATCGCGACTTTTGAAGCAAATGACATAAAAATAATTTACAAAAAAAAAAAAAAAAAAACTCCAAAGAAACGCAAAGTTTTTGCGATTGCCATTTCCTTTGCCGTTGCTGTGGCTGTGGCTGTTGCTGTTGCTGTTGGTGTTGCCATTGCCATCGTTGTCGTCGACAACGTTATTACAAAATCCATTAAATTCTATTTCCTGCCATCAAACTGCCCAAAGTTAAATAAAGCGCGGCAAGCGCTCGCCGACCGTATAAACCGAGAACGCGAACCAGGACTGAAACCGAAAAGTACATAATAATAATAAACGACGGCAGCCAAACAAACAAGCGGCAAACTTTTTTTGAGGCGCTCGCCAAACTCAAGCTCAAACTCAAGTTCCAGCCAACATACAAAAACTGCCGCTGACAAATGGATGGGGGACGGCGAAGGGCAGAGGGGGGCCAAAAAATATCGGGTCGGTCCTGAGTATAATTTGGGAAATGTTGAGGCACTCGAAAGTGTAGACGTTGACTGCAGTTACAGGCAACTTAAAAGCGGTGCACAAAAATAAAATAGACAGATCTGCCCAGTAGGCTGTCCTGACTATGAGAATACCCTGAACCCGAACAAATACTTCAGATTTTCCATTTATATGCATACGCAAACATTAGGACAGGTACATTTAATTACAGAGCTGGCTAACGAGAAACTAAATTAAGCTCTGCACATTTAACAGACAGGCAGTTCTGCTGACTGATGAGCCCGAATCGGTGAATATGCATTTCACACGGTCAGTCCTTAATTATTCACTTTATTTTTTAATCTGTTCATCTGGTACAGCCTATTCTCTTAGACTCTAAGCCTTAACTAGAGAGAGGGCTTGTATGCCAGTATATACATGCTAAGAGAATGTTTTAATGCTAATTCTATTCTATATTATTTCAAGTTGGATTTTGATATTCCGACGCTCCATAGTATGTAATCTTTCAGCTGCCACCTGTGGTAGTTGATAATCAGATTAAATGCCAGATGATTAACTGGATCTGTATTCCTAATAATTATATGCAATTATATGCTCCATAACCCAAAAATATTGTAAGCAATATTTATCGATCTACTGCAGCTCATTAATAAAGTAACTATCTCAATCTCCATCGAAATATTATAATAAATTTAAACCGACTACCGTCGCTTCTAATTATAAAAACAAAATTATAAATGTGTAGCTCTTCTTTTTATTTTTCCTTGTTAGGTACATATAAAAGATATTATTTAAATAAAAGAAATGAAGAAATCGATTGAAACATATCTCGATAACAACATATCTTAAAAGCTAGATTAAAGTATTCGTAATATAAGCTATAAAAGGTCATAAGTCGTGAAGGCAAGTGTACAAGTCGTAAATTGTGTTATGAGTTTATTATATATGTAAATATACATAGAGGGCGAAAACTACAATATTTAATATAAAAAGCATGTTATATTTCTCTACTAACAAAAACGTGTTGAACTACTTTGCGCCCACAATGGAGATTTACTCTCCGAAAAAGCAATAGCTTTACTATCAAGCACGCATGGCTTCCATTTCGTATTAAAAGGGTATAAACGTGGCCAATAAAGTTGCAAATGGTAGTTGTAGCATACTTATCTCGATCGTCTGGCTGAAGCTGGCAGTGAGCCCATGGTAGGTCTCTTATTATGCGTTATTATAAAATGCAGCGTTGGCGACGTCATTGCGTATTAATCCCAATGTAAATCGTGAAATCTGAAACATTTCTCTCTGCTGCCTCAGCTCAGAGCTGTTATTATGCCTGACCAAGCATCAATAAATGTTGTACTATGCCAAACAGCCAACCAAAAGAAACATTAGCTGCAGTAATCCTTGAGCCAACAACAACATTCGACATTTATGCACAGTAAGCACGACAATAACAACAACAGCAACGCAGAATGAAAAAACATAGTTTAGACGTTATGAATACAGCTTAGCTTGGCCAAAATGAGTTGACGTTGCATTCACTCTTGTTTCTATAACTCCTCTAGCTTCGCCCACGCTGGTTTTTATGAGCTTCATCATTTTTGCTTCGCAGACTCATAGCAAACTCACAGATTTGAAAAGAAAAAACTGAATCTTTTTTAAATGCAAATGCAAAAAAAAAAAAAATTTCTACCTTACACTCAGACATTTGGATACCCATTATTATTGTTATTCATTAAAAAATTTCAGCTTTAATAGCAAATACAATTGTTAAATTTTACAAAATATACTTATACATTTCTTTAAGCTCAAAAAGTTTTGAAATATTATCTGCATAACTTTTATTGGGCTTCGGCACTAGATAGATTTTAGTATTGACTTGATTCTGGAAGGGAGTATATATTTTGATCGTCACTAAAAATCCAATCTATTTCAAGGTTGCAAAAAATAAATTAAATCTAGCTCACCTCACCTCACCTCACTTCATCACTAATTCTTATGACAAATTTTTCAAGCCACCTATCCAATCATCTCCCTTTAAGCCCCGTCATTCAACTATCTATCTCATTAATCACTCTAATCTATTATCCCAGTAATCACAACAGTGATTTAAGTTATACAGAATGTGCGTGCCAATTACTTCTCACAGTCAGGTATAATGTTCTCACTTAGGATCTATTTCTATTTCCTATTATACCTGAAAGGACATTCTTATAGCCAATTGCAACTGACTGAACGGTGATACTCTTCCTAAGAATAAGGCCAACACTAAACCTTCTATGGAAGATACGCTGAAACGATGTATGGATCTAAAATGAGTATACATATATTGAGGGTGAATAATTAGCTGAGCTCTTCATTCTGATCAAGATATTCACAACTATTTAATAAACATATTCGCACTGATTAACCATGATTAACCAGCTAGAAAAATGTTCTATACTCCTGTCCTCCCTGGCTTTGAATCGTTTCTCTTTATTAGGATTCATATTACTATAAAGCTTAACTTATTTTTAAAGCAGACAGCCAACAATACTTGTCTACAATATTTAAAGCAAAAGAATGAATTAAAGCCTTTAATGAAAACGACAAGTCAGTGTGAGTGTGTTTGTGTGTGTTTATTTATGATTTGCTATACATATATTGTAAGCTATATAGAATATCTCCTAGTCGTGTAGCCCCGACGCGAGCACTCTTACGAGGAATATTGATAGTTCTGATAGAAACAGTTTTCTCATAACAGAATTAGAAGTCATGTAGAATTGTTGTAACATTTTAGTATATCAACTACTCCTTGAACATCAGTGCAAAGTGCAAAAATAAAAAAATTTAAAAATGAGCACGAATCGAGGACCCTGCAGATTGGATTATAGCAAAGAAGCCCTTTGGGAACGCAGTTATTTGAAGGTAACTTATTTTAGCTGCAATGAATTGAACTACTTGTTCAGTTCCCCTACCTGAAATCATTGAAAACATTGATTATTATAAAGTGGAACTGTCTGCGGTGCAAAGAATACATATACTAATGTTCTTGATCAAGATAAACAGATCTAGTCCTTTCCGTTTGTCTGCAACGTGTTTGATACACAGATTTGTTATCTCAAACTTGGAAACTGAATTTGGCGTTCCCAAACGTTAAAATGTAATAGATTAGTAATTCTGAACTTATTTTGTATATAAATGTCTATATAATGTAAAATAGCTCCAAGCTCTTGTGCAGGTGCTGCGCTGAATGGATTCAGGATTATTCCTATTCGGATTCTGCCGACTAGATCATTTAACTGATATTAACTACTTTCAAATACACAAATTAGAAAAAGTGCAAGGAGTTGAATATTGAACAAGACTATATTTTGTACGACAGACGTCTATGTATCAATCATCTCGGCGTATTTTTCTTTGTACACTCGGCTGTAACCGTGATCAAATGTATTTTGCTGTTGGTGACGTGTGAGGTGACGTATTCATTCCATCCATAAAGCCACAATTCTTCAGTGATCCCTTTGCACGCAGTACCCCGAATTTATTCATGTGGATGTTGGAGTTTACCTGACATCCGCAGTACTCACGGTCTCAATATTGACCATTAATTTCTCTGAATCCGTCGTATCACGTAGAAAATGGATTATTTACGTTTCTTCGGCAGTTGCCGCGGCACTAATAGTTGTTGCGGGTACGTATCGATCCACGCATATGCCTACTCACCGATCATCACTGTCACTTATCCGCAGATGTGATTATTTTTTTGTACCACCATTATATACACGAATGGATTGTTCTACCGTTTTACGACGCATACGTTTTATATGTTATATATTTGTGTTTTCCCATACCCGCCCTTAGAGCTCCATTTATATTGGCGTCCTTTGTGTCTATTACCTACCTTATTATTATTTATTTTTACTCTCTTGATAATGAGTTCATCAGCTTCCAACAAGCCCCGTATATGATCGTGGAGATTCTGCACATTACGTGCTGCCATTTGGTAGGGCTCTTCTACCGCTTACTCAATGAGATTACTGTGCGCTCGTCGTTTATTGATCGGCATCAGTATGTGATGGAGGAGATTTGGCTGCGTGAGGCAAAAAATAAGGAGAAACAATTGCTTCATGGTATTTTGCCTCCTGACATAGCTCGGCCATTCGAGAAAGAAATACGCTATCGCATCGGAAAGCCTCAGAAGTTGCAGAGACTAAATCAAAACAATAACTTAAACCAAGGCATTATGGCCCTTCAATATCATCCGGATGTCACCATCCTTTATGCAGACGTTGTCAACTACACTCATCTCACCACAACACTCACTGTAAACTCTCTGGTGGGACTGCTCCATGATCTCTATGGCAGATTCGACGTGGCTGCCCATCTATTTAAGGTGCAACGAATTAAGTTCTTGGGCGACTGCTACTACTGTGTGGCGGGCCTGACTCGGCCCAATCCTGATCATGCCAAATGCTGCGTAGCGCTTGCCCACAGTATGATTGCACACATTCGGGAAGTTCGGTAAGTATGAAGATTGCCTTATGCTCAGTGTTTGATTAACACTGACTGACATGATTAGATCAAATCGGAATTTGGATATTGATATGCGGATCGGTGTGCATTCTGGCTCTTTGATGGCCGGTGTCATGGGCGCTGCGAAGCTTCAGTACGACGTTTGGGGTAGTATAGACGTTCAAATCATTATTTTCATCATTTTTATTTGATGAAATTTTTTTTAGGAGAAGATGTTATCATTGCAGGTATATTGGAGTCTACCGGACGGCCAGGTCACATTCACATAAGCGAAAGAACTAGCAAAATGTTATTCGATAACCCTTATGAGCTTCTACCTGGTACAGAGAAGGCTCTTGAACATCCTCACCTCGCAAGTAAAAATATAAAAACTTTTCTTATTGCGGCACTTGATCAGAAAGTTGTCTCGAAGAACGAACATTCCTCTCAAGCTCTTGACACGGCCAATGATCTAGAAAAGGAAAAAAAAGAAGCGCTCCGAATTGAGTTTGATAAGCTGCCTGTTGGTTCGTTTCAGTAAGTTTATTCTGAACTAATCTGCCCGTTGTAAATTAACAAATTCTGTAACTATTTACCATAGCGTGAAGAATAAGTTTACAACGATATGTCGGAAGAAAAGTCCTAAAGGCAATACAAAGCGTGCAACTACACGCCCACAAATAGGATTTTTATTTTTGAACTTTCGCGATTCTCGAATCGAATTGAACTATATGAAGCAACCCGACTACATGTTAAGATATAGCGTTCTTTTAGCTTTGTTTGCTGGGATATTTTTGGTATACCTTGTCAATATTAGCCACAAAGCCGATAAGAGCAGCGTGAACAACAATATTATTGTTATGATGCTGCTGACGACGCCGGTAATCATATTATGGTACAAGAAGGCTTGTCATTGGCGATATGGAAATGTTCGACATAACTTTTCGAAGTGCAGCTGCATAATATTTAAGACAGCCGAGTGCATACAGTCTAGCCTCATCATTCGAATGTGCATTTACATGAACATGATTGTGTGTTACTTCTGGATTATTTTTCAGGTCCTGGTAAGTACAATATAATTTCAACATGCAACACATAACATCCCAATATTCTTAAAACTGCTAATCATACCCGCTTATGAACTAAGTATAGAAGTGACTAATTCATTGAAAATCGGAGGTCTTAGAAATAAAATTTAATATGGGAAATTCATAATTGAAATTCACTGGCGTATATTTTTTACTTTCTCCATGTTTTAAGTTTTTACTGTGACAGTCTCGATGAGATTTCAGAATGATTATATCAACTTTAAATTTTGCACTATTTAGAACGATTGTGACTACGATGAGTTTCACCTTCAACTTATCGACAGCAAACTATACCATTATGAAATGGATAAATACAAATGTTTTTATCCTTGGGATCTCACAAACATGATGTCCCTTATGATAGCCTTGAGCATAATATTCACACGAATTCCCTGGATGGTGAAGATCATAGTGAGCGTATTAGAAGGGGCTACATATATGATAATTATGTTTATTCAATTCGAATATGTAATTAATCGAAGCAGCACAACCAATCCCTACTTCGATTCTGAATACGCGCACGGATTCAAGATTATGACTACTCTAGGATGTCTCTACTTTATGGAACGACAGGCTGAGTTCAATAGCAGAGTCAACTATAAGTGAGTAGCTAGCTTAACACCGCAACGGCCAAAACACTAAAGATGATTGCACTTGTATCTAGCTGGAAGCTGGAACTGCTCAAAAAACAGAATGATGCTGTCATCACTAATAAATCGATAACTATTCTGCTGCAAAATATTTTACCTGCTCATGTCGGTAGGATGCCTGCAATTGCTTCTCCCTTGCCCAATTTACAGTCTATTCATTTTCACAGTCAACATATATTTGACGTCATTAGCGAAGCACCAGCTTTATGCTGAAAACTACAAAATGGTGGCGGTGATGTTCGCTTCCCTCCAGGACTTCAAAATGGACGTACGCAACTTGCGTATTCTGAACGAGATCATAAGTCAATTCGATAAAATAGTGAGTGCTATAAGCCAGCCGTGACTTTGCACGACTCTGACTTCGCTTTTTTGTAGCTGTACCTTTATAGGGAAGATTATTTAGTGGAAAAGATCAAAATCGTTGGCTGTACATATATGGCAGCCTGTGGTTTGGACCCACGCTTCATGGGGCGCATTAACGAACGGTCAGCAAATAAACAATCCGTTATATTAGAGGGTAAGCTTTGCTATTATTTTTTCTTTCACATATAATGTGTTGTTTAGTGTCACGTGCTCAGCGTTATCTGGCATCCTCAATATCGCTTGGTGATAATCAGTCTGTACCCAACGAAGAAGTGGTTTTTGTTTTAACTACCTTTGCATTGGATCTGCTGCGAACACTTTGGTCGTGGGGCAATGTCTACAGAAATATACTTGATAGTAGCATGTTCACCGGCAATATGAAAATTGGCATATCCTGTGGTGAGGTGATGGCCGGAGTCGTTGGCGCCTCCCAGGTTCACTACGATATATGGGGCACTCCAGTGAACATGGCCTCGCGCATGGACTCAACCGGTCTCTCTGGATATATACACGTATGCGAAGATACTGCCTATATATTGCGAAAATTTGGAATAGAATGTGATTATCGTGGCTTGACATTTGTAAAGGGGCTCGGGATACTACCAACCTATTTTGTGGGCGTTGACGAAAATCACGAGTTTAGGAACACTCCTCAGCACTATGATGAAATCATCTTCGATTTAATGCAGAATGGAAATATTTATGACAGGTCATCCAGCGAAGAAAAGGATTAGTATTTTAAAATTTTCGAGCTATACTTAAAGTATTATTAGTTGTAATTTGGCATCCAGTTGTGAAAACGTTTAATACTGAATTTTAAGAAAATAATAATAATAATGAAGAAACTTCTAAATCTAGTGCATCACAACCGCCCCTTTACAATTCTGGTCATTTTCTAACCTCTGCAACCTGCACATAGCACAGCATTGAAAAAATAAGAGTGCTCTGGTCGAGACTGCTCAACTAGGAGATCACTGAACCCTGCAAAGACCTGATATTCCAATCATTCTTCGCTTTACACGCATAATCCCCCGCGCTCTGATAAGTGCGTAGTTAGCTGCGACTGCGCTTGGACTGCATTGTCCTATTTGAAATACGTTTTCGGGCGATGGAGCATGGTATTCAAACTCTAAAAATTTCAAAATATTTTTATTTATTACATAAATCCACACAGTAAATATTAAGCATTATTATATTATTATAATATAACCGTATTTAAGAAAACGAAGTCAAATTTTCGATTAGTATCGAAAACAAAGTAATTGGTTGAGCTTTACATATGTAAAATTTAAATTTCTCTAGCTCTTATATCTTCAGAGATCTCAACGCTCATACGGACAGACAGACGGACAGACAGACGGGCGGACAGACGGCTAGGTCAGCTCAGCTCGTCGCCTTGATCAAAAATATACAAACTTTATACCTGTTACATACATTTTCACAAAAACATTATACCCACATTTCCTATTTTCAATGGGCTCAGGGCTTAAAAACATAGCTGAGACGTTATGTCCAAAATGAGTTGACGTTGTTTCTATGACTCCTCGAGCTTCGCCCGCGCAGGTTTTCATGAGTCCTATCATATATTTTACTTTATAGTTCTAATCTGAATATGTTGACTGGTATCCCAAAAATAAATATTCCGATTTGATGTTCTATCAGGAAGTATCCTCGAAGTTTGTAGTACTTCACCATCATTTGCTGATTCACTATAGATATTATGACTATTCCATATTTACCTTAAGTAAAAAGAATTAGTATAAACTGGGAAGTTCTAAGACTACCTAACAAACAATTGTTGCATGAATATCCAAGTTCAATTAACTCTGCCTACTCATGCCGCTTATGTGATTACCCGTCCATTTCTCATTATCATCGAAAGTAGAAGTAAGATTGCAGATACGATTCATCCAACAAACTAAAACCCAGCTGGGCAAAAAAAAAAAAACGAATTGCGAAGTAGAAGCCGGGAATAAATTAGGGGAACAACTAAATGACACTTAATTTTTCCTAAAAACGAAGACAATTTCAACGGAAGCTCGACGGATGAAAACTAGTTGAGCGCACAGTCCGACACCTGTTCGTTCCGTTTAAGGTAAGCAACCTTCTATGAATGTGTGTAGGTGAGTGCGTGGGTGTTTGTTGTAGCTGTCTAGCTGCGTAATTTGTCGCCCAAGTAATTAGTGAGATTTAAATTGCTTCTCTCTGCTATCGCTTCTCTCTGCGCCCCAGCTCTAACAGTCCTCATCTGGCATACTTAACGGCAAGGCGGCACTTGGACTTATATTAAATGCATTAAGTGCTTGTAGCTTCGCACTTTTACATAGGCGTGCCAATTACTTCTTATATTCATTTCTTATGAGCCTCATGCCTGATAGGAGGTTCTCCTCGCCCACTATTGGAGGAATGGAGTGTCGTCAGTTCCACGATGAACGCGCTAAATGAAATCAAATTTGATTGTTACTAATTACAATACCGCTGAACGGCGTTACTTTTGCTAAGAATAAGGTTGAGAGTAGGCTTAGTACAAATATAGTGTCTAGTGCCACCACTAAACCTACTGTGGAAGATACGAATGTGGGTGGATGAAAAATATTTATATATTGAAAAAATATGTTTGAAATCAAAATATGATTTGATAGTGTTAATATCTCCTCCTAGACTTGCTCTTCCCATTTACAGTCTAATACGAGGCTCATTATCATTGTAATACACTGTTATCAACATGTATGTAATTCAAGCCTAATTTCTGCTCTGTAATAAGAAATACTTCAAAGAAACGTTTATTTTTTATGCTGCATGGAGTTGAATTACTTGTTTAGTTCGTTTACCGGAATTCATTGATAATTCGAAAAATATTGCATATCAAAACAAGTAAGAGTGCTCTAGTCGAGAATGCTCGACTAGGAGATACCCTGAACCCTACAAAGTACTGATATTTCAATCATTCTACACCCATACGCATGCATCCATTCGAACGCAAAAACACGCGCTCTGCGAACTGCGCAGTTACCAGTTACTGCGCTTGGACTGCCGTGTGGGCTATATTATGAGAATTTATTTGTTGAATAAATCTTTTTGTAGTGGGACTATCTTCATCAAGCTTTTAGAACGTGATAATAACATTAAAATGTGTGTATATACCAAAGCACAAGTTTCTAGTACTTGATATACGTTTTTTTCAAATTTGTGGTGAAGGGGGCGTGTTATCCAGAATTTGTAAATAACAAAATTATTGTCTGTATCACATTAATCTACACAGTAAATCTGAAGTCTCTAGGTCTAACAGTATTCAAATTAGGCTTAAAAAACGAAATAAAATGATCGATTATTGTCGATAAAAAAAAAAATGGGATGAATTATCGAAAAAATATTATAAACTCGTACTGCGTGTGGTATACACAAGTATATTATATTATTTATATATATATTCAAGTCTCTAGCATTTGTAGTTTAGCAGATCTCTGCGTTCATACGGACGGACGGACGGACGGACGTACGGACGGACGGACATGGGTTGATCAACTCAGCTCATCATCTCGATCAAGAATATATATACTTTATGGGGTCTGCCATGCATCCTTCTGCCTGTTACTTACATTTTCACAAAAACATTATACCCTGATTTCCCATTTTCAATGGGTTCAGGGTATAAAAATTAAATTATATGTGATATAAAGAGTACATAGAACATATTCTTGATGAAGACAGCAGATCTGCTCCTTTACGTTTGTCGGCTACGTGTGTATGAAAGGCTTAATTTCAGAAGCTATAAATCTATATTTGGCAGCCAATTTTGAAACCGTCTTGAAGTAATTCCCAAAATCTCAGAAATCAGTGAAGAAGCTTCCAGATCTGAAGCATAATAAACATACTTATACGATACTGGACTTTGCCTAACCCCGGTAATACATTATTATGATTAAATTTAAGCAGCGACCCTGGGAGAAGCGAGCAGAATTGTCATTCTCTTAAGTTAACTTTCGAGTAACCAACCTGCACACAGCACAGCTGTTTATTCAGGTGATATGTATAGCGCTCTGCAAATATAATTAAGACCAAAAATGTTGCCCACCCATAGGGGAGTCACCCTCGAAAAGTACACACAAAAATCCAAAAAGGCGACGCGTGTCGATAAGTAAATATTCACATGCAATGAAAATGTTTCATTGAGGCGCGTGTTCCACTTGCTAGAGATGAAAAAGCTATTTACACGCATCTTGACAATGCTCTAAGATAAAAACCAGCAGGAAAGCAAAAAATAAAAAATAATATAAATAAAATAACTCATTTCACTTTCATGAATATAAGAAAAATATTATTTAAAATAAACTTAATTTCAAAAGAAAGATAATCAAACTGCTTTAGATATAAATAGTCCCTTATAATACTATAAGAGACACTGCCACAATTGGTCATCTTATTGCAAAGGAGAAATTAGCAATGAGCTGGTGTAGAGCTCTAAGTTTTGTAATGATATACCTGTGAACTCTTTGGTCGTTTCAACAATTGTTCAACTTAACTCTAATCACGCTGCCGAAAACGACAACGAGAGCAGCACGACGATCTACTAAATGAATCGATATCCGCACGGAGAGGCATGCAGGCTGCATACATAGTTAATAAGCTGACAGTGATGAGGATTGGAATCGACGGCAGCTACGACGTGTTAAATGGACAAAAGAAAGTTGTAATCAGAGCCAAAAATTGCCTGATGTAAGCACTGTGAGAGAGAGAGAGAGAGAAAGAGAGAGAGAGACAGACAGAGAGAGCCAGAGAGAGAAAGAGAGAGAGAGAAGCTGAAAGCGATTCGCTGTCCGCTCCCGCTGCTGTCCATCGATTCATCTATTAGGATGACATTGACTTTGGCATGGTCGAGCACTGCTTCTTGGAGTGCAGCCGTACAGTAAACTCCAAGCTAAGCGAAGCCCCGGCATCGTCCTATTCCAGGGCAACACGACGTGGGGGGTGAGTACAGAGTTGTGCAAATGATTTGGAGCCATTGTGCGTGTCCAACGAAACGCTTCCATTGTGCAACTGTCATTCTAGTCGAGTTGGCGCAATTTTTGGCAGCACTGGCTATTTTTTCTTGCTCATAAGCTTTGCTTACGTGACAAGTTTAGTTTATTTCATAAGCTAGGCGGCGTGTTTTGTATTCCAGGAATTCTCTACTGTTGTCGAGCGACGTTATTTATATCAAATACAGCGTTTTTAGTCGATTTCGAATGCCCTGCTATTAGTTGTATAAAATGAATATGTAGGTGAAGCCTGGAGTAAATATGTTTGTTCTATTGACGACGCGTCGTCGTTAGTTTTAGTAAATACTCCAAGTTTTCTTCATATTTTTCTATTATGATTCGGTATTAGCTTTTTGAGAATCTGTATGGGAAATGTAATAACAAAAGCTTGATATTGTTTTTGAAATTGCAAAAATTATTATTGAATTCAGTGTTTAAGCACTGTAATTTCAAAACTCCATACATATTTATAATGAAAAGACTCCAGAATACACGTGCCTGTATGATCTGTGACGTTCACTATTGCTGCTGCTCACATATTGAATATCATTAAAAAATACAGATAGCATACACAATATGCCACCTGGTGAACCCAACTCTATAAATCCGAAAGACATAGTTTTTTTTTCGATTTTCCTATATTAGCTCAAGTTTTCGTTTCTTATAATAAACCAATATTAAATACAGCTTTTGCGGACTTCCCACATCTGTACCCACAAGCCAAGCTTTTTGACCTTGATATCTTGTTATGACGCTCTTTTGTGCTGCTAATCGATCGCAAACCGTCCGCTGACGATGCACAGCTGGCTCCTCGGAGCAAAAGCTGTTAGAACATAGGTAAAAAAGAGAATCAGATGAAAAACTCACTTAGACGTACGTACGCGTATAACCTAGATTTGTTATGACATAAAATTATTACGAAAAATGGTTATTACCCCGTTTACGTTTGAGTGAACGCATTTGTACGTGTTAACAATTTGTACGCTTAGATAATGTTGCAGCTGCTGCATTGGGGCGAAGCATCCCCAACAATAATGCCTCAAGCAACCGAAACAGAAAATTAGTATGAATGCCGTAACTTGCACTACACGACTACAAGATACCCTAACGTCAAGGTTGATCAAAGCATTTTAGCTGTGTTTACTTCACGAATGCTGTGCAATATTAAAACTAAGTTATATTACTAAGATGTCCTTTTAGTGATCTTTAATAATATGTCTGATTCGAGTAAAGGAAATGCTCATGTGATAATAGGCTACATTAAATAGTATCCCCGATTCATGTCCACATGAACAGGTATACGTTTGACGCAAATATTATTATCAGTTAAATACAATCAATATTTCCTACTAAGTGGAGTTCTAGGTGCTCTTTCTATACGTAAAAAGGGAAGGAAAAAATAAGTCATCATCATGACGTGCCTTTAGAATCGCTTTCTTTGCTATGCTTTGTTTCGTTTTCATTCCATTTTTTTGCCACGACGATTTTATAAAATTTGCTTTGGTATTACAAGGGTTAGCCACACAGTCGCACACGCACCCATTCACACCCACCCACACACACACACACTCACACATTTACAGCGAGTGTGACAGTTGGTCTGTGCGTGTCACAAGCTTGTCATTTCGATTGCCACGCCCCTTCAGCGCGGCTTCACATTGCCGTTGACATGTCGGAATTTTAAAATTCTTTTGTCGCATTTCGTTGGCATGCAAATAGACAAAGTTTAAGGCCAATTGCCCTTTCGGTTTTCTTCGTTTCCCTCTCGATGCTAATGCCAACAGCTGTTGTCATCGCTTATCTCCCAGCTATCCCCGACTCAGTCCCAATCTCGAGTCCCAACCGGTTCCCAATCGCCCACAACTGGCCGCCAATTTGATTGTCACGCTGATTGTCACAATCAGTGGTATTTGCCTTAGACCAAAGTAAGCTTCATTGTTTAAAGTTTGTTCATTGCCATTCTTGAGTTTCTGTTGGCTTGGTGCTTGGCCAAAATTGGCTCTTAGATTACAACAATTTCGGTTATAGTTATGCAAACAGAAAGGATAACCTGAAGACAGAGTTTGGTAAATAAATCAATTTAACAATAATCTTAAAATTATTGTCTATACCATATTCATTAAGAGAAATATATATATATATTTTTCCATTCCATCATCTTTCGATATTAATATTTCATGTGGCTGTGTCTTTAAAATTATGTGTCTGTCTGCACTCAATGCAACGCGTTACAAGATCTTTTTTGAAAATCCCATTGCAGGGTATAATGGTTTTATTTATTATTTAAATTACGAGTAAGTTTCACTCGCGTCTTCAAATCTGAGTCAATACCATAAATGAGGAGTAAAACCAAATACGGATTACAACCGCCTTTGATTTCTAGAAAGATTTCCCATATTCAATGGGTTCAGGGTATATAATTTAATATAATAAACAAGTAAGAAAGCTCTAGTCGAGACTGCTCGACTACGAAATCCCCTGAACCCTTCGGGAAACTAATATTTCAATTTAAGTGATTCGTCGCTTATTTTCTGCTTATGCAAAAAACAAAACATGCACACTCATACATGGCATGGGTTGCCGTGTGGGCTGACTATGAACTTAATTGTTTAATAACTTTTTTTGTAGATGGACAATCTTCATAAAACTTTCAGATAGTGATAATAACATTAAAATGTGTGTATTTGCAAAAGCACAAAACTATATTATATGATATACGCTTTTGCAAATTTGTAGGAAAGGGGGTGGACTTCGAGGAATAACAAGAAACGGGAGTAGTTATCGATTTTTGGAAATAAAATTTATCTGCGCGTGCAATACACGGACCTAGAATTTCAAATTTCAATTCTCTAGCTTTTATATCTTCTGAGATCGACGCGTTCAAACATACGGACAGGGATAAATCAACTTAGCTCGTCGCCCTGATCAAGAATATATATACTTTATAAGGGTCTGTCACGCCTCCTTCTTCCAGTTACATATTTAAAAAAAAAACCATTATACCCTGAATTTCCATTTTCAATGGGTTCAGGATATAACAAATAATTGGGTCGTTTAAATACTTATCTAACCAAGTGTTAAGTAAGGTTTTAATGCGTTGTTACAATCAAAACTTCAACGATATTAAATGAGGCCAAACACTTGATAGCCGTAGAAATAGCAAAGCGCATCTGGGTTGGCTGAAAAAATCAACGGTAAGTTGAATGCCCAAATTCAAGATATTTGAGAATCAACAGAGTTGCAAGGGCAACAAGAAAGCATATCTAATGTGTTTATGTATGTGTATGCGTGTTTGTATCTATGTTTATGTATATATAGCACACGTGTCTGTGAGTGTGTGGCTTTATGTATGTGTGAGTGCGAGAGCAGCAAATGCGCTTTCAGTTGATTAAATTAAATCGCTAAAGCTGCCAGAGCTGCAGCTATGAAAAATGCATTCAGCCCCTGGGGAGCTTTGGGCCCGTGTGGGGCGTGGCTGGAGCCAATATACTCAGCGCAATGGCGCCAAAGACGCAGACGAAAACCGCAAAGTATTTACCTATTTTCTTTTACTTATTCGCTCCTTCTTTTTGGCAGCATTTGACAGTGGGGATGCAGGTGGAGATCCCAATTGTCACACAAACACACATATTTATATACATATATATATATATATATATATATATATATATATATATATATATATATATATATATATATATATATGTATATATATATATATATATAACATGTATACATATATATACATATATTTATACATATACATATACATGGATATATACAATACAAGCATCATTTTTGTCGCACATCCGTTTCTTACGGTTTTCTTTTTTCCTTTTTGTCCTGCTCTTGGTTTCGGGTTTTGCTGCTGTCTAGATTCGAGTATCTTCCCAACATGCCCCAACCCCATTCTTAAACAATAACTTATCGAGGAGTGTCCCCTTTTCTCAAACTTTGTGGGTCGCTGTTGGGTGGCCTTCAAGTTTGTCTTCAGATTTCGCTTCACTAGCAACGTGGGATTAGAAATTTTTTGTCAATGAAGGTAATTTGCGGAAGATTTTGTCTAGAATTTCAATTAGATTGACGTTTTACTCCAATACTCGTTCGCTGCTCGCAGTTATCCATGAGTGGGGAAGAGAAGCCCAGAATTTTAAAATTTTCTTTCGTCCTCATTTCTGCTACTCAAGTTGTATAATTCTTATGGGTAAGTTATACTCTGCAAAAAACATGATAATAAAACGTCAATTTCATGTTCGTTGTTCAAACTGAAAATACATTTGATCCAGCCAGTAAGATGGAGAGTCCAACAATAATTAATAAAATGCAACGCAAGAAAATTACACAATTTTAGCAGTTATTTTATGTACGTACATTGACCAAGCTATATGTCTGACCCACACATCAATGCTTTCCGGCTTCACGTTAGTCATAGTTTTAAGTAGACTAGTCTGAAGACTAGGCACCAACTGGCCCTGTGCCAACCCACTGTTAACTGGCTAACGGAAGTGGGTGCCACTGAGCCACTGAGCCACTTAATACAAGATGCAAATGACTTTATTAACTTTAACCATAACGCAATAAACAACATGCTAATTGAAGCAGATAAAGCCCAGACCCAATGCCAATACTAAGTGCAGGCCCAGTTCAAGCTCCGCCTCTGGGTCTGGCTCTGACTCTGGCATGAGCAAGAGCCGGATTCTTTTCGCCCACATGGCCACCACGTGAGGCTGGCTACGACTGCGAAGGCGGAGGAATGCAGAAAGTGAATCGGTAAAGCGAGCGAAGTGACTCATAATGCAATGCTTCCATAAGCCTCGGGGAATATCAGTTGGCAAAATTAATGCTAATTACTTGAAAAATATATGAACGACGTTTGTTGTGGCTGTTGGGTCTGCGGGTTTTCTGTGTCCAGTTTTTGCTGCTTCTGCTGCTGCTTTGGCCATGCGATGCGAGCGTCCTGCCAACGATTCGCTGCACATCCGCTGGACCACCGCTAGACCAAAGAAATATGCGTTAAATGCAAAACAAGTGCCGTGCTGAACAGTGGGCTTTAGCTAAGTTTAAAAGTGGACCACAGGATAGTTAGTCAGACAGCGTTAGCTAAAGCTGGGTTCCTTTCTATTGCATCACTAATTATGGGAATTCATAGTAACTTATTTGTAGAAAGATTACAGAATAAATATATTGATTTGGTAATTATATAATTCTAATTTTAAAATTTAGGCATAAACAAATTCAATACCACTTTTATTAGTATTCAACAAACAAAAAAAAAGTATCTAAAAATCAACAGTTCTTAAAAATGTGTTAAAAAGTTAATTTTTTTCCAATATTTACTTAAGTTTTTAGTTTTTAAATTTAAGCATTAGGAAAATATACTTATTCTGTGATAATTACAAGTTTTTCAACATTTCTATCAGCGCGTGTTACCCATGGTGTTTTCGTGCTCATAATGAATAATCATAAAAATTGCATAAATTATGTGCCACGCCGTCTTGCTTAACGCCTCCGGTGAAAAACGGCAGACACAAGCAGCGCGTCCAGTGCCCAAGTGGAGCAAAGAAAGGGCGAGTGCTCAGAGGGGGGAGGCGGAGGCACGGCTAAGTGCGGGCGCTGAGCAAATGAAATGCAGAAATGTAAATCTAAAATAATTTACGCGTCTTTGTTGACTGCATTGCCGTTGCTGCGTTGTTTCGTTGTTTCGTCGTTTCGTTGTTGCGACTTTGCCACGGCCATAAAAACCTGCTGCTGCCTCAGTAGCTGCCACCCGCCCCTGTCTATGCCATTGCCCTGCCTGGCACATTGCTCTATGGTCTTTTTTATGGCGTCCATAACTGTTGCTACTGTTGCAACAAAATGGCGTCATCGCATAGCTGTTGCAGGCAGTCTGGCATGGGACACTAGGACTCGCTGGGGCTTGGGGCTTGGCACTTTGGTTAGTTGTCTGCCTGCTTAGCCAGAGGGGGAGGGGCGGGTTACCCGGCGTTTGCTCCGCATTTACATTTATGACTTGGAATAATCCATTATCAGGCATTTTGCACGTTACCTAGGCGAATAATGCAAACAGACAAACCCGCACCTCCGACCCATACCGACACGAGCCTCAGCATAGCTAAGCCCTTGGCTCTAGTTTAAAAGTGGCCGGACTCGCCAGATTAATTTGCCGCAACTATCCTCGCCAAGGATTAAAATATCTAAGGATGCAGCAAAATATTCTGCTGAAGATTTGTGAGCACACTGCTTAAATGACACTGCGATAGCCACAGCAATTACACGTATCGTCCACGCTGTCATCGCTTATATAAAATATATATATATATATTTGTTTTTGTATATATATATATATATATATATATATATATATATATATATATATATATATATATATATATATATATATATATATATCAAAAAATGATTCAAATGAAAATGAGAACGTGTGTGCGAGCGCGAGACTTATGTCTTATTATATTATTATTATTAAAATCTGCTACTTTTAATTAAATTCAATTAAAATATATGAATAAGTATATGAATTTGAGAAATATGTTAAATACAAAACAGTCTTTAACAGTTGAGGATAAATATTAAGGAAATGGGCCACAAAATACTGTCAATTAAAAGTTTAATTAATTCGCTACACACACATAGACTCAAACTCACACATACAGAACTGAAACAAATCAAACCACACACAAACACATTCAGCAATATGCAGACAGTTAGGCACTCAAACAAACAAAATAAAAGCAAAGGAAATATAAATAAATCAATTATGACTATCGTATACCCTTTTCAGCTATTTCCAAGTATTTTTTTTTTTTTGCTTTAAGAAATGTGCCCAAGAGAAATGAATAAGCTGGAAAACCAAATATATATACATATATACCCTTCCATTTTATCAAATAGTTGTAAATGCAGACTGAAAGAAATCTTTAATTTAATGTCTTTAGTGAGCTTCTCAAGGTCTGAGATCTGATACATAGATTTAAGGGTTACAAAGAGAAGCCAAAACAAAAATCTGTAGGTTATTGAGGCACTTATATAGATAATTTTCTCATGAGCTGACCATTTTGATAATGTAGTCGTTAAGCCCGCTTCTGCGCACATCCAGAACGGTAAATAATCCCACGCCAAAGTGAGACAAATCCTATGAGAGATGAACGTAATTATTTTAATTGTTTAATGTGATGCGGTTAGTTCAGATGTGTGTGTATGTGTATGTGCGGGTGTCTAAAAAATCAGTGCACGGTGCGTTATGAGATACCTGTGCGATACCGTGGAGAGACATACGGACGGACAGGGCACGCCAGCTGGACTGACGATAAAACAAATTGCATTCAACTAGCGTTTGTTTGTTTTTGCTTTTAATGATTAATGAGTCAGGTGACTGCCGCACCACACTTAGAAGGTGTGGCTCATTTAGTCTGCGTAAGTTGATACTTAGGGTCCTCGCCTTGGCAATGGGGGCACAGCACAACTATTGGGGCGACCAGCATAAATAGTTGAACAACTGTCAGACAAAAAACAAAACAATGCTCTAATGTGGTGTCATTAGCTAAATGCTACCTGCTCAACTCTAAGTACATATAGCTAACCGTTATACCGCTTCTTTTCTTTTCGAAGTTTATTGTATTTTTTTTATTTTTAATTTTTAGACATAATGAGTGTCTTAAATAAATATAGTAAATATATGAATTTTTAGTATATTGCATTTATAATAAGAACTCAAGCTATTTATCAAGGATTTTATTTAAATAATAAAAGAATATTCGCTGTGGAAATTCAAACAAGTAATAATTTTCCGAACGGGCGTTACCGACTGCTGAATATTCATTCACGGCCCATTTTCCGATTTGCCACGCCCCCCACGCAAACCAATAGAGGATGACAACAGCAATTTAGTAGCTAAATTTTGAGTATCTAGCTCTGAAACTGTATTTAATACGCCCCCGTTGGGCGTAGTTATGTCCGCCATATCTTTTTGATCTAGGGTAGTCAACGCGAGTGTACATTCAAAATTTCAGCTTTCTAGCGCTTCAACTAATATGATTTCTGGCATGCCGGAAAATGAATTTTCCAATCATGACACTTTATTATGTATATGTTGAAAGTTTTAAGCCTTTAGCTTCAATAGCGGCGAAAAATATGTTATTCATATGGACAGACAACAGTTAGAATATGTCTTAGTTTCTCAAGTACTCGTTGCATCCCTTCTTACATATTACAGTAAAGTAAAGTTAAGTAAAGGCTCATCCATTTTGCTTACTTATATGAAGCATACGAACTACAAATTAAAAATTTTCCTTTCGTGTACCTCTCGCATTATATAATAACACATTCAAAATTCATATTAAAAAAAAAAGAATAAAAAAAATAAATTTAAATTAAATACTCAACCTAGAAATTTTAATGATGTTTGAAACAATTTTTGCCATACGCCCCAGCCGAGCCCAGCGACCTTGGCATGCTTTATGATGACTGAAAAATAAAAGAGACCCGCTCTTAATTGCGCTGTTAAGGATCATATTTGCACTCATTTGGCAGCGAAATTAATTATCAAAAACTCGTGGCATTTCGAGCAAAAACAAACATATAGAGTTGGCTGGTTAAATGCTAAATATTTTCAGCGTTCCGCGCCGGAGAGCACACGGGAACAGCTTTACACACATGCACAGGCAGAGGAAGCTCATGCGCTAGCATGTCCTTGACTAACTTTTTATGGCGGGTGCTTGGCTAGAGAAATTAGTCACAGGAGTGCGGAGAGCAGCAGTAGTTGCTTCCTGACTCCGTACGGGTTGTTGGCTTGTCAATCATGCAAAAACTGCAACCGCCGCATAACCGCCGGTTTATAATAGCTTGCCGACTAGGGACAGGGCCAGGCCAGGACCAGGACCAGGACCAGCACCAGACCTATAACCAGAAGAGGAGCAGAAGCTGTGGAGCTTGAGGAGTGGCTTGGGCAGTTACTCTGCATTGGCTGTTGCCTGGTTTCGGCAAAAGCTTTTCAAACTTTTTAATTATGCAGCAAACAGAAAACTTTGCGGTAATTTCGTTGCAACAGTTGGTCCAGCCGATAGGAGGGAGCACCGATGGCAACGTCAACGTCACGAGCAGCAGCAACATGCAACAGCAACAGAAGCCTGTTCAACTTGACTAATTGAGTTAAGCGTGGGGCAACAGGAATCGCGCTAGGTGTTCTTCTTTTACCTTTCACAAATAACAATTTGCCAACAACTTTAAAGTGCATCAATCATAATTAGAAGCCGCCATTTTTTCTTTGTCCATTTACATATAGCGTTACCAGATCGTGTCAATATGAAAATGAGGTTGACCAATTGCCAAACAGCATCGAAAGTGGAGCAAAAGTAAGTTGCCAATAATTAAAAGAAGCTGTATTGTATTTGATCAGTGCAATTATTATAATTTATAGAGATTGCCAATTATAGTATTGCCGGCAATATAAACAAGTAAGAAAGCCCTAGTCGAGACTGCTCGACTACGACCTGAGCCCTGCAAGGAGCTGATATTCCAATCATTCTACGCTTCTTTTATGCTTCTTTTATATAATATGATAAATTTCAAAATCTTTGTATGTATTTGAAACTTGAATCTACACCGAAAATTTGAAGTCTCTAGATCTAACCGTTTTTAAAAACGAAATCAAATTATCAATTATTGTCGATAAAAAATTGGGATGAGTTATCGAACAAAAATTTGAATTATCGAAAGTATACATGTAATATTTTAGCTCTCTAGCATTTGTAGTTTAAAAGATTGCTGCGTTCATACGGACGGACACACGGACATGGCTATGTCGACTCAGCTCGTCGCCCAGATTAAGAATATATATTCTTTATGGAGCCTGTCACGCCCCCTTCTGACACTTACATACTTTTTCACAAAAATATACCCTGATTTCCCATTTTCAATGGGAACTTAAAGAGTTGAAATTTAACATACATACTAGTGTATACAATACGCAGTACACATTTATCATACTTTTTTACTAACTCGTCTCATATCTTTAATATCGATTATAATCGTATATTCTACTATGTCTTTAAGCCTTATTTGAATACTGTTAGACCTAGAGACCATTGACCCCAGAAACATTATTTAAAGTTTAAAGCATAGAATAAGGTTTTTCCAAATCTATAAAGTAATTATACTTGCTCACGACATCGAGCCGTCTCCAACATTCGAAAATTTTCAGTTACTAAAGATGAATATTACAATTTTGAAGTTAGCCAAAAAACAATTAGATAAAACAAAAGTAAAGTGGAATATTAATTGAAAGGGATATTATCTAATCGAGCAATCTATTTTTACTTATTTTTTGTTTCCAATGTGTAGAATTTTTCATAGGTTTCCTGTTGCCGAAGAATCTTGATTTGAAGATAAACTAATTATATTTATCGGCTTGAGATGCTTCGTAAGCACCGGCTGAAGCAACCAAGCCTCGATCCCTTTGAGCTCCGTAGCTTTTGTTGCTCAGCTGCTCTTGCTCAATTGCCGTTGCCGTTCATCACTTAATTGAGTTTTTAAGCACTTTGCAAGCAGCGCACATTAGCGTAGCGAAGCGAACATCCCGCACATCCACAACCAGACGACAAGCCCTGGAGCACCAAAAATTCACCGACTGTCGGCTGCTGAGCTGTGTCATCGAGGGTCAAACAGCTGCAAATGTAAATGCAGATGCAGCCGCTGACGAAGAGGCAGAGCGTCTTTACGACATGCTTATTGGCATTGGCAGTGTTGCATAACGACCGAACAGTCTGCGACAGACAGCCAGCAGCGTTTTGCAATCAAGCGGAGTTCCGCTTACCCCTTGCTCTCTGCAGCTTAAATGAGCGAGAAATCGCTTCATTTAGCAGACAACCGCCTTGCCTTCGCCTGGTTGTGCGATGAGTGAGATACGCAACCACCTTACATAATCGTCTCATATCTCATACGGCTATCCCATATTATCTGGGCTGTGTTGCTTTGGGTTGAACTTAAGTACAATTTGGTCATTCGGCAGGCAGGCAGCCGAGCCGAGCTATCCCTTCCTATTCATGCATATTGATAATCTGAAACGCTTGAATGCTCATTTAGTCAACTTGAAAGGAAGCCCGAGTATCCAAGCACTTCGACCCAGCTCGGACTTTTTAATCATGCGTGAGCGGTCAGTTCTAGGCTTGTCTCCGTTTTCATTTTCCCGTTTGATGTAGGGACGTGGCTTCACTTTATCCTCTTGGCCCCATTCATTCACTGTTCGGCTGTTCATTTTGGGGCTCGGATAAAGCTCATTCCCAGCGCAGACAGTTTTCCAATCAACTTGAGTGTGTGTCCTTTGCCAAGCTGCTGCTGGCCATTTTCCTGCTGACTTCGTGCCGATTTTATATTTTTCATTTGAAAAATAGATATTTTTTAATGCCTTTTATTAAATCGGCTTAGATTTATTGTACACATGTATATCATATTTATGTGTGTGTGTGGGTGTGCTTGTGTGTGATATGTGTGTGTCTATTCGCATTAGTCGACGATTCCTTGTGTGTATGTGTGTGGCAGCTAAGCCCTTTTCTTTGGGACTTTGCTGCGATGGTAAAATACGTTTATGGATCTTAAGGCAAATTTTGTGCATCTAATAAGATTTATTATTTTGTGGGCCGCATCAGTTAAATGGCAACGTTGTAGTTGAGGTCTTAGACAGCATTTAATTTTGCCAAAAAAGATGGGCCCCCGGTTCGAGTTAATCTAATGAACAGGATAAGCTTATGGCATGCGAAAGGATCGTGCACTGATTGTCTGTATATGAATTGCAGCCATGATAATCAAAAAGACTTTGGCTGCTGCCTTGCCTAGAAAATATTCATTGCTGCCAACACACCTGCTCATGCTGCCAAGCTGTTCAACAGATTGGCACTTAGTAGCAATTGGGAAGCCGCAGATACATGTAAAAAGCATTTGAGCTCTCGTACAGGAAGATGCTTACCAAAAACTGTGAGCCAGAATGCTCAACGGGGGCGATTACATGGAAAAGTTTTGCAGTTTGGTGATGAGAACATGCAAAATCTTTTTGACTAAACATATTTATGCAATAAAACTTTTAAAGCACAATGAATCTAAAACATTCACAAGGAGCTCACATATGAGATTTCCAACGTGTGCATGGGAAGAAAACTGTTTGTCCCAACCTTTAAAGCCAGCATCAACAAGTTAGAAGTAACGTTAGCCTGTCATATAAGCCAACTAACCACCAACCGACCAACCAATCAACAAACCAACTTAGCAACCATCCGGCGTGCTTATGAGAAATTGCATTGAAAGGTCGTAACCGAAGTTGAATCAGGCATGCGAAAATTTTGTATTTGGGTTGTGCAAATAATTGTCCATGATTGGATATTCGCAGTCGGTCGAAGCACTGTGGAATCCTTTGACCCAATATCTCCTCTCAGCTTTCGGCCAGCTGCGAGCAATTAAACGCATTGTATGGCTTTTCAACTTGATTAGATTGCAATTTCGCATTGCACATGCACGAAAAATTCATGGAAAATGTTTGTTTTTCTCCATTCGACGAGTCGGCAATGCACATTGACATTGCTGAAGCAGCAGCTGCAGTAGCAGCTGCAGTACCAGCAACAGCTACTGCAGATAAAATAGGAACGTTGGAATGTAGGTGATGCTTGGCTCTGGGAAATCTAGCAGATACATGTGTTCATATAGTTAAG
This sequence comes from Drosophila hamatofila, assembly GCA_035045345.1. NCBI lineage: Eukaryota > Metazoa > Arthropoda > Insecta > Diptera > Drosophilidae > Drosophila > Drosophila hamatofila. The sequence continues at coordinate 2,244,211 of JAWNPA010000001.1, forward strand.
TTTTGTGCTTATAATAGAAAGCCAAGCTGAAAACCCAGCAGGAAGTGTTGTAATTCGCACTTCACCACACACTTTCAAACGCAGACGCCCACACACGTACACACACTCATGGATACACACGCACAACCACATACCGTTTAACATGTCGTATGCATGATTGCGGAATATTAAACGCCGGCCATGTTTTTGAGCAGCTGTTGGGGCGGGGCGGGCTCGGCGGGGCGTGTCTGTCTGTTGCGTTGTCTATACGCAAAATTTGTTTGGTTGCTTTGGTTTTAATTATGGTTATCACTGTTGACTCATAACTGCAAAATATGCAGGACCCACACACTCTTTTTCAACCAGCCCTTGCCTCGTCTCATATTGGGACAAGTCGTGTAATTTGGCAAAATGTTCATCTACAATTAAAAGCACTGTCCAGCTGTTCGATCCACGGTCAGAGCCGAACAAAATTTGTAGTTTAAAGTTCGATTCGATGGTCATTTTGACGGCCTGTCCAGTTTTTATGTGTCGCAGTGTGGACAGCTTAAGAACTGCTTGAGAATGGATTACTGCAAATCATCGGATTTTATTCTAGTCAAAAAGTTCATAATATTTTAATGCGATATTCCATGTTTATCGTTGATTTCATCCATCACTATCAAACTTGCGATGTATACCTATTTATATATGTACATATATTAAATTCCTTTGAGGCAGCAGACACAGTCGACCTATTTGAAAGTAATTACAAAAATTTCCTGCCCAAAGGTTAACATACAAATAGTTCAGAAAAGAAAATAAAGCTAAGAAAAGGCCTTGGAAAACAAAGCGAAACTCTCAGAGGAGACTTTTTACAATTTGGTCAAGAAGTTGTATGCACAAGTTGTTTGTGTGTGGTCCCGCACCGCACAGCCACACAGACCACACGCAACCACACATAAACTAATGAAAAGCTGACTTAAAAGGGAAACTAAATTAAATATTTGTGCAAGAAATATAAATTCAAGGCGCATTCACAAACAAAGCAGAACAGCACTTACATCAACTTATTGATATGAACACACACCGGAAACATTCGAAGAAACAATGCAAATAAATAAACGATTCAATCAAAAGATTGACTGTCTATTTGAAGATCCCGAAATGCTTATTATAAAATTGTATTTCTGATTTGAAACACATTTCGTAGCTGTCAATGGCAATGCCTAGGGATGGGAACTTGGATTCCCAATTGTTTGACTTTCAAGCTGAACTCTTTGCCCGAGTTGCTTGAAGCGTTGAAGGCAAAGTTTGTCATCAACGCAGACGCCGTCGCTCATTAAGCGTTAATTAGGCATTTGGAGCAATTGACCTTTGCTTAACTTTTGCTAAGCAGCGCCTGGGGCACGAAGCCAACACCTTTTTGATGTTACCCGTCTGACTTTAGGCCTGGGAGGAGTTGAGTGAATCAAACTAATTGGGCGCAATTTAATTAACATTTGATGAATTCGGTCATTTGTCAGCTTTGGCAACAACAATTTAAAGCAATTTGCTCAAATCTTCAAGCAGCAGATTTCACAGAATATAGAAAAGAATTTTTTAAATGCAAAAACCCTCAGCCGCAATAGTAAACTTTCTTTCAAGCAAAACAAAACGAAACAAAATAAAAAAAAAGAACATGAGAAAAAGTTGTAAAAATTTGATAAGCTTGTCGCTGGGCAGGTGGGGGCGGGGGCTCCACTTTTATGCCTACGCCACGACGAGGACTCGAGCAACGTAAGGTGAGTCGCTAGGAAAGTTATCCCTAATGTTTATTGGGCAAACTTTTGCATTTTTACAGCTTCTTGAAAGTTCTGCCGCGGCATGGCTGGTCATTTTTAAAGTTGAAATTATCGAGATAGCCCAAGTTTTGTTTGTCTAAGAGGCTGCAATCCCACAATTGTCAGCACATTACGCCTGCCGGGAGGAGCTGCGCATTCACAATTCATAATAAAACTTTTGAGCCGCGTTGCCATTGGCAATAGTCGTTCTTGTTAAGTTTCAGCTATTAATTCGCTTATTTTCATAAAAGTGTCTGGCATTATGTAAATATGCCTCAAATGTATCCCACCCAAGCCATGCGCTTCACTTACGTGCTCCACGTTCTGCATCTCAATCTGTCACTTACCTGAAAAGAAAGAGAAAGTCCAATTTATATTATAATATAATAATTTCAGTAGGCAATGCTTGCAGCTTAAATAATATGTTAAAAGCTACAATCATGTTTTTTACGCCAGCCTTAAATCTTTTTCTCTACAATTTACTTCTTTCCTATGCGATACAACACGTTGTTCGCATCAAAGATGGTAAGCTAAGGGAGAAGATATATACACCAGTGAAACTAATTAACCCAGCTTTAAGCAGGACACCATATTCAGCCCTCAGCTTGGGACTATTTTCCCCTAATCAGTTTCTTTAGAACTTTTAGAGAGATACCGCACGAGCTGCCCACGGAGTACAACGAGTTCCCGGACATCATGGTGTATCTGAATTACTTGATCAATGGCTTGTTGCTTGTACCAGGTGTTATGCAGGTAGTCCAACCCAGGGATTGTCCTTTATAATCAGATAATGTCTACGCTACGTCTCTATACAGCATCGAAGACTCAGCTTTTTGGTGGCCATTATTATTATCTGGAATGTATTTGTGCTCGAACGTCTTTTGGCTTTTGAGTTGACCTTGATCTGGTCATTGTGGCTTAAGGATATCAGCTCCTTGACCTATGCCATTGTCATAAGTTGCATTACGCTTACGAACATCATGCACCTGATGCTCATCTTCGAGTCGATAAAGATGCATCACGGCTGTCTGCGTGGGAGGAGGAAGCAGAAGTAACAAAGTATGCAATATCTGCCCTGCTTGATGGCAGCTGCGACAAACCCTCGCCCAGACCTCCACCTAACTGGGTCGTTTAGCCAAGATACACACACACACACACAGACAAACACTTTTATGGGCCACAGGATTATACTGTAACCTTGGGTATACGAATACGATTCACGGCAGCAAACATTGCAACTACAACTACAAATTCTAGGTCGTTTGGTTCAACTAATAAATATGCCAAAATACTCACACACTCCCTGAGAGCCACAGACATTTACAAATGAATCGCAGCTGAGGGCTGCGAGCCCCAAATAAATCCATTAAATATTTGCGGTTAAACGCACCAAAAACAAACCGCAAAAGTAAATCATACCCAAAGTAGACACCGGACATGGCCAAGAATTTCTCAGCTTGTTTCGCTCCCATTTTTTCTTCGTACGCAAAAATATTAGATTAGAAATTAGGACAACCATGCACAACCAAGAGGCAGTCGGTCAGGCAGTAGAGCATAACGCCATTTACTTGATTGGAGATGGGTGCTTGGGCCCTTCGGCAAGCCCGGCAATGGTGGCGGAAGGCTTCTAACCATCGTCCAGCCGAAATTCTAAATGGTCCATGGTGAAACATAAATCATTGAAGCTGACATTTCGCCATTTTTACTGAGCATGTATATATGTATGTATGTAGCTAAGGTTCGGCCTATTTGCTTAAAGGCTAGGCAAAATTCATGCAGAATATCTTGTTTTTCTAGAAGATGCTTGAAATGAAAATTGCCTTTAGCGAAAGGTGTCTGGTAAACTATTAACTGCAAATTTCAGGGCAAAGCTACAGAATATCGACTTAAAGCAACGACTTTCTTTAATCCCCTCCGATATCTGACACTGTAGTGCTCTAAGGCCAAATTATATAAATCATTCTAGAAATTAAATGTGGACATCACTGACACAGGCCAAATACTTTTTGCTACACACTCACTTTGAATCAGGTCAGTGGGAGGAAAGGGATTGGAAAAGTTCAGGCTTTTGTCTGGGCGGTAAGGAATTGGGAAATTACAATACAAATTACAGAGCATAAGACAATATATACACTTTGTCCTGTACTTCATTCAACGGTAGAATAATTTAATTTTCTGCGATATCGAGATTAATCTGTTATTCCATGGGAAGAGCTGATTTAAAAAAGAAATTATAATTTAAAATCGCTGAGAAGTACGTGAATGAATACTTGCATATAAAATACTTCTCCAAATCCATGAAATATATGTATAAGATATGGGTCATTAAAGGCTATTTTGAATCCTATTTCAATTCATTATTTTTCCTACCATGCCCAACTGTCGATGACATATTAACTTATCGATATTTAAATATAGTGCTGTGTCCTTCATTACTATTGGCCTATTATATTCTTTGGCGAATAACGAGTTTCGTGATAAAAAAAGAAAATAAATATATTGGGTTTTCATCTGAAGTGAACTCACAAACATCTGAATAGCAAATAGTGTGCAGATTTCGCAGTATGATATAAACAGTGTATGATCACTATCCCTATGGTTGTATGGTTAGTGGTGATATAAATCAGATTATTATCAAGTTGGCTGCGCATTTTGATTTTCTGGCCAGCTTGATTAATACCAGTCTAGTTGGCAGCTCCAAAGCTTCATTGCTACAAATTGTCAAGTTTTACTATTAATAAATACGGACTAGCAAACAGAGCAGAAAATGATGTTGCTGAAGTCCCTGCGCAGCTCGGGCTCATCTCGCTCTGTGCTGCTTTTGCGGCTTGCAGGCTCGGTGAGAAATGCAAGCAACTTTGACTACGATTTGGTGGTGCTGGGCGGTGGCTCTGGCGGACTGGCCTGCGCCAAGGAGGCCGTCGAGTATGGCGCACGTGTTCTTTGTTTCGATTATGTCAAGCCGACGCCGGCTGGAACCAAGTGGGGTGTGGGTGGCACCTGTGTGAATGTTGGTTGCATACCCAAGAAGCTGATGCATCAGGCCTCGCTGCTGGGCGAAGCCGTGCACGAGGCCGTCGCCTATGGCTGGAATGTGAATGATCGGGACATTAAGCCCGACTGGAAAAAGCTAGTCAAGGTTGTGCAGAATCACATCAAATCTGTGAATTGGGTGACCCGCGTGGACTTGCGCGACAAAAAAGTGGAATATGTGAATTCTATAGGAAGCTTTGTGGATCCCCACACCATAAAGTACAAAACAAAGCAAGGAGAGCTGAAGCAGCTGACTGCTAAGTACGTGGTGATCGCAGTGGGCGGACGACCGCGATACCCTCCAATAAAGGGGGCCATCGAACTCGGCATTACCAGCGACGACATATTTAGCTACGAGAAGGAGCCAGGCCGCACCCTAGTCGTCGGCGCAGGCTACGTGGGCCTCGAATGCGCCTGCTTCCTAAAGGGCCTTGGCTACGATCCCACTGTCATGGTGCGCTCAATTGTGCTGCGTGGCTTCGATCGGCAAATGTCCGAGTTCCTGGCAGCTATGATGTCGGAGCGTGGCATACCCTTTCTAAATACCACAATTCCCCTGGAGGTAGAGCGCACACCCGAGGGAAAGCTGCTTGTTAAGTATCGTAATACGACGACCCAAGTGGATGGGAGCGACGTCTTTGATACGGTTCTATGGGCAATCGGGCGAAAGGGTCTAATCGAGGACCTTAATCTCGGCGTCGCTGGCGTACAGACCTACAACGACAAAGTCATTGTCGATCACACGGAGGCCACCAGTGTGCCCCACATTTTTGCCGTGGGCGACATCATCTATGGCCGGCCAGAGCTAACTCCAGTGGCTATTCTATCCGGTCGTCTGTTGGCACGACGTCTCTTCGCTGGCTCCACACAGCTAATGGACTACACTGATGTGGCTACCACTGTGTTCACCCCACTGGAGTACTCCTGTGTTGGCATGTCCGAAGAGATGGCCATAGAGAGACTCGGAGCTGATAATATCGAGGTGTTTCACGGATATTACAAACCCACCGAGTTCTTCATACCACAGAAGAGTGTTCGTCACTGCTACCTCAAGGCTGTGGCCGAGGTGTCCGGTGACCAGAAGATCCTCGGCTTGCACTACATAGGCCCCGTGGCCGGGGAGGTTATTCAGGGATTCGCCGCTGCTTTGAAGTCGGGCCTCACTGTTAAGACGCTGCTTAACACTGTCGGCATTCATCCCACAACTGCAGAAGAGTTCACTCGACTCTCGGTAACTAAACGTTCTGGTGTAGATCCAACGCCGGCTTCGTGTTGTAGTTAAATGGACTAGTTAAGTTTTTGAAATACATAACTCCTATTACACTTAAAGCAAACTACTATAAGATATGCTAGCTATCTTAGAGGAGTGAGGTGCCTAAGTGGCGGGCACAAAAATTCTTGGAATCGTATCCCATCGGCATTAAGTTGCAACATTTCTAAGCGAAGCGTACTCTGGCATGTGAAGGGAACGCACACGTTCCGTTGATTTGACGTTTCAATATAAATGACGATGAGATTCCGTTGTGCGACTATTTTTGGCATATGACGTCGTAATTTATGAAGTTCACGCTGAAAAAAAAAAAAAAAAAAAAAACAGAAGTGCCGTAAGAATGGCCAGTTACAGAAGGTTTTTCTTTGTGCTTCCTTCAGTTTCCGCTCGTTGCACGAGTATCTCTGACCCACAATCCTTGGCATGCAATCTGGCTGCTGGCGCCGCAAAGTATGCCATGTTTTTCTAGGCCTGCCATTCACACACCACACACCACACAACAACAGCAACAGCGAAGGGAACAGCAACTGTTGGGGGAGTTTCGCAAGGCAAAAAAGTTTGATTAATGTTTACTTCCGATTTGCATAAATCTTACTTTAGCATTTTGGGCAATTTTAGTTGCACGTTTTTGTGGCTGCCTCAAGTCTCGCTCGCCTTGTGTCGCTTTGTTATAAATTATTTTTTTATTGGTCCGGTATTTTGACCTGTTCTGTATGCTCCGTGAGTGGATTCTGTTTGGGCCAGTTGATTCCCAGATGGGAATGGGCTACACCGAACAAAGCGCAGTAGCAGCAGGTATGAAAAGGCAAGCTACGCCAGGTGGGATGCAGGTCAAGGCAGCTCGTGGATGCAGCAACAGCTCAAGTGATTCACAATTTCGTCCGTTTCCACTGCTTCGGCCATAACTCTTCGATTGGGTTTGCCAACTCATTTAATAAATGGTCTAGGTGACAGTAAGAAACTATAACAAATTTACCCAAGAAAACGAAAAACTGCTTTTAGTTTCCATTGCAACACCTTAAAATCATAAATTGTAAGCACCCCTAATCCCCCAAGCCCCATTCTGTTGGCCTCCCACAGTTCGTGCTGCACAACTTTTGCCCCCCAAAAAGTTTGGCAGTAAGTTAAAGCACCCGCGGGTAATTCGATAAAGCGTAAAATTTTGCACTTAAACTATTTTCTTTCTGGCATTTGCCAATTGCATTCGTTATTGCTGCCGTTGTACCTTCCGTTGTTATTGTTGTTGTTGTTCCTGTTGGTGTTGGACGCCAACTGCTGTCAGTTGACCTGTGTAAGGGGTTTTGAATTACAATACAATGCAGTTGGAAAATTCGTGGCTGGCATTTGAAAGTTGAACTGATTGCGTGTTTCCAAGAGTATATTGAGTCATTTTCTCGTTTTGGTTCTGCAAGCCTCTGAGTTAAATTCCCAAAGAACACTCAAAAGAAAGGTAGAAAATACGCTTACTGAAGTAAATAGCAATAAATAATAGTGAATATGAATTTAGTTACTGAACTAATTAGGTTTCGTGTATACTTCTTATGCCTCTTCGACGTAAGTCGCTATTTTTATAAAGTTTCAAAAAGTAATTAAATTGGTGTACATTATCTTGCTATAAATTATTTGTGTTCTTACGTATTTTTTATCTTACAATTTTTACCAAGGTTGAAAGAGAAATTCATTGATTGTCGATCACTGTCCCGGTATTTCAGCAAGGGTGATTGATCTCTATATGGGATTGCTTAGAAAAGGATAGACTACTTTACTTGCTGATATACGAGCTCGTAGCTGCAGCCTCAACTGTGTGAATCAAGGAAGAGTGCCACATGACAAGGAGGCAAGCGTTAAGAAATATGCTACTTTTTTTTATATATTGTCAGATTAATTTATGCAGCTTATTGTCTAGGAATCTACAGCGCATTTTCTTTAAAAATGTTAACTCCCTAATCGACTTGTATGCCTAGAATGCAATGCTGAGTGTAGAGTATTTCTGATGCGGTACTCTTGCCTAAATAGCTTCATACAAATGTACGAAACTTAATTTGAATGCTCGACAGCTCAAGCATTAGCTAATGCCAGATATATGTAATTAAGTCAGCAATTTGATTGTCTGCCCAAATTTAAGTTATTATTCCACCTCTTTTTGTATCGTGAGTCGGAAAGGGTTGGCCTTGAATTACAAAACGCAAGAAATGCTTCCCTCCTGTGGAACAGCTGTTAAAGCAATTAAATAATGACAATTAGCAATAGACAGCAATGAAATTGTTTATCGTTGTTTGTGCATTCGTTGGGAAACTGAAGACAAAACATTATATTGCGTAAATACCTCAAGTAATCAACACATTATCAACTTTTGCTTAATTACACATGCTGTGCAGATCCAGATGCAGTGCCAGATGCTGCAGCTGTGGAGATACTGATTCTTGTGTGGATATAGAGTTGCGTGCAGAGCTGGGGCGAATATAATATGACAGCAAACACCGTTGCTGATTCCAACAGTTGGATAGTGAAAATCCACAGACAAATACAATACTTGCACAGTAAAGGGCTGTCCTGAGTGTGGCAACATTTACCGAATGGTAATTGATATATTTAATAACTTAACTAAATAGAAAGCTTTTATTGTGGTGTTCGCTTCAGTTGAGGGGTATTTGCTTATTTGTGTGGAAATTCGAAATTCAACTATTGAATCATTGAATGCCTATTGTCTAGACAGTCATCGCATAGACACATCTTATATCGAAGCATTTGGCCAAGTCTTGAGTAAACAAATCAAGCTCTGATTGCAAATTTAATGGGATTTAAAAATTCCAAATTGCTAAACAACTTCTAAGCTTGTAAACTACTTGTGCACACTGCCAGGTGTGCCTCTGCATGAGTGTGTGCGTGTGCATGTGCGTGAGAGTGAGTTTACATCTAGATGTCACGCCCCCTGTCCACCACTCACATTTTCGTTATGGGCTCCAGCCGTGCAACCACAAGCTGCTGCGGCTACTTCCCTAAAGTGGAATTGTTTGTAATGCGACATCAACCTCAAAGAGAGAGGACACTCGAGAGTGGGTCGTAGGCAGTGGGGAGCAGCTGTCACTAGTGGAAATTAATTTAAAATTTTGATTTTCATTAGCTCAGGTTGCCAATTGACTTAGATAGCTCGAAGCATATAGTCTAGACATGTGTTTCTGATAAGCGTGAGATATTAAAATTGATTCCTAATAATACATGAGATATCCGGGTAAGTATCAATTAAAAATATTCTGATTACAGTCAGCTGGTATTTGATCTCTGAATATAAAATTGACGGCTAATGCGAAATTAAATTAAGAACTTGTATTGAACTAGCAGAGCACAGAGCAAGCATTTCTCAGAATCTTAATTTTTCTTTCACTCTTTGAAGCGTATAACATTACCATGAATGTAATGTAATGTTAAATGTTAAATTCGTAATACACCTTACATACATCCTATCAAAACAATGCCTCAAAAAACTGGGAGTATAGTAAAAATATAAAATTATATTATTCTGAGAACTGCAATGTTTGGTTGATTCAGTGAGACTACGATTATTAACATAGATACATGTATGTTGCTAACAGCTAACATAATGACAGCGTTGCCAATAAGCATTTGCCAAAGAATCGCCATAACCACAATTCTCTATGTCGAATAAAAACCGGATAAGGACAATATTGAATATACTTCCAATTGAAATCTCTCTTTTTCGTTCATTGTTTATTGTATTATAGTTGAAATTAAATTAGATAGGATAAAATAACAATAAAATATAAGTACATTTTTGCTGATAATCTTTATTAATAATTATATTTGTTTGTGTTTACTTGTAAATATATATAATTATTATTAATATATTAATTTACTTTAACTGATAAAAGAAAAATCTAATATAATGCAATCTTCTTTATATACTGAGAAATTTTGTTGACATTTTGAGTGGATTGCGAAGATTGTTTTTTAATCAACATTAAGCATCTATCGTCCGCAGTTGGCTGAAACTTCCAGAAGGCTTCGTCTGAGGCACTCGTCATGCTGTGCAGCTGCATTGCTGACTGCAGTGGATGCTGCACCCATTCCCCTGCCAGTTCAACCACTGGTAGTGTTTAAATATGTGTGCCGTAATTTAATTTCATAAAAGCAATTGTATTCCTGCCATGTGGTGACTAAGTTCACCGGGGCTGGCACATGCCAAAGCCGAGAGCCGAGAGCGGAGAACCGAGAACCGACATCTGAGGGCCTCCACAAACTTCGTTGCCATTTACTGGAATGACAAAATGACGTCGCTTCCTACTCTGAGCTGGAGCTGCCAGTGAGAGTGAGTGCCGCATATATTTTATTTTTTGTTAGTTCTTCTCCTTTTTTTTAATGCCAACACCGAGAGTCAACGCAGACGATGAGCATTTTCATTGTCTTGCCTGCCAACAGCTGCGTCGACGTCGCAGTCGGCGCCGTCGTCGAGAGTCGCATATTTGACATTGGACTTGTGTGCTCTGATAGCGCGCCAGCAAAAATATCACAATTGTTGGCAACACACCGGACAGAAGAACACACACACACACACACACACACACACACTCAAGCACACTGTCGCACACATTACGTACATATATGTAATTCAGCATGTTTACTTTGTGTGTGCGTTAATATTTTTGTTGTGGCTCAGACAACGCGGCGTATGCGCAACGTGCGGCAAACACAATGAGCGAGGCTGCCTCGCACACACTCCAGTCATCATTTATGCACAAACGTTGCCAACTCCTGCTTGCGAATGCACCAAAGTCGCCGACTGCATTTTTACTCGCCAGCTCTGTTAAGTTTTTCTGCCGCAGGCGGAGCCGCTGGGGAGGAACGGCTGAAGCTTCACCAGTTAGCGGGCGCAGCCTAACCACGCTGAGGAATTTACCCAGACACACGCCCGTACACAGACTGGTCGTATGCAATAACAAAGAAATAAGTAAAAGGCAAAGAAAGAAGCCGCGGTTTAAGCATTTTCAAATTGAATTTAACTGTTGAAAATGGAAGCTCAAATAACTAAAGGGCGCCAATGTAAGAAAAATGGCATCGCCTTTGTTTGAAGTTTGAGCCAAGAGATGTTGCCTTCAAAGTTATCAAAACTGAATTCTAAAGATGCATGGTTTGTCTCAAATATGTTTTAATGAAAATATTAAGAATGAATTTGTGGACTGCGGGAGGAACTTAAATGTAGCTTTCTGAATCCATCTACGAAATCAATATGATAGCAAGAATTTTAAGATTTTAGATTCAATAGTCGAGCAGACTCGACTAGGGCTTTCTTGTTCTGTCGGGTTGTCTACGCGAGTATGCATAGCTATCATTTCTTAACTATCATTTCTGAGCTTTGGGAACCACCATTTCCCGGTTGGCAAACCGTAGTAGTGTTTACCAGACAAGGGTGCACACGAATATATATTCGAACTTACGGATAGACAGATTGACATTATACAAAACCTTTCATGAATGAGTATAAGAATGATGGCTGACTGACTCTTAACAATTTATTAATTCGTAAATGAATAATGCACTTCAACTAAATAAACCCTTACACATCCTTCAAAGTAGAACAATGACGAATCGTACCATTATAAAAGAGAGCAGCTTTTGTTGTCGAGTCACAAAATGTTTATGAAATCTGTGCCTAGTGGGGCGTGACAAACTGGGCAACCTGTATTTTCTAAATTATTATCGACTAAGCTACTGTTGATCTCATATATTAACTAACATCTATACCCTAAACCCATGAAAATGGGAAATCAGGGTATAATGTTTTGGTGAAAATGTATGTAACAGGCAGAAGGAGGCGTGTCAGACCCATAAATATATAAAATATAAATATAGCACTCTTATTGTTATTATTACAGTTTAATGAAAACTAATTTAGATTTTATCATATATATATAATTTTATATATATTTATATCTGTATATTTCCTTTATTTTATTTGTTGTTCTTTTTGACTACACAACTAGTTCCTTTGAAGTCAAGAATTCAAGTGAAGAACTTCTATTATTATTATTTTTGTCACTGTAACTTTTACTTGAAATTATTTACAAGTGATGTTAGATCGGCAATCAACAATTTATAATTGAGATGTCGATATCCAACAGCTATGTTACTGATGTTAAGTTATTGCATATCTACTCCTAGAAAAGCGCGGAAAACTTGAAATTCGCTGTATTTATTTCATAGGATTTGAATGCGACTATTTTTGTGCTGAATCACCTTCTAGACAGAAAGATTGCCACATGTCGGCAAATATTGACTTCACTAAGGCAGTGAATGAGTATTTTGTAGTCTGTCTAACTTATTATCTTTCATGGGTACAGAATAATTAACTGAGCAGAATTACCCTACTTTGTACTGGGCAAATGGAGCTTTTGGCTGTTGCGCAAAAGCACCTCGACTTTTTACCATAAAGGTCGAAAACTTAATTCCCAAAAGAGTCTGTCATACAAAAGGAGATATACACAAGATTTTATTAGCAGAAGACTTTATTAGTAGTCTACCTGTAAAATGTAGAACTGGCTGACTGGCTGACTGGGTCTTCTTTTGACTCCGACCGCCTGCAGGATACTGCATTAGCCCAGCCCGCATCATTACGGTCAGCTGCTGATCATTATCCGGTGGAAGCGCGGCTGTTGTTCCCCTATTTTTTAGATTTTCCTCACTCTGGGCTCTTTGTGCAGCTATTGCTGTTGTTCTTTTTGTACAGTCGACGCTTTCCATGCGGAAAATTGTCATTGTTGGTTTCGTTATTAATTAATTTGCTGCGGCTGCCTATCTCTCACTGCGAATGTGTGAGTGCATGAGTGCGTTTTCTCTCTGTGTGTGTGTTTGTGTGTGTTTGTGTGTGGGCATCTGCTTTGTATCTGCTGCTGCTGCTTTTTGGCCTGAGCGTCAGTCTAGGTAATAAAATATTTGCGCATGACTGAAATTGAATAGTTTGCTGCAGTTCTGCACAATTCGCAATTGCCATGGAATCATTTACTTAATTATGCATCGACAATGAGCCCGCTAAAGCGGTGGACTGAGACTCAAAGCGCTGCGCCAAAGTCTTAGCTTTAATTCAGGTGTAAAAGGCCTTTGTTAGAAGACCTCTGGACAGCCTTTGAGCTATAAGCTAGTGGTCCACTGAACTGAAAAGTGAACTTGGCGTTCGGTAAGCTTTAGACAACAAGGCAACTATGCTCTCTAAAGCTTAAAAGCACAGAGATTCTCTGGAATTTCATGTCCGAAATGTTAAGGAAGTGTAGTAAACCATTTTGTCGAGATCCAATTTTAATACCCTGAACCCATTGAAAATGGGAAATCTAGGTATAATGGTTTTATTAAAAGTATGTAACAGGCAGAAGGAGGCGTGGCAGACCCCATAAAGTATATATATTGTTGATCAGGGTGACGAGCTTAGTCGATTTAGCTCTGTCCGTCTGTCTGTCCGTCCATCCGTCCGCCCGTCTGTCCGTATGTATGAACGCGTCGATCACAGAAGATATAAGAGCTAGAGACTTGAAATTTTTTTTCGTAGGTCCGTATATAGAGCGCGCATATCAAGATTGTTTTCAAAAATCGATAACTGCTCCCGGTTTTTTGTTATCGATTAAAAACCTTACTGAAAACCAGTGAAAAACTTATATTATCTTATATATACATCTTTAGAGTTAGAGTTTCCAAATCTTAAATGTAGATTCATATGTATTTTTAAGAATTTCGGATTTCGTCATATTTCCCCGCCTCTCAAAACACCCCCTTCCCTACAAGTTTGCAAAAACCGTATTTCAAATACTAGAGACTTGTGCGTTGGCATGTAAACACATTTTAATGTTATAATCACGGTCTAAAGTTTTATCAAGATTTTTCGTCTACAAAAAAAGTTATTAAACAATTAAGTTCCCAAAGTAAGCCCACATGGCAGCCCATCCCTTTTTACGTGCGTGCGTATGTTTGTATGTGTGTGTGCATGTGTAAGTAGAAATGGAACGACGAATTATTGAAATATTAGTTCCTGAAAGGGTTCAGGGGATCTCGTAGTCGAGCAGTCTCGACTAGACCTTTCTTAATTGTTAAAATACATTTTTGATGGTTTCGCCAGGAATATTAATTATAGTTTACTTAGAAAAAATTTGAGAATTTATAAAGCGAGAGCTTTTGACTTAGCTTAGTAGACTTAATTTTTCTCTAATATTATTGGAAGAAAGAGAAAGGAAAATACATTTGGCTTACACATTTCTATTTGAATATTGAATTTGAATAGAAACATAAAGAGAAAAGTTCATAGATATTCTGATATTCACTTTCGGTTAGTGAAGTAAGTGCTAGCAAAGAGCAAAAAGAACTAACATTTAAGACATTAGCAAATTAAAATCATGTCTGTCAGCTGGTATTCGTCAAGGTGAGCTCTGCTGTCGGCCTTGATTATCAAAGTCAACCTATTATGTCGCATGTAGCAGGCATAGCAAATGATAACTGCTGTCATGCCATCCAACAGGCTCTCTACTAGGATACACACAATGCAGATACATGGGTATTATATGAGCCTTACTCGGCTCGCAGCTGCAGTCAAAGCCACAAACATATCAAAGCAGTCTAAAAGTTCAGCACGACCCCTGAATCCCAATACCTAAATGCGTCTATATATATATATATATGTGTGTGGGTGTGTGTGTATTTGTGTATATATGCATTGGTTGTTTCTCTAACGAGTCTTTTGTTATGTGAGATTCGAGAACGAGGACGAGAACGAGACCCAGAACCAGGCCCAGACAGATGGTAAACATGTCACATTGACAGTGTGCAGAGTGAAAGCGACGTTGGCCAAATGACAAAATCACTGACAGCCACGCCCGCTGCTTGATTTGCAAGCCCACAGCTCCACAGTTCCATAGCTCCATAGCTCCACAGCGCCGCAGCCCCCGCACTCGGCTCGTCGCAACATTTTCAGCATGCTTTCCTTTTTTTAAACCTCTTTTTTCTGCGCCTCGTTTGGATGAAGGGTGTGAATTATTAAAAGCCATAGCAGCAGGAGCAGTCAACGTCTAAATTAGCCAGAGCCCAGCACGGAAGGAGAGCCAGGACGTCAGTTGGCGTCGGCAGTCAGGGCCGAGCGACAGCTTGTGCATTGTTTCACTTTCAACGAACGCAATCATCATTATCATCATTTTTATCATGATTATCATTAGCATAAGCATTGTCATTGCCCCACAACTTTCGCCTCTGCAGCTCCAGCTGCTGCTGATGTTGCACTCCGCGCGTTGGCACGTGCTCGGCCGAAACCGGGTCCATGTCCTTTCGCTTGTCACTCATTCGCATAAACAGTTAATTATGCATAATATGCATTTTACTGTCATGTTGCGCAATTTTTATCTACGCTCATCCCGTCCTCTCAACCATTTTTATTACTTTCACCCATTCCTGCCCCACCCGTGCCCTTTGATACTTCCGTCGCCCATCGCATTTATGCTTTTTAATGCGCTCATTTGTTTGTGTCGGTATGTGCACGAGTCTGCATCGCCTGTCACTCGGTAATTCGATGTACGACCCAGAGGAAGGTGATATTCCAATATTGTGATTTCACATTACACATTTCAAAAACAAATCGACATTGTGCTACCCTCTCTCAAATAGCTCACCACAAGAATTGAGTGAAAATGGATTTTAGAACTACTTTGCACTTGTTCATTTTCAATCTGTTTCTGCATTGTGTCTTTGATAAAAAGATTGATTGAAATATTTTCATGTATACAATGAACACAGACTCTAAATATTTGTTTTAAAACCTTAATAAATTAAAATAAGCTAACAATACATGCACACACACATACACATGGGATGCACAGTTGGCTTACTATGGGAGCTTCATTGTTTAATAACTTTTTTTTGTAGATTGCCAAACCACAAGTCTCTAGTATTTTAAATACACTTTTTGCAAATTTTGAGGGCATGGAATGGATTTGGAGCATCCAGTATATATATCAAAAACCATAATTTTATAAAATAAACATGAATCTATGTAAAATTTGGGGAAATCCTCTAAAGATGTAGGAAATTTAATTTTATAACTAGTCTACGATAAGGTATTGAATCAATCTTCTGTGATCGACCCGCTCACACGGACAGATACGGACAGACAGAAAAACGGACATACGGACAGGGCTGAATCGACGCAGCTTGCCGCCCTGATCAAGAATATATAAACTATTATATTAAGGGGTCTGCCACGCCTCCTTCTGCCTGTTACATACTTTTAACAAAAACATTATACCCCGATTTCCCGTTTTCAATGGGTTAAGGGTATAAGAATTAGGCTATCCTACGATATTTGTATTGCCTGTATTGTATTTAATCATGCACAATTGAAGCTTGCATCTGTTTTCAATTGACAGATGCAATACGTTGCGTATACTTAATAATATTCGCAATGATTACCAGTTGTATTTAATATGCCGCAATCTTTGCAAAAACTATGCAGTAAAGAGAGTCAGCAAACATTTAAAATTGAATTGACTCAACAATCTGCATAAAGTTACATAGACAGGGAGCTGAGGGCCAATGAGTCGTCGGGCGAAGGAAACGGAGTGGGAGATGGGAATTTCGAGCTGGTGTTGGCATAAAATTCAGTTTGGCATTTCCTGATAGCTGACTTTTGGTGTGGCCTGCTTTTAGACTACGCAAAGTGTTGCTGACAATTATTACATCCGCATAGCATTCACATATAGGGCACACACAAACAGACACACACACAAATACAGATTTCATATACATATATAAGTAATGGGGGCGAAAAGGAAGTCAAAGTATAGAAAAGTAGTATTTTAGTCATACATGTCGAATTGAGGAGATTTTGGGCTTACATGGACACGCCCATGCCAATGAGGGAGACAGTCAGAGAGAGGGAGACAGACAGAGAGAGAGAGAGAGAGAGAGAGAGAGAGAGAGAGAGAGAGCGGGAGAAAAGACGCGGGAAATGGAACAAGCAAATTAAAAAAATAAAAAGGAAGCATAAGAAATGCGACGATTGAATTTAAATGCCCTGCCACTTGAGCTTAGGAGAAGACTTCGCCTGCGACAGCCACTTCGATTTCCAGTTCGGACCCAAAGACCCAAGTCCATGGTTAGAATGTCAGTTGCGAGGGTGACGACGAGCAAAGCCCATTTCCTCTTTGGAACTGCTTTCGACAACGCCTGCCAATGTGCATTTGAGTAAGTCATGAGAGCCAGTTGCTAAGATTTGCCTGCTCCACGCTCCATATCCCCCTGCCAAGGACCCAGCTCATGCTAATGGGCACTGGGCATTTGTGAAAGCCTTTCTGGTCAGTTAGCCGTGCAGGAGGGCAGGGCGTTGGAGCAGTTGGCCGCCTGCGCCGTCTGGCATTATAAAAATAGGTTGTTAATATGCATGACCATATGCCAAGTGGGCCGACCAGAACGAAACGAATGCCAAGTTCGTCTCACCATGCTAAGCAGCTTGGCAGCTCGGACGCCGCTTTGTCTTTTATTGCCTCATACAAGAGCGGCAATACGCCTTGAGACAGTTTGTTAGTTTTGCAGCCCGACAGCGGTTGGCAGTGGAGCAGGATGAAAGAGAACTTGATTGCGACCAAGTTGGATTGCTGTAACTTTGGGCTAGTGTAGCAAAGAGAACTTACAGCTCACAGTCACTTGAAGACGGCTATTGGGGATTGAAATTTAATATCTTAACGGCACAATTGATGAAGACTGCTGGAGACTTTCTAAAGAACTTAATTAAGGAATAAAACAATAAAACAACAGCCAAGAGAATATAATTCTAACATAATTTTTTGTTTTCTTCACTACTGTTAGATTATTGAGGATCGCTTTGGCTTGCAGGTCGTTCGTATAAATACTTTTTGCCCAACTCTCTGAAATAAGTTTTGGCTTGGCCCATTCAGGAAGCCAGGCCCAATTAGAATTATGTCAAAGCAAATATATTTGTGCATATTAATCACTCGCCTTGGCCAAGCACTTCCACATTCAGGCAGCCAATCAGGCAATCCCAGATTCAGTTCTCTTGGCGAACTTGCCCTCCTCTGCCGCACCCCTATTTTGCAATTCATTAAGTGTCAAAAAGTTTTGCTTTTGGTCATTTCTTTGGCGCAAACAATTTGCATACATCGAAAACTTGGGGGAGGCGCCTTTCACTCGTTTTGCCAGCTTTGAAAGCTCCTCAAATAAGCATTGAATAGCCAAAGTCAGACTGCCGATGCTTGAATGGAGCGCATAGAAAGTTCCACCTTGCAGCCAACGAAATGCAGGACAATGCCAAACAACGTGTGCCGTTGTCCATGGTATGAATGAATGAATGGACATTGAATTAAATTTATTTGAAACCCACTGCACAGTCTGAAACTAAAGTTTTCGCCTTTTTCCCATCTCCCGCACTCATTTTCAAACACACACACTCTCTCTCTGTGTGTGTGTGTATGTGTGTGTGTGTGTGTGTGCATGCGTGTGTGTATTCCAAAAGGAACTGTGAAAATTTGTAGAGCTTAGCTTTAGCTGGGGATGAATATTTAGATATTTTACGCTTCCTTCAGTTGTTGTTGCTGTTACAGTTGCAGCTGCAAAATATTTGTTGTGCTTATTGCGCCAGCAAAATTAACTTTGGCAATTTTAATTAAATTTCTGGACATTTTGGTTTTGAGCTACATAACAGAACAGCTTTAGCCGGACGTTGTAAAGCAAAATAAAACTTGCTGTGGAATGTGAGATATTAGCTTCAAGTTTTTGCCTAGCAAGAAAAATAAATAACGCATCAGAAGTGGCCCAAAAGTAGTGCTGCGACTGATCAGTGCTAAAACAAAGATTAGCTCGTCTCCAATGAACACTTTCTGTCTGGCTGCCAAAATTAAAGTGGCTTATTTGAGTTTTATTATGAATTCATATATATATATGTATGCCTATGCTGCTTTGTAAAATAGGATTCCCCTGCGATAATAAGTTTAATTCCAGCTCAATAAAACATGTGTAATTTAATTATGTTCGTGGCGAGGCAAAGCTCAAGGCAAATGCCCCGGCACTTCAACTTCTGCGTTAATACGTAATAAATATGTAAAGAAAGAAAGAAAATGCGATGGCAGCAGAGGCAAGAAAGCAGCTCGGAGCACGGAAATAAAATAAAAAATATGTTGCATAATTTTGAGCTTTGTTCCGGCTTAGTGCCTTTCCACACGCCCATACGCCCTCACACACGCAGGTATTTACAAGTGCAGGCAGATCCTCAGATCCTTATACGTCAACTTAACAGCGTAGAAAATATCCAAGGCAACAATAAGAACAATAGTTCCCCGGGGAGAGTCGCCAGCGCCGACTGCCGCCTCCCCTTTTGGCAAAAAGGCAAATGGCTGACACACACATTCTCAACCAAACGTCCACACGTACATGAGCACACGCACACACACACACACACGAAGTTACACGCATGCAAATCCTTTTGCTAGCGGCAGCTGCTACTGCGGCTGCTTCTGCTGCTGCTGCTGCCGCTGCTGCTTTTTATTTTAACATTTTTATTTTATTTCCACAGCGCCTTTTGTAAGCATCTTTGGCCTCTACCACGGCTTGCCGGCTATGCCGCCAGCTTTTAAATTTGTATTTTTCTTTTTCTTCGCACGCACACACTCACACTCAGGCCAGCACACACACACATACACATATATACTCGCACGCGCAGAGTGTGCGAAAGGATAAATTTTTACATATTTTTCTTACCTTTAAAAATAATTTCCAAGCTGCTTCCCCTCGTCGGCTCCCTCACAACATTTTGTTGGCTTATTTTGTTGCGCAGTTGCTGCTAACTTGAAACGGAATTCAAATGTGTATTTAACTGTGTGCGTATGTATGTGTGAGCCACTCTCTCTCTCTTCCTTTCTCTCACACGAATACACTCTCAAACACAAAGCACATTTGCGTTGAATTTGCATTTGTTTTGCTTCTGACTAGCGTAAAGCCCAACTGACTAGAAGATACCCTCACTCAGCATTGATTTCTCTTCAATTCAATACAATGCGCAAGCAAGGCCAATATAATAATTAGTATCCCCAGCAGAATAGTTTGATATGGGTTTATAGTTCATTTATATGAATTATTGGCAAATACTTAGCATGTATAAATATGAACAAAACAATCATAGTTATTGACTATTGGACAAGTCTATTATCAGAAGCTTGAAGATAAGCAGAAGGACAGTAAGCATTAAAATATACAATGAATTAATGCGAAACTAAGAGTGTCCATTTCTTGATTTTCTGATCAGTTGAGAGATAAGCTACGGGGTATATAGATGAAATGCGTAAAGGCAAAATTCATATAAATATAAATTAATATTGTATATTACAAAAGTTTTTTAGAGAGTCTCTATATACCGGTAACAACCAATTGCATGCCTAAAATAATCTTTTATTATTTTCTATCAATTTTTCTGTTGTAACTGTTCAAGTAAAATAAATGAAATAACCAATTTTTAATATTTAAAAGTAACTGCGGTAAGCTACGAGGTCTGTCCAATAACAGAAAGAAGATGTTTATGTGTATTATTGTGTCTAAAGATTACATCTCAGTTTGGTTTATATATGTGTGTGTGCATAGGGTATTTCTCTGTCGAGCTTTTATAACGAGACAATTAAGTTCTGCTGTCGGCAGGCTGAGTGCAAGCAGCAAACAAAAGAAAGGCGAATCGAGCAACAGGGAGAGACAATCACTAGCGAAGCATCGCATTCTTGCACACACTCACACTCATACACTCACACTCACACACTCACATAGTGACATAGTCATTTTTTCGTACTCATACATAGATTCCAAGGCAAACCAACCGCTAGCGACTTGATGATATTTTTCCCTATGCAAATCGCATGTGATTCCTGCCCGTTTTCGTGCCCTGCGATATCCGGACTGCCACTAGGCGTGCGTATGAATTCATCTTTTTATAAGCGCATCTATGTAATAATGTATGTATGTAAAAGCCTAGATACAAGTGTGCGTCTGTGTGCAGGCATATGTGGTATATGTAATGTAAAGCGAATGAAGTAGAAGCTCAGAGCTCAGCAATATATGCATCCGCACATACACTTGCATATATATATTATAGTATTTATATATATTTCTAGGTGTATGTAAATAAATACATCCATAAATGAAATTGAAAAATTCCAAGAGACACAGTGCTTCGACTAGACTGCAAGTACGCGTATGCAACGTTTATTATTGAATTCAAATGCTTAAGGGGACGAGCAAGAATTTGAAAGTGACGAAGCAACTCTACAGAGCCCAATAAGAGCTAAGATACCTCGGGCAGAGAATGCAAAGCATATCAAAAGGCACCATAAAGGAGTTTTACAATTGATATTACTTCAAATAAATAATATTACTTTAAATGACCTATAATTAAAAAATAACTAAACTTTTTTACTGTGATAATGAAATGCGGGTATAATCGTTTTGTTAAAAGTATGTAACAGGCAGAAGGAGGCGTGGCAGATCCCATAAAGTATATATATTCTTGATCAAGGCGACGAGCTGAGTCGTTTTAGCTCTGTATGTCCGTGAATGCGTCGATCTCAGAAGATATAAGAGCTAGAGACTTGAAATTTTTTTTCTTAGGTCCGTATATGGAGCGCGCATATCAAGTTTATTTCAAACAACCGATAACTACTCCCGACTTTTTGTTATCGATTAAAAACCTTATCGAAAACCAGTTAAGAAATTATATCTCTTGCATCTTTAGAGATAGAATCTCCAAATTTAAGATTTAAAATTTTGGTTTTTGTTATTTTTTACCCCTCAAAACACCCCCTTGTCACTAGTTTGCAAAAAGCGTATTTCAAATACTAGAGACTTTTGCGTTGGCACATACACACAAGCTTTACCAAGATTATCTGTCTACAAAAAAAGTTATTAAGCAAATAGGTTTCCACAGTAACCCCACACAGCAGGGCATGCCTGTTTATACGTACGTGCGTGCGTATGTGTATGTGTGTGTGCATGTGTAAGTAGAAATTAAACGACGAATTATTGAAATATTAGATCCTAGAAGGGTTCAGGGGATCTCGTAGTCGAGCAGTCTCGACTATTTCTTTATAATTGGTTTTTCTACCCTGAAGCCATTAAAAATGGGAAATGTAATGGTTTTGTTAAAAGTATGTAACAGGCAGAAGGAGGCGTGGCAGACCCCATAAAGTATATATATTCTTGATCAGGGCGACGAGCTGAGTCGATATAGCTCTGTCCATCTGTCTGTCCATCTGTGCGTCTGTCAGTATGTATGAACGTGTCGATCTCAGAAGTTATGAGAGCTAGAGACTTGAAATTTTTTTTCGTAGGTCCGTATATGGGGCGCGCATATCAAGTTTGTTTTCAAAAATCGATAACTGCTCCCGGTTTTTTGTTATCAATTAAAAACCTTATCGAAAATCAGTTTCAAAATTATTTTTCCTACATCTTTAGAGCTAGAGTCGTCAAATTTCAAACGTAGATTCATATGTATTTTTAATAATTTCGGGTTTTGTCATATTTTACCCCCCACCCTTCAGAACACCCCCTTCCCTACAAGTTTGCAAAAACCGTAATCCAAATACTACAGACTTGTGAGTTGTTATAAACACGGTCTGAAAGTTTTATCAAGATTGTCTGTCTACAAAAAAAGTTATTAAACAATGAAGTTCCCAAAGTAGCCCACATGGCAGCCCATGCCTGTTTATACGTGCGTGCATTTGTGTGTATGTGTGTGTGCATGTGTAAGTAGAAGTGAAACGACGAATTATTGAAATATTAGTTCATGGAAGGGTTCAGGGGATCCCGCAGTCGAGCAGTCTTACTTGTTTTCTTAAAATTTTATGTTTTTAACAAGTCTAAAGCCGTTAAAACAAACTATAACTTTTGTGAAATTCAAATATTAATATATAGGTATAGATTTAAAATAATAATTATTTTAAGTTGTGACTGTAAAATTATATTTACATTTCATTTTTATTAGTAACATTTTCGTAATACTAATAATATAATAAAAAAAAATCATGAAACAAATACTTTAACCATTGAAATATTAGTTATTTGAATTTGTTTGACAAATATTTTATATAATAAAAATCTAATAAAAATTAAGAACTAACTGCTGAAATAATGTGTAATTAAATTGAGTAGAAGCCACAGACTTATGGATGCACAGATAAGTATTGTCAATTACAACATGAAATTAACCTACATCTACTTTATTTTTTTAATTTTCATCGTAATGTTTTTAATATGTTCAATTTGATAGCCTAGAAGGATTTTTTTCCTGGAATCTATAATTCGAGAAATCTATACGCGGTTATGCTGTGGTGGCATATCGACTCGAAGCAGCTTCGGCCAACAGATGCATGATGTGCGGCATAAAAGAAAATATGTAAATTGCCTTTGAAATATTAAGCAAACTTGGGTATAGTTAGAAAACGAGCAGCCCGGCTATTTACACATATTATGTATAAGTATTTGAATTTATATAAGGCTGTGGGAATATTGATTAGCATATTTGATTATTGCATTCGGGGTCGAAAACAACCGTTTGACTGCTGATGTAGAAAAGAGTCTAGCTATTTATTCGAAACCAGTTGGAGCTCTTATTTTATGAAGCATTTACTATCATTTGTCGGACTCCTTGTATCAAAAAAGAAGAAAAGAAAGAAAAGAGTATGTGCTAACGTATTAGAAGTAAGTGTATTCCGAATGTGTAGCTGATGTTTATCTGTCTTAACTCTTTTAAATTATTCATAAAATATTTTTAAGCTATTCTCAAATTTATATCTCCCATAAATAACTCAGCAGGCGAATCTCACAGCTGCATTTATTTTGTGGTTGAGCAAATGCGTTAAAAGCCTTTCTTCGAGTGTCTGGCGAGCTTTTTGTATAAAATATTATATTTTTGAGATACAGATATATACGCTTGTGCAACAAGTGTGGGGTGCAAGTGCAAATGACCACACATCTGCCCGTAGCTGACAAATTAGCTCAAATAGAATGATCTTAGACTATTGAAGTTTTCAGTCACTTACCTTTCGGACAATCAGTTTCATTGTACATTAAGTTGAGCCATCCAACAAGGGAGCAAAAGACGAATCACGAGCAACATGTTCATTTACTTTCAAGCGATTCAGTAATCTCGCGTGGCCAAAAAAAGTTGAGCTATAATAGTTTCTGTTAGCTGTTGTGGCTGTTGTCGAATTCGATTGTTCCTTGCTCCTTAGACTACAGTCAACTTTATGTGGCACTCGGGCAAATAAATGCCTTCAATTATGGACTGTTTATTGGCTTATTTATTTGTTTGTGTGTTTGCTTGTTAATTTAAATTTTGGATTCATTCACGCATGCCGCAAATACGCCAGCGGCTATTTGAGAAAGTTTCTGTTTCGTTTTAGTTCGAGGAGTTTGCTCGCGAATTATCAGAGTGGCAGCTGTCGAATCGGCGATAGTCAAATTCATAGCCCGCCTGCGGCTGCTTATATTATTGAAAGTGATGTGTATCAAGTGCGTTGAGTGACATATTCAAATAATCGGCTGTAGTTGCGGAATTTCAAGTGCGCTCGAATCGCCAATTGGCGTCAGCTTGTTAACGTGCATTAAAGTACTAAAATTTGTTTTAAAATAAAGAAGACTACACTCTTCTGCAAACAGTATCGTATTGCTGTGCTGTGCCAATTATAAGTGCTCAATTATTATGTATACATAAAAAGGAAGCAAAGCAATTGGAATTTCATTAAAAGTCAATGCAAAATTGAATAAATTGATTCTTAACACGATAGCTAGAAAGCTTCAAACAACTATCCGCTTTCAGTGACAGCCACAGCCACAGCCACAGCCACAACCATAGACACTGGCAGACACAGAGGCACACTGTGGAGCTCGAAGGTGGCAAGTGGTGAGAGCGGAGAGCTAACCGTGTTGCATGGGTGCATCAGAAAAATTATGCTTCTGCTCGAGTGTTACGGCTGCCAACTTGTTACTTGTTACACATACACACACTCAGACTGAGAGTTGTTGAGTTTTTTGGCGCCAAACGGCATTATGATTTAGCTTCTAAAGACACTTTGGTCAGTTCACACATTGTTCGCTAGCAACTGGCGTCGTATACTTAATATTCACTGCACTTACAATTGGCCATTTGGACGGCATTTCGAAGCACGTCGTTTGAAAATGTACGCTAAACTGCAGTTAAGACTTGGCCGCAGCAACAAAAATTAATGCAAAATTGTATACACGACACGAATATGACGACTACGACTACGAAAACGACAGCGACAACGGCAACGACAACGACAACGACGACGACGACGACAGCGACAACGACAACGACAACGATGACGCTGGCGACGACGCCGACGATGACGATGTGGACGACGAGGACACAGAAGAGACGCAGCAGCAGCAGCAGAAACAGCAGCGGCAGCAGCAGCAGTTCATTGTTGCGCTTGCCACATTGAATGCGATCCGTTATGGCGGCCTTAGCCTGATGCGACGATGCGACTACCGGCCACATTTCACATTTTAGCGCCAGCTTCGTCGTCTCACGCACACAGGCACACACACATGCACAGATACACTCGGAGATGAGCAACAGTCGAGAGACAAGATTCGTTCCCGAATGCTCTCGCTGTTGCTCTCCAGGCCGAATCTCGCCAGCTGTGTCTCACTGCCGTCCGCACACAATAAAAGTTATGCAAAAGCCAAAATACCAGCGGACGCCCCCTAATAGCATGCAGGCCGAATGACACGAGTCCCCAACCTGAGCGTTTGTGTGTGCGTGTGTGTGTGTGTGTGCGTGTGCGTGCGTGTGAGAGTGTGAGTTGTCAGGAGCCTTTAATGAGCAACAACCTTTGTAAACTGCTACAGTTCGTAATTTGCAGCAAGCT
Source organism: Drosophila hamatofila (assembly GCA_035045345.1). Lineage (NCBI taxonomy): Eukaryota > Metazoa > Arthropoda > Insecta > Diptera > Drosophilidae > Drosophila > Drosophila hamatofila. Next base: position 2,270,220 of record JAWNPA010000001.1, read on the forward strand.
TTTAGGGGCAGAGCTTTCGTTCGAAGAGCTTTCGCAAAGCTCTCGAGCATTGACGCATAGGGGCAATCAACCCTATACAGTTTATAGCATTATTTCAAAAGCTTTAAGCTTTACGATAAGCTTTTGACACAACTCTGTTAAATGATATGAGCGCAATCTGCTGAAATCCTCGGCAGCTAATGTAAATAAAAGATTGTGCAAAAAATGAACTCTAAAAAGCTTTGTCGTCACTACTTAAGTTCTGCTTTCATCAAACTTTGAAAAGCTTTCTCTGCTTCGACTCACCAGTTTTACAGTTTAACATTGTATAGGAGCATGCCCCTTACAGCCTCTGTTGTGTTATTTAACATTATCTAACTACCCCTGCTACAGAAGGGGTAGCTCAAAACTTGACGATACTTCTGCAAAGCAGGAGGCAGCAGAGTATAAAAAGGGGAGGTAAGAACGAAAGAGAGACCTCACTAGCAGAGAGCGCATCACAGTAGAGCAGAGCAGGCAACCCCTGTTATCAATGAGCTAGCAGACCGAAAGCGACTTTCAATAACATGAAACATGTTAGAAACTTCGGAGCAACGGAATTTCAAGCAGTAACAATCCCATTATCAATATTCCAGGGATCCCATAGAAAAACAAAAATAAATATATAGTTACAGCGTTATTTTCATGTCTAATTTATTACAATTTCTTTCCCTTCATGTTCTTATAAGTGTTATTAGACCTGTGCCATTTCTGACCCGAGCTCTGCTGTAAAACAGCTTTATGGCATCAAACACTTACAGCATTTTATGGCTCTGGACGAGAGCGAGATGTAGTTGTGTAAAGCTCTGGTGTGGGTTAACTGCAACTATCTTGAAGTTCTGTTTATAACAGAATCTCTGCCATAAACATGACTATAAATAGACTATATAGTACACTGACTGGCGAAAGCACTTCATTAACAACATGCTCCTAGTACATCGTAGCGAGTTAATTCCAATTTGCTCACCTGCTCCTAAAAACCCATCATTAGGTCAAAATTTCGACTCGCTTGACTCCCCCATCGTATCATTTTCTGCTTGCTTGGCACATTTTCCTCGACTTGTGCTCGACCGGCTCCTGCCTTCATTTTTTAGCATTGCTCGCCATTTTTATGATATTCATGAGAGTTGTCTTATGTGAGTGTGTGCATCACGTATAAATATTTTACGACGTCCTTCAGTCATTTACTTTTATTGCAATATTTGCTCACTCAACGTTTATGATGATCATTTTAAGCCATTTTTATGGCCAACTGCTGTGCGAATTGCATGAATCACGGACCCGCTACTCGCAGGCAGCCCACATGTGAGTACCCGTACTCGGTCCTCCATCCTCCGTGCTCCGTTTTCCGTACTCCGTACTCCGTACTCCAAGTGCCCTTAGGTGTTTGTCTGACGCGCTCTCTCTCCCTCTTTCTCTCTCTCTCTCTCTCTCTCTCTCTCTCTCTCTTGTGTCGCCCTCTGCTTCACCGTATGCGGAATGTTGCTAAATATTTGGCCACCTTTGGCCACTTTGCTGCTTTTTATATAAATGGCAGCTCATTAAATTGCTGGCATCGTTTCCGGCTGTAGTAGGCGTCGTAAATTGGTCAGGTGCTTTAGGGCCCCCGCTCGGACTGTTGAATACTTGCATGTACAAATTCTAATTTGGTCTGCAAGTTGTCACATCATTTGGCCTGCTGGCCACGTAATGAGCTGCAGCTCAACCAGAGCCAACTTTAACTGGGCAACAACAGAACTCGAACTTTAGCCATAACTACAACTGGCACTCGCACGTGCTAGCTGGCTTTCAGGCAACTGGAAACTATGTCAACTCGGAGTCGAGCCATTGCCATGGCGGCCAAAAACTATGCTAAAGTTGATGCCACTTTTGGCCCAGCACTTAAAGGATATGCTCGATTGCTTTCCGGCCGTTGCTGAACTGTGACTCTCCCTCTCTCTCTCGCTCTCTTTGTGTCGCTCTCTGCGATGCTCTCGATAGTTGAGCAGTTTTCGAGCGCAGTCGGGCCGAACAAAAAGTGCACTTCATTTGATTTAAATTGATACGATGTCAGTTTGAATTTAATTTAGAAAATGGCATGGCCAAAAAATTTACTAACCGCTGCTTGAGCGACAGCGGGAGAGAGAAAGAGAGAGACAGAGAGAGAGAGAGAGCTCGGTCCAACAAACTGACTTATATAAGTTATAATGGCCTGACCACAATTTCCCACTTGACAGCGGCCAAAAGGCATGCTCAAGTGCTTGGACACTTAAGAGCAAAATGTATTCATGTGAATTGAAGATGAGATTGCGAGCTCAAGCAACGGCTTTGTGAGTCACAAGTCCGCACTTCACATTACAAAATTACAATTGAATTTGGCCAAAAATTTAGGGCAGACACTCAGGCGCACTCGCTCAAAAACTTATTTGGCTTATCAATAAGCATCTCCGGCTTACTGACTCGTATCTAACTTGTTTTTGCGCGGCTAAAACTTGTGCCTGCCAGCCAGCCGCCTTGGCGGCACCTGCAAGCCCAAGAGCCAGCTTCCATTTACTAAAAAGTGCATCAAACTGCCATTTCGATTGTCTTGAAATCTGAGTTTCTTGTGTGTGTCAGACAGGCGTAGGCGTTCCGTCGTGCTCCAATGGACTGACTCTGTTGATTCGGCAGGTCATACACGATTGGGCAGCGCCGAGCTCAACGTAAGTGTTGGTTTCTTAAAGGACTCCCTCAAAACGCAATACTGACATTCAACCATTCATAACTACTGCAAAAGTCTTCACGGATCAAGTAAAAGCTATGCAGTTTTCGTTGTTTACTCAACGTAACTAAGTCAATGAAGCATTCGAGCGTTATTCAATTGAGCATTGGCACAAAATTAAACATAGCACTCCTCCCCTGTGTAAACGCGCCCTCGCAGTTGCATTACCCACTTCCGAGTGTCCAGCCCCACACAGGGCACGGTCTGCATGTTTCACTCCCCCCTTATGCAAGCACAGTCCATTGCACACATATCGACAATGACAAGTACATGGGCATAATAAAGTTTTGGAATTTATTTTTATGTGCATATAATAGAGGGCAGCTGACCCATCCGTGCGCCCCTCGCACATAGCCCAAGCGCCCGAACTCCCAATCATGCAGGCCGCCCCAAGAGACGCATTTCATCTAAAAATACGGAAAATGCTATTTGCCTGAAAATCCCGAAGCCTGAAAAGCGGGCGATGCTTCTCTGCAAATGCGTAAAAACAACAACAATAACAGTTACGAGGCAAAATAAACAGTTCTGAGCAGCCAGACGAAGCCAACCCAGGGATCAGAAAGCAGGACCATGACCATGACGTGCACTGACTTACATCGTGTCCAATGCATTCTCCGAAATGTCTGACAAAATGTCTGCTGCGAATTTTCGAATTTTGCCAATATTTGTGTAGTCATTCGGAGATTATCCTAATTGAGAATCTCGGCGTAAAACTGGGGGTTTGGCCACGCTTGGCAGTCCACCGGTTTATGGCCATCGATGAGACAGGTCAAATATAGAGATACAAGTCTATCAGGCAAAGGGTCGTGCAGCGAAGCAGATGCATGAAATCGTCACAATTAAATGGTAATATTTTGTGCGAATCTAAAATTAAATTAAGATATACTATGGCAAGTGGAGTAAACTAGTAGCACGCCGGATAGAAAAATAAATCAATTAGGTAGTTTTTAGCTCAGTTCCTGCAAAAATACAGCAAATGAAGAACAAACAAAGCACGATTTGACAACTTTGTGGCCCTTGGCTTATCAGTGGGTCCATCCGTTCGTTTTGTCACAATTCATTACGGACACAAGCGTCTGAGGACAACAGCATCTATATACTTGTCGTTTTAGATTTTGTGACAAATGTACAAAAATGGTAAAGCCATCAACTTACTCCCGACTGCAAAATTACTAGAAGCAAAATATTTACACAGACCCAGGCCTAGGCCCGAATTTTGCGCTTCAGCTTGGGCAAATGAAGTTGACCTGCCTGCTTGCGTCCTGCGGAAAGCAGGCTGGCGAAGCCAAAAAGGATTACTTATCGCATATTTTGACATAAGTTAAGTTCATCACTGAAATACGAGAGTCAATTGTCCAATGTCTGATTCGGCTGGGGGTGAAACGCAAGCCAATGGCCGGACGGATAGACAGCCAGTTGCTCGTGTGATGGGCGAATTGTGATAAGCCGACCGTCCGTCAGGGCAGCCTGGACAGCCAGGACGGCCAGGTCTGGGGTGGAGGGCCCACCATCGATTGCTCCTTTGTTTATAGGCCTTCTACGCCTTGTTTATTTGCATTCGCCTGTTTGTATTTGCACTGAAATCGAGGCAGCAACTGGACGACGGCTTCGGTTTCGTTGTATTGGCAAAAGTCTGCAGACCAATTGACAGCTTAGGGTGGCAGCAATCGGGCTTGCAAAACAATTGATGGATATTATGGACATGTGTACGGAACTTCGCTTTGATTTGTCGTACTTATTTAAAATGCGAGCGCTAATAATGCTTTATTATGGCCCGAAAAAGGGACAAAGGCAAGGAATTTAATTCCAGTTTAAATGTAGTTTTATTTTTGGGCTTCCGCTGATGGACTTTGTCTGTATGTGTGGGCCGTAAAAGGGTTCTAAGTCGCTTGGAATTCTTTTAATACTTTCCTCAACTTTTGATTGCGTAAAAAGCTTTTCCTTCTTTCGGCTAAGGCAACAGAAAACAGAAAACAATTACCTATTTTTTTCTTTGACTACACACAAGCTGCCCAGATTTCTCTTTAAATTCAAGCTAGTTCTGTGACGTTCGACACCCTCTCTTGTAGACAGCATACTCGACTCTATGCATATATGAATGTATGCCTCATAGCTGGCTACTGAAGCCGGGACATGTTCTGTGGTGTGCGTGCACACATGCTGACAGTCTTGAAGCTCTGCTCTGTCTCTCATTCTAAGGCCGAGGCACAACTAAAATCTCCATTCAAATAGCGAGCTTCAGACCTGTTAATACCTCGTAGACACTGAGTGTTGAGTATGTTGCAATCACAATGTCGAAACAAAACCTATTCACTATTGAAGGTATGTATTATAAGATGTACTCGCAGTTTCCATTCTCTCTTCAATAACATGCATGCAATATACCCTCTTTATATTATTCAGAGTGAGTACAGGGTATAATAAACACAACAGAATAACAAAGGCAGCCACGGACTGGGGTCCAGACGGCAACTTGGTATTGAGACTGCTCTGACTACTCATCCACAGCCGCGCCTGGTTGTAAAGATATAAAATCAGACAACTGCAACAACAAGCAACAAGCAAGCTACAAGAGCAGCCAGGACACTGTTGGGCCCGTCTAGTGGCCCACGTCTGGCTTCTTCTGGCTCCTCTGTGCTCTGTGCTCTGTCAGATGCAGCGGCGATTTGTAGCGCCACAAGGATAATCACACTTTTAATCGTGATTTAAGTTTATGGCGCTGGGCGCTCGTTTAGTTTCTAGCCAACCCGACGCGTTGCTTGCAAGGATTTTCAATTTTTGCCATGGCTTCATCAGCATCGTGGCCAAGAGCAGCAGCATCGAGCGCCTTGTTAACTTGCCGCTTTCATTTTTATATATTTTTTAATGATTTTTATTGCATAACAGGCGGCGTGTTTGCCTGTCTCCCATTGTCCTGTGCGGCAATTGCACTTTGCCACATTTTATAGTTGCCCCAGCAACCCCCAAATGATTTGTGGATAATGCAGCCAGCCAGCCAGCCAGCTTGGCTGGCAAGCGAAGGGCAACTTTAGTCTGGCTTCTGAGCACGAGATTTTCAACTTAAGATTACATGTAAGAATACTTCAGCTTTGCTCGAGAACCTCTAAATATTTGTATGTGTGTGTGTGTGTGTGCGTGTGTGTGTGGGTAAATATTTACAAGATTGCATCTGTCGAAGTTGAAATTCAATCAAATTAAGTAGTTAGTTTAACTGTTACATTCTCAGCATGCTCTCCATTACTATGCTTGGCCATACTGAAACAACAAGGTTCAGCAGCCATATAAATCTTGCCCACAATTTGCCACACCTTTGGCCAGGCGCTTTACCCTGTAATTTGTAGCTGCTTTCTTCCCGCTAAGCAAACTCGCATTTTCCTCGACGAGAGACTGAGAGTGTGTCCCATCCGCTCTGCTCAACAAATTATGAGCTCCCACATTAATTTCACGTCGGGTGCCAAGTTTGCCAACCGGCAGCTGAAGCTGGGCTCGGCGCTGAGCTGTGAGCACATTTTTGTGCTGTAATTAGAAGGCAGTCGCAAGTCAAGGAGAAGCTAGTGGCCAACTTGAGCATTGAGAGGAGCCGGCTGCAGATCGCAGACGAGGGCGGGGAATTGGCCACTTGAAATGCAAATTGCGTGCAAATTATGGAAAACTGCCAGCCAAGCAGGCAGGTGAGCAAGTTTTTTGATTTGTTGTGCTAGCCGAGGAAGGAATTATGCAAGAGCGGAAATATTACTTAAGGCTCGAAAGTTGTGTTTTTAATTGCTTGAGTTGCCTTTCAATTTGTGATGCACCACAGGAGAGTACAGCCCGGCCAGTCCTAATCAAATTAGGACAAAAGCTTAAAGCACATTCCTTAGATGGCGGAAATATAAGCAATCGATATGTCGGCTAAAGGCTGAAAGAACTGTACTGTAGACATGTATGTGTGGTCCGTTATAGATACATCGAATTCAATATTCATAAATTCTTACACACTATCAATTTGATTTGTGAAAGGGGTAATCGGAAATAATAATAATAAAAAATAATAAAGAGACTCCGATCTTAAAAGCCAAAAGACTCATATGTTATCTATAGCCATGAGATAAAGAATAGATCCACCAGGTTTTTTATTTTACTTTTCTTTAAATAGGATATTGTATAGACTACGGGATAGCTAAGCAACAATTCACAGCCTTATAGCCATGTACGTTGATTAAATTAAATGTTCAATTACTAATAACCATCACAATTTCATTTATATTTGAGGTGAAAGTGTGAAATGGTTTATTTATTTGAAATTTATTGTATTTATCTAAAAACTTACTCACTCAGTTAATATTATAACAAAAAAGTTTTGAAAGCTCGAAAATTTCTTATTGGACTATGAATTGATGGCATTAAATCATTTATAATCATACCTCTGCACTCTTATATCATTTCTAATTCCATTTTGGCTATCATCTAGTACAATCTAATTTTTCTTTAGATTACTTACCGTTATTATGAGTTAGAAACGCGTTATCCGCCTCCGAAGATGATGATCCCTGCTGCTCGTTGTTGGCGTTCGATGAGGACGACGAGTTCGAGAAATCATATGGATGACTCAAGCTATTATTGCCGCTAACAGCAGCAGTGGCAGCCAGCGCTTTAAAGAGATGTGCGGTGCGTTGTTGTTGCTGTTGTTGTTGCTGTTGTTGTTGTTGTTGTGGATTGTACGGATTGTTGTATATGTTGCGTGTGTCAGTCGCTGGCTGCAGCTGCTGCTGCTGTTGCTGCTGTTGCTGCTGTTGCTGTTGCTGTTGCAAGCTGTACTGTTGCTGCTGAAGCGTGTTATTAGCACTCAAGCCGTTCACCGTAAAATGTCGTGATTTTCCTGGAAGACGAGACGGAGAGTGAGAGGGAAAGATTAGAAAAAGCTGCCAGCTATATTTATCTGTTAAAATAAAAAACGAGCTCCAACGAAAAGTTTGAACAAAAAATTAAACTTTTTCGCCATGTCACGACAGTTGGCAGCCCCAACCGCTTCTCGAAGGCTCCGCAGTCCCGAACTCCCACAAACACGCTTAATTGCACGCATTGAAATATGTAAATGCCCGAGGAGGGTGGCCGAGGGTTCAAGGGGGTGCGAGAGGTGTGGGGGTGTGGGGGTGTGAAGCTCCAATTAAACCATTTTCAGTGCCATTCACGAGGTTTGAGGTTATGTTTTTGCTTCGTTTGCTTTGCCACCTATTGTTGCGTTTCACATATGAATTATGCATGGCAATAATAACAACAAAAACAACAACAACAACACAGCAAGCGCTCTGTGTGTGTGTGTGTAGTTGTTGCTGTTTGCGGAAATGATGTTGACGCGGAAGCTGTAATAATGAAGCAGCAGCAGAGCTGCAAAATGTCGTCTAACGATGCATACCGCACACCCCCGAAATGTATGCTAACCCTTTCAATTTTCCAGCTCGGCCAAAAAGTTTTGCCCCCCTCTTGGCCCGTTGTTGCTGTTTTTTGCTTCTTTTGCATATTAATTATGCATGTGTTGTTGGTGTGAAGGCATCAACACATTGTTTGAATTTTAAGCAACAAGCAGCAACAGTCTGGGCGCACCTACAGCCAGCTTTCTCTGAGTTTGTCAGTACTCATTTTATGCTCTGCAAAGCGTGGCAATGGCTATTACCGGGCATGATCATCTGGCGATAATTTTCAGACTACAGAGAGGAGATTGCCAGACCTGAGCTTTGACTGTAATCTAGTTACAGGGTATCTCAAAGTATAGCACGCTCTTTGCATTGACTTTCACTGTGGCGCCGCTATTCAGCAGCCAACTGTATAAATATTAAGTGTGAGAAATAACGAGCTAATAACTCACTTAATTTTTGTGAGCTATTGTCTATGCGAGTGTTTGGGTCGGTTGGACTGGGCAAAGAAATACATGTCAACGAAATCTGAAAAGCAATGGCTTTAACAATTCGATGTCCCCTTGCCGGCCAATTAGTCGGCTAAGTACATAATCACGTTAATTGCATCAATTTAAATATTGTATATAAAAAGGCATTTCAAGCACAGCAGCTAATTTATGGACATCAAGTGCGTGTAATTAGCTTAAAATTTTCGGGCGACATTCAAATTCTGTGCTGTGGGTGCATGTGAAATTAAATTGTTTCATGGCTTTATTTAAATGGCCAATGGGAATTTGTGCGGTCAATCGATCAATCGATGGCTCTCGCATATGCGTGCTGACCTAAAATAACGGCATATAATTAACAGTTTTAAATCCATTAATAACTAAACGTATAACGTATATACATATTTATATGTATACATCGAGTATATAAATCTATTTAAAAATCTTCCTGAACGTACACTTAAAATCCAAAAATAAAAAACTTCTGTTTGAGGCTGAAAGCTTGTTAATTGTTAATTGGCAGCATTTTAAGCATCGATTGTTAATTGCTAGGCCTCATTGCATTCGACTCGAAGTGAAAAGTTTGAAGTACTTTCGTCTGGCAAAAGTTTCCAGCGGAAAACAATAGAACAATGACAGAACAAGCTTACCCTGGGTAAAAGTCTAAATTTATATATATATATTTAAGAGGCCAATGCAATTAGCTGAAAGTATTCACGAAATTTGCACTACTCTCAAGATACTCCCACACAATTTGTGTCTTTGGTTGCGTTAGCCAATCAGCATTCCAACATATTTATGCCCCAACTGTCCTTTAAAGGGAAGCATTTATAATACAAAAATTGCTGAAAACTTTTATTCGCCCTCATGACTGTGTTTACTACGTATATTCGAGGCTATTTTTGTATATTTAGCTTTTAACAAAATTTGCCAAATTTACACTTCACTAACATCCACACACACACACACACACACACACACACACACCCACAAACACACACACGATAACAACAAGCATTTGAAAGCATAACAATAGGCAAGTGTGATTCATTTTTGGTTTTGGGCCTGTGTTGGGGGTTTCAGTCGGAAAGTCGGAAAATAAATAAGGCAACATTCAATGCAAATTGGACTATTTACGCAAATTTTATTGCCAAGCACTTTTCTATTTATTTCCTTGTTGTGTGTTGTTATTTTTCTTTTTCTTTTCTTGCTGTTGCTAGTTTGCCCAGCCGCCACATGTGGCCGAGTACACATGAATACATATTTATATGTGTGTGTGGGCATCCTTGGAGCATACTTTATTTCCTTGACGCTGAGCTGGGAAATCGTTAGCCCCCAGCGACTAGTAAATCAGGCAATTTGAAAAGCGCTTCCTCGACTTTCATTTTTATATTTATATTCTTGTTGTTGTCTTTGTTGTTGTCGCTAACCCTTAGCTAACCTTTTGGGGTTACTCGTGGCTCGTGGCTCGTGGCTCGTCTATTGCACAAATTATGCGATTTGATGTCAGTATTTTGTCGCCAAACGGCGCGCGCCTCACTGGGCAATCGGCAGAGTTTTATGCTCGTATTTCGGGCCCGATTTCCTCGACTGCGCGGTCTCCACATAAAAGCGTTTGCCCAACAAAATGTGTTCTTTATTGACATTTGGAGGCGTCGCCGTTTTGCGCGTCGACTCAACGAGTTGAATCGTGGCCTGAGGCTCTGTCAAAAAGCTTGATCTCGTTTCAGTGGGGGCTTACCAATAAATTTGTTCTAGTGAAAATTTATTGGCATTGGTTTTTAAACCGCGACGCGTGTTGCCAAACGATTTTATGGCCTCTGATGTGTCGTCCGTTGACATTGAGCTTCGGCATAACTGACCTTAAGCATCCAAAACGACTAGCATAAAAAAGTCGATATCGCAAATTGAGCATGTCAAAATGTTACCAAGGCATAGAATGAACCCAATAGGTATTTAATGGTGAGAATGGAGCACGAAAAAGGCTCTATCAGCCTGAAGCCATTCAATCAGCGCAATTTATGTCCTGCTCACATTGAAAAGGATCAATTCCGGTTACGATGGCTACGCTAGTGCGACGAGAGCTGAAGATTTAAACTAAAAATAATTATATTTATTAATATAAGTAGATATTCGTTTTCGTTAAAGCATTACTCTACAATTATCAGAAAAACCATGAATTGGTGATTCTGTTTATTGAGCTACGTTATAAATGTAAATTGAGTCAAAGAATATTAAATTTGAATGCAAACTACTAATATTAACGCATTAATAAGAAATTATTTTACTATGCTTTTCTATTTATTTGATTACTTTTCTTTGGTTGTGTTTAATTTAAAAGTTTTAAGGATTCCTCTTTTTCCTTGCAGTTTGATGGAATTTGATAACTCATTTATAATGTGGAATAATGTGAAATGTCATAACTTAATCACTTATAAATCATTACTTTATTTAATTTAACTTATTGTATTATATAATAATGATGAAAGCATCATTAGCTCGTGGAGGTTAATTATTGTGAACTGTGTAGCAACAGCTTTAGGCAAATATTCAAGAACTCTTTAAAATCCTATCTCGAATATGTAAGGGTTAATTACCAAATTAAATGACATCTACTTTGTCAACATACAAAAATACATTAGCATACGGCACTTTGTAAACTATGCAATTTCACATAGACTCAGATTTCACCCGTTTGAGTGATTTGAATGCCCAGATTTTGTGGCATATGCTCAAGAGCAGAGAGAGAAAATGCAGTAAAAATCTGTCCCGTAGGGCTCGATACCCACAAAAGCCACCGCGGATACACTAGAAGCTGAAGTATACCGGCAGCTACCCAGCGACATAATGAGTTACTTATCACACAAAGGAGACCGCGGATGTGCTGCCAGAAGGACACTGTCATTGCTTATCGGCGCGTTATCTGCTACTCCTGCTGCTGCCTCTGAGGGCGTTGCATGTGCTCAGCAAACCGCGAAATGGAATCCATAGATCAAGCGGGCTGTGAGAGAAAAAATGAGAGCAGAAGAGCTGAGTGAATCGACTTGCATTGATAAATTAAAAGCAGCCCAAATGTTTGCCATTGCTTTGACATGTTTGACAACAATGCGACCGAGGCACGGCCACTGTGCGGGGGTTGGGAGCGCAGAATGTGGAAAGCCGAAAGCAGAAAGTGGAAAGCGGAAAGTGGAAAGCGGAAAGCGGAAAGCGGAGCGCGACTTAAGCCGCTGACAAATGCGATTGCCTATTGAAATTGAAAAACCAGAACGAAACATAACACAACCCTTGAGGGTTGGCCGCTCGGTCGCTTGGCCCGTTTGGCATTTGCATTGATTTCAATTAATTTGCTTGTTGTTCTATGGCCGGCCGATGTCCCCGAGCTGAAGTGGTCCGTGTTGTGTTGGGTTTGCGTGATTGTAATTGATATTTGGCTTGGCTCACTCACTGCTGGGTCGCCTCTAATTTTGATTTTGGCTCTGCGTTCTGGGCGCTTGCCTTGAGTCAAGTGCTGCTCCCCAATTGCTGGCCCCGCGTCCTGTCTGGGGAATTATGTAAATGCCAGCGTGCATTAGAGACGCGACAGACTTTGGCAACTTCTGCCTCGACTCACCTCTAAGCCAGCCACACTTCGCATTCGTCGCATTCTATAGAATTATTCAGCCCACTAACAGCGTTCAGCTGTGCGAATTTCTGTCCAGAGGGTGACAACAACCAACTGTCATTGGCAGCCCGAGTGCTTAGATGCGAGTGCTAGATACAGATGCGCAAGGTGTTGGGCAATCCTCTTTGTCTTTTCAAGTTCTGCCTCTGCCTTGCGGATTTGTTTGGTTGCGTCAACAGCGCAACTCGCTTTTAGTTTTGTGAATTTCAAATGCAAGAACATCTGTTCAAGTATCCCAATGCTAATGCGTTTTATGCGAATTTGCCGCTCAGCAGCGTCCCTCTCACCAGCTTGGAGTACATGACTTTGCCGCATTAAGATACAGCGATTAGATGGCGCTTTAAGCTGGAGCTGACTGATGATTACAAGAGAAGCAGCAACCAAATGCGAAGATCCCTTCAATTTTGCACCGAGCTCTTCAATTATTACTAAAAATATATATATTTCGACTTTGTTCGCAAATGTTTTGTGCAATTTCCAATGCTAATGACGACATTTGCCAGCCCCTGTGAACGAGAATGGCTTGGCTTGGGCACGGGGCGACATTTGACATATTCAACTCATTAAACCAACATTGAAGGATGCCCAACAAAAAGCAGTAACAGATCGCCGGCTGCGAGTGCGGATGTGTTTGCCAGGCTAATAATAAACACCCGACAAAAAAGCGAGCTCAAAAGCAAATGCTGAACGCAAGAGTGCGAGAACAATGGCCACAATTCAACAGGATCAAAAATCAGTAACAAGGACGAGCGGCAAAAGAAAGGTCGGAGGGTTCATTAAAACTACGTCGCTACCATTCACTGTAGACCGGGGTGCGCAAACTACCCCTGGCTGGGCAGATCAAAGCAACTGCAACTGCCATTGCCAAATTTTTTATGCGAGCAGAGCGCGCGCTTCAGCAGCAGCCAGCAAAAGGAAAACTTATTACAAAGTTGACATTGTGTCAAACACGAAATAACGAGCCAAAGGCGAGACGCACACACGACCAGGACGGGGCGGGGACGAGGGACAGCGACACACCTTTTCTGAATCCCGTCGAGCGCCGTGCGGTTCACAGTCGTAATTATTGCGTTTGAATTGTCAACACCCCGAATGTGCCGCGGCTGTGGTCAGAATCGAATCGCTGCAGGCGATGCCCCGTTCCCACCCCCGGCCATCGCCTCCGCTTCCGTCCCTCAATCGAGAGTCGAGAATCATTTCTCGCATGTGTTTAACGCGTCGGGCGTTGATTGTTACAATAACGTTGCCCATAGCGCAGATTTACGCCTCTAACGAGACTGAGAGAGTCGATGGCTGATGGCTGATGGCTGATGGCTGATGATGATGTCGTCGGGGAACTGCCCACTGGACAGTCGTAGAGCTTCGTGTATCCCAGCGTCAACCCCAGGGGCAACCTTTGCCTTTTATGTGCAGGTCTCGCGCTGATGACTCAATGGAGATGTGATAAATGTGTCATTATTTTTATTTTTAACAATTTCTGTATGTTTGTGTGTGGCTTTTAGCACCTTCTGTAATTTATGACTTTCGCTCTGGGCAATCGCTGATGGACTTCGATGATAATTGGGGCTTGGACTTTGAAGTGGGTCGCCTAAGGGCATAGATATTGTTGGAGAATGATTAGCAGCAACATGAAATGCAAGCAAGCTTCTCTATATTCAGCGACAGATTCATTAATGAGTCACTAGTAACAGCCAATTAGTCATCGTGATTACAGCGCTAAGCTCTGTTCCACTCATCTCCAGTGTGCCATGGAGCTAACTTTGCTGCAAATCGAGACACTTCATCATAATTCGAGCATACGTCGCTCAACGCGCAAATGAAGAAAGACTCCGATTGGCAGTCGGATGATATGTGGCAGACAGCCAATAAATCAGACTTATTGGTTTTCAAAACAGATTTGCAGTGTAAAATACCAAACCACAATACGGGTAAAATGAAATGAGTCCGCTTTTCATGTATTTTTTGTACTTTCGCCATGGGCAACACATCACTATGGCTTTAGTGTGCTCCTTGCCCCATATGGCTTGATTCGAGCACTCGAACTATTGGCGTGCTCGTCTAAATCCATCAGAAGTACGGCAGGCCGGGCGGCATCATGCCTGGCCCATTGATGACACAAAGCGTGAAAGGATTAAGCGCGGCCAGGAACAATAAAAGTTCATCATTGCTGAGGATGATGCCCGGCCAGCCACAGGCTCCGGCAATTTGTCGCTCGTTTAGTTGAGTTGTGCGACAAAAATAGAATAAATGGTACAGATAATGAAAAAATGGACAGCTGGAGTCTACAGCGTAAATCGTTGTCAAGGACTGCGACCACGACCCCGACTACGACCACGCCCTCCCTTTGGTGCGACCCTGCCTGACCCAGTCCAGCCTGGCCGTTGGGCAGCTCCTGGTAATCCGACGATTAATTAAAAACGCTGTCTTTGCTGTAAAGGGTTTAAAATTGAAATTGATTGCAGAGGAGCACAGATCGCCTGGCTTATGCAAAGTTTGTGCAATTTAAGCAAAGTTGTTTATGCTAAATATCGTTAATATAAATAACGATGCTCGAGTGCGGTGCCGCTGGCGAAAACAATCACATTTATTACTGACTAAACTCCCCAGGGAACGGAAATCATCAGCGTGCGCAGAGACCAAGCCCACCGTCGACATCATCAGCATCAGCATTGGCGCCAACACCTGAAAGAAACGAAAAGTCGCTTAACAAGCTCTCAACTCCCCAGGGCCATATGCCAGAAATGAGCTACAGAAATAAAAATAAAGCGCCCCAAAAGTTCAGAGCGAAACAAAACGCAGCAGTGGAAGATCGTGAAAATTCAGTTAGGCAAAGTTTACACGACTAAAAAGTTGAGACCATTCCATGGGAATATAGGAAGCGAATTTACGTTTTTATTTCTAATGAACTTTTTCCATTTGCAACCCCCTCAATCTAGCCCTTCCTCCAGCATGATGCCCTTAACATCAACAGAGTCTGAATAGTCTTTGATTTGATTGGACTTGGATTCGTTTGCTGCTTCCATTCAGCGAAGTGCCTTCTAGTCTAATTTTGCGTGCAGCTGATTAGCTGCATAAATATTGATGTTGTGGCATCGAGTGAACTACATATGAGTATGAGTTGAGCTTCTGCCCAACTCAACATGCAAATGTAAAAAAAGAAAAGGAATACAAGTATACGGTTTCCGAAAATTTGAAGCTTAGTTCGTCCGAGGGTGCTCGGAAAACTGGAGCTTCAACCCCCGGCAACCAACAATGAAAAGCCATGTCAGTTTCTCATATCAATTAGTTACACGCGAGTTCACTTGATTCATTAGCGTGATAATTACCAACCAGCCGACGGACAAACACGACGACATGGATGCTGCGGCACTGAGAGCTTGGCATGCTTACAAAGTTTCCCACGCAGCCTGCTCGAGGGACACGGCAAGCCGAAACTCTTGGTCACAATGAGCTCCAGAAAATAATGTCAACAATTTATACGCGGGCCGGCGAAAGTGCACAGTTAAAGATTAAAGTCAGAAGCCAAGCGAAAGTGGAAATGGAAATGGAAATGGGAATAGAAATAGAAATAGTATATAGCTGAAAAGGGACGAGGAGAGATGTAGATGTAGAAGATAAAGTCAAAGCTAACTGCTGCGACAACAAATTGCTGCCCAACGAACCGTGAAACTCAATTCTCGGCCAGGTAGCGCTGCAGAGTGAACTACTAAAAAAATGTGTAAGGGACTACAACAATCAGTCGGAATTGCAATGGATCTGCCAACGAGCCCTTCTCCGCATTTAATTGGACTAAAAAGCCGAAAGAGCTATGGCTGCATCTTTAAAGCCCAAAAATGGACTGAATTTTACACAATAGGATTTCCGACCAGTGTCTGTTGCCAAGACAATTGATTTCAACGGCTTACCCCTCTCCTCATGTCTGTTTCACAGTCGCATCGATATAACGCGCCTCTCGACGCGGAATTCGCGCGATTCGCATGATTCGTGTAAAATTGCAGATGTCGAGCTACGGAATCGAGTTAGGCGGGAATCACCCCTAAATCGAATGCTTCTAATAATTTACTTGTATTTGCTCTTTGTGTGCGCTAATTGCAGTTTGTCTGTTCAACAAATTTGCTGAGCAGATTTGTTGACTTGTTTGCTTTGAGGGCTTTCTGGCGTAGGCCAGAGAGTTTGGCTGTGAGTTGCGGTGAGCTGAAGAGATCTGAATTGAATTTTGATTATTTGACTGCTGAATCATCGATACCCACGTAAGCTCTGATCTAACTGACCCACTGACTCCAAGCATCAATGTTCGGTTTACGTTTGGCTAAAATAAAATACAATTATCTCGTGACAATTTGTCCTGCAGCTAAGCAATTAGATGCAATGCTCAATTCCCTTCCACCTTCGCTCAATGTTTAATTTCCTTTCAATTTATCCTGGAAATCGGGTCGACATCGGGTCGATGCCAAAGACTCTCGGCCGAAGCCAAAGGCATCAACTGAAAGCCAATTTGCCAGTATGATTATGAAGAGCTATTGATGGGAGCTGCCAGCGTCGCATCGTTTCGAAAAGCAAAGAGGGAACGAAAGCACAAACAAGTTCGCTTGAAGAGCTCACTGAAAATCGTGCTGGAGCTGGAACTGGAGCTGGAACTGGAACTGGAACTGGAGCTGCAGCTGGAACTGAGGAGAAGATGAAGTGTCAGTGGCATCGGTGGCTGTTGTCAAGTCAAGTGGCAGACGCATATCAATGGACGACTGCAAACAGCAAAAAGTGGAAAGCAAAAAATTTTACTTCAAGTGTCAATCAGTGACAAGGCACACACACACACATACGCGCAGATGAGAGAAGCGGCACACACGTACTCACATGTGATGCAGACGGCTGGAAGCTAATCGATTTATGTTGTAATATTCAAAAAGTTTCCCATAAGGACGACGAGGATACCGCCGAGGACGAGCAAGAGGACGAGGACAGCCAGCAGCGACCTAATCCAGTGGCACTCCCCCATGTCCCATCGTTGCTATAATTTGTCCCCAGCCAACGAGACGAGGCTGCTAAGGCTATGGCCACGTGTTTGACTCTGATTTGAAGCACCCTGTCACTGGGTATATAGGGCCCATAAACGAATCCAAAGCATTCGGCCCACGGGCCAAGCGCCAAGGGACATGTGTCTGCATGTGTGGGTGTGTCTACATGTGTGTGTGTCTCTTTGTGGGTGTGTGTGTCTGTCAGAGTCGGTGTCGGTGTCTGTTTATCTGCCTTCGTTTGTCGCATTAAAATTGAATAAAAAATCAATCTCAATTCTAGCATAATTTGATTCCTGGCTTCGATTATGTGTAGATGCGAAAGTGTGCTTAAGTGTGCGGGATCCCAGAGTAAAAGCCATCCGCTTTGAACTGAAGGCAAATGCAAAAAGTAAATAAATATTTAAATCATAATTTGTGTACTCGTCGAAATCTGATGAAATGATTAGGGCGCACAGTGCTCTGGCATTATACGGATTTGAAAAAAAGCTATTATTCTTATTGAACTGAATGCTCGAGCATACATTGATTGTTCGCATTCAAAGAGTTAGAAAGAAATAACAAAGGTAATAGATTGCAGGAGAGGAGCAATTTCCAAAGGAGGACAACTATTGCTTTACCTGATATACTTAAATAAATTATAAAGTAAAGAAATTATAATTAAAGACCTGATTCTTCTTTACTTAGCTAAATACATAATGTTTAAACTCAATCATGCACAGATTAAGAAAATTATAAATCAGTAACTGTTGTAAAGAAAGAACCTTTTATGAAAACTGTAAGTGATTTACAAAATACCCTGCCCATTTGACTTTCTTCTTGTCTTTTCCTTGTTCAGAGTAACAAAAAAAAAAAAAACAAGTAAGAACGTTGCAGTCGGGCGTTACCGACTGCGGAATATTCATTCACAGTCCCAACGCTGCCTTACATATCTAATTGATTTTGGGTGGTCAACCCGAGTATATTTTAAATTTCAAGTCTCTAGCGCTAATAGTAATCAATATAAAGCAGGGCCTGAACTAATTAAAAGTGGGGAATCATAGAGAACTATTCCCGTTTATATCTCGTACATCCTTAGAGCTAGACTCTCCAAATTTTGCATATAGATACATGGGTATTTTATATAATTTTGATTTTTGTTATATTTTGAATATCGACTCAAAAATTTACCGAATTCTCTTTTTAATTTTAGTTGCAAATGTAGCAATGTGAATGAGCTGGTATTTCTTAAGAAATTACCAAAATTCAATAGAAATGTAGATCATATTTAATAAACAAAATATTTGGCCAATTAGCAAACGCACCTTCAAGCAGCAAGCTAGCAGCGGAGCAAAGCGTTTTTCCTATACGTATGCACACATTGATCGGTTATTCTATGCATACAGTCATAGTCATATGTATGTATGTATATACATACATATAAAAGCATGTCTTCTAGCCTATTCTAAGAATTGATTCATGAAATTTTCAGCCGTTACTTTAGCTTACTTTTGTCAGATGACGCTCTCGAAGTGAAGCTATTTCGTTTTAGCTACCGTCTGATTGTATGTTGCAGTGGCGTCGATGGTAAAAGCTATGCAAGTTGCGCTGGAATAGCGCGGGTTCTAATCTCGCTAATGCCAAGTTTTTTAAATGTCTTTTTTTATAAATTAGTTATTTTATTGGGAAAATGATAGCTTATATGACAAACACATAACATTTTCGTTATTAGTAAAATATTTTTATAAGTTTTTATAAGTTAAATTTTATTTTTGCTAAAATAACCCACAAATGCTTATACGTACATACATACATACATACTTACAAATGTATGTATTCGTCTGCACACACAATTTCAGTATGCCAGCGTTTTTTACGCGTGTGCAAATGTGTATGTATGTATGTATATATTTAAAATGCGTATTCGAGCAGTTCTAAGAATCTCAATTGCGATTGAATTGTCTTTGAATTGCTTTTGAATTGTCTTTGAATTTTCAGCCGCTACTTTGGTTTTTGTTTACTATAGGTGCTGTAGCTGTAAAGTTTGTTGTTAGTTATATTTCGTAAGATCGGCGCAGTGGCGCTGTTAGCAGAGACTCTGCGCGTTGTGTCAGAAGTCCGCGGTTCGAATCTCTTCTTTTATTTTTTTTGACAAACATGCTGTTTGATTGTGGTGCAGACAAAATTTATATTGTTATAATATATTTTATATTTTTTAAAATTTCTTAAAAATGTTTCGTTTTGTCTTATTAATGCCTTATTAATGCTTATATACATATATATGTGAGTGACACACGCATATGAATTTTGCATTTGGCCGCTGCAAATGTCGATTTGGCACGCCCCTAGTGGGCGTAGATTGAGGTGCAGGTTCGAACCCCGCGGAAAACTTTTTCGTTTTAATTTAATTTATATTTTTTAATATTCTTAAAAATGTTTCTTTCCTTATTAACAATACCTATTAAGCATATTTATATATATAGGTGGCATACGCATATGAATTTCGCTATTGGGCGTCTAAAATCCGTTTTGCCACTCCCCCAGTGGTCGTAGACCCATAATTTTTGGCCAGTTCTTAGAATAAGCTTAAAGCTACATAACTGTAAAATTTGGACGCTTAGACGCAAAAAATGTGAAAATTACAGGGTATTTTTTGATATGCCACGCCCCCAAAGAGGCGTAACAATTATTTTTGGGTCATCGATAGAGGAGATTATCAGTAACTCAACTATCTAAATTTTAAGCTTCTAGCTCTAAAACTGTAGGAGATATAAACTTCTGCGGTTTGCCACGTCCCCTATGGGCGTAGATATATCCGCCATAGCTTATTGATCTTGGGTCGTCAACCCGAGTATACATACCAAATTTCAAGTCGCTAACATCAATAGTGCTCAAAATATAGAAGAATTTGGAAAATCAATATATATTTAGATCCGATTTGCCACGCCCCCAGTAGGCGAGGATATATAGTTTTTTCTTCGGTCTTTATAGAATCGTAACATTTACTTACGTGCCAAATTTCAGCATTCTAGCTTTACAACTTTAGAAGATACAGTTTTACTCGATTTGCCACGCCCCCAACGGGCGTAGATATATCCGCCATATCTTTTTGATCTTGGGTGATCAACACGAATCTACATTTTAAATTTCAGCTCTCTAGCTCTTCAACTAATATGATTTCTGGCATACAGGAAAATGCATTTTCCGATTTGCCACGCCCCAAGTGGGCGTATATGGAAAATTTTTACACTTTATAAATCGGAGACATATACGAGTATATGTTCCAAGTTTCAAGTCTCTAGCTTCAATAGCCGCGAAAAATATTGCATTCATACGGACAGACGGACAGACGGACGGACAGCAAGACGGACATTGCACAAAACCAATATATTCATATCACTTCGTCAATGAATATAACAAGTTTATTTAATATAAACAAAAAACAATCTCCTTTTGTGTATACATGTGAGGTATCTTGCGTCAGAAATTCTTGTTCGCTAGAAATAACTTAAATAAGATATTATTATTATGAAAAGATACCATAAACTAAACTAAGCTCAGTGTTTTTTTATTTTCTACTGATTTCGCATCTGAATAAATCCAAGTCGAGAAGCTCCAGACAATCAGTGTCAATGTATTTACTTAGATACGTACAGTGCTGGGCTCCTTATTTTAGTTTTAAATACTTGCGAAACAAAAGATAAAACTTTTCAGATGCCTTGCTTTAAGATTCACTTCACTGCACAGACGAATATCTCACTAGAGCTTAACACCAAATTCACTTTTCGAAGAGAGTCCGCCAAAGTTTTTATCCGCAGAGCTTATACACATGTGAAGAGAAGACAAATAGATTTGCTCCAGAGAAGTGTCTTTCGGTTGCATTTATTCCAATGCATTTAATAAAGTGTTTATTTCTGTTGCAACAAATTTGCCAGCTCAATGCAGCGCGTAGGAAAAACTAGACGACGAAAACAATCCGAGCTGAAACCTGAGCACGACACAAAGGAAAATTGCTTTTCCGCTACGCACACACACACACACACACACTGGGAAAATACCTAGCACGCTTCGTGGCGGCGGAAATATGTGGCCAACGCATCAGCAACCATACGCCCACCCAATCCACCCTACCCTTCAAAGCTGGAAGACAGATTGGAGCACGGCTGTAGCCCATCGAAGTTCGCCCGATGACGTACATCGAAGAGGGCGTATTGGGTGGGCGTGTGACTGCATTCCCCGGCAGCGTGGTATTATTTTGGGCGCAAATCTTCGCCGACCTAGCCGTAGAAGCATAGTTTTATTTCAACTCACTTTAACATTTTACTTTTGTTTTCTATTTGTCTTTCGGTTCGGGTAGCTGGAGTTGGGGCTGGACACGCTTGGCATTCGGCTTGAGTGGCACATTATTTGATGATGCTTTTCGCGATTTTTTCGCACTTGAGTGGCTGATTTTTATTAGTTGAATTCTTTACGATTCCGCCTGCGAAAGTTTCTTCAGTTCCTCTTCTTTGCTTTTTTTCTTTGGCTTTTCCCGCTTTCAATGCCGCCGCACGTTCAGTTACTTTTTGTTCGGCAAAACTTTTCCTTCCGTGGCTGGGCAAACAAAGATTTTGAAATATGGTAGCAGAAGTATGTGTGATGGCACAAGTAATTCCCTGCCTGCCCACCCGTTACAGTAGATCATTCTGTCTTCGAGCCCGGCGGGGGGTTAGCCAGAAGAATAATCTATTTCTATTTGATTGCAAGTGGAATGTGCTTAGGTTATTGCTCTGCTAGATATTCAGATAATATCATTTCTAGCTTATCGCTTAATTGTCAAGCCGAAGCTGAAGCTAAAGCTTTCACTTGTCAGGTGGATGCCTCCCCATCTTGATGAAGACGGGCGTCGGCAAAACAAATACACGGAAATGAAAGTTAATTTGAATACATTACCAATTCTAATTACGATTTTCAAGTGCAACAATGAGGAGAAGGGGGAGGACGACGAAAACGAAAGCAGCGCGACAAAAGACAAACACGTTGACGATGGCATGAATAAAATAATATTGGCTGGACCCACCGAATCGTAGGGACAGCCCAGCTCAGCCAGCCAGGGTGTCGGGTCGGTGTCGGTGGAAAAACCACGAAGCATTCAAATTGGAATTCCAAAAAGCGAATAGACAACAAGGCTGCAGACCGACCGACGGCCATGGGCAATAAGAATCGGAATGGAAACAGGAAATGGGATGTTGGCTGACCGAAAGATTAGCTCAAATGTGCCAAGAAACAGATGGGGAAGCAGCGCAGTTTTCACAGCCAGTGACAGGAAAATGGCGGCAGCAACCACGAGCCAAATTTGAATAATTTCTTTCGTTTTACTTTTTTGTCCGCAGCATCTGCACAAGTGGCAAATGCATTAAAGAATGGGACGAGCCAAACTTGTAGGGATTCGCATTTCATTTTATTAAAAATTCAAATACTCTGCTTATCGCTTCAGATGCCAGCTTAAGCCACCTGCAAGCAACACCAGGAGCCGCACACCCCAATTGACTTTTACCCCCCACATCAGAACAACTTTCGCTATTCGGAGCTCGCTTATTATGCAGCATTTTTTCTACCCACTTTTTCTATCCATGGCCAAGGTCTGGCTGCCATTTCATATGCCTCCTGCCACGGCAAAAAATTATAAATGAAAATTAAGTAAATATTATAATATATATATGTTGCCACCTGGCTGGGGATTTGGCTGGGCTGGGTCAACTTCAGCTTCTCCACAAGTTGCTGGCATCGAATCCATTTGGGTGCTGCCTTGGCAAATAAATGATAAGCATTACATTTGATATTCATTATTTGATAACGTGTAATAAGAAATAAAAATAAAACGCTAGCGGAAATGAAAATGTTGCCGAACAGAAGGTAGACGCGGACTCAAACCAGCCAAGCAGCCAAGCAGCCAACCAGCCGCCTGTTGGCCAGCCAGACAGCCAGACAGCCAGCCTGCCAGGTCTAAGGTCCCAGCACAAGGTGCAGGATTATATGTTTGCCTAAGTGAAATATGTTAAATGCTATGATATGTGCGGCCAGCAGCTCTGCAGCTCGTATGCTTTCGAGTAAGTGTTGCTGGCGTTTGATTTATGAGATTAAAGTGATGATGCCGGGAATCGGGGATGAGTTGCTGTGGAATAATTTGCAAGCCTGGCGAGTGGGCGTGGTCTTACGTGGTGCGCTCGTCCCACCAGAATAATTACGATGCCAAAGCAGTTTTTATGGCCCATTTTTTGCGAGTGCATTGACACAGCCATTCATCACATTAGTGGGAAATCCAATTCATTTGAAAGCCCAACTCAGACGCTAATGTCAAAGCTTTCCATTGACAACATGAACTGCAAGATATTTTTTCACCTAGGTTTCAACTGAAAGGCCGAGATCCTTAACCCTTAACCCCTCGATTGATTCATATTTCAATAACACCTACGCACTATAGGAGCTTAATGGTTTAATAACTTTCTTGTGGATGGGCTATCTTCATATAACTTTAAGAACTTGATAATGACACAAGCAAAAGTATTTGAAATACGCTTTTTGAACATTTCTAGGAAAGGGGGGCCGGTGTCAAAAAATTTACCAAACCCCCAAACTCGATCAAATACACATGAATCTATATTTAAAATTTGGAAGTTCTAACTCAAAACATGTCGAAGAAATAATTTTATAACTGAATTTCGATAAGGGCTTTAAACGATAACATTAAATCAAAAAAATAGTTATCGTTTTTTTTTAGCAAACTCGATACGAACAGACAGACCGACGGATAGGCCTAAATGACTCAGTTCGTCGCCTTGATCAAGAATATATATACTTTATGCGATCTGCCACGCCTCTTTGCCTGTTACATACATATAAAAAAATCCTCATACTCCCATTTCCCATTTTCCCATTTTCAGTGGGTATAAAAATAAACAAAGAATAGCGTTGAAATATCCCTATCATAAGTAAGAGTTGGGCGTAAATATTTGTTGAGTCGACACTTAATTTATTTAGTATTTAGCTCAGTTCTGGAACTGTTTAAAGCAGAGATCGTGAGGCATGCAATGCCAAGAAGTCGGCAATCGCAGATCCAGAGCATTCAGCATCGCACTTAAGCTTGATTGGATTGAGGTGAGGTCTTGAACAGCTCAAAGCGAAAGGAAGCAATGCTTTTGGTGTAAATTGTGTCGACACACGCACAGCAAAATCGGTGAGAACTCTTCACTTAAAGGCCACGAACGAGTGGCTGGCACAGGTGCAGCACGGCGAGGGGGACTTGTGTGTGCGCAGAGCGTGAAATTATGAGCCCTTTAACAGCAACAGAAGCAGAAGCAGAAGCAGGAGCAGGAGCAGGAGCAGCAGCAGCCGTGGGTAACGAGCACCTCAACGACAAGCTTAAGCTGCTTAAAACAAGCCATTGGCAAGGGGTAGGCAGCTATGTGGAAAGACGGAAAGGTGGAAAGCGAAAGTGTCAAGGATGCGGCTGCCGTTTCATAGTCAAATTAAATTGCTCACTAAAACAGCGAGACGTGAAGTCGACGCTAAAGTAAAAGGATAATGCGAGCATAAAAACATTTTTAATGAAATCGAGACGACTTCCAACTGGGACAAACACGCAGACTGAAGACTGGCGTCGAAGTCAGCGTCTAAAAATGTAACAAGTGAGTTTTAAATTAAACGCTGCCTCGTCTCAGCAGAGCTCAACTCAGGGCTCAGCACTCGAGGTGAGGTGTAGCCAGATGTAGCTACACTGTTTTGTTTGCTGCTTGCCAGTGTAATTTCTTTCCGGCTGCACATTATTTTCATATCCCGCTTAAAATTTTAATTAATTTTCAGCTTGATTGCGTTTTAAAGAGGCTGCTGGCTTCTTCTTCGTGAGCGGGCTCCGGGTACTGGGAATTTATAGTTATTGTGGTTGAGTGTGTGGGTTTCGCCTGGGTTACTGTGGCGCCCTTTGACTTTGTGTCGAGCAACAAATTTTGGTTTGCAATTATTTCGACAATTTGGGCTTAAGTGGGGCCTTAATAAATTTATGATTTCCATTGGACAAGATATAGAAAACAAGGACCTCCGTCCTCTTACCTTTAGTGGTGTGCCTGTCCAAATTAGGATCTTTCAGGCCTGAAATGAGACGAAACAAAATGTTCTATCAGCACACTATTGCCATAAAAAGAGGTGTTATTGAATGAATAGGCTCTTTCTTCTATTGTTATTGGGACTTAAATCACATCAGAATATGTGAAGAAAATCCGTAGTCTGTGTAGCTGTATAAAGAATCCTGCAATCTCTTCGTTAGCGGATTTTCCTATCAGCACTAGGCTAGCGACTTGAAATTGTAGCATACCAAATGCTTAGCCTCCAGATGGATTTTTGTTGTCTTGATTGTTTTCCACGGATTCCTACTGTGTTCCAAAATATGACTGTAGACCTGATATTCCTCTGAACATCTTCATAATTTTGAACTATGTATATTGCTGCAGTTGAATCGATTCCTTTTATAGCTACTTTCTTTGTTTTTTTACTAATCTATTTTAGTATTGAGTTTACATTAGCTCAAAAATAATAATAATAATAATAATATATATAAATATACATATATATATTAACTGTCTAAACGGACTAACCACATAAAAATGGAGCTAAAAAATCGTTCTGAACGCAAACCAAAAAATATTTTCCTTGGTACCCTCGTCTTGTTAAGGACTTTCTTGATTTAACAGCCTCAGATAGTCATCAATAATATGTAGATAGAGCTCCGAAGATATTTATTATTAAGTAATTGAAGTCTTCTTCTCTCACTTCGTTAACCAAACGAAAATTATAGACTTTAAGTTTTTGCTTTTCACTTAAGAATTATTTATTTAAAATAAAATTTTCGTGACTTGATCTGAAGCTCTGATAAACCGAGTATCTTGCCTTGGGTAACATACGCTCTATGGCACTTACTTCTTTTTCAAGCGTAATTTAATCGCCGTGTACTTGGTTCAATTGTAGTCATTTATCTCTGTCAGTTGTTAGAAACTTATGTGGGAATTTTGGCGAAGGGTCGACACATTAGTCGTGGACCCAAGCTCGGGCAAGACATGAACACGTTTCGTTGGTGCCCACTCTTAGTAGGAGCTATCAAATGTTAATCTTAATTAATTGCTACTAATTACATACTACAAAATGACAAGGCGAGCGTGTCTTTGCAGCTGGCATTGAAGGTGAGATAACAATGCAGAGGTCAGAAGCATTTCGAGAACATTTAGTGGGTTCAACAAATATCAAAGGAACCGCAATCCTCGGAGCATCTAAGAGCTGATCTATGAATTTTCTGAGCTAAGTGGCATATAAATGGTATTAAAAGAAAGACAAACATTAAAAAAAAAAAAAAAAAAACAAAAAATAAAACAACAACAACAAAAGATGCAAAGGACAAAAGCGAATAGCAAAGCAACTGAGTCCTTTTCGCATCGAACGCTACGATAAGGGCAAGGGAGTCCAGTCGCGTGCGACTTCTAATTAATTTTTCTCAAAATTGTATTCTGTAGCGGAAATGAACTTAAACTTTTAGTGCAGCGGAAGTGGAAAGTCGCTGCCAGAGTTGCATTCGCTGCAGTTGTTTCGTTTCTTGTTTCCGACCGACCCATTCATCCTTTTTGGCCAAAGGGCCTCGCACGAGGAGTGTAGGAGTTTCGCTTTGTGAATGCAAAGAAAAAGAGGAAGTAGACGTCAAACATTATGAAAGCCACAGTTGGGCTACCAAAAACGTTGAGGCAACAGAGCCTATGGGGCTAGTCATCTATCCGAGGTTGGTTGCGCCCTTAAAGGGGTTTGGTACTGCATAGCATATCAGAATTTATATCTTTAAGTCGTTTATGCCATTATTAATAGACCTTCTGCCGCACCACTTGAAGGCAGCTTTCGAGTTTGCGGTTTTATTTTAATTTAATTCGGCGTTTAATTAATTCCCAGTTATCGCCACAGAGCAGTCAACAGCTCGACGCTCAACCTCCAGTGGAATTTGTTGCCACAGCTCTAATGGCGTCTAGCCGGTCAAAGAAAACTGCACCAATGAAAGGTCTTCCACATACCGCAGACATATCGCGGCGAGAGCTTCAGCTTAGCCCATAAACAGGACGATAAGCAGGGAGAGAATAAGAAAATGCGGTCTGCGTTGAGTCTGACTCTGTCTAGCTGGCATTTTTTCGACAACAGAGACTAAAGCCAGCCAGAGACTAAAGCATTAAGTGGGGCTGCTGCAAGAGCTTTAAGAATTACTATACGTATTCAAGTCACCCTTATTATCTGGCTTCGATCATAAACTATTGAAATGAATCTCAGTTGTTTATCTGGCAGGAATTCATAAAGTTTTATTGACGAAAGCAGGGGAGCAGTGTCTCATCTAAGCTCCACCCATAAAGTGCCCATTAAAATTGTCGCCGACTTCAGTTTATATTGGTCTACAACTCCGTCTATCACCCAGTCCCTTTGTACACAACAAATCGCGCATAATTATGGCAGAGGCGTCATCAAATTTGATGTTTGCATCCTATAAACTGTCTCTGATTTGAGCAAAGGGCCTGCAAATAGCTAACTAGCTGGGGTTAAGGCTGACTCTATAGGCAGTTAGGTAAATTATCACGTCATGCTTGCTGCGAGCTGCATGCAAATGTGATGAAGCGGAATCATCTCTCGCATAGCAGATTCAACACATTTTATGTCCTCTACGTGCTCATAACTTTTCATGCAGTTTCTTTTTCTTTGTCGTTGCTTCCCGGACTGTGCAGTTGTGTGGCCTGACATTTTGTTGAGTAAATAATTTTATTGGTGTGTGTCTGAATTCATCTAAGGGATACTTGCTCCACATGTATTTATATCTTTATATATTTATATATGTGTTGTGTGTGCTGTCGTTTCGAGTTGATTAAGTTGATTTAACTAATTTGTTGCTTGTTTAATTAGAAAAGTTGAAAATGTTTTTCTTCAATGAGTCAACGAGCCAACGAGGCAACGAGTCAATGACCTGAAAGTTTTCTTCCACCTGCGATTCTCCCACTCTCGGATGTTCAGGATGAAGTTCTAGCTAGGCAGGTTTCTTGGGCAACTTCTTCAATTTGCTGTCCGCTGATCAGCTCAATGTCAGCTCAATTTATCACTCATGCAATCAATATCCAATTAGGGTCTTTTTATTCTAGCGAGCTGCACATATAATTAATTAAAATGCCCTCCACACGCCGTATGGCAGCATATTTTTATGCCACATCAGCATGCGGCACTGCACTGCAGTGGAGTGGAGTGCAGTGCAGTGGAGTGTGGTGCGGTGTCCATTGGGAAAAGCAAACCATATTCTATGCCTGGCTCACACCCGCCGAGGCTCCGGTCACTCAAGCCCACGGCAGCGCTATGCACACTCATTAACGCAACAATAAAATATGGCCCGCCCACCCAGGCGATGCAGGCCAATGGCCGCCCACTTGGCACGGACAATTAATGTGACTGACACACATGGAAATTTTGCATCGGCTGCGTTGTCATATTTGATTTACAGTTGCAATTTACACACTTGCGAGGCGACTCGCAGCCACCGGAGGCTGTGGTCCACGTCACGTCAGCAGCCAGTGTCTGTTTGATGTTGTTAATTGATTTTCAAAGTCAACTTGCTGGGCCGGCAAACGTGCTCCGACCCCTGGCTCAGTTGCCCGAGTTTGGTTTCGCTTTTACTTCGCATTGCGCAACGTATCGCTCAGAGATTAGCAGGGCAGTAAAATGCGTCTCCATTCGAGCGCAAGCGACATAAAACCAATCCCTTAATCCTCCACGTCCCCAATCGTTAATTCTCCAATACCCATTGCCCAATTCCCAATCTGCATCCACATCCGCATCGACAATTTACACATGGAGCTGAAGCTGGGATGCGTGTAAGTGCAGCGGAGCGCATTTGCAGCTGCAATTGCAAGTGGATTTGGATGTGGCCAGGACACTGCCAGGACGTGGTCTGTTTGTTTTATGTGCGGCCATTGTAGTGCACCAGTTGTTGCTGTTGTTGCTGTTGTTGCTGTTGCTACTGTTGCTGCTGCTGTTGTTGTTGTTGCCTGCGTGGCATGCGGTTCAATCAAAGCGATTTTCAATGTCCACAAAATTACGCAAAAGGACAGTTTGGTAATTTGACAACGACGACGGACACAGCACTGCACACAGAACACACTCGCCTGTTGTTGGTAATGAGTTTGGTTTTACTGTTTAAATTTAAACATGCATCAGCCAGCCGAATGTAACCGGAGCAGGAGAAGGAGCAGCAGCAAGCGGCCTCCCTTCCTGATGCGGCCGGCTACAATTCTAAAGTGTATTTGCATTAAACGCTTCGTGAGCGAGGACGGAGGACGGGATCACAAAACATGACAGTTGCATTAATTCTGATTGCGTAAATATTTTAAGTGTGCGGATTGCTGAAGGATCCGCAAAAATGTTTTGTCTGGGATGGGCTGAAGTATTCAAGTAGTGCGTGTGGTGGGAACATTTGATTTCCATGAACAAAGGTTGTCCAAATGTAATGTGTTGACTGCACCATGGGCCAAATGAATCTGCTATACTATAAGTCTTTAACAGGTTGTTTTACTCGTTTATGAATTAAAATTAGTCGACATATCCTCATGGCAAACAGTGTAGACGAAACCATATAAAGAAAAAGACTTTTTTTTTAATGTTGACGATAATAATGATTTTATTTGATTCAAGTAGAATTTAATCTGATATCTCAATATAAATTATTAATAAAGAAACAAAACATGGGTCCGTTGAATATGGGCAACCTCAGATGTGTTCGTCGAATATGGAAAAAATGGATAACTTTAGCTATCGAAGTATAATTTACTAAGTATTGTCAAAGTCTCTATTTCAATTTTATCTTAATTCCTTACATTACTCTACTGCTGATGTTTTCGCTTTGCCTTTTGAACTCACTGAATAATCTTCTTCTCGACGACACTAAAGTTAAGTATCGATAGCCTTATAGTTAGGTATCGATAGATAGCTATAATGCTATTTTCTATTGACTTATTAAAACTATGCCACTAGCCATGATGGAAGACATTTCTCTCTTATTAGCCACTGTGCTGACAAATATACAACTGGTTTTCAAAAGTTGTCTTTGATACATAAAAACTCACAAGCTCACAAACACGTAAACTTTTCTTTATTATTAGAATGTACTGTTATTGCTACTAATTTTTTATTAAGATTAAGAATGGGAAAATCATTCATTTACTATATCCAGATATAATCTCGTGAGGTGATCAAATCAGCCTTTAACAAAAGATCCATTTTATCTAGATGTTATTTTAGCTGCTCAAATTGAGTTCAGTCAACATAACTCTAACTAAATTATTTTTTCATCTGTTTTACGAGATGATTGCAGATTTAATATGGAATTTGAAATTAGATGATAAGTAGATCTAAGTAGAATCGAATAATTAATTTTATTTTCATTTTATGCGGAAATAAAATTTAATAAATTATACTATACATATATTTATTAAATATATATTATATAATAAATTATATTATGGTACAGTTAATATTTGAAGTCTGCATGTTTAATTTTTTTTATACTTGGATCTTCGTTATCGATTAAATTAAAAGAATTTTGAGTTCTTAACTAACTTAATAACTTTAATAATAAAATATTTAATAACTAACTAGCACAACCGACTGCTACTACCAGTTCAGTCACTTTAAAATCAAATTTATTTTGTTTCTTATTCGTTGAATAACTGCTAAACTTTGTTTAAGCTTACTCTTATTTAATTAAAAATATGTATTGTAGTTTTATTATTGTTGAACTCGTAATCAAATTCAGTGTTAAGGACACCCTAAACTTGTTGGATCAATCACAACAGAAGAAATCAACCGGTATTTCACCGATCTCTTATAAATGGCCTCAGGCGATCGTTCATTCTCTATTGAGTTCTACCGTGCGCACAAGAGTTCATTAGTTCTACTAACAAATATAATTCTTACCAAAGCACATAGCATCCAGAAGTTGCAGTAATTGACCTCAGTTCATAACTCATTCGAATCAATCCATAAATCAATTTGCACTTATAAAAATACATTTCTCTTATGCAAGAATACAAAAACAAAATAATTAATCTTTGAGGTTGTATCTAAGCAAACTTCTTAGCTCAATATTGATTATTTACTCTCAAGTTAAAGCAATCAATGCGACTTCTCAGTTCTATTATCCTGACAGTCACATTTAAATATCGCTTCGATATTTTTAATGAATTCCACTCTCAGTATTTTAAATTCGTTGCCTTTCGTTGTCTTTGTGTCTCAACAAAAGCAAACAGAAGGCAAAGACAAACAATCCAAAAAAAACTCACTTAAAAGTAGAAGCGGACAAATGCTTTTAAATATACAAATTCACATACATATATATGTAAATGTAAATATATATGTATTTATACATAGTCTGTTGACTCTCGATTGATATTGATGCAACGTCAATCAAAGTGGAATAGGACTTTTGCTCTAATTTTGCTGCAGTTGCGTTCATTTGATATAAATTGTTGTCGCAATCGACAGAGAAAAGTTTTGATTTCATTTCGGATAGGAAACGTAGTTTTATTGGCGCTGTTTTAATTCAATATTTGACGTACAAATTGTTGTGGATGTCGTATGGACATATACATACTATACATGCATACATATATCGCTCGTGTACATTAAATATTTATTTATCAGTTTTTAATCAATAAACTATGTCCAAGATTTATGGCCATTCGATGTTAAATTGATGGCAGCATATTTCAAAATATTTCAAAATGCTGACCTTGTTACGAATTCCCTACGCACCCTCACGCCTTTGGTTACGCAGAAAGTCATGTAGTGAAGTCAAAGTGGAGCCACAGTTCGTATACTTGATATTTGGTAGCCAGCCCAGCAGAGAGCTGAAAGCTGTTCCGCAGTCTTCAGCATGTTTTGCATATTGTTTATATTTTTGTGCAGTATTGTTTATGCAGTCGGTGAACGGAAGCATTCTCGACTCGATTGCTCTGTTGTCCCCTTGCCCCTTGCCGGTTCCCCAGTTGTCCTGTTGCCTGTTGTCCTCTGCACTTTGCACTTTGCCTCCGATACATGGCATATCAGATTTATTTTACAGTTACAATATTTAATTTGCTCTTACGCAAATTGCTCGCATTTTCCGTTTTGTTCGATGCAAATTTCTTGCTCTGGGGTCAGCTGCCCTAGTTGAGTTATTGAGGGACCTTGTTCTCACTAAATTTATTTCGAATCGAGCATTTATATATAGATGTGAGCAAATTGATTTACACAGGCGATGGCCTGCAGCTGGGACTCCCATTCAATCGCTGTGAAATGCACTTTAAAACTACGAACATTTACCGAGACATTAAAACTTGCTATTTATGATACTGTTTGCAAATTGTTTAAACAATGTCTAACATCGCAGCACCATTTCAAAACTTGATCCACAACTTCTGTGGCGAACGCGGAAAACCTGTGTCGTGCGCCGTGTTTTACACTGAAAAGTGCTGCCAAACTATTTGAATGCGGAAACAACAGATAGCAGCAGCGGTATTTACAGAGCCGGCAGCGCTGTTGGCCCCGTGTTGGAAACTATCAACCGGTGTCGACTTAATTTCAGCTGGCAGACAGCGCCAAGAAGCCACGTTGAATCTTTGGGCTGCGCCAACAACGATCAATTGTCAGATAGTTGTCGTAGTTGTTGCTCTTGTTTTTCTCTGTTGTTGCGGGCAGGAAGCGTGTGCGCTTAAAAGTTTAAACAACAGTTATGTGGGCTGTGCGCCCGCACCCAATTGGCCAGGTATGCAGCATATTGTGCAGGTGGAAAATTTATAATTTGCAAAATTGCCACGCATGTTGGCAGCATGTTAAATGGCCAGGCAGTTAGCCGGTCTCACAGGCTGTCGTTAGAGCCGCTTGGGTGGCGGCTTGAAATATGTTAACCTCAAACGAGACGGCAGCCCGGCAGCCCGGCAACTCGGCTGCCCCTGTAGCTACCTGCCGTGTTCTGGCCTAGCCTCCGGCACAGCCATAACAATCCGGAACGACCCGAGCCGTGTACAAAGTTCGATTTAAGGCCTCGTTTATTTAGCTATCCAAGCAGAGGGCAGTGAGTCGAGTCGAGTCGAGTCGTCTGGTTCGTTTTGCATGTTGCAAAAGTTGTTGCCGTTGCACAACCGCATGCCACAACATGCAGCTCGTCGCTGGCTAGGGCTGTGGGGTCGGTTTCTCTCTCTCTCTCTCTCTCTCTGACTCTCTCACTCTCGCTGCCTCTCTCCACCTCAGTCTGACCTGCATGTATGTCTGAGTGGAGGTGAGGGTCTCGCATGTGGTCCTGACATGCCCCACTTGGCAATTGCCGAAACTATTTGTTTACATATTTAGACCATGCGAAAGAGGCAGACATGTTGTCAAGTCATGTTTACTGTGAAATATGTGCATATAAATGCTGCAGGCCAGCCCATTTTCACGCCTACAGGGTTTGGACAAATATGAATACAGGGATGCCATGCATAAAAAAATGAAATCTTCAATCTATTTGTTTTCTAATCAACGCTGGGACTTTCTACATTTTTTCAAAATTAATAAAGTTCAAGTTTAAGTATACAAAACACAAGCGTGAGCCACTTGCTTTAATCTAGCAACTGTTGAATGTATTTCTGCAAAAACTTCGACTAGACAGCCTACTTATCGTCAATCAATATGGAATCTAACTCGACAGTATATAACTTGTTCGCGTGCTTATAACTAAAATATATATTTTAAATAGTATGCTGAGTATAAGGTTTATTTATAGAAAACTATCTGTCCTATCGTATTTTACAAAACTTTAAAAGAGCTGTCTGTTTTTTTTTTCATATGACTGCTGTAGATCTAAGGGAATACATGTTCTTTATCAGAACATGTTGAATACTTGACATTATTAAATATATACTGATGAATACAAATATGAATCTTTGACAAATTAAAGTAACTTAACTTGATCAAAAATATTGCTAAAGATTACTCAGAAATTTTTTTCAGTATACTTGCATTAAAGGAAATTATATTTACGACGGTTTGTTAAGTCGCGGTGTACATATATATATTTAGTGTAAAATTAATTTTAAAGAAATCAGCATTCAACTTTGAGCCAAACACGAATTGAAATTGTTGCGCATTTCAAAATCAATCTCTTATATCTCAAATTTCCGCTCAGGCCAGACAACGGCTTGAGTTTTACCTTACAAAAGTCAAGATCAAAGTTGGCTCTTCAGACGTAATTAAGCCATTTGCAGCACGTTTTGCCAATTCAAAAAATATACTTTGACCTCCTGCCCTGTGTGCTCTTATCGCAGAACGCGCGGCGCGCCCAAAGGCAAGACTCATTTGAATGGTTGAAGATGAAGATAAAAAAAAAAAGAAAGAAAAAATGAATTCCGCCAAGCTCGTAACAAGTCAAAATTTGAGCAACCCCTCCAACCGATGGGCGTTTGTGCCCGTTGGGTGCAAATTCGTAGGAAAATCACGCGCGCTTATCTCAACCTTAGCCAAACCCACGCAATTAACGCCCATTGCGCTGTCACTGTGAAAAATGAGGCCGAATAATCGGGGTCGGAGAAGAGAGGAGGGAGGTATAGCCTGGGCATATATAGATAGAGGGGACCAGCGGAAGTAGTTGCCCCAAGCCCATTCCCATTCTGGGCAATTGCGAAATGATTTGCAAACGATGCGCAATCGAAATCGAATTGGAACTCCCCATTGTAGTCGCCATTTACCAATAGCTACAAATTTTAATTGCCGTTGCGATAGCGTCCTGTAGCTGGCAGCAGCCTGAGGAGCGGCGTCTGCTTCTTCACAATAAGTAAGTCGAATTGATAAGAGAGTCACGTTTCACGGAAGCCAGCTGAAGTGCTCCACCATCAGCAGGGAGGCGTTCCCCAAAGACAATGTTCCGGGTGTCTCCATTATCAATGACAGCCGAACGGAAACAATGGTTACTCTTTTATTGCCACGACCAGGACCAGAACGAGAACCAGAACCAGAACCAACACCAGCACCAGCAAGCCAGAGTAGACGTAGCAGGAGCTGTGGGAGCTGTGTCAGGCAGCTGCTGCCTTTGTGAGTCAAATTGATAAGATGCCGAAAATGACTTGGAAAACAATAAACGTGGCCATGAAATGAATAAAGGCTGTGCATTTAGCACCCGAAATGAATAGAGCGCCACTTCAATGGAGAGAAACTCAAACGTAATTTCGGTGCATAAACAGAACGTTTGAGCATTTTAATGAGGGTATTATTTATGCCTCCTGCCAATTGAAAATCGAAGCAAAAAACTGGATATTGCAGCTGTAGACGAGACGGGGCCTGAGAAGAATAGGGAAATGAAAATTGCTATATATGGGAACATAGGGACACTCCCATGTTATTGATTGTCGTTTATGTACTCAGTGATCTACTCATTATGATTCAGCATTTCACTGCATTGGTTAAAGCTTTATTATTATCAGCTGAGTTAACTTTGGTCTCATTTAATAAAATTTCATTTGATGAGACAACAAAAGTCGAGTCCATTCCGGATTGCAACTTATTCTGATGCGCAACAAAATTTTATGAAATACTTGAGAGCAAATTTTATGTGTTGGCGCAACATAAAATTTTAGCGCTAGCAAAAGTGCCCCGCGTCGCAGGCCGTTGGCGGTTTCTCCTCTTGCAGACGGCCAGACGCAGAGCTTCGCTCAGCCTTGGCTTGGCTAATAATATCAAGCATTTACACCTTTATGGGGCGTACTTAGAGCGTTTATTTATGCTAATGGCCGGGCAGAACAAGCGGGGCCCACTGTTGTTGTATCTCAAAGTTAAGCCACCAAAAGTGGCGTCGGGGCGAGCTTTACACTAATACCACCCCGAAGCGCTGTAAAAGCATAAAAGAGCATTACAACAGCAACAATAACAACAGCAGCGGGAGGAGCTAGAACAACAAACAGAACATCCGATAGTCAGCTCAAGACTAGAGCAGGTAAACTTAGTGCGAGTCCATTTCATCACATAAGACAAAAGTTCGCTCGTGTCGCCACCCTCAGCTCTTGACCTCCCCATGCAGCGGGAGGCTGTGGCAGTAGCAGTGGGAAAGTACTGGGGCAGCCCCACAGCCTTGTCACGAATGTGTTTGTAATTTCCCCAGAGTGTGTTTGACTTTGACGACTTAAGTTGTAAACTTTAACATTATCATTTTCACTACAAGGCGAGGCTAGCAGCTTCTTTGGCCTTCGGCGACCAGCAGCCGAGAGGAACTAACAGACATGGCCTGCTCCTTGGAGCGACTGCCGGGCATGTAGCATGTGGCATGTGGAGTGTGGAGTGTGG
Source organism: Drosophila hamatofila (assembly GCA_035045345.1). Taxonomy (NCBI): domain Eukaryota; kingdom Metazoa; phylum Arthropoda; class Insecta; order Diptera; family Drosophilidae; genus Drosophila; species Drosophila hamatofila. The sequence continues at coordinate 2,306,891 of JAWNPA010000001.1, forward strand.
AGTGTGGCGTGTGGCGTGTGGCATGTGTGTTTGTCCTGCCCGCAAGTTTAGCCAGACATTTTGATGATGTTGACCTTCGCTACTTTTACTTTTCTCAAAGTATCTTTGCTTCTTTACATTTTGCAGAAACCTCCCAACACTGTTGACATATCGAATTACACTCGAACACACAGCAGAGGATAGCTGGATCGTTTCATAGATTTTTTGCTCCCTAAAGTTGAAGCCACTGCGTGATTCCAGCCCGTGCTCGATGGTGGCTCGAATTACCGAGCTGCCGAATTGATTTCCTTTGCTACATGTGTCAATTAGTTAAATCAGAACACGAGAACACGTCAACCACATGTGTGACCATCCCTCCCATCCCACCACCGCCACAGCCACCGCTGTTGCCGCCACCCTGCGAGCCACGCACCCCTTCCTGAAGCGAACGACTGTGGCGCATTGAATGTCATCTTCAAGTCTTTTCCACTCGTGCGTGTCATTTTTCAAAAAATACTGAAAAAAAAAAACAACAAATATTTTCAGTTTACAGCCCTCGACACAATGCCCTCCAAGCATTTAAAGTTTTGATTTATTAAAAGTATATTATGTAACATTAATAATTTGTAACCTTGGTTCGTTGATCACATTCACATCAATTATTTAATCTGATGCGCCTAGAAGCACCAAAGAAAATTTAATAAAAATAATCTAAATCAAAATTGTTTTGTTTTTATTTGGTCAACACTTTCTTAATATAAGAACATCATTAAGTTTACGCAAATAATTTAATTTTCATTCTTCGGGCAGTACAGCTCGCGAAATTTGTGGGGAAGAACTAAAAATCAAATCAATGTGTGCCTTCTCAGAAATTTTTGTCAAATAACTGAATAACATCTGATAGCGGCTGAATAAACAGATTTTATTTTATAATTTAATACAATTATTTTTTAACGATTTCAACAATCGAAAGTATTAGAAATTTAGTAGAGAGTCAGTTTAGGCTAACTTTGTCTAAACAATCATTTATAAATTTAATTCTGTTCTGATTTTAATTTCAAAGGGTTCAATCGGGCCCATTATTATAAGTCAAGTACTCCTTAAAATATATATATGAATATATATATATATATATATATATATATATATATATATATATATATATATATATATATATATATATATATATATATATATATTTCCATGTCACACAAATTCGTGTATTATACTATTCATTTTCATAGATCATTCTTAAGTTTTGTAAATTAAATAATTAAGTTACTCAAGGAAAAATCAATCTTATAATTCGTTTAAGCTTAAATTTGAATTACTTCAGACCACAGAGTGGTTACGAAATTGAACGTACATACATATCTTCTCATACAGCCATTCTACTCTAACATTAAATTTCCATAACATGATATTTCCCATGTTAAATAGCTCTTCAAGCTAGATTTTTTTTCTCATGGAAATCAATTATTGTTTCGCGCTATTGTAAATGCTGTAAACCTGATCTTTAGAAGCGCGCGGCTATCGCAAATGCTGTTAGTGCAACGTGTGCCGTAAATTAGAATCAAATTGAGAGGAGTCAAGCTGATTTATGCATTTCCCATAACCAATGCCGCTTGTATAACAACAGATAAGCGCTCGAAACAACTCCAGCTCCCGTGGAAATGTTGTGTGGGACAGATTCAGAGCGTGGAAAATGCAAAAGGTAAACAGTCAGCCGTGGGCTGGACCACCCTTTGACACGCGACCAGGTCCTGCCCGGGCTGCGCCAATCACAAAGACATAATCAGCTCGATTTCGTAAATCTCGACAAGCTGCTTATCTGATGAAATGTGAGCGGAGTTCTAAGGATCTTGCTCATTTGATAAACATCTCACACGTTCGTACACGTTCGACTTGCAGACTTCCGGCCGGCCGTGGGGGCTGTCAAAGTGACAGCTTAGGCGATGTGAGGGCGAATGCTAAGTACAGTAAAGCCTGACGCGTGCGGCTGTCAGAAGCGGCCTGCGTCGTTGTCGTGAGCTCTTCATTTTTTTGTTCTCTGATTGGCATCGGAAATTGAAGTGTTTTTATTAATTTCAATTGGACATTTGCGCACTGACTTCCAAAAGTGCGAATATTTCATTACGCGTCTTCATTTGAGTCAAGTCGGCATCTCCCAATCCTTATTTCCTGCTGAATTTCCGAAGCGCGCCTTTTGTTTCTTTTCTACGGCTGTTGTTTGTGGCAATATTAAAATTCATTGACACAGCTCGACAGAGCTGTTGCGCAATTTGATTGACAGTCAAATGCGATTGATGCTTATTGAATTGTGCGAAACGGGACGAGGGCAGCAGTGTTACATTTCAAGTGGAACATTATGCTTTAAGTATTAGCAATCTGCAGAGTAGGCCTTCAGTTTCGAATAAACATCGAGGTGAGGATTCAAAACTCGTGTACAAATCCCACAAAAAACATTTTATGTAGTGATAATATTTTAGTCGTAGATTATTTCACGTTATCCAAAATCATTTCAATTAACAAATGGCACCCAATCACCGGGAAATCTCACCATTTTTAAAGCTCGTTCGCGACTTTCTTCTAGGGCGGAAGCATGTAACCCATAATCGCTATTCAGATACAGTCAGTGCACGTAGCCAGACCCCGCCCACTATTCCCGAAGGATCTCCTACGCGACTCTTTGGCAATCAGTATTATCTAAGGGATCCACGGCGTCAGATGAAGCCACCCATTGACTTAATTGAGCAGAAGAAGAAAGAGCTAGCTGCGGCCAAGGCTGCTGAAGCTGCCGCTAAGGCTGCTCCCAAAGACGCTAAGCCTGGGGCTGTTGCTGGACCTGCTCCCGCGGGTGGCCCGGCTCCTGCACCTGCACCAGCACCTTCACCAGCACCTGCACCTGCACCTGGATCTGTATCTGGACCTGGACCTGCTCCTTGCAAGGGTGCTCCTGCCTCTACCGGAGGAGCAAAGCCTAATCAAGGTGGCCAGCAAAAAAGCGAGTCTGCGCTTCCCGTTCCGGGGAAGATGCACAATTGGGATTAATAGCAAGGACGAAAATTCAGATCTTTTAAATTTAAAGTGATTTACAGTTATTTAAGCTCTCGTTGCACCACATTAAACTTCTCTGTGCTCATCAGCTATCCAGCTATTCGGTAATTCAGTTATCCAGTCGTCGTCGTCGAATTGTTCAGCAGTGCGAACATAATTGCGGCCTTAGGCACTTGACACAATGGCGAGCAATGTCAGTCAACGGTCAGCGACAAAGCGAGAGGGGGCGATGAGGGTCATAAAAACGGAAATCTAATTAGACATCGGAGGCGAAAATCATTTATTACACCTGCATGAAAATTTAATTAAGCGCACAATTAACAGGGCTGATACCTTTACGGCGCACGTCGGGGCTTATGTATGCGCTTTATAATATTTAATGCCATCAAAATTTATTTGCAATTTAAAACGAGGCAATTTTCGCAGCGAGCTCGCTGATGTTGAGTGGATTATGCCAATTGTTGATGATGATTGGAGGTCGATTGTTAATTGTCTGTTGCCGTAATTTATGTTAATGACTTTTCACATCGATTTATTGATTGCAGCAATGAGTTTTTTTTTTTCGCCCACGGCAGCACATGAAAAACACCCTAACCCTGTTCAAACGAATAAAAAAAAAAAAAAAAAAAAGAAGGAAAATATAATCAGATTTGGAGCTATGCAAAAATTCTTATATACATACAGCCAGATATTGTTGCGGGCTGTGCGGCGGAGCGGGCGGCCTCAAATTTATTGAAATTGCCCTTATAAGCCATAAACCCATCGAGGGTTGACTTCAGCTTGAAGTGCCTTTTGCCAGATTGCAAAAGGGTGTCAATTGCTTGGAAATTTCACTCTCCGTCTGTCAAGTCAACATGTTGCCAATGCTGATTTCCATTTCGCAGCTGCCAGAAAATATGAATTTCGAAACAGAACTGTATCACTTTTTTCTTCGGATTTGTTGTTCTACGTTGATTTGCAGCCTGCATGAATTCATCGAGACTACTGCTTACTGTGTGGCCCTCTTTTTATGAAGGTCTTGCACTGTGCCAAGAAATTTATTTATTAAGTTGTTTACTGCCCTCCACAGTAATATGTTACATACTTGTCCCTAATCAATGCTAATTTCAAGGCAACACGTGTCCTCAAGTATCCGATTACGGAAGGCCGTACGTAGTCATTTAGGGCTCAGACGAGCCTCCCACGTGGGAAGACAAAGTCATGTTTGAGTTGAAAGAATATTATAAGGCAAATACTTTTTGGTCTATCATAATAATGAATGTGTGTTTAAGAAAACTTTCCTTTTCAACGCAATCCAAATGTCAATTTCGGGTAACCGAAAACTGCGGGCCTCAGACGACAGCTGGGCACAATTGTCAACGCGTTGCACACGTTCCACGTGCTCTGGGCTTGCCTTCGTCAAATGTTTAAATGTTACTCCAATCAGAAACGCGTAATTAAAATATGTACAAACATACCGGGGAGCTGGCAAACTCGCGTCCGCAAAGGAGCGCGGAGGGCCAAAGTTTGTTTACTTTGCGTGTTTTCTATAAAACCAAAAATAACAAAAACGACAGCAGAATCTGCCGCAGCAGCAGCGACCCAAGCAATAACAGCAAGAATAGCATTTGCATAAAGCAACAAACAGCTCCCAGGCTTAGGAGTGGGTGTTGAGCGCTGAGTGTGGGAGTTGGCTTAGTGGGCGCCCTCAAACGGAAGTTAATGAGTGTCGGAGTGGGACAGTGGAACAGAAAGAAGAACGAAATCCAAAAATTCAATCCCCAGGACGCGGGCGAAATCACTTCATTAATGCGTCATTTGTAAGGGAGCATGGCCGAGTCTATAGTCGCAACATGGCCAGGACATGGCCATATGCGAGCGAATATGGCCGCGAGGCAAGTGCTCCTGCCAAAAACGGAAGTTGTCTCCACGCCGAGCACGAAAGTTTGCGCGAAACTTGCCACCAGGCTGGAACAACGTGTGACAGTTGCCTGGGAAAGTTGATTATTTTTTACACGCAGTGTTTTCTGGGCCACACAGGAGTCGGCGGGGCTTGCAGCCAGCTTCTAGTACACTGAATAATGACTTTTACTGTTGCGACGCATCCTCTTAGTCAGCAATGCCTTCGGGCCAAGTTTACGAGCTTTTTTTATCAGACCTGCGTCCCACTGCCCCGCCCTCTAAAGAATGGCAGGCTGACTTTGCTCTCAGCGCTGGGACAGAGTTATGCAGGCTCATTAAGTTGTTATACAGTTTAGAGAGAAAATTGTCAGCTTGCTTAATTTGGTGGAGCACAGAAACAGGGCTGCGGGAGTTGGGAGCTGGGAAACGGGAAATGGGCAGCGGGGAAACCGGGACCGGAGCACAGGCACATAAACAAAAGATTTCCGTGGCTGGCCCTCAGCTTTTGTGTCCATGTCGCAAGCTCATGGAAATTGTTTAATGAAATGAATTTTAAGGGAAAATTTATTATATGCCCAAAATGAAATGAAAAGTGAAGTCCCCCAATTTATTTTACAATCTACGGCTGGGCGAAAGTCCGGATGTATATTTCAAGTATAATTAAACCTAGGCCTTTTCATTGAATTGGTTCAGGCCTTGTAGTGTAGACCAATGGCAAGTCCAATTACACTCGCGGATGGATATTTTCAGATTCAAACGCAAAAAGCTGCAGCTCGATTAGCAAGAGCTCAACAGGAGTTGAGTCATCTTTGCTGCAAAGTGCTTTCATCTATCAGACTCTTCCTGTGTGTATTCTTGATATCTCCGTCTTTCACTCAGAGCTGCATGACCACATCAACTTTTCTTTTCCACAATTTCACCTTCAATTAAACTTGAGTTAATTGACAGGGATGGAGCGAAATCCTGCACAAAGCACTGAGCCACAGAGGCAGCACTACATCCAGGTGCACAAACACACATTAGGGGCTCTCCCCGAGATAAATGGCGATGCCTTAAACTGATTGTGTGGATTAAATTGCCATATTGGCGAAATTGGCAGCGACGGTGTCAAAGTGGAGACAGCAAGGGCTTCGACTGCTCTCAAACTCCAGAAAGGGAGCCAGAGTATCGAAAACTTATTTTTGATAAGCGCAATTATAATTGGATTTGGGAGAAGTTGCTCCAGAGGCAGGTAGCTTATTAGATGGAGGCAGAAGTCGAGCCAACCCAATGATTAATCTACCTCTGGAGTATTTAAAAAGAAAGATGCGCCTTAAGGGCAAGGGCAAGGGCAAGAGCAGGGAGCGAACGAAGGCAACCAAGACGAGCAAGCCAATGGGAAAATTGGAAATTGTTGTGTGTGGCTGCGATAAAGACGTGTTTCTACTCGCTCCCCAACTGCGTATTTTTGTAAATGTTTGCTGTCAAGATAAGCACCCCACAGCATGTGGTTTTATTTGCTCTGACTCGGCGACCCGACTGAGTCTGGGCGGGGGCCCAGAGAGAGTTTCGAGAAAGAGCTTGTCGCAGGACTTAACAGAGACAAATGAAGCTGTTACCGATTGACTGACTCCCGTGGTCTCTGATCTTATCGGCTGTCGGTCTGATTGCCGTTGCAATGCAACAGCTTTGATGTGCAGTTGACTAGTCACTCGGTCATTAATTGGGCTTAATTATAGCGCTGGCGAAGCGGGACTCCTCTGGCCAAGGGGCCATTGCACCCACCCTGCAGACCCCCAAATATGTTTTAAAATTGTATTCTCATTGTTGCAACACCTGCAGAGATTTCAATTATTTACTCCCTGCTATCTGTAATATTTTCCCCTGATCCTTTCCTTAACTCCACAGCCACTTTCACTTCCCCCACCTGCTGCGAGCTGTGGCAATAGCTCATTAAAAGTGCAAAAGTCTGCTGGACCACATAACCCAAATGAAAGGCATTTATTTGCCCCATAATTAAGCGCAGACAGTGTCGTTCGCCCCACCAAGACATCCTCTCCCTGGCCTGTTAAATATTTCGGCTTGGCAACAATATTTAATGCAAATGGGGTTCACTCGTTCTATCCCCGTTTTTGCCACCAAGTCGAGGCATAAATTCGAAATTGTTTGCCGCCTGGCCGCAGGCACTGGAACTCCCAGAGAATTATTGACTATTTTTGGTTTGCTTACTCCCACATGTGCGACACGCTCAAGGAATTGCTTTAAGTTTTTGATTGCGTGTTTATTTAATGAAAATTGAAAAACAACAATCCAAAAACCGGGCATTTTTTGTTAAGTTTTTTTAAAGCCATTTTCCCAAAATAAAAATTAAACTGTTACCCAGAAGTTTTGGGGGGACTTCATTAGCCTCCATCCTTCTGTTGCTGCTGGCCCCTTTTCAACAGACTTCTACTTTCCACGTCTTTTGTTGAGCATGCAAATTAATGATGGCAATGATTTGTGGGCAGCTCTAGGGCGCCTTGAAAGTGAGGACTTATTTATTTTGTTACTTGAAATTTGATTGTTCCTAAGTTTTAATTGTACTTGTCATAGGTTGGGGCAGTAAGAGGGCTGCAGATCAATTACGTCTATGTAACTAAATCACAAATAAAAATCTATTAATATTTATCTCTATAAACTATACAAGAGGCAGAAATAACTTTAAGTTTCAATACTTTTGAATAAGCATTCAATTTCACTGGCCACTGAAGTGTTTCTGATCATCTGATTTGTAAAATCTTTTAGCAGTAGAATTTCTCAGCAACATTCACATATTTAAGGCCAAGTATCAAGTCTCCCATAAGAAAACGATTTGTAACTTAGCTTTTAAAGCATTTAAACTTATGCCTTGAGTTTAGTTCAACTTCGAGGTTTTAGGTAAGTTGAGGATTCGTATTTAATGAATTTAACAAAAACTATCAAAATATAGTAATGGGTTGTTACTTCAAAAATATAGCAAATAAATCATAGTCTACAAATCAAGCGTTTACTTAAAACTTTCGTAAGTCACGTATTGGCTTGCTCTAAAACGATATTTGGATTTTACAGTCTTAATTTAATAATAAACAAGTGACTTATTCGAGACTGCTCGACTACGAGAACCGCTGAACTTTTCGAGGAACTGATATTTCAATAATACGCGCACACATACACACATATAGATTGACTATTCAAATGTGTGTATTTGGTAAAGATTTGAGGCTGGTATCCCAAATTGGGGAAAAATCGAAATTCTATATGAAACTCAAGTTCTAAAAATGTAGCACACAATTGGTAGGAATACTTTTTGAGACTTGATACCAGGGACCGTAACAATTATAATTTTTATATAAAAAATTGAGAAATAAGATTTTTTTTTTTATTTAAAAAAAAAAAAAACTTTAATTTTTCAAATTTTCAAATTAAGTTATATGATAAGAAATAATTTACATACATATTATATATCAAATGAAAGGTATTAATGCGTAGGTCATATATGTATGTCTATATATGATCTACTACCTTTGTTTCAAAAGGTATTTCAATTCGATTTTTATAATAAAAATCTAATCATAATTCTTATATTTAAATTTTATAATAAAAATTGAAAATAAACGTAATGATTTTATTTTTATGTAAAAACTAATGTGTAATAATTATTTTTTATTTTTAACAATAAAAATTAATTCTAATAATTAAAAAACAATTTAAACAAAAATATGGCAAACAAAAGTAATATAATAAAGTTGTGGATTGTTATTGAGAAAATCGTCAAATTAATTCTTAATATACAAAATCAAAATATGTTAAAAATAACTAGCTTTGGATTTAAAAATTCAGTGATTAGATCATGCATGAAAAAGTTTTGTTATTGATTTCATTCTTTAAACTTATGATCCAAATTATATTATATTTATGTTTTGACTCTTTTAATAATAATTTTATTGCAAATATCCGGATATATCATATTTGCACTTATCAAAGTTCCGACCCAGACATATATCCGTTTAGGATAGGGCGTTTCACTGTTTAAAAAGTCTTTAAGAGAAGAGTCTTTGGCTTACTCTTTTCTACTAATATCAAATATTCCATTATAACCAAAAATTTTATTTTTCAATTCATTATAGTTTGTATTTCTCCATTTAAAAGTAAGAGTATACTTTATAGATATAGCGTATGACTCGCATCATTCACATAAGCGTGTGTACTTTAGCATGGAAGAACCTTATAAATCACGAGGTCAGCCTTTAAATTTTTACTAATTGCCAGCAAAGTTTGGCCCGCCCATCAATCCAGTGAGGGCTACATCAAAGTTGCACACTGCGCTTTTATGCAGATAAATTGTCGGATATTTTCAACCCAGTTCTCTCCTCTCTGGAGCCGTTGAGCTGGTCCTGGTCTTCGTCCTGCTCTTGCTCCTGCTTCTGCTGCTGGTTGTTGCCGTTCCGTTTCGTTTGGCTGGCTTTGCAGACGCCGCGTCAGTTGTTTGGGCAGGCCGAGGCAAGGGCGTAGAATGAATCCCAACGGAACTAACCGGAGTGTCGGGGCTGCTCGGCTGATTGTTTCACAAAAGTTTTGCTGGAACCGCCCAACTATTGTTGTTGTGATTTTGCAAATTAATTTGCTTATAATTTTTACGCTTAGTTAAACACAATTTTGAGTGATTTTCACACAGAAAATGCTCGTTGTTAAAAAGTTTCGCCTCGTACCAGCAGAAGGCACTGCACAGTGGAACTGAATGATTGAAATTACACAATAAAAACAAATATCTAAAATTTAATATCCAGCATACGATAATTTTAAAGTGTGAATTTTTGATTTCCTGAATTTGCTACAAATTTATTTAGATTTGTCCAATGGCTACATTAAATGACATTAAAGACTGTCATCTACTTTCATACATTTCATATGTATATCTAAAATCTATTGTTCAACAGCTTTGCTTAAAGCTGTCTCGTTTAAAGCGAACACTGCGTTTAAATGACTCCGCTCAGAATCCCCAATGGCGGCTCCATTGGCTTCGTTAGCTCCAACTGGCGATGGCCAAACAGCGGAAAATAAAATAAAAAATATATGTATATGCATTTAAATGTTATTTGCATCATTCTGACGTTTGTTGGCGCCCCCAACGTTCAACGTTTTTGAAGCCTATCGGCGTGTTTCATATTTTTATAAATTGCTATAAATTGAGATATTAATACGATAGCCGACAGAAGTCACAGCCAATGGGACGTGTGTTGTTGTTGTTGCTGTTGTTGGCCGGTTCGCTGATTTCAACATGTGGCAAAAAGTGTCGAGACATTAAAAAATGTTGCGCAAGTGTTGCGCAAACATAATGTGCAGCTATTTGTATAAAATGCGACAAGCGACAACTTTTTCGGAGCAACATTTGGCCAGAGCCGGTGCCCTGATAATGAAGTTGTTGTTGCTAACGACCGAGTCGGACTTTAAGCTTAAATTTAAACACCAATTGCACCAATGGCAGTCAATGTCCTGCAGCAGGACCTCAGCCAGTCAGCTTAAATATTCCGTGCACACCCAAACACACACGCACACACACACACACACACACGCACACACATTTTGTCAGTTGCTTCAATTGGACTGATTTAATTGAATCAGTGTGCTCTTCCATCGACTCTACTCTGCTCTACCCTCTCCCAGGCATGTCTACCACTTCTGTCTTCGGTCTTTCAATTTACTGCACAGGCTGTTGTTGCTTCTGCTGCAGAGTGTCTGTAGTTTTGGGTCTACGTTTTCGCACACGTTTGCGTGCTATGCATGGCATAAAAATTTGACACAAAAGCCGTTGCATACAATTGGGCACACACATCCTCTATGAATGTGTGTGTGCGTGCAGCTGCCGCGGCCCATGGCATTTGTTTGAGTGTGGCCAGACAGGCATAGGGCTACCAACAGGCGACGTGTTGAGGTCGTTGTCATACACTGATTTTGTATGCAGCAGTAACAACCATTTTAATACATGCTCTTTATACCCTATGCCCATTCGAAATGGGTAAAAAGGTAAAGCATTGCTCGAATCCTTAAGTAGAGGGGAACCGCTGCGACTCTATACACCTAACAATGTTATATTAAGTTGAGTCAATTCTAAGACTAAGAAATACAATAATTTTTAATTTTACATACTATTAAATATTTAATGCTTGCCACCAGTAGGGCATCTGCGAGTCTTGAATCAAACCACTACAAATGGAAAAAAATTTTTTTTTAAAATATCAGCTTTTATAACTTATAGCCGTAATGGAAAATTATGACAGAAAAACTGGTAGACCCCATTAAGTCTATAAAGGCAAACGCATATTTGGCGCTTAATAAACTCTTTTTTATACACTGAACCCATTGAAAATGAGAAATCAGGGTATCATGGTTTTGTCAGAAGTATTTAACAGGCAAAAAGAAGCGTGGCAGACCCCATAAAGTATATATCGAGTCTATTCAGCTCTGTTCGATCTCAGAAGATATAAGAGCAAGTGATATGACATTTTTTTCGTAGGTCCGTATTTTAAAATCGCAGATTGAGTTTGTTTCCAAAAATTGATAACGACTCCCTTTTTTTTGTTATCGATTAAAACCCTTATCGAAAATCACTTAAAGAATTATATCTCCTACATCTTTAGAGCTAGGATCTCCATATTTTAAATATAGTCCATATGTATTTCATATACTTTATAGAATTTCAATTTTTGTTATTTTCCACCCATCACCTTAAATTCCCCTTTCCCTTCAAAGTGGTATAAAGCGTATTTCAAATACTAGAGACTTTTGCTTTGACAAATACATACATTTTAATGCTATTATCACGGTCTGAAAGTCTTATGAGGTTGTCCGTCTATCAGAAAAGTTATTAAGCAATTAAGTTCCCATAGTAAGCCCACACCTCAGTTCATGCCTGCATATACGCGTGTGTAAGTCTGTATGCGTGTGTGCATGTTTGTATAAGCAGAAAAGAAGCGAAGAGCTAATAAAATTAAAACATCAATTCCTCGAAGGGTTCAGGGGATCTCGTAGTCGAACAGTCTCGACTAGAGCTTTCTTACTTGTTTTATTTAGAAATAGAAAACAATATACAATTATAGTGATATAAATACGAATAGAACATAATAACTTAACATATTATATATTTAGCTATACTCTTTTGTAACTACACCTATTAATTTATGTCATACCAATTTTAATCCTCTGCTTGACAATCTGCAAATTAATTACCCTAAGCGCAAATTTTGTATCTCGAATTTAACAGCCATAGGGACGTATTTGATAATCGAATTGCCTAGTCTAGTCTTAATGGTCGTTTAAGGAATATCTGTGTTAATGCCGCGCATGTCAAACTCTCTGGCAACGGCTTACGCACCTATTTTATTTATTCGGCTACTTGTACATAATATTTAACAAGAATGTCTCAATAGGTTAGGGATACACACATGGACAATGCCTCCAATGTGCTCCTAAATTCAGGCAATCACAATTTATATTTTCTTTTGCAGCAAAAATTCTGCACTCCCTCCCATTTCTGGTCCACACGTGCGTTGCCCTCTCGACACGAACTACATAAATAAGCGAACGACAAAAGATGCTCGTGGGGGCCCCTCAACTCCGACGCGGTGCGGTACGGAAGGGATTGGAGGCGCAGAAACTTTTCCAATTTTCCCCTTTTTATCGTAAATTACGCACAATTCAATATTTGGCCTTTTTACTGTCGCTGGTTTTGTGTCCCCGTTGCCCTTTTTCTGCTTGACTAGCTCCCAAGTGTGGCTGGGGCTGCTGATAGTAATGTTGTGGGAGTGAGGTATTTGTGTGCAATTTCTTTTCTTGTTTTTGCCGTTTTGATATTTTTTGTGTGTCTCTTTATCGTAAATAAGAAATCTCATACGTGCGTATTCGGCCTAGACCTTTCACATATCAGCCCACTCCCACTACCACTGCCACTTCTAGTCTCCCTCGCCATCCCATCTCTTTATGAATGGGTAAGTAAAAGTTAGTTTTACTTTTGTTTCTTTAATCGAAATTGGCCAATGCGTCCACTAACTGTAATGATTGTTTTGCTATGCGTCTTTATAATATATTTAGCATTACTTAGATTGGAATGCGACTTGCAAAAAGTTTCCTCAGCTTATTGTATTAGCATGAGTTGGCTATTGAGTAGCCTTATCTAAACGTCGATTGAAATTATTGCTAATGTAAGCCAACATAAATTTTTTTGGTTTAATATATTTATTTATGTTAGTTTTACCCTGTAGCCATTGAAATGGGAAATCAGGGTATAATGGTCCATCTATCCGTCGAGATAAAGACTTGAAATTTTGTTTGGAAGTCCGTGTATAGGTCAAAAAATTCACCCCCTTCCCTAAATTAGCAAAAAGCGTATTTCAAATACTAGAGACTTGTGCTTTGACCAATACACTCATTTTTATATTATTATAGCTGTTTTAAAGTTTGCAAGAAAAGTTGTTAAACAATTAATTTCCCATAGTAAACCTGCAGCAGCCCATGTGTGCTCATGCGTGCGTGCCTATGTGTGCGAGCGTATATGTATGTGTGTGTGTTCATGTGTTGTTTCTTGTGTATGTAGAAAAGAGACGAAGAATTATTGAAATATCAGTTCCTTGAAGGATGATCTCGTAGTCGAGCAGTCCCGACTAAAGCTTTCTTACTTGTTTACAAAAGTCTCACTAAAATTAAATGCATACCTTTTTGATAGTATATTAACTATATTGTCGAATTCATTAAAGATCATCGCTGTTTTTTTTTTTTTTTTTTCCTATTGCATATTCTTTTGCTGATGTCCTCTATATTATTTTATTGATCAATCTTTCCATATTCCACTAATTCATATCATCTTTAATCCACAGTAATGTATAGTCAAATGCTTCGATTGGATATCACGTCGTGGTCATTAAAGATTCTTTCTATCTTTCTTATCACCATTATTTCTGTTCCTGCTGCCATCTATTTTATGTGGAGTCATAGGAAACTCGTCAACTAACAGATCGTATACTTATTAATTTGAGTTTATGCTTCAATTGCAAATCCTCTCTCATTGGATGCCATAAAAATCGTCTTGAATGCAGCACATGCAGTTGACAATGCCATTAAAGCGCATTGTCGTTGGTGTAGGCCGTTCACAAAAGGGGCCGCCACTGACGCTTCGCCCTCGCACATTGCATGGCCATAAAAACATTTATGTAATTGCTGTTATCGACAAGCGCCCACCCAAATGGCCTCGTTGTGCCGGCTGTAAACGGGCCTTTAATACACTTTTGATTGGATTGTCGCACAAGTTAATTGAACGCCGCGGCGCAGTGAGAGCCGCGCTCTAAGCCACTGGGTCCGCCATTTTGGATCCGTAACGCGGCAATTATATTCGGAACTAGTTGGCAGCAGCCTAAAAGCCTTAACAAGCGCTGCCAGCTCAATGGAGCGCATCAACGAATCGCAGATTCATGCAAGCTCATTAGGCCAAAGTTCATATGAGGGAAGACCATGCCCCCAAACTCTGCTGTCAATCGGTCCATTACTGTATTACTCTATTTATTCAGAGTTCACTCTGAATGGCCCATTCGACTGATACCGAAGCCGACAACAGTACAAGACGTACTACATCGTGTCTGCTGGGCAAGTCTTGCTTTAATGCTTCAACGCATTTTTATCTTTTGTTGGCTAATGCGCTAGCAAATTGTTTGAGAATGACCCGCGTAAATTTCATTTCTACTTGATTTACTGTAAATTGTATTGCAGAGAACACAGAGCGCACAGAAAGAAAAGGAAAAGCAAAAGATAAACCGAGCGTGCCATATAAATGGATACCAAATGTGGCAGACTTTTATAAATTGTTTGGGGCCAACCAATTTTTTGATTCGATATGCATTCGATGTTTACTTCGATGGGATTTGCTAAATGGCAGTTGATTTGTATGATTTGCAAAGGTTTGCCATTCAAACAGCTCAGAGCAACTGAGCCCAAGTACGCAATTCGCTTCATGTCATACGCAGCAAAGTAGATAATTTTCTACTTACCCTTCTGATAGCTCATGATTTCAAGGCTGTACTATGCGCATAAATAGAAACTGAGTTTCGCTCAAACCAAGATCTGTAATGATAAATAGAAAAAGGAAATGTAACAGGTTTGTAAGTACTGAAATATTTTACTCAAGCTCTAGATATTAATATATTTATTTTAATTGTTTTGTGACTTTTTTGCTACTTCAGCAAAAGCTCCTTTGCATTCATGTATTTAATTTTAAACTGTTGGAAAATATTTGTGTGTACTTAAAGCAAAGCCCGCATCAAGTTGGATTTCCAGACATTGAAGAAAGCGAAGGACGAAGGACGAAGCTGCGTCAAGTTCAAGTTTTACCGGTGTTAGCTTTGTTAATTGCAACCTGCAACATTGAAGCGAGCAGTGAGCAAAAAATTTGTAGTCAAACCAACTAGTTTTGCAATGAAGTTATTTTAAAGAGAACTCATTAAGTGTAATTGACTATGTAGCCAATCAACAGAAAATCACTTCATCTGCTGTTTAGCTCATGAAGCATGTCAGTAATTATACCCTGGCGGATATAATGGTTTTGTTAAAATGTATGTAACAGGCAGAAGGAGGCGTGGCAGACCCCATAATTCTTAGCCCTGTCCGTCTGCCTGTCTGTCCGTATGTTTGAACGTGTCGATCTCAGAAGATATAAGAGCTAGAGACTCCAAACTTAAAGTTGCAGGTTCGTATACTACAAGCGCATATCGAGTTTTCTGATAACTACTCCCATTTTTTGTTAACGACTAAAAAACTTATAGAAAATCAGCTATAGAATTATATTTCCTAAATCTTTAAAAAGTTTAGATATAAACTTAAATTTATTTTTTAGAATTTCGGCTTTCGTTATATTCCACCCCCACCCCCAAAATTTATTTTTTAGAATTTCGGCTTTCGTTATATTCCACCCCCACCCCCAAAATGCACCCCTTTCCTACAATTATACGAAAAGCGTATTATAAATCCTAAAGACTTGGGCTTTGACAGGTACGCACATTTTAATGTTATTATAACGGTCTGAAAGTTTTATGAAGATTGTCCGTCTACAAGAAAAGTTATTAAATAATTAATTTTCCATAGTAATCCCATACTGCTGTCCATGCCTGCGTGCGTGCGTATTATGTGCGTATGTGTGTGTGCATGATTTGTTTTTTGTATAAGTAGAAAAGAAGCGAAGAATTATAATAATTGAAATACCAGATCCTCGAAAGGTTCAGGGGATCTCGTAGTCGAGCAGTCTCGAGTAGAGCTTTCTTACTTTCTTAGATAATAGTTTAATAAAGTAAACTGCAGTGCAGTGACTCGCTGCACTCAGTCAAAATATTATATACATTAATTGACCGATTGGAATAGTATAGATTTTGAACGAACTGATAAATGTATGTATATTTAAATAAATGACAATTTGAAAAAGGGCATTTGCATCAATCAAACTTATGTGCAGACGCCTTTTACTTATTTTCTAAAAGTAAGAGACATTAAATTAGTAGTTAATGACTCCGCAGAAGTTGCCCAACTCACGCACAAAGACAACACAGACAGATAGCTTTAGCCTCATTTTCACGCAGAACTTTGTAGAATTTCGGAACTCAAACGCTGAAGAGTTTATAAAATTAACGTTGTCATGGTATTCAAGCAGCCAGGATTGCTATTGCCGTCGCCCACTTGCCCCACCTTTCTCCCTTTTGTCACCACTTGTCATGCTCCAAAACATCCTTTGAGCTCTCGCTGCGCATTTGTATGCGTTTTGCCTGATTTATGTGTAAGTATGCCAATATGTGTGTGCCTGTGTGTGTGTGTGTGTGTGTTTACGTCTCTGTCGTGTTGGCATTTGTCGTTACAAACTTAATTAATGTTATGCTGCCATCGCCACAGAGCTGCCCTTGTCCTCCAGGCTCTTGACTTTTGTCGAGCGCCGCAAAAACTGCAGCCGGTTGACACTGCGCCACTGTCAGTTTCAGCTGACGTTTTGTTGTTGGTGTTTCCATGCCCCCACTCGTTCCGGTCCGACGTTTTGCATGTGATTAGGCGAAGTCTGTGTTGGAGTTTCAGTTGAGTCCTGCTCCCTCTCTGTTTGTGTGTGGGTGTGAGTGTTGCAAAAATGATGCTCAGCTTTCGGAAAATTGTGTGTTTCTGTTGACATTTGGCAAAATCGCATTGGCAGCATTATCCTTATTGGCATAATCAGCGTTTGGCTTTGAGTTTGTTTGTTCTAAGGTTTTGGCTGCTTATTTGCTTAGCCGTTGGCTGCTGGTTGAGCTCGATGATTAGCGTTCCGTGCCCTCTAGCTCAAGTTAGGGACAAGTGTGAGCCCAACTCCATATTAAATTGTCTGCTTGCCGTGCGCTGTTTAAATTTCCACAAATACGTGCTGCATTTTTCTATCCATGGACGAGTCGAGAGCTTTCGCATTTGTGGTATAGTTGGTGGCGGGGCAAAAGAGATCCAGACAAATGCCGACTTTGCTTTGTGCACCAGCGCGTGAATCGGGAAGAGTGAAGCGGAGGCACAAATGCAACGTCTGAGCAGAAGGCCCACAAAAACAAAAACAAAAAAAGAACCTGAGCTGCAGGAACACTTTATTTGTTTATAGCGCAAATGGCGGCACAAAAAGTGCAACACAGCTGCCGGCTAAAAGGCAGCGAAGGCAGCGAAGGCAGCGACTGCAGCCAAAGAGCAAAAGCCTCCTGCCAGAATTCTTCTGTGTAGCGCGCATTGTCAATACTCCTGTATAGAAATGGGGCGTGCGAAGGCTGGCCCAGGCAGCCAACGCAGCTTATGTGATGTGATTTGTAAAGGTGTGTGCCTGTGTGTGTGTGTGTGTGTGTGTGTATTTGTGTATTTGTGTGTGAGCGAGAATGTGCACACATGTAAGTATGTTCTATTGTCTGCCTGTCATGTGTTCTGCTCGTCCAGTCGTAGTCAGTTTTCCCTGCCGTAATTGTGTAAAAAGTGAAAAGGATTTGTTGCGCTTTGTCCTGCCCAGAAGTAAAACGGCATGTGATAATGGTCAGAATCTTTTGTATATTACATATCAAATCATATACAATTTTAAGAACCTTGACTATCTTTGTCGTCTTAATGAGAAGCCGAGCGCCTTTAATAAACAGATGATAAAAAATTAAAGTTTGCATTTTCTTTTTATTTAATATACTCTCAAAGTATTATTAAATATTAACGCAATCGTGACGATCTCGCATCACCATTATTTTCTTAATCGCTATTGACCACTCGATCGATGGATATACATATAATTATTGTCATCTCTGCATCAACCAGCGCTCATCATGTGTCGTATTTAAGAAACTTTAATAATCCATAAACTTGATCCTGCATAGAGTCTCTGCTGAACAGGCACTGCTCAGCCAGGATTTCATAAGAAATTTTAGTAATAATTTTATAGCTATAGATATATCAATATCTATAATACACAAATATTATTGATTCATTCTGACAGAAAATCAACTCTGAATTCAAATATTTATCAGCAGAGAATGTACTCGTCAATGCGAAAGCCTCTTTCTGTATTGCACACACAGACACATGATGTGCCCTTTCATCGTCTTTCCCTTCAGCTGGCCCCACTCTGAGCAGCCCAGCATCTGAGCAGCGGCCACATCGGCAACATAATTTAAATGCCAACTTTAAAATGTTTACCAAACGCTTCATCCTAGTTGTAACGTAAATTTACGGGCCAGCAGCTAAACAAACACGGAAACACACTTTCACATACACACACACGTACATTCACACATTGCCAGCTACTGTGCATGTATGTGTGCATGTGGTTCGTCTGTGCTTTCTATTTGCGCTTAATCCATGGACAGCCGCGCTAAAAAGCATGCTACACTTTTCCTTCTTTTTTTCGTTTGAATCTCCAGGCGCGAATATCTATGCACCGAAAAAAAGATTGTGTTCGGGCGACTTGCTCATTACGGTGGCAATTTTTTCTGTTTTTGCGGCAGTTCGGAGCGCCTCATTATGTTGATTTTAATTAAAATTAATTACATTAAGTGCAGCAGGCAAACATCAAGCTATACACACCACGCTACGCCACGGCACGAACCAAAATCGAGCGGGAATCAGGAGCAGGAATAATTCTAAGTACAAAAGGGGCGTGGTATCAGTTATGCAACTAGATGCAGCCTGTAGCCAACATGAGAGATTTAATGCACTTTAAGCGCTCAATTTTTTTTTACGAACAGCTCAAATTTGTGTCAAAAGCAGGGAAAAAAGAAAGCAAATGAGTTTTAATTTCTGCTATCTCAAAATATTTACTTTATATTTTTATACAGTCAATGAAACATACTTACTTAAAGTACAACACTTGCATAGTTAAAGTTTATGCAATGTGAAGAAGTAAGAAAACTCCAATAGGGACTGTTCGACTACGAGATCCCCTAAGCCCTTGAGGAACTGATGTTTAATAGTTCAATAGACATGAACACACACATACTATGAGAACCTAACGTTACGATCTCAGAAGATCTAGGAGCTAGAACTGCTCCCGTTTTTTTGTTATTATTTCATTTTTAGTATAAATTGAATTTAGTCTCAGTTGTTCTTAAATTTGAAACCAACAGCCTGTGCCCGTAGTAGATGACCAAAACTTTTCAACTTCAAGTCGATGACAATAACATCTTAAATGCTGCAAATTGTTGAAGTGTTCAGCAGACCCTCAAAATGCAATTTATGGGATACTTTAAGCAACATAATAAAATACAATTATTTTCTTCTTTTTTTTTGTATTATTTGAAAGTATTTTTCTGAGCAATTAAATGTTCCCAGTTGGGCGAAAAAGTTGAACAGAAAAGTTTGAGAGCGCAAAGTTGAGGCGGAAATTGTACTAAAAATTGTCAAGCCAGAAATTGGGCAGCAAAAAAGCAAAAGCCACAATCGAAAGCCAACACTCTGCAAATAAACTCTACTGCTGATACAACAATAACAATAACAACAACAACAACAACAGCATCAACATCAAGTAGAGGAAGAAGAGCAGCAACAACTGGAAACAAATTGAAACCAAGGAAAAACATTTTGTAATACCAGCGTGGAAATCATAAATAAAACGCATGTAATCCACATTTGAGTGCTTAAGTTGATTTCCAAAGGGGAGTCGACACCAATCTGTATGCTCTCCCCCTCACACACATAGGCACACACACACACACTGACAGTTTATTTACATTTTGGCACACGTTATGTCTGCTGCCACATAAAAATCACTGTCCCTATATTGAAAAGTCATCAATCATGAGTAAGCTGAGAAGTTAGCAGACCGCGAAATTTGTCAGCGTGGCAGAATTTGACGATGAGCTTGGATAAATCGTGACATGAAAGTTGGTAGAGCCCAAGTACTATATTCTATATGCCTCAATTTGGAACTGCTTTGGCTTTAAACAGCTTTAACTGCTCGCCTGAACCAAACATAACGAACGCAACCGAAATGAATGGCTGAATAGATAAAACACAAGTTGAAGTGCGACCAGGGCCAAGAAGTGCACAAAGCAAAGTAGACGGGCAAAAAGTAGCCAAGCTAGGCAAAAGTTTACATAACATTAAACAAAGCGCACAATGGGCCCGACTAAGATTGGTGCGAGTGTGACTGTGAGTGTGGGTGTGGGTGTGAGTGTGAGTGTGCGTGTGAGTGTGAGAGCGAATGGGCAGGGCTAGACTTGGGCGCCCCTTTTGATGAGTGCGAATGGACAGCGGCGGGCTGCAAGGCAATAAAACACAAGTTAAGTGCAACCCCGAGGACCAAGAGGAAAAGACATAGCAGCCAGACACAGAATTTGTTTAGACTTTTTGCTGGCCAAAGTCAAACAAAACGAGTTGCGCATAATTGAAGCAAGGCACAAAGCATTTGAGCACCCCTCGCCCACTCACTGACTTGTGCAACTCTCGTCTTATGAATGTGGCAAGTCGTGAAGTGGCCATTCGGAATACCTTGTTTGCCTTCTCTCTTATTGCAGGTAAGTAAAATCTATGCCAAATAATCAGCCACAGCCGCAGAAACTAAATGAACTGAATTGTCGAGTTTCACTTTCTTGCTTTTCAGTCAGCACCCACACACACCCGAAAAGTTTTCCTCCGTTATAAGAAATTATTTCATTAACAACTTCAATTGGTGGTCGTTAGGTTTGGAAGTGAGTGCTCTAGATGGCTAAGCCGCCCTCATGCTGCACTCTGCCATAGTTGTTCGCCAAGTTTTATTTCACTAAATGTTATAATCGTGTTAGTAACCAAAGTTGTGGATAAATGTTTACCAATGGGTGAGTAAGTGCTTTAGGATGAAGTACATGGCTCTAATTGTAAATGAAGTTTACCATTGTGGCAATTAAGAGGCGAGCACCAAGAGCTCCGAACGGTGAAACTTTTGTGGCGGCAAACCAAGTCCTGAAATTCATCTGTGAGGCATTATCTCTCTGACCTAGCATTAAACACTTGAAAACCCCAATTTGCATACAAGTAAGAAGCGCAAAAGTATGCCAGACACTCATCCACACGCATACGCTCACACACCCACAGGCAACTAATACAACTACTTAATTCCTCTTTATGGCCGCTCGGGCCATAAACTGCGCACTTAAAATGAAACATGCTTAAATGTGATTCAACATCGTCCATAAATAAATTATGAAAAACGCTTAACTACTTTCGACAGCTTATAAACGCCTACAAAATGGCCGTCCCGCAACTATTTCTCTCTCTATGTGTGTGTGTGTGCGTGTCGGTGTGGGCTGTGTGGGGTGTGTGGGTGTATATATGGTGTTGATTTACAGTTGCACATTTCTTAAGCGGATCCCGTCGACGCTCCAACCTTCTGGGACTGCGGTGGCCGTAAAGCAATTCATTTCCCTTATGCATTTTGTAACAGGTAAAGGCAATGGCAAAGGCAATGGCTACGGCTACGTCTATGGCTACGGCAACAGCAACGCCACGATAAAGGCAGCACAGTGGCAGCAACCAGGTGGAAGCAGAGCTACTTGTGTACCCGCTAGACCGACCCGAATGGCCCGCCTGCCTGGCCACAAAATGGCGCAACGGAAGCGCTTTTCAATGAAATTTATGACGCATGGAAACATTAGACGATCGTTGACGTTTACAAGTCCGCGTCGCGTCGCGTCGCGTTCTTTCCTTTCGCTGCCTCGAAGTATGCTAATGTCCTGACACTAACAATTTATGAGCCCCGCAAAAGTTGTGTGTGTTGTCTTTTTTTTGGCGTATGCTCGCTATTTTTTTTTTTTTTTTTCATTTTTTTATATCTATATATTTGATCCTTGAAGCGCCTCGAAAAAGAATTTCAATTAATTATAATTTATCTGGCTGCTTTCGGAAAGCCCAAGATTAAAGCCACGATATAGCTGGCTCAAAACTTACTTTCAAAAATTTGATAAATTAATCGAAAACACTTTGATAAGACATTCTTTTTCATTCGAAGATATTTCTGAAATATTACTTATGTAAAAATTGGTTGTGATGAATTAAATTTAGAGGTATAAATATTTCCCAAAAAATATACAAGGAAGTGCAATCCACAATCTAAGACTTGAATCATAGTTGATATAAAAAAGGGGGAAAAGCTTAGAAATAAAAGTACAAGTGTCTCAATGAAAAAAATATATATATTAAGAATAAGGAAACACACATTCCACAACTTACGAATTGAATAATAGTCGACCTAAAATAGTAGAGATGTCTTCGAACTTGCCTTAAAATATCCCGTCTGTGCTTAATTTAGTATGATGTAGATCAGAGCAGCTGCTCAGGTTAAGATAGGTAGAGGTCTTCATTATAACGGACAGTATTTAATGTGTCGTTTAGCTATTTCTGTGTCACACGTCGACTTTAAGAATGGCTGGCAACGCCTCGACTCGCATGTGCAACGCCTAAAAGTATGCAATGCCCGTGTCGTTTGTTGCTCGTTAGTAATTTGTAGCTGAGCACAAAAAAAAATAAATAAAATAAAACACAAAAAAAAAAAAAAACGAAATAAAAAATATAAAAAAGAAAGGCAAAAAAAGAAAAAGAAATATCTGCTGCCCTTTTTCTGGCATATCTCTTGTGATTTTTGCTAACGCCGTCGCGCATGGAGCGCTTTGTTTCTGCAGCCGTTTACCAACTGCCACGCCCCGGCAGTCCCGCGATGTTGGACTGTTGGAGAGCAGTCGCTGGTCGTGTAAGCAGCCAAGCAGCGGAAATGATTCGTCGTAATTTTCCTTTGTGTAATCAACTCCTTTGTAGGGAATATTTTGTATGTTCATATGGCTTGCCGACTACGCCGACGCTTTTGACTCCAGCTCCAACTCCGACTCCAAGTCTTGGCTTCGACTCCAACTTTCGTGCGGGACTGAGAGTTGAGTTAGCAGCAGCTGCCACGCCAACTTCAGCGTGCTTTTAGTCCTATGCAAGGACTGTTTATCGCATATAGTTAAGTTTCCCGCAGTATGCCAGAGTTGAAACTTCAATTTGCATTTCATCCATTTACGCATCTTAAGTCTGCTCATATTTTAATTAAATTCTTTAAGCGGACAAAATAATTATGTAAATTTGATAGGACAGGAAAAAATTCACAAAAGTCAATCTCTCAATTTCCTATTCCACTTTAAGACGTTAGCAGCACTTTCAGCGCCCTGTCTACAGGTGCCGCCAACCCTTGTTAAGGCGATGGATATCGCAGATACTGCGGCCAGGTGTCTTCTTTTTTTTGCCATCCGTGCCATCCGCGTCACGGCTGACTTATTACCGCGTTATCGCCTTCGTCTCTTTTGAACATGATTATTATGAAGTTTGCCCGTCAACGGGCGCAAAATCCACTTAATTTCAAAGGCAGCCACTGAAATAGCTGCCGAGTCTGCGGACTCCCCCACTTGTTGTCTTATCAGTTACCAGAGGCGAAGTTTACCACCATCCATTGATCATTATTCAATGTTTAAGTTTTGATTGCCAATGGCGTGAATATTGCAAAATTTACTCGACTGAGACTGCTCGACTAGCAGACACACTATATTAAAGTGATAGTTTTCTAAGTTAGCATTGAATCAAAAAAATACATTTATTTTTCGCAGCTTATTGTCAATGACTCTACAGCGCATTTTGCTCAAAACCTTAACTACTTAAACGGCTTGTATGCCGGTATACACATCAATTATTTATTTCAACCTAATTCTAAGCCTAATTCAGTATTTAAAGATCAGTTGGTCACATAATAAGATGGTTTAGATCAACTCAGCTAATGACCCGGATCAAGAATCTATGGTCTGTATGAGGTTAGCCAAGCACTTTTATTCCAGTGAAATACGCTCACATAAAGCCAGTATACCCTGAATTATAAATTTTATTGAGCTCAGGCTATAATTGAATCAATTGTGAATCTTTTGAGATAGGCTAAGCCAAATAGATGACTATGAGCTACAGCTAAGTACTTTGTATTCAGCACTTAATTTCAGTATTTAAACCAAATAGCCGAAGCTATATAAAATATTATTACAGTCTCTGTTTTGCAGCTTCCTATCCTAGGATAACATATATCTACACAGTATTTTATAAATGCATTAACGTGGCTAGTAATTAAAAGCAACTGTAAATTCTATTAGCATATGGCTCTTTCTCTTTCAAGCGTCTATTACATTTACGAGGAACACCCATTACGCTACAAATTGAACGCTGTAAAAAAGTTAGCAATAGGAGAAGTGAAAAAAATCAAAACCAGCTGCAGATTGCAGGGCAGAGGACGAACATCAAAGCGTTGTGCAAACATTTAAAGATCAAAAAGCCAAAGGCCCATTTGACCCGCTGGGCCAAATGGTCAAAAAGGACACATACACATTTGCTACATATGTATGTATGTATGTATGTAGACACATACTGACACCCACTGACACACACAGACACACATTTCAACATTCCAACCATTTTACACCACATACACACACACACACACAGCTGCCACCGCCCGCTGCTGTTGTTGCTGCTGCTGCTGCTGATAGACATAGCAGAGAAAAGAAGCCAGCAGAAAAATAACTGACCATTCACTAACACCCTAAGCCCCCACTCTGGCTTGGTTGGCTGCATTAATAAAAATTGTTCACCATATTGGTAAATCCATTATGAATATTACGAGAGAGTAAAAGGCAGCTTGGCAGCTCACAGCGATGAGCCCAGGCGAAGGCAGGCATAACCGGTGGGGGGAAGGGGGCGGGCAGGCAGTTGGAGGGCCGGTTGTAAAAAGATTAAAATTGGAAATTGTGCTGCTGCAGTCGGATAGCAAATGGCGGCCTTCCTCTCGCACGGTTCGACTGCAGTTGGTCGCCATAATTGTGTGCAAAAAGCAAAGCAAATGTTTACGTAATAAATTTACGTGATTGAAATATGTCGAGTTGGCAACAAAATGGCCACCGACTGCCCCTACGCCCGGCTGAGCACGCCCCCAGCCCGTGTCTGGCTAACGAATTGGCGCTCTGAGCTCTGGCTGGTCCAGAGCACTCCTACCGACTGCCCTTCCGCCTTTTTGGTCGTGGTGTAAATTTTTACACATATGCAACGCGCTCAGTTTTTATTAGTTGCCAAACGCTTTGGCGTTTGAAATCTGTTGATGTTGCCAGCCCGCGTTATTGTTGCTTCTGTCGCCCGTCGATGCCAAAAAGCCGCAATTTGCGCAAAAATTATAAAACGAGACTTTAGGCAAACAAAAGCAACGCTCGAGTAAGTTTCATGCATTTCAATGAGTCTGCTGCTTGGGCTGAACCGAAAGAGAGTTGCGTAACTGCAAATTGTTAAATGGGACTCTTGCATAGGCCTTATTCTGAGTCATCCTGTTTAACGCTAGTACAGTAGCAATAGTTAGGAGCAAATTTAAAAGTACTCTTACTTATGTCGATTATACAACTATGAGACTATTATACATACATATGCATAGCTATAAAGTTTATCTTCAGTATTATTAAGAAATTGTTAAATAAATAAATAACTTCGAAAAGATTTTGTATAACTTACCAAGACTCTATACTAGTAAATTAATAGATAGAAAGCACTAGTCGGGTCTGTACGACTAGGGGATGCCCTGAGCCCCGATCGATATGCCATAGCTTCTAACTTTGAATAAATACACAAAACAGTCGCAATTACACATGCACACACACACACATGTACTTAAGCCCATACGTGTAAACACCCTCAAATTGTATTCGACTGAATAAAGTATCTTTCGAGGTTCGAACTCGGAAATTGTACACTTGTAAAAAAAATATATTCTTAAAACTGTTCAACATATAATCTACATAATCGGTTGATTATTTGAAATATAATGCATAAAGCAAACTCTTTCTCATATACATAGGCTACACAGTTACTAGCATAACTCCTGTTAACAAGTCAGCATTGGAATGGAATTATGAAAACTGTCTTCGCTCTACATTGACTGACAGAGCAAATCATCTCATCTCTTGAGCTCTTGAGCTCTTGAGCTGTCGTGTCGGCAATATTATAAGAACTTATTGGTTAAATAAATCTTATTCTAGTGGGATTATCTTCATCAAACTTTCAGAGCGTAATTATAACATTCAAATGTGTGTATTCGCCAAAGCTCTCTAGTACTAGATATACGTTTTTTTTTTTTTTTTAATTTTGTGCGAAAGGAGCGTGGTATCCGAATTGTCTAAATTATTTATGTGTCACATGGACCTAGACTGCCGATCTGATATCCCTATGTCTTACAGTATTCAAATTATGCTTAAAAAACTAAATAAAATGATCGATTATTGTCGGTAAAAAATAAATAAGATGAGTTATCAAAAAATATGATAAACTCGTACTCGAGTATAGATGTAAAATTTCAATTTCGTAGTTTAGGAGATCACTGCGTTCATTCGGACGGACGGCTAGACCAACTCAACTCGTCATCCTGATCAAGAATATATATACTTTATGGGGTCTGTCACGCTCTCTTCTGCCGGTTACATACATTTTCATAAAAACATAATACCTTGATTTCCCATTTTCAAAGGGTTCAGACAGGCAGACAGACAGACGGTCAATCTACTCGACAGTTATTGCCATTTTCGAAAGACTCAACCTATATAAGAACTGTATAGGCCAAGTAATAACTTAAGAGAGAAAGTTATCAGTGAACATGCTGATCCTAGCTCAAAAATTTTATTTCTTCTCACATATAATACTACTAGGAATAATACAAGAATATAATTTAATCAAGACATTACTTTATTCTCTCTCATTATATCTGCACTTATGCATTAATCTTCTACCATATAAAGCACTTCTAAGCTCTTGAAAACCTCAGTTACTTCCTTAGTCTTATGCACAACTCTAATAAATATTTCAGTGACAAAATCTGGGTCGACACGCCGTTAGCTGGCAGATTAGAAATTTGTTTGTTTTCTAAAAGTTCAGTAAGTTTGGAAATCAATTTGAGCATTGGGTATCGCTTAACCCTGTCACGACTTTGGCAAAGTTGCCCTGCAATGCACCAGTCGCATTTAGTTGGAGCTTGGCTTATATATGTATTCGCACCTTGTCAATGAATGACAACTATGAAAGAAAAATCTAACCACGCGCAATTTGTCTGCTGCATGTGGAAATTGATCCGAGCGACTTGTGCGACAGTCCTGAGAAGCATCTCCCGGCCATCGGGACATGTCTAAAAAGTATTTACGGCATCGTCAGTCATTCAATTTATCGCATTTCTTGGCCCAGCGCAAACTGGGAAAACGTCAGTCGACTTTGCCGCTGACGTGGCTTTGGCTTTGGCTTCAGCCTGGCGACAAGTTCATACGTCTTATGACTTCCCGTTGACGGAAGTGTGTGTGTGTTTGTATGTATGTAGGTGGGTGTGCGTGTATGTTTGGGTCTTATGTCTGCTTGGGACGTGAAGCTTACAGCAAAATCACTTTTATAATTGGCACGCAGCCAGCCAAAAGAAGCTGCATGTGTGCACAAAAAAAAAAAAAAAAAAAAAAAGAAAGTACGAAAAAACTCGAGACGAGACTGCTCGACTGCGAGATCCACTGAACTTGTAGAGAAATTGATATTTCAATTTAAACAATTACAAGTCTCTAGTATTTGAAATACGCTTTTTGCAAATTGGCTGGAAGGGGAAGTTGAATATAACAAAAAGCGAAATTTTAAAAAATACGTATAAATCTACATTTTAAATTTGAAGACCATAGATTTAAGGATGTAGGAGCTATAATTTAAGCTAATTTTCGATATGGTTTTTTGTCGATAACAAAAAACCGGAGTAGTTATCGATTTTGGTACAATTTCAAGTCTCTCTTATATCTTCTGAGATCGACGAGTTCATACATATGGACGGACAGAAAGACGGACAGACAGACAGACGGGCAGTGCTAAATCAACTCAGCTCGTCGACCTGATCAAGAATATATATACTGAAGGGATCTGTCATGCCTAATTTTGTCTGTTGCATACATTTTAACAAACCCAGTATACCCTGATTTTCCATTTTCAATGGGTTCAGGGTATACAAAAAAAAAAGCTGATAAAGAAGTTTAAAAAGAAAGAAAGAAACAAAAAAAAACTTTTCGTCTGTGAGGTTTTCAGTTAACTTATTGCCTGGATGGTCGCGTCTCGACTCGGCTTTAGATCCTTAGCGATGTCTGCAGATACGATTTGTCAGATATGACATTATATTAATTGAAATCATACGTCAGCACGAAATCGTCGCTTTAAATCTGTAATAAAACTCTCGATGGCAAATGGCAAAGTCAATTAAAGTCATCAAAAGTGTCGCCAATAGTAAATTAAGCAAGCTGACCAAACCAGTCCAGCGCAGCCCAACCCGAACAGAATGAAAATTGAAACCCTAATTGAATTGGTAAATATTTAAATAAATATAACCGCAAATAATTAAAACAACAAAGCCAAACGAGGCAGCAACCAGTGGCAAATTTCAATGGACGACACGTCTAAATTAAAAGCTCCACAAATATGAATGCATGACAGCAATAAAAAAGACAATAAGAAAAAATGTCGCTGCTCCAGGTAAATGTTCAGGTAAAAGGCAAAGGGCGAAGGTGGCACTCGCAGTACATTTCGACCACAAAAGCAATTAAATTTCCAATTAAATTGCATTCAATG
This sequence comes from Drosophila hamatofila, assembly GCA_035045345.1. Classification (NCBI taxonomy): domain Eukaryota; kingdom Metazoa; phylum Arthropoda; class Insecta; order Diptera; family Drosophilidae; genus Drosophila; species Drosophila hamatofila. The sequence continues at coordinate 2,335,964 of JAWNPA010000001.1, forward strand.
AACGTTACAAACGCTGCGCGATTTATTTAAATTGTTAATTAGGAAACGCAATTCCAATTGCAAAATTGACAAATTAAATAAATTTACTGATCACAAAACTCTCACACAAATGTCAAATATTGAAATCCAAACTATTTCATATTACCAGAATATATTAAAGCATAGTGCGCATTTATTGCACTTTTCAATTCCCACCGAGACTCAGCTAAGCGAAATGAGAAACTTTAACAAAGCCCGCTGCAGTTGTAACTGGTCCATGAACAAAATTAAGAAGGAGCAAAGGATATAATTTTTCGTAAACGTTTTTATCGTGTTGTCATGTAGGATTAATTGCGCCTCATTAAACTTTATATGGCTGCAGGAACATAAGCGATTTCTGTCTCGATCCACGCTTTTTCTTTTTTTTTCAGATTGAACTCATACAACTTCCTCGTTCGAAAATATTTATTCTTTGACAACGTTTTTCATGGGATTGATCAATAGATTGGATATGTTGTGTCTTTAGTACTTAAAAATATTTTTGGGTACTTTAATTTCAAGACTTTTTTTTTTTTTTTTTGAATAGAAAGCCTATTATTATTATTAAACCTTTGGGATGGAGTACATGAGGTGAATGGATGTTGTGCTGTCGCGAATAAATACTTAACTATCAAATAATGCAGATATAATAATAACTGCATAGCTCGTTCGCACCCAACCAGAAGATAGACTCACTTATTGAACCTTATAATAGTCTATGATGTGCCAAATAAATTGTGGGCTTATCTGCAGAAAAAGGTCGTAACTCCGAAGCTGCTAAATAGTTTGAATTATAATATTATATTTGTCCAAGTAAGACGCGGTCATTATTTGAATAGTTTCAGTTTTAGAATAGTTTTTTTTTTTTTTTTAGATATCCATGAATAAATTGAATGTGGAATATCAGGGTATAATGTTTTTTTTTTTTTTAAGTATGTAACAGGCGTGGCAGACCCCATAAAGTATATATAATCTTGATCAGGGCGACGAGCTAAGTCGATTTACCCCTGTCCATCTGTCTGTCCGTCTTGCTGTCTGCCCGTCCGTCCGTCTATCCGTCTATCCGTATGTATGAACGCGTCGATCTCAGAAGATATAAGAGCTAGGGACTTGAAATTTTTTCGTAGGTCCGTATAGTGAGCGCGCATATCATGTTTGTTTTCAAAAATCGATAACTACTTCAGTTATTTTGTTATCGATTAAAAACCTTATCGAAACCCAGTTATAAAATAATATTTCTTACATCTTTAGAGCTAGAGTCTCCAAATTTAAAATATAGATTCATATGTATTTTTATAAATATCGGTTTTCGTCATATTTTATATCCCATCACCAGTTTGCAAAAGCCGTATTTCAAATACTAGAGACTTGTGCGTTGGCACATACACACATTATAATGTTATTATCACGGTCTGAAAATTTGATCAAGATTGTCCGTCTACAAAAAAGTTATAATGCAAATAAGTTAACATAATAAGCCCACACTCCAGTCCATGCCTCTTTATACGTGCTTGCGTATGCATGTGTAAGTAGAAATGAAGCGCCGAATTATTGAAATATAAGTTCCTGGAAGGGTTCAGGGGATCTCATAGTCGAACAGTCTCGACTAGAGCTCTCTTACTTGTTTCTAACATATATTATAAAAATTTATGTGCCTATTTTACTTTGCTTTGGGTCACATACGAAGAGGAATATAGCATTTATCCAATATACATTATTCACTTATTAACAAAATTATAAAGAAAATATTTAGATATTTGCTATATGTAGATACCATGAGCAATGAATATAATAACATATAATCCGTACAAAAAAAGCCATTGAAATCTCTATAGCAAGCGAATTGTCGACTTTAGGTAAACAAATTTCTGTGTAATAAGTTGTGGACATAATCATAGATATAGTAGAATGCATATCTACCTGATTATCGAGTTATTGATGAGCAACTATTGATTTTACAATTTAAATTTAAAGTCTAAGAATGTATTAAAAATTAAAAACCTGTGTATTCGCAGAGAATTTTCGTAATTTTTTTCATAAAAATATAATAAAATTGTAAAAAAATAGGATTCAAAACAGAAATTCGGAACACAAATCCTTTCAGAATCATAAAATTTTCCAAAGTCCCAAGGCTTCACAATTTCATATTTTTCTTTTAATTATTATTTTTTTATTGTTTCACATTCTTCTAATTTAAAAAAAATTCACTTTTTTGATATCATATAAAAACATATGTATTTTAACTTTTCAAAATCTCTATAATAAAATCAAGTTTAAACAAATATTGTTTTATTCAGGAAAGACTTTTGGGCTTTCATAATATATAACATAATATATTTTTATAACCTATATTAATATATACGAATACTATTAATTACTTTTATTGTTAGTTCATTTATAAATTTAAATGACATTAAATGTATTACTTAGCTTTTACAGACCGATGATGTAGCAGCATCTGTTTAAAGTATTGCCGGGAATTGAAATACCTACACCTAAAACATACTCAGTTTTTTGGTGTTTTCATCTTGCTTTATTGTTAATACAAAAAAAAAAAAAAAAAATTATAAAAAAACATATTAAAAGCTTAAAAGCATGAGCGTTTTTTATCGGAATAAAGTTAAACTACCTAAAATTCTTTTATAAGTTTTATAAGTGAATGAAAAAACTGAATTAATAATATAAATATATTTATAGGAGCCAACTATATATTGAAAGGGATTCACTTATATCAAAGCCGAGGTCTCGAATTTTATTTCGAGCATCAATTGTATTATATTTAAAACAAACAGAAATATATAAAACTAAATGGTGCTTTCAAATTAAAATATCATCTTACGAGTAGTCAGAATATTTTGAAAATTTATTATACTAGTGTATATACTCTATAAGTGCAGAATTATAAATATTTGTTTATGTACATATTAAAGAACTAATTTTTTTTTTTTTTAATATTAAAAATGTTTACATACATTGAAATAGATGAAATATCCTTAAATTCACAATTTTACCCTCTTTATTAATTTCAATTCTTATATCATATTTGTTAAAAATGAGATTACCCTTAAAGTAATTCGTATGGGTGCTGGGTATTAAAACAAAGTATCCTTTCAATGGCACAAAATGTCTATGCGAATGGTAATTGTTGGGCCTCTGCTGGCGTTATTTATTTGCGAGGATGCCTATGGCAATGTTGCGACAATTCCAAATCGAAAAAATCAAATTCATTTTCGTTGCAATTCTTGTTGCTTTTATTTTTTATTTTTTGAAATGTTTTTCAAATCAAATATCGACAACTGCGGCCAGACTGAGGAGCGAAGCGACATGGCTTGATTGCCTTTGACTGCATATTTATTTGTATGGGCAAGCGGGATTCTTTTTTCAATCATTTTATTGTTGCCCGTTGTTGTTGTGTTTTGTGTTGTTGCATGTTGTGGGGTTTTTCATTTTGTTCAATATTGAGCTGTTCGTACTTTTACGCTTTTTGTCAACATTCTGTTGTGTCGGACTTGTTTGCTTTATAAACTGGACTCTCGTCTCTCTGCGAGCCGTTGGTTTTTAATGCAATGTTTTGATTATGTACTCAGGCAGTGCTGCCAGAGCCTCTTTGTTGCATTCAGCCATGGAGCATTGTCTTTACGGACTCGATTAATGAAAGCATATCGAATACAACTACAGTCTCCTATAGTCTGCATCGGTTAAGATATTCGTGAGATGGGCTTTAATCAACGACTGCAGGCTCATCAATTGACTTAATGACTCAGCAAAGTTTGCGGCAATTGAAAATGCATGTCATTTAGTGTGAATCCAACTTGAGTACTCTTGAGCCGTTTGCCCATTCATGCAAATCACTTCATGTGAGCGATTTGGGCTGCATGCAAAAATCACTTACTGCATTCTAGCTGCAGTCAACTCCTGAATTGCTGATGTTGACATTTTGCTTTGCTGCAGCTCAGATGGTTCATCTGCTGACACTTCAATTGTAGGCTAAAGGCAATTCTGTCCAATTTTAATTGAAACTGAAGTGTCAAGAGACATACAGCAAATCAATAATAGCAACACAAGTCTACTAGTGTCGCGAATCGATTTCTATTTAAAGTGTTGAAGTAAATTTGAATTTGATATAAAAGTGAGAATATCGAAAAGCAATTCAAATAATTGAACTAAAGGTAAAACCAACCAATACAAACATTTTAAACGCTTTTAGAGAACGTATATTTTTCAATTTAATTGTATTTTTATTTTGAACTCTCACAAACACCTTGTTATTTTAACATATATTTATTTAAAAAATACGGTAATGTAACATGTCTCAATAAAAGTAAACAATTTAGAATATTATATTGCCAAAATCTATACAAAGAAAATTGATCACAATGAGATCACCAATATTTTAGGGATATTCTATAGCCAGACTATGCAATTGTAGTCTGTGATATTATGGGAACTATGATTAAATAATACAACACATATGTATACATATTAAAGCTTTGAGGTATATTGACATGCTTACCATTAGCGCTATCTATATGCAATATATGATGCGATATTTCAAATTAAATGTAAATTAGTATATTTTCACTTCATTAAACATTTTCCGACTGAGATTTCGCGATATTAAATAGACTCGTCACTTACACTTTTGCTTAGATAATACACTTCTAAATTCAATCACTATGAACCTTATTCAAAATTCCATTAGTTTCTAGTTTTGAGTATTGATATAAGAATGTTTGCTTATGCTTGTAAGACAATTGAATACACTTATATTCATTGATATTTGTAAGCGAATGCGACTCTAACGAGTTTGTTGAGAAATGTAGATGATTTTATTTAGCTAGGATGTAAAGTTCAAATATTATTCAAGTATTTCGCACTGCCACTTCTCGTAAAATTTCACAACCATTGTTAGTTAAGCGAGCGATTCAAAAATTTCGACTTTATTTGAAGAAATTGTTCGAGAATTGGTTAGATTCTTCCTAAATAAATTTACTTGTGGTACAAATGATATGATATCTTATAGGAATAGTTATATACATGCATACATAGCATGTCTATATATATGTATCATGTATGCATTTATTTGTGTATAAGTATGCCCTAGTTTAACTTATGTAAGTAGTATTATCTTATTTGTTTCAGAGTAGTAATTTTCATATGAACATTGATTCTGCAAAAAATTTTAAGCAGTCTCATACGTTCAACAGCAATGTACTTTCTTCTCAAAAATTATATTTTTCTCAAAAACTTTTCGTACCAAAGATATGCAATAGTTCTTTCTATAGTTTAGTTTCACATGAGCTTCAGGTTCGGCTTGTCCTAGGTCAGTTAGAGTAGGAAGAGCCTTGGCTTAGGTCAGTTCTCAGCTTACTATGAGGCGTTAATTTACATTTCGATGACTTCGCCAAACATTTGCACAATCTCGCGTTAAAGTTCTCCACTATACGAACACACACTCACATATAAAGGGCAGAAGAACAAAGAAAGACAGAGAAATATTTGCTCAGACGCCGGCTCTTTGTCGTCAGCAACCTTTCGTAACCGTATTTCGCGCAAAACTGATCCTTAACGCATTCCGAAAAAATCGGCTGCTTTGGCATCGAATGTGGCGAATGTGCAACGAACACGAAACCTACCAAATGCACGAGGACACGAGGCGATGCGGCCGACAGGATGACGAAAAGGAAATGTCGGCACACGACGCGCCACAACGAACCGGCAAATGGACGACGGCGAAGTCGTAGGGGCCGCCAGATAACGGCTTTTGTTGCCAACAACAGCAACAGCAACAAATACACGCTTGTTCTTACTGCTTTTGGCCAAGTGCAAATCTCGGCAAATAACGAAGAGCTAACGACGATTGCAACCAGCCGACGTGGGCTGGACCAATAATGAAGATGTGTTGCATTCGCACAGCGTTCAACATGTACCAACTGAGGGAAACAAGTTCTCAGCTCAATGCAATGTGATTCAAAACTGAATTACAATAATTATACAACTTAAACTTTAAAAGAAATTTTATGAGCTTATTTGATTTAAATTTTCATAACAACTGCATCTGCGTTTTATATTTTTGACTTGCCTTAACTCAGCGGCTTACAATTTCACTGAGAAGCCAAGTTCGAACATGTTGCCTGGCTGAATTCGCCGCAACTTCAACTCTCCTCTACAACACAAGTAACGGCAACAAGTGCAAACATCCCCAAAGCCAATTCTACACGCTCACAGTAACCTATCAGCATTTCGCTTAAAAGCTCTGATTTTGCCGCACACAGTGCACTGAAATATATTTTTATCGAATGGAAAGCTACAAATATTTATTTTAGCAATAGTTAGTGTAGGCATAAATAATGTTTAATAAAATTAATCTACTAGTAGCACATTGCACTGATAGCTTTAGCATGATAGCTTTTGCTTCACCAAAGCAAACTTAGCTCCAATAATTTCTAGCGGTGTATAAAAGCTGTTGAGCTAATGTGCGATGCGCCGAATTGAAATTGGTTTTTGGAGACTTTTGCGTAGTATCTCTTAAGGAATAAATATTTAGAGAGAACGAGACAGCAAAAGCTAAGAGAGCTTATAGGGGATGAAATACGGCTATGGAAATAAAGGCTTAGGTAAATTGAATTGCAAATAATAAATAAAAGAAACAGTAAAGAAAACTAAAAAATAAAAAAATTAAATCACAAATTATTGTAAGCCCATTTTAGATCTGTAGAATTTAGTCAATGTACCGGAATTTTATTGAATTGGTAAAACACGATTGTATATGATTCTTAAATCAGACAAACGCAAACAATAGTCCAATAGCATTCCAATGCAATTAGTATCGAAATACATACAATTGTAAAAATATAAACAAAACCACCACCACTTAAGCTGAGCAGGATTCCCCAGCAGTTTTTCACCACACGCTTACCTTTAATCGCTCACAAAAACACACACTCACACATACAAGCATTTCCATATATATATATATCTATTTATATATATATGTATATATTGGAACAGAGACAAGCAGCCAGCCAGCCAGACAGCGTAAAAAGGGATAAATAAACTCTAGTATAATGCAGAGTAGCTCTTACTATTTGCTGAGCAAGTCCCTAAGGCTCTCTCGCTCTCGCTCTCTCTCTCCCACCGCATGCGCACTGGAAGTTGCCCTTAAGCCGAGCTCGACCAATCAGCTGCTTTGCTGCAAGCTTTATGAGCACGATTCGTGGTGACCAATCAGAGCTTTGCATATTTCCAGGCAGCCGAGAAACAGGCTGCACTGTTGCCCCTACAAATGCACTGAAGCTGTGCTGGAGGTAATCAGCTACCCCGAAGAGCGCGCAGTCGCAACGTTGAGCTGCGGCAACTGTTTGCCTCGATGGGCGCCGCCCAAGTGTCGATTACAATAGCAACAACCTGCATTCGTTGCATATCTGTAGGCTCAATTTCATGCACATACACACACACACATACACAGGCATACACGCATACACACATGTTTGCTCAGTGGCATTCAAATTGCTCTGACTCTGACTATGGCTCTGGCTCTGACTCTGACTCTGACTCTGACTTTGGCTAGGTGACAAATTTTCATGCCAACGCCTGTAAATATGTACTAATTTTTAGCTACAAGCCCTTTTCGCATTGCAAAACGAGGGTAATTGAGGTCGACTCGCCATAGTCGTCCTTTTGCTGTCTCCTTTTGCTGTGTTGATTTTTCGCATTGCATATTTCTAGGCTCTGATTACGAGCCTCCTGCAGCTCGGCCATTATTATGACGTCTACTTTGGCGCACTCGAATGCCTTTCTTCCTCTGTTCGTATCTTCTTTCTCTTCTGCTTGTTGTTTATTTTGGGGTCACCATGTTTACCAGCACAATATTTTCTCCAGTGTGATATAGCCAAGTGTGAAAACATTTTCCATGGTTGCACTTCTGATTGCCGTTCGAAAGAGAGCACAAAATTGTGCAATCTATAGATTGTTATATCTTCCTGTCGGTCTGTTATTTTTGAATCATGGGGGCAATCAGTGAATGTCTAAAACTTAAAAATTCCATTATTGCCTCAACACTCATTTTAGACATCTATATTCCAGTAGTCAAAGAGTTAATTGATTTAAGTTGTCAGTTAGAACACTTATTTTCAACATAGAAAGCTATCAATTGAAGGTAAAAGTTTTCAAATTCTTCTTATTTTCTTTTTATAAATTCTTCGATCTTTGGTTAAGCTCTCTGTTGTTATTGGATTGAGAAAAATGGAAAAATCATTTTTTTAAAATTATTATGCGTTGAAAACATTAAAAATGGGAATGGTTTTGCTAAAATGTATAATCGGTCCAGAAACAGTTTCTCCTTTTCGCATTGCGTGATCTAAACTGGGATCCTAATCTCCGTTTACCGTCTTATCATAGTAGGCTTCTTCTTATAGATCTTCCATCTTTAATCAATCGTAGGACGATTCTTGGCATTGTTTTCTTACATAAGTTGATTATTGGTGAGCCCACATATAAATTAAGGTTTAGCGATTACTGCGCTTTAGAGTCTTAGACAATAAGCTGCAATAGAAAAAAAAAATTAAAAAATTAAAAAAAAAAAAAAAATTCTTTGTTCCTTCTAGAACAACCAGGCACTTTCGTCCGTTATATTTACCTTTGTGCACATCAGATTATTCTTTGCATAGCGAGTTTCACGTTTTATGCAATAATTACAATAAATATTATCATGTGTTCTTTCTTGAACTCTCTCTCCCGTTAATTAAATCTTTGCTTGCAGGTCATTTTAGGGAAATCACTCACACTGCCCACTCGTGAGCTGATACATATGGATGTTCCGGCCGATCATCCACATTGTGTAGTGATTTCCCAATCCTATTTGCCATATTTATTTTTAAGATTCTTTAATAATTACTTTGTTAGTTTCCTTTAATAATCTCTATCTTTATTAGTTCAATAATATCACTGACCATATATGGCTGTGAATTGGGGCATAGCTGGCCGGACTGGCAAATAAATTACCCCCACCGGGCTGGTGATATTATTGATAAGTTTTGTTATTTTAGGCTATTTAATATACTTTATTAATATATAGTTTAAGTTGACTCTAGTTTTGTCAATATTTTTTTAAATAAATAAATAAATAATAGAAGGAGGCGTGGCAGACCCCATAAATTGTATAATTGACGATCTAAGGCAATTTAGCCCTTTCCGTCTGTATGTCTATCTGTCTGTCTGTCCGTCCGTCTGCTCGTATGTATGAACGCGTCGATTTCAGAAACTATAAGAGCAAGAGACGTTAAATTTTTTTGTAGGTGCGTATATTGCTCGCGCATATCGAGTTTGATTTCAAAAATCGAAAACTACTAACGTTTTTTTGATATCGATTAAAAACCTTATCAAAAATCAATACACAAAATTATATATCTTTCATTCTTCAAATTTAAAATTTAATGAAGATAGTCCACTTACAAGAAAAATTATTTAACCATTTCTTTTGTAAGCATAAAAAATATTAGTCCCTCGCAGGGTTTAGCAGTCTCGACTAGAGCTTTCTTACTTATTTTAATACAAATTCGGTTTAGATTTTTGCTACCTTTAGTGTCAACTTAATCAGTTCATATATTTTAGGGAATGAACAAATGGTTACAGGATGCACATACACTGGCATATAATTTCGTAGATGGATTAGGTATATTATCTTTATGTACAAAAATGAATCAAGTATTACAAGAGGGATCTTGTATAAAGATCCAATTTTTAAATTTACTCTTTTTTGAATTGGGCTGCTTAGTGACCAGTAGTGTAGTTGCATAACATCGCCTTGGTAGCCTTTAGATTCTTTATATTTCTGGTTACCTTATAAACATGATAAGTATGTGCATTCATTTTTATCTTGAGTCAATGAGCTTACAGCTTTAACTCATGGGGCTGTAACGCAAACATTCATCTCTTCTGGCTATTTTTCCGCAACCCACATAGGTTTAACTTTAACTAAGGTCACATAAAACTGGAGATGATGGTCACGGATTATGTTGGATGCTGACAGCTGCAGCCGCTGTGCCTATTTGCTCAACACAAAGGGGACAGAGCACGTAAATGCATGTGCAAATAGATATAAAGGAGCAATGCACACCTTTGCACACGCATACACGTTGCCGTAAGCACCTGGTGGAATGAGAGCTGAATAGTCGAAAGGGAATTGAGTTAGGACCTAAGAGCTTTAAATCAAAAGTCAGCTAGTCAACCAACCAACCAGCCAACCAGGCTGGCAGGCAGGCAGTCAGCCAACCAGGCTGGCAGGCAGGCAGTCAGCCAGGCCTATGTAAATAAATGCAATATGCAGGCGCAGAGTGAAAGCAAAGAAAAGCTAAAGCAAAAATACCAAACAGGACACTTTTTTTTGGTCACTAGGAGACAACGAACGTCCTGGAAACTACAATTGAAAATGGCGCCTTAGTTTTACTCTGCCGATTCTGATTAAGGCCATAGGTCGTCATGTCTGTCTGTCCGTCTGAGTGTCTGACTGTCTAACCGTCTGTCTGACCATCAGACAACCGCAACCGCAGATTGAAAAAAATCCTAAAAAATCCGACGGTGGGAGCCGTGCACTGTTGCAATGTTACGAAGTAAGCAGAATTACGTGCATTTGTTCTCTGCAGTGCGGTTCGTGCACATAAATACGAGATGCGGCTTCGACGTACTACGCCAAGTAAACAAAGTCACGTTGACTGCATTTCGGATGAGCCTTGCCACCCATACACTGACTGACTGACTGACTGACTGTCTCTCTGTTGTCTGTTCTCTGTCCTGTTTGTGTCCCCTTGAGCAAATAAACGCTGCATACTTGCAGGCGCGTTTACTGTGATGCTAGCGACTAGGCTTTAATGCCTATGCATTAAATGCCATGCAGGTTTATAACAGCTAATCAAACTAATGCACAATTATTGCAAAGACATTTCCAGGTAATTCTTCCCCTTAGTTAAGGTATTATTATGTAAAATCTCATTCAAAAATCGAATGAAGTCATAATATATATTTTTTCCCTTAGGCTACTGTTAAAAATTTTAATTGAACTGTGTTATAGTCGAATTTAGTGCAAAATTGATTTTTCTATTGATATTCAAAGACCCAATTGCAAAAAATCATTAAAATATCAATCTATAAAAAACTTTACAATTGTGAAACTTTAATTCATTTTCTGCTTTAGTTGATAATAAAGTCAATTTATAGATACTTTTCTTTTTGCTGTTGCTCTTTAATATGGTAAATATGAAATTTCGATCACAAAAAAACAAAAATCCCACAAATATGAATTTTTGAATTTATGGTTTTGATTATAAAATATATGCAATAGATATATTTTCCCGACTTTGTCCAGTATATCCCTCTGTTCCATGAATGAACGCATCGAACTTTTAATTTATATAAAAAAAATATTAAGAAGGTCCATCCTATGCGAGCGTATATCTTTTTTTGTATACCCTGAACCCATTGAAAATGGGAAATCAGGGTATAATGGTTTTGTTTAAAGTATGTAACAAGCAGAAGGAGGCGTGGCAGACCCCATATATATTCTTGATCAGGGCGACGAGCTGAGTCGATTTAGTTCTGTCCGTCTGTCTGTCTGTCTGTCTGTCCGTATGTTTGAACGCGTCGATCTCAGAAGATATAAGAGCTAGAGACTTGAAATTTGAAACTGTAGGTCCGTGTATTTCACGCACAGATTAAGCTTTTTTCTAAAAATCGATAACTGCTCCCGTTTTTTTGTCATCGATAAAAACCTTATCGAAAATCAGTTATAAAATTATATCTTCCATATCTTTAGAGCTAGAGTCTTCAAAGTTTAAACGTAGATTCATATATATTTTATAGAATTTCATTTTTTGTTATGTTTTACCCCTTACTCCCCTTACCCCTTACCCACCTTCACAAGTTTGTAAAAAGCGTGTTTTCAAATACTAGAGACTTGTGCTTTGGCACATACACACATTTTAATGTAATTACCACTGTCTGAAAGTTTTATCAAGATTGTTCGTCTGCAAAAAAAGTTATTAAGCAAATAGGCCCATACTGCAGCCCATGCCTGCTTATACGTACGTGCGTATGTGTGTGCATGCTTTGTTTCATTCATGAGTAGAAAAAAAACGAAGACTAACTAAAATTGAAATATCAGTTTCTAGAAGGGTTCAGGGGATCTCCTAGTCGAGCAGTCTCGACTAGAGCACTCTACTTGATTTATATTATTTATATTAAAAGTGTTTGGGAACAGAGTGGAAGCATTCAATATGAATTCGTTGACAATAGTTATAATTGTCTTATGTTTTATTCCGTACGAAAACCTGGTAAACAGAAGAAGAAAAGAAGTTGCATATAAACATTTTTTGTTCAATGCATTTTTATTTGCAGAAGTTCAGATTTTTAGTTCTGAAATCTCCCGTATGTGACAAATATGATCGAAATTATTTACGAAACTTTTGTGTAGAGTTTCGCGACAATAAGTTAGACGTTGATGTGGAGTAGGAAAAATCACTGCAATCAGGGATAAACATGGATTTCTCTACACGCAGGCTGCGGACAACTTCCTTCTCACATTTTTATGAATACTCTTTGGATTTGTGCAATATGTTATCCACGCGCAAAAATAATATTTTCAAAAGGTGGTTTTCTACATTTTATAATTATGGAAATATTCAAAGAACTTGCCCAGTTCTACCAAATTATTACTATTTGAAAGGCTTTAAGATAAATGACCTCGAAGTCCCACCATTCCTGTTCGCAGGTATTTTCCGCTTACACTTTCAGATGGTTAAAAAAAAATGGTCAAATACAAAAAAAATATTGTATTTTCAGTTGTGACGTAGAGGTCGAAATTAAATAAAAACAAGGAAGAAAGCTGTACTTGGCGGTAGGAGATACCCCTAAGCCCGTCCGATCTGCATTAATATACCTATCAACATATTAACAATCAAATAGCAAGATTGTAAAAAAAAGCAAAAAACAAAAAAGAATTAAACACCGCACAAATACAATATTTTCACATAATTGCTGTATTTGCAAGAGAACATGAATTTTAAGAATAAGTTTAAAGTTGGAACCAGTATTCAAAATAAAACAAAAACAAATTAATACAAAATAATGACTAAAATCATGAATTTACATACTCCTCCTTCTGCTTGTTGCATTTCAACAAAACTATTATTTCATGATTTTCATTTAAAACTCCTATATACGCTCATGGCCACATTAATAGGTGTGAAATATATATATTTTTTTAAATAGGTAATATTTTTTATATTTTTTCATGTAATAGAAAATTAAAAAAAAAAACAAATTAAAATTTCTGAAATATTGTGTGTTATTTAGAACATATTTAGATAAATTCGGTTAATACCCTGTATAGCCGCCCTTATTCGCAATGACTTTGGTAATCCTTTACGGCATAGAGGATATTAACTTCCTACACATTTCCACAGGAATGTTGTACCATTCCTTCTGAATATTTTCCCATACTTGGGTCTTATTAGAGCAGCTAGTCTTGGAAATTTCCTTTTTCAAGTGTCCCACTTGGCTTGACTTCATGTAACCAATCCTTAACTACTCGGGAGCAATGCTTAGGATCGTTATCCTGTTGGAACTTCCATTTTAAAGGCATGTTGTCGTCGGCATATGGTAGCATAACACTACTCAATATTTCGTTATACAGGAATCTGTCCATAATGCCGTCAATTCGATGAATCGGACCAACACCTTGCCATGAAAAGCAGCCCCAAACCATTATGCCGCCTCCTCCGTGCTTAACCGTCCTCTTTGTATATTTAGGATCCAATTCTTTGCCTTTTGGTTTTCGAACATTTCTATACGAGTCATTCCCAAACGGACGGATGGACCCATTGAAAATGGGAAATCAGGGTATAATGGTTTTGTTAAAATGTATGTAACAGGCAGAAGGAGGCGTGGCAGACCTCATAAAGTTTATATATTCTCGATCAGGGCGACGAGCTGAGTTGATTATGTCCGTCCGTCCGTCCGTATGAACGCAGAGATCTCCAAACTACTAGTGCTACTCGTGTATACCATACGCAGTACGAGTTTATCATATTTTTTCGATAACTCATTCTATTTCTTTTTTATCGATAATCATCGAAAATCGGATTTTGTTTTTTAAGCCTAATTTGAATATTGATAGACCTAGAGGTTTCAGATTTACTGTGTATATTTATGTGATAAAGACAAAGATTTTGTCATTTACAGATTTTGGATGCCACGCCCCCTTCGCCCCAGATTTGAAAAAAAAACGTATATCAAGTACTAAAAACTTGTGCTTTGGCATATACATACATTTAAATGTTGTTATCACGTTCTCAAAATTTGATGAAGATAGTCCCACTACAAAAAGATTTATTCAACAAATAAATTCATAATCTCATAATATAGCCCACACGGCAGACCAAGCGTAGTAACTTGTAACTGCGCAGTTAGCAGAGCGAATTTTTATGCGTTCGTATGGATGCATGCGTATGGGTCCTAGTCGAGCAGTCTCGACTAGAGCCCTCTTACTTGTTTGTAGTTAAAATCATGAATTATCTCAAAAAAAAAAACATTTTTTTTTTTTTTAGTTTTGTTATCTGTTACATTAAATTAGTTTATCTTCAATACATTTAACACAAACATTTTGGTTATGAGTACGCTCACATACACCTTTTTGGCAAACAGCACATCGTTTGATGTACATACATAGTTCTTAGTTTTCGACTTCTCACGATAAGAAATGTGACATCTAGCTTTTCCTTCGATATTCGGAGGAATGTCGACTGATCGTGATGAACTCGACCGAGATTCTGAAGGCGCACGGAACAGTGAAGATGTAAAAATAGGCTATTGAGCTACTGGGCTCTTCAACTGATTCGTTTAGTGAATTGTTGCTAATGACAGAAATCAATGACGCGCTTTTGATGGTCTGGTTCTTCTGTTTTTTCGCATTGTACTTACCATTATTTGCTGTTGTGACATCCATTTTTGATCTAGTTTGTAAGAGGAAAAAAAGTTGTCCATTTCTATGTTATAACCCTTCAATCCACGAACCAAATCCAGAACTACACATTCGCCTTGATTTTTTTTTTTTTTTTCAGCTAAACCACCAACTGGCTTACCTAAATACGGTTGGATTTTCCAAATGTAACAAGTTTTAGAGCAAACTAATAACTAAAATTTAGTTCCATATCGTTCAGGCTTAGAAGGCATATATTGCCAAAACTTGCATCTGCCATGAAAACCAAACAATTGTTTGTCAATAGTAACGCATTCAGATGGGTGGAACTAATCAGCCGATAGTTCAGACCATTTGTCGAATATTTCACGAATTGGAGCAAACTTGACGTCTGCTCATAAAGTCATCAAATCGCGTAACACGATTCATATATTGAAATGTTTTCTTCGACACTATCGCTCTAAATATGGAACGTCCATATTCACTATCAAATAAATCCACTACTGTTTCATTCTTTGACCTAAATTATTACAATTATTACTAAAAATGCATTTTAAGCATAGACCTAAGGCTAAAACAACACACCTGTAAGCTACCGCTAAAATGAGTTTCTCAGAAAATCAAAAGAAAAGAGAAGAGAGATAAGTTTTATTATCTGAGCTAAATTCAAGAATCAGGAAATGTCAAAAAGTTTCATGAACATCGGTTAACAACTTTATAAAAAAATTTTTTTCACGCATGTTCATGAAAGAGTGGAAACGAACAAATCATAACAAAAACCAATAAGCTCTCTTCACTTTGATAACGAGTATAAGCATTTTGTTACATTCATTTGCTCAGCTGTTCACTTGTCGTTAATCATACATTTGCAATTGTTCATTCATGATTATTTGTCAATTAAATATAGCTTAGTAAAAATAATTGTTTTCACCTGAAGAGCAGCAGTTGAAAGTTATTTGGACATTGGCGACGTAATGAAAGTGTTCACAGAATGTACTATAGGAATCATTTTATTGATTTGCATTTGCAATGTGCAAGCTATTCAAAGCGTGAGTTCTGCCTAAAAACCAAAGTCCTTCAGTTGCGTATATTCGTTTATTGCAGTCCAGTGTGACCTTCCAATCAGGGGAGTGCAAGTTCAATCCCAAGTCATTCCATAACTTCACTATTCGCATTGTCAACAACACGGTCAACTTGGACATGGTCAGCAAGAGGAGCTTTGATCGCGGCTTCAATGTTCACGTCGACTTCTCCATTAGGTTGGGTAAAACAAATCGCTATCAACGCGTTTTTGCGCACACCATGGACGTTTGTGCCGTTACTATGGCGTTGAAGAAAAACATTTTTAAGGCCTGGTTCGAGAGCATGTTGGATTACAGCAACTTCATATACCATTGCCCAGTTCCAGCGGATCATTATTATCTGCGAAATTGGAAGGTGGACCCCAAGCTTGTGCCCCAGTATTTGCATTCCGGCAACTATCGTGTCACTGGCCACTTTTTCTATGGAAAACTCAAGTCAAAGTCCGAGGAAACAGTATTAGACATAATTGTTTTTACAACATTGAAGACAAATTAGTAGATATTCATTTCTATGATACTCATGAAGGTATAATAAAGCAATCAGTCAAATAATGTGAATGATGATTTTGTTTAGGTTTTGAAAAAAAGAGATCAAAGACAGGAAAGGGGAAACGAGTTCAGGACACTTTAGTGCTTCAGTTAACGATTTTTTTTCTTTCATATGTAAAAGTATGAAAAGATCGTAGAACAAAGCTCAAAATATTCTATTTATCGATCAGCCTGGATGGAAGAATGATTTCATGCAGGAATGGTTAGACTGCATGAAATCATTCTTCCATCCAGACTGATCGATAAATAGAATATTTTGAGCTTTGTTCTACGATCTTTTCATACTTTTACATATGAAAGAAAAAATTTTAAGATACTGACTAGGAAAGGTAGCTCAAATCAAATGAATTACAAGAACCACAATGTTATTTCGGTACCCTCGTTAATTGGTATACATAATTTGCAAATAATATGATAAGCATGAACTCCGTGTAGCATATAAAGAATAGACATACGTCAGATTTATATCTTCAAGTCTTTAGCTTTTGTAGTGGAACAATCACAACATTCTTACTTCATTTTATAATAAATATTCTACTATATATGTATATACCAATATATTCGAATAACAATACGAATATATAAAAGATTGTGAGTTAGCAAAATGAGGCGTAAATTTTCGGCGCATTCATCCATGATCGTAATGAAGCAAAGGTGAGAGTTAATCACATAATTCGGTTAAAAAGTGATAAGAAATCGAGTTTATAATTATTCTAGCAATTACGCCAGCGAGTCTAATTGATTTTTTGAATATTTAAGTCTATGTGCGCAAAACTAAACTATTTCAGTGAATTTTTTAATTGTTGGAAATTGGTCGATTGGTACGTGTCGAAATGTTTTCGTTGAGCATTTATTGCTGTCCGACTATTTTGATAATTGGATCCATACTGTGTGCAAATGTGCTTCCCAGCCAAGCGGTAAGTCGGGTATACCCTTCTGTCTTTAACGTATCTGAATTCTGTATTTCTCTGCAGGAGCGCCGTGTTGAGTTTGTGTCCAGCAACTCCACATTCAATCCTAAATATTTTAAGAGCTTTTCGATGTGTGTTTCGAATAAGACACTGAATATGAATATGGAGTTGTTGCAGCCTATTCAGCGCGGCTTCAAGGCTCACGTTGACTACCAACTGCGCATGGCGAATGCCAAAACGTTCCAAACTATTTTCAGTCATCATGTCGACGTGTGTTCCGCGGTGAACAATGTCAAAGGTGGACTGTTCAAGAGCTGGTTCAAGAGCATGACGGAGAAGGGAAACTTCATGCTCAACTGCCCAGTGGAGGTGGGCACCTACTATCTGCGTGACTGGGAGATGGGCTCCAGCTTGACGCATCAGTTTCTGCATCCCGGCGAGTACCGTGGCAAGGTCTATTTCTTCTACGGAAAGTACAAGACCAAATCTGAGATCCGAGTGCTCGCCTTTACTATTGATTCCATTCTGTATGACTGAGCTAACATAGCTGCCAATAAATCGGCAAGCGTGTGATATCTACGGCGGGTCGTTCTTTATTATTGCCAGCTAGGTTGGATGAGAATAATAATATCCTGAACACGGCTGCAACATGTGGCACGAAGCGCCGTTGATTATCGACAGCAGCAGCGGCAAAATGCGTACAAAAAGAAATCCAAAATAAAACATTCAATTTAGCTACTATGTCCTCGTTGTCCCCAGCCTTGCGCACCTCGTCTCCCTCGCTTGGCAGCTGTCGCGTGCAGCACAAGGATTGCTGCAGCTGCTGTGTTCCTGCTATCGGTTTCCTTTACTGCATTTTTCTTCTTGTCCTAGCTGCTTCCGCCCGCCCCGTCTCAATTGCGTGTGTACTTTTACCTTATCGCTTCCTAATTGCCGCCCACCTGCATTTGTCATTTCTTCGCAGCAGGCTGTCCACTCGAGCATAATTTTCACGGCGTTTCGCTTTAGGCTCTGTGTATGTGAAATGATTCCCGCCGGAATAATTATAGCATGTGTAATGATGACTTCCCCCTGACATTGCCTGAGGCCATCCCAGCTGCCCGCTTGACTTGTGCTAATGAGTGATTTAGGTGAGCGTTGTTCAATTAGTTTAATGCCTGCTGCGGCAAATAATTGGTCTGTTACTGTTCGGAATATGCTTAATTTTCAATTTGTGTCAAAGCTAGAGAACGAGTTTGACAGAGAGACAGATATATAGCCTTTCGGATAGTTCCTCACAATCAAGTCTAGCCTAGTTAATTCTATTCAGTCTAAAGAGGATCATAAATACTAACCAAAACCCAGATATTTATTCAACTATTCCCCGTATATTTATTCAATTATGCATAAACCATCCTCTTTAAAGAATACTAATATTTTAGCAATTTATAAGTATAGCAGATATATGTTTGGCTTAGTATGAAGAGCAGAGAAACGTCTCGCAGTGTAAATCAATTTCACGCCAAACAAACGCTAAACGTTATTTAGCAGTAGCACAAAGCACGACAGCAATAATGATGGCAATTTCCTAGAGTACCCGCTGCCACTACCAACATTATTTTGTCTCAAAGACGTTCAGATGAGAACCCGGCACTGCACTTGCTGAGGTCCTCGACGACTGCCAGCATTTGTCGATGGCGACAAATACAAGAAATGATGCTTTGATTCTGCCTTGATTTTGAGCGGAAGTGCAATGATAGTGCGCAACGAGCCAACGAGGCAAGGGAAATGAGGGCGCTGCAAAGCAAAAGAAGCTACTAAAAACGCTGCGTACTTACCAGCGCGTGCGAACGTGTCGAGTGCGGGAGTCGTGGAAGCTTGGAGTGCTGGAGCCAGGGAGTCTTGCAGTCTTAGAATGCTGCTGCCTGATGCAGGCTGCAGAGTCGTGGGTGCGCGACCCGTGAGCCGGGTAAACTTGTCGAGTTGTTAAGGGAAATACTTTGGCCAACTGTTATTGTCAGTGTTTAAATTATTTTGCGCTTAGTTTGCCATTCGCATAAATTGCAGCAGTGCCAACAACTGCTGCGCTTGTCCGCCATTCGATTGCGTGTCCGTGTCCTTCTACGTGTCCATGTCCGCGTCCGTCTCCATGTCCGCGTCCGTGTCCGTGTCCATGACCGTGTCCGTGTCTGTTTCCGTACTCCTATCCTCGTCCAGTTTAAGCGCGAGCGTGTGTCGTCTGCGAACAAATCCAGCCTGAGCCAACCAGGTTGAGGCTCATTAATTTATTTATGCGAATTGCACGTGCAACGATTTGCTCAATCGGAAGTGAAAAATTGTGTTAGCGATCGCATAGAGGCGTCAAGTTTCGGACTATAAAGGATTCATGAGACTCAGCTATGGCCAATTAGGTAGCCATCACGTCTGCGTGGAGATTTATTTCATTTTAATATCGACAAACACTGACATGTTCGTTAGCATATCGTTGTTCCATTCTCGCATATAGAACATGGCATCAATCCGAAAGTGGCCAGTCATTATGAAGGCGGGTATGCTGTCCTTGTCGGGTCGCAGATCTCTCCAGTAATAATTGCCCTGGAAGTACTCAATTGACTCGACTGATCCGTCAGCCAAAGAATCGACCACTCACCTCTACAATGGGACAGCTTCGCGGCATGTTTGTATACCTGTAGACGTTTTGCACCCAAATCTGGAAGATATTCATGCCTTTGCCTTTGCCAATAACGTTGCAGATGTTCATATCGTAGGAAAATATATTCCGGTAGCTATTCTTTGCTTCTCTTTGCCCAATGCTCACTTTTGCCCAAACGTCCACTGTGATTGGCTTAATAATGTCCAATGTTATATTAATTGTCAATTGATCTTGACTAATACGCGCTCCGTAACTTGAGACATATTTGCATCCAAACTTGGTGAAGACCCTGCGAAAATGCAACGAATTAAAGGCCTTTGGCACAAATTAATCAGATGTAATTCAAAATTAGTCTCAATTACATTTACCTTACGGCCGGCAGCTAGTTGGACAAAAGAGGCTACTACAACTATAAGAAATAAAGCTTTCGATACACGTGCCATTTTCAGCTCTATTGTGCCAGAATAGTTATGGCTCGTATGATTTTTTGTAAGCTTGGTAATGATATTCAATTCAGATTCAATCTAGTTTCTATTTTTAGTAATTATAGCAGTAATAAGTAATGTCAATTAGAATATGATGTCATAGATCATTAACCAATCAAGTAAACAAGTACTAATGAGAGATTCTTTGGCGAATGCTGAGTAGCTAACGTAAAAATTAAAACAAAATTAAATTTACACATATACACAAAAAACGCAGATAACTTATCCAATTGAATCGAAATTTGTCAAAAACAGTCCCTTGATAATAATAACCAATAACATATATAACATATATAATAAAATTTTAGATAATATATTGTAAACTTCGATCACCAAGATCAGACTTAATCAAATCTTAAAGTAGAGATTTGACAAAAAAAAAAAAAAACAAGTAAGAAAACTCTAGTCGAGACTGCTCGACTACGAGATCCCCTACTCCCTTCCAGGTACTAATATTTCAATAATTCGTCGTTCCACTTCTACTTATAAAAGCACACACACATACTGCCATGTGAGCTTACTTTGGGAACTTAATTGTTTAATAACTTTATTTGTAGACGGACATTTTTGATACAACTTTCAGACCGTGATTATAACATTAAAATGTGTATATGTGCCAAAGCACAATTCTCTAGTATTTGAAATACGCTTTCTGCAAACTTGTAGGGAAGGGGGTGTTTTGAGGGGTGGGGGGTGAAATATGACAAAAACCGACATTCTTAAAAATACATTTGAATCCACATTCAAATTTTGAGACTCTAGCTTTAAAGATGTAGGAAATATAATTTTTTAACTGGTTTTCGATAAGGTTTTTCGTCGGTAACAAAATAACGGGAGCAGTTATCGATTTTTGACATGGACTTACAACAAAATTTCAAATCTCTTGCTCTTATATCAGTAAATATAGGCATGGGTCTTATTATAACGCATATAAGATATTGGTAACTGGAATCTCTCGTTTGCCTGTCCGCTCGACTTCCGTATTACTTAAAATGAGTTAAATTTTGGTGCAAATACTTGCGTATACGCGTTTTCCACAAATTTTTCTATATTTTGAGCACACATTTAGAACAAACTCGCTCGTTTGTGCTCGTGTAATTAATTAAACGAAATGTGTCGTTAAAGTATAAAATTGACGTACAGATTCTACACTTGAAATTTGGGATCTATATTCGAGTTGACAGCTTAAAGTCAATAAGATATGGCGGAATGAGTATTCCGCAGCCGGTAATGCCCGGCTGAAACGTTCTGACTTGTTTTAGATCTTATCACTTAGAACGATTCTCACAACCCATGAATTTAAAATAGCCTCATTGTCTCAGCTCTGAGCTTTGCAATTAAAAGGTTTTCTAAAAGAATTCAGGATTTTCATTTTGAAATGCATTTTGTGATATAGCTTTCTACACTGATATCACATAGCTATAAAAGCTGGACCAAATGACTTTTGAAACAAGTAAGAAAGCTCTAGTCGAGCAGTCTCGACTACGAGATCCCCTGAACCCTTCGAAGAACTGATATTCATATAATTCGTCCCTTTTTTTCTACTTACACATGCGCACACACATAAACAATTTTCAAGTGCGACATTGAAAGAACTTTGTCGTTGGCTGGAGCACACTTACTTGCTTGCTCTCAATATGCTTCATATTTTTATTTCTTAAATCGAATAAATTTTTTCCGATTTTCTACCGTATTAAGATATAAGCGTTTAAATGTATTTTAATAATTATATCTATATTAAAATATTTTGCTAAGATTAAATTTTTACTTCAATGAAAAATGAACATAATCACAATATAAAGACCCCCTTACAATGCAACTATAATTATTTCTTTTTCATTATTTCCTTTACAATTTTCCGAGTGTGAAATTTCGAAACGAAATTGAGCAAACAATTGCTCGCTTATTAGCTATGAAAATGGCGTGAATATTTTAATAGCCAGAAAATTGCAGCAAAATTTTATGAACGCGTAATAAAAAAGGGCTTTCAGAATGGACGGCGAGACAATAATATCGTTATTAACGTATTGCAAGATAACTGAAACGAGCTAAGCACAAGTTTCGCGATAAATCTTGTGGTCGTCACGAATTTGTGTGATTTATTGGGCTAGTGCAAATAAAATGTAGCATAGCTTGACACATTGCGATAAGGCGGCTAGAGTATTGGGCTCCAGTAGAAGTAGAAAATGAAACTGTCAATAGCAAAGGAAAATTCATTGACAGCTGCAATTTGAAAAAGTTTTCTCCTGAAGAACGGGCCGAGGGGACTATGAAACTGTGTGACTGTGCAGCGCCTTGATCTTATCGCGCGGCAATTAGCATTTTGTGGCAATGTTGCACAATAATTTAACGAGCCAGCCAACCAGCCAACCCAGCCAGCCAGTGGCACGCAGCGGGAGCCTTCAGAATGAAGCCACAAAAAAGATGCCTGCAATTGTGCGAGAGACGGCAAGACGATGAGCAAAAAAAATTATTTGATTATCCTGCGGCCATGCGCTGTCACAATTTTTCAGACTGCCCGCCGAGTGTGTCCGTGTCCGTGTCCGTGTCCGTGTCCGTGTCCCTGCCCCTGTCTTTGTCCGGGTGTCCTTCGCCCGTGTCCCGTACGTCCACCTCGTCCTTGCCTAGCAGCAGAAGCAGCAACACGAAAATTGCCACATCAGCAAAAGTCTGTTAACTTCCGGTTTATGGTTGCAGCAGCTTATGGAGTCATTTCCGCTAGCTCGTCTTGCCCATTCATTCGGCTCAACCAACCAGCTGGCGGTGCCCGCAGACCATTCTATTAAATCATCATTTCATTTTGTACTCGTTTCTATATTTTTCTCCTTTCTTTTTTGCTTCCCCTGCAACTTGGTCGCAGCACACCGCACTGCGCTTGCGGTAATTTTTTCCAAGTGCTTCCTTAGATTTATAATTAAGATTTGGTTAGCAGCAATAGCGGCTCTTTTTGAATTTATGTGCCGGCAAATGTTGCCTGTCTGCTGCTGCGGCTGCGGCAGCGGCTGCGTCTGCGTCCGCGTCTCTCCTGGCTGCTGGGCTGCCGAGCTTGCTGGGCTTGCCTGGCTACTGGGCTACTGCAGGCGCCTCTAAAAGCGGCAATTTATCATATTTCCATCGCTGGGCTGCAGCAAGCTGCGCCTGGAGTGAACAAACTACAAGGTAAACTTTACCTGCGCAATTTAATTACGCTGATAGGTACTTACCTGTGCAGAGTGAAAAGATACGACCATTAAACAAAATTATTACAGTAGATCGACATAGCCATTCCATTCCAAACCCGGTCCCCTGCCTCGTACCACTGTATCAAACAATTGCCTTTTGTATTGGCTATTGTAATATCGACAGAGAATCGAATTGCTTTTCTTAAAATATGGTACGCAATTTTTTAAGAAAGATTTCTTTTATAATTTGCACAATACAGAATTGAATGATCACAGATTATCCAATTATCTACTATAGTAGATCACCGTTTAAAGATTGTGACAAAGCTGATGATTAAATTGCATAATCACGATTTTACTGTAAACGAGGTAACATAATATAATATATTAAATTATATACATTATATACTTGTAAGTGTAAGTAACTGCTTTGCGGAGATCTATTCTCAGCTGAAGTTTTATTTAAAATTCGTATCTTATAGGAACAGTCTACAACAGTCTACAAATAAACATCCCTTGAAAGTTTGGTGTAATTTAAGTGTCGGTTTTAACTTAATAGTTCGATTGTATTTCCAAATAACTATTCTTGGGTTTATTACAGAAAACTTGTATTGTATACTAAAGTATTGTATGATTTATAAATAATATGAAGTAAAAAACAAGTAAAAAAGCTCTAGTTGAGACTGCTCGACTACGAGATCCCTTGAACCCTTCGAAGAACTTATATTTAAATAATTCGTCGCTTCTTTTTTACTTACACATGCACACATACGCTCGCATGTATAAGCAGGTGTGGGCTTACTATGGGAATTTAATTGCTTAATAACTTTTTTTGTAGGTGGACAATCTTCTTAAAACTTTCAGACCATGATAATAACATTCAAATGTGTGTAGTTGCCAAAGCACAAGACTCTTGTATTTTAAATACGCTTTTTGCCAATAAGTAGGTGGATTTGGGGGAGGGGATAGAATATGACAAGTTCGAATCTCTAAAAAACTCATATGAATTAATATTTAAAATTTTAAGACTCTAGCTCTAAAGGTATAGAAAATATAATTATTTAACTGATTTCCGATAAGGTTTTTTTTATCCATAACAGTAAAAGAAAAACAGTTATCGTTTATTTTAGAAACAAACTTGATCTGCGAGTTCAAGGCACGGACCTACGAAAAGAAATATAAAGTCTCTAGGTCTTGTACTTTCTGAGATCAACGCGTTCACACATACGGACTGACGGACAAACAGACGGACTCAGCTCGTCGCCCTGATCAAGAATTTATATATTTATATATTTATTGGGTCTGCCACGCCACCTTTTGCCTGTTACATACATTTAACAAAACAATTATATCCTGAATTCCCATTTTCAATGTGTTCAGCGTATAAAAATTGTGTTAAGTACAAAAACATCAATTCAAATCTTGTTGTCTAAAATGTGAGATTCTTAATCAACAAAAAAATAGCTAAAACTAGTGCACATATTAAATTGAAAAGATAAACGAATTGCGTTGAATTGAAGATAGCTCATTTGTGAGTTTATCGTCATTTTAACAAATAAGTAAGCTTGGAAGACTAAAGAAGGGTAAATCAAACAGTTCTTAGAGGGAGTTCCGCTTCTCTCCCTGGAATCAACTGACGCTCAGCAAGTTAATGAGGAACAACAGCGGCATCGCGTTTCCGTGGGAAAAGTGAAGAAAAGTTTTGCCCGAGTGGCATTTTTCCATTTTCCACATACAGGCGCCGCGCTTTAACTCGCAGCGACAGCTGCTGCTGCTGCTGCTTCTACATCTGCTGGAATAAAGACGATGATTTCGTTGATTTGAATTGTGATTAAAATGCAGTGTATAATTTTTTGGCACGCCTTGGCTGTCTGAGACGCCCGGAATGTGCGGCCCAAGAAGTTTTTTGCCTCGTTTCACACTTTGTCTGGCTGCGCCGAAATGCAGGCAGGGATCGGGTGGCCAGGGGAAGCCAAAGAAAAATTGCAAACCGCAACTCGTGTCGACTTGCCGCTCCAGCTCGACTTGATGTTCGAATAATGAAGAGGCAAAACTTTTGCGCTAGGCATGTAATTTTTCGATGTGACAGCCGGCAGTGGTGCTGGCACCACCCACCCCACACAGCCGACCCACCATCTAGCGGAAACAGTAGTTGTCATTCTTTCTGTGCATTTGTTACAAAGTTACAACCAAAAGTAAAAAATGAAGAAGAGGAGAAAACACACCCGCAACAGCATAAAAACTTCTGTTGTGAAAGATCTCGAGCGGCTCATGCATTTCCGTAACACCATCCCTCGACTAGCCTCCAACTAGGCCTAACACTTGCAACAACACAACCTTTCGTCTGGACTTCAGTTCCAGTATTCCCCACATCGCCGCATAAATCACGGCGTAGGCCGCGTTATAAATGCGAACAATGACACAATTGATTGGCCAATTACGTGCGCTTCGGGGTGATTATGACGTTACGTACCGTTAGCCAGCCCACTCGTCCACTCCTCTGCTCAGTGGCCGTGTGCCTGGCCGTACGCCTGGGCGCCGGAGGAGCTGAGCAGGGCTCCCAATTGGGGTGACCAGCCGGCGTGCATGTCATGCCTGGCTAAATTTACACAATTAAATGCGTGAAATTCGTTTGAATAATTGAGCAATTTTTCTGTGCATGGAAAGGGCGCAATTTCGGGCATATAAACCCCAAAAATCTGTTTGTTTTAAAGATCACGCAATTTCATGTTTAAACAATCACAAGGCATGTATTTAAAGGTTACACGTCAACTACACGAAAATCTTTAAATCATTTTTAATACTGATTCACGTACTGAAAATAGTTTTTAGCTACATATTGTGCTTCAATTTCCACTCTGAAAAACATCGATGGTAATAGTACACGAAAAAGCATACTACATAAAATCAGTACGCCCAAAAACGGCGGCGAAACCCATGAATTTAAATTTTTTCAAAGGTTTTAATGAATACTCTTATGATAGACCTAATGAATAATGAATTATATTTTGTGTGGCTGAATGGCTCTTGCTAATTGGAGTAACTACACTTTTATTGTAGTGCAAAATGCTCAGTAAATACTGGAATATGCCATGTCCCATCCTTAAGTGAAGATATGACATCGACATCATCATATGTATCATAAATCTCAATAGAGACCATGTTGCGAAAGGACTAAGGGTGGCGCGAATCGTTTGTGTTTTTATGGGAGGATAGAGTTACGTTAAAGCTTAGTAGGGTCAGCAGAATGGCTGAGAGGAAGAGAAGAGGAAATTTACCCAACTTTATTGCCAGTGGTCGGGGCGAGGCGAAGCCACAGCTAATTTATTTGCAGGCTCGGCCGTCTATGCGACACAGCAGAGAACAGCATCCTGGCGGGTACTTCATTGTGCAGTGGCTCGTTTAAAATGCTGATTCAGTTTCATCATTAACCAGATTAATATGGCCCGGCGCTACCACTGACAGGCGCAATATGGCAGCTCGGCAGCTCAGCAGCTCGGTGGGTCGATAGCCCGGCAGCCCAGCAGACCGGAGACCAAAGCCAAGCGCCGCATCTGCAGCCGGCTCTCAAATTGGTAATCGATGTCCATGCTGGGCATGTTCTAGTCATTGCCAGTCCCGGCCAATGGCCATGTGGTCATTCTCGTTGCCACCATTATCGTTGTCGTCATTGCAGACACTTCAAGTTTATCGCATTGCAGTTTGTTGAGCGTCACGCGGCGTATGCGAAATATTTGGCCAATGAATTTTTATGTGCGCCGTGTGCATCGCGTTTAGCTTTAGATGATTATGCAACTTAGTTCCGGCTAATCGAACCGGCTATTTAATGGACAGGTCAGGTCGACTAAATACTTGACAAAGATGAACCTCTTTCTGACTATTATAAAGTATCAGTATATTATATTGATACCCACCCACCCGCCGCTAAGCCGATTTAAGTCCTGCGATTGTAATTTTCAACATTTCCGTCGACCTCTCGTTCTCGTTGTGTGCCTTACGGTTTACTTAGTATCTCTGGCATCAGCCGCTTGGAATTGTAATAATATTTGCCCGAAAAGTATTTACATTTTACTCAAAGTTGCTTGCTGGGAAGTCTTATTCCCTTCCAGCCCGCCCATCCATTCGAGCTGCGCCAGTGGTGGGAAACTCGGTGGAGGCGGTGCAATCACAGTTTTCGACATTTCACGAAATTGTATCGGCGTCAAAGTTTTCCTTTACTTATTTGTTTGACTACTGGTTGGGTTTTACTCCTTTTTCGCTTAGCGTGAAATAAGAAAACTTTTTTTATTTAAACAAATTTCAAGCGTTGGCACGCGTGGCAGCTCGCTTAAAGTTTGTCTTCTAGTCAAACGCAGTCTTTCTTCTCTTAGATCACAACCTGAATAAATACATGTATTTATTTGATACAAAAATCCGTATACAACAAGAAAAATATAAATGAAATGTAATCAAATTTAATTAACAAAAAAAATAATATCGTAGTTAGTTCAACAGAAACATATATTTAAGAAATAAACAAATAACAAATTGAAGTTGAGTCAAATATATATATTTTTATAGGAAATTTAAGATTTTGCTCAAATATCCAATTTGTTGTTTCCGTTAAAATATACAACATTGATGTGTAAAGTAAAGTAAAGCATATATAAATATTGATTTCTTAGGTTGCGTAAGAAGGGGGATATTTATATTCACAGAAAGGGGGCTAAGCTCCTCTAAAAAGCTAAACCAGCATTGAATGAAATGAGCTTATCGCAATCCAAAGCAAGTAAGAGGGCTCTAGTCGAGACTGCTCGACTAGGAGATACCCTGAACCCTGCAAAGTACTGGTTCCAATCATTCTACACATCTTTGATACACATATACAAAAACACATACACACACCCGTACGCATGCATCCATACGAACGCATAAACAATTGCTCTGCTAACTGCGCAGTTACTGCGCTTGGGCTGCCGTGTGGGCTATATTACGAAAATTTGTTTGTTGAATAAATCTTTTTGTAGTGGGACTATCTTCATCAAATTTTCAGAACGTAATATTAACATTCAAATGTGTGTATATGCCAAAGCGCAAGTCTCTAGTACTTGATATACGTTTTTTTCAAATTTGGGGCGAAGGGGGCGTGGCATCCAAAATATGTAAATGACAAAATCTTTGTATTCATCACATTAATCTACACAGTAAATCTGAAGTCTCTAGGTCTAACAGTATTCAAGCTAGGCTTTAAAAACCAAGTCAGATTTTCGATTGTTATCGATAAAAAAGAAATGGGATGAGTTATCGAAAAAATATGATAAACTCGTACTGCGTATGGTATACACGAGTATACATGTAAAATTTCAAGTCTCTAGCACTTGTAGTTTAGGAGACCTCTGCGTTAGTACGGACGGACGGACGGACGGACGGACAGACGGACATGGCTAGATCAACTCAGCTCGTCATCCTGATCAAGAATATATATACTTTATGGGGTCTGCCACGCCTCCTTCTGCCTGTTACATACATTTTCACAAAAACATTATACCCTGAAATCCCATTTTCAATGGGTTCAGGGTATAAAAATTCTTCAAAAGATGTCCAGCGCTAATAGTAATCAGACTTAAATTTGATCTAA
Organism: Drosophila hamatofila; assembly: GCA_035045345.1. Classification (NCBI taxonomy): domain Eukaryota; kingdom Metazoa; phylum Arthropoda; class Insecta; order Diptera; family Drosophilidae; genus Drosophila; species Drosophila hamatofila. Next base: position 2,365,390 of record JAWNPA010000001.1, read on the forward strand.
TAAGCAGACAGTCAAAAGTACAATAGTCGAAGCCCAGTATAAGCACCACTCCATCCACTCCACATGGAGCAGGCCAACAGACGGGCAAACGGGCAGACGGGCAGACGGGCAGACCGACAGACAGCGGTGCAGAATGACAGATACATTTGGCTTGAATCGACCAATTAAATTTCACCCGCATCAATAACCATGAAAGCAAAAATTTCCAAAGCGTCTGTGTGCCTAGGAAAAAGCTAAGGACGTGCACATCCGAGTCGGAAAGCCTGCAAAATGCCACATAAAATGTAAGCGCGAAATTAATAGGCACGTGGTGGAGGCGGCACCGCATTAGACTCGAAGTCGACAAGCGTGTAAATGATATAAATTCAATTTAATAAAATTGTTAAAATTGCAGCGAGCGAACTGTGAAAATGCTTTGCGCCCAGGTGAGCTGAAAGTATCTGAGAATAAGTTTTACTAAGGACCGCCCGTCCTACAATTATTTCTGTCTCTAAGCTCAGCTACGAAACGGCAATGGGAAATACCTCTGCACATTCCAAGACACAAAGTAAAGGTGTTCGCTCCTGCTCGTCTCTTGACTAGTGGGATGGACCTGTGTCGTCGACACCTCTGTTATTGTCACGTCTAACGGCGACAATTGTTATGTACAGACGAATCAGGGTGTAGGGTGTATTCCCGCCCCAATGTCATGATAATCGCATAGTTCTTAAGACCAGCTAATAGGACTGAGAGTAATTGAATTGCGCACGTTAACGGACAACGGCTTTACCTAATGGCATATTATTTATCGCGAAAGGGTATTGCTAAATGGCTTTTGAAGCGCATACGTGACTAAGAGCGCTAATTTGGCGTGAAACTGTGGTCGAATTTTCCTCATAACGGATTATATGTTTGTGTCGTTATTTTCTGATAGGTATAATCTTGTTGCGCTGGAATAGCATGTACCATGGTCTTTTACTGAATCGGGACTATGGGCACCGATTGGCTTAACCAAATTTTCAGCAATAAATGGTATACATTATTTAGACATTTTACACAAAACAGCTTACCAGCCGAGAAGAATATTTGTATTCAAAAATACATCAAAACTTCTGGTACTGTTTGATCATGTTTAATAAAGACTAGTATAACATTTTTCGAGTAAATATTTTATGAATGTTGTATTGTTTTCCTTAAAGACTTATTTATATTCTTATGTATATAATCTTACAATTTTAACCGCTTGCAGAAATGGGAAATCAGGAAATAAATGTTTTGTGAGAATTTATGTAACAGGTAGAAAGAGCAGTGGACAATCCCATAACTTTGCTTTGTGAACACTGCGCATGCATATCACACTCCTCTGATCGTAGGTTTGCGAGCTGTATGCTTGCATACATGCAAATGTATGTGACTCCACTGATCAAATGTTTGGAGAATGGAGACACAAATCGATAGAGACAAATAACTAATAACCTATCGAATAAGATCGGCTGTCATATAAGAACATTGTAAAAAGAGAGAGCTAAATGAAAATATAAAAAGTGAAGTTTTAGTGTTAAGCTAAATAAGAATTATCTAACAGGCTTAGGTAACTGCAGAAAAACTCCTGACTTTTTGACCTAAGAATAAAATTTTTGTGTGCACCGTAAATAAGTATTGTAGCATCTTTTATAAGAACCTTTAGATAGCACTTAGCAACCTAACTCATCTTGAGCTCGAAGCAAAAAGCTGGACCCACAATTGTGATGCTGAACTGTTGTCCCGCTTCCACCAGCCAAGCATTCGGCTGCTGCGGCTGCGGTTGTCTTCATGTCTAATTTAGCGACATTTTATTGTAGTTTTCACCGCAATCGCTTTCCATTGTTGAAATACAATTTTCTTGTCGCATTTTAGTCAAGTTATTTTATTTTATTGTAGTTGGCCACAAAATGTTTTCGGTCGAGCACTGCTCGCCGCCTAAAAGCAAGCGACATGCATAGACTACGCTTGTTCTTGCTCGGTATCTGCCCCCTTCAGTGTTGTCTGTCGTTTGCACATTTTGGTAAATTTTGTGTGTACTTTGCGGACACACTTGGCGAGCTCGCGAGGGCATGAGTGTGGGCGGGGCCAGTCTGTGGCCCAACCCACCCCCAGAACTGAATGACAGCGACTGCGGGTTTGTATGCACTTCTTTCATGAGGTCTGCTAAGATAGTGCAAGAATTATTGGCAAGCAATGCGGCTGCTGCGAGTGGTTTTCACATGATTCCGTATGAGTGCCGCATATGTTTTATTAAAATGAGCTCCAATTTCGCTTTCAATTTGCAGACAATTTTCCAGCATTTGGCACAAGGCACTCATGAGCAGGCAGTCATCGTCAGCTGTTGATTTCGGCCTTGCTCCCTTTATGTATCTTGCTAAGTTGGTTTTATTAAAAATGCGTAAACTTGACAAAAAGTTGTAAAGAACATTCGACTGTCAAAAGTAAAACACAAGCAGTTGCAATATTTCCTTCTACATGCCATGACGAATACATTTTTCATATTCTCTAAAAGGATTCCTTCCTAGTGATGCAGTGCACATTGTAACAACTCATGTATATTTGACACATTTATTATTTATATTACATTGAAACACCCCTATAAAGAGTCAGGTATACATAAAATTGTTTTTTTTTTTTTATACCCTGAACCCATTGAAAATGGGTAATAAGGGTATAAAGGTTTTGTTAAATGTATGTAACAGGCAGAAGGAGGCTTGATCAGGGCGACAAGCTGAATCGATTTAGCTCTGTCCGTCTGTCTGTCTGTCCGTCTGTCCGTATGTATGAACGCGTCGATCTCAGAAGATATAAGAGCTAGAGACTTGAAATTTTTTTTCGTAGGTCCGTATATTGAGCGTATATCGATAACTACTCCCGTTATTTTGTTATCGACTAAAAACCTTATCGAAAACCAGTGAAAGAATTATATTTCCTACATCTTTAAAGCTAGAGTCTCCAAATTTAAAATGTAGATTTTTATGTATTTTAAAAAATTTAGGTTTTTGTCATATTTTACCACCCACTTCTCAAAAGACCCCCCTTCCCTATAAATTTGCAACAACCGTATTTTCAATACTAGAGACTTGTGCATTGGCACATACACACATTTTAATGTTATAATCACGGTCTGAAAGTTTTATCAAATTAGTCAGTCTACAAAATAAGTTATTAAGCAGATAAGTTCTCATAGTAAGCCCACACAGCAGCCCATGCCTATTTATACGTGCATGGGTATGTGTGCATGTGTAAGCAAAAATGAAGCAACGAATTATTGAAATAAAAGTTACTGGAAGGGTTCGGGGGATCTCGTAGTCGAGCAGTCTTGACAAAAACTTACTTGACTCACTTGAAAAAAAATTACTTGACTTAAAATGGCAAATCAGGATATAATAGTTTTGTTACATCTACATAAGTAACATGCAGAAGGAGGCGGGGCCGACCCCATAAAGTATATATATTTTTGATCAGCGCGACGAGTTAAGTCGATTCAGCCCTGTCCGTCTGTCTATCTGTCTGTACGACTGTCCGTCCGTCCGTATGTATAAACGCGCCGGTCGCAGAAGATATATGAACCTTTGAATTTTTATTTCGCGCAGATAAAAAAAATAAAGTTTTTTGTTTTAATGTTATCGATTAAAACCATTATCGAAAATCAGGGATAATATTATATCTCCCACACCTTTAGAGTGTGTATTATGTGTGTACTATTTACAATTTCGACCACACTGCAGCCATGTGAGTGCGTATGTGAGTGTGTATGTGCATGTGTTGTTTCTTGTGTATGCTGAAAATAAGCGAAGAATTATTGAATGAGCTCCTCGATGGGTACGGGAAATCTCGTAGTCGAGCAGTCTCGACTAGTGCTTCTTACTTGTTTAATTTTAAAATTTTAAGACAAACATTTCTAAATATTCGAAGATATAAGACGATACTTGCCCGAATCAACTTAAATCTAGTCCAATTTTATCTTGTCACTCGGCGAACAGATACAACCGAGGGCCCATAGCCAATTACAAGTTGCAACAACAATTAATCGAAGTGAGTTTTAACTGCTTAGGTTTTGATCCAAGCTGTCGAACTTGAGAAATTATGCAAAATAAATTGAAAGAGATAAATGTTGCCTAAACGAGCCATTCATTAATATTTATGACAGAGCTTCAACAGCTGTGTGTGTGGCTGACTGAATGTGTGTATGGGTGTGTGAAGAAGCATCCAGGATGGTAAGGCACAAAGAGGCCAAATTAATTTAACGCCAACGCCAACGCCGTCAGTTGCAACTAACAACAGAGAGAGAAAAGAAATCGACTGAGGTCAGAGATAAAGAACCGAAAAAACAAACTTTTCTTTTTCTCTTAATTTCAACGGGTAGATAAAATGGCGTTGGGCATACCAATGGCAAGAGAACCAGCCAAATCAACAGAAACAACAACAGCAATGGCAATGGCAACAGCAACGGCAACGGCAATGGCAATGGCAATGGCATAGGCCAACCCTCTGCCTGTCTGTCTGTCTAAAGCGGAGCACAATGCGCAATAGTGCACATTGGCACACTTGATTGATTTCATTTTATATACGATTTTCCAATTACAGAAGCGCTAAAATCAGCAGAAAATCAGTTGAGATACAGTGGGCCATAAAAGCAAAACACTCTAGCATTTTTTTGTTAGGACTTCAATGTGACTATATGGAGCGTTTCTATTGAAAATATTGATATCAACGGAAATATGAATACAGCTTTACTCTAATATCAATATTGTAGTATATATGAATAATAAGGGGGGTTTGAAATGGAATAACATCAATATATTTTCCATACACACATCATAGCTCCCACTGTACACGGCGCAAGCAATAAGGAACGCTCTACAGTGGCGAATAGTATGATCCAAGTTGAGCTCTGTGTGTGTTCGTTTAGGTCTCCATTCTCAGCAGCACAAAGCATCGAACCTAATTGCGGAAGCAATGCGCCGGAGAATAAGTTTTCTATAGCCGGCCACAAGCACTGACCAGGGCAGAGCAGGTCGTATACGTAATTCGGAAATTTAGCTTTTATTCGAGGCTCGGCTCGTTCATCTCGCCTCAGTTGCGACTGTAAACCGCCATCACAAAGGCAATTACCTTGGCGGACAGTTGGCGTTGGGTGTAGGCGTTGTGTTAATGAATAAACATGACCAAATGAGTTTGGACAAATGGTCTTGAGCGTGGTCTCGCAGCCAAGCTCACCTAAATGGTAAACTTTCGCAATAAGAAGTGAAAGAAGTTCCACGTGTTTGGCATTGAGAGACGCGCAATTAGTGCCGCTCCACTCTGCGCCCATTGCACATTGCATCCAGTTGCAGCGCTTCCCAATTTGAGCGAATCAGGAGCCGTTAAATTGTAAAGCGCATAACAAATTGGTTTTTTGTCAGGTCCAACATGTGCTTCAGACAATTCTCAGCATACGCAGACAATCCTTTCCCGACCGCCTAACGCCAAACTCTCCCGCACACTCACAACACCACCACCACCACCACCACCGTCACCACCCTGTAAAACAGTCAAGACAGCCGCAACCAACATCGTAAAACGTTGTTATTGTTGTTGTTGTTGTCGCTGATGTTGCTGGCAGCATTGTTAATGTCATTTAGCTGGAGCTGCTGCGCTAAGCGGAGTCGGTGGCAGTGTCTACTTGATATATTGTTATCATTTTAACAATGAAAATTATTTCATTACATTGTTTTTAGCGCCCTTTTATTATGTTAGACACGGTGTCTATCGGGGCAGTATAGCCTAAGGAGCTCTTTGCTGGTATTAGGAGAGGGCAGAGCGGGAATATTTGTCCTCAAACTTGGCCAAGGATAAGAGTGTTAACAGTTTTGTATACAGCAACAACAACAGTTGATTGGATATACTTCTGTATTAAACTGGCAGAAATAAATCTATTTATACTACCTTTTTTCCGAACATTAAAAACTTTCACTGACTAAACAAATGCTTGCGAATCGAATAAGTCCCTCTAAAGCGCTTTGAAGTTTCTTTTTTCCATTTCCATTTGAAAACAGAGCCAAAAGCAGGTTTGTCTCGATAAATGCGTATTTACTTCATTTGCATTTCAAATGAAATGAAAAGCAGACCAGCATAAAATGAAAAAGAAATCTGAGCACAGATATGGCACAGTGTACATACATATATATATTATAATATTTGGACATCATTAAAAATGATACATTTGAATGAGCGTGAGCAGCTTCTGCCTTCTGCCTCGTGCCTCCTACTCCCTGTGGCTCCCGGTCGTCCTGTTGCTTGATGAAGGCACTGCTGTCGTTTCGCCTTTTGCTTGATATGCATAAATGTCAAAGTGATTACAATGCAGGCTGTAGGCGGCGCCCTCCGCCCGACCGCCCGCCCACCCGCAATGTGTTTATCGTTTTGTCACATGCCTCAGTGCATTCAACGGCAGTATTCAGCCCAAAAAAGGACAGCGCCAGGACTCGAGCTGCAGGCGCTGTTAGCTGAGCCCTGAGCTGTGAGTGTGACAACGCCCATTCATTCGCTCACTCGTTGCTTACACGCCCATCGAGCACGACAAGACGGCTGAACGACTGAACGACTGAACGAGAGGGCGATTGGGCGATTGGGCGACTGGCGCATCGTCCATCGTCTTGACGTACGCAGGTGTTTGAAGGCAAGCCGAAAATCTTGACAGCAGATCAAAGCCAAGTTCCTCGCCCTAGCTCTCTTCCAGTGCCCCCACCTGCCTCCTTCCAGGCGTCTTGTTGCAATTCCTGTTCAAGCTGTCTTCGCCTTGTGCCTGGCCTGCTGTGAGCACTTGCCCACAAATGAAAAGCAACGTTTTAATAATTTTGCCCTCGAAATCCTTTTTGAGCGCATTTCATGCCAAACAATTTCCGGTCACATTTGCGTGACAAGTGCCACCACAGCAGTTCCTTCGGGCTTTAGTTTAGTGGTTGGTGATTTGCAAGTTCTGTGGCGCCTTTGACTGCAACTGACTATTCTGGTCCATACTTTAACAGCTTCAACTTTACAATGATAACTTCAAAGCTACCATGCTCATCGCTCCAAAATAACTACGCTATTTAAGTATCTCTAAAGCCATGGACAAGTCTCGCTGCCTGTTGAAGCACTGCACCCAGTTAGCAGTTAGCAGTTTTCCGTTTCCACTGCATACAGCTCGCGTCTGAAAACACTTTGAACTTTTTAAATTTTTAATGAATCAGAAATGTTTTCACACTTTGGCTCACCTTTTTTCACGTGTGCCATATTCTACACAAATGTGTTGTGTGTGTGAGAGAGAGAGAGAGAGAGAGGGAATCAGTGAGTGGATGCGAGATGCGAGTTGTCTGCTGTGCTCGTGACGAGTTCATTTCCATTCCCAACCCATCGAAAAAATGTTGTATGTATAGCTCGTCAGCAGCCGTTTAGCCCCTGACTGGGGCTCAACAGAGACCGGAAAATGTAATTGAACTTAATTCGATTTGAAACGAGACAAGTTTTTTGACAGCTGTTCAAGTTCTCAAAGGCCTTCGCATTGCATTTGCTTGAATTACAGCAAGGGCAGGGCTTAAAGTGTTGCATCCTACTTAAGTAAAAAGAAAATAATTAATGAGAACATTTCTGATATTCCTCAACAAGAATTCGATATCTTGAAAGCCTAGTTTTGAGTAGTCTTTACGGATGTATACTCCTATCGAATAGCTAAAGATGATATTTTTGTTAAAATTTCCCTAATATACATATGTATATGAAAATTTCATATAATGTACATGGTATTATTAATTCGCAAGTATCAAAGAAGAAATTCAATTGCTGTAGCATCGATCTCCATTTAATGATGGACTTTGATCGATGTCGATATATCGTCTCGAATAAAAGAAAATGGAAAATTTTCTAATACTATCAAAATCTTATTTCTACGCACTCCAAAGAATTTGCTCTACGTTTGGTCTCCTTATTTTCATTAATTATATATTTCCAGATTAATCCCAGATTAGTCCCAGCAAGTTCCGTCGTATCTGAGCGAATTTTTATCAAGACAGATCCAGATGAGGAGAGCGTAGGAATTTGATAAAGCCAAAACATTGAATTACATATATTATCAACAATCGATGCTTTTGCAGCGCCGTCCCCAATATATTTGTCCTCTCTTAGCCCAGTCACTCCTCCCTTGTACGTATATCACATTCCAATTCTTTTCATCGATAACAGTATTTTTTGCAAGTATAGTTTATGAACCTTTAAAATACACGGACTGCTTAACTGACTATCATCTAGTCAAAGAGTTTTTACTAGGGCGTTGTTACTCTTGATACAAGTGCACATAGCCAGCCATGTGCCGACGACTAAGAGTACAAGTCGTGGTCAATTTTTGAGCATATGTTGTCATGAAGTGAGGTCGAGTGGAGCAGCTTGCGATTCACACACCAACACACACTGTAGAAGCTCAAATTTTCCATTTCCCATCAAAAGCACTTGAGAAAGCAGCTAAAAAATAAAAAAAAATACGGAAGAAAATAAATCTATTTGTGAAAAGTCGAGCTCTAAATACCCTTCAGAAGAGATTAAAATTATATTTGTGTACATTACCTGAAATAGATTCTAAATACCATATTAATAAGGTATGAGATATGGAGACTGATTTGATATGGCCTGGTCTGGTCGAATCGGTGTTACGTATTCCGCTTAAAAATGATGGGATTGTTCGCCGTGGCAATAAAATTCCCTCAACTGAGCATCCTAGGGCAATTTGTGTGTGTTGTGTAGCCCAACAAGTTTATTTTTCTGCCAGTCAGCCACACAACAGCCGCAGAGCTGGGCGAAACTCAACAAATAAATATGTTGAGAGTGGATAAAATATGATTTCAAAATTACTGCAACTTGATTGTATTGCATTGCATTGGAATTGTGAAGGGATTTTAATTGGTCTAGCTGTGAGTGAACAGGATAAGAAATCTCATTTGAAGCAGCCCACTTCCCCTGCTGCACGGCTGCCACCGGCACTGGCACTGCAGCTCATCTAAAGCCCTATCTAAAAACATTTTCCAATTCATCGACGAAGCTTTACTCAAGCACACAATAACCATAAATCTTTTGGCGCTGCACTTAACTTGAGCCGAAGTGCATATAATTTTCATTTAAATACCTATAGAATTTGTTGCTCCTTTGCTCCTTTGTCTGGCCTGCCAAAAAAACTAGAATATATATAAGAAAAGTAGTCGAAAATGTCCTTGCTGCCAGCGACATCGTGACTAGCTGAAAGCCTGAGCAATATTTTTGCATTTTGCAATATTTTTGAGAGCGTTGTTAATTTCACGACTGAATGGTTAGTGTTTTCAGCGATTTTCTTTCTTGAAAGGTGCCATGGCAGCTACTTTACGAGGACGTTTGGCATGCAAGAATTTTTTCTTTTTTTCGTATTGTTATACCAGTTATGCCAGTGAAAAGCGTATATTGGTTTTATGCAACGTTCGTTCTTGCTGTATGATATTTTAAAGGTATATTCGTTGATAACCCGACAATACAAGATTTTTAGATATTTTGGATAGGCATACTAGGGACGTAGCAAATAAATCAATACTATATTGAGCATTTCAGTCTGTAGATTCTTTGAATACTCATATTTGTATAATTAATTGTATTATATTAAAAAGTTCTACATACATTTAACAGTTTTTGGGTTAGATATTCAAAAGTTGACAATAGGGCAATTCATGTTGACATTAGTCGGTAGCTATCGCTCCACTTTTTGATGCTCAAGTTTCTGTCTTCTGACATATCCTTGTTTACGAAGACTTTTTATATCTTAAAAACAAATCATTTTATCTTCATCATCTCTAATCTTTCTCAACAATCCAGCTATTAATCATATGATTATTTGGAGTGGCTGACAAATGAATTTGTTTTGATTTTTAATAAAATTTTTAATTAATGTTTTCGGACCGCGAACGAGTGAGTATAGGGCTGGTCAACCTGTTTTTTTTTTGTTTGCTGTCTCTATGCAAACAACAAATGCAATTAAATTTACCCATAACTTTGCATTTCTAATCGTTTTGCAGAACTTTTTTAATCACTTCCGCACCTATTTGAAGCTATGCAGAGAGCTGATAATAAGCTCTGCTTAAATTAAAAACTTTTCACCCTCCGAAACTTATTTTCATCTCTTATTATTCCTGCTTGGTTTCCACTTGATGCTGCAATTTCCCAACGCTAATTGCAATAAATTTGCGTTAATAAACTGAAACTGTGGCAAATTGCCAGCAGCATTTGCCAAGTGGACCAGCGGCGCCCAGCCGGCAAATTTGGCTCATGATACCCTTACATAGGCAATGATCGTCTGTTTTTTCAAGTTCAGTTTTACTTTTGTACATTATGATTGAAGATAATTCGAATTAGCTCAATCGTACTTACAAAAGGAAACAGTATGAAGTCAATCAAGAGTGCCTTGCTTGATTGTCTATCTATTTGTAATGTTCCTAATGCTTTAGTGGCTATAAGCAAATGGCCGAATGTCCATAACAGAGTTCTTTATGTTTTTATAATCTCGACCAGGACGATGAGCAGACTCGTTCTAGCTATCTTCGGTCATAGCTAGATATTCTCCTTGTTAAAAGTAGGCATTTTAGCATTTTCAATATATTTAAATCTTCTAGCATGTGCTAGGGTATTTATTAAGTGGTGCGTTAAAGCTCGGTGAATTCACTTATTATTACTTACGTGATTAAAAGTTTTAAAAATAATTTTCGCTCTTAATTAAACATAATTAAAAACACAGAACTTTTTGTGAATTTTAAAATATATATATGTCTTAAATAAGAGCTAAGTATTAAGAGAACTTTAACAAATTATAAACCTTCTGCTTCTACCGCTCAATTATATTAATTGCAGCTCTTGAGCATTTCGACTTCGACCACGCCCACAGCAATTAGCATGAACAACTAGTTGGTTGACTTTTTCGTCGACGCTTTCAGAGTGATTAAAATCGCACAATGGACAACCCCAGCCCCAGCCCCAGCTCCATCCCCACTTCCAGCCCCAGCCCCAGCAGTACAAGATGACCAGCGCGATGGCTCCTTCCATTCCTTCCATTTTTGGTTTCTTCCGGCTAAACCACACAATGCCTCACATTTGCATACACTTTGAACTATTTCATCAGTTTCGCATGGGACCCCCTTCCAGCCTGAGGTGGACACCAGCTACTCGTTGACTCGACAATTTTGCGAAATTAACCTCAGACTTGACGGCGGCCTCAGGTCACGTTGCAATTTGCCAGCGTTCACGTAAGCCACTTGGGTCAGCCCCACGCCAGCCCACTGCCCGCATCATTGGACAGTGGATGGGGCTGCTGACGTTGCGGCATTGGCATAAATTTAAAGTGACTCGAAGGAAGAAGAGGCGAGCACTGACAATAGCCGCAACTGTAGCGTCGCCAGCTAACTAATGATGCCCTAAATTGAATCTAATCATCATTAACAATTACACAGCTGCGGCGCTGGCTCGTGTGATTATCCCCAGTCAGAGTAGCTCACTCGACCATTAAGTCTAATCATATGCAAATAATTAAGCGCACTGACACAACCAACACGAGCCAGACACCCGGTCAGCCAATGAAATATTTCCCTTAGGTCCCATCGTGCAGTTGTCGCCAATACTTTTGTGCCCTCTGCTCCCACCTCCCAGCTCCCAGCTCCCACCTCTCAGTTCCCTGCTCAGTCTGCTCTCTGGCCTCCCCGCATTAACGTCAATGTGCGTGCCAGATAGACAGGCAGTCTGGATATGCACTGCTGTCCTGCTCTTCTGCACTGGTCTCCTGCTACATGTGAATTGTCGTCGTCAACGCTGTCGAGTGCCTGCTGATAATGCACACACTCGGTTCATAGGTGGCTAATAAATTTGAATATTAATTGTCAGAGTCTGTTCCTCTGGCAGTGCCGGTGCCTGTGCCTGTACCAATGCCTATGCCTATGCCTGTGGTTGCACTCGGAGATTAAAATGCGCCGCTGCAGAGACTTCCTTTGAGCTGGGGCAGTTTTCAAGGGTTCTAATTGCTTTGAACACTAAATTAGGTAATAGAGCCAAAGATCTAAATGAGACTGTGATTTCATAGTGTTACGTGTTTACTTAGATTATGCCTATTGTCCCTATATAACAGTTATATTGATTGGAAAAATCTGATTCAGATAAATGATTGACTAACGAAATATAAATAGATTTGTTATGAAACTGGTATATCTCAGATAATTTTATGAAATTCCCATCATTATGTCCGTCCGATTTATAAAGTAACTTTTTATACCCTGAACCCATTGAAAATGGGAAATCAGAGTATATTCATTTTGTTAAATGTATGTAACAGGCAGAAGAAGGCGTAGCAGACCCCATAAAGTATATATATTCTTGAGCAGGGTGACGATCTGAGTCGATTCAGCCATGTCCGTCTGACTGTCTGTCCGCATGCTTGAACGCGTTGATCTCTAAAGATATTAGAGCTAGAGACTTGAAATTGTTTTTGTAGGTCCGTATATTGCACGCGCAGATCGAGTTTTTTTAGTTATTAATTAAAAACCTTATCAAAAATTTGTTAAAAAATTATATTTCCGACATCTTTAGAGCTAGGGTTTTCAAATTTTAAATATAGATTCATATGTATTTTAAATTTCGATTTTGTTATTTTCCACCCCTACCCGAATCTAAACATCTAAACAAACTATAGTTCAAACATACGGACAGGAGGACGGACGAGCGGACGAACGGACAGACAGACGAACAGAGCTAAATCGACTCAGCTCGTCACCCTAATCAAGAATATGTATACTTTATGGGGTCTATCACGCCTCCTCTTGCCTGTTACATACATTTTAGCAAAACCATTATACCCCGATTTCGCATTTCAATGGGTTCCATAAAAGAAGGGGATCTTCTAATAGAACAGTCTCGACTAGAGCACTCTTACTTGTTTTGAGCTCTGCTTGCTTCGCTTTTGTACTTTGCCTCTAAGTAAGTCGCCGGTCCAGATGTACTCCTATGTATTTCACCGCTTCGCTGACTTAAATGGTGGAGGCATTGAGTGAGACTGTGGGACAGTTTCCGGGTCTGAGACAGAATGTTTGATTAGAGCATAAGCTTGCCCGATGGTGAACACTTGCGTCAGTCTGGCAGGCTGAGCACCTGCTCACAGCTGGACTCTGTCTGTGGTTTTCATTAAATAACAAATAAGATTATCCGTAGAATTCAAATCGGGAGCTTTTTTGATATTCAAGCAGATTTTTGCAAATAAGTCCAACGAATAACTTTATAAGCAATGGAATGGAAATAAATTACAAACATTTTCTTTTCACTTGCCGTTGTTCGGTAAAGTCATTTACTTACCACTAAAATGTCCCTTATGATTGCTTTTTTTGGCCGAAATTAATGTCTGCTTAAGTTAATAATTTAAATACGGATGTTACCCAAAGGAACAGCGCAGACAGAAGCAAAAAAGCGTCATTTAGTGGGAATTGCTTGACTGAAAGATACTCTGCAGTCCCTTAGACTCAGACTCAGAGAGAGAACAATTTGCTCTTACAATGTGGGATATTTATTATAAGATATGGATATTTTGACAACGAGATACTAAATGTAAAAACGGCTGGCAGATTTGCTTGATCGAACCGCAGTACACAGCTGCATGTTACTCATGTGCTCATACATTGTTCAATCACTTCTATTTCGCATTCATTTTGCAGTTAGAGAGATTGAAAAATTGAAAAATATGCCGCATTGCAATCAAAGAGCCAATCTCTACAAGCTTTCATATCCGAAAAACTGACCAATAAAAGAAGAAAGCCCTGGCATGCAAACCAGGATAAAGCTGTGGCCCGGTCTGGCGTCAATAACTGGGTGGCTGCCACGATTAATTTAACGCTCCACTGTGTCAAGCTGTTGCGGAACACTCGCGTACACTGGCCAAAATGAAAGAGCCGCAACCTGCATTCGGGTCTACTGCATTGGACGGCTGTCGGGGCAGTGTCTTTCGCTGCCTGACCAATATAACATTTTCCGTTTCCGTTGCGTTGCAAAAATGCTTCCTCGCCTTCGCCGTCTCCCACCAAACATTCTTGTGGGCACTTGTTTGCCCACAGCAGGCTGCAAAGTGGGCAAGAAGTGCATATGAGGCCTTCAAGGCTTGCTGCTAGCCAGTGAGAGCTGCTGGACTGCAGTCGAGATTCGATGCGATGACTACGAATGGCCGTTGCGGCGCTGCCAAATTAAAATGCGATTTAATAGCTAAATTACGCCCCACTATGTATGTATATCTGTATGTGTATCTGTCTGTCGACATTTCTGCTGCGTTAGGCAACTTTATGAGTCCCGCAAACTTCCTGCGCATCTCCACACCTCCCCTCTGCACCTCTTGACCCCACTGGCCAGGCTGATTGCACTGGACAGTGGTCACTGGGCAAGTGTAAGTATGGGATGGAAAGCTGCACATGCAGCAGAATTTTAAGCCACGTGGCCGTCGTTGGATGACCCAACGCTTTTGACTTTTAATTGCCGTATACGAAAGTCATATATTAATTGCATAATTGAATGCAGCCAACGTGCAATGGGCGAAAATTTGCTGCCTGGTTGAACACAATTGTTGCAAATAGCAACATAAATGAGGCTTCAATTGTTGCATGCAACATCGAATGAAGCCAATAAATCAATTTAAATCTCTTCCAAGTAAATCACGTAGTTCATTCATACTAAATACTGATGTGGAACAGCTTAATACTTCTTATCTAAGATGAAGATGAAGTTAAATTTTAATAGGCGGTAAATAGAAGTGTGCTACCGGAAATTGTTTCATCTCTACATGAGAAAACATATTTAGAAACCCATTGTTTTAACATCTCCTCCATAGATCGTCTTCATTCTGTAATTTAATAGAAATGTGTGGATGCATTTGCATGTATGTATTGTGCATGGTTTTTGTATATGTGCATAATTTGAAGCACATATACGCTTATTTAAGCGTAGAATAATTGGAATATCAGCTGTTTGCAGGATTTAAGGGATCTCCTAGTCGAGCAGTCTCGACTAGAGCACTCGTACGTGTTATACCCTGAACCCATTGAAAATGGGAAATCAGGGTATAATGGTTTTGTTAAAAGTATGTAACAGGCAGAAGGAGGCGTGGCAGACCCCATAAATTATATATATTCTTGATCAGCTAAAGACTTGAAATTTGAAACTGTAGGTCCGTATATTGCACGCGGAGATCAAGTTTATTTATTAAAATCGATAACTGCTCCCAATATTTTGTTATCGATAAAACCCTTATCGAAAGTCAGCTATAAAATTATATCTTCTACACCTCTGAAGATAGAGTCTCCAAATTTAAAATGTAGAATCATGTTAATTTTTAGGAATTTCGGTTTTTATCATATTTAACCCCCCACCCCTCAAAACACCCCCTTCCCTACAAGTTTGCAAAAACCGTATTTCAAATACTAGACACTTGTGCGTTAGCACATACACACATTTGAATGTTATAATATATATATATATATATATCAAGATTGTCCGTCTACAAAAAAAGTTATTGAACAATTAATTTCCCAAAGTAAGCCCACATGGCAGCCCATGCCTGTTTATACGTGCGTGCGTATGTGTGTATGTGTGTGTGTATGTGTAAGTAGAAATGAAGCGAAGAATTGAAATATTAGTTCCTGGAAGGGATCAGGGGATCTCGTAGTCGAGCAGTCTCGACTAGAGCACTCGTACTTGTTTTTACTTATAATTGATTGTTTAATAAGTAAGATAATATTTTGGGGATCTATTTGCTGTAGTTTCTAAAGTTGATATAAATTTACACATTAATCGTCGTTTTAAGTGATAGTAAATTGCATATTTCTACTCGCGTTATCGCAGCTCTAAAACAAGCCCGTCACTTCGCCCAGAAAAACAATCTGCACAACACTTGTAAAACTTGACAGGCGTGCAGCGGACAAGTTTTACGGGCAGCCCAGTCTCCTGGTGTGCCTCCCACAGATTGCAGAGTGGTGCAGATGCCGCCCACTGCAGCAATGCAACAGCAGCATCGTTGGACTCTTTGCAGCTCCTGCTCGTTGAGAGCCCCACCATCCAGCGATACACAAACATTTACAATTTATTGCACATTTGCCTACGAAATATCGTCCAATTCAGGGCAGCTCAGACACTTAATGGAGTATGCTGATGGGTGGCTACTCCATGCCACGTTGGGTCGCTTTTCGCTACGTGCCTCGAAGTGCTACGGTGGGTTGGTGGGCTGTTGGACTGTTGGCCTGATGTGCTGCGGTGGGTGTGACATTACAGCATGTTCCATTGCACATTTGATGAATTTATTGCAGTTTAGAATTTTTTGCCCAGTGTGCAGCAGTTGCAATTTTCCCAAAGACACATGAAACAGAACCCAACAAAAAATGGTAAACTGCACTACGTCCCCATGTTACCAAAACAAAACCAAAAAGAAAACAAGATTTAGAGTCTGCATACGAACGCTGAATACTAGATACCCTTTAACGCGTATTTTCAGATTATGCTCTATCAATTTCTTTGAAAAATTCAAATTCACAAATGAATCGAAAGTATCTTAATGAGTGATCGAAGAAACTGAATCGTTTTTGAGCGATGAGCTGTGTCTTTTAAGATCACTGAGCCAGTTCAATTGAAGTCATTTCCAGCTGAGTTTGTAAAACGCCTCGTCATGTAAAGATAACTATGCTTCTCCTGCACGTTTTCTATGGATGAAGCTGTCAAAATGAACGCTTAGAAACTTATTTATAGTTTGGCGTACACAATTTTCGAAGTCTGTGCCAAAAACTTGGCCCTTTGCCGGCAAGTGTGGGAGCATGAAATGAAGTTGAAGCGATATAGATAAGGATTATAAAGAATAGTCGAAGTGTCATATGGTGGCTGCGCTCAGCTGTCAACTCGAGTTTGCAACTACGCTGATTTAATTGGTTGATGTGAGTGCAAACTCTTTAAATTAAAGACACACACCGTACACTCCGTGTTCCTCTTTCAGTCTCTATCTGCTCCTTTCAGACTGATTAAATTGTCTTGTACAGTCGCAAGGTGCCTGAATCACCAGAACGCTCTAGCACGCCGTCGTCTGGTTAATTACCCACTGATTACAGCCAGCTGCAGTCGTTGGCGCTGGCCACTTGCTTTATAGTTGGCTAAGTGGTATTTACGTTTTAATTTAACGCTTCTTTTGGGTGTAAGGTAGTCAGAGGCGGCCAATTGGGTGCTTGGGCAATGCGCTTTCGGTTTCAAGAAATGCAATACAAAGGCGAAAAGCAAAAGCCAAAAAGCAAGCCGAATACCGAGGCTAAAAAGCTTTAAGGCACAAGTAAAGACGTTTCTCTCCTGGGTTACGGTCAAAGGGGCTGGACATTACCGTCTGTAATTGCTGTGGCTGCGGGCAAGTCCCGGACAGACAGACAGTGGGACAGGCAACTGTTGCCGTTGCCCCACTCGGAGTTGTCGACGTTGTCGCCCATTCAAGTGGTTTTTGATGACAAAATGAAAGGTAATTTTGCACAAATTCTCGCCACGATTTTGCCACAGCAGCAGGGTGTCCAGAACAAATGACAAGTTATGCCCGGAGCAGACGCTGAGTGTGAGCTATGAAATAGGCTTTGTGCTGATCGTTAATGCAAAAAAATTGGCTAGCCGGCAATTGGCCAACAAAAGGACGTTAAAAATGTGCAAAATTATAATGAAAGCGCTTTTCGGCAACCGGAAATTGTGGCTACATTAGAGATAAGTGCTTCAATGATGCCATGAAATGGCGAGAAACAGTTGGCTTAGCTTTCCTTAGCTCCTAGAAGAGCTGCCGTTGTCAAACAGCTTTAATCAATCCGAGCCCCCATTAAAGCACAGGCAAAACAAACAATGGCCAATGGCAATGCCTAACTGAGCATATAAACGATGGCGGGAGTATCTGTAACTGCATCCGCATTTGTATTTCTATATCTAGCTGGGGCTGTATCTGTAGCTGTATCTGTATCTGTATCTGTCTAACTGCGGATGTGTCTGTGTGTGGCGGTAAATCTTTATAAGCGCGAATAATTGGTTTCCTCATTTAATGCGAATGGTTCATGGACCATGCCAAGCGAGATGTAGCAGTGGGGCAGCAGGCTGGCGTTGCAATCGTTGTGTCGCCGTCAAAGAAAATGCTTCACAATAAACATCAGCTTTTTTTCGCTATGGCCCCGGTGGCTGCCCGGTCGGCTGTCAGAGCAAAAAGCAGGAGTCATAATATTGCAACAGCATTGGGATCACAGTCAAAGCTGGAGTCAGAGTTGAAGCCGCTGTCGGCTGCGACTTGGAGGAGCAAAAAGAAATTGCTGGAAAAAATTAATTGCATTTTCATTATGTTGACTGGCTGAGTTAGTCTGAGTCAAAGGGAGAGCGACAGCCAGCACCAGCAGCAGCAGCAGACAGACAAATGACGGGGATATAGGCACTTAGACATCTCTGATATGGGGCGGTTGGTTGCGCCAACTGATACATATTTCTTCTGACAGTACAAAATATATCAAAATTAAATGAATAAATCATATCCTATTAGGTGTTAATATCTTTTGACAACTATAAAGTATTACTGAGGTAGTACATAGTCCACAAGCTCGGCACTTGCATAAGCAACCCACTTTTAGTTGATACTAACAGCACTGCAGAAGAACAACGAATACTAAAAACCACGCGCATTTTGAGTGGATTTTCTTATCACAGCCTTATAAATTGATCTATAAAAATAAGTGAGGTGAAACAACAATAAGAAACGTTTCTTATCTCTCTATATGTGCAGCAGAAAATTGATTCCACCAGCGTGGTTATATAAACTTGGCTAGACCAAAATAATGAATCGATTGATAAGATCATATATATCACATGTTTCCATATATCTATCTATATAAAAATAATACATCTGATCAATTATTACTGATTTATTACTTATTATTATTAAAATTGTTCATCTTATCTGACCAATCTCTTTAGAGAGCAAAGTTCACACTCTGCTTTTTTAATAATCTAACTGAATTATATCCCATTTTGTGATACCAATCCCTTTTAGTGATTCAGCCACGCCCACTCAGATTACAATCATGCGAAATGCATGAGTCAAGCGCTGCGCTGATATGAAGCGAGTGCCGCAAAAGATAAATATATTTTTTTTTCATTATATTTACATAAGATACTTGAACTGAGGGCTTTACAGATACAAGATAGCGTTGCTTACTGTTGGACTTGAAGGTACGGCATCTTTGTTGAATAGCTGGCGAAAACGACGCTGACTGGTGCTTGTCGAAAGTAGAATAGAAGAATCTCACACTAAGTCAAATGGTACATGTGATAAGCCTGCTATTCTACTTGCCAATCCACACCGATTGAAAGGTATCAAGAATACACGTTTTGTTTGAAATCAAAACTCAACTCGCGACACTAGTTCGAGCTACGTCTAAAGCAATCACAAGTGACAATCTATATCAAAATATATATATATTTCTGTCAGTTGGTATACCACTATATATATGTATATAACACATAAGAGGAAGTCAAAACACGGCACAGAACCAAGCACTTCGGAGTTCAATAACGAAATAATGACATATTTTCATAGATATCGCTTTTTATATGATATGCCTTATCTGACGACGGTATTTTATTTACTTTACCTTTACTCAGGCAATATCTTTTTGACAGCACATGTGTGAGTGTGTTTGCGCGTGTGTGTGTTTGTATGTGAGTGTATGTGGAGTAGATAACTGGATTTGGATTGGCCGCTCTTATCGATAGTAGGAAACGTGGACACATACTGGAAAAGATATGACGACCTCATGACGAATATGCTATGAATAAATAGCGCCAAGTGTATAAAGCTAAGGCTCCAAATACATATGATGAATCGGGCCAACAGGTTATACATAAAGTAAAGGAAGTCTCTATACATATGTATATACATGAACATCGGATAAGGTGAATTTGACAAAAATTGGTAGCTCTCTCATCGATTTCATATCAACTGAAGACTACATCGTGGTCACTGAGCAAACACCAGTCGAGAGCGGCGTGAAAGGCCGTGAAATGCCTCGAGCATATTATTGATAAGCAGAAAAGAAAAACCCAAAAATCAAGCTATATCATTCGCTACATACATGTGTGTACATACTACATATGTACAAGTCGACGACTATATATACATTTTGGGTCGGTATCAATAAATGCTTCTACTGCGGCAGTTACCAGCAAACTGGGCGCGATAAGATATAGACATTACCTTTGATAAATGACAATCAGGTGAAGAGTTTAAGAAGGTGCACACAACATCGGACTATTCACTGCATGGGATAATCAAATATTGTAAATTCTAAATTTAAAAACTGATCGAGTTACCTTCTCACAATGCCTATAAGGCTAAGAGACATATTTTGATCAGATAAGACAACAAAATTGATAGCTAACTTCAATTGTTGGATTCTTCCTAGTGACTGCCTGATTAGGCAGTACTCTACTGAGAGTTTTCAATGAAATTTTTACATTTTTTTCGAGTGAAAATTGTTAAAGCTGACTACGTGATACTCTGTCTATTACACTTCACCAAGACATAGATTCAACACTTAATATTAATTTTTAAAAAAAATTTTGTTTTTTGTAATAGTCTTAATGGAAAGAGTCAGGTACTACTATTTCAGTAGTAGTAGTAGTACTTTAGTTCTCTAAAGAGACGAAAGAGTAGTTATCATCATTCTTCAAATATATTTATCTACGCAAACTAGCTGTGCAAACAATGTTTTCATATATTATATGTTGGTCAATCTCCAGTAAACTATCTGTAGCATGAATATGAGCATATGTTGCAAGGATGGTAACTGCTATTTGCCCTCAGTTTGTTTAGGATATCTACATCGTCTAAGCAGGGAATATCTAACAACACTCTCATCGAAATCAATGCAGATATAAAGAGACACAGCCTATAGATTAGTAAAATAGTTATATAGATGAGATAGCAGTATGACTATATCTATATCTAGGTCTCTACCCGATTGTATGCGTGAAAGAACATGTTAAGCAAATACGTTTCTGTAAACTGAGTCGAATGTGTGTCATCGTATATTTCAACAAAAAGAGGTGAGTAGTTCTTGCAACAGAGGCCTTAGAAACATAAACCTCATTTCTTGTCTTATCGATTTTATGTTGAGCTGTGTATTTCCGCCAGAGTCTTCAAGTAAACCAACTAACATTTATCGATATTATATAACGCGGCTCGACTAGCCCCGACGCTACAAATTTAAGTCGAAAAATACCAATTTGTTGCTTTGCCGAACGAAATAAGTCGCTGTATCTTATCTTGCTGCAAGACAGAAATATTTATTGATATGTATTACTTTGAGATTTTCTATACCTGCCAAACGGCAAACAAGCCAAAAGTTCGCATATAACCTTAACGGGTGATTTGTACTACCGTGGTAACTTCTTGGTGAAACAGTTGCTCCACTTAGTTTTACCTCTTTATCCTGAATTAAACCAGGCAATACTTACTGAGATTGGATAAAATCACTCATATATAAAATCTAATTATTTACTGATATATGTATTTCAGTATATATATATATATATATATATATATATATATATATATATATGTATTGGAGAGAGATAAAAGAGATAAATAAATAGAGATAGATATTATGAATAAATAAATCTGCTGATCTACAAGCAGGAATATTCAGCTGTACTACATGTATATATGGGGGTTGTTCTAGAAGAATGTCGATAATCAAAGAGAACGAACGGACGAATTAGTAATAAATTTGAGCTCATTTATTTTTCTGGACAACTTTGTTCGATTACAAAGACTATCTTTATGTGACTTTATTTATATAACCTGTGAAGTGTGGCGCCAGTCTAAATTTTACTGACACCAATTAAAAATTGGCCAGCTGGCATTCAATTTGTCATACTAGTTCCTTATCACATTGTATATAAAACCATTTTGCATTTTTAAGCCTTGGCCGTTGTCTGCTTAGCCTTAGACCCCCACATTCCATACTATGTCCAGAACTGTCGATATATGTTTCTCAAGAGACACAAATGGTCTAAGGGAACTTTCAGTTTGATTATATTACTGGCATTTTTCAATCAATAATGCAAAACTGAACGAGTCTAAGAAATACATTTAAATTCCACAAAGGGCAGGCCACAGACTCGCACAGCCAATGCAGAAGTCCTTTAGGGCCTTGCAGCACCCCAGCATATTTGCACGTAAGATTGATTAAAAAATACGTGTTGTGATTGCATAATGAATGCACAAATTTCGTTGTAAGCGCAGCGGGGCTTGATTGGGTGGGTTTCTGACAATTCTTAATGCTTGGAATGGGCTGAAATGTGAAAATGCAGGCGTGGAGATGCAAAGCGCACAATGCCAAACAAACTTTTCAGAGTAGTTTGGCAGGTGAGGCGAGAGCTGTTGAAAATCCATTGATAAAGAAATAATAATTTCCGCTCTTGTCGCCCACCAATGCACACAGTTTAAGATGATTTTCAATTTCCGGACTCATTCAAGCCAAAGAAAAAATATTCAGTTGCTGCAGTTTAAGTACAGGCGCACGTCGTGGCATAAGGTCGAGGACCGCTAAATGCCAAGCCGGGCGGTGGGGCCACGTGGGCCGCTGCCTAGGCAGATAACACCTGCGGCAGCCTGCAGCCAGCAATGAAAAATCGTTTAATGGCACCTTTCACACACTCCGGGCGCACTGCTAGAGTCGGAGCCAGGGACTGTTCGGGGTAGGCGGGACGGTCCGGGACAGCCTTTTGCAGTTATTTCAACTGTCAGTCTGTTTTGTCAGCAGGTCGGCAGGGCGCCACTTCTAGCTGCAGGCAGCAATTGCAACATTTTGCAGCCGCCATCTGAAATGGGAGCAGCCTGCAGCAATTCTTTTCTATAGAGCAGTCACATAGCCAACATCATTTGTCAAGCTCTGTGGCAATTAGATTTGCCCTATGACTATTGCTATTTCAATAGGCTCCCTGTGAATACTTGAATAGGATATGCCTGTCTCTAACACCCTATAAATAAAACAGTTTTTCATAATATTTAAACTTGTTCCCCAAGCGAAAAGAGTTCATTGGCCTTGTACTTTCCTGATTATCGTATTGAATGAATATATGCAAATTATGATTATTATTCATGGCGACTCGTAGCAAATAATAGATATCTCCCACAGGTAAATGATAAGACGGCCAACCTATATAAATGGATCACCGTTGGTGTCCACTAGAGATTAAGATTCTACAATTGTTGATTTCAAGTTCTATGCAGTTGCCCTCAGTGCACTAATCTTAATATTCATATTCAGTACAATCCATCCATCATATAAACATTTATAATAATAGAATTCAACTTCGATCTGTATCACAAGTCTGTTAGCCATCAATTATCCCCATTGTTCCAGAACAGAAATATGTCCATATTGCCCTCTTTTCTACCGAAATTTCAGTAATTATTTTTAAGCAAACACCCGGGTCACTTGACTGGGACTGTACGTCGTGTGTTTTAAAGACGGCGGCCACATTTATATACCTTTTCCATTTATATTATATGCGTTTGTTGACAAAGTTAGTTTAATATTGAGACATTTATAGCCCTGATAAGATATATAGCACTGCCAGTAAGTATATATACCATGTTGTCGCCGGACATATACTTGCATATATGTATATATGAATATATAGAAATACTTGTGTGTAGGGGTATTTGAGTGTTCCACTTTATACAAGTGATTTCGATTTATGATTAGAATTTGAGCATTGGAAAACAGCTTATGCAGCAAAGATAGTACAACGTCAATGGAAGTCTTTCTTGGACTTCTACTGAGCGCATGTAGTTTATGGGAAATCGCACTTGAGCTGAAACGAAAATGTCATAAATTTTGATATAGTTTTGTTTCGATTTAGCTTTGTTCATAATTTTATAATTATCCCTAAAAGTTATAACTACGATTGCACCTGATGGCAGTCGCTTCCATTTACCAACACCAAAATGCCAAAGTTTTAATCAATACCCAAAACCGCAACAAAGTCAACCAACCGCCACTGCAGCTAATAGACCAAGCCCACAGCCACAACCACAGCCACACCCACATAGGACGACAGCCGCAGCAGGGAGACCTTCACATGCCGCAGCACGTAGAGCTCGTTAGACATTTTCTTAAGCTAATATTTTCGCAGCGCACGGTCAACATGGACACGGACACGGGCTGCTGCCAGAAGGAGATTATTCAAATGATTGGAAATTATCATGTCCTTGCATCCATTTTCGGCTGCAAGTTGCCCATTGCCCATTGCCCGTTGCCCGTTGTCCGTTGCCCGTTGTCCATTGTCCTTTGGCCGTTGCCTATTGCCAGTTAACAGTGCAGCAGCTCCCGTGTGCAAACAACAAATTGCATTTGTCATCTGCTGCATAAATAACGAGATAATACCGTAACATAATAACTGTCAAGGGGGGTCGCCAAGGCTGGCTGAGAACTGCTTCATAGGTAATCCACCTTTCATTTGGTCTGGGTTGCACGTGTCTCCCGTTTGAGGTTTGCGTTGAAAATGCCGATGACAATGTGTGTGTGTTTGTGTGTGTAAGTGGTGGGTGTGTGCAAAATGCGAAATTTGTATCGTCGATTTGCATATTTAATCAAAATTAACATGACCGATAAAATCAATTACACATCCACACACACAGACATAACAGGAGGAAGACAAGAAGCAGTCGTCTGCAAGGTACTCACACACATCACTCTCACACACACATTTACACACACACATCAGCAGACTCGCAACTTGTCGAAAAACAATTGCATTAGAAAATGTCGTCATTCTCATTGTCATCCAGCTCGCTCTCATCTCTCCCGTATAGAGGACTTGTACAATTTTCGGTTCGTTTGGCTCTGAAATCCTTTTTGTAAAATCTATGACTATGTCGCTCTCAAACTGTGTAAGCTGCAGTGCCATCCGTGTACGTGTGTGTGTGTGTGTGTGTGCGTGTGTGTGTGTATATGTATTACTGCATTGTTTTAGACACTAATACGGCCAAGAGCTTATCCTGTCCAATGTGCTTAAATTGTTTCTTCCTGTCACACTGATTTTCTCCACTCGATTTATCCATTGCGCCTGTGCCTTTGGTGCCTCTTCTTCCTCTGCTCTGTGCAATCGAAATTTTATTATGCAGGCCTTAAATCGAAATAAATATGCAACTGCACCAATCTGATTCACAAATGTGTAATCTATTTAATTGTATTTACATACATTGAATTGCGTCAGTAACTGCGGACTCAATATAATTTACGCACTACGAGAGTCATTCACTTGCGTGAACGAAATAAAAGCTTCAACATCGAATATTCAAAAACCATAAGCATCTCCTGATGCATGTAGTCAAACTCTAGTAAAATACTTTAAAGCAGGTCAATTAGTTACGCAGACAGATTCCTAAACCTCATATACACCCAATATGTTTAACTCTTATATACAATTCGTAATAGTAAATAGAAATATAAGACTAAATTATTATCTGTCTCAAAAAAATGGGAACGAAAAAAGGTTTCCCACTGCATAAATACTTGTGAATCATTGGAGAGTCTTAACTGTGACTCAGTTGTACAATTTTTTATTTATAGCCACAAACAAAAAAACTTAAGAAGATATATATAGTATTTCCTGAAACCTATTTAGAAGTTTGATTACGAAAGCTCAAGTCCAAGTAATTTTTTATATATTTCTAAGTATTTGATCATCGGTTAAATAAAGATTTGTATGAACATTTTATTATTGATAATGCTGAAATACAATCGAAGAAGTTTGATCAGTAACATATTGCGCGTTTAAAAAGAATATATTTCGACACACGCATGTACATAAAAAAAAGTTTTAACAAATATTGATTGACCAATTATGATGCCAATATTAAGGGCTTGAAAATTTGATTTCAAATAAGATTTTGTTAGCAGCATCTCTGCAAGCTACTTCTGGATTCAAATGGACCTAATATATACGAGAGTCTGCTGTCTTCAATTTTCGGTTCATTTTTATATTGCATCAAATCTTCTATAAACACTTGACGAAAGTACATATGTCCATATGTATGTACATATGTTACATACATATGTCTGCGTCTATTAAATGCATGGCTAATCGGAATTCGATATATCACATATTGAAAGTGACGATTGTGTGATAAAATTACAGAAACTTGGCTATAATAAATTAAATATGTCTTGTAACTTGTAATGAACGCTTTAGATGCCTGTCTGCATCACTCAGGGCTTAGAAACAATATAAAATAAAATTTAAAATAAATAAATAAATTACAGTGATGTGCACCTCTTAAAGCTGATGTGCACCTCACCAGTACATTCCTTAAATTTAATTATGCTTTTATTGCCTTTATCTAGAAACGGGTCGCTTTATACGACTACATTAAAAAATACTGCCATTGAATTGAAGGTGAAGGTAGAGTTGATTTTTCCATTTAATATTTTCTCGCAGGCAAATTAACACCAATTGCAAAGGATTCAGAGGACCGGCAAACTGCTTAACTGTCAGGGGCTGCCCAAAAGGATATCAGCTGGGGAAGAGCAGGGCGGGGCGGGGAATGGCAGGGGTAAACGGACTTCATAAATTCGCATTGATTGCGTTCAATTAAAATTCAGTTATGCTCCGGCGGCGTTTGCCAGTTACAGGAATATTTTAATTAATTTTCACGCGTTCAGCACAAAATTTTCGTTAGCTGCCAAAGTAAATTTCGTGCGATTCTCAATCCTGTTGATGCTTTTGTTGTTGTTACTGCTGCTCTGTTCAATATTTCCATTTGGAATTTAGCATTTATGAGCATTTAAGCTGCTGACGGCAAAAATACACTTTTTTCAATCATTCCGATTTCTGTCACAAAAACTTTAATTATGACAACTTTTGCCCAAATCAGCAAATTTTCCAGCTATAAACATTGCAAAATCAGTATAGTATATCCAGTTCAACTCTAGAGTAACTAAGCTGGTCCTCTATCTCGAATGACCTTTTTAAAAATTAAAACAAAAATCTTAATTTAAGCTATAGTAAGTATATAGGAATTGAAGATCTCTCTTTAAAGTCGATTAAGACTTTCATGTGAATCGAAAAAAATGCAACGTATTCAAAAGCGCAAACCCCATCCTTTAAAGCCACAAAATACGATAACCTTTAAGTGCAGTCAGCCTCTCGATACAGTTGTCTGTGTTTCGTCTATGCCCTCTATCCAACTGTGCGCAGACATCAACATCAACAACATCATTATCATCATCATCCTCATCATCATCATCATCATCATCATCATCATCATCTTGTGGGTCTATAGATACTTTGTGTAGCATTTCAATTGACAAACATACTTCAGCTGGGAAGCTACACGAGCTTTAGAGTAAAAAAGCCGCACACGCTGCGATAAATAAACAACAAGCAAGCGGCGGCTACCCGCTCCCTGAACTATGAACCTGGCCCACACTCAAGTTTACGCAATGCCAATGCCAAAAGCCTTTCATCTACTTCAGTGCTCAAGTAGCAACAAAGTACACAAACAACTGCCTCGACAACAATAACAGTAACAACGACAGCGAATTCAAGTGTGATTTTCGAAAATGGCAAAAGTATGTTTTCCAAATCTGACTTTAGCGTCAAATATTCAAGGCTAAGCACAAGACTCTGCCGCAGCAGCGGCAGAAGAAAAAGAAGAAGAAGAAGAAGAAGCGTGCGACGTCAATTTGGCGTCTACTTTTTGGCTTCTTCGCTAGACAAGCTCCCTCTGAATTTCAATGTTGATTTTTCAAATTATTTGCCAAGGTTTTCAAAATGATGATGGCCCCGCACTCTCTGCCTTCGCGGAGTCCCCCTTTGGCCAATAGGCGTTGATGACTTGGTTGGTTTGTTTGCCTGCAAATATGCGCCAAATGGCTACATCCTCCCGTCAGCTGTCCCAGGCTGCTTTTGCAAAGCAGCTTCTGCTGTTTATCCTAAACTTTGTTCAGTTCGCTCTATTTGAATTTATAGTTCGGCAGCCTTGGTTTGACGGTTTCATATATCGTGCAACTAATAGGTTTTCTTTGCATAGACTTTGTTTTCCTCGCTGTTGTTCTTCGGGTAGTTGTTATTCTGAATTTTCTTACAGCTATTTCCATTCTTGTTGGCAGCTCTTATTTACTTGTGCTCTCTTTTTTGAAACGCCATCAATGGTTTCATTCAATAGTCGCGTAGAACTCTTTATGTGGACAACTTAATAAATTAATAACAAAATTAATAAATAATCGATTTCAAATGAATAGATAAAGTGAAGTGAAGTAATTCCTTTCCTTTTGAATATATTCTAATCTTCTACTCTCATTATTTAATTTCCATGTATATATTATATAGAACTATTAGTATTTTACTTGAAAAAAGGAAATTTTTGCCAATCCGAATACAAATATTTCGAAATATTTCCTTTAAGGTCAAATGCCACCAATTAAAAGCTATAACAAGTAAGAAAGCTCTAGTCGACACACACACTATGGGAAAGGAATTTTTAAATATGTAACTATTCTTCAGAAAACTTTCAGACCATGATAATAACACTAAAATTTGCGTATTTGCTAAAGTACAGTAGTATTAAGGGGTGGAATATTTCAAAAACCAAAATTCTATTAAATACACATGATCTATATTTCTAAAGATGTACGAGATATAACTGTATAGCTTCGATAAGTTTTTTAATTGATAACATGAAAACAAAAATTGTTATCGTCTTTTTTTTAACGTGATCTAAGCGTGCTATAACCAAAAATTTCAAGTTTCTAGCTCTTGTATTTTCTGAAATCGACGCCGGGGCCTTTGCTCATTTTGCGTTGCGAGAATCAGCACTTTTAAGCCATTTATTTTTCAAAAGTATTTTAAAAATTTATAAGGCTTTCAAAAAACCCAAACCGTTTGCCGACGCGTCGTCAATTCTACCTACTGCATGCAGCTGCGCGTAAATTTGTCCATTTTTAGTACATTTCTGCATTTTTATGCCGATTTTGGTTTAGTTTTCGCTCATGAAAAACCAATCGGAAAAAATCGGGCAGCCAATCTATTATCAAAATTTTAGAAGATATCTTCCTTTACACGTGCATATACCGATATTTCTTTCATTTCAATCGAAAAGTGAAACCAGCTTTGAATAGTCATAAAACCCCTGAGAATTCGTAAATATTATAAAAATTGGATTCTGTCCCAATTGTTATTTCCAATCATATGACATAAAAAATTCCAAATTCGGTGGCTATGGCGGCAAAGACCCTACTGTGCGACGCGTTCACATATACGGACAGACGGGCAGAGCTAAATTGATTCAGCTCGTTTTCCTGATCAAGAATATTTATACTATTTCTGCGACTCCTCTTTCTGCATGTCTGTTATACATATAACCATTATACCAGTATATAACCAGTATATAAAAACATATACTACAATATGCATAGCAATATTTACTGTAGGGGAAAAATTGATTTGAGCTTTTTTAACCATGGCGATCATTATATATAATTTCGTGTATTCGTGTGTTCGTGCAAATATGCAATATACAAATATGGAATTATACATTAATATCTATCTCTCTTTAATTACATGTATGGCTAATTAGTTTCAATATATTAAACTTTTTTTTAATTCGCCATTAATTAAGATCTTTCCCGCACTGGGAGGAGCAGCCGCTAATTAAAATATCCCCAAAAGTATGCAACGCTCCACTGCTTCCGCAACTGCAGTGTTTTTTTCGGGAGAGGTGGGGCAGCCTTTTACGCCGTGACTAATTCATGCAAAGTTGGCTTTCAACTGCAGTTGAAAAAAAGCCACAAAAACTGTTATGAAATTCATTTAAAGTTGACGTTAAAAAGTCGCCGAAAAAATAGAGATGACAAAAAAATGGGATGCGGGAAACAAAAGTTTTGTTCTCGTAACAAGGCAGAGGCAGCCAAAGTTGGCCGTTGATGAACTGCGACATGGACGTGGACACATATAGACAGCTGTCCCGTTCCGTTCAGGCCCTCCGTCTCAACACCAGTCAATTTAAGCGGCTTAGAAGCCGGCCTTTGGTCAGTATAGAAATTGTGAATACGCTGCGTATGCGCTATATTTGTAAATTTATTTTTGTTTTGGCTCGTAATCAAATTTACATATTTGGGCTACTGAAATTAATTATAATACCGCCACACACCCACAAATCCAGCATTGAGATATAATGCCAGAGAGCGAGACAGATAGAGGGAGACAGAGAGAGAGAGAGAGAGAGAGAAAGAGAAAGTGTGGGAGCTGGGATGTATGTAGTGTGAGTGAGGGAAATGCTATGAATACGAATTTTGGCTTTGGCTTTGGCTTTGCGGCTCAGAGCCATCTCCGCCTCATTCTCTGACTGAATGTGTTGGTAATTTCATTTGGCCATTTCGTTTGCTTCCGCCACACACACCCCTTCGCACACACACACATGGCAAAACTCATTTCATGGGTCACAGGGTACAATCATATGAGAGGGCAACTGAGCAACAGAAAAAACCTGGCCAAAAATTGATTATGGCGAAGGCTGCAACGCCCGAGGCCCGAGGGTCGAAGTAGATGGCGAACCGAGTAACTATCATCAAAATCCTATTAGTTGGCCTTGCACAAGGAATAGAATGAAGCTTTGTCCTTGTCCAGTTGCCTGCGTTTTGTCAGCGTTTATTTGCCAAATTAATTCCCAAAAAGGTAAGCCAAACTTGCGATTTGAAACAATCAGCGCTGTCAAGGTAGAAGCCCTCTACTCACACCCTTTTTACAGCCCCTCTTCACACATACACACACACACACACACGTATACAAAAAATAGTCCTTTTGTCCTTTTTGGTCTGCTGCTGTTGCAACTGTTGTTTGCCCAACGGGCAGAAGACGCCACCTGGGCTGTAGCACACAATTTGTGACAATTCCTTTTTGTGGATTAATATTTGCTCTGGTTCTGTCCCTGGCCAACACCAGAGCCCGGCCGGGTGGATTCTCTATCCCTTTTGCTACCGCCATCACTGTTCGCTTAACTTCACTCGGGCATCCTGACCGGTTGCGCTTTTCCTATCCTCTGTTCCTTTCGTTAGTTTCTATTTGTTTCTACACTTCATTTAAATTAACATGCGCATATTTTTTAATAGTCCTGCCAACAAGTGTGGCCAAAAATGCACAAATCTGCTGAAGGCGCCTCGACAGGATGTTTTGAACAAAGGGTTGCTATTTTGATTTGAGTCCCAAGATAATTATTTTTAATGCTGCGCTCATTGTTTTAGAACTTTATAATACTTGGGCTCTCCTGCTCAGTGTTGTCAAATTATTGTTCAAATTAGCAAAAAGTAGAAAACTCGTCCTATGCCAAAAGGGATAGTCTTTATAAACTGTTTGAACCTTTTACACTTACAGAAATTCATGATAAGCTGCACTTGTCTTTAACTAAGACTAAGTCTTCATTTTATCTAATATATCCGATTAACCTATTCAAAGACATTCGATTTGAAGCACCTGATCATGATCCCAATATCGCTTAAAAATCGTTACTATAAACAACATTCTGAGATAAAACAAACGATTCTTATAATTTATTCTTTATCATTATTATTATTCTCGTCATTATTATACTTATACCCTGAACCCACTGAAAATGGGAATTCAGGGTATAATGTTTTTGTGAAAAAGTATGTAACAGGCAGAAGGAGGCATGTCAGACCCCATAAAGTATATATATTCTTGACGACGAGCTGAATTAATCAAGCCATGTCCGTCTGTCCGTCCGTCCGTCCGTCCATTTGAACGCAGAGATCTCCTAAACTACAAATGCTAGAGACTTGAAATCTTACACTTATACTCGTGTATACAATACGCGGTACGAGTTTATCATATTTTTCGATAACTTATTCCATTTCCTTTTTATCGATAATAATCGAAAATCGGACATGGTTTTTTAAGCCTAATTTGAACACTGTTAGACCTAGAGATTTCAGATTTACTGTGTAGATTTATGTGATAAAGACAAAGATTTTGTCATTTACAGATTTTGGATACCACACCCCCTTCGCCACAAATTTGAAAAAAAATAATATATATCAAGTACTAGAAACTTGTGCTTTAGCATATACACACATTTGAATGTTATTATCACGTTCTGAAAGTTTGATAAAGATAGCCCCACTACAAAAAGATTTATTCAACAAATAAATTCTCATAGCATAGCCCACACGGCAGACCAAGCGCAGTAACTGGTCACTGCGCAGTTAGCAGTGTGCGTGTTTATGCGTTCGTATGGATGCATGCGTATGGATGTAGAATGATTGAAATATCAGTACTTTGTAGGGGTCAGGGTATCTCCTAGTCGAGCAGTCTCGACTAGAGCCCTCTTACTTGTTAAATTAGAAAAATCAAACAAATTTCTAATAAGTATATGAACATTATATTATAGTAGGTACAGAAAAAAAGAGCTCTAAATTCAAGTTTAGATAGATTTATATCTAAACTTGAATTTAAGGTTTTTTTCTTCTCTCAATTTAAAAGAAGCTATTCTTGGCTTATACTTGCCACTGACTCACAATTGTAAGACTCGGCAATATAATTCGCAATTAGCTATAAAATGGATTTTGAATCGATTTGAAAATAAATAAATAGCTATACAGAAAACTTGTATTTTATTTTGAATGCAACTTTCCAAGCCATCCGACTCAAAGTAGTTTCATTTGAAGGATGGAATAAGATGCACAATGATTTCCTCTTTTTAACTAGAGCAGAACACTTTCAAATCTTATATAAAGTTTTTTAAATTTATTTTTGTATCTTACTTTCTTTGAAGTTTGTTGATTTGACTTGAGTTGTGTGTGGCGTAGCTACGGAGCTTATTAAAATATAAACAGACCTACAGAAATATTTATATTACCCTAAACATCATTTTCCTACATAGGTCTCCACTTAACTAACAGAGATTCGTCATTCGGCAAATAATAAAATTAATTTATTATTGCAATTCATAAAAAACATTTTAATCAAAAATAAGTATGAGTGCTCTAGTCGAGACTGCTCGACTAGGAGATACCCTGAACCCTGCAAAGTACTGATATTCCCATCATTCTACACTTTACAGTTACCACGCCTCCTTCTGCCTGTTACATACATTTTCACAAAAACATTATACCCTGGATTCCCATTTTCAATGGGTTCAGGGTATAATAAATATATATATTTAAAGTCATTTATATATTTTTCCTTTAGAAAATGAATATATTTCGTCGAGTCATTCTAACAAAATATTTAATTTTCGTAATTGGCCCCCAAAATAAATGTGCTCTCCACTTTGGGGTAATTGAAAAGTGCGCTTAGCAGCGAACGCAGTAAGAAATACTTAAGCAGGACAAATGTGGGCGGTGGCATATATGTATATCCATTGAAAAGTAAATAAGAGTACGAGCAATGCAGTCGAAGATAAGAGATATCGAAATTTTGCTTTACCCGAGTGCATAGAACTTGAAACAGTCACGAAGAAGAATATTTCGTGGACTGGAAAGTCAGAGCTACTTCCACTCAGTGCTGCCAGAATTTTGTGAGCAAAAATTGCTAGAATTTCAAAAAAAAGTTGCTAAAATTGCTAAAAACCTTATGAAAATTGCTAAAAAAAATTGCTAAATTAGTTTTTAAATTAAATATATATATTAAAGATGTTAAATTATCTTTTATTTATGAAATAATACTGATAATGTATTCAAATTGTTTTAACACATTTTCCTCGTCGTTGCTTGCGTATTTTGAACTGACGCTTATTTTTGCCAAGCAATTTTTTGGCAAAACATAATTGAAGCAGCATTTGGCAGGCAATTTGTTTGTTTTAGTACACGCACCCATCGCAGTAATATGTTTTTTAGTGGCAGCGTGGTGGCGCACATCATACAGCTTTGCGCCAACAGTGCACTTGCAATAGGCGCAATAGGCTCTGGTTTGGTGTGTGGCATCCTTACGTTAAATTCGCCGCTCAACCACACGTCGCGAAATTTTTGTGTATACGTTTTTGGCATGTTTGATATAACTTTTAATTACGATGACAAAACAGTATATAATCAATTCAAAGCTTGTCGCACAAATGTTAATCGATCTCGATCACTTTCGATATAGTTGTGAACTATTGTTCACAACTATTGAACTATTGTTCACAACTATTGAACTATTGTTTTCAACTTATGAACTATTGTTCACAAACTCATGCGATCAATCGATGATATTATGATTTTAAAGAAGTTGAGCACTTTTTATTATGATAACATCATAATAAAAAGTGCTCAACTTCTTATCACAAAAATTGCTAGAAATAGCAAAAAAAATTTTGGAAATTGCCATATTTGTGGCTAATAGCAATTGAAAAAAAAAATAGCAAACTCAAATTAAAAATTGCTAGATCTAGCAATTTAATTGCTAAAATGGCAGCACTGCTTCCACTGGCAAGACTTACAGCTGAAAAATAATAAATAACATGGTCGAAAATGACTCTTTGCTCTTTCGCCTTTACAAGTGGTGCAAGTGGCACAAGCGGCACACTATGCCCGATTAGATGAGGGCTGGTGGCTATGACATCTATCCTGATATATTGCGGAGCATACATGAAACTCCTTTTTGTGTACATCGCACAATGTCTGACAAAGTTGGCGTCGTTTGTTTTTCGACCGCCTTGTGCTGCTTTCTGGTCAGTTTTCTCGGTGTATACACTAAGACGCCACTTGAAGGACACTAATGCGCCTACCGCACAGCAGGAAGGAGTTTTGTTTAAAAAAACGCAGTTGCCTTGTTTAAGTCTGTAATGCATACTGATACGGACTACTATCTTGTATATATGGTCAAACGACATAGAAAATTTGTATGAGAATATTCTACTTGAATTTCGATCGTATCTTACTGTGTAATAAGCTTATCTATTTGAGAAACTAAACCAGGATTTTTCCCGTTTTTTCCTTTAAGACTCTTGTCACTTAGATCCCAAAATAGTCGGCAAAACCTTTAATATAATATAAACTGAAATACTTTTATACTGAATCAAAATGAAAAAGTTCCGGCTCTTTGACATTTATGTTGGGTACTTGCAGATTTAACACCGCTGTTGAAGCTAAAATCCTAGCTCCCTGAATGTGTAATGCAAGTCAGCCTGAGTCCGTACATAACTTTTATTATTTATTTATTAATATCTATTTATTTTTATACCCTGAAGCCCTATCCGCCCTGATCGTCTGCTAAACTAAAAATTTTGTTTGTAGATCATGTTTGTTTCGATAACTATACCCACTTCCATTTTATCGATTTAAAACGTAATAAAAATTCAGTTATTAAATTGAAACTCGTATGTACCTCTTTGCAGCTGGCGTCTCCAAAATTTTATTGTATTTTGAATATTTTCGAAATGAGTATAAAGGCTTCGTACAATGTCCGTCGACAACGCAAACCAATCCGCCTCTAAATACTTCAAGCATAGGTTCCCTCGTCTAATAAAGTGTTAAGATTATCCCAATCGACCCACTAGGGGCTTGATAAATTAAGAAATGAAAATTTCTGCATATCAGAAACTCAGTTATTCAAAGTGCCAGAGACCTGAAATTTGAAATATATACTTCTACTAACAATCCAAAACCAAAAAGCAACTCGGGGAAAACTGTAACTTTTTCAATTTCAGATCTAGAACTCAAGACCGTTACAATCACAAAAGATAAAGTCTTAAGAAGTCTGCAAAAATGCTGCTTTGAATGTCCAGATCAAAAACAGTACAAGATATACACTTTCCGATTTGCCTTACACCCAACTGGTACATAATAATCATTCATTATTTTACAAAAACTATAGAAGAAGCCATCTTTTCAGATTGGCCAAGTTCTCTAAGATAAGTTTTTGTTTCGTTGGTGCCATTGAAGTCATACTTAAAATTTGATATAATTAGTCAACAATTTTTGGACAGTAGTTATACAAGGATAACAATGACGACCGCTAACATTTTGCTCTAGTCAATCAGACTTTCTGATATTGGACTTATTGAAGTTAATCATACGACATGTCAGACTTTGATGAGTCGGCGCAACGAAACGAGCTAGCACCAAATGGGCGACTCATATAATGTTGCTGTACCTCGAGATCCGGATGGCAGCTAGAAGAGAGGAAGCAATTACCTAGCTTGGCCTCTAGTCCCTCTTGGGCGGCAGCATGTGCACAGGTCCTGGCAATCTTGTAGAGATTCTCATACTTTTGCTGCAAGGTAAGTAAGCTTGATTTTCCAGGCCCTTCGTAGAAATCCTTGGCCGTGAATTTGCAAAAGTCAATTAGCCCCAGTATATCAGAAATATATTCCGCATTAGTTTTGCCCTTCCCTTCGATTGCTGGAGTACTGATCTGGTTAGCATTAGTAGCTATTTTCTCATCCCCACTTTCAGAATCTGTAACAACAGTATCAAAACCGTCCAGATCGTGAAACTTTATGTACATTTCAATCAGGTTGAAGCGCTCTGGCTCGGTGAGTCTGCCCTCGACCACCTCAATATAGCTCTTGAACACATCTGTGCTAAACTGGTATATGGCCGAGAGGTTGAGTACCTTCTTAGCGTGGTTCTTGAGGTCGCGGGAGATATGCTCGATCAACGTCGAGTTATTCAGTGTGTGCGCGCATTGGAATAGACGCAGCAGCTCGTCCGTGTCGAACATTTCCTTGCGGTATAGGAGATGTCGCACACAGTCCTCCTTGATGGACTCCACCAGGTACTTGTTGCCGAACTCGGCTAGCTTCACAAGTGTGTCGAAGTCGTAGACTTCAAGCCTCTCGTCATCATAGCCGTACACGTATTCGCGAAACTTCTCGAACACCTTTGGCTCCACATCGTTCAGCTTCACCTCTCCGCTAGTGGACTCATTATAGTTGCCATAGAGCATGCGATCAAACACCTCAGAGGCGCAGCTTAAGATCAGCTTGTGGCACGCAAACACCTTGTTTCCTTCCGTTGTTTCAATAATAAATCTGCAGTCTGCGTGACGATTGGTACGCAAAATGTCGGTCAGAGAATCGCGCATCCTTCAGTTGGGGAAAATTCACAAGAAATGTATCTACGATTGAGGAGATCTGTAGTACTTACCATGTTGTAATCATTTTTTCGTAATATTTCAGTTTGTCTTGGAAAAAAAATAGAAGTAGCTTGCTCAGATATCGTATCTCAAATAATTTACCTGATGTTGCAGCCAACAAACTTATTTCATTTGATCTATTTAAATATGTTTGCTTTGTTTTTATTCCCGCTTACAAAATGAAATAAACACTCATTTTGAGTGTCTATCTGTCCGGTTGTTCATCGATTATGAACAGACTTGACGTTTGCAATATTTATGTGAATCCCAGCTGACGAAGTTATTATTATTTATATTATGCAGATACGCAAATTTTCTGCGTGGGAAATTAGTTTAAATTGGAAGTTGTTTTAACTATAAGTAGCAATCATTCATCGACAGCAAGAGCAGCCACAACAATTTATTTTTCGCAAAGTGCTGCGCGCGGCTAAGGAATGACTAAGCAAATCAAAATTCCAACAGCAAAGACCGCACTACATGCACAAAAATAAAATAAAGTGCATAAAAGTATCAATAAAGATGCTACTGAAGTAGAGTAAATCCTTACCAAAACAAAAGTGCATGTCCCTCTAATAATGGTGCTTAAATGCACAGTACAGAAATTTTACCCTATTTTCAAGGAAATACATTGCATTCAATAGTCTAAAGAAAATAAGTAAGAACGTAGCAATCGGACTGCACAATACTCATTCACAGCCCAAACGCTGCTAGATCAATATCTAATTTATTTTGAACTATCAATCTGAGTATTTGTTCCCGATTTCAAGTAGAATATTCAGAAGTGATTCGCCACGCCCCTAGACATGTCATTTTTCGTCAATCCCTAGAGCTTTAGAAGCTCAGCCTAAAAAAAGCGAAAATTACTGGGTATTTTTTAGTATGCCACGCCCCCAAAGAGTCGTACAAATTATTTTTGGGTCATCAATTGAGAAGGTTTCCAGTAACTTACAATTTTGAAGTTTCTACCTCTAATACCTTAAACATAAGCTTTTACGGCTTGCCAAGCCTCCACTGGGCGTTGTTTAATCCGCTGTATTATTTTAGTCGCTGGCTTTCAAACTAAGTATATATTCCAAGCTTCAAGTCTCTAGCATTAATAATGCGTAAGATATATAAGGATTTATATAAATATATTCCACATTAGTTTTGCCCTTTCCTTCGATTGCCGATCTGCCATATTTTTATACCCTGAGCCCATTGAAAATGTAAATCAGGGCATAATGGTTTTGTTAAAAGTATGTAACAGACAGAAGGAGGCGTGGCAGACCCCATAAAGTATATATATTCTTGATCAGGACGACGATTTAAGTCGATTTAGCCCTGTCCGTCTGTCTGTCTGTCAGTCTGTCCGTATGTTTGAACGTGTCGATCTCAAGAGAATTGAAATTTGAAACTGTAGGTCTGTTTATTGCACGCGCAGATCAAGTTTATTTCTAAAATCGATAAGTGCTCCCGTTTTTTTGTTATCGATAAAAAACCTTATCTAAAATCAGTTTAAAATTATATCTCCCACATCTTTAGAGCTAGAGTCTTTAAATTTTAAACGTAGACTCATATGTTATTTATAGATTTTCAATTTTTGTTATAGTTTATCCTCAACCGCCCAAAACTCCCCCTCCCCTACAAGCTTGCAAAAAGCGTATTTGTTCTTTGGCACATACTCACATTTTTAATGTTATTATCACTGTCTAAAAGTTTTATGAAGATTGTTCGTCAACAAAAAATTATTAAGCAAATATGTTCCCATAGTAAGCCCACACTGCAGCCCATTCCTGCTTATACGTGCGTGCCTATGTGTGTATGTGTGTATGTATGTGTGCATGTCTTGCCGAACACACACACATGCACACATGCGCACGCACTCATAAGCAGGCATGGGCTGCAGTGTGGGCTTACAATGGGATAGTCATTCCAGTCTCCAATAACAGTATTTAAATTATTAAAAAAATATCGGTTATTGTCGAAAAAATACATGGTATGAGTCTTTAAAAAAAATTTGATAAACTTGTACTGCGTATGGTATACACAAGTATACATGTCAACATGTTTCAAGTCTCTAGCTCTTATATCTTCTGAACTCTCGGCGTTCATACGGACAGTTGGACAGACGGTCATGGGTATATCGACGCAATTCTTGGCCCTGATATACTTTATGGGATCTGCCACACCTGTTACATACAATTCAACATAAACATTAAACTCTGATTTCCCATTTTCTGGGTATGATAAAACTAAGCATTTGATCAACATATAGATGGGCTGAGAGCAAAACGTAAGCTTTATAATTACATTTGGTATATTCTTAATGTGTATTTATAAGCTCTATATTATTATAAGATTTTTAAATTGCTTAGATACTGAAAACATAATTTAATCGAGTTAAATAATCAAGTTCATAATCGACAAATTCAAAAATATATATTTTTTTCTAATTTGTTGGATGTTTTTCAATGAACACTGTAAATATTTATATTCGAATCGAAAAGTGGCAGCAAGACATAACTTATATTCCGAAAACCCTCAATAGCCAGCTTAAATAATCTTATTCCGATAACCGAAACCAATTAATAACACTAAGACCTCGAAGTACTTGCACTATGTTTATTTGGGTTTCGGCTTCGTTTTACCATAGAGCTGGTCCGGAGAGGGAATGTCGCTGACAAAGTAGTTTGCCGGTATGAAGTGGAAAATCTTTTTCAGAACATCGAGCAGAATATCCTCGATGGTCTGCGTGATAACCGTGTATAGAGCATCTGCCAGCATTCGCCAGTTGTCGTTAAAGAACTTGTTGGTGCTGTCCTCTGGAATAGGCTCAATTTGTTGGTAGAGATATGCAGAGAAGCGAGGGAGCTTCCGGTTACTCACCCAATTGCTTGTTGCCGTTGAACAGATTAGAGAAGTACGACTTCAAGCCATCCATTTTGAAGTCCACGCGGCAGTTGGTCACATTGTAAAATGTAAAGCCGCCTTTTGAGTACAGTCGTGTCTTGGTGTGCATGGTGACAGTCATGTTATCTGCATAGGGACACATGCCAGTGGACAGAAGTGAATATCTTTAAACAACTCTTACCTGCGTCTAAAAAGACCTGACCACGCCCATTTAGAGGTATTAGCAAAATTCGCCCAAATAAACTATAGTCTCCTTGAAGCTTCATTACCGGCAACGTGAATGTGGTCTTCCAGCTGTAGTCCTTTTTGAAAACCCTGCAGTGGAAATGAAGTAATATAGAGAAGTTTATATATGTATGCTATTTACAGTTCGACTTACAAGCTCTCTAGCACTTTTGTGTGACCGAATCCGAAAATCTTTATGTTGGCCAGCTCGACTTTTAGATTGATCGCATTGCTGTTACCCTGGGATATTCGTATGCGGCTCAAGTGGAATGGATCAAAGCTTTTAATACTTGTCAAACCCGGAATTCCTGTAATATTCAGTTAGATACCCCAACGTGTCTATATCAGCGACTTACCATCGTTTAGCTTATCGAAGAGCTGTTGTATGCTTTGTGTGGAGCAATTGACGAAATTCTTATCGGCTATTTTACATTCTTTGATGTAATCTGCTGCGGTTCGATTAAAATTGAGGTTTTGATTTCAGTTGAGTTGAATTTCAAAATAAAAAGACACAAATAAATGCAGAGAAACAGATCCGGTTTAGTGGTGCAATATTTGGCAATAAACCATTAAGTGGGTTAGTTACATGGCGTGCCGGCCTAGCCAGCACTAAATGATTTGTCATGTATATTAAAATTGAATTAAAAGCAAGCGCTGCACTCTGCAATGCAGTCTCCAGCCTCAGCTCATCAAAGCTTGAGATGAGTGATAAGCTTGATAAGTAAGCACATAATCCACTTGACACTTACGCGGCTCAGTCAGAAATGGATCGTCGCCCCGAGCGAAGCGAATGAGCAATACCAGAAGCACAGCGCGTCGTATAAGTTCGCTCATCTTGGTCTCAAACAAGATCTTTTTATGATCTGCAGCTCTGTTTTCCTAGCGACTGACCTCACCAAGCAATGAATGAAAACTAAGTTGCACGCGTGGAAAATGTTTAACAAATTTCAAAAATATTGTGTCTCACTTTCGTTGCTGCTGCTTATGAAAAACTTGATTTGAGCGGTTTGCGAAATTACGCAATGTCTTCGACTCGACAGTTGGCCAAAACGCTCACAAGAGAGAACAGACGCTGTTCAGTTTAGTTGGCACTATTATTTCATCATCGATTTTCTTGTGTTTTCTTGTTTTTCGGTGGGGAAATAAGTCGATGCCAATAAAAATTCGCAAGTGTACGCAAAATGTTGTCACTAGCTTGGTTACCGATTGAATTGCGACATCAGTAACAAGCAATTAATTCTTTAGCGAAAAATTTGATTGTCTGTTCGGGCTTGAACTTCATGTATTGAAACATTTTAAAATATATTAAGCTGTAATATGGAAACATTCCTAAATCATAAAAAAGTAAAAAATTTATTGCGCCAATTTTAAATGGAATTGCATTCATATTTAGCCAATAAGGTTTCATAAAATCTTGGTCCTTAAACCTAAATTGCTTGATAAAATGTCACTATAGAAACCAGTATATTTTTACATACATTTTTTTTTACAATTTGCGAAAATAAATGAAATCGAATATTTGTTAAATATAGTTATGTATATATGCATGCGATTTGCAAAATTTTTTATTTTTAATATAATATATCAATATTATAAAATAAATCCCATTTTCAAATGGCTAGGAGAATAACAGGAAAGCTTTAGCCTAGACAGCTTCGCTTATTTTCTGCATACACAAGAATCAACACATACACACACACCCGTACACATACGCACGCATGGGCTGCGATGTGAGCTTACTTTGGAAACTTTTCTTGAAGATGAAGTAACTACATAAAATTGTCAGATCGTGAGAATAACATTAAAATTTATGTATTTGATAAAGCACAAGTCTCTAGTATTTGAAATACGTGTTTTACAAATTTTGAAGGAAAGGGGTGGATTTGGGGCCAGTATCAAACAAATAACAGAATCGGAAAGTTTATAAAATGCTCTTAAATACATATATCCATGGAGACACTAGCTTAAAGAACGTAAAAAATAAAATTTAATAACTGATTTTATGAAAGGGTTTTAAGTCGATAACATTAAAACAAAAATAGTTATCGTTTTTTAAACAAACTTCATCTGCGCCTGCTATACACAGACATACGGACAGACGGACGAATAGACAGACAGACGGACAGAGCTAATCGACTCAGCTCGTCGCTCTGATCAAAAATATATATACTTTATAGAGTCTGCCACGCCTCCTTCTGCCTGTTACATACATTATTATATGCAAAAAACAAAACTTGCGCACACACATACACACACGCGTATAAGCAGGCATGGGCTGCCATTTGGGCTTACTTTGGGAACTTAATTGTTTAATAACTTTTTTTGTAGACAGACAATCTTGATAAAACTTTCAGACCTTGATTATAATATTAAAATGTATGTATTTGTACTTGTAGAGAAAGAGAGTTTTGAGGGGTGGGGGGTGGGGTTTAGAAATACACATAAATCTACGTTTCAAATTTGGAGACTCTAGCTCTAAAGATGTAAGAAATAAATTTTTTTAACTGGTTTTTTATAAGGGCTTTAATCGATAACAAAAAAAACGGAAGCAGTTATCGATTTTTGGAAATAAATTTGATCTGCGCGTGCAATACATGGACCTACAGTTTCAAATTTCAAGTCTCTAGCTCTTACATCTCCTGAGATCGACGCGTTCAAACATACGGACAGACAGATGGACAGGCAGACAGACGGACAGGGCTAAATTGGACGCCTCCTTCTGTCTGTTACATACTTTTAACAAAACCATTATACCATTATTGATTTCCCATTTTCAATGGGTTCAGGGTATAAAAAAGGAAATCTCAGGGAGTAAACCTTTTTGTGTAGAATTTATATGATAGTTTGAAGCATCTATTTTAAACTCTTTCCAGCTCCATTGTTTGGCTAAAATAATGATCTGCATTCGCGCTATTGATAAAGTCTTAAGCGTACATTAATTTGACTTAACACTTGAGAAAGTCGCAAAATTCAGCATCTATATCACGGACAATAAGTTTTGCTTTAGATTAAAAATCGCTGGCGATTTCAAAACAAATTTTTTTTGTATAAAGGGGAAATTAGCTTTTATATATTTTTGACATTTTCGACTTAGCGAGGGAGAAATTATCACGACTCGTCTTTATATAAGTATTGCAAATGTCAAGATTAATATTGACGGACAACCAGACAGGTAGACAGATGGGTGCCGAATACAAATTTCATTTTGCGAACGGGTATAAAAACACATGATCAAATGAAATTATTTTGATGGCTGCAGCATCGGAAAAATTATTTGAGATACGATATCTGAGCAAGCTACTTCTATTTTTTCTCAAAACAAACATAAATATTACGAACAAAAATGATTACAACATGGTAAGTACTACAGATCTCCTCAATCGTAGATACATTTCTTGTGAATTTTCCCCAACTGAAGGATGCGCGATTCTCTGACCGACATTTTGCGTACCAATCGTCACGCAGACTGCAGATTTATTATTGAAACAACGGAAGGAAACAAGGTGTTTGCGTGCCACAAGCTGATCTTAAGCTGCGCCTCTGAGGTGTTTGATCGCATGCTCTATGGCAACTATAATGAGTCCACTAGCGGAGAGGTAAAGCTGAACGATGTGGAGCCAAAGGTGTTCGAGAAGTTTCGCGAATACGTGTACGGCTATGATGACGAGAGGCTTGAAGTCTACGACTTCGACACACTTGTGAAGCTAGCCGAGTTCGGCAACAAGTACCTGGTGGAGTCCATCAAGGAGGACTGTGTGCGACATCTCCTATACCGCAAGGAAATGTTCGACACGGACGAGCTGCTGCGTCTATTCCAATGCGCGCACACACTGAATAACTCGACGTTGATCGAGCATATCTCCCGCGACCTCAAGAACCACGCTAAGAAGGTACTCAACCTC
Organism: Drosophila hamatofila; assembly: GCA_035045345.1. Lineage (NCBI taxonomy): Eukaryota > Metazoa > Arthropoda > Insecta > Diptera > Drosophilidae > Drosophila > Drosophila hamatofila. The sequence goes on from JAWNPA010000001.1 coordinate 2,409,585, forward strand.
TCGGCCATATACCAGTTTAGCACAGATGTGTTCAAGAGCTATATTGAGGTGGTCGAGGGCAGACTCACCGAGCCAGAGCGCTTCAACCTGATTGAAATGTACATAAAGTTTCACGATCTGGACGGTTTTGATACTGTTGTTACAGACTCTGAAAGTGGGGATGAGAAAATAGCTACTAATGCTAACCAGATCAGTACTCCAGCAATCGAAGGGAAGGGCAAAACTAATGCGGAATATATTTCTGATATACTGGGGCTAATTGACTTTTGCAAATTCACGGCCAAGGATTTCTACGAAGGGCCTGGAAAATCAAGCTTACTTACCTTGCAGCAAAAGTATGAGAATCTTTACAAGATTGCCAGGATCTGTTCACATGCTGCCGCCCAGGAAGGACTAGACTACCTATATACATTTGGTGCTAGCTCGAGTCGCCGCGTCGACTCATTAAAGCCTGATATGTCGTTTGATTAACTTAAATTATTTTAATTTCAGAAAAGAGTACCATACAGAAGGTGTCTCTGATTAACTAGATCTGTTCTTATATTACTTTGTTACTTTCTATAAAATGGGAAATCAGGGTATAATGGTTTTGTTAAAAGTATGTAACAGACAGAAGGAGGCGTGGCAGACCCCATAAAGTATATATATTTTTCATCAGGGCGACGATTTAAGTCGACTTAGCCCTGTCCGTCTGTCTGCCTGTCTGTCCGTCTGTCCGTATGTATGAGCGCGTTGATCTCAGAAGATATAAGAGCTAGAGACTTGAAATTTTGTTTCGTAGGTCCGTATATAAAGCGCGCATATCAAGTTTGTTTCTAAAAATCGATAACTGCTCCCTATATTTTGTTATCGATTAAAAACCTTATCGAAAACCAGTTCAAAAATTATATTTCATACATCTGTAGAGCTAGTTTCCAAATTTAAAATTTTGATTTATATGTATTTTTAAGAATTTCGGCTTTTGTCATATTTCATCCCCACCCTTCTAGGCACTCCCTTCCCTACAAGTTTGCAAAAAGCGTATTTCAAGTACTAGAGACTTGTCCTTTGCACATACCCACATTTTAATGTTATTATCACTGTCTAAAAGTTTTATGAAGATGGTCTACAAAAAAAGATATTAAGCAAAAAAGTTCCCATAGTGCGCCCACACAGCAGTTCATGCCTGCTTATACGTGTGTGCGTATGTGTGTATGTGTATGTGCATGCTTTGTTTCATTCATGAGCAGAAAAGAAGCGAAGACTAACTAAAATTGAAATATCAGTTCCTCGAAGCGTTCAAGGGATCTCGTAGTCGAGCAGTCTCGACTAATGCTTTCTTACTTATTTTTATACCCTGAACCCATTGAAAATAGGAAACGAGACGAGTTGATTTAGCCCTGTCCGTCTGTCTGTCCGTCTGTCCGTCCGTATGTCCTTATGTATAAACGCGTCGATATCAGAAGACATAAGAGCTAGAGACTTGAAATTTATTTTCGTAGGTTTTGGGTATAGTGAGCGCGCATATCAAGCTTTTTTTTTTTAAATCGATAACTGCTCTCGTTATTTTATTATCGATTAAAAACCTTATCGGAAACCAGTTAAAGAGTTATATCTCCTACATCTTTGGAGCTAGAGTCTTCAAACTTGAAATGTAGATTTATATGTATTTGTAAGAATTTCGGTTTTTGTCATATTTTACCCCATACCCCTCAAAACAATCCCTCCCCACAAGTTTGCAAAAATCGTATTTCAAGTACTAAAGATTTGTGCGTTGGCACACACACATTTAAATGTTATAATCACGGTCTGAAAGTTTTATCAAGATTGTCTGTCTACAAAGAAAGTTATTAATCAAATAAGTTAGCATAGTAAGCCCACACTGCAACCCATGCCTGTTTATACGTGCGTGTGTATGTGTGTATGTGTCTATGTGTGTATGTGTGTATGGATGTGTATGTAGAAATGAAGCGCCGAATTATTGAAATATTAGTTCCTGGAAGGGTTCAGGGGATCTCGTAGTCGAGCAGTCTCGACTAGAGCTTTCTTGCTTGTTTTATTTTATTTAGTAGAACAAATTTTATATAATGAATTCGTACTTAAAACGGATTCAGGGGTATACAAATAGAGCTGTAAACATGGAAAGTAGAGCTACAGAATAATGGAAGTTGGGTGTTGGCGAAGGTTAACCGCAAACATTGCAAAGCCAAAGTCGTGTGTTTAAATTAATTGCCGCAAACATGCCCAAACTCCAAATATGCTGATTTATATATATTTCATACCCTGTAGCCAAAAAGCAAAGGGAGGCTAGCCTAAATACATCACATCCAATATCAAAGAATAACTATCTATATTGAGTATAGTGCTAAGAGTAACTCGGGTTTAATATTATAATATTGTTCAAAAATATGCCTATATGTTTTAAAATCATTTTCGTTTCATAGAACAGCCCTATCACATCGGGCTCTCAAATTATTCCAGCTGAAAGTTTGTGACTTTTCTTCTCCTTGCTTTCTGGTTTCAGATTCAGACTCAAGTAAAACACATCATAATCTTTGGAAAACCAATTAATTCATGGTTACTAAATTCCGTACATTTATAAATTAGTCGAGGGTTATTTTTAGTAATATTGAAATTGTTAGTTATAAGTATAGATATAATACAAAGCTCATTTAAAATTAACTCCTTTTCTCAAGTACCGAGCTGTAATATCAATGCTAGGTATCTCATAGTCGGTAAGTTCTGTCAGATTGTTTTTGTTTTGCGCATTGTCCTTTTTTTGCGCATTGCCTTTTTGAAGTCTGCCAATAATTTGTGAATGCAGCGGCTGCTGATGTAGATGCTTACGCTCTTACCGCTGCTACCGTTATTATAGTTGTGTTGCTGTTTTAACAGCACCGCATTTAAAGCATTTGACGCAGTTGCGACCATTACAAATGTCCAGCAATAATTTAAAAATTTAAGTTACGAATCGTTCCCTTCTTTTGTCTACTTTTATAAATAAAATATATATTTAGTCAGTAGAGTAGAATTTAAAAAAATTGGTGAATTTAGCTGTCTCCGAACTAATCAATCCATCAGTCATTCAGCTAATATGAAATAAACCTAATCGATATATATCTATATGTTCATATCTAGTCAGATAAGCCACTCCTTTCGAACCGATTCGAAATGCGTGATCTCCGTGAGTTCGGACTCCTCTTGTACACATGAAAGCAATGAGACGAAAACCAAGCCTAATAAAAAATAAACTATTTAGGAGCAGCTGTAATACACTGCATATTTATATATATATACTTTAATACAAAGACTATACACATAATAGAAATAAGACTCTTGCTGTTGCTGGAAGAATTTATGAGGCTAACCTTTTGGAAATAGTTAAGTTTTTTTATTATTCAATATATCTTGAAATCCTTAAATCGAATCTATATTGAGAATGGATTGCCAATAAAGGCATACCATTTTGAGTTTCTTCATATTAGATATTGAACAATAAAATTAAAGTATTAAGCTTTCCTTTGTGGTGATATCATGGCAACATAAACATAGACTAACCAAAAAGAATACAACCTATTTTCACTCTGCCTTAATACAGTTAGGGAAAATTCCCAAATTCAAATAGCTAGCATCACAAAGACATCAAAATATACTTTTATAAGCAAGTTAATCTAACTATAACCTGACTGCGCAGATCGATATGAAATCAATTCAAAAGAAACTAATAAAAACAAAATAGATCAGCAATACAGATACCAACCCAATGAAAAAATCGAAATGCTCTCGCGTAACTTTCATCGATAAAAAGAAAACTTGTACAGTACGAGCAGAATGTTTTTGTACGTGCTTTTACATGGACAGTAGGGCCAAAATGTAGTTAAATGTATTTCAATATTCACAACGAATGCTGTTTAATATTTGCAGAGGCTGCCAACGTAGAGAGACTATATATTTTACACGTACCATGATTGTTTTTCAAAAGACCAAACTAATGATAGGCGCCGCATCTCTAAAATTCCGACTTGGTGGCATTTTGTTAACATATGAAAAATCTGAAAACTTTGTTTCGTAAGCTTTTTTAGCAACTATAGGTAATGCATTTATAATGGTTTCTGTAGGTACATTAGTATGGGAACACTTGATCCAATTATTACTTGATCATATATATTGCTAATAACGTATAAAGAAAGTAGATTAATGCATTGCTAATGTTTGCTCTTAATCGATTATAGCCTAATCGTATGCATCATTTTGAATCTATGAAAATATATTTCATGATAAAAAAAAATTGCGAAATATCTGCAAAAGTAAATTCTGAATTTCTTTAATTTGTTACTTTAACATAAAATATTTGTGTTAAGAGTCCTTCTAGTATCTTATATTGTACTTGTACTACGAGTGATATCTCCTTTTGAGTGACAAAATTGAAATATGTACATATATTATCTATGAAATACCTATGGATGCACGTAATTAGATCAGTGCCTTTTTTGAGCCATGGCCATTAATTATGTATTTAATTATATTGTCCACTCAACGTTATGGTCCAATTAATTACAAAATAATTTCAAATTAAATCATGTCATTGCAAAACGGTAAATGCATTTTTGTGGATTACAAAAACAAAACCACACACACGTACAGGCAATTGCCCGATAAAAGTTCATGAACTTTAAAGCCGAAATAATAAAAATGTATGGCCAAATAATTGCAATCTCATTAGGACAACCCCGAGAGCAGGACATGGACATGACACCAGTGCGATCCCGGCCAATTTGCAATTTGCAATGGCAACGGCATTCCTGGGATGCGTGAATATAAGTATACGCATTTTGTAAAATATTTAACAATAATTGAGCGTAAAATAATCGCACAAAATGGGCCTCGTACATCGAAAAAGGCCTCGCCGGGCAGCGAACTCCCAACTGTCCGCCATTCGGTCCCCAGTTGCAGTGCGCGTTAATTGCAGCGATTTTGTTGCCGCTGTTCCTGCTACATTGCATCGCATCGCTTCGCACACGGACACGGATTGCGGCGACAATTGTAATTAAATAGACACCACACACATGGCAGACGCTCTTTTCACCTACCCCTCCGAAAAATATTATGCTGCAATCGACAGTGGCAGCGGTCAGACATGGGCAGATGCTGTAATGCAGCTCCATGAGATATCTCTGGAGTCTTGTAGCACTATTTTGTAGGAACTGTGGAGTGAAAACGAAACTGTCGTTAAATAATTATGAGCTGGTTTGGTGTAATTACAGACAAATGAAAGCTATGAAATCTTTTTATTTTATTTTATAGGGCAAAACCATATTTAATTTTTTATAAAATTGAAATAATAATAAAACAATAATATTTTATACATATATAATATTTTGTATTTTTTTTTATTTTATTTTATTTTATTTGATTAACTCGTATTTGTAATTCGATTTATGAATGAGTACACCAGAAGACATGCTTTTTTGTATCAATATACACGGAACTGTTGAGATTTGCGCCGTGGAACTATATATAAATATTTCAAAATACAGAAGAAAATACAATTCCTTGTTTGGTGGTGAATCAGTTGAATATTTGTGGTATTTAAATATTTATTTATTTTTTTTGCAGGCCAATTGGAATAAGCTATTTGGCGCACTTTTATTAACAAGCAGAGTGCGCAGTGGAAGCGTGCTGGGCCCATAACCCAGAGATCCGAGGGTCGAAACCTTGCTCTGCTATCTATCTGTGCAAAATGCTTTTTGAACTTCACATCATTAGTGCATTTATTTGTACCCAACCCTCTTTTTAAATTTTTGCTTGTTATGCAAATTAAGTAAATTAATGAAATATTCGATATTTTAGATACAACATTAATCAATGTAATTCAAAGAATTAATAATAGTTAGACATATTGGTTAAAGTTGTAAATATATAATAAAATATAATAAATATAATATGTAATGAATAAAATATATTAAATAAAATATATAGTTAGTTTATTAGCATACTCTTAGGGGTACAAATAATTTAATAGCGCGCTTTTATTATTGCCTGATAATTTAAAAGTGAGCCTAAAAGTACGCAATATATACGTGAAATATTTTAATATGATACAAAATAATGATTTTAAAATAATACCTACGTATTTTAATATCATATACTGACATTCTAAAATAAATAAAATTATAAATCAACAATAACAATTAAGACTAAAACAATAGTAAATGTGTATTACTGAGATTCGAACCTTCGACCTGACTACATTGTTAAATGTGTTCACATTAGCTTCGGACAAAATCGCTGGCATCAGCAGAGTGGCGCAGTGGAAGCGTGCTGGGCCCATAACCCAGAGGTCCGAGGATCGAAACCTTGCTCTGCTATGTGGGTTCTAAACAATTTTTTTATTTTTACTTTATATTTTTATACCAATGCAATTCATTCCAAAAAAATCGGACATCTCGCCCATAGTGCACTGGAAAGTGGCCATGCAGCACACGCTTTGATTTTCCATTTGAAATTATAGTTTTGTTCATTTACTAAAAGTAATTGAGTTGTTGTTTTTTGCATTAATTTTCTATGTGCAGCGTGTGCATAGATAAGGTGTGTGTGTATTTTCTTTTTTTTTTTTTTCATTTTACATATTAGAATAATTTCAACGAGCGTATTTGTGGTAAAAAGCGTTTTTTTGTGAGTTACAACAGAGAGGTGAACAAGTTGAGCAGTAATCAACATAGATAAATCTATTTAATCGACCCGGATATAGATTTTGTTGTTGTTGTATTTAAAATTGGTTATTGAAGCGTGATACTAAAATTAGTCTTGCGTGGAGGAGTGATTAGGGTTTATCTACCTGTCTCGGCGATTATAGTAATTGTTTGCGTAATTTGTTGACAATAACCCAAGTAAACAAACGTTTTGAAAAGAAAGTCAAACAATCAAAGAAATCCCATCGTAATAAGAATTTCACCCACTTCCGCTTTAAGCCAACCAAGCCAAGACCGCCCCGCAGCGTTCGCTGCGTCGTTTTACAGGATTTTATTTACACCTACTGCCAAAATGTTTACACTTCAACAGACAGCGCAGGACGAAGCTGCGCAATATGTAAACCTACGGAATGCCCATGGCGGCGCCTCGAACAATTGAAAGTGGATTTCCGGCTTAAAAATTGCTTAAAAGGTAAAGAGCAGAGCAGAGCAAAAGCAAGCGAAGGCATTTCAAAGCAGACAAATGCTAAAACTCATAAAACCAACCTGAAGGTGTCGAAAAAAAAGAAATGCTAACGGCCTGCATAATACGCAGCTTCGGCGAGGGTGAAACTCGGCACCTGAGGACTTGGGCGGGGCTAGGGCTTGTCATAGCGCAAATTTATGTAAAAATTTGTAGCAATTGCAATAAGTTCGGTGCCCAGCAGCCAAATTCACAGGAACAAATAAATTTTCAAATGCTGGGCGAATTTTTATGCGCATTTTAAGTGTTGCCTGATGCAGAAATGCTTTTAGGTTATTAAGTCTTTAAAATGAATTTCAGAGGGTTTTCAAAAAAGACAGAAATAGAAGCTCTTAGATCAGAGAGGGAGAGTAACGGAGGTAGAGAGATAGAGAGAGAGAGAGAGAGAGTGAACTACAGTTTTCAATTAACTTAAATACGAGCATATTTTAAATGCAAAATGGCATTAAAAACTTTACGAAAAACTGATTACAGTTTGCCCACAAGTATTTACCAAGCACTCCATGAGTCTGATTGTGAATCTGTTGGCAGTGCAGTGCCAAGCCAATAATATACAAAACGTCTTAAGCAATGTACAAAGTGGAGTGCAAGTCTAGGCTACAAGCCCCCGCCCGACCTTAGACTCCGGCTCCACGAGCAAAGACTGTCAAAATTAGCTTGCAGCTGGCAACGCCTCGGAGTGCAAATATTGAGCTGAGTCAAGGCAGACGGAGCCCAGGCATCCCAATCCCACCCAGCCTGGGCCGGGCCGGGTTGGGCTTTTGGGAGAAACAGCAACCAACAGTTGCTGGCAGACAACATTTCATTTCATCAAAATTTCGACTCGCTTATTCCGTAGCTGGAATTTTTCTCACTGCCAACTGTTATTTTTGGCAATTTGTTTGTTTGCCAATTGTCTGCCGGTTATGCTTATCCTTTTTTGTTGGCCAGCCTGATGTAATAAGATTTCATTTCTCTGACTTTCCTGTCTTTTTATGCCAATTAACATAATATTTGTAAGTGGATTTTCATACTTGAGCGGAATCCGAATGAGAAAAACTTTAATGTTGCTTTAGAGAAACTTCGCAAAGCCATTGAACTCGTCACTGGAATCAAAATTCGTGGGCTATCATAGCTACAGCGATAAGATATATGTAGTATATATGTATATGTGTAGCAGATGTTTATATTATTTGAAATTGTAAGTGTCGATGTACAGCGAACGAGTTTGACTATAAACGGAGCTAACACCCTTTCGCCTTTCTCATTGCTTTTCCCGCCCCAAGCCATTTGCATTTGCCAGCACTTCAATTATGTGACAAAAATTATTATGCTAACATCACATGCCGTGCGATTGCTATTGCGATTGCGATTTCGACTGCAGATACAGTCTGCGACACGCTGAAAGAAGCTTGAACAGTATGCAAATGAAAAAGACTCGGGCAGTGATAAGCCACAGAACCGAGCCACTGCCACTGCCGCAGCCACAGCCATGTCGGGCCTCGAGGTTACGGTCTTTAGCATCAGATCCGCATTAAAATGGAAGAAGTGTAGCCGAAAATTGAACACTTAGAACTGCTGCTGCTTAGCTGCGTTTTGCCAATCATTTCAAAAATTATGATCCAATCATAACACTCGGCAATAGCAGTTCAATAAACTCATCATAACTGGGCGGGGCTCTCAATAAATCAGTTACTGGCTAACATAATTGTTAATGTCACTGCATCAAGCTCTTCACTTATTCTTACAGGTGCTGCCCCTGCCAGTCACGTGCCTTATAAAAATATATGCAGATAGAATATCTCAAGTCCACCCAATTTGTATGTATAACCCACATTTTGCTGTTTATTCAATTTGTGCTTGTCCCCCACTTATTTGCTTATAAATCCACTTCGAGCTGTGTCCCTCTGATCCGGTTCTCTCAAGTATTCTCCATTTAGTTTTGCTTTTGCTTAAGCTCACATTATTTATATTTGGGAATTCCAATTGGGATTTTATTTAATCGCCATTTATAGACGGATTCAGGCACAGATGCCCTGTTCGCAAGCTAAGCTGAGCATATTGGTTTCGTTTAACATCAGTGCATGTGCCTTAATTTTATTTTAGGATCAGATGAGCATGGCAAATTTGAAAAGATTTAATAAATTTCTTCATAAAAGATCAACTTACATTCAACTATGGCACCTGACATAATTGAAGTATGTAAAACCATCACGTTGCAAAATTATTTTTCATCTTATTTATAGCTCATAGCTCTATATCATGCAAATAGAGTAATACGCAGTCGAATTCATGCTTTGTTGCTCTTGATCGTATGTGAGATGAATTTAATGGTCATAGAGAATCGAACTGCTCCACTTTTAATGCTGATTTAACGATTCATTTATAAAACTATCTATGTTTCAATAAATAGATCAGGAATACCTGCAACAGCAATTCTTATATAATATAAAGTTCCATGCGATTATCATGAGCTGGGATTGTTTGGTCAACTTTTCGTTTTGCTATAAGAATAAATTAATTAAAGTCAGTGAAATGCCAGTAACAAATGGAAGTCAAATAAGACTGAAGTTGAGAATGCTTAACTTATAGATACTCAGCTCAATTTTATGAAAGCATAAGTCGAGCATTCTTATTCTCTTTTATTTGATTTTCATTTGTTACTGGCATTTACTGGCATTTATAGCAAAACGAAGAATCTCAAAAGTGAAGCTTCGAGAGTTCAGTATACTATGTATAAGCTAAGCTTTATAGAAAATGGATCAAGCATAATATTAAAACAATCAATTATCAATCAATTATCAATCAAAAACGACATTTCAATTTGGATTATTTATTTTTTGATTATTTTGGAGCTGTTGCATACATCAAGCCTATATACCCTTACAAAGTCAATTTCAGTCGTGTACTGGGTATATAAAAAATAAACATTTTCAAATAACAAATTTAATTTGGACAAGTTAAGCCTCCATAAATGACATCATTTGGTTAACCAATTATACAATCTGATTTTTTTTTTGATGTCCTTGTGCCGCAGAATGAAATGAGAGCTTCAAGGATGAGTAGAAAATGAAATACTAAAAATATTTAAATTTATGTATTTATATGAAATGAAAATATACATATTACTTTGAGATACTATCAGTCTCCATATAGATGATCTACAACATAAACTAATAGGATGGTAAAATGAGAGATAAATAATCGAAAACATAATAAATTCATTTTAGCCATAAAGTATTTACTTATATATGGCCCAAGTGCTCTGAATATATGTACAGATGTAGAATCGTTCTACGAATTTCTTTCTCTATTGTGTTACACATTTCGTGATCAAAGCATGCCAACTACTGAAATAATAATAAAACGTCAAGGCAACTTCAACTGCGAGACAAACGCAAATTCCGGCCAAACTACTAGATCATTACTATGGATCAGAGGCAAATGCCGCCCATCCATTATTCAAGCTAAGGCCTCGACAACTGTATTGCCCGCAATTAAAATGAACTTTGATATACAAAAGAAATAATACATATACATATATAGTGTGTGCGCATGTTTGTATGGGAATTCGTAATTTTCTAAGTTATTGCACTCTTCGAAGCCTTTGCAACAATTTATAGCCGTCTTTATGCGGTTACCCGTGAGCTTAGATAGATTTATATATTTTTTCGCTCTGCCGACTGCTGACTCACGAGACTTAACGTGACATTACTGCTGTCAACGACTTTTGGTTTAAAACGATGTGCAGCGCATCCTTAATTACACCGAGTATAGAACCTAGCCATGGCGACCCTTCTGTCGCCCTCGCCTCGCCAACACGCAGCAGACTCAACTGGGTGTTTTTGCTTCTTTTCTGAAATGAATTCAACAAAAATTTGCAAAGAAAGAGGGAAAAGCCGTCAGCTATTCGCAAGTTTTTATTATGTTTTGCAACGAGTCGGCAAAGTTTACGAGAATTTCTTTATATCTAGCTCGTAGGCTCCATTACGTGGCCTGCCTAATAACAATGTAATGCTGCATGAATAATGAGGAGCTCTCGAGATCAGATACTGGCTAACTGCATTAGTTAATAAGAAATCTTGTCGGCTGTATCTATAGAGAAAACAAGATGCCGCTAACCCTATAATTTATATGCTCCTAACGATATCAGTCCAATCAACACACGAGTGCTTCAAACCCCCAACCCCAACCCCAGCCCCAGCCCAGCACACATGACATGCTGCTACAATCGCTCTAAATCATTGTCGTCTGTTTCTCATCGGGGCACATCATCACCGCCGTCTTGGCCCGTGGCTACGTCTCCGCCTCCGCGGCCGCGTCCGCCTTCGTCTTCCTAGTCGTCTACCGTCGACGGTGGCTATTATCAGCGTCATCAATTCGCTGCCTGCAGACAGCTTGTCACCGTCGGGTAAACATGCGAATTTCGCAGTCGAGCAGGCAAACACGTGACAACGGAGGTGACTCTGTTCCCGCAGCATTCAGCATTCGGCTGATGAACTGGCTGGTGAGGACAACGCGTCCGACTACCCAATGACGATGACGCCTCAGAGCCGACAATGACGTCAATTGTGCGACAAAAGCCATTTTGCATACTAAAATCGAGCAAACAGCGCACTCAGCAGACAGAGACGGCGATAGCGATAGCGGCTCGGGCAGAACTGAAAGGTAATGTACACATATTGCATGATGACTATAATTTAAATTGAAGTACGAAGTGTTGACAAATTTATAGCATTCAAGACACCTTTATTGAGCGTTAACACATAAGAGCACACCCACACAATACAACATTCAAGCTCACACTGTCCTCTCTCTCCCACTCTCTCTCGCTCCCGCTGTCGCTCTCACATGTCTATGTCTCTCTTAGCCCATACTAAAAAGCTTAAGATTGTTGAAGCCCTTCGACTTATCGATGCGTCCATAGAACGAGCCCTTGAATATCATCTGATTCTTAGGCTTCGATAGACGTAGAACTAATTTGAAGTTGGTCTCTGGCAGAAAGCTGGGCAGCAGCTCTTCATCCACAGCATACTCGTGCAGCGAGTAGGTGCCTCTTTGTATGGGGCATTCCTTGAAAAGCTTTCCATATCGCTGCATATCCTGGTATATGGATCGTGCCAGTGGATCCACGTTGCGCTCTTTCAACATCTTGCAAAGGTCGACACTTCTGCTGATAAGGTTGGTATAGTTACCCGGTTCCGTCTCCAACAAAAAACTGGCCGTTACATTCACATCGTCGATCATCTCCAAGGTGTTGACAACGACACTAAGCGAACTTTTGCTATTGTTTTGCAATTCCATTTTCACATCCACAAGCTTGGCATTGACTTCGTATTCGAAACGCACAATAACAATCTTGAAGGAGCGCTGGAAGTAGAAGAGAGGAAAAGAAGTGCAATTTATGAAAAACCAGATCGTACGATCAAAACATTTTCTTTAAGACCAACAGCCCCATATGTTAGATCATAAGATCACAGCTTTTCAATCATAGGCTGTAGTTCCTACAACCTACCCAGCCATGAGCCACAGGATAGCTTAGTACTAGCATAAGTGCCAATGCAAGAAATCGTAGGCTTAACTCTGCACCCATCTTGTTTCAATTATTAACTGGCAATTTTATTCAATTAAACATTAGTCATATTATAGGAGTGTTAAGGGGTCAGGCATCAGTGGAGACCAAATTACTTTGGCCATTACGGAATCAGATAGAAATCCTCATTGTCATGGCAAACAGAGTCAACTAATTGTTTTTTGGTATGCTTAAAACTTTTAACCACGTAAATAATTGTATTCTAAAATTATTCAGGCGTTTAAATTCAAGCCTTATTTTCGATAGCATCGATTCAAAATTATTCTTGCAATTTTGTTAATGATTACCTAGCACTATAAATACCTGGGTTTTCACTGAGGACTGGCAGACATCGTAAATCATCATGTGGATGAACAGCGTGCTTGTGGTGCAAGTCCTTCTGGCGCTCTTCTCCGGCAGTTTGGCCGAGGTAAGTGCATACGCTATACAATCGCCTTCAGACTGTTCCTTATCAGCTCACATTGTATTGGCCAGAAAATGATGCGGCCCAAGTTCAAGGAGATCAAGGTGTGGAGCGAGGAAAAAATGGTCAGCCACAAATTCCTCTACGATAACTCGGATCCGCATTTGAACATGTCCATGGAGGTGCACCAGCCGCTGCATGATGTCGACTTACACTTGGAGGTGCGCATAACTAACAAAGTGGACCCTTACTACACAAGCACTCTGAATACCACCCTGAATATTTGCCGTATCCTCGGCTTTGCCAACCAATCGCCAGTGGGTCGCTTTGTGCACGGGTTCATTCGCGAATACGGCAATATCATTGACACCTGCCCGATACCGAAGGTGAGTCCTAGCTTTGCGCTCTGGCTTTCGTGCAATCTACATTAGCGTCTTCTAGGGAAGATACAAATTTCGTCACTTACGCTTTAAACGCAAATTACAGGGCTCCTACTACATCAACAAGTTCTGGTGGCCAGAGGATCCAACCACGGCCATTCTACCGGAAGTAGAATTCGATATCCATTTTGAGGCCCATCTCTTGGATGCCAGCAAGAAGCGAACTCTCATCATGAACGACCACATTGCTGGCGAGTTTGTTGTCCAAGATGTCGACAATCTGAAGCCTGGCATATTCGCCATGTTGCCCAAGACGACCTAAGCCGATTCCACACTGCTGCTATTTAACTACATAGTTTCCGTATCTATCCTGCACTTTCAATGTTTCAATGGTATTCTTTAACGTATCTAACCGTTTTCTTCCTAAATGTAGTAACGAGCAATATATTTGCCAATCAGCGCAAACAAAATCATTCAAATATTTTCATTTACATTAGGAATCTTTCTTTTTTCCAAATTGAAGGGAACGCAGAGTGCAAAGTGCAGAGTGCAGAGTAGTGGACCCAACGAAATTCCCTTCTAGAACTTCGATAATTACATTTTCAGGGCAGCTCTGTTTTTCGAATACGAAAATATAAACGTGAACGCAATTGCTTTCAAATTAGCAGGGTTTGTCACTCGCGGAATATCTATCATGTCATCTGTCATAAAATTGTTCATATTTTTCAGCACGCAAATTTAGCATATTTTTTGCAAATTTCACAAATTGAATTAAAATGCCCCGTCGAATGGGCCATCACGGCATAGACGGCGACAACAAAAATTAATATTCAATATATTTGCAATGAAATGTTTTCGACTCGCGTCGTGCTTATTGTATTCACTCTGACAGTTTGCGAATTTTAAAAGCACGCCTGACTGCTATGTTCCAGTCGCTTTGATTTCGTGAGCATTTTATATGATTTATGTGACTGTCAATTGTATTGAGCAGTTGGATTTGAACAGTTGACTGCTCACTATTGCCGGTACTTAAACGCATCGCAGTAGCTATAAAAATATGTATTTGCAATTGCGCAGCGCTAAAAAGTGGATGGAAAGGAACTATAAGCCATCAAATAAACTGCAAAGTCTGCTATACGAAAAATATTACCAAATGTTCCCATAGCTTCAATATTTAAGATGCGCCCCTACAGGTAAGAAATTTCTTGTCGAGACTGCTCGACTACGAGAGCCCCTGAGCCCTTCGAGTAACTGATATTTCAATTTCAGTAATTCTTCGCTTCTTTTCTGCTTATACAATAAACAAAATATGCACACACCCATACTCACGCACTTATAGGCAGGCATTGGCTGCACTATGGGTTTACTACTGACTGATATTTCAGTTTCAGTAATTCGTCGCTTACATACATACACATATACGCACGTACGTATAAGCAGGCATGGGCTGCAGTGTGGATAGACTATGGGAACTTAACTGTTTGATAACTTTTTTTGTAGACAACCAATCTTCATATAACTTTCAGACAGTGATAATAACAATAATGTGTGTATGTGCTAAAACTCAAGTCTCTAGTATTTGAAATACACTTTTTACAAACTTGCATGAAAGGGGGTGTTTTGGGGGGCGGGGCGTGAAATACAACAAAAATCGAAATCATATAAAATACATATGAATCTACGTTAAAAATTTTAGCTCTAAAGATGTGGGAGATATAAGCTTATAACTGATTTTCGATAACAATTTTTACCGGTAACAAAAAACCGGGAGAAGTTATCGATTTTTGGATATAAACTTGACGTGTAATGCACGGACCTACAGATTCAAATTTCAAGTCTCTAGCTCTTATGTCTTCAGAGATCGACGCGTTCAAGCATACGGGCAGACAGACAGACAGGCAGACAGACGGACAGGGCTAAATCGACTTTAATCGTCGCCCTGATCAAGAATATATATACTTTATGGGGTCAGTGTAAAAATATATATATTAATTGAGTGCAATAATATTTAATGATATGTAATTTTTAATAGGAACAGGGAGAGGCATTCAATCGAATATTCATAGCTAGTGTATTTATTACAAGAACACTTTTTCATACAAATCTCAAAACTCAATAATAGATTTATCGACACTAAGAAATAGGCTACGATATCGACACTAAGAAATAGGCTACGATATCGATAATATTTAAATTAACATTACAACGTTGCAACAACAAGACATATACATACGTTATTTGATCATCTTGAACGAGTTATGTAGGAATTATCAAAGCCATCCAACTGAGGCTCTTTTACCTGTTTGCTATCCATAAAAATTATTTAATGAGTTCTGAATGTACTGCAATTTTATATACTTACCTATTTATATAATTTTTGTATATTGTCAATATCCCAATATACCACGCATCGATAACTTTTAAAACCAATTTGACCGCTTTCAAATGCAATTGCAAAAACATATTGAAATGGCTGAAATAGTTATCAATGAAGTCCACGTTGACAACACTCGAAATGTTTTCAAACACTCTTGGACTGCTTAGAGCAATAATCATCTTGGGAATAATAAACAGTATTTTGGTAAATATTACAAACAGCTTTTTTCTTCATGAAAATATTTCAATGTATGTATATTAACAGGCATCCAAAGCAATTTTCAAAAATGAAAATTGTACATTCAAACGTGATGTATTTTCAAGTTTTAATGTACGGATTGTAAGTAAAAATAAAATTGAGCTGGACATGATTGTTGTAAGGACACTAACTGCAGGCCTTAAGGGGCATATGAGCTTTGAAGCTCGCATGTCTAAAACTAAAGCATATCAGACAGTATTAGAGCATAATATGGACTACTGTGCACTGCTTAAAGACTCCCAGAATGGAATATATGGTCGGATTGTACTCACCATGGCCAAGTTAGGAAACTTTTCCAGGAGCTGTCCTATACAACCAGGATACTATTATATGCACGGATGGCAACTAAACCAAGATCTGCTGCCATCATATTTGTACTTGAGAGATTATCGGGTTACTGGAAGTTTTTACTATGGAAAGCGCTCGAAAAGAATAGAAAATCAGTTAATGGAATGCTCGATTGAGATGTCACTGATTTAATCCGAAACCAACTATAACTGTGTAATAAATATATATATTTTGATTGATAACGAGACCCTACTTTAATAAATATCAACGTTTTCTAAGAACTCCACACTTATTATTTTATTCATCGTTATGTACGAAGGTATTATACCTCTCTCCATCTCCAAGTATAACCAAAAATCATTTTCATGGTTTCTCTAAGTATGACAAAATAGCATTTTCTCTATTTTTATTTTTGGGTGTGCAAATAATAAGAAAAAAAATGAGAATTTACTGTATACTGATTTAGTTGTAAGGTACATATGTAACGTGGCAGGCCCCATAAACTCGTCAAGACAACCATTCGCGTCGATCTGGCTGTATTTATCTATCTAGCAATCTGTTAATTGACTAAAACTAGACACTTGAAATTGAAAATATAAAATACATATATATTACTGTATACCATAGTCTAAGAAATTCGTTAATTTCACTTCGTTATTTATTTTTATTATTATTAAATTATTTTAAGAATAAATTGAATATCACAAAAAATGGAAACATCAAATTAACTATGGGGTTCTGTTGATGAATCCCCTTTGAGTCTCGGACATAGCATCCCTTCATCCCTAATTCTCCCGAAAAAAAAAATATATATATATATAAATAAAATTTAATAAAATAAAACAAAATAATAATCAAAATACTAGAGATTTGCCTTTAGGGAAATATACACACCATTCAGGGTATCTCCTAGTCGGACATTCTCGACTAGATCACTCCTACTTATTTATAATAGCTCTCAATATGCAAAACACCGGAAAGTTAAAAAATCTATCAATCTGATCTGGGATTCAATGACAAGTCGATTCTTGAAATTGTTGAAAAAGTAGATTATCAAACAAATATACAATGGCAGTACGTACAATGTTGGCAAAGACTCTTGGACTGCTTTTAGCAATAGCTGCGTTGGAATCAGCAAAAAACAATCTTTTGGTAAATATGTATATGCTCAAATAATTTTGCCGGTAATTGATTTGACCACGAAAATAATCTGAAATATAGTCGCAGGCGACCAAAACGGTTATCAAAGCTGGAAGCTGTACATTCAATCACGATGTATTTTCAAATTTTACAGTGGAAATTAATAATGGTAAAGTTAATATGGACTTTAATCTTACAAAGATGGTGACTCAGGGCTTAAGGGGTCATGTTAGCTTTGAAGCTCGTATGTCAAAAAGCACATCGCATCAGCGTCTATTTCAGCACGATTTCAACTATTGTACAGTGCTTAAAGGTTCCCAGCAAACCATATATCGTCGCTGGTACGAGAGCATGATGTCATTAGGAAACTTTGCCTCGAGCTGTCCCATACAGCCAGCATATTACTACGTGCACGATTGGGAATTGAATGAAGATCTCGTACCAACATTTTTATACTTGGGGGCCTATCGTATTGTAGTCACTTATTATTATGGAAAAACCTGGAGACAAATCGAAACGTGTTTGGTGGAATGCGTATTTGAAACCATTTTGAGTTGATTTAAAGCTGTAATAAATATTATATGCCTAATCGAAGCATCATGGGTAAACAACAAACTTTTTGTAAGCGTAAAAAAAATATATAGAGTATGGTCATTTAACTAATTTATCCATAACCAAATAATCCCCAACCGGTTATTTCACAGCTATGTACAAGAGAAGCTTCAACAATGAAATCATATATATGTTGCTCATAATTTACAGAAATTAGATTTCCTGGCTGTTGAAAAACTGAAGGAAGTGGTGCAATGTGATTTAATGATTAATAATAAAATAATGAATGCTTTGCAGAGTCTCAAGACAGCTATAGTGGACATGTTAATGTCAGACTTCATTTGCAAGAACTGCTCCTCCCCCACATTGTTCACTGTTAATAACAAACTCGCAGTCCAGATTTCCTACTGGTTCTCCTGGCATTCGCTTTTACTTTCTCTAAGTACACCATTTCCATGTTCTTTGGACATATAAAACACCACCCACTACACATATAAGACGAAAAAACACAACTTATTTTACAATAAAGAAAAATAACTTTGCATATCCAAATCTTTTATTTATCATCAACGCCTCCACTCCAACAATACATAGCATCAAAGATTAGGGTCTCTCCATATCGGGTAACCCCTACTATTAGGTTAGTCGGCTAGTAGGTCAAGCATTACAAGTTCCAAAATACACATGATTTTACACTAAAGCAGAAAGAAGTTAGACTTATGAGAGCAATTTTCTGTTTTGACAAACAAGTAATAGGGTTTACTTGATCAGACGCTCATGGGAGAATTGTCATAGAAGAATTTCTTGCGGACCTGGAATTAGCTTTAGACCCGTTCAACAGCGGCTCTTCACTCATTTTCATTGAGCGTGGCGTCAAAGTAAAAGCGATATATCTGGAATATGTTCTGCTAGCTGCGTTGAAGCCGTATATTGACAAGCATTTCGGTCGAAGACATCGAACAAAAAGCAAGTGAACGAAGAATAGCTATGAATAAAGGTTTCGGCCACACGATTTTTCTTGTGTTCTATTAGGACTCAAGACTAAAGACTAAATTAATCGATAAAGCATCAACAAAGAAATGTGATACGAATCATCCAACTGACGCTCTTTCACCTGCTTGTGGTCCATAAAAATTATTTAATGTTTTCTGAATGTATTGCAATTTTATATACTTACCTATTTATAAAATTTTTTATATTGTCAATATCCCAATATACCACGCATCGATAACTCTTAAAACCAATTTGACCGCTTTCGAATGCGATTGCAAAAACATATTGAAATTGCTGAAATAGTTATCAATGAAGTCCACGTCGGCAACACTCGCAATGTTTTCAAACACTCTTGGACTGTTTAGAGCAATAATCATCTTGGGAATAATAAACAATATTTTTGTAAATATTGCAAACAATTCTTTTTCTTCATGAATGTATTTCAATCTATGTATATTAACAGGCATCCAAAGCAATTTTCAAAAATGAAAATTGTACGTGCAAGCGTGATGTACTTTCAAGATGTAGTCTACGGGCTGAAAATAAAACTAAAATTATGATGGACATGACTATTGTAAAAACAATTCATGTCGGCGTTATGGGCAATATGAGATTTGAAGCTCGTACGTCGTCAACTAAAGCATATCGGATCGTAGTAGATCACGATATGGACTATTGTGCACTGCTTAAAGGGTCCCAGATTGGAGTATACCGTCGAGTTGTCCTTGCGATGGACAAGTTTGGAAACCTTTCCAAAAGATGTCCCATACGACCAGGATATTACTATATGCACGGATGGCAATTAAACCAAGATTTGCTGCCATCATTTTTACACTGGAGAGATTATCGGGTAACTGGAAGTTTTTACTATGGAAAGCGCTCGAAAAAAATGGAAAATCAGGTATTGGAATGCTCGATTGAGATGTCATTGGTTTAATCCGAAACCAACTATAACTGTGTAATAAATATATCTATTCTGATTGATAACGAGGCCCCACTTTAATAAATCTTAAGATGTAGGAAATATAATTTTTAAGCTAATTTTCGATAAGGACTTTAAATAATAACAAAAGAACGGGAGTAGATAGAATTTTTGAAACAACCTCGATATGCGCGTGAAATATACGGATCTACAGAAAGAATTTTCATACTCTAGCTCCTATATCTTCTGATATCGAAGCGTTCAAACATACGGACGGACGGACGGATTGACGGAATGACAGACGGACATAGCTAAATCAACTCAGCTCGTCGCCCTGATCAAGAATATATATACTTTATAGGGTCTGCGACGCCTCCTTCTGCCTGATTCATACATTTAACAAAACTATTATACTGATTTATAATTTTTAATGGGTTCAGGATTTAAAAACAACAATATTTTACTTCCTAGAGCTTAGGTTATTATTTCGTCGAGCAGTCTCGACTAGAGTTTTCTTACTTGCTTAAGAAAATTTTAAGACATCAGCTTCAATGTGTGCCGTTAACTATGGATAATAGAATATATAAGAGCCATAATAGTACGTAGGTGCGTCGTATGCATACGCAGATCAGCTTTGTTCAAGTCATCGATAGCTTTTTCAATTTTGATTAAAAAATTTTAAGTGACTTTAAGAGACAAACAACTTAGCATTATTAATGCCGCGATTAATCAAATAGATAAAAGAATAAAGTGAAGAAAAAACAGTTCAAGCCAATGGGAATGAAACTGAGACTGAGGCTGAGACTGGGGCTAGGCGTCAGTGTCGCGCGACTAATGAGTAGCTCGGTGTAAAGCAGAGTTTTTTAGAAATTTGCATTCAGTTGTCATATTCTAGACCGAGTATACTAAGCAATAATTATTCAAATTTCAAGTCTGTATTTTTAACTTAAATGGACATTGTACAAGACCACTGTATTTTATTTTTATTTCGTGGATAGACAAATGTCATCATTCATTACATTTTCCTTAAGTCTCTAAGTTTTTTCTTTGGGATATAGCTGCGTTTTTACGGAAGGTCGGAAGACGTATTAGCTTAATCAAGAATTTATATACTTAACTTTAAAAACACTTTTTTTTAAATTTTCAAGGGGCAAACATTATAAGTATACGTTTATATATACATTGTAAAATATGAATATCTTTCCGTCTATTGAGTGTATTGTATTGTATTGTATTGAGCTAAAGCTCCAAAACTGTAGGAAAAGCAGTGGGACACCCCCATGGGAGTGTATATGAGAATATAATTTTTTCCAATCTCTATATAATCGATGCAAGTTGTAGTGTACGGGATTGAAGAGGTCATATAATCAATTTTGTGATTATAATTCGGTCCGTCCAGTTGATGGAATTTCTGGACTTAGACATGTGCAGAAGGCTTAGATGTGCGCACTCTCGCTATGCTCGTACTAGCTCGCCGGATTGTCGGGGTTCTTCTTTACCTATCTACACGGTTGCACCCTAACACACTTATTTTAGTGCGCGTTTCAGAATCTGCCAAACACAAAAATAAACCATAAATGATGGAAGCGCCGACACGCCCTATGTTTAAACCCTCCTATGTTCTTAAGCTGATGGAGAGGACTAAGATGTGGTTTGTCTCTCTCTCTCTTTACTCTCCCTACCTTGACAATACTGTAAATTTTAATGTATTGTCCCTTAATTAAGTTCTCAATGATCTTAACGACATCTTATAAGACCTCACAATTTCATCATAACTTCAAGATTTTTAATTTCATATAAGGCTTTTAAAGGGTATGACAAATTTGTCCAGTAATAGGGTGGTATAATTTAATCATACCGGGGTGGTGTACTACTAACATGTGTAGTGTTTACAATATGATAATATATTATGCTTACAAACTAACATGATTTCTGTCGCTTTTCTTAAACACTAGTTTTAATAATTGCTTTTGTTTACAAAATTGTGGATTACGTTTTCCTTTTGCTGTGCATTATTTCTCTTTGATATTACTTCCTAGCAATAATTTTAAAAATTCAACAAACTTTATATTTTTCTCATTATTATGTATCTATATACATATAGGTATATATATATATATATTTATATAGATAATTTGTTGTTTAAGTTAATATAAGATACTTTATGATTTCTTTTTTTGATTTTTCTTTTTTTTGTTTTATGATTACTTTATATATATACTTTTTCCCATTATTTTCATTATTTTCCATACCAGCGCATTGAGTATAGCTGCATGCCGTTGTGATCGTTGGGCCCAAGATGACGATGACATGATGATATACTGTTACAAATAGAATTACACAATTATAAAGTTTCTTATTTATTTAATTTCTTATTTATATTAACGGAATCTTTTTTGCGAATGTACCCGCTGGTTACCTTTACTTCCTTTTTTTTTTTTGTTTTTTTATTACATTTTACTTTGCTTTGATTTGCATTTGCAAATATTCCGCCTCAGCGCGTCAACTGATACCCTACACTTAGGTCGAGTACATTACTTAAATCTCTGTTTTGGGTTTGCCTAAAAATGTAACCGGTAGATGGTTGCGTTTTTTTCGCTTTACGGTGCGGCCGTTTTTATGAAGCCGGTTGCGGCTTCTTAAGCGCTGTGAGTTATTTGACTCATCGTAGATAGAGTTGGGAGTTGTTGTTGTCGTTGTTGGGGTTTGCTTAGTTGTAGTGGTGGGGTGCAGACCAGTTGAATGTTGTCGCATAGGTTTTAAAAATATTGCCAATTATAAGCAAGCAGAGACGCTTGCTCTTGACCGAAGTCTTCGGTCTAGAGAAGGCTCTAGCATATATGCTGTTTTGCTGGAGGTGGCTGCCTAAGTAAAACGTATATTAATATACTATAATACTCTCACTTGTTAACGTACCTCTCGATCTATAACCGGATAATTATTTCACTTTTGGATTTTCTTATTTTTAATACTGCGATGCACTTGGTTATGTTTCCCACACACGTTTTCTGTATTTTACTTAACGGCAGCGATTAACGTCTGCCCTCAACAATGATCTTTTGCTTTCTGTCTGTGGTCGATTAGCTGACGCTGTACTGAACTTAAGTGGCGCTAAGCATAACTGTAATATCGTCTGTTCTGTGCTAATTGCTCTCGCTTTCGTTTGCTTTTGTTATATCTGCAAGGTCATAAACCTTGCACTTGCGGTACAATCGTACGATCATAAATCTTGCAGTGCAATCGTATGATGTGCATGTCTTGCTATTGCGAATAATAAGGCAAAGGTAGATAGCAAGCAACGACAGTAGGGTGACTCATGACATACCGAATTTTATTTTACTATCCGTTCCCACTATTATATTTGTACTTATAATTTGAATATGCTTTTATTTTATTTCGGCCACTACAAAGTTGACTCTCTCTTAGTAGGAGTGTCGATCTGAGATCCCATCTTAATTGACTAGCAATTATAAACTTCACCAACTGGACTCCTCCACATGTCACCACACATAGAATTATCCACCAAGTGGGTTCGGACCGTGAACTAGTATCGTGAAGTCGGGAGCGACCGATATTCTTGCTTGTTTTTACAGTTTTAATAGACCATAATAAATGCATTACACAGTGAGGAGGTTTCGATTTAAATAAGTAAGGCTTCTAATATACATTCCACTAAAACCTTATCGTTTCTTTTCGAGTACTTTCCATAGTAAAAACTGCCCGCAATCCGATAATCTCCGAAGAATAAAAAAGTTGGCACCAGATCTTCTTTCAGCTCCCAATCCTGCAGATAGTAATAGCCCGGATGTATGGGACAGCTTCTCGCAAAGTTTCCTGATTTCAGCATGCTGTTGTACCAACGACCATATATTGAGTACTGGGAGCCTTTGAGCAGAGCGCAGTAGTTGATATCGTGCTGAAACACACTCTGATACGATTTGCTTTTGGACTTGCGAACTTCAAAGCTTAGATGTCCTTTTAGGCCTTCCTTCAGTATTCCTAATACATGTATATCAATTTTAACCTTACTATTAACAACTTTCACTGAAAAATTGGAAAATACATCGCGTTTGAATGTACAGTTTCCGGTTTGGAAAATCACTTTAGGTGCCTTTGAATACAATTCTGATTAGATTCATGAAAAATGATAAGTGTTCGCTGTGGGACATACCAAAATATTGTTAAATATTGCCGAAAAAAATATTGCCATGAACAGTCCTATAGTCTTTGAATACATTTTGAATGGCGCCGATGTGCCCTTTGTTGATAAGCTATTTAAGCAATTTTAACATTATTTGTTGATTCAATATAAGCTTAATTGATTTTGAAATTACCCGGTACAGTGCATTATTGAGATATTAGTAAATATTATATTTGAAAATATGATATTGTTAACAGATAACATCTGAGGGAAAAAACGCGACCTACACAGACTTGCAAAGACCCTGATTGGATAAAACTTATACTTATACTTATAAAACTGCTTCCAAAAATCGAATGCTTATCGATTAAAAATCGATTAAAATCAATAAATTATATATCGTACATCTTTAAAGCTAGTCTCCAAATTTTTATATAGATTTAGACGAATTTATACAGTTTCGGTTTCTGTTATATTTTGGAAATCGGCTCCAAATTTGACTAAACTTCCCTTTGAAGTTCAGTGCAAGTATACCTACTTGCACATGAGTCAACATTTTTAAAATAGTGCAAAATTTTCAATAGAATATGATTTTTTTTTTTTTTTTGTCGAAAATATTTTTAAATTTTTTTCTGTATTTTTATTTATAAACACACAAATTTTTATATTAAAATCCCCAGATCATGATCATGACTAGAGGTTTCTCACTGTTTCAATATGAACAATTAGAATTATTATGGACGGACACATATTATCTATTTACCTGTAAATGGTAATATATGGGCATTTCTCCCGAAAGGTCATTTTGTAGCTAGCCAGCATCTTGGGTTTTTGTAATTTTCTTGAAATATAGTGATTTTTTATACCCTAAACCCATTGAAAATGGGAAATCAAGGTATAATGGTTTTGTTAAAAGTATGTAACAGGCAGAAGAAGGCGTGGTAGACCCCATAAAGTATATATATTCTTGATCAGGGCGACGAGCTGAATCGATTTAGCTCTCTCCGTTTGTCTGTGTGTCTGTCCGTCTGACCGTCCGTCCGTGTGTCCGTATGTATGATCGCGTCGATCTCAGAAGATATATGAGCTAGAGACTTGAAATGTTTTTTGTAGGTCCGTATATAGAGCGCGCATATCAAGTTTGTTTATAAAAATCGATAACTACTCCCGTTATTTTGCTATCGATTAAAAGCCTTATCGAAAACCAGTGAAAAAAATGTATTTCCTACATTTTTAGAGCTAGAGTCTCCAAATTTAAAATGTATATTCATATGTATTTTTAAGAATTTCGGTTTTTGTCATATTTTACCCCCTAACCCTCAAACCACCCCCTTTCCTACAAGTTTGCAAAAACCGTATTTTAGGTACTAGAGACTTGTGCGTTGGCACATACACAAATTTTAATGTTATTAACACGGACTGAAGGTTTTATCAAGATTGTCCGTTTAAAAAATAAGTTATTAAGCAAAAAAGTTCCCACAGCAGCCCATGTCTGTTTATACGTTCGTGCGTATGTGTGTATGTGTATGTACATGTGTAAGTAGAAATGAAGCGACGAATTATAATTATTGAAATATTACTTCCTGGAAGGGTTCAGGGGATCTCGAAGTCGAGCAGTCTCGACTAGAGCTTTCTTACTTGTTTTTATTTATAAGATTCACTATTTGTCAAATCAAAAAGTATTTTGGCATTTGTTTGGAACAAAATTTGGTTCGTTTTCAACATAATTACAAAAAAACAAGGATGTCGCACGTGACAAAAAGTTGACTTTTCGGGAAAAATGCCCATATGCAAACTCAAGCGGATAACATATTTACAACTCTATGCAAGTTCTCAGCTTACACCAATACTACTACAACAATAGGAGGCAATCGCAACAAAATTTAAGAGAAATTATGAAGCCTAGAAATTTACTGTTTTATTAATTTTACTTATAATATGACATATATAGGTAATGCATTATTAGTTTGATTTGAGTAGTGCAAAGATATTCATGTCTACTACAAAGTCCTCGTGCTTTGTCTTCAGTTTGCCGAAGAACATGTGGCAATTGACACGATAGTCGCCTGCATATAAATACTGAGGCACCATATGGGAATCCATCCTCCAGTTCCGCAGAAAATAATGGCCCTCGGTCACTGGACAGTTATACATGAAGTTGCCATGCTCTAACATGCTCTGGAACCAGGTCTTAAATATATTATTATGTATTGCTGACACAACGCCGCAAACGTCTACTATATGGGCAAAGACGCTTTGGTAGTTCTTCGATTTGCCTAAGCTGATGGAAAAGTCGATGTGCATCTTGAATCCACGTGTTAAAGGCTTTTTGATTATCATGTCCAGATTGAGCGTGCTATTGATGATACTCATGTTGAAGTTTTCGAAATACTTATGACTAAACCTAGACTCTCCGGCTTGGATGATCACGCTAGACTTAATACCAAGTAAGTTATTTGATTTCGCCAAATATGTTGTAGAAACTCACAGCTTTCACGACGGACAGTCGGTCGAACATCAGTAGCAAAAGAATTGAAATGCCGTTGATATGAAATACGTACATTATTATATTAACGACGACATAAAAATGATTTTCGGAATTCGAACCTGCCGCCATGAATTATTTTTTTGTTTTGACTAAACTACTTTTAATTGAGTTTGTTGAGTTTCACAAAATGGTCCGACTCAATGTGCCAACGTAATTATGGATTTGGTATGATATGATTGAAGATATTTGTTTCTATTACTAATGAGACCTATATTTATTCAACTTGATTACATGTAATTCAAAGTAAGTTAAAGCTTTCAACTATATTGGTTTAAGTCTTTTATGTAAAAATGTAAAATAAAGTACGAAATTAATATGGAATTCAAGATTGTTTTTGTAAAAATTTTATAGCAAGTCGATTTATATTTTCCGATAAGAAAATATTTATAATCCTTCAGCCCAAGTAATCGACACTTATCGGCATATGATTCATCTTGGAAGGACAAATTTAAATTCTTATCAATCTCTTGTTTATTTTAATAATTTATCATCCCACCATTTGACTTCATATAGTACACTATGAATGGGATTTTTCTTCTTAAAACCTATTTGTATATATATAATCATCATATTAATCATCATTCTTTTCGTCAGGGCTGCCAAGTTTATAAGATTCAATATCGTTTTAAATCATAGCGATTATTCATCAACGATAAAACGTTAATTTTAGAATATTTTAAGGATTGTAATCGCTTATGTTATGGGGATGTGGACTAAATGTATCGAGATTTGATCACTTTTGTGATCGTATCATATAAATTACGAATTGGCTGTTTCTTCAGACCAAAAATGTATAGCATACAGTACATGTATACCATATAGTACAGCCTTAATCTGAATTTACCATGGGGACTATTTATGGCGAAATTGACCTTAACCTCAAATTTTCTTGTAGCCAAAACAAAAACAAAAGTGCTTGCTCTTTCAGCACGATATCAACTTCTATGCTCTGCTCAAAGACTCCTATGCTTAATACATCGCTGCCACTACATCGGGAAAAGACCTGACGGTCTGACGATCAACGTCAATGACGTATGAATGTTCTGACCCATTTCGTTAACTGTAAGGCCTGAAAATAGTCGCTCTATTGAGTTTGAGCCACGTCAATCTCGCAATTTTTTATATTCATGCTAGCTCTGACCGAGCGCAATCAATGTGAAGGCTGTGAGTCTTGTGACTGCTTTTAATTGTATATATAAACGAAATTCGAATCGGCTCATTCCATATACATAGACATAGTTGACTGTGACCTTCGCCCTAGAGAGAAGAAATCGTTTAGTAGAGGCAATCTTTCTCGATTTGATATATCTCAAGAATGGTAAATATTGGGCCAAATTGTGAACAGGTAGAAGGTCAATCTGTATACGAAGTGCTACCCCAATTTTTATAAGTATAAATAATAATTTGCTTCGCCGTTTACAGATTGGCAACTAATGAGCAGCCCCAGTTCCATAATTTCTATGACAAATACTAAATCACTAATGAAAGTTTTATGACGAACTGCTGCGCTGATGATCGAATTACTATTTAAAGTTCATGAAACAAAGCAATTACATTTTGATTGTCGATAATACCTAATGATAATACAAATTGTTGTTGCTTTTTTGATCAATTTAAATATTGGCAATTTACTAATTAAAGTCTTTACTTTTCCGAGAGATTTTAAATTGCTGATTCCAAATCTATTAGCGCACGAGCATCTGCACTAAGCAAGAGTTAACTATGTACCTATGTTTCGATCTACGCGTGCCTGCTGATCAAAGCTGAGCCGCAGTATAGGAGAACGAATGAACGCTAACGGGAGAGCGCAATCTCTTTTACTTAATTCTTTTAAATGCTGTAAATGAGTATTCTGTAGTCGGTAACGTCCGACTGTAACGTTCTTACTTGTCGTACTCAGTCGGGAAAGTGAATTAGTTATTGATTTTTTGCAATGTCCGTCCGTCTGTCTGTCCGTCCGAAAGTACGTCTGTCCGTATGAATGCAAACTTTATCGCAGCTATTGAAACCAGAAACTTGAAATTTGGAACATATACTCGTGTATACCCTCGAATTGACACTATTTTCCCGATCCACCCACTAGGGGCGTGGCAAATCGGAAAATGAATTTTCCGGTATGCCAGAAATCATATTAGTTGAAAAGCTAGAGTTGAAATTTGAAATGTATACTCGCATTGACCACCCAATTTCAAAAAGATATGGCGGGTACATACATCTACGCCTATTGGGATTTAAGCAAATCGGGTAAAATTGTATCTTCTACAGTTTTAGAGCTAGAAAGCCAAATTTGACACGGGAGTTACTGTTCCGATCCTAAGATCGTTGATGCTGACTTGAAATTTGGTATACAAACTTGGGTTGACAGCCTAAGACCAACCAGATATGGCGGATATATCTACGCCCATTATGGCGAAGCAAACCGCAAAAATTTATTCACAATTAAACAGTTGAGTTACTGAAAATCGATGGCTCAAAAATAATTTTTACGCTCCTTTGGGGGCATAGCATACTGAAAAATACCCTATAAATTCCACGTTTCTCAGCGGAAGCTTCCAAACTTTGTAATTACGTTACCTTAGACTTTTTTAACAAATATGACTAGACTACGCCCACTAGGGCCGTGGCAAATTGGTTCTGAATATATAGCGATTTCCACAAATTCTGCTATATTTTGAGCACTAGTAGTGCTGCAGACTTGAAATTTAGAGTATATAGTTGGGTTGACAGCTCAAAAACAATACGATTATGGATATAACAAGGCGTATTTAATCTGGAAAATCTGTATTTTCTACGGTTTCACTCAACATTTAGAGATAAAACTGCTGTTAGCATCCCCTATTTCTACAAAAAGAATATATATTACTAATTGGTGTCATGGTCAATCGGAAGATGGGCCGTGAATGAGTATTCTGCAGTCTGCAACGTTGTTACTTTTTATACCCTGAACCCATTGAAAATGGGAAATCAGGGTATAATGATTTTGTTAAAATATATGTAACAGGCAGAAGGAGGCGTGGCAGACCCCATAAAGTATATATATTCTTGATCAAGGCGACGAGCTGAGTAGATTTAGCCCTGTCCGTCTGTCTCTCTGTCTGTCTGTCCGTCTGTCCGTGTGTTTGAACGCATCGATCTCAGAAGATATAAGACCTAGAGACTCGACATTTGAAACTGTATGTCCGTGTATAGCACGCGCAGATCAAGTTTGTTTCTGAAATTCGGTAACTGCTTCCGTTTTTTTTTTTTTTGCGTATTGTGTATTTGCGTATTTCAAATATTAGAGACTTGTGCTTTGGCACATACACACATTTTACTGTTATTATCACGTTTTGAAAGTTTTATGAAGATTGTCCGTCTACAAAAAAAAGCTATTAAACAATTAAGTTCCCACAGTAAGCCCACACAGCAGCCCATGCCTGTTTATACGTGCTTGCGTATGTGTGTATGTGTGCATGCATGTGTTAGTAGAAATGAAGCCAAGAATTATTGAAATATTAGTTCCTGGAAGGGTTCAGGGGATCTCGTAGTCGAGCAGTCTCGACTTGAGCATTCTTACTTGTTTTTTTATTGTACTCATACATCTAGGTGATAAATGTTATTGTGAAAATTGAATAGTTCAATCCAGCGACCATTGAAACTCTATTAAACGAGGATATAGAACAAAGAGGTTATACTGCAGTATATGAAAAGTCTTTGTTCTACGGGGTCATTTGCTCCGCATATTCACTTTGCCTCACACACACACAGACATATCCATTTGGGTGGGGTTGGCAACTGCTTAGCTTACGCTTGCATTCAGTTCCTCGTAAATCTTGAAAAATTGCTATTCAATGCAAAGATTGTAAGAGCATTCATCAAACAGTTGACTAAAAGTCTGGAAGTCCATTCGATATACATATATATTATTTGTTGAGTATCAAACAATGAAAATCTCTAATTTGACGTTAAGGTTACTACACTGCTCGACATTTTATAATTCCCGAAGCATTTAAATAACACAGAAAACATTCTGTTGTATTTATCAATGATTATTTGTTGAAAATTTACATTTTGGTATTAGCACAATAATATCAATAGCACAATAATATCAATAGTTGTCTTCAAAAATTTCGTTTATATTTGGGATATCCTAATGTGGAAAGATAAATTTAAAAACTTCGATTTTAAGAGAATATCATTTAACAAATGAATTTAAATAAGGTATTTAAGTAATTTTCAAGATTAGTATTTAATATATTTTTAGATATATATAGTAATCATACATATATAAATTATATTTTTTGTTTCTAATTTAAATATTGATCTGAATTGACAATGTTCAATGAAAAAGTGTAGGAAGATTTTCAGATTATATTTTTAGTAGCGCATATGACCAACATTTTAACTAGGAAGACGAACTGTACATAAATAAAAAACTAAGCTCGTGTGCAATTTCTTTCTGTGCATTGAAAGCCAACACATGGCATGGACCACGGCCACTGTTGGACTAGCGACAACTTTCACATATGGCACAGGCACACAGCCGCACAGCCAGTCAGGCAGTCAAATCTGTCCATTTGGCTAATAAATCCTTGAGCAGCTTATTGAGCAACGTCTGCGCATAAATATTATGGCTGGCAACTGGCCCAGGACAAGGACGTAAGTGTGGCGACACTGGCAAAGCTCTACGAGATGCCTCCATTCACTTTTCACTTCAATGCTTTAAAACGCTGCCTCTGTTGCGCCTTGCCCCTGTGGCATTTAAGCATCACATTCCTTGACCGCCTCGTACGTGTTAAATAAAATTCGACTTTAGTTTCTCTTTTATGTGTAATGCTCGCCAAGCGAAATGAATAGAGTTTTTTGGTTTTGTGTGGGGCTTCATCTATCTACGACAAAGCACCTCTTTAGTCATCCAGCTAGAGTTGGTATATTATAAAGAAAGAAAGAGTGAGTAACCTAACATACTCTGTCCAAATATCATGTTCAACGTCCATTTATCCTAGAGTATAGAGCAGTTTGTTATACCCATCTGAAATTTCCATTTTTTTTTTAAATTGAGCTCACTAGTCTGCCAATTCTTGAGCTGACATTGGATTTCGGTTGGCTGTCGTGCTGGTATGCCTACTCAGGAGTATTTTTGTTTTTTTGTTGGTGCTGTTGATGCTTGTTGTTTCTTAAGTACGCTCGCTGCACTAAAAGGATATGCAAATTGTTTGAATAGCAAACGACATGCTAAACAATTTTTGCTCTGGAACGTATAAAGAAAGAAGTCCAACGTAACATTTCACTTCAGAATGTTTTGGCAGTGCCCTTGGTCAAACACTTCTGTTGCTGTTGCTGCTTATTCTGGCCATCGCAATTTTGTTTGTTTTTGCGCATTAAGTTGTTGCAACAAGAATACGAGTACAAGCCGTACCCTCAATCCAACAGAAATGTAGAGAAAATGTTTTGTTGTATTTCGCACCCGCTGGATATAAATCACAGGGCCCCATGTTATTTTGCTTCGACTCCTA
The DNA here is from genome assembly GCA_035045345.1 of Drosophila hamatofila. Classification (NCBI taxonomy): domain Eukaryota; kingdom Metazoa; phylum Arthropoda; class Insecta; order Diptera; family Drosophilidae; genus Drosophila; species Drosophila hamatofila. The sequence continues at coordinate 2,441,848 of JAWNPA010000001.1, forward strand.
GGCCATAGGACCCCATGTTGGATTATTGAATTAGTTGATTATGTGCACGAGTCCAGCAAAACCTGAGAGTAGAAGCATGGCCAGGCGCAGGAGTAGGTTGCAGCATTTCTATTTAGGACTTGTACAAGCCTATAAATCTTTTGTTTTTCAGTGCTATTTTACACAGCTCAAATCTCATTTAAGTCCTAAACAATGCCAGCTCAATGTTGCGGTAGAGAGTAACAATTAAAGCTCTTTTCAAGGATGCCTCTTGCATCCGCCTCGTGGTGCCCGCACACCATATATATGTAGTTGTTGGTTATTGAGGAGCTTGATCAACTCCCAAAAAATTCAGCTAAATTTTAAAATAAACAACATTCACTCGGAAACTGTACAAGGAATTTAGTGACTATTAAACATCCAGTGATTTCTCGTACTTTTTAAGATTGTTGTCAAGAAGTGAATCATAACTTACCTGCAAAACCTTTCGAACAAGAGATGTTAGCTTGCTTCAACTAAATTTAACATTTTATTTGAATGAGTTAATATATGTTATGTTTTTTGTTTCAAACCATGCTTAGCTAAGTTTAGCAGAGGTAATCTGTGTGACAGGAATGATAGGTAAAGATGTTATTTTTTAAAAAGTGAAACGAAGTCTACTTTAGCTAAGTCTAATTTACTATTTGCATTATTTGTTAGTATACCCAGTATAATCAAAATCGTTGTTCTTATAGGGCATATATCTAAGAAATATTATGCAAAGCTTTTGCACTCATATAATAAGAGATCCGACATGATACGAAAAATTCCCTTTTAATACACATCAACATTTCACCCTCCTACTTAAAGAAAAGTTCGATAAATTAATGAATATAATTTGCAACTGTTTAGCAAAAGTTTTATTTAAGTTTATGTCAAACCAAAAATCATATCGAAAGCTCAGTTTAATGCGCAGTCAAGCACAAAGACTTGCCCAAACTCCGCCACACAGGAAACATATTCAAAAGTCAACGATGCTGGTAAACGGCTGATAAACATGGCAAATCCGAGGGCAGATGAAGGTAAGAATCCTTATTCATTTTTTTTTTTTTTTTTTTTTTTTTTTTGGTATTATATTTAGAGTTAACATTGATGGCAGATTGAGTCAGTCTACGGCAGGACAATAGGACAAGCAGCCAGCAGGCAGGACAGAAAAATAAATATTTCAACAATAAGGTCTGCTCTGAGAAGTTGGCATGCTTTGCCTTTTCCGTATGGCTGAAGGCATTTTTACTGCCCGGTCTGCAGCTGAAGTTTCTTGGAAATGCAATTTCGCAGCAAGTAAATCTGATAAAGCAATTGTAAGTGGATTGCATTAGGCTGAAATTAAATTTTCCGAGGTAGACTTCATATACTCATGGATAAAGCTTAAATCAACGAATAATTAGCAAGCACAAAGCATTCCTTAAGGGACACAATTTGCGCTTTAGAATGTCAATGCTTCGAGTAAATCACTTAACCCTAATCCTAACTCCCTGCTATTCATATCCATTCGCTCCACGAAATAGAAAAGAGTAGAAAAAGAATTGAAAGCTTGCACTAGGAAGGATACGATTTTTATACTGATTCATTCAGCGTCGTTTCATTTTCTCTTATTCTATTTTTTTTTTTTTTTCTTTTTGTTATTTTTGCCTTGTTACAAGGATATTGACGACGCGTTGTCGTTGTCGTTGACGTCCTCGTCGTTGTCGTCTTCGTCGTCCTTGCCAGGATGATGATAAAGTGCGGTACCAAACCGCATTTTTATATATTTTTATGTGCTGGCAAATCTGTGTGGCAGTTGGCGGTTGCATATTTATGCACAGTTCAAAGATCAAAATGAATATTTTATTTGATTTGATTGCTGCTTGGCTGGGCGGCTACAAGAAAAGCATTTTTAAGCGCGCGCTAAAACGCGCTATCCTTGGCATAATAAAGTCCTTGGAGAGCCAGCAGCGGGCCAATTGTCTGCTGCTTGATTGAAATCCAGCATTCACCACCCACCCACCACACGGCTCCGCCATGTGTATCCAAGTTGAATACGTGCTGCCAATGTGGTTTTGTAATGGGCCGGGATGTTGCTTATTCCTCAATAGATATATTTAATGCACTGAGAATGTGCGCTCAAGTATGCAAAGACTTGCAGAATATTATTAAGGTGTTGAGCACAAGTTCTGCACTTGAGCATATACAACGTGGCTGCCTAGTTAAGATATCTTTACAGATTCTCTATAATAGGTATAATCTTCTATCTGCATACAAAACATAATTAATAAGTAGAACATCTAATTGACTCTCATTTGTAGACCTAGCACGCCATGATAGTCTAGACTAGGTTAAAAAAAAAAAATTTATATAAATACATACTCTTAAAGATCTATATGGAAAAATACTATAGAAAGGTCATTAATAAACTGAACAATTTTAATGAGACTAAGGAAGTCTATTAATAAATTTAAGCAATATTAATATATACATAGCTTGACTTGATTAAGTAAACATGATTGAATTGCCAAACTTTGTGCTAAATTCTTATTAGGCCAAAAACAAGTTTATTGGCTCTAATTTATATTTACTTTTATCTAAACTGTAATAGTATTTGAATGTTAACCCAATATTATATATCAGTTAAAAATGTTGGCAGCCTACGCTAGACTTATACCCTCTACTTTCGTATGATATTCATAAAAGAAAATATTCTAGAGCTAATATCTCGCCAATAGATCAATTCTATATAAATCGTTTGATGAAAAATATACGTATTTTTAAGGCATTTTAATTACTGCATCGTATATAAGTGATGAGTGTAGATTTATGAACAAAGTCGAAAGAGTATACGTGTACTCTCATAATGTATTATCTATCAAATATTTAAATAAAAGGATTTAGACAAAAAGATTGTCAACATAAAGATTAGCTAAAACAGTTTAAAAAGGAATGGAGTTTTATTTACCAGCCCGGCCAGCTAAGCCCCGATTCTGAGGCAATTATGGTCTGTGATGTACCATGATAGGATAGTGCTAAGAGAAACTTACTAAAATAAAAAATTATTATAGAGCCTTATATTGTACAATCAAATAGTGTTTTTTTGGTATAAACATTAATAATTTAACAAACTCATCCACACATGTCACTCACACTCCCTATGACCTATTTTTTATGAAATATTGAGAGTACGAGGTATAACACTTGAGCAAACCAGCTGTTTCTTAAGATATTTGGACACAATTGGTATATAAGCAAGTCAATTCATAATAATAAACCATTATAAATTTCGCAATGCGATTATCTCTGCTGTTGCTACTTGGGCTTTCAAGTATCCTGCTTTTTACTCAGAATGTTAGTTGCGAGGAATATTATGATGATAATTACGATTACACTTCCGAGGAAGGAGATGGTAAGTTTGATAGTGATAGCAATGAAGATAATATCGATAATAATAGTAATGATAAAACAAACAATTTCAATATGAATGAAAAAGACACTCAAGCAATAGAGGACACAGGAGAAGAGTCTAGTGGTGCACCCAGTCCTACGGCATCCACTAATCGAAACAAACGAGGTAAACTCGGGCCGAAGAGACGTCCAAAGCAGATCAAGACTAGACCCAAAAAGCTAAAAGCTAACTCTAAGCAAAAGTTTAGGCCTAAGCAGCAAGCGAAACAGGTCAAGAAGAGACCGCAGCCGCAAAAGCAAGTGAATAAACGCGGCTAAGAAAAAAAGTTGCTGGAAATGCGTTTTGAGTCGCAGTAGTTCTTAAGTTCAGTACATGTACAGAAATATAAAATATGACGAAACTAGAAAGCAAAGAGTATGAAAGGTTGTGCAGTGGTCGTTAGCTGGTCACCGGCTCTAAGTTCTCGGCTCGCTGCGTTCTCGTTTCGTGCTGCAAATCCATCAAAGCGTAGCTGTTCCAAGGCTGTAGCGCATTTCACACGCTTCGCTAGAGTTCTATAACTCGAATTGGCAGACAGGATTGAGAGAGCGGCAGAGCCACACAGGAAGCCCGCTCCAACCGAGGCGTCGGCGTCGGCTTCATTGGTGGCGGCGGCGTCGACAAAACTTTTTTGCCAACTCTGCTAGGCAAAACTTTCGCCGGCGTCGCTGAGGCTGCACAAAATTTGTGTCCAAAATATGATTTGTCTGCTTAAATTGCAGTTGAGCTTTAAAAATGTTTCGAGTTGGCATATTGCAGCAGTCGCAGCAGCAGTAATACCAACAGCAACAGCAACAGCAGCTAAGCACAGCTCGGTCGGTCCTTTCAACTAACAGCCGCCTAAATGCGCCTAAATGAATTTTTGCTAGTTGGCTGGCAAAAGTTTTGGCTGCACCTTTGAGTAAAGTTTATTCGTGTGCCTCAAGTTTTTGCCCAAACATTGCCAAAGGCTAGGCTTCGGCTTGTTGCTCAACTTTTATAATTATTTGATTTGCTACACAGAAACTCCCGGCTCGTCTGTCTGAATGTCTCTTGGGTGGATGTGTGTAAACCCTTTGCCACTCCCAACTACGACAATATATTCTCAACTTTTATTGAATATTTTGAATTTTTTCATAGCCATTCGAAGAAGGTAAAGAGAATATATTTTCTTATATTTTTCTTTCAAAATGTGAAAGAAAGACGGAAGCGCTTCAATTCCTATAGCTCTTTCTGTAAGTGAGTTAGAGACTAGAGCTACAAAACCATCGATATTTTCAATGACTCCATCGATAGACTTAATAGCGTGCAAAGCATTCGAAGTTCGAACTGTAGTTCAGTTTCCATAAGCTGTCAAAATAAATGTCAAGACTAACAAATTTGCAATTATCCAAATAAATTCTACATTGAGCTAGACAGAAGATAATATTTCTACATGTATGTACTTATAGATGTATATATATATATGTACTTATAGATGTATATATATATATATATATATATATATATATATATATATATATATATATATATATATATATGTTATCTTACCAAAGTTTGTATATATGTATATATATATAAGTCGTGCGCAGAACGCGACGAAATTTGGTAAGATAACACAGAGTATATTTCGAAACAGCTGTTGCCTAAACAAACTCTTCAAATAGCCAGACTGTTTGGCCACATCAAAAAGCTTTGAAGAGAGAAGCTAAGAAGTTGCTCTGTTTGGTGATCTCTCCAACTAGCAAATAAATACAGTTGATCTGTGACAGTTGTCGCTTGAAGAGCAACAATGCAGTTAATGTGGCAGATACTTTTCACTCTGCTCTGCCTTGGATATCACTCCTCAAATGCGTCGGTGTCTCTGCTCGCATACAGGAGAACGAAGGAAGCACCGCAGGACCTAATATTGATCATACCTCAGCGTCTAAGGTATCTACCCAAAGGAGGTGCAAATGGCAGGCTGATCAAAATGGGCTCCATAACTTACAGCTCCATAACTTACAGCTCCATAACTTACAGCTCGTCTGCGGTTAAGTATCCGGCTAATGTGACGCTCTCGATGTTTGTTATTAAAGAGCGCAACTCGAACATTGATTGCTTAAATAATATTCTAATAATATTCTTTACGGTGTACATAAGCTACTTGGGTCAAGTTCTGCTGTAGGTGAGCGATGATACATGTAGCGCAATAAAAATATAAATGAAATACCATATCACCATCACCTCATAAATATTCGTTACATTTTCTGCTTGAGCTGTCAGCTTTTTAGCATTACTTCAAGCGCAAACTCTATTTAGCAAGTGGTCCGACTTCGGGCACATGTGTTACCCATATGCATATGCTAAGTCCCCTTCGCAGTCGCTGTTCGCTGGTCGCTTTCGTCAACTGCAACATAATTTATGACGCTTTCATTAAATGCGACAAGCGAGACAAACGCCCACACAATCACGGCTGGCGACGAATACCCAACGTGCAACTGCCCAATGAAGTCCGTGCTTGAAATTTGTTTGTGCGCTACCATGTCCTGCCGTGTCCTGGCATTCCCGCACCATGCCCATGTCCTGTCCATGCACTGCTCCCTCGTATCGTGGACTTCCGCAATAGCGAGCGGCAGGGCAGCGAGAACTTTAACTCGGTTACGTGTGCCAGACAGTTGTCAGGCGGAACGCCATAGATTTCGGCAACATTTCACCCCGAACGGTGTCAATTTTTTAATGTCAAACGGTTAACTGGCATACCGCTGCACACAGCCCACAGCCCACAGCCCACACCCCACAGCCCACAGCCCAGGATCGCTCGATCCTGCCGTCGCGCTCTGACATAATTAAAAGCCATTAATCAACACGCCCACTCACAAGGACCTGCCCCGCCCATCGTTTGGGTTAATCAAGCCACTTGGGGCGATAGTCCGGGCTGAATTTAAATTGTGCAGCCAAGACAGCCCCAAAGCGGCTTGGCGCTATCGCCGCTCGTATCGCCTGTTACAGAATGTGTCCAACTGGACAAATTCTTTTTACACATGCTTCGTTTTTTATTTGTTTTCCGTCTGATTTTCGTTTTCCCCCTTTTCTCTTTTTTTTTTTCTTTTTCAACCGATTTTTGCTTTTTTTTTTTTTTTGTTTGCAGCATTTTGGCGTCAATTAACGTTCTTTGTTGTGGCGTTACATTGGACACTTTTTCGGCCCGGGCTCACATAGCCACGGTCATAGGCAAATCTATAGCCCTACGTAGATTGGATGTTGCGCTTCACTGCACGTCAGTGTAAAATCATTTGGTCATGCCACATACTGAAGCATCTACAATTGGTAATCGACTCTAACTAGCGATCGATAGCAGTGCTCAACAAACCATATGGTACAAATATTTAAGTATAGAATGGTATTATCAATTCACACGTAGATAGTAAAAATTTACGTAGACCAGAAATAATAATATACATTTATTTTAAAATGATTTATAGCTTATGTCATCTTGCATATATACATTCATGTAAAATAATATTACAAATGTATTTTCTTTCTCAACTGCCTAGTTAAGACTAATAACAAATGTATACTTCAACTTCTCAAAGAGTCTTAGAATTCCCTTAGTTTAAAAAATAAATTCTCACTACTCATTACTAGACAAGAAACTTTTGTATAAGAACATCATTACAACAGATCATTTGTAAATGTAAAACGGGTTTCCTCGAAATACAATTACAAGATAAGCACATCATGGAGAAGGGCTCATTGATCAGTTCTTTTGATCTAATTTTCTCAAATCTAGTTATCAACTATTGTAGGGCTAATTATAATTTTTATTTTATTTATTTATTTTATTTTATTTTAATTATATTTCAATATTACAAACCATGCGTACAAATATCTTAAGCTAAAGTCGCTTTCGTCAATTTAAATATTTCGATCAAAGTGATATACATAAATTTAATTGAATGATAACAGTATGCAAAGGCTATTCAAGTTCTCAACAGCCTTTTTTGTAGCGCCTGTTTCAGGAAAAAAAGGAACAAAAAAGTCCAACCGAAACGATATGACAAAACAAATTCCCATATATTCACAACAGCAACATACGCGCACACAACCACACACACACACACACACACACACACACACACACACACGCACACACACACACGTGCACACATGGACATGACACATGACACACGCATACACAGAGACGAGTATACACACACACACACACATGCAGAGATATGCTAGCAAAAGATATCAGCTACATGGCTGCTGTGGCGGCGCTTATATAGACTTATAGTCTCGCATATTGACCGCGACGGGGCAGAGTCCGCGACACCTTCGCAACAACACGCTAGACAGACCTGCTTCCCCCTTGACGCCCCCTGCCCGCCCTCCCTTAAATCCGCCAATATACTCGATTCTCAATTTGGATCCCAGCCTGAATGCGCATTCCATGCGGTCGTCCTAAGTGGGCGGACGGGGGACGTTTGGGGATTGATTTTTAACGAGCGACAGCGACAACGTCGCTGGATGGAGACTAGTGAAACAGTCGATGCGCTATGAATGTTTTGGGCCCTCCGCTTGAATGCGGTGTAAAAAATTATGGAAAAACAATTTTTAATGGACTTAAAATGCTGCAAATGGTGGCCATGTGTCTGCATTAAAGGGTTAAATGCGCATAAAAATGAAGGAAATATTTTGTTCAAATTGCCGCATGGGCTTTTGGCTTTGAAGTGGCCAATTAAACGAGTTAAGTTTTTATTTGAGCTCATGGCTTTGCCTGGTTTGTATATGGCACACAGGCATACAAGCATCTACATAAGGCGTAAGGTTGATTAAATAACCAATCATAGATAGATACTATGTTAGATACTCTGCTAGTATATCCCTTTTAGCAATCTCCCTTGTTGCATGTATCATTCTTCCAGTTTATCATATTCAAATGCTAATCAGTTTCAAATGACAGAGCTCGACAATAGGCAATGAAAATGCAAATAGCTTAATGGAAGAACACGACCAGGGGCAGAAACAGGACCAGCCTAAAGCCAACACCAACACGAACACCAAACATGACTGCAACCCAACCAATCAAATCTTAAAATAATACACAAAACACCAGCTAACCACTGACACGGACAGATACAGAGACAGAGACAGAGATAGAGATAGAGATTGAGCTAGACATAGAGATAGAGACCCAGAAACTGAAACTGAAACAGGGCTCTGTTGTAGGATTGTTTTGTGGGGATTAACCAGGGATGAATTTAAATTTTCTGGCACCAAAGCTACTTTGTGGCTTTAAGCAACAGCTAGGCCAGAACAACAATGGCTAAGTACCAAAGTAAACATGGCATAGATGTCGCCGAGAGGGCACAGACTGGCCGCCCAAACTTTGACCACACGAAAGGCAACCGCGTTTTGGTAAACTTTATGCAAAACGCCCGCGGGCAATGCACACATGAAGGTCGGACGAAGGGGCGAGGGGGCATCCGAGGGAGGAACCTGCTCTATGTGTTAATTTTGTTGAACGTTATTGTAACTTGGCATGCGAGGGCGCAAAGTGGAAAAGTGTTTTAATTGAATTATTTTCATTGTCGCCCCAGCCGAAATCCTGCTCTCTTTACCAAGCAGGAGCTGTGCCACTGCCAAATGCCTTCTGGCATTATTAACTTTGTTCTTTTTATTTTTCGCAAAAATTTATGCAAACTTTCTATAAAAAAGACTTTGTAAAGTCGATAGTGGCTGAGTTGAAGGTACCCAGTCTTTTTGTGTGACGATCACCGAGAATTCGGTGATTCGAAAATGTAATAAATAAAGAATAGGTAAAAAAAAAATAACTTGTTTTAATTTATTCCTATTTTCATAATTGGTTGTCTGATAAGATTTAAAATAATACAAACTAACTCTGCTGACTAAATGAAATATAAGATAATCTTGATTATATATGATTTAATAATCATCTTAGTAGAGTTCTGCATTGCTTAGCATTTGGGTCTTTGGGGGTTTTTTATTTATTTATTTTATTTATGTTTTGTTTTTGCAATGCAACAAAATAGATGCAACAATTTTCAAAATTGCTTAAATTATTCTGAAGATGATCATATATACATATAACATTTGAATAATATCATTAAATATATTTAGATAAGTCGCTCTTCCAAAAATATTGTTTTTCCAATGAATAGTAAAAAAACATAAGATTTTTCATGAATCCGAGTATTTCAATATTTTTCAACAGTTTTCAAGATCAGTCCATCTTCATGCAAACGGGAAGATCGACCCGCACAGATATTTGTTAAAACTGAATTGCTTTCTTGTTCCAGTACACGAGTATGTATGTTGCATATGCAAATGTATTTATACCCCTTTATTTCACTTTCAATGGGTAGATGTGAGAGAAATAAAGAAGAAGCAAAAGAAAAAGAACGCAAAAGTTAAATGAGTTAAACGAGCAATTTTATGAGCATGTCGAAAGTTTCACAAATGTCCCACAATAAAACAAGGGGTACAATTGTGCGGGTTGTTCCGACCCGTTGCTCGCTTACCACGTGCCAGTTACCGTTAGCACTGACGTTACCGTTTGGTATAAGCCCGAGGGCCTTGCACCTCTCACCTCGTATTTGTACGTGAGTTTTACTTGTCTAATTGTTTGTAAATGCAATTTGTATGGCCAGAGGTGAGCGAATACCGCATGCAAAATCAATGGTTTCGCACGTCTCTTTGTACGTCCCTCCTTTCCAAACATAAATTTCATTGTGAAAGGTGAATAATTTCATGTAGTTTTACCTTTTTGATATGCGAAGATATATAAATATTATTTTCTTAATACTATGTATTTACTATTAAAGTCGTCAGAATTGTAATCTTGTATGCCAGATGTGGCAAGACATATCAGCACTAGGCTGAGGAGTCGTTTTATAACAACATATATATTTCTCGTCGAGGGTTGTCATTATAATCCATTTCCAGATTTAAAGTTTTTAGCTCTAATAGCGGGCATTGCCAAAAACCAATCTATGCAAATTATTTATTTTTTTATTTTTTTTATTTACATTTTAGAAAGTCGTTGTTATCACAGTCACCAATAAAATAACAGCAACAATGTATTTAATATATCCTAATTTTTAAGCTTTGATAATAAAAAAAATAAAAACCTACCTGCATTTAACTTAATTATTAAAATCAACAGATATGCAATTACCCAATTGTGACCCATAACTTTACAGCCCATAAATGAGTTATGACACACGAACACACAAAACACAGAAGCATATATAGATATACATACATATACACTATAATCCCCTGCACATTCTTATCGCATCAGCCAAAAACATTTTCAATTTCAATAGGCTAACGAGTTGTTTTTATTTCTATCAGCCAAAGAGCAATGCGTGTAAAAATTGTTCGCCAAAAAGGGCTAAAATGAAAATGGAAATTGCCAAAAAGCGGTCAAAAGAGCAGGAGCGGCAGCCACAACAACAGCATCAGCATCAGCATCAGCATCAGCTACAGCAAGGAAATAAGCCATTCACACTTTCGAATGTCTATGTGTGTGTGTGTGTGTGTGTGTGTGTATGTGTGTGAATTCTAATTCAAAGGCCAAACAGCAGCCACAATAGCAACACATCGCCCCGTCCAAGGCAACCCAATCAAAAAATGGCAACTGGTTGGCAGGTGCAGGAAGGAGTTGGCGCTGGCGGAGGGGTTAAAGCGGAGGACGATGTGCAAAATGTTCTTAATTCTCAATTCATATGCAAATTTATTTTATCGCCAGTCCTGCTGCTGCTGCTACTGCTGCCTGCAACAACAATGAAGGATTGTGGCTGCCAGCCTGACTGACTCACTGGGCAAAGTGGAAATCATCCATTCACACACTTACACATCAGCACACCCACGCACCCACACACACACGCACTTGTGCATGGGGCTTGACTTTTGTGGTTCAGTTTGGCTTGACTGTGGGGAATGCAGTCTATGGGGAATCCATGGAAGGCTGGTTGGGGCTGCCAGCTCGTTATTGCTTGTAACTGTGCCGTTTTCTGGCTCTGCTAATGCGTGGCCATTCAGCTTTGTAATTGATCGCACACATTAAAAATTGCATAGCCATTGAAAAACTGCCTAAATGCTAACATTTTATGTAGGCAAACAATAATTGCATAGAGTGCCCCCATTTTCTCTTCTCCCTTACTTTTTCTTTTTTTTTTTCGTCCTTCTTCTTTCGTGCTTTTGGCGTTTATTGCCTCACTTAGTTAGTTATGGTGGGCATTGTCAGTGGCATTTGGCCCGTCGCTTAGTTGTCGCCATCATCAACACTTGGCCATAATTAAAAGCTCACGCAACATTTGCTGCCACATCTTGGCTTGTCACTAATTGCTGGCCCAGACTTCTTTCTGAGCTGCTCATGGTGCAAATAACGATTATGGCCAGAATTTGGCTTCTGCCTGGCTTGTTGGCCGGCTGGCTGCCTGGCTGCCTCGCTGCCTAGCTGCCTGGCTACCTAGACACTTGTTCGAGCACAAAGGCTAGCATTGCCAAGTGCCAATTAGCAAGCAAAATAGATTGTAAATTTTAATGACATACACGGCCCGTACAAGTGGACAGCGCTCAGCCTTTACTTTACTGTACTTTACTTTACTTTACTTGACTTTTTTGCCAACTCTTTCTCTCTTTCTCTCTATTTTCTTGCCGGCCACTTTGAACAAAAAAAAAAAAAACTCCCTTGGCAGCGCCTTGCAAGAAGTCAAAGGCATTGACCGCTTGCTGCATCATTGAATATAGAATACACTAACAGAGTGTATCTATGTCCACTGTGAGGCTAGCCTTATGCATCTGGCTGTGTGTTTGAGGCTTTATGTGTCTGTTTGTGTCCACTTCAATTAGAAAGACTTTCACCCATTGCAAAAAGAGGCTAAAAGACTTGAAAAACACTTCCGGTTTTTTTTTCCTTCTATTTTTTTTTTTTTTTCCTTACTCATACTTTACTTTGGTATGCGCCTTGGTAAACGTTTGCAATTACTTTGAAATTGCGCAGACGTGCGGACCCCGTCAGAGACAGAGTTCGGAAAAAAGCTGTCTACCTTCAGTATGACGACACAAGCAGCGGCCATTGTAGCACAACATGACTTCCGCTTCCGCTTCGTGGGTATCCCTGTGTGTGTGAGTGTAAAGTGAAATCTATTCAAAGCCTTATACGAGCTGCTCCTTGATTGCCTTTTTTCGTCATCAACATCAGCGCCTTCAGCAGCCCCATTTTTATACCCATTTTCTTTGTCGTTCTCAATCCCATCATCCCACTTGTTGACCAATCGCTTGCCAAGCCAAGTTGCCATGTCCAACGTTAGCCAAACTTGAAACCTTTTTGGGGGTCTCACTTGGCCCATACGTTTTGTCAACATTCATCTAGATCTTGGCGATGGCCAAAACTTTCATTTCACTAGATTGTCCAATTCTAAACAGAACCAAACGCAAAATACAACAGAGAGAAAACATTGTCATTAAATTACGAGAGCAAAATTAAAGCTTTTTTATTTAAAAATTGCAACCATGATTTCAGCTTTGATAAAGATATTTAAGAACAATTAAAAAATCTCTAGTCGAGACTGCCTTTACTACGAGATCCTCTGAACCCCTCAAGGAACTGATATTTCACTAACTAATCGCTTCTTTTCTGCATACTATGAGAACTTAATTGTTTAATAACTTTCCATATAGATGGACTATCTTCACATAACTTTCAAAGCGTGATAATAACATTAAAATATGTGTATTTGCCAAATCACAAGTCTCTCGTATCTGAAATGCGCTTTTTGCAAATTTGGTGGGAAGGGGTGGATTTGGGGTCGGTACCTAAAATATAACAAAAACCGAAATTATACAAAACACACAATTATATGTTTTTATAGCTATGAAGACGTGGGAGATATACTTATATAACTGATTTAAGATAAGGGGTTTACTCGATAACATTAAAACAAAAATAGCTATCGATTTTTTTAAACAAACTCGACCTCCGAAAAAAAATTATTTCAAGTCTTTAACTCTTTTACTTTTTGAGATCGACGCATTCATACATACGGACAGACAGATGGACAGGGCTAGATCGACTCAACTCGACCTGATCAAGAATATATATACTTTATAGGGTACATACATTTAATAAAACCATTATACCCGGATTCAGGTTCAGGGTATAAAATATATATTTAGTAATTAGTAATAAATGTTCGTAAACAACATCAAGAAATATCAGTCAGATGTTGATACGATTAGAGTCAGAGCTCTGAAGTTTGGTAAACCAATCACAAGTTTAATCAATGATCAAATTTTGAAAAACAACTTTAAAAAAAACATTTTTATAGTCATTCACGTAAGTGAAGTATTATAGTCATTCACGAAAGTGAACTAGTATTAGGGCTTTGTGCAATGTCGGTCCGCCCGTCTCTCCGTATGAATTCAAACTTTTTCGCCGCTATTGAAGCTAGAGACTTGAAATTTGGAACACTAGGGGCGTGACAAATCGAAATATGCATTTTCCGGTATTTCAGAAACCACGGTAATTGAAGTGCTAGAAAGTTAAAATTTGAAATGTATACTCGCGTTGAAAACATATTATCAAAATGATATGGCAGATATATCTATGCCCATTGAGGGTGTGGCCCTAACTAAGGGATTCAATTAACAAATCCTAGCTGTGAAGAGCATAGCAACAAATCGAATGCAAAACGTTAAAATTGTCCCCGAGTGTATAATATTGGTTTACGATCCAAAAAGAGATAAATTGATTTAGAAATTAATTAACTATAATATATGCATGTATAGAGTAGGTCATCCAAGCTCTAAGGCTGAGCAAAATATATTTGTTTACAAATTATATTTTTTGAGTATGTCACTCGTTACTTCAAAGTGTTGATAGCGAGTGCAATACTTTGACAAAACCAATATACTCAATTTAGTTCGTGAACGAGTATAAATGTCACAACTGTTCGGCGGAAGTAAAACACATGCAATTATGTATGCTTATTGTGGTGCATCCTGCAGGAAAGCCTCAAACAAGACCCAAACTCTGTATTGGGCTCATTAGAAAAGTTGTCTGGTCATAGAGGCAGAACCCAACATTGACCATAAAATAAATTGAAGTTGCAACAAAAACACAAAACTTTGCCCGAAAACGAACAGAAAAACACAAATGCAGCGTGACACAGAGCAGGACAGCTGAAATGGGTTGCCGGAACAGCATGTATGCTCCTGCTACACTGGACATATGTCAATGCGAGGGGCGCCAACCGATTCCACTGGGTAAAGGCGAGGCGATAAGAACAACCAGCCAACGGTGATAGTGTCACAAAACAAATACGATGCCTAAAAGCCGCAAAACCAACAAAAGCAGCAAACTGCACACGACACGGCAGCACATACAACAACAACAACAACAACAACATCAACATGTGACCACTAATGTTAACCCGCACACAAATAAATGGCAGCGCAGCAGATAAAGAAAGAGACCAATCGAGATGGCGAACGTTAAAGTATGATGCGGTTAACAATTTTATATTTAAGCTTTAACTAGCATATTTTACATGATTTGCTTTAAATTTTGGAATTAATAAAGATTGGAAGCATCAAGATGCACCAGCGAGTAAGAATAGACGAGTGACGAGTAATGTCAATTAAGCTCACAGCTCTTATAGTCTTTTACGAAGTATATATAATATATACAAAGTATATTAGACCTATGGTCAATGGCCATACCGTGAATGAGTATTGCACCCGTCTGCATATTCTAAAATTAGCACAGTTGAGTAATAAAGATTATTGTTGACCTGCCCACAGATTGGCTGCAGTGTTTTTACTTAATAAATAATCATGAGCCCATGATACGCCCCAATACCATCACCTACTTAGGCATCTTCACTTTAAGTTCTCGAGCTACAAAAGCAACCACCTTAATGTCATCGCTCTGCAAAGTGTTTTTCCCCTATGGTGTTTATTTATATTTATTATTATCATGAGCCCATGATACGCCCCAACGCCATCACTTACTTAGGCATCTTCACTTTAAGTTCTCGAGCTACAAAAGCAACCACCTTAATGTCATCGCTCTCCTTAAAACTCTAATTAATATTAAAGCGCCACATAGAAGCTGTGAAGAGCATAAGTCAAACACAGAAATTAGCTTGAAGCCAAAAGCTTTACTTTAGATATTTTACTGCATTTTTCCTTTAAATTTCCGTGTTATTGAACTGTTTAAATAGCTGGCGAGTGACGAGCGACGAGAGAGGAGTGACGAGTGACGAGTGACGAGTGCTCAGCACTTTAATGTCATTGCCTATTTTGAGGCGCACACAATTTTTGAAGTGCTACGTAAATATTTTCTAATAAATTTTGCGCTCCCGTAGGGGGGCGACCCGCAACCCTACTAAGATTTCATTACTCCGCACTCGAGGGCTTCTGGGCTTGGCTCGCTCTTGGGTAAAGCAGAATGGAGCTCCGCCCACGTAATGAAAATTCTTGCCACGTAATTAGCAATGCAGCTGAGCAGGGGTGAGGCTCTGAGTATTTAAGTGTGTTTTAATACGCATCAACTGAATGCCGGATGCTGGACTGCAGAGATGTAGGAGCTGGCACTCCATTCACACTTGACGTATGCAAATGTGCATTTGAAATGGATTTATATAATAGTACGTGGCCAGCCATTAGTCGTAATGGGCCTTCAGTTGTAATTAAAGCGACTGCAGCAGCAGCAGCAACAGCAGCTCATAAGGATTGCAATAGTGAATAAGCCCCACAAATATCAGAGTATGCAGCACTGCGGCTGTCCAGGAGCAGCTGCGACACTTGCCAACAGTTCAACTCATTGTCTGCATTCAAATTATTTACACATTATCTGCAGAAGGCAGCCAAAAGGATGGCACTGTCTCCCTAAGGACACGCTCAGAGACAGAGAAAGTCGGAGACAGAGATGGAGAGAGAGAGAGAGAGTGAAATAATACTCATAGAAAGTCAGAGCATTGTTATTTTAATAGTTTAAGTAACCATAATATGTTGAGTACTTTTTAATAAACTTGAAACATAAGCAAATGTTTTGTTTGCGCGCGAAGGACTCTGGGGACTGGGCTCTGTGCACCGGCAGTTGGAAAGCAAAGAAACTACAACACGAAGCGCCAAGATTTATGCAAACCAAAATGTTGCCAAAAATTACAATTTAATGGAGTAGACACTGAGCTCCTTGGTCTATTCTGCGTTGTATATGCGGCACATAATGAGCAGCGACCAACTTGTACCCAAACTTGCAGCCCGAGCACAAAGACAACAAATGAAAGGGATCGGAAAGGCGGAAGAGCGGAAGAGCGGAAGAGCGGGTGCAACAGTAGTCGTCGAGTAGCCAACTCGCAGTGTAAGCAAAAGTAACTTCTCTAATTTGGTAGGAAATATGAAGCCATTAAAGCTGCAGCAGACATGGTGAATGGCAACATCTTGACTGCGCCACAGACACACACACAGACACGAACACGCATACACAGGACCTCGGGCCATGTGGCACCCAGCAAAAGTTGTCCTCTAGAGAGTGTGAAAATAAATTCTGAATAAGGTGGAGATGCCAACTGCTTTGCATGTTTCGCCTCGTTTCCAACGTCAGTCCGGCCGAAACGCTAGAAACATCTGTTGCATTTTTTTCCATTGCTACCGATTAAAATTAGCTGCGATTGGGTATGCTGCATCTCCACTCTACTTGTATAAGATTGATCAGCGCCAAGCATACAGATTATCCAGCCAAAATAATCTGTCTGATTATACTCAGATATTAGATCCGGATCCATCCAAAAATTATATATAAGTATTTTAGCCCGACAGGGCTGTATGTAGAAATACATCTGATCGAACGCTTAATTTAATATTCATTATTCATTCTATTTTATTATAAATACTTTTATATAAAAAATTAATTTAAAACAAGTAAGAAAGCTCTAGTCGAGACCGCTCGACTACGAGATCCTCTGAGCCCTGCGAGGAACCGATATTTCAATTTCAGTAATTCGTCGCTTCTTGTCTGCTTATACAAGAAACAAAACTTGTAAACTCACATACGCACGTACGCATAAGCATTAAAATGTGTGTATTTGACAAAGCACAAGTCTCTAGTACTTGAAATTTTGTTTGCAAAATAACTAAAATCGAAATTCTACAATATACATGCATCTATGTTTAAAATTTGGAGGCTTTAGCTCTAAAAAGGTAGAAAATATATGTTTTTTAAGGTTCGATAAGGTTTTTAATCGTTAACATTACGGACCTACATCAAAAAATCATACGGACGTTATTATATTATATCGACAGCAATTACTTATAAAAAATTTTAAACAAATTTTTGTGGAAAGTATTTTGTGACTGTGGTGCACCAACTGGAGGATAAAAATAAGTACAGACTTATTTCTAAGGCATCAATCGAGACACAGAGATCTTACAGAATTATTAGAAATTAGTGCTCATACCTCGAAGAATTAAATAATAGAGCCCTTGTGTATAATTTGACTCTATAGTCGAATGAAATGAATTTTGTAATTACAGGGTATCTAGCAGTTCCTCCTATTCATGTCTACAGAAATTACTTCAGCACACACATTACATAGACAAAATAAAAAAAATAGGAACAACACGAATACTCTACACATACATATATTTAATTGCCAACATTCAAGTGACAACCAGCGAGAAAAATGACCATTGCTAAGGCTGGATGCCCGTCCGGAAGTGAGGAAGTCCGTATCCGGCTGCCATCACATACACTGGCCATGGACTGCACTTAATCACTGCTACGAGCAGCTGTGCAGCTCGAGCTTGTGCCCTGTGGTTAAAGCTAAGAGTGGGACTGTTTTTTACAACAACTTATTTTATAGAAATTTATCGCTTTGCAATAATAAGACACCTACCTGCAGAGTTCATTTCAATTTTCCACTTCAATTTCAATTTTATTTCTTATAGAGCTTGAAATGATTTATAGTAAATAGCTAGAATCAAATAACTTCAATGAACATTTGATAGGAACGGTTCACACTGCAGGACAGCTTCATTTCATTCATTATTAAAATTGTCCTTATTAGTAGTTGAATGTGCTGCGAATGTGTTACCTGGCTAAGAGGACTATGTATATCTTTAAAAAAATTCTTCTGCAAAAGGTATAATATATTCTATTTTATGTTTTATCAAATTGGAGAGTTTCGAAATATATATACATACAAAATGTATAATCATAAGAGCGAACTAGTGCTTTCACATCGAAGTTAGTTGATTTTGTGAAAAATGTAAAAGAACTGATTAAGTGTTAGTCCTTCAGAGCAGAAGGTAGACTGTTATATACACTATGATCGTAGCAAATTAGGATTTACGATATATTACAGCAAAGAACTCAATATTATTATTTCAGAGACTTGAAACTAAAAATATTTACTCGAGTTTGTAATTGTAAAACTATAGAAGATACAGTTTTGCCCGATTTGCCATGCCTCCAATGGCTATATATGTTCCGCCATATCTTTTTAACCTTGGGTTGTGAACGCGAGTATACATTCCATGTTTCAACTCTCGGGCATTTTAAAGAAAAAGGTTTCAGAAATAACGAAAAGCGTATTTTCCGATTTGCCACACTCCAAATGAAGGGAAGATCACACACACGAATATATATTCCAAATTTCAAGTCTCTAGCTTCATTAGCGGCGAAATGGTTTCATATGGACAGTCGGATATATTGTTGATAAATTGCTTGTGAATCGTGTAAAAGGACCATATAAGCATCAAATTGGGTATATCTTTATATATGATAGCAGAAAATCGTTTTCAGAAGATCACATATTTTACTCAGCTCATGCAGAGTACATGCAGTTCAGTTCACACCTGTGCTAAATTCCCCGCCAGGTGCAGCTGTTCATTTCCAATTGCATTTTAAATAAGAAAAGTGCTGCTCACCACAATGACGGCTGAATAAAATTAAGTTTATTTTAATTTTCGTTGATTAATTGCATTGTCAGGCGGGATGAAATGTCGCTCATGAGCGAGAACGTGGCGCCCCGATGGAAACCGCATGCCAAGTGTAAAATGTCAGTTAAATGCACATATATATAAACGATTTTTAACCCAATTTGGACAGCATGTGCCGTTTAATTGTAAATTTAAATAATATCACATATACATATTTACGCAAATATCATTTTAATTGTACTGCAAGTCCAGATCTGGCCAAAAAGAAACGCAAAGTGCGAGTGTGAGCGCGAATGCTCGACTTTTGGCATCTGCACACCGGCAGTGACAACTGTTCAGCCAAATTGCTTTTAAAGCACCGCGTAAATTCCAATTGAAATTCTGGAGGCGTCGCGCCAATAATGTCGTACATTAAGTTGACTTTTGTTTTGTTATTTTGTATACATATATTTATATATGTAGATACACCTTTTTTGGCCACAAAACAAGTTGTTATATTGTGGATGTGGCCGTGGCAGTGGCTGTGGCTGGGGCTGAGCTTTGGGCTGGGTCTAGGCTATCTAGTGCATTGGATATTCATTTTAATGGTCTTGGGTGTTCTAAATTCGGGTATTAAATGATACGTAAATAGCTAACTGCTTCTCAAGTGGACACCGATTTGCATAAATGCCCAGCAAATGACAACAACAAAAACAAACAGGTATTCAACAGGATATTAAATTTTGTGTTGACTGCTTCATTTTTTCATCTTTGACCAAAACTAGTGCGTAGAACCCTCTTAACTATGGCCATTACCATGCCAAGCACAAGCAATTGTTTTTTTCTATTCAAAAAAAAAACTTCCAAAGAATTAGCATAAAAAAACTGGCAATTAGGCGTATCTAAAAAAAAAAAATACAAATTCCCATTTATAAAATAACTGCGACAGCTAAAAGTCTTTGGCTCGACTCAATTATGGCACTTCAAATTCATTGAACAACTTTCAATTTTCAAATACACATCAATTCCAATTGATGATTGACTCTAATAATAATTTTTTTTATTTATTCACATTAAATATACATTTTTGTACTCAGAGTTTTTATTTTGATTCTACTATGATAAGCCAAATTTTAAATATTGCAAAAATTTCAACTCAATTAGCTAATTCACATACCAAACATTCAATGACATAAAATTGTGACTTAAAAATATATTTCTTGTTGACGCGATCTTTCGTATCTTTCACTTCAATGAACTGAATTGGAAATTCATTTGTCTTTGCCTCTTCACTACCTTAATTTGAATTCCAATTACTTTGTACAGAGATCAAGTATACATTAAGTCCATCATTATGCCATCTTAATGTGAATCCAATATATCTAACAGCCCCATTCAAATGCCAATTGGATCTTCGATCTACCTGCTATGCACCTTTATCTGCTTGGCAGCACCTTGTTAGCACATTTTTGGGAAACTTCCTGAACTGATTGGTTATTCAAGACTTTACAGCTTTCTAATTTCGAATTTTGTTTTATTGCCGCATGCCTAGAATATTATCCACGTTTAACATATTCAATCAATAAGACCATTTTAATTTATGCATTTATGGATAACTGCAAATAGAATAAAATCATTACATGCATGCAAAATTAGTTAGGTTAGCGCTCAAATTTCCAAGCATATCTTACGACATTTGCGATCTGTGAATATAATTATTCCATTATATCATATGATATCTATTGCAACGCACGGATTAGCCAAAATAAACCCATTTTAAGAGCGGATGATTATTATTATAAAAACATGAATGGTTTTTTAGATAAAATATTAGTATATTATTTATACAAATATTTGGGTAGACAAGTAACATTAAGCTAAATAATATCTAGTAATATTTCAATAATTCGTCGTTCCACTTTTACTTACACATGCACACACACATACGCACGCACGTATTAACAGGCATGGGCTGCCATATGGGCTTACTTTGGGAACTTAATTGTTTAACAGCTTTTTTTGTAGACGTACAATCTTGATAAAACTTTCAGACCGTGACTATAACACAAGTCTCTAGTATTTGAAATATGGTTTTTGCAAACTTGTAGGGAAGGGGGTGTTTTGAGGGGTGGGGGGTAAAATATGAGAAAGTCCGAAATTCTTAAAAATACATATAAAGCTACATTTCTAATTGGGAGACTCTAAAGATGTTTTGGATAAGGTTTTTAATCGATAACAAAATAACTGGAGCAGTTATCGATTTTAAAAAACAAACTTGATATGCGCGCTCTATATACGGACCTACGAAAAAAATTTCAAGTCTCTAGCTCATATATCTTCTGAGATCGACGCGTTCATACATACGGACAGACAGACAGACAGACGGACAGAGCTAAATCGACTCAGCCGTCGCCCTGATCAAGAATATATATACTTTATGGGGTCTGCCACGCCTCCTTCTTCCTGTTACATACTTTTAACAAAACCATCATACCCTGATTTCCCATTTTCAATGGGTTCAGGGTACAAAAAAAAATCTTAGATAAAATTCAGACAATTGTTCCGAATCTACTCATTAACATTAATAAAACTTAAGAGCATAAATATATGGGCAGCTCTCGTATACGAATGCTTCGAGCAGACCCACTTATAGCTAGAATAGTCTGACTCATGCGAGTTAAATTACGGCATTGGGCATGATTAATGCATCTGGAAATTGAGCCTAGCAAAAAAGTGCTGAAGGAAGCCTTCTGCAGAAGACAACAGCCGCTAAGAGCTGCGCTACGTCTCCCGTCAGACACGGCTCAATTAATGATGGAATACACGTCGCGATATCGAAGTGAGGGTAACTGCAATAATTGACTTTTAAAAGGAAGCAGCTGGCGCCCAGAGGAGATATGGAACCTGGCAGGTTGGACTGCTATAGTTGACTATAATCGAGGAAATAACAGCTTCATTTTTTAACCAGAATGAATCATACAGAGTTCTATGAAGGCTTCCTCTTCCGTTATGGACTCGAAAGCGGCTTGCTCGATTCCGTTGACCATCCCGCAGCTTATTAATGCGCTGCATGTCTTTGGGCTTTAATTTAATTCTCTAAGCGGCTCTCTTTTATCAGCGTATCAACAGCGATAAAGCGCACACGCACCCATAAACCTCGATTTCTTGTGCACGGGTCTACGAAATGACCTTAAAATTAAATTGGCGATTTTTATGGTTACGTTCAACATGTGTGCTTGATATTTGCTTACCTAATTGAGTTAGGATCAATTGAAAATACTTAACGTCTGTGCCTATGCCTGTGCTACGATCGCATGGCCCACAGGTAGGACAGCTAAGCCGTTCGTTCAAATTGTCATAGGGGAACCGGTCTCCAGCCACAGCCGTCCACAATACAATTCGATAATCCAAATTCAGCTGAGGCTACCCAATGATCCATCGGGCGGTTCGCACGTTCGGACAACTCGCATCGACTCGGCTCGACTCGATTCCAGCGAGAACACAGTACGCATATTAAGCAGGGGCGCTGAG
Source organism: Drosophila hamatofila (assembly GCA_035045345.1). NCBI lineage: Eukaryota > Metazoa > Arthropoda > Insecta > Diptera > Drosophilidae > Drosophila > Drosophila hamatofila. The sequence continues at coordinate 2,464,727 of JAWNPA010000001.1, forward strand.
GCTCTACTTTGGGTATATCCGAGTTTTAGCAACAGCTCATTATGCTCGTTTTGTAGTATTTTTTGCGAATCTGCTTTCGTATATAAATCTAACGCGTTGCGCTGAGCTATCATCACTTCTTTGGTGGAAACTTAAGTGTCAAGTTTAGCTCCTGCTGTGATCAGTGCGCGTCTACAATCGAAAACCGTTCAACATCACTAATTTGACATATATCAAAGGACTTTTAACACCCGAATACCCAAACATCAGTATCAACATGAAGTTCAGTGTTGCGTTTGCTTTGTTGGTGATCATCGGCTTTGTGGCCAGCGGCGATGCCTTGCCTGCCAGGAAAAGTGAGTTACCAAAAGTGAAAGATCTTTAAAGGACAGAGTTTAGAAGCTGTTGAAAATACATAAAGCCAATTGAAGATTTCCTTAATTATCGTCGATAGTTAAAAATTCCTAAATCTTTATTAGGATGCTCTTAACGTTTTCAAAGTTGAAGATCCTTTTCAAATTTAAATTCTGTATCTACTACATGAGTTAACCATATAATATTTTCACACCGTAAAATACATATCTAATATATAATTTTTATCGCTTATAAAATAATCTCAATTTAAATGTAGCACGTTTAGATTTTAGAAACATTTGATCCTCTTATATGTACTTCATTTGACCATTCCATAATTCTATTGCCACATCGATTCGTTTCATAAACACATCCATATATAAAACATCCATTCGCATGCATTCTTTGTACACATCCACTTCCACTGAAGATCGGCAATACCTTGTTCCAGGAATGGTCTACTACCAGCAGCCGGCCGCCGCCGAATGGTATGGATCTGCTCCTCAGCAAAGGATTATGTACATGCAATACGTGCAGCCAGGACGCACGCATGCGCGCTCCACTCAGGCGGCTAGCGCACTTGTGGCTGGGGAAACCGTCGCTACCGGCACATATCTGAAGGGTAAGCTCGTCATCCCTAGTCGTCATCCACTAACAGTCCCAACTAACCCGAGCTTTCCCTGTTTATCTAACAAAGATTGCAATCACGCAGAGTCCGATGTGGCAATCAGCGCCGATGGCATCAGCGCAGAAAGTGCCCAGGCTGATGATGTGCTGAGCGCTGCCGGTGCTCATGGCGCTAGTTCCGTGGCCGAAGCCTATCCCGATGAGGCACCTGTGGTCCAGATAGCCATTGAGAGCAGCGACAGCAGCGACAACAGCGAGACCAGCGAGACCAGCGAGAACAGTGAGACCAGCGACAGCGTCGATGCCGAAGCTCAACCGGCTGTGGCTGAGAGCGATGACGCCGCCAAGGTGCCCCGTGACTTTAACTTTGCCGCCGAGGAAGCTGTCCCTGCTGTTGAACAGCCTGCGCCCGAGCCAGCTGTTGCCCAGGTTAACGCTGATGATGATGTCCTGCCCGCTCCAGCTCCAATTGCGCCCGTTGCCGCCGTCGTGCCCGCCAACCGTTATCTGCCCGCCAAGAAGAAGGTGATCGTCGAGCTGGACCAGTCTGCCGAGGATGCTGAGGAGGCTCAGGTGGCTGCTTTCGAGGATGAAGAGGTCGAGAACGCTGTTGCCGATGATGTCGACGAGGATGAGGAGGAGTTGGTCGTGCCCGTCAAGCCTGTGGCCAAGTACCCTGCCCGCGTGCCCAACGCTCGCCGTCCCACTGTCAAGAAGCCCGTCCCCGTTGCTGGCAAGCCAGTAAAGAAGCCCGCCGCTCCTCTGCCCGCCGGCACCTTCTTCCCAATTGACTTTGGTGGCACCAACGGTGGCGCCATCGCCATTGCCAATTCCTTCAGCACCGGCGAGGGCGGCTCTGCCACCTCGCACGCCATCGCCTACGGCTCGCCGGAGGCAGTTCGCGCTCGCGTCCGCCCTAATCCCAGCAAGCGTCGTCATTAATCTGTTGCTGCCATAACTGCCCCAATGCTCCATGACTGACGCTCAGTCCCACTGCGACGCCACTTGAATACTTACCACCAATTCTTGCTAATGCATCGCCAGGTGCAACGATACTTTAACTTGAGTCCGCGCCGAGTCTGTAATCAAAGATTTTTGTAATTATTAGCCAAATTGTAAACCTTTCTGAGCGCATTTCAATAAAACTTCTTTCTGTTAAAATAAAAATTCAACACACTTTTGATTAGCTAGCGGAAAAACATTTTCGCCACACGCAATGCATTTCCAATTTATTTCATATATTACTTTCTTTCTCTTCTTTTCTATATATGTATAAAACGAAGATCAAACCTAATTCGGAACCAATTTAAAGGTTAATAAACGATAAATGCTTCATATAAAAAATAAAGAAAAACAAAACTTGATACAAAAACAGTAGCTATCATTTTGACTTAAGAGCTAATGGTTGTTCCACAATTGCGATATAATGTGTTTAATTAACTTTGCTTATTATTCGGCAGATAATGCACTAATTCTGCGATGCATGCATCTGTAATATGGATTTTGAAGACACTACGTTTAACATCAAGGTTTTCTTCATTGTTAACAAGAACCTTTGAAACTGATCCTATATCTCAACGCCACACAGCTGTTGACTTGGAATTATTTATAACTTTTTAGGTATATTATTAAGTTGGAGTGATTTATATATAAAAACGTAATGATTAACTCCGAATGGTATTGGTGCTGTCGCTCTATCAGTAACCATATTTGTCTTGCAGTGACGTCATTACATCGTTAGCCAAGTTGCTCAGCCTGCCGGCCACCTTGTGCACGCCCTGGCGCACGCTCTCCTTCACATCGTCCAGATCCGGTGCATTAAAATTCACTCCAGTCGCATAGCCACCACTGCCTGTAAATGACGCAAGTATATGCATATAAAAGCGAATTCATTTTTGTATCTCAAAAGTGATTTTACCACGATTGCTCATGCTACCTCCTGGCGTACCATCCCCGAAGTAGTCGGACGAAGATATTGCACGCGATCCCTGGAATCGGTTTAGATTTGCGCTTATATCCGCCGAGGATTGCTCGTTTGCAAAGTACTGATCGGAGCCGAAGCCCTTGGAATTGCCAAACTTTTGCTGTGCAATGACAGGATCATTGGGATTAATGCCTTTGCTTTTGCTCTTGTTGGAAGCTGCTGCGGTGCTCCTTGGATTGGGCTTGTCATAATCACTGCTGGCTGCGAACATGGATGTAATGTTGCTATGCGTTGTTCCAATGGGCTCGATTGTTTCGTAGCCCAACGCATCCAATTCGAATTTGTCCAATTTGCTGGCGCTGTTGGAGCTCTCCTTCTTATCGCCACCGCCGCCGTACAAGTTCAGCGAATGATCATTAAAAAAATTGTCGTTCTCCAGGGCAGCCAGTTTGCTTTGGGAGTTGGCTTTAGGCGCAGCCGACTGCTGAATGGTTTCCATGTCGCTTAAAGCGGAGTGCGCCACGTCAGAGCCCCTCAAGCTAAAGCCCATGCCCAGCCTCTCCATTTGCTTAGCCTTGGCGGGATCGATGCTCTTTAGCTTCGCTTCTTCTCGGGTCTTTTGAAGTGACAGATCTTGATATGCCAGCCGCATGCTAGCTACAGTTTCCATCTCCTCCTCTGCGGTTTGTGGCTTCTCAATGGATCCGGCAACGGCTGCTGCCGTTTTACTCTCATTGGCCGCATTGGCGCGCGCCTCAATATCCGCAAAGTTCGTGGTTACCTTCGTCGCACCCAGCCCTCCGACTTTGCGTGCGCCTAGCTGAAAGGCAAATTTTCAGATTGTAAGTGATCCAATTTCAATTTGATTTCACAATTTACTTACTGCTCCCTTCTTCGGCTGTATCTTGCGCACGCCTATGGACGAGGGCACCGATGCAGGAGCCACGATCGCATTGAGTAAATCAACGCTGGGCTCTCCAGTTGCAACGGTAGGTCCCGCAGCAGGCTTGGCGTCCAGCTGCAAGCAATAATGGGACGGATTAATAATTTGCTAGGATTGCCGATGCTCAGTACTTAGAAATCAACTTCAACTGTAACTTCAAATGCTGCAAGGAACGCGTGTGACTTTGTTGACTTTACCTTAACGCCGCTGGCCGCGTTGCTAACATTATTGTTTTCCAAGTGCGCATTAGCATTGTTGTTATTGCATTGGGCAAAGAAGTCTTCCTCCTCCTGGTCATCCCTGCCGGCCTCGTTGCCCTCGTTCTTATCCGCCGCCGGGTCCAAGTGTAGCTGTGCGTGTGTTTGTGTGAATGTGCGGGAACAGAGAACAAGATACAAGTAAAGCGCAAGCGAGAGCAACACAAGTGTTAGTCGGATTCAGTGTTTAATAAAACTTCAAGCTCAAAGAGTAGACAAAATAAACAAAGCAAAAATAGCTAACAAAAAGAGGGCAACGAACTGCTTACCTTGGTGCCATGCACTTTCATCGCCTGCTGGGCAAGTGCCGCCAGTTTGTCTCGGTAGAGCTGAGCCGCCCTCGAGTTGTATTTGACTTGGGCGTCGCTGCTGCTGCAGTTGTGGGCGCGGAAGAATTGAGCAGCATTCGCGTTGCCGCCCAGCTGCATTTGACGCAGCTGCAACCAGGTCCAGTTGGTGTCCAGGTTGGTGCTCCGTACAAAGGTCAAGTGCACGCCGAGATTGCGATGGACAGCGGAGCAGTCGATGCATATGAAAATGCCATACGTGACAGAAGACCATGTAGGTGCCTTCGTTGCACAATCAAAGCATGACTGGAAGGAAAGCAACAGTGGTGAAATATTAAAATCAAATCCTGAAAATTACATTAAAACCCAATCCTACCTTATTAGCAGGCAACGCCCGCAGGCGACTGAATACGGCTTCGATTTCCTGTTTCGAGGGACCCACTGCATTGTTTGACATGGTATTATTGGTGGCTGCGATGCACTAATTTACCTAATTAATATATTATGGATTGTAAATTGTTTTCGTGGCTGGCTTCGCCTGTGCCTGGGCCTGATGCTTTATTGCTCTGCAATTACAGTCAGCAGTTATGCTATGTGGCAGTTAAAGATGAGCGTGGTCTACTTGTTGTACAACGCTTACAGAAAACTCTTAATTTAGATCAAGTGCATCTAAAAACTTTTTTATTTTTGTTTTTGGCCCTAGTGTTAAGAATTTTGACGTGTGTTTTTCGTTCCAGTCTCTTCCACGTTCACGTTAGAGATGAGCACTTCACACTTACAGAGTCACCAGTCACGAGTAAGTCACTGTTGCAAATATTAGCCATAAATCACCCATATCTAGAAATTAATAGTATTAAAATTATATACCTAATATTATATACCTGCTTATCTCTAAATGATTAATACATAATTCATTTTCAATATTAACCTCAGCAAAAAGCATCAAAACACATCAAACTATTATTCATTTCTCATCCCTACAATATTGAAACCTATCGCAATTTTCAACTTTCAGTCCCTAAGATAAATTCGATGTGTATCAGGATGTGCTATCGATAGATACAAGCATTTAAATTCCTATTTAGAACCGCACTGTTAAGTCTCAGAAGGTTGCGCAAGGAGCAGCTCCGTTACTTTTAATGTTAATAACAACTCTGTTGTGATGTCACATTTTTAGATTGTGCTCTGTTATCCCAGCTGGAGTTTGGCGGGCATTTAAGCAGAGATCTGGCAAGTGGTCCAAAACAACAAAAATTAAGTGTATATTAATAAATTTCAATAGTAAACATGTAAAAAATGGTCAAACACTAATTTTATTACCTTAAAATACAAAAATAAGTAGATGGAATGAACTTTCGCTGAGTTTTCATAATCTCAATTCTCAATATGATGAATGAAAGTTGTAGATATAATGATGCGAATTGATGGGAAACTCATAATACTTATTAATACTATTTAGTTTTACAAATTAAAGCCATACCTAATAAAGTTAAAACCATTCAATACGAAAGTAAAACTGGTCAAGGGAATACATACGGCTTAGAATAAAAGAACTAGCAAAAATCCTCATATTGTCCGACTCGCGAATCTAGATAGAGCTTGTAACTAGGTGTCTAGCTCGTTTTTTTTTTTTTTTTGTGAGTGGTTGATAACAGTGTTAAATTGCTTTATTTTCATACAAATTTTAACGCGCGCACAATATTTTCTGAAATAATGACGTCGCACTGTTAAGTTAACAGACCGCTTTGCATAATCACTAACCATACAACACATAGACCGGACAAGTCATATAAAATTTTTCAACGAAGAAAAAGTATGCATTAGGGCCTAGTACCTCGTGCCTGAGCCGAAGCAGTCTGTTTAGGGCCTAAACAGACTGCTTCGGCTCAGGCACGAGGTACTAGGCCCTAATGCATACTTTTTCTTCGTTAAAAAATTTTATATGACTTGTCCGGTCTATGTGTTGTATGGTTAGTGGCATAATCTAGTATAACTCAATCGTGTTAAAAACTGTCAATTACTCATATGCAACTGATAGCTATTGTTTCTTTCTTAAAATTGCAATAAATAAACAAAAACAACTTGTATCTAGCAACAGCTATTGAGTCCATATGTTGTTCAACCCTCTGTTCTAAAACTCTGTTTATGGGGACCTCATATACAGAACACTTGAATTATGTTAAGGAACAGCTGATTTTGTATAAGCTATTAAATGTTAGCAGTATATATATTTTAGCCAATTATTGTCTAGTCAAATTTTTCAATTTAAGCCGTGCTTTTGTATTAAACGCCATAAATTGAATTAGTTTCTACCTTTTTAAGAACCTAAAATGGTGGTAGAAACCGTCTGTAATTGCTAAAATTCTTGGGTGACCACAGCTATACATATGTAATTTGTAACCTACAAAATGTTTTGTTTACTTTTGCGCCAAACGCGTAATTTCCGTCAATTACTTTTTAAGCAAGTTTTAAATTCACACGTTTATACAGTAAGCAATGCGTTGCATACCACAAGATGTAAGTGGACCGGGTCAGCGTTGAGCACATTTGTCATTAGAAATAGTTTGCGCAGATTATGAAATTAAATTCGTCTCGATTTTCTTTCAGTGCTGCGACACGGCGAATATGAGTGGAAGGATCCCGAATCGCCGGACGAAATGTAAGTAACTGTCCACGGGAATGCGTGTATTTATGTTGCAGTAATACTTTGCCTGCTGCAGCGTCAACATAACATATGTTGATAAGGACGGCAAACGCACCAAGGTGCAGGGCAAGGTGGGCGATAACGTTCTCTACCTGGCGCACCGGCACGGCATTGAGATGGAGGGCGCCTGTGAGGCGTCTCTAGCCTGCACAACGTGCCACGTGTATGTGAAGAACAACTATCTCGAAAAGCTGAACGAGGCGGACGAAAAAGAGGATGACCTGCTGGACATGGCTCCCTTTCTGCGAGAAAACTCTCGCCTTGGTTGTCAAATAGTGCTCGAGAAGAGCATGGAGGGCATGGAGCTGGAGCTGCCCAAGGCAACACGTAATTTCTACGTGGATGGACACAAGCCGAAGCCACATTAATACAACGTTGTTTATACCATTATCGTATATCGAGAGAGTTAAATAAAAGAATATTTTTAATAGCTTTCGCGTCCCCAATTTGTATATATTTTGTTAAGTTTGTAAACAATGGATTCTTCTTCGAGTTTTGTTTCATCTGGCAAATTAAACTAAAAATTTTGTAAGTTGAGCCTATATAATTACATTTTCTAATCGGTGATTACCATGAAGGAAGGCAGAACGAAGAGAATAGAGAGAGAACAATTTGAGTGGGGAGATGTGTCGACATTAAAATGGTAGGAAACAATATTGTAATAATTATGTTACAATTAAAAATATATGCGTAATAAAGTCTAAATGTGTATAGCGACAAACTAAAAATCATTACAACAAAAACACGGCAATACAGAGCGATTGCGTCAGTGTGTGTGAATGATGCTCGTTGGGTAAACTGTGCGTTCAGTTCGAAGAGGGACTGCTGGAGGCGGAGCGTGAATGCACGCTGCCACGCTCCTGGTCACTGCGCTCCTCATCGCGGTCCCGACTCTTCTCATCCTTGTCCAGATCACGTTCTGGCTCGCGCTTACTCTGCTTCTCGGGCGCGGCAGCGACAATCTCCTCTTTGGGAGACAGATTCTCACGTTTCACTGCTTCCTTTTCGGCCTTGCCGCCGCCGCCCTTCTTGTTGGTGCTCTTTTTCATGACAGCTATTTCTTTCAAGAGGCTAGCGACTTTGCGGTTCAAATTATCTACTTTCATGTCATGTAGTCGCTCGACCTCTTTCAGTCTGTTGCGCATCTCGTTTTCCTTTTCAAAGTTCTTGCCCTTCAGCTCTGTCAGCTACAAATTTTAGATAAGTACGGCAATTATAACAGGTTTCAAAAGTATTTCAATGCTTATCGCCACTCACCTGCTTGTCCTTCTCGAGCAGTTCTTTGTCCTTTTGATTCAAGCGCTTCTCCAGACTGGCAATGCGCTCCTTTAGATATGTAATAGCCACCACATGATCAGACGAGTTTGTGTCTATTGTGATCGCAGCTGGTGCGGCGATTGTGCCATTGCCGCCATTGCCACGGGATATCTTGTCGGGCAGATCCAGGCCTGCGCCGCTGACTGATGTCACACCGCTGGAATTCATGTTGCCAGCGCCTTTGGAAATGTCGCCGCCGCGTGTTGCCTTCTTGGCAGACGCATGGCTCTCTCTATGCGCCGTCGAAGAGGACTTCTCGTGTGGCCGCTTCTTAGACATGGATATTCGTCCCTCTTGCTGGGCCTTCAACAGAGCGCGTTTATAGGCGCAGGTACACAGCCAGCAGAGGACTTTGCCATTGACCTGCAAAAAGGCAAACAATTGCACGATGTTTTATATTAAACATAATTATGCTAACTTAAATATGTAACCCTAAAAAAGGCTCCAACACTCTTATGAACGCAATACAATATCACTAGACTCTCGTGACTGCCACAGGACAGGTGCATCTAGTTATATCTGTACCATGGAACATGCTTAGTAGAGCAACACATCGACTTAATATTAAATTTTTTCTTTTTTTTTTTTTTAATATAGTAAGACTAAAATAGATGCAATCCTTGATGCTGACTCTGTTGAGCTCTGTTTCTTTCGCTGACCTTTTTGTTCTCGTCGCGCCTGTCAAAGGCTGATCGCAGCTTGCACTCGTCGCACTGTGTGGGCGGTCCGTACTTAGCCTCGTAGCTGGCGCATCTATTTGTAGTTTGCAGTTTGCAGTTTGCAGTTAGTTTGATATTTGGTTTGGTTAAAGTGTATTTCATTGTTTGGCACACACACGTGGAGCAGAAAAGAGAAGAGAGAAAAATGTTTTGCGTTCATAAGAGACGTTGTTTTCGTTTCTAATTTGATTCATTTGCTACGTGAAGAGATATAGACTATAGGAGCTACTCTATGTAAGGGCAAACGCGCAATAGTTATTGTATTTTGAAGGCACAATTAGTTGGGTGAATATAAATATATGTTTTTTTATACATATTCTTCGTAAGGTTTGTTGTATCATTCGTTTGATTATCAACTTGAATTTGATACGAGCATTCGCATTCTATACATTGTGCATTCAAATTACAGCGGCTGCCACGTTGCTCGTGAAAATATTTCAACTTTTTATTTTTTATAGAGACTGGACATCAGCTTACGAGATGCTATTGAATGTCAACATACCTCATGCATTTTGAGCTGCCAAAGGCAGCGACGATTTTGCAGCACTCGCAGGCGCTGGGCTTGCCGTATTTATTCAGATAGTGTTCGCATTTTTTACAGGCACTCTGTGATTTGCTGTAAAGTAAACAAAACAAATAGCAGACACATGCAGCACGGATCAATCAATTTTACTTACGAGGCGGAGGGGAATTCCGAGCGGCAGTAAGTACATTTAACAACTGAGGTAGAACCACGACACACCTGTGAAAAGTGTGAAAAGCAAAATTTAAGGATTACATGAATTACAATTTTATGGACGACTAGATTTCGTTCGCATTGCAAGTGTCAAAGTCTGAGTCGGCAGTTATTCTAGCTTCACATTGCATCTGTCACAGGTGTCACCATCGCCATCGTCGCTGCTGATGCCGATGCCGATGCCGTTGCCGCTGCTGCTGCTACATGGCCAAAGCAAGCGCAGCGAGCTGCTCTGCTTCCTCTTGCTGTTCAATTTCACTTTTAATGCGCAGCAGTAATTTTCGCAAGCAAGCAAGCGTCGCGTCATTTTTATTTTGTTAGTACCGAAAACAATGGCCCACGTACACATACTATGCTCTTGCTACAATGCGTACACACACATTCGAAAAGCTGTTTGTTTGTTGCAATTTGTCTTTAAATATTTTAACTCGATATTTTGGTGTTCACCTTGCATAGCTGCTGGCCCGAGGATAATTCTTCGTATGGGTGCCGCGAAAAGCATTTGGAGCATGCGAATAATACTTTTGAACTCATTTTAGATTTGTGTTTTATTTTTCTTTGTGCTAGTTTTTCTTTTTTTTGTAAAATTTATTTTTTATATGCGATTAAGAAGACGACGTAAACAGTGTCACCACAAATATAAAATGAAAATAAATTTTAGCTACATGAGCATCAAAGTGACCACACTTGCGAACATTTATCTATCGATGATCAATTTATCGAATGCAAAGCAACCCTCTAAATACAGCTCAATTCAACTCAGTAGAAAGAAGAAGAAAGAAAGACGCCTCAAAGCAAAATTCAAACAAATCAAAAAAACGTCCAATTCAGGCTGTACCAAATCAAAAATAAATTACAAATACAAAGAAAAACAATAAGCAAAAAGTGTAACCAAATAGTTAAAAACATGCCTGAACCAACGAATATTAAAGTAATAGTACGCGTGCGGCCATACAACCAGCGGGAAAAGGAACAGAATCAAAGATGCATAATAAAAGTAATGGACGGATCTTCTTTGTTGTTCGACCCAGATGAGGAGGATGACGAGTTCTTTTACCAAGGTGCCAAACAGCAGTATAGAGACATCTCAAAGCGCACAAACAAAAAACTAACTATGGAATTCGATCGTGTCTATGACACGGATCACACAAACGAAAACTTGTTCCAGGAGTGTACCGCGCCGCTGGTCGATGCAGTGCTCGATGGGTAAGTGTGGAAAAGCACCTGCAGCTGAAATTTGAATTTGCTAACATGTGTACATCGCAGGTACAATTGCTCGGTGTTTGTTTACGGAGCGACGGGTGCGGGAAAGACGTTCACAATGTTGGGCTGTGAAAACTGTCCTGGACTCACGTTTCTGACCATGCGCGACCTCTTTGATAAAATACAAAGTCAAACCGCGACACGCAAATTCGATGTGGGCGTCAGCTATCTGGAAGTCTACAACGAACAGGTTATGAACCTGCTCACAAAAACAGGTCCTTTAAAGCTGCGCGAGGACTCAAACGGCGTGGTCGTAAGCGGATTAGTGCTGAAGCCCATTTACAGTGCAGAGGAACTGCTGCACATGCTCACTATAGGCAACTCGAACCGCACCCAGCATCCGACAGATGCCAACGCAGAGAGCTCGCGGTCGCACGCCATTTTCCAGGTGCACATACGCATCACGGAGCTAAATACAGGCACCAAGCGCAGTGTGAAGCTCTCCATGATTGATTTGGCGGGCAGTGAGCGTGCTGCTAGCACCAAGGGCCTTGGTATGCGTTTCAAGGAGGGCGCCAGTATAAACAAAAGCCTCTTGGCGCTGGGCAACTGCATCAATAAGCTGGCCGATGGGCTTAAGCACATACCCTATCGAGATTCGAACTTGACTAGGATTCTAAAGGACTCGCTCGGCGGCAATTGCCGCACCCTGATGATAGCTAATGTGTCCATGAGTTCATTAACCTATGAAGACACCTATAACACACTGAAGTATGCAAGTCGCGCCAAGAAGATACGCTCTGTGCTGCGCCAGAACGTGCTCAAATCAAATCTGCCCAAGGAGTTCTATGTGAAGAAGGTCACCGAGCTGATGGCAGAGCAGGAGCGTTTGCTCCTGCACAACAAGGGTCTCGAGGCCAAACTAGCACAGCTGGAGCGCTCCGGCAGCAGCAGCAGCAGCTGCGGAGGCTTCGATATGCAGGAGCTCAAGCCTTGGTACAGCCGCATCGATGCTGTATATACTTCTGTGATCAAGCTGCAGCAGTGCGTCATTGGCCTACGAAGCAAGATTCAGACCCTCAGCTATCGACAGACGCTGAAGAAGGACTTTGAGCAGCTGCGAAAGGCTGTAACGCAGGATCAACGACTGATTCAAGAGGTGCGTATTGCGATAAATTAGATAAGCAGTCCTTTGGCGTGATTAGAGATTTGACTACAGTCTACAGTTCTTTTGATTTATATTCGAATTAGCTGGAATGGCTTACATTAAATACCTCCATCACGCCTAAGACTTATTCAACTTCGGATAAGCTTAGCTTACTTTTTAATAGGCAGTAACATTTGTAGTGTGGGCACAATAATATTCTAGTCGAATCAACATCAGTCTTTAGCCATTACGTCTCCCCAGTCAACTCCTTCTGCTTGCTGATGAGCAGCTTGTCCGCCTCGGCAATGTATTTGTCCGCAATGGCCGTGACCTGTGTCTGGACAGCGAAGACGTCGTCCTTGGCAATGTCCGTCTGTTTCTTGAGCTTGCGGATCTGCGCATTCTGTATGTCCCGTATGGCGTCGCGGTACTTGATGAACAGGGCCTTCGCATTCTTAGACAGAAGCTCGCGATGCTCCTTGGTCACTTTGGGTATGGGTATGAAGAGGGTTGTGCCGTCTTGCTGCGGATTCAGATTCATGCCGCTCTTCTCAATGGCGCGCAGAACGTCTGGTATGGTCTGGGGGAAGGCAATCATATTGACTATTATCGTCTTTGGGTTCTTGCGGGATATCTGTGCTAGCTCCTGCAGCTCGTGCTCGGCGCCGTCTACTTTGATACGCAGCGTGTCGATGGCACCGCTCGTGGAGCGTAGCGACAGATTCTTAATGAAATCCTCCTTCATTTGTAGCACTGACTTTTCCATCTGGGCATTCAGGCTATCCAGGTTGATCAGTTCCCGCAGCTGCTGCTCATTTATCTCAACCTTAGCAGGTTTGCCCTTGCCGCCCTTTTCCTTCTTTCTGTCCTTGCCTTTTGCATAACTGCGCGCCTGTTGCAGCCCCAGCCCAGATGCTGCTCCGTTTCCCGTTAGTGGGTGGTTCAGCTGCGGCTGCCGCTGCAGTTGCGTAAAGGCGCCGGTTACCGGACGAATCGGTGTTACCCTAATGATTAGTGCTCGTAAATGCAGTCCTGTCTTGGCGAGCATTTTTAATTTATTAAAATTTTACGATTCGCACATTAAATACAATGCCAAGCTGCCAACTTGCTTTAAATTCAACTCATCTGGCTAGCAGCGCTGCCAGCGCGATTTGGGCTGTAAGCCAAGTATGCTGATTAATCAAAAATGTTGATTTATCTCTTTTTTTTTACAATTCAAAATTTTTATTTTTATGTATACATATTATAATTTTATACACATTTATTAGTTATATATGTATGTATATTATTAGTCACTTATTACCTACATATATTTTGAATTATTTATAAGAAATGAAATGAGATTTGTATTCATATGAGAAGAAAAAAATTTTAAGCATTATATTTATGTATATACTATTTGTATATTGCTACATTTTTTTTTTTATTTTTTTTTTTTTTGTATTTTTATTTATTTCTTTTTTTTCAGGATTTTAAATTATTCACGAACTACATGACAGCATTAAGCGCTAGAAATCAAAGATATACCGATGAATTGCCCCAATGGCGCAGTAAACTCGAGATGGCTTGCTTAAGTCTGAAAAAGCTGAAGGCTGAGGTGAAGGAGTCGAAATATCACCAAATCTTGAGTATTTACTTGAGCAACAAGGATCTGGAAGTCCAATTGTCCAAGCAGCAGATAAACTGCAGTCATTTAACCAGTATTAATAATGAGCAAGCCGAAAATGCAAGCCTACTACGTAAATCCTTTTCGATGATGTGCGATGTCCTGCATCCGCTCTACAACCGTTTGGAGGAAACACAGAAGCTGACCCCAGAAATACAAGGTGTGTACGAGCGACTTGAGCGACGGATGCATTTCACAGTATCCGAAACTGAGTTATCTGCGCACGACTTGGAACTGGATGCGCTTCTCGCTGAGCAGCAGCAGGAGGATGAGTCGCCATTACCATTGACCAACAGCGCCAAAAAGCGCAGTCGCGATCGTCGATATACGCACACGTTAACCAATAGCGAGTTTGTTCTTCACCTGGGAGTGGACAGCTTCGAGGATACGGACTCAGACACGGACAGTGGAGACGACGGGCCGCAGGTGTTTAAGAAGCCTCGCAACCTAGACGTCACTCAAGTCATTTCCGGCAACATGAACTCCCGGAAGGCGCTGACCGCGACCGTCACCAAATCTCGACCCGTCGTCAGCCATCGTATGGTATCGGATATGCTGTCGGATCAGAATGTCTGCGGCTCTGCAGACAGGGACAAAGTGAAGCAAGGTTAGCTCCAGGTCAAAGTTAAAAATAGACCTCATCTTATAATTCTGCTCGTTCTTTCAGCTCTGCTCAAGTCCAACAAGTTCACAACTCAAGGATTGCAGCGCACATGCGCGGCTGCGATACAAAAAGAGAATTTAAAGTTCCCAGCGAACTGCGTGCGGAAAAGTCCACGCGCGCTTATTGCAAAGAGTGAGTCAGAAATCGCAGAATCAATCTGAAATGTTTTGAAATAAATATCCTTTATTGTATTTAATACAGCTCTCGCCGGCAACTCGACGACGGCACGCAAACCCATTTCTCGTCTTGCCGGCACCATTGGCTCGGGTGTCAAGGAGGCGCCGGTGGTAAGAATAAATCGAGCTGCCTCGTTTCGCGTAAAGAAATAATTGACTTTAATTGCATCGTGTTAAGCGTTTATTTTCAATTTCGTTCTCTTTCTGGATGTTCAACGATTTTCATTAACTGCTTTTAGTTCTGTAAAAACCCTAAATAATCATTATAATATATATATGTAAATTTTAATCCTTTTTTTATAAGCTGTACGTAAACCTGTGAGAAAGGCTTCAAGTTTAGAAATACAATGTCGATTCCTTGTCACCACCTAAATTGTGTCTATCGCTCCGGTAAATATCGCCTGTGTGCCATGGGCCGATTCGGTGAGATGGGGCCAGTCCTAGTAATCCCAGTAGCATGCAGAGAAGAGCGCCTAGGTTGACACCCAACAGCATGAGACCCGGTCCAATTGGCGCCGCTAGCGATCCCGCCGTACCAGAGCCTAGCCAATTACCTGGCTGACTACCAAAACCAGTATAGGCCAAACGCCGCCAAGGCTGCTGCTCACTGGCAGCTACATCATTCGATGCAGGTGCAGATCCCATGTCCTGTTCCTTTCTCTTGCTATCGGCCAACAGAGTGTAGCGCGGCGCAAAGGCTTTGTCCATTGCATCGTGGGCATTGCTGGCGCCGACTACAGCGCAGCAGAGTGCAAGGAGAATGAACGACTGCATGACGTCAACTGTTTGCCTACTTGAGAGCCATATCTAGTATTTATAGTGGAGCACGAGCGCGAATCGTGTCCGCGTTGGGTATAGTTCAGTGGTTCTTTTGAGATGTCACCAAAGCAAACAAGCGTCGCATCTATCAAGTGTGCACAATAAAAAACTAGTTGAGTCAACTGTAAGAGGCATTATTATTCTGGTATGTATATTTGGATTAGATAAGTATTGTTCATTGTATTGTCCACTTGGTTGAGTGCGCACTGTGCTGCTCTAGTTGAGGCGTTGGGCTTTGAGCACCACCTCCGGGTGCTCGATCTCCGATTTGCTTTGTATGAGTTTGAGCTCTCGCTCCCAGGCCTGAACAGATCCACTGGACCGTTGTCTGGGCATCTGCTCGACAGTGCGCTTTATCACGGCCTGCAGGGTGGCAATGGTCTTTTCGAAAGCCTCGGTGACATCGCCGCTGGCATGGCTATGAGCTAGAAAGAGCGAGGCAAAGAGATCACCGGTGCCAGTGAAAAACAGATCTTTGTCACCTTGCTTCGGTATGTCGATTGCCAGCCGCGGCCCGTTTATCTGGCTAAGAAAAGCGCGCAGAATGCCCGGCTGACCCAAATCGCTACTGGAAATGACAACCGTCTTAATTTTGCGGTCGTGAAACCAATCCATCGCCTCCCACACAGCTGCCTCGCTGCGAACCTCCTTGCCAGTGAGCAGTTCGACTTCGTACTGATTGGGTGTCACAATATCAGCTAATGGAATAATCTCATCCCGATACACGGGAAGCAGCTCCTTGGGCACGTACATGCTGCCATTGTCGCCCATGACGGGATCACACACATAAATCAGATCGGGATTTGCTATACGGATCCTTCGCAGAATTTCCCCTACTTTACGCAGAAATAAAGGATTGCCAATGTAACCAGTCAGTAAATGGGAATAGTGAGCCAGTAACTTATTCTCCTCCAGACCCTCGAATATGTTTGCTAAACAGTAAACAAATAGTTGGCATAAAATTGAATGATTGATGTTTGTATACGAGTACTGACCCAATTCTTTTTCAGTGGATATTGGACCCTTGAAGCAATTGTAGCCCGTGTGATTTGAGAACTGAACAGAATTCAACGGATCCACATCAAATCCGAGAAGCTAAAACAGTCAAATTGGAAATAAACTCATAAAAATGCATCATAGATTTAATATTGTATGCGTAACCCACCTGCAGGGGAAAGGTAGCCACTTTATTGCCCACATAGCCGTGGACAACGTGACTTTGAATGGAGAGCACCCGCTTGACACCAGTCGTGGTCATTTTATAATTGTGAAATAGTTATTCTGTATGAACTCAAATATCAGTGCAATATGTAGTGCGCTCCTACAACTGGCTGGTCGTTCAATAAACAACTAAGCAAGACTAATTTATTTGCTTGTTCACACAGTCGCGAGATACAAGCGACTTTTGCTTGGCTTATCATCAGGCAGCAGCATTAATGCGCTGATAAGTGATAGACTAAAATGGCCAACGAGGAGTAGACGATGCGATAGCAGTAAAATAATAATATCAAACTCTTTGTCATTTAGATTGTTCTCATACTAAACGATTGGACAGTATTTGACCTTGGACTACAATCAAACTGTTAATTGCATACATACATATATATTTGCCCATCACCCCTTCTTGTTTTCTAATATATCACATTACAGCCCGTATGTACTTGGTATCGATACCAAAACAGCTGATATGTTGGTTATGGTTGTGAATGGCGGTTTGCGGTCGCATGGTTTACGTAAACTGTATTTGTTAAGTTTTCTATAAAAACTGACAATTGGCTGGTTCTCATAATCTTGAATACATTTAAATTTACCATGACAACTAATATAGTACGGTTGCTCGAGTGTAGCATGCGGAGCAACAATGCAGCAGTGGCTCAACGCACTCTGCGGGTATTTAGCAGCCAGCAGCAGCCGGAGCAGATGTCGGTGGAAGACGATGAGGGTAAACAGAATAAATGATAAACAATCAAGAATGAATTGAGTTGTGCTTGCAGAATTCCGGGTGCTTAATCTACGTACCATCAAACAACAGGCGCGCAGACGAGTAATAAAAAAGGAGGCGCTGCCGCCACCTCGAACAACGCATATGCCTGTGGATCAAGATTGGACATCCGTTTGGTCAGGACCACGTTCTTTCCATCCTGCCAGCGTGCCGTTGCCTTTGCGTCAAGGCTACACAGAGCGAGGGGCAGCTGCTCCCTCAAAGTACGCGAATGCGGAGCTAATGAAAATACCAAATTTCTTGCATCTAACGCCACCGGCCATACGGCAGCAATGCGAGGCAATTAAAAAGTTTTGTACACCCTGGCCGAAGGGCTTAGAATCAGAAGCCACCTGGAAGGCTATCTTCCCCGTAGAAGTCGTCACTACGGACTATTGCCACAGTCTGCCGACAATACGGCATCCGGAGGCTCGTCGCGTCACAATCACGTTAAAACTGTCCGACTTAAAGTTCGATGCGCATGCTAAGGATAAATTTCTGCGTCTTGTGGGCGAGCGATACAACCAGGAGACTGGATTACTTACGTTTGCCGCTGATCGCTGTCCAACACGAAAACAGAATTACGACTATGCTTGGTACTTGTTGACGGCATGTTATCACGAGTCATTCGTTACGGAGCCATGGGAAGCTAGCAAGTCAGAGGCCGACATGGAGGTCTATCTCTTTGAGCGGAATAAGGCAAAGCTTTCTGCCGAAGCAATCCTTAATTGGAATGCGACTGGAGAGAAGCAGGCGCCCAGTGCCGACTATGCTGACAGCGTAGAAAAGTTGATGAACGAGGGCGAAAATGAGTACAACATAGCCAAATATAAGGAGGAAGTGCTGAAAATGTTGAAAATAGCTAACTAGTAGGCACTGAACCATCATAGTTGAAGCACTGTAAAAAGGTGTACCACCCTTTACAACAATAAACAAAATAGAAAACGAAACCATTTGGTAGTGTTGATTGTTGTTGCCGGTGAATCGCTAGCATGCGGCAGCTGATTTGGGTGGCACCGCGTCGTGGTGAATAGCAAAAGAACAGCTCGCATTCAAGAAGCAGAAGCAGTTGTTAGGCGACATAGAAGAAGACGTATTTAGCGGACGTGGAAGAAATTTGTTGTTTAAATTCATAGCTAACTTAAATTACATGGGGTATTTCAAATCACAATAAGCAGTGACGTTCTCTGTATGGCGATATCTGACAGGTAAAATTTAAATACTGATCAAGTGACAAGCAACGAAAAAACATAGCAAAACAAACGAAGTATGTAAACAAAATTCTCTTATTACATCCATTCACACACTACAATTTGGATAATTTTTATCTACGTGCCTTCAATTACTTTCTCTTGAAAATACCGGAAGTGGCCTGCTATTTAGAATAAAAGTGATTTATCATAACTTAAGTACTATTTTCGACTGTCAGTTAGAAATATCAACGTTGTCGTTGTCGACGTCGACGCGTCGTCGTTGCCGCTTATCAGTTAAATTGTTTGCTTTTGCTTTTTGTGTAATTGTCTCGCATTATAACACCCACACACACACACACACACACTACTACGAGTACATTAGCGTTGATTTGCCTATGGTCATATTTTGAGAACCTATAGTGGTGCCGTCTTCTCAGTTCTGTATAACATTCGCAGTGAACAGCAGCACAGTATTCAAAAGTTTTGGTAGATCTAGTATGATTTTTAAATATACATATGTACATACATACATATGTATGCATAGGACATCCATTGTGCATGTGGAGTAGTGCAGTAATAAAAGTACGAGTATTAGAACTTTAAGTAGTAGTAGCATAAGAAGTAGTATTGAATTGGTTGCGGTAATAAAATTAGTATTGAATTTTTTGTACTAATAGTAGTAGTATTGAATTATTAGTGTTAGTAGCTTTTGTAGGAGTACTAAAGTAGTGATAAGAGCATTAAAAGCAGCAGTACAGCTTAAAGAAATTACACATAGTAATATAGGATAAAGTAACAGTACTAGAAAATTAATAAATAAGTAGCATTGTAAGAGATTGAACTACTAGAAGCAATGTAATAAACATGAACTTCAACAAAGAGCATTACGTTATTGGCTTAGCACCAAAGACCTTCACAGATGTGTTCTTGACGTGTTATAAAGTACAGCTTGGGATAGAAGGCCAGTCCCATGGTTCATTGTCGCTGTCGAAGCATAAAAACTATGTATAAAATTATGCTAAACAGCTTAGATTGCACAAAAATACACAGAACGTCGAAGCTAATGAAAATTCCGTGTTTTAATAAAGCTGTTTTGCATGAGATAAGTGAGTGCCAAAAATGGGGTTTACTTATGCTGCGCTGCAGACGAATAAAAGCCAATATTTATTTTTATCTTTTCTATACTGTACTAATAACTCGTACATATACATATATGAAGCATTCTACTTTACGTGTTCTTTTGTTGCTCTAATCTTTCAGTTGGTAGTCGAAACAGAGCGTGCGGAACCAATACAAACAACAGCTGAGTTAACAAATACGCAACGTTCTTCAGTTTGCTTTGCCCATGAGTATCTGTGTTAGCATCAGTTCCAGTAGTGGATCGCAGGCAGCGTAGCCAGCCAGCGGGCTAGCGATCTTGACACGTGTCCATCCGTAGTGAAGAAAAGAGACATAATCTGCTAGCAGAATGCGCCGTCCAAATATCAAATGGATTATCAAGTCGTCATTTTTGGTGTTGCTCTCGCTGATGCTCTTCCTGCTCATCACCAGTTGGATTTCGTCTACGCCGTACACGAATAAGCCGATACATCATGGCATCCAACCAGAGCCCTTGCAGCCAGCAGCAGCAAGGGTCGCAGAGCAACGTTTGGAAGCGGCGAGAGACGTCAAAGTGGCTGAGCCAATTCATAAAAGGAAAATCATTGTGCCGGAAGAGGCAGTAGTGGCAGAGCCTGAAAAGGCCGACGATGCAGAGGACGAGGCAGACCAGTCCGAGCACGAGGAAGTGGATGGCAAACCCATAGCGAAAGAAAACGAGAATCTTCAGGTGGCAGCACCCGACGACAATCTGCTCAAGAGAGACTGGCATGATTACACGGCAATAGAGCGTGACAGAAAGCGCGTTGGCATCGGCGAGCAAGGCGTGGCGGCGAAGCTGGAGGACGAGAGCCAGCGGGAAAATGAGAAAACTCTTTCGCTCCAGAACGGCTTCAATGCGCTGCTCTCCGACTCCATATCAGTGAACCGCTCCCTACCTGACATACGCCATAAGGAGTGTGTAGCAATCCAATATATCATACCTCGTTTTGTTACCGTTTCTAATACCAATTCTAATTTGCTCCTCTCTTCGCAAACAGCTGCCGCAAGAAATTGTATCTCAGCAAGCTTCCTACGGTATCCGTAATCATCATCTTCTACAATGAATATATGTCTGTGCTAATGCGGTCCGTGCACAGTTTAATCAACCGATCGCCACCTGAACTGCTCAAGGAGATCATTCTCGTGGATGACTACAGCGATCGTGCCTATCTCCGCAAGCCGCTGGAAGATTACATTGCGGAACATTTTACAAAAGTGCGGGTCGTGCGCCTGCCACGAAGGACGGGCTTGATCGGTGCACGCTCTGCGGGTGCCCGCAATGCCACCGCCGATGTGCTCATATTTCTGGACTCGCATGTCGAGGCCAACTACAATTGGCTGCCACCGTTGCTGGAGCCGATTGCTCAAAACAAACGCACCGCCGTCTGTCCGTTTATTGATGTGATCGACCACAGCAATTTTAATTATCGTGCCCAAGATGAAGGCGCGCGTGGCGCCTTCGACTGGGACTTTTTCTACAAACGTCTGCCGCTACTCCCAGAGGATCTGGAACATCCTGCGGAGCCGTTCAAGAGTCCTGTCATGGCGGGCGGCCTATTTGCCATTTCCGCCGAGTTCTTCTGGGAGCTGGGCGGCTACGATGAGGGCCTGGATATCTGGGGCGGTGAGCAATACGAGCTGAGCTTCAAAATCTGGATGTGTGGTGGGCAGATGTACGACGCCCCCTGCTCCCGAATAGGTCACATATATCGCGGTCCACGCTCTCACGTGTCGAATCCACGCGGCGGCGACTATTTGCACAAAGTGAGTAATTGAATGACTCTTATCTGCTATCAGTCACAGTCAATGAGATATGGTATTCCATAAATAGAACTACAAGCGTGTGGCTGAGGTTTGGATGGACGAGTACAAGCACTTCTTGTACAACGGCGCAGACGGCATCTACGATCGTATAGACGCAGGTGATCTAACGGCACAAAAAGCCATACGTACAAAGCTGAAGTGCAAATCCTTCAAGTGGTTCATGGAGAATGTGGCCTTTGACTTGATGAAGAGCTATCCGCCCATCGATCCGCCCGACTATGCCAGTGGCGCCATTCAGAATGTGGATGACCCCACCTTGTGCGTAGATACACTAAGTAAGCCCCGGCACAATCGGGTTGGCGTATACCCGTGTGCACAAGATCTGGTGAAGCCGCAGCGAACGCAATACTGGTCACTCAGCTGGAAGCGGGACTTGCGGCTGCGGCGCAAGAAGGACTGCCTCGACGTCCAGATATGGGATGCAAACGCGCCCGTTTGGCTGTGGGACTGCCACGGGCAGCAAGGCAATCAATATTGGTACTACGACTACCGTACCAAGCTGATTAGGCACGGCAAGGAGGGTAAGCGCTGCATGGAGCTGCTTCCCGATACCGACGAGCTGGTGGTCAACCCGTGCAATGAGAAGAACCGTTTAATGCAATGGAACTTCGGATTCATTAACAAAACCGCACTGGACAACTACAACGTAGACTTAGAGCTAAAGCTCGACTTGTTTTAAGATTCACTCGCGCCACTTGCCATGTACTTAATAATGCAATTGTGAAGTCTAATTTTGAATTTTATGTAGTTGTGTGTACATAAGTATTTGTATAGAAGGCTATATATACTAGATCGTAAGCAGGATTGTCCCAAGTTATATATCGCACATTCCATTGTCAGTTGCTAGTTAACAATAACAATACAATAAATGTGACTATAAATTAAACGTTGACAACGATTTGTGTTTAACTTTGTTTGTCGTTTTATTTAATATTAATATCTTTTTGCTTTTCAATACGCGTACTTTTAAATAAATATAATTTTTTGTTTCATTTCATATTCTTTATATAAGTTTTTATTTGTTTTGTTTTCATATTTTGTTGTTTTTTTTTTTTTTTTCATTTCTTGTATGTTCTTTTTCATTTTCAGATTTGTTTATCGTTTTACAATATGTATCATCATCATCATCATCATCATCATGATTAGCTCCAATCTCAATATCTTCATCTTACATATGTACGTTTTGTGTAGATCTTTTACGTGCATTGGGTTTCTAGTGTTTCATTCTGTTGACATTTTATTAAAATTAATATACGCCAATATTTTTAGTATATAGTTTATAAACACATATATGTATATATATATATATATACATATGTGTGGGTGTGTGTATCTTTCATTTCCCATAAATAACAAAAAGTAAAAAACAAACACATTGTAAACTCGTTTATAAATTAATAATGGCAAAATGTTGGATTTCCTTTTATTTTGAAAATTATATAAAAAGCATTTACAAACTATAATAGTTGTTGGCTTGCATAATCATTTAATCAAGTATTAATTATCAATTATCAATTATCATAATTTATATTTATATTTATAAACATTTAAATATTTATCAAAACATGTTTTTTCTTGTTGCTCAAAAGTCTTCTTCGCTGCCTTACATTTACATACATACGTTTTACATTTATGATTCTCTCTGTTTCATCTTCATAATTTCAAATTATAAGCATAAGTATACATATATTTATATATATTAATAACCATTTCTTGTGCAAAATAATTTGTTTTATTTTTGTTTAGACTAATTTGATTTGAAATTCAGTTGCGCTGCCATTTTGCTTTCTTTCTTCTTTTTTTTGTTTGTTTCTTTTTTGTTTTGGATGGATGTAAATTAATTAATTGAGTTAGCTTTTTACAACAATTCATGCGTGAAATGAATAAGCAAATATATGTATTTTGTCCTTTAGTTAATTATAGTTGTTGTTGTGTACTTAATACTTGCTTGGTTTCGAGTCTTTTTTTGGATTTTTAGTTTTCTTTTCGAATTTGCTTTTACATTTACAGCACATATAAATTGAAAAAAAAGTTATGCCTTTTGGGAGCGCATATTTAAATAAAACTTAATTTCTTCTTCTTTATTTCATACGTGTATGTCTGGGATATCTGTTTTTTTTTTTTTTTTTTTTTTCTTAAACTTAATTTATGAATAATGTTTAAAAAATGTCTTCATTCTTTACGCGCTGCTCCCGTCTTTGCTTCATTATCTTTCTCCTTTCTTTCTTCCATTCGTTCTTCACGTTATGCTTATTTATGTGCTTTTACGTATGCTTAGCTTAAAATGCTGCCCACCCCAGCCCCCTCTCTCACTTCTTTATGTGCTCACTTCTTCGCCTGACGCACACATACTACATACAAATATGTTTGTATGTAAATTGAATTTGTTTTTGCTCCTGCTTCATTTCTCTTTTGCTTTGTAGTTTGCTTTTGTAACGCTCTTTCTATGTGTCTGCGCGTGTGTGTGTTTGTGTTTGCTTGTGAATGTAGTGCTTGCAGTTAACGGTAAATTAAATGTTGCAAATGCAGCTCTCTTGCGTGCGGGGAGCGGGCGATCGAAAGAGAGTCGCGCATCAAGAGTGCTGCATTTGCTGGCTGCCAATTTGAATTCGCTTGGTGCTGAAAAGTATGCAACAGCACCAAAAGAGAGTCAAATTGAACTAATGCTAAAAGCTAAATGGAAAATATATTTTATTTCAGTGTAGTTAAAATTGTTAGCAATTATTATAATTGTTTTTGTTTTTTGTTTAGTTGTTTGCGAAATTGTTTACGTTGTTTCTAGTTTGCTTTAAAAATTGGTTTATTTGTACTTTTGGCAATGATCTTTTACGAGTATCCCTCCACTAATATTTTTTATTTATTTTTGTTTTGCTTGATTTGTATTTTATTTCGTTATTCTTTTGCTCATGATAGAAACTCAAGCAAACATTACTTTAGCAATTTAGCTTATTAGGTTTTTTGTTGCTGTTTCTTTTAGTTTTTCAGTTTTCGTTTTCTAGTGTCTGTTCTGTAGTTTGCTTTGTTTGATTCTTAACAGAAGGAGAGAACAAAATGTAAAAAAAAATAAATCATTTAACAGAAATTGCCAACAATATAGCTGCGCTAAAAACAGATTTTTTTCTTTCTTTTTCTTTTCCTATATATATGTATGTATATGTATATGTATATGAATCTAGCTGCATTTTCATCCAGTTCGTGAACTAGGCTTGTGTGAGAGTGTATATGTGTGTGAGTGAGTGTATTGCTGTTGTTATTCTTGTTGTGAATGTAGTGGAGCTTTGGTAGTGTATTAATGCATGCTGGCCGGGTATATCCAACTGCTGTCGGCTGCTACTGCGTTGCCTGCTCCCCAACCCCAACCCCCTCGTATGGCACACGGTATCAGGAAGCGTTTACAAAAATAATTATTATGAGAATATCTTTCAGTCGTTTGTCAAACAACTACCAGTAGTAGTAGGCGCCTATCCCCATCTGGCGATGGTAGGCGCTCAGGTTTGCTGCAACGGTTGCGGCAGCAGAGGCGGCGGCACGGCCCCTGGAGTCGTTGGCTGCTGTGCTGTGGGGCCATTGGCATTGTTGTTGCTGTTGCTGTTCGTATTGCTGTTGGTGTTGTTGCTGTTGCTGTTGCTGTTGCCATTGGCTGCGCTGCCATTTGTGGACGAAGTTGGACTGCTATTGCCCTCCTGATAGGGCCCCGTAACTACGCATGGGTGCATAGGGAACAGGGTCGTCCACGACGTTGTTGTTAGTGTTGGTGCGTGGAGGGCAACTTTCTCGTTTTTTGGCTGCTCGCTGTTGTTGTTGTTGTTGGTGCTGTTGTTGTTGTTCGACTGGGCCTTCTTGCTGGCCTCGCTCTTCTTTTTCTTGCTGCCACTGGCGCCGTTCTTAATGGCACCGCCACTCCCATTGTTCTCCTTCTTGATGGTGGGCAGTGTCGGGGCTGCAGTGACCGCCAGCTGCTCGTCGGGCATATCCTCGTCCTCGTCATCCTCGCCAGCTGCCTTCTTCAGCAGACGCTCGCGCTCCTCTTTGGCTTTGTTGTCGAGGTCCGTGTTGATCTTCTTCACGCGCATCTTCTCCTCCCACTCGTCTATGCCGTGCCTGGCCCGATTCAAGTTGCGATGCTGGTAGAAGATCAGGGTCATGCGCGTCGGCTGATGGCGATCCGGTCGCCGCACGGCTGTCGTTGCATGCATTTCGTGCTTGGCGCACTCGATCAATACGCTGCCATGATTCAGCGCGATGGCCACGCCGCCCATCTGCGGATCCTGAAACGCCTCAATGTTCTCATTGATCTCGGCCACCTCCCCAATCGGCTCGATCTTGGTCGAATTGGTGCTGGCGGGCGCCACAGTTGTTGCCGTCGTGCTGCCGCCAGCTCCAGCTGCGTTGCCATTGGCATCGTTGCTATTGCTGTTGCTGCTGTTGCTATTGTTGCTGTTGTTGCCTAGGGGCGGCACCTCAACAGTGCCCGCTGCGGTGGGTGTCACAATAGGCTCCACGGGCAGCTGACCATTGGTCATATCGGGCAAAATAGTTTGTGGCGGTGTTGCCGGCAACTGTTGCTGCTGCTGCTGTTGCAGCTGCTGCTGCTGCTGCGGTTGCTGCAGTTGCTGTTGCTGCTGCTGTTGTTGCTGTTGCTGCTGCGGCACAGCTGTTGGCACCGTCGGCTTCACCAGCGTTGCTCCAGATGGCACCGGGCCGTGCGTGGCCAACATTGTCCCGCCAGCCCCTCCACCCCCTGGGCCATAGCCCCCCGAACCCTGATGATGTCCGTAGACATTCCAGTTGGGCGAGGGCGGCGGCGGCGTGGGAGGCGGCGTCTGCTGCGGATACATGCCGTACGGCGAGTACGCCTGGTGGTGGTAGCCGTAGTTGTAGTTCATGTTCTGGTAGGCGTCGTACGCGGAGTAGGCTGAGTGCGGCGGCGGCGGCGGAGGCGGGTACATCTGATAGTTGTTCGGGTACTGCGAGTACTGATAGTCGCTGGGCGGCGGCTTTGGCTTGACGAAGCCCTCTGGCGTGTGCGGATGGTGGTGGTGGTGGTGGTGGTGGAGTGGTGGTGCTAGATTAGTCATGGGTTGCATGGCTGTCAAAGCGGTTAACTTACTCTCGACCAGTGAGTGGTTTACCAGCGTCGTCGAGTCAGGGTTTTCCTCGCTGACGCGGCTCTTAAGCTCACCACCTGCAACAGCGGCGGCTACATCAACGCCGCTCTGCTGTTGTTGCTGCTGTTGTTGTTGCTGCTGCTGCTGCTGCTGCTGTTGTTGCTGTTGCTGCTGCTGCTTCTGTTGATGCTGTTGTTGCTGCAGTTGCTGCTGTTGCTGCTGTTGCAGCTGCTGTTGCTGCTGCTGCTGCTGCTGTTGGTGCTGCTGTGTGCCCAGTGCTGGCGATGCCAAATTATTGTAGCTGGGCGTGTAGCCATTGCTAGAGTCGTGCTGCGCAGGCGTGGGCGTCACCGTGGCAGGCGTGACGGGCGGCATCGCTGTGGCTGTTGCTGCTGGAGAAACTGTTGTCGCTGTGGCCACTGTCGGCGCAGCTGCAGCAGCCCCTGCTGCTGCTGTCGGCGGCGTCACTGTGTGCGTGTGCTGCACCATCGGCGCCGTTGGCGTCGTCGGCGTGAGGGCCGCACTGCCAGCAGCCATGCCCATGGCGTGGGCCGGCCAGTTGCCATAGTAGTTGCGCGAGTCGATGTAGGAGCCCGTCTGGTAGTCATAGGAGTAAGGCGAATCTAGCACGGTGCTCGAGATCTGGTTGGACTGCAGCTGGGCGTCCGTGAACGTGTCTATCATCGTGGCCATGTTCATGAGGCTCGAGTTCGAGCTCATCAGTTGGTTGGGCTGAGCGCCCGGCGGACCAGTCACAGCGCCTGCTGCCGAGCTGTTGTTGCTGGCATTCGGGTTGCCGACGTGTTGATTGACGGGCGGCGTGCTGAATGCGCTGCCCGCCGGACTGGGATTGTTTGTGACGGGCGTTTGGCAGCGCGGCGAGGGCGTCGTTGGCGGCGCGGAGCCCGGCGTGGATGCACTAGAGTTCGATTTCGCCTTGGACTTTGATTTGTTGTTGCTGTTGCTGCCATTGTTGCCAGCGCTGTTGCCATTGCTGGCGCCGTTTTCCTTCTTTATGTGAACAGCGGCCAGGGCGGGAGGACTGCTCTGCTGAGAGGACGCTTGCTGGGACTGGGATTGGGTGCCGTTGCTGGAACTCTGACTGCTGCCATCGGCGGCAGCGTCCTGGTCGCCATCCGGCGTCGCGGCCTCGTCCTCCTTGCGCTTCTTGCCATGCCGACGACAAGGTATCAGCGGCGTGGAGCGCACGCGTACTTCGCAGGGAAATCTGTGTGTGGGAGATAGACAGATTAGCACTAGTCACCAACAGTCCGAGCTGCAGTTGGTAGCTCAAAACTCAACACTACACTCACTTGTCCAGCATTTGCACAGCCCCGGTGCGATGCTTATCACGCTGCCCCTCGACGCTCTCGAACTCGTCAGTGCCGTCCATCGTGTAGAGCGGCAGGACGTGGAACTGCTCGTCGTCGGGCAGGTGGGTATCGCGATTAGAGGGCTTGAGCAGGGCGACATGAACGGTGCAGCCGTCCTGCATGTTGTGTAGGTCGCGGTGCGAGTGGGCACAGAAGTCCAGGCAGGCGGTTACTCCCGAGAAGGGCTTGCCGGGCTCCAGGCCAAGCCGGCAGTCGGATGCCTCATGCTCGTACTTGGTCTGATTGTCGTAGGAGCGCGGGCACACCTGCTTGAAAACTGGCGCCAGCAGCGTGGCAATCAGATTCATGTGATCCTCAATTGCCGCCTCCTCGCTCTTCACCGACAGCCGAAACTTGCGCACAGTCTTCGAGCGGGCATACTTGCAGCCATTGTAGTACATGGACCAGCTGCAACCAAAGCTGTACGAGGCGCCTGATGACTCCGGATCCAGCCCTGCAATAAGCCAATAAATAACATATATAATATACAAAGGCATGGCAAGTTGGGTTGCTAAAAGTGGTGCTTACCTTGGCAGGCACAGGTGCGATTCTCATTAGTCGCGCAGCGGCGCGTCGTGGGTAGACCGAACTTGTTGAGCTTGGGAATTAAGTTGACGTAGGCGTCGTCCGCCTCCTTGCGTGGCATCCCATCCCAGGCCACCATGCATACAACAATATAGGCAGCAATGCATCTGAAATGGGATTCTTGTTGCACACACAATGCTTGCAAGGCTATTGACACTGGTGGCTTACCTGTGACCGGGACGCTTTTTGACGACCACAAGTATCTTCTCCTCGGGATCGGCGCGCCTGATCACCCACTTGGCTACCGGGCAGCCCTGCGAGGTCTTGCCCTCCTTGCCCGTGTAGACGATCTTCTCGATGCGCAACTGTCGACCCGTTAGATGGCAGCGATCCTCGAACTCCCGACGCAGCTCCATCAGCGTAGATGCTGTGCCTGTGGTAAATGGAAGAAAGATTAGGTCCAGTGCTTTAAAGACAAGTCCAAACCGAAAAGGCTTCGCATTAAATGTACTTCTTGGATCTATCTGTTCCAGCTCAATTATCAACCTTACTTCCTCATTGCTTTAGTCCTCAGTTCAATTAGATTTAGAGGTAAACCGATTCTTTACTTACCCAAATGCGTATAGTAAGTGCCCGGCTCAGGTGGATTCTTGTCGGACTGGAAGCACTCGCATTCAGGTATTTCCGTTTTGTTGCCTTTCTCGAGGCGATCCGTCGTATCGAACATGGGATTAATCTTCTCGTGCTTCACAATTATCTCAGGTATCTCCTCCTGCTTCTGTTTCTTCGACTTGGCCTTGATGCCATTGTGCGCCTCGGCCAGCTCATCCTCGTCCAGAAGCTCCTCCTTGGGCTGAATGCCCAGTCCTAGGCATGTGCCGCCCTTCAGATGTTCCTCTGTGGGTGGCCGGGTGCCGCCTTGACGACAGCAAGAGAAGCCATTGTTGAGCGGCTTACCCTCACCCATATAGGGATAGCCATGGCCATGGCCATGACCGTGACCGTGGCCGTGGCCCAGCATGCCCATGTCGTCCAGCTTGGACTCCAGCATGCCATGGTGGCTGAGGTGGGGCGGCGGCGGTGGTGCTCCATGTCCCAACGCATAGCGATGTGCCGGAATGGGATACGCGTGCGCTGGTATGTCCTGCTCGTAGTTGGTGGGCAGTGGTATGATGCTGTTCGTGTCCGGCTTCCGGTCCAGCTCCAGCATGCTATTGCCGTGACCATGGCCATGCGGTCCGTGGTGCACAGAGTTCGATGGCAGCTTACCTCGGCTACCGTACGCCGCTGCTGCTTGATAGCCAGGCACAAAGCTCTGCTGAAAGTTCTGCTGGAAGCTGCCCGCGCCTGCGCCATAGTACGGCGAGTTGTGATGGTACCCGGTATACTCCTGCTGGTGCTGCTGCACCGGCTGGCCTTGGCCGTCGTTCTGGCAAAAATCGGCATACTGAATGAAGTTCTGGTAGTTGCGCTCGTAGCCCTCCATCTTGTTGGGCTGCCCGCCTGGCGGCGGTGGGGGCAGCAGCCCCGGCTCCGTCTTGATATATTGCCCGTGATAGTCCTGACCGCTGCCTGGCGGAGGCGGATAGTGTGCGCCTAGAGCTTTGAGCCCCCCGCCACCCGGATCGTTGGCATTGCGATCCCTTTCAATCTCGGCGGCCGCTGCTTCTGCGGCAGCGGCAGCGGCGCGACTCGCCTTGCTTCGGTTCCGCGACTTCTTGGGCTGTGGCTGCACCGGTGGCTGGATGGGCATGGATGGTGGCTGGGGTGGCTGCTCCGCATGGCTGATGGTCGTGTGTTGTCCTGGCTGGTGTTGCTGCAACTGCAGCTGCAGCTGATGGTCTGTGCCGGCGTAGCCGCTGCCCACGCTGGGCTTCTTAAACGAGTTGGCGTGGTGCGGCTTCCAGATCTGATCGCCACCACCTCCGATGGGCTCGGCACCGCCCAGCGGGGGTGCGATGCTGCTCGAGCCGTTGGCGCTCAGCGCCGTGTCGGGCCGGAGATGGTGGCTATACGATAAAAAATGACCGGTTTGTTGTTGCTGCTGCTGTGCGGCAGCTGCGGCAGTTGTCTGGCCCTGCAGCTGAATGTCGGGCGGGGCATCCTTCGGGTCGCTTTTGCGCATGATCATCGACTTGATGCGCGTATTCAGATGCAAGCGCTCGCCCTGACCCTGCGTCGGGTAGCCATCGTTCGTGAGCTGCTGCTGCTGTGCAGACGGCGGCTGTTGCTGTTGCTGCTGTTGCTGCTGGTGATTGCTCCAGTTCCAGTCCTGCATGGGGGGCGAGGCAAGATGTGGATGCGTCTGCTGCTGTGCCTGGACGCTGCTACCGTACGGCTGAAGTCCGTTGCCGTTCGGGGATTGCGGCACCTGACTGGGCGACTGGGAAACAAGGCGTGGCTGCTGCTGCTGCTGTTGCTGCTGTTGCTGCTGTTGTTGCTGCTGCTGTTGCTGTATGAGGCTGCGTGTGGGCGAAGGGGGCACCGTTTGGGCCTGTTGTTGCATGGGAGAACTGGCTGGCTGCGAGACCACCGTATTACCAGGCCCAGTGGCTGTGGGCGTGGCCGCACCACTTGGCGTTGCTGTTGTCGTCTGTTGCTGTTGTTGTTGTTGTGGCTGTTGCTGTTGCTGCTGTTGTTGCTGAGAACCGCTGAAATCGCCTGGATACCCGTTACAGTTGAGTGAGCGCGGCGGCACGCTGCTCACCCGCGGATATCCAGGCGTGTCGTTTCCCGACATGCTCTTGCTCAGATCGCCGCCCAGGTGCTGTTGCTGCTGCTGTTGTTGCTGCTGCAGGCCAACCGCTGGTGGCGCCGGCGCCGTAGACACCTGTCCGGCATAGCTAACACCGCCGGGAGGAAAGCCCGCCGCGACACTTTGCAGACCCACCTGGTTGATGGGCGCACTCGAGAGCTGTTGGCTTTGGAAATCATAGCGCTGCACGGGCGCACCGTACGGGGAGCGACCATAGTTGGGATCGAAGCCAAGACCCGTCTGCACATAGCCATTTGATGGATAGGCGTAGGACTGTGTCTGGAAATCCAAGGAGTTGAGTGATGTGATGGCTGGAGTATTCTGTGGTATTTGCTGTATGAACTGGTTCTGCCAGCCCTGTGACGGATCCGCCTGCCATGTGGGATAGAAGGCCATGGGTGCCTGTTGGAGAAACAATTTTTATATAAATTACATGTGAGTAAAAACTTGTCTACATCGGAATACCATAAGACAGTCCAATGAGAAATATGATCAAAGTAAAAAGATGGTTCTCAAGTCTTTTTTCAAATCGATCTTTATAGATAAGTCTATTTGATATCAATTTATGTCAATACAGAGACTTCCCCATTGGATATACTTTATATTTTGGCATTCAAAGTAAGATTCCCCATTAGATATAGCTTAAGTTTTCGTACTCATTTTTTCTATTTATAATATTTAACATATCCATGCTCTATTTCATATTTTCTACCCTCGTTAACCCCTAATATTTTCGTACGAAACAAAAAACACAACGTAACCCTGCCTAGTTACATTATTTAGTTACAAACTATTAGGAAAACCTGATTATGGCACAGCTCGAAATATGTAGTTAGCAAATGACCAACCCACTTTAGGCTTTTATGAGCCCTTCTCTCTCTCTTTCTCTCTTTCCCCATCGCTCTTTCTCTCTCGCTCTCTCTTAACAACCCTTTACTTGGCCCATCATCAGGAGTTGGTTTTTAAAAATTGCTTTTTCGTTTCCGTTGTTTTTATTTGTTCCTGTTGCTGCGGGGCATAAATCAAATAAGCCGCACCCCAATTAGGCGGCATATTAATTGGCCCCAGCTTCAAAAACAAATAAACGCCCAGAAGTAATATCAAAACAAAACAAAAACAGCAACAGCAACAGCAACTAACATGCTAAATATTTATAGCATTCAACCTCGGCCTGCGCATAGAATTAGACTACAGCATTCGAGCGTCCGAATTATGAAAGTGAAAGTTGTGAGCACACTGACAGCAGCCACTGTCAGACACACAATAAAATCAAATGAATATATGTACATACATATATGTGTATATATTTATTAAAATATGAAATATTCCAATTTTTATATCTTTTTTTTTTTTGGGCCAAGTTTTATAAACCATTTGGCTTTGGGGTTGTGTTTGTTATTTATGTTGTAAAAATAGACTTCATTTCTAGCATGTGTGTGCGTGTGTGTGTGTGTGCCTGTGCATGTGAGGGTGTGTATGTGGAAATGTGCACCTGGTGATGACAGCTGCTGTTATAGTTGTTGTTGTTGTTATTGTTGTTGTTGCTGTTTTTGTTGCTGCTGTTGCTGTTGTGTGGTTTGCGTTTTATTTTTGAAAGCATTTAGCAATCATTGATAAAAATCGAGAAATTGTTTATGAATGAACACATGTGTCTCTGTATCTGTGAGTCTGTCTGCCTGTGCGTGTGTGTGTGTGTGTGTGTGTGTGTGTGTGTAGTTTGCTTTTGCGTCCATCCTTTTGCACAGCACTTATTTGTTTTCGTTTCGTGTGCACAGCTGCAGCTGATTGGACGTGTGTGACGTATACGCAATGTTGGCCAGCGGCGCTATTGAGTTTTAATTTATGTTATTTGCTATTGTTGTTTTCATTTCATTTCATTTCATTTTATTTTGCAGAAGTGAATGAGCCAACGAGATGAACTGATTGAAGGTCAATGCTCGTTGCTGTTGTTGTTGCTTTAATTGTAAATTCCAAAGGCAGAAGGAAAGTATAGTTTTTAGCTGTTCGATTTTGTTGATGTACTCACCATGGGTTGTTGGGGTTGATCCTTCATGGTTTGTATTTGTGCGGTTATTTGATGTTGCTGCTGGTGCAAATGTTGCTGCTGTTGCTGCTGTGCGTGCTGCTGCTGATGATGCTGCGATTGATGCTGCTGCTGCTGCTGCAAATGTTGCTGCTGATGGAAATGCTGCTGCGGCTCCTGCTGCTGTTGATAGTGCTGCGACTGCTGTTGATGTTGCTGTTGAAGCTGCTGTTGCGGCTGTTGCTGATGCGACAACAATTGCTGTTGCAGCTGCTGTTGCTGATACTGTTGCTGCTGCTGTAAACTGCCGGCGGCTGCAGCTGTTGCTGTTGTGGTATTTGGCGATTGCTGCGGCAACAATGTTGCTGTTGCTGGCGTTGGACTTAGACGTGGCGATGTTGCTGATGCGGCTGCAATGCCAACAGCGGATGCATTCAGTTTATTTGCTTTGGTGGAGGTTTTGCGGGCGCGTGACTGCAAATAAAATAAAAGTTGACAAATTATTATAAGGCTTTCAGCTATATGAATAGAGGCAGCAATAAACATTTGTTGCATTTGCAGCAGTTGCTGTTGTTGCTGATATGCAATCTGTTCAAGATACTCGCAGCTTTATGGTGAGTGTCTGGAGCTCGACCTTCTCAACAGCCGAGTTTGTACTTTTATCATTTAATTTATTTGCCTTTCGGCAACGCGTCCTTCTCGAAACCCTAATTATGCAATTGCAATCGCAATCTGAACCGCCTCGAGCTGTTCTATTTAGTGCCGCAATTAGTTGAATAATTTTATTTCATTTCTATAATTAAGGAAATTTGTTGTTAGACGCGCAAATATTTTAATTGCCACACATTCAGCTGCAGTCTACCCCTTCTGTCTCTGTCTCTCTCTCTCTCTCTCTCTCTCACACTCGCGCTTTGTATAATTTATGCTTGCAGCGGACACATAATTTCGACTTGTTTCTTTTTTCGAGTCTGCACGCCGGCAACATGTAAAATTTATGTGGCCAGCGATTTATGTGCAATTTATTTGTGCAGCCAAAAACATAAAAAAACGAGCATGGCAAAAATGCAGCAGCAACAACAACAAAGAGAAATAACAGCTGCGGTTGCCATTTATTGTTGTTGTTGTCTTTGTTGCTGGTGCTGCTGCTGCTGCTGCTGCAGTTGCTACTTGGTCTAAAATATGTTGCGCGCACCATTAAAGGCTCTGACAATTTATGTGTATAAAAGACTTTTTTCGCTGCTTCGAAGCTATTTCTATTTTATAGTTGAAGTTGCTTTTGTTTTTCTGCGACGTATGTTTTCTTCTTTAATCTAATATAAAATATTTGAAGTATTCTCCAAAAGAATTTAAATTTAGCTTGGAACTGAGCTGAATGGCAGTTATAGCAAAAATAAGTTTATAAATAAAATATAACAAGTATAAAATAAATCTTTCTTAGTTTTAAAAAAACTTGAGGAATATTGATTCGGTTCATGTTCAGGGCCAGTCTTTAAAATAAGCCAGAGACTTTGTTGTATTATATACACAAAAAATTTGGCCATTTCTCTACTCTCGTCTGACAAAGAGTTAAAATTATGCAAACTTGTCAACTGGAAACACCTTCAAATTGAATTTCGTGTACAGCCACATATATTAAAATGTCAATGGGGTAAAACTAAGTGTGATATATAGATGAGCATCATCTAGATCTTCTATAATATATTATATAAAAATCGTTACTAGTTGGCACCAGGAACCAACACTTCGGCCCAAGTGGGCGTCTTTATCAAACCGTAATGTAATTGGTCTAATTGGAGGAAAAACTTAATTCTTAAATTGGAGTCCAAATGGTTTTGGCTTTTTAGCTGCATAGTTCTGTGTGCACAGATTGTCTAGTGATACGGATTGGCCAATTAAAGAGGCTTATTTCTCGAATTTGCACAGACAACAATAAATAAATGTTGCACAAACAGACGAAAGTCTGCATAGAACAACAAAACAAATCGTTTGTGCAAATTGCCAGCAAAAATATGATTTATATTTTCCACATGTGTAAAATATTTTCCCAGCGCCCTCTGTCTCGCTGTGTGTGTGTGTGTTAAGTCTTGGCCAGCATAATGCAATGAAAACACAACTACAACGAGGAGCTATCCAATTGGCATTCAAATGCCTCTCGGCCTCAGCTGGTGACAAAGCAACAAAATAATTTCAGCAAACAGAGTTTGGAGCCATTTATGCATATTTACCTAAACTGGCACTAGGCTGGTGAGCTGGGCAGCTGGGCAGCTGGGGAGCTGAGGAGCTGGGGAGCTGAGGAGGCACTCTCTGCGAATGCTTTCTAAAAATATTTGCATGTCGCAGGTGCCAGAAAGAAGGCATAAATAAAAATAAATTTAAATAAATTTGCACGCAATTGAAAATCGGAAAAATTGCCAATTATTTGTGCACAGATTTTCTTATGATAATATTCCAAAAAATAGGCAAACACAGACATCATGCCTATAGCTATCTATATGTGTCTGTATTGGTATGCCAATAATCAAGGTATTTTTTTCTCGTTGTACAGTGTTTGCTTAGGCCATGGCCAACAACAAGAACAATAACAACAACAACAACAAAAACAGCAATTGCAATGACAAACGGGCTTTAGTTATTTATGCATACGTATAAAAACACAAAATGGAGAACTGAATTCAGGCAACAACGAATAATGAATACGCTATTATTATAATTTAATATATACAGTTTAGCCAATCAAAGAAAATATATATTGAAAAATATATTGAACGTGATATGTAATTGAACTCTTGAATTACTTATTCATAAAAGAGAAAAGAAAAG
The DNA here is from genome assembly GCA_035045345.1 of Drosophila hamatofila. Classification (NCBI taxonomy): domain Eukaryota; kingdom Metazoa; phylum Arthropoda; class Insecta; order Diptera; family Drosophilidae; genus Drosophila; species Drosophila hamatofila. Next base: position 2,500,991 of record JAWNPA010000001.1, read on the forward strand.
ATGAGAAGTAAGAATAATAGATCCAATGAGGACAGCACACTTAGTCTGCAACGGGAGTTTGCGTTTAAGGATGTATTCAGTTTAGGCTTATATTCAAATTAGTCTACTCAAATTTGTTATTATTAATTCCATTTGTGATTTGCAATTCTCTTGACATTACAAATGATTAGATAAATATAAATAAATAATTTAATTCTATTGCTTACAATATGATTCATTTAGTTGGATGTATTCAATTTTGTACAACTTCAAAGCTGTTCATATTTAATAATAATTTAAAAATGCCTCTTTCTGCTCTTGAATAATTCATTTGGACATTAAATATTTCAAGTTCCTAATTCAATTCAATATCTGTTAGGGTATTCAAGCCTGCATTTGCCCCACTATTTGCGCAGTTCATAAAAGTTAATTAAATGTTTATGAACGTCGTTTGTTTGCTTCGCAGCGTTTTTATTTCAATTTCGTGTTTTTTTCTCAACTATTTATCATTGTTCTGCTTGTTCTTCTCTTTTTTTATTTTTACTATGTCAATGCAGTTTTATTTATTTCTTGGTAGAGTAAACATATATAAAGCATAGAGGCAAATAGATAGACGCAGATAGAGATTAGTGGCCCCTTATCTTTGGGCACTACATAAACTGCAACATGCAACGAACTAAACGTTGCGGCATTCGAGAAAGATAGAGAGAGAGAGAGAGAGATAGAGAACGAGATAGAAAGACAAAAGTTGGCTTCAATTTTTACAGAAAATGCGTTGAAAGAAAATTGCGCGCAGAGCAAACAGCAATTAGTTGTGCCTGTGTGTGAGTGTGGGTGTAAATAAGTTTATTACTATTTACATTGAATTGCCCGCTGTGCTGATAACAAGCAACAAGCAACGAAATAACATCAAACAATAAAAAAATAAGTAAAAGGTAAAGAAAAGTATTTTTACTTCGACTCGAACGAAGTGATGCGAACGATGCGCCACGTAAGACTGAGCAGGCTAATGGGGTACAACACATGAATATACTTAAGCATATATGTACATATACGCATAATGTTATGCATAATATAACAGGCGAATATAACCGTAAGCTATGGCATTTATATAATTCAATTTAAGAAATGTTTTATGCGGGATACAGGTACGGACTGTACTATAAAGTTGCATTCATAAAGATTTAAGAGAAATTCCTTTTAGTCTGCCAAACTTTTTATTAGTTTAGTGCCAACCATATGAAGATTTAAATAAAATGTAGCATTAAAGTCTCTAGCTTATTGTCTTGATAATATGCAAGCAAACATCCACTATGCCAAATAGGTATAAAACTTTCGAAATGTAATAGAATTTATTGAACTCATACCATTACTCGAATGTAAATATAATTTGATATATTATGCCATATAATTTTCAAGTTTCTACTATATAAATTTCATTTCATTTCAATAACTGACTCAACTAGAAAAATCTTAAACAACTGGCAACAACAACAATACAGATCGATCGTTGCTTACCCTTTCTCCCCTCCCTCTCACTCTCTCTCTCGTTCTCTCTCTCTTTCTCTCTCCCATTTGCTGTTGTATTTCTTTGACATTGATAAGAGCGAGGACAGAGCACAATTATAGCTAACACCTCGAGCTCATCTGAGTGTGTGTGTGTGTAGGCTGAGTGTACCCTGTCATAAATTACACATATAACAGGGTATGCCATATAAATTATTTACATGTCCCCGATGTCAAAGTCTGCTGATAAGTTTGCGGGAGAAAAGCGATTGCAACAACAGCTATAACAACGACAAATAAATGAATAAAAATAAAGAAAACAAGGTGAAAAAATATATGCAGCGGAATGTAAATAAAATAAAAATAAATCAAATATTAGTTATCATCTTTTCTCGGCTGTTGCAATATTTATATTCCTCTTTATCTAGGTTTGTCAGTCCAGTAAACAGCCTGAGCCAAGAAGTTGAGTGAGATATTTCTGGACAAATCAAAAATCTCAATGCGAGTACAAATGTTGATATATAAATATTTATATATATACATACATATATTCTTGAATCGAGTTATTGCCTATGGAAGCAATCAAATATTCTCTTTATGGAAGCGAAATAGTAAAATGTTTGTCTTTGCTTCATTAACTTCGTTTATTCCTTCTATTCTATTATCCATCCAATAATAATATTGGTTTAAGTGAGTCAGCACTTAGTGCAGGAGCTGCGATTAAAACAGCATCCAATGAAAATCCTTTGGCACATCCTTGTAAATGCTGCAGCAGCAAAATGATGCATTTACCAGATAGAAACACACTCACACACACACACAGATATACCTTTTCCGATTTGCTTTAATGGTATATGCAATTTCTATGATTGTGCGGGAGTTGCCCTTTCTTTCATTCTATTCCCTCAACTTAACTGCCAGAGCTCCGTTGCCATCGCCATCGCCACCGCCATCTCCGTGTCCTTCTCTGGCTCCGCTTGTGCTTCTATCGCCCAGCCGGAGGCAGCTCAAATATTTAACTTGTATTTCGTATTCATGCTAATTTTGCATTTTCCACAATTTTCTCGCCCACAATGCGACGCCGCCTTGCATAAAATGCTGTATATGTGTCTGTGTGTGTGTGTACGTTATTATCCTGCAGGCACTGTGTGCCAGGCATTCAGAGCTGCTACTGTTCGCTTCAATTTCTTGCTTGTGGATGGACACTCTGTGTGTAGCTGGTTAGTCTGGCTATCTAACACACACACACACATATATATCAGAAATTTATGTATGTATGTGTGCGTGGCGTGGGGGTGGGGTGTAATTGTACGTGCTGGGCGTGCGCTGTTGATCTAGCTAAAGTTTCCTTTTTATCCTTTTGCTGAGCTTGATTCTCAGTCTGTTAGCATGTGTTGACGTTTATCTCTGTGTGTGTCTGTGTGTGTCTGTTTGTGTATGTGTATGTGTGTGTGTGTGTATTTTATTCAATTTAGCTTTCAATTAGGCTGCAATTGTTCGTTTGCTCGCTGCGCTGCCTTGCATTCTTAAACAGCTCGAGTCCCAACAGCTCCGGCTCCTGCCAGACTTTCATCTAAATGTGCAGTCAAATTTTCGTATGGAGCCAAATGAGCAAGAAATGCCATCCGGAAGAAGCAGCGAGTGCTAATTCAATTTGCTGCAGCCTTTTCAATGCGAAAGCAAAATACCCTATGATTCGGCTTTGACGGTAAATAATGAACGATGTACTTGAACAACGATGTACGGACATCAAGTTTTCAAGTTTTAACACAATCATTGTGAATAAATGAAATTCGATTGAAATTATAGTTTGAATTATATATAGATTATAGGGTATACAATTTGTCCACAGTTTGAACGGTATATGACTTGACTTTCAAGAGCACAATTGAAGTTAAGATAAATGCCATTGAAAGTGTAATTGTCGTTTATTCATTTTTTATTTATTGTCATTTGTTTATATGGTATAATTTGCAACTGTAGCCTAGTTATAGAATTAATGAATTATTGTTTCAACTACAGGGTATTCTTTTTATAATTGTCTAATTGGTTGTGTACTAGGAGCAAGGTACACTTTATCAGCATATACCCGATCAAATCAACTCTGAAATGAGTTCAAACTCAATCATTTGATTCCCTACCCAATTTCAGTTTAATTACGTAATTTAATTTCAATTACAGGGTATTGTTCGACTTCCTCAATTGTAAATTCGCTGTCATTTTTAACTTAATCATGCCATCCTTTCATCCATTCATCCTTTCATCCAGCCATCGCTCAGCGCCATTTCCGCTGCTCACTCACATCATTATTTTGATTGAATATTTGCGATAAATTAAATTGGAAAAAGGCAGCAGCAGCAGCAGCAGCAATGAAAATATTTGCTGACTGCATTACTGGAGTCTGAATGGATTGGGGAGGGGGGGCCGTTGGTGGTCAAAAGGGATCGGGTGTGTTGCTGTGGTGGTGTGATGGGTCAGCATTGCATTGGCTGGACTGCGAATTATAATGCGGCTAGTAATCAATAGTGCAAATATTTGCAAATCAGCTGCACTTTTACCACTAGACCAAATGCATTTCGTTGCATAAATGTTTTGCGAGCTTCTCTGCCTCCCCTCGCAGTGGCAATGCCCACCTACGGTCGGTGGTTAGTTTGCGAAGATCCCATTGCCGATATCATGTTATATAATTTGGAAGTGTTGCCTTTTATTTTGTGCTGTCACGAGACATTTGGAAACTAGTTTTCAACTGGTGCATACCCTGTTCCGGCTGCCCTAGCTGGGGCATATATCTGTCAGCAGTAACTAGGAGATATGTTGCCTAAAATATATTTATTATATATGTTTTATGTTTTACACTACAAATCCTAATTATTATAATCACTTCTTCTGCTTTTACTTTCTCATTTTGTTAATATTTTGTATCTAGGGTATTTACTAATCTAGCATCTAATAGCAGTTGCCATTATTCGGTATTTGGTTTCCTTTCGTTGCTCGTGTGCTTTTCAGCTGTTATTGTTGCTGGTTTTTTTCTTTTCTTTTTCTTTTTTTAATTATTGCCATTAATTTTGGCATGTTGAAGTCGTTAAGAAATTCCTTTGCCAATTTTTTTCTATACTTTATTTGTATTTGTTTGCACGCCAATCGCTGCTCTGATGTGTGCCTTTTGCTCGGTGTTCGCTAGCAAGCTCTCCTCTCTTTTCTTTCTGTACTCTCTTATATTGCAGAATTGAGTTTCAAGTAATTCTCTTCTAATCACCTTTCAAGCGCGCTTCTATGTGTATGTGTGTGTGTGTGTGCCTTTGAATTGATGTCAAGTCATTTGTCAAATGCGCCCGACTGCAAAATGCGAAAGACGCATAAAGCATAAATGCAATTACATAGAATAAGCGAAAAAGGGACGGACGGTCAAGGTTATGTGTGTGTGTGTATGTGTGTGCTTAATTAATGCGCCACTAATTGAGGCATAAATAAAGTAATTATGCGTCAATTGGTCTGCGCTGTAAATGAAAATGAAAAACAAAAAAAAGTAAATAAAATATATTAAGTCGAGCAGTGCGCATAATATATAAATACAATTTGAACTGTCTCGTTCAGCTGAAAAGCTGCTTTAATGGCCAGCCGTGGATGGCATCGACTGCCATTCCAACCCATTCCCTGGTATCCTCCACACAGTTTCAGCCTCATCCTCATCCTCATTGCATTTGGAGTTGGTGGCGTCGTGACAAAAGTTAATTACAAAGTTGCAGCGCGGAAACTGAAACTGCAAAATGAACACGAACATGGCCAAATGGCGCGGGGTTGACGGGCTTAGAAGGAGGAGGAGTAGGAGGAGCTGCGAGAGGCTGCATGACAGTTGTAGACGAGACTGTTTGCTGCACTTCGTCACAGACAGTTAGACATTGTTGCATTTGGCGATTGGAAGACAAACACTCGCGAGAGCCGCTCGAACGGCAACAAGTGAATGGAGTGATAGAAAGTTGCACTCATCAAGAACGAGGCAGGCACTTCACTTGCCAATTCTAATGAGGCAGGCTTACTAAAGTACACACAGACAAGCGTAATAAGAAATGCGCCAGTATGGGTCTACATCAGCTGGGATAATTAAACTGATATTTATATATATATAATTATAACTATAGTTGGTATAATATCTAAATTGCACTTGATGTTTGGCTAGGCACAGTAAGGCAAGTTCGAGGCTCGATTAGCGGCTTAAAGGCGGTTGCCAGCAGCTGCAAAGTATAAACAATTATGCTAAAATGCAATATTTACGGCCTGTAGACCATTATGCTAATCACGTTGCTTTCGTATGTATCTGTAGTTGTAAATGTATCTGCAACTGTGTCTGTGTCTGTGTCTGGCAAAAACTTCTGTGTGTGTGTGCATTGTTGATTGTATTTGCATTTGCATACAAATTGCATTGTAAAAGAAGAAGCAGCAACAGCAACAGCAACAGCAACACCAGCTGCAGCAACAACAAACAATAGTTGTTGTTGCCAACAAAATTTAATGAAACGTGTTTGTTGTCTTTTATTATTATGTAGATAGTATTATTTATATACATTGTTAATTGTGTACTACTTTTCATAATTAACATTTTAATTGTTAAGTGCCCCACTTAGTGCAGCGCTGCAATTTCTGTGTCAAATTCACATGATTCGATGCCACTGTGTCGTGTTGCAATTGCAATTGTTGTTGCTGCTGCTAGTTGCTAGTTGCTAGCTGCTGTTGCTGTTGCTGTTGCTGTTGCTAGTTGGTTATCCTTTTAGCTGCACGCGATGATTTAATGCCTTGTGCCACTTCATTTCAGCTCGCTACCATATTTAAATTATTATTATGCCAAGCGGCAGCAAACGACGACGACAACAAAAACAACAACATCAACAGCAGCAACTACTACAAAAGACAACAACAACATGCAACAACAGACGACAACAGCAACAACAACAACATGCAACAGAAAATAATTAAAAACTTGTCTTAAATTGCCATAAATTCATGTCAAAGAACGTGGTCCAAATTGCCATACATATTTTTGTACTTTTGCGTGTAAATTGACACGGGTTAGCTCGACTATCTCAGGCAGCATGCAACAGTTAAAAATAAAGTGATATATAAAAAATGTTTGAAATATATTTGTAAGTGCAAAAATATCGATCAGACAAAATGAATGCAGATCGCCGATCTGATATACATATAGAGATTGGTATACAAATATGTTCTTGCCGAAACAAAATTATGTTCACTCAAATTATTTTACAAGTTTTTACTTTTTCATTTGGATTGTCACTTAAACAAATGTAAGTATAACATCGCAAACATTTCTTTCAAAATATAGTCACGCTAAGTACAATTGGATGACAGGGCAGACTGTTCAAACACTTCAGCATGGATATTATATGCCCAAATTTAAGAAAATATGGTCACTCTAGTAGCATTCCTATGTTTCATATAAGTTAGGGTATTGTCGTCGCTGCTTGCTTGATTTATAGTCAGTTGTTTATTGCTATTATTTTTGTCTTTTTTTATGTTTTATTACAATCTCTTTGTGGCCATTATCATACTGAGCTGTTTTTCTTTCTTCTTTCTTAAGTTTCTATTTATTTAATTTTATTTTAGTTTTTTTTCTTTGGCTGAGCTACGTATCTGCCTTATTTTGAAGTTGGTGTGCTAAAAGTGCATCTTAGCAGTTGGTCGCTTGTTGGTTTCTGGTTTGCGCGTTTCGAGATTCTATCCAAGTAGAAATTGTTTGGTCGACTTTCCCACTTTGATTGGAGATCAGATTGTTAATTGCTCATATTAAGGCGGCTGACTTTTTGCACTCAGAGTGGAAATTGTGACTCATCACTGAGCAGGAAAATATCTAAACTCGTTTATAGGCGGAAATACCAAGCACAACTTTGCATTATTTCAGTCTTTTCTCTTATTTTTTATGGTTTTCAACTTTTATTTTCCCTGTTTATTTTTAAATATTTATTTTCTTCAAGTTATGCAAAAAAATGCAAATAGCTTAAAAAAAAAAAATAAATAAAAATAAAACAAATTTTGCAAAGTAAACAAAAAATTATTTGTATGAGTATAGATATTGTGATTGAATAGTTGTGAATCATCTAAAATACATATGTGTGAACTATTCCCATTTGAATTATCTTTTCGTTTCATAGAAAAGCGATTAAATTGTGGCTTAGTCACTTTATGTGTATACTTTGTGGATCTATAAACAATAGAGTTCATAGAGTTAGTTCAATTAAGTTGATGAGCTCATTAATTAAATCATTTATCAAGTCAACGAATACTTAACAATTATTTTCGCCATCACTGTCACTAAATAGATATATTTGAGGCTCAGGGAAAATGTCAGTAGAAATGGCAGAGTATTTCGTAGGGTGGATTATAGATTATGTAAAAGAATTACAGTAGAATATAACATAATATCTAGATAGTTTGTATTTGTATTAAAACAGATATGTTGGAGTTTGCTACTTAATAAGCGAGAGTTTGATTTACTCATCAATTGTATGAGCTTTGATCTCATATGATTGATATTTATATTGCTGTAATCATATAAACCATTTTTTTCGTCCAGGTATTTAATGGCTTTCACAAATGTTAAATTAAATGATTTGTATATTTATTCATTTGTCGCTCGTTCGATTCAATTATTGATTGCAAGCAAACATATAAATGTATATGTTATTTATTCACACGTATTTATATGTTTTTTGTGTTTATTTCGCACACCTGTACACTAATAAAAGAACAGCTGCCCCTCTCACCTGCGACCACCTGTCTGTGCCTATCAAGCTGTCAGAAAGCCGCCAGACTTTTGCTTGGCAACGCAAAACGTTTTGCTTTTGCGAAAATTCAACAACAACGGCAAACACCAATCAACAAGGCAACAAAAAAGCTGTTTATAAAAACCAAACAGATTTTTTTCATTTTTTGGCGCGCTCGAAATTGTGGCTACAAAGTAGAAAAACAACAACAGCAGCAGAGAATTTACACAAATACGAAAAAAAACAAATGTAGATTACCGGCATATAAAAAAGAGCAGCACGTGAGTGCGACAGCACCAACAACAACAACAATGCTATCGATAACCAGAAGGGTTGGGCCGGGGGGTGTCAAATGTTGTGTCAGGCAAGTAAATAAAATAAATACAACTTTAACCGTGTTGATGAATGAGCAGGCATTGTTGTTGTTGACGCTGCCGTTGCTGTTGCTGTTGCTGTTGCCGTTGACGTGTGTTGTCAAGTGCATAACAACAGCAACAGCAACAGCAACACTCAAATGACTCAATTTACAATTGTAAAAAATGCGAAACGCGTAGCTGTTGTACGTTGTTGTTGTTGGTGTTGTTGTTGCTGTTGCTGTTGCTGTTGTTGCTGCTGCCTCGTTTGTAATAGTGCAAAATGTCAACGACTACGGCAACAACGTCACTACAAATTTTTAATGTGAATGTAAAGCGCACATGTGTATATGTGTATGTGTGTGTGTGTGTAGTTTAAAGTTATAGTGTGTGTGTGTGTGTGATTGCTTAGCGTTTGTTGAACTCGCCTTGTGGCATGAGGTTAATTGACCTCGTGCTTAATGCAAAAATAAATATAAGTTTTTTTACAGCAGTAGCAGCAGCAGCAGCAACAACATCAAATGAAAAAGGGTTGTTGTTGTTGCTGTGTAGTTGGCTATAGTAAAATAAAGCAAAGAGTAAAGCAAACAACTAGGTAAAAATGAAAACATACTTAAAGTGTTTTTATTATTTGAGTTCTTGGCGCTCAGCTGGCTATAGATATAATATATATTCATATATATTGCTTATACATGAACATATCCCTATATATAATATTTCAACTACTTGCTGCGCCCTGCCAATCAAATGTCAAGAAATCATATATATACATACACATATATATATGTATATATATACTATCATCATCATTCGTTCAATCACTATGCAAATGGCTTCATTATGGGCCAACTGCCGCACCTGCCACACCTTGATCAGCTGCGAGTTAATAAGCATATTCTTGATTATTTGCTTGTGCTCAATTCTCATTTTGTTTTTGATTTATTTTTGGTTTTTTCCTCCTTTTTTTTGGTTTCTTTCTGCCTCCGTCTCTTATTTTGATTTTGTTTGTTTTAAGCTTTAAATTATTTTCTACACATAATTAGAAAATAATGTTGCCTACTTTTGGTTCATTGAACTGCGCATAATGTGGTTCCAGCTGCCACGCCCTTAAGTACTCCGTGCTATCGCCAAGCGGAACTTTGGATTATGGAACGGTAAAACAAGTTTTAAATTGGTTCCGTTTAAAGAGTGAACAACAATTATTTAAATACGAGTAAGTATTTAGTTTCTTGTGTAAATTGTCCAAAACGAACTAGTTCTAAATCTCCATTAGTTTTCTTTTTGCTGTGGTCATTTAACGGAAAACGGAAGTACTTAAGATTCATAAGTTCTTGGTAATGTTTAGCGAACATAGAAGACTTTTAATGTTTCGGACTTATTAGTTTAGTTAAAGAGCAGATGTAGATAATATCCAAACTCTAGATCACTAAAATTGTTTATTAAAATCAGTCATCTATTTATAGCTCTATCTATAGCTTATGATTATTATATTCGTTCGTTAATATCTAATTTTGGAAACTCTGCTATTTTTCTCTTTTGAGTTTTATAATTTATAAATAAATCACTTAAAATCGAATTTTAACCATCTCATCTTTTCTAGAGCCCATCTGACCTAGAGGCAGCCTATTAACGACTTGTTAAAACATATATTAGGCATTTTCTCTTTTAGCAAATTGCTTAGATAATCGCTTGGCCATGAATATACCTATTCATACATATGCTAACTAGCTAGCGCTTATAGCGAACCAAGTATGAGTTAGATAGCTCATTAGGTTGGCTTTTAATGCGAAATGGATGTCGATCGTGCATATCAAATTTCCTATCATGTCTGTTCGATAATGTGCCAATTAAATTATAATATATGAGATGTTGTCAGTGCAAGTGCTCGTTAAATATATCGAATATTCGAATATTGGAATAATTATATATATCTAGAAATGAAATTATGCATAAAATATTGCTAGCTCACAATTTGAGTCACATTTCAGTTCATCTATTCTACCTGTTGTGCATATTTGATTCTCTTTCCATTCATTTATATGTATACAACATTTTAATTTTAAGGTTGTTGCCTCATCGAAAAGAAGAAGAAGAAGCAGAAGAAGAAGGAGGAGGACGAGGACGAGGAGGAAGAGATGAAGTGCCAGACATTTGTCGATTCGCCAAAAATTAATTGTGCGTAGTTTTAATTAAAAATAATCATTCGAGTCGTTGTCTGGTAAGCAAAGCGACTCTAATTAAACACAATTAAAATACTGTTTCCCTCTTTTCACTCGCTTTCCCACACGTTTTCCCACTCTCTGTGAAAACAGAAATGCAAATGAGCCAGCATAAAGTAATATAAAGTCAAGTAAAATAAAGTTAAGTATAAATAAGTAAAAAAGTTCACTGAACCGCAAAGTTCGCTGTACGAATTTGCAAAGACAAATACAACAACAACAACAACAACAACAACAGCGGCAACAATGACAAAGTGAACTTTGGCATAAGAAGAAACGTATGTATATGTATATAGAATTTTAAGAGATCTTGAGACAAAGAGTTATGTACGTGAAGATGTCAAGAATGTGGATCATTTGAACAAGTGGTTCTTTTGAACAAGTGCTGCTCATGCTCACATGTGAGATATAACAAAAGTTGTTGCTATTGTTGTTGTACAATGATCCTAAAGTCATATTGATTGACAATTCTTAAATATATATTTCAGATACAATTTTGTGATCTAAGAAGAAGTATTGATATAATCTCCTCCATACATACATATGTATGTATCTTCAAAAAATGTTCAGCTTTTTGAGAATTCGAAAAACACTGGAAACTTGAAAGCTTGTAATGCTTCATCATCTAGTATTTAGATATAAGATAGCATCTCATAGCCATACACATAGTACGCATGTATCCGTGTTTATCTTACACACAGAGAGGAATTTGAAAGCCATGTTCTGTTATTGCTCAGGCAAAGAGAATTTTAAGATCTCAATATAGCCAAGGCTGCCCCAATCAGTCGCCAACATGACAGCACACTCATCTTAATGGCTTATCCCATATATTATAGCCGAAAAGCAAGCCAAATTGCGCGCTGCATGTGCCGCTGCATATTACGTGCTGCGTACTACACAGACGAGAGCTGATGCGAGCGAGCCCGAGCCTGGCTTGGGTTATATCCCACGTCATTAAGTTACTTAATTACTGTATTTAATTTCCGAGAGTTTCAGTTTTTGCCTCATTATCTGCCTCGCAGCGAAACGAAACGAAACGAACTCGCCGCATGTGTATGGAAAGAGGAGGGCGGAAAGAGCGACGACAGCGAAGGCGTTGTGGGCACTGGCGGAGGTAACGGCAATGCCGACGTCAACGACGAATGCCCCCACTTTGCCGAATTCGCCCGATTCGCCCGATTCGCCGGGCCATGTGAGTTGAAGCGTGTTAAAAATGTAAACGCATGAATCACACGGTCATTCGCCAGCGAATTTCAGTTTCGGTTTCGCTTTATTTATTTACAAGCTCTTTTATTGTCTTCGTCATTTCGCTGCGGCTGCGGCTGCGTCTTTGCAGAAATTTGTGTTTTGCGGAAATGTTTTGTAAGCTGAAATACATGGACATACATACATATGTATGCATGTATATTTTTGTGTTGTTTCATCAATTGACGAGTGTGTGACGAAGAGAGGGAGAGAGAGAGGGAGAGAGACAGAAAGAGGCTAAATGCAATATCCACCCAATCGAATCTGATAGGACATCAAAATTGAGACAGAGTAGTCATTAACGATATTTCCAACTGGGTTACATGCACGCTTAACCAGGCCAAATGTGACTTACCTGCAACGGGACAGAGAGAGAGAGAGAGAAGAGTAATCATTAGTCAAGTGGAAAACAGCATTTAAATCAATATAGAGACAGAAAGTTAAAAGCTAAATAGCCCAATTAAATATCAGAGCATTCAGAGAGAGGGAAGGCAACTCAATTCCCTCGGTTGCAATCATCGCCTTGCACCGCCCCCCGCCCCGCCCCCGCCAACAACTCGTAATTATATCAATTGATTGCAATTTATAGTGCTGCAAGCAGGTAGATGGGCAAGGGCAAATGCAAAGGCAGAGGCAGCCAGGCACACACACACACACAGTCATTTATGTGCGTACAGATATCATGTATGCATGTGTGTGTGTGTGTGTATATGCAGGGCAGTCTTTTAGTTGTTATCCTTGAAATAGTACAATGCCTGGCTGGAGGCTGTGCGGCTGCGCCGTTGAAGACGCTGGCAAGCGACACAAGGTAAACACTCAGATGCGCGATAAAAATCGTGTAGAAGGAAAACTAAAGAAATAAAAGAGAAGCGAGAAGCGAGAAAAAACACTAAATTTATCGTACAAACAGGCTCGTACTGCAGAGCAGGCAAAGGCAAAGGCAAAGGCAACAGCAAAGGCAAAGCCAAAAGGGAAGAAGACAAACTGCTTTCAGATTCCAATTCTTTTCTTCTCCATTCTGCTCTGTTCTTTTCTTTGCCTGTGTATATATATACATACATATATATGTATATATATGTGTGTGTGTGTTGGCTTTGTGCGGTTCTTTGTTCTGCTGAACTGGAAGATGTGCCTACTCCTCGACAGCCTACAACAACAACAAAACTCGATTAACTCGACATTAATTTTAATTCGACAGCATTTTTTTTATTTTTCTTGCTTTGCTTTTATTTCAGTTGGCTCTGTGGAATGAAATTTTGTGTTTGTTGCCTGAATTGAATTTTGCTCGTCTGTTTTATGTTTTATTCCCTTTTCCATGGCTGTGTTTCTGTTTATTTTATTTCTCTTGTTTAACTTTAACCCCATTATTTTAACTGATGTTTGCTTCTCGCTTTGCGCTGATTTTCATTTTAATTCCTGTTCCCATTCCAGTTCCAGTTCCCATTACCATTCCCATTCCAAATCCCAATCCTGATTCACATTTCCTTGCTCGTTGCTTCAGTTCTTCCCTTAGTGAGTTTCGTTAAGTTTTTTTTTTTTTTTTATATGTTATGCGCTATCCGGTTAATGTTAATTAAATGTTAGCATTTATATGATTTTTTTTTTTTAAATTTAATTTTCATTTTTATTGCAATGCATTCTATTTCCGTTATTGGGAATGCCCCTTCACACACGCATACATATTTATGAGGCGCCATAAAACTGTTCTCAGTCTTTAACGTCTTCCCATAAATCATATGTGGGCATTTTACATATCATAAATGTACAAATACGGGGATACTATCAATACAAAGACGAATTAATGGAAATTGGTAGCCCTTGGAAACAGAGCTCTAATTAACTGAAACCAATTTGAGAGGGAGAGAAGGAGGAGTGAGACGGTAGCGTAGGGGATTCCTTTTGATTCTCTCTTTAATTAAGAACCATACATATGTACATACATTACTATTTCATCAGAACTTTTAGATATTCTTTACTTGCACTTAAAAGTAACCTTCTATAGAAATCGTAGCAAGGTCTTTGCAGCTATCAATAAACATAAATGATATCACATTATATGTCATATCTGCCCTCTTATCGCGGTTTCCAAAAATAGCTATTAAAAACACGTGAGCCTGTTAGCTGTTATCAAAAAACTGGGCCAACTAATGTACTTAGTAAACAAGTAATAATAAAAAGAAGAAGAAGAGGAATATAGTCTCAAGGTTCGCATTTAATTACAGCTTAAAACGTTGAATTTCATACTTTGTTTGAGTTTAAGTTAAACGGGTCGTGGAAGGAAGGGGGGGGGGGGGCTTGGAGAGAGAGAGGTTTCGGGTCATTTAATTAATGCCCATTCCCTTGTGTCATGCGGAAGTCGCCAATTACCAGGAGATTCAGTTGTCTCTCTTCCTCCACCGCATTCACATGCCCCACTGTACTTCTTGTGCTACTCTTCTTTTTTGCCGGCGCATTTTCGAGCAATTAAAATTTAGAGCCATTGCTTATGGGAAAAATAAACGATTTCATTTAATTAGATTTACTTTTATGCTATTCCACTTGGAACACAGTTACTCACACGGCTAAGTGGAGCTTATTTACGCATTAACTGAAAACTGGAGAGCCGAGAGACTTCTCCGCAAAGTTCTCTTAGGCGTGCGGAGCTGGGGCCATAAATGCGAAATGCGAATGCGAAATGCAAAGAGTCTGCAACAGGAAAACGGCATTGGCATAGAGCGCTTTTACGACTATAAATAACGATAATACCTATAATTGCCGACAATTCATTATTATGGTAAGATAATTTGATATAAATGGACTTTACGTGACCCCAACACCGACTGCAAAGTGCCAACAACATCAGAGACAGCCACAACAGCCTGGACTAAGTCGATGAAGATGCTGTCGTCCCTTGGCGGCAGTCGTAAAAGATTTTTGCCCCGCCCCATAGCCCCTCAAGTTGAGCTGCCCCTCCCCCTCCGCATGCCCCTACCCCTCTCCACGTAGACGCTGCACTTCAGGCAAGGCGAGGCGTTGGCCATGGACACTTTTTATAGCCACATTTGTTCCGATTGCGTTGCAGAAAAAATCAATTTGTTGCCACCATCTTATACGATTTTTCATTTCATTTCATTTTCATTTCCATTTCCATTTTCCCTTTAGTATGCATAAATGAATGTTTGGCACTTTGATTGAGCTGCTTCGTGGGAAGAATTTGCTGATTAAAACAAAAAGAAAAGCAATTTATTCAAGTTGCAAAAACTTCAATTGATGACGAACTTGTATTTTGGGAAGCTTCTTAAATTTGAAAAGTCTATATATAATTTAAAATTCGAATTTACTGATTTCCATGACAAAAATTGAACAACAATTTATTTATTTAGCTTTGCAGATGAACAGTAAGCTATAAACAATTTCAGACTCTAAAGTCTTCAAAGACAATGCGATAAAGCTATATTATTTAGAGATCTATAAAACAGAATTAAAGTTACTTATATTAAATTTGAAGTAACTTTTAAAGAGTATTACAAATTTGTATTATTTATCGTATTTATTTTTATATATATTTTTAAAGATTAATATTTCATATTTCAACCTGAAAGAACTTTTTTTCCATCTCTATCATTTCATAATCAATTACAAACTTAAAATTCTACCTAAAAGATTAAAGAATAAAACTGTATTATTCATATTATATTTATCTTCATATATATGTATATATATACAAAATTTCATATTTCTGAAATGAGTTTCTGCTCTGTTTCTCTGAATAGTTTCTCAAATTTTCTCTATCATTTCGAATGTTATTTCTTGCCTAGGCGCTGCCAATCAAGCGATGACTTGAACTTTTCCTATGCATTCGCTCCATTTAGTCTGGGGTAAGTAGTTGCCCATTGCCATCCCCCCTCTTGCCCTTTGGCCCGCTCTGGGCTGGCACTCTGTCAAGTGTACTGGAGTATACTTTTATAATACAAATGCTGGCACTTTAAGGTTTAATTAAAGTTTGCGCTTTTATTTCCCATTTCCTGTGCTGGCCACAAAAGTGCATGAGAAAAGCAAGAGAAAGAAGCGAGTCAATAAAATTGAATTATAAATAAAATACGAAAATAAAACTTGAAATGAATTAAATTTGTATTGTTCGAACAACTCTATTGGCAGCTGAAGAGCGCCGTGCGGAAGTGTCATACGAATAAACGAATATATGAATATTTATGAATGTGAATACATAAAAAAAAAAAAAAAAAAAAATTATATGATAATTGGGTTTATTTGCTGTTTTGTCTTTTCGTTTCGAAATTTAAATACAAATAGGACCACAAATCAAATATGCAAAACTGGCTAATCAAACAGCTTGAAAGTTTCTTTTGATACCCTGTATATTTTGAGAAGGATCACGGAAGGTATGACCTTTTTTTTTATGTAACAAAAGAAAATGCATGAAGAAGAAAATATTCCTTCCGTACTCTCTATGAGTACTATATTATTATAATTATAAGTACACTCAATATTTTAGTATAGCTAAAACTTATTGATATACTGAAAGACTTTCTTTTTTTCTATACTAAGCATATATGTATAAATTGCATGTATGTATATAAATTATGAAATTAAAACAAGAATTTTGTATAGAATAAATTTAGCATAGCTATATATGATAAAGAGGACACAGAACTGCAGCAACTGTTAAATAGTGTATACTCTATGGATTCGCCTTCTACAGGGTATTCGCTTGTCGAAATCTACTTTATTTTTTCCCTTTTCTTGGGCATATTTCTGCACTTGCATTTAATTAAAACAAATGAAGTAAACAACCACTCGAAAGTTTGTTTGTTTGGTTTGTTGCAATTGCAATTGCAATTGTCACACATTTTGCTATTTCATTTACGTGACACGCCCACATACACAAACACACATACAGCATTCAGAGCAGGCGTTGATTGAATTTTAATGTAATTTTGTCACATTTATATTTACTTTATTTCTTGGTTACATTTCTACAATATAAATATTTTTTTTTATTTAGCTGATTTTTTTTTACTTGTTTTAAATTTAATTGCATTGGAAAAAATACAAAATAATACAGTGACAACAAGAAATGTGTCAATTAAATTTGAAGCCTGACAGCAGCTTGATATCAACCGAGAGTGTGTGTAGCCATATGTGGTATCTGTATCTGTGTCTGTGTCTGTGTCTGTGTCTGTATTTGTATCTGTATCTATGGCTGTGTGTTGGAGTTGGTGCAGCAGTGTGTTAGCAATTTGCATTTCTTTTCGTCTCTAATTTGCTAGCAATATTTGCGCAAAAATAAAATTAAACTGCAGTTTAAACAAAGCAAAAATTAAAAGCAAATATTAGCGAGCACATAGAAGGAGATAGACAGAATTTTGCAGTAAGCCAAAGCAGTCGAGCAGCAAGCACATTTACATATGCAAACATGACATGAAATGCCCGCTCCCTCCTATACACACACACACACAAACACATACTTATATATAAGAATATAAATATAAGAATATATATATAAATGTATATATATATATACATATATATATGCATATAGCCCGACTAAAATCTTGTGGGCCCCATGTCGACAGTCTTTGGCTTCGCCTTTGCCACTCTGCTGGAATTTTAATAAACGAATGTCAATATTTGCACAACATAAAGCAGAAAATACAACGTAGCTGAAGCTGCACACTACAAGATACATTTATGTATAGATACAGATACAGATACAGATACACACACACCAATATGTATCCGTGTATGTGCGTGTATGTGTGTATGGCTGTGCATGGACGGCAGCAGATTAGAGCTGAATAGAACCGAGTCAGATTTTCGTAGATCCCGCTGTTTGCATTATTTTTTTTTTTTTTGTCAATTTTTGTGATTGCCGCAACAGTAGCTTCAATAACACGATAATGACTGTCGACGTTTCCTTTAAAACCCAAACGAGCAGCGATAATTTGATTTGCCTTACATTAGGAACAATTGCAGCCAATCAACAATTTAAGCTCGGATCGATGCGATGAAGCTTTAGGCTTAAATTGCAAAATTTATTATATAATGCAATGTTATATATTGTAGATTATATTCTATGCTATTATTATATTTTATTATAATATATATATTGTTAAGTCAGGTTACATTCAAGTGCTCGAAGCCTTATTTCGTCAACCTTATCATGATGTCGTATTGTGATAACTCATAGGTAGCATTGCCATACTGCAAATGCTGAGCATATCGCAACGCTTATAATGCTAATTAAAAGTAAGTGCAAGTATCAATAAGGAAGCATCCTGTTTATGCCCAACAAACACACAATAAACGCGCCACGTTTCGCATGCTGGAGTTTGCCTTACAGATGGCAGTGGGAGATAAACTGAGCAGCTAAATACAAAGCTGGGTATCAGCTAACAACCAGATAAACAGACACACACACAAACACCAGCACACAGTCATTGTATCTACGAAAGCGGATAATCTTGCGTAGCTATCGTTTTTAAGCATTACAACAAGGCTTGCGGCATGTACCTAAAACTCAACAACAACAACAGCAACAACTACGGCAAAAACAGCAACAAAGACGTGGAAACACTCCAAGACTAGGCTAGGGAAACACTTAACAATAATTTTAGCGTTTGCCAGCGAGCTGCTGTTCTTTTTCTCTCTTTCTTCTTTATCTATTTGACATATTGACGTTGAGCGTTAAAAGTGCATTAAAGTAGCTGTTGGCTTAAGATACTCGCCTAGTCTCTGTGGAGGGGTCACTGACATGCGTGCGCTGTGTTGGTTGCATTGAACACCTGACACCTGACACCTGACACCCGACACCCGACTCCTGACCTGGTTCATGGCCACTTGCCGCCACAATGACAAATTGTCGCTATCTGGCGGCATATGACAAGCAGATACAAATGTATCTAAACTTTTGAGATTTGAGCTTTGCAGTTGAGTTTGGCTGAGCTCATTTTGGTTACCTGTTGAGGTTGTTGCTGCTATTGCATTTGCATAGAGCTAGTTGCCTTTGCACGCTTTTCGGTTTTTAGCAAAGTCATGATGCCCATTTCTCACATTGAGCTGAGAGCTGCCGGGCGGAGGCAGCTGAGACGGAGACAAGCTGTCAGTTTGGCTTTGCGCCGTTGACTAGACCAAAGCAGACCAGACAGGATATGAAAAAGTGTCGGTGTATAATGGTAAGACCAACAATAACAACAACAACAACAACAAGCAACGAACAACGTACAACGAACACCGAACAACAACAACTATTTACCAAGTGCGCTGCGAAGAAAGAAAAGGCAACAACAAAATAAATACAAAGTGCAAATAAAGACGGCAAATGCACTTAAACTGAAGTGAACTCTACATGCAGAAACGCAGGCGATGGGAGTTAGGCAGGAACGGGGGGTTAAGGAGGTGGCTGGCTGGCAAAGAGGCATTGACTAGAAAAAAGCTTAAAAGGCTCATAGAACCTGACAGCGAAATTAAGTTGTTTAACTAGAGAGGACGCTGACTTTGAGTTAGTTCATAAACATGGAATACCAAATACCAAAAAACCTATTTGCTCAGCCCTGAGAAATGGTAAAAGCATTCCAATAATGATGTCATGGCTTTGACTTATTGTTGAAGCTCTAGGAAGAAAAACACCGCAACAACAAGAAGAGGTCTTATCAGACCTTAACCTCATACACACACAGCTGTAATAGGAAGCTTCAGCTGGATTGATAAGGCAAAAACTTGAGTTTATATTAAAAACTACTATGTCTACATAAATAGAGCTGGTGGGGAGCGAATGGCTGAGCGAATGACTAAGCGATTGATCAGTTCAAAGTACACAGAATTGTTCGATTATTCCAATCATATCTCTTCATCCTATCGTCTCTATATCACACCATACAAGAATTTCAGTTTGCAATGCTGAAAAGCGCAATTAATAATCTTGAAGTAGTCATTGAGATTATTCGTAATGTACACAAATTGGTGATTTCATTTGATCGCACGACAGTCAAACGTCTACCGCCATAAATAGATTATAATTATTCTACAGAATTTCTTTATCACTTCACAAAATTCACCAATTATCTGACCAAAAGTTAGGCTCGCACGTGTCAGATAACTGACTAAGCAAGCACATATATAGTTTGTATGCTACAGCAGAGAGCTTAGTTTTATCAAAATACAAATATAAATGAAAAGATATGCGGCAAGTGGAAACTAAAATGAGATATGCAACTTTACAAGTTTGGCTCAATTTAAATGACTTGCCCTTTAACCGAACTGAATGGTCTTCCAGTCAGACTTTGAGAGTCGGCATTCGGCGAATATCGCAAGCATTGTAATAAATTTTAAATAATTACCTATTATGGCTTTACTTGCAAGTCGTTAAAGGCCCGGCCATTCAGCTGTATAAGTTTGTGGAAGCGAGGGCCACACGAAAACTTTTTGACTTTGACTGTGAACTGTACAGATTTTATACACAGTGCATTATCTGATTTTCCCAATTATTGAAGTGAACTTCCTTAAAAATTATATTTAAATGTAATTTAAATAACCTAAATTCGGAATAAAATATTACAACATAACACTGATATATTATTTAAATTAATCAACTTAAATATTTCCAAATCGACTCCATTGTCTTAGGGATATTTTATTGAAAGGGCTTTTTCCTGTTTCAAACCATCATAGAGTAAAGTAAAATAAATTGTTAATATTGCTCAAACTACACAATTATTTACCGTTGGAACAGCCCTCGCTTATATAAATGTATATATAGCTATATGTATATATAGCTAGATGTATATATTTATGCTGCTATAGTGTAAGAGGTTATATACTCGCATTTACATTTAATGGGCTAGTGAAGCAGAAGTTGCCTGAAATTGTTGTAATTTATGATGATGTCCTAGATTACATGAAAATTGTTTTCTTTCGATTATCTGTAACAGTGTGTGTGTATCTGTGTGTGTGAGTGCTGTTAGCATAGGTAATTTAAATGCAACTGCCACGATCTCTTTTCTTTTCATAGGTTAAATTAAATGTAAATATAATAAACGTGGCGCATAAATCCATGCGTGACAGTTTTTGTGCGGGCCTCAGCTTGAAAGTCGGCCCCGGTGTCCCAGCCCCAACCCCCACTGCGGCCCCGGCCCCGGCAAACTGGTTGTGACAACTTTCTATAGCCCCAAACACAAACACACAAGCACACACACACTTACAGAGAGCTATGCACATGCAGCAAGATACATAGTTAGATAGCCAAGATACATTGGGGGCTGCTTCCTTGAGCATTGTGTAAAACAACAACAGCAGCATATAAATAATACAGAAAATGCAAAAAAAAAATGAAGCCTAAATATTTGTAATCTAAAATATGCCAACCTGGTTCCATTAAAAACAGCAACAACAAAAAAGTTTCTTGTGTTCCTAGTTTATTTGTTGTATTTCTTTTTTTTAAGCTTCGCTATGCGGCCAAATGACAAGTCTCAAGTATTTCCAGTTGATTTAATGCGCTCATACACTAAGTAGGATGCATGTGTACAAGTGTGTGTGTGTGTGTGTGAGGCAGAATATGTGTGGGTGGCTTAATCTAGTTGAAGTATGCTAGCACAGTTTCCGTTTAACAGTTAGTTTGAGTAGTCCTTAATGAACAAAGTAAGTGAAATCGAGTTTTAAAAAGTCGTTCTATTTACTATAGTAGTTCAAGTCGGAGAGCGAATCAGTGAAATGAACTAATAAACTGATTCAACCGTCAGGTCGTTCAAAAATAGAGCTTTAGCAATTTGAATGGCTCATTGAAATAAACTAAAGGACTGCTTCATTGATTTGTGAACAAGTTCAGTGGTTCATAAATATTGCTCAATTGCACTCGGTTATTTTAATGAACTTTAGCTGCTTGTGAAATATTAAACTATTAAATTTTGATGTACTACTCATTTCTTTCAGCAGTGTAACTATCGATCATTAGCAGCCACTATTAGGTTGTGATAAATCAGAGCTAAAGCAATTTGAATAAATAATTTAAATGAAACACTAAAGTACTGCTTTATTGATCAATGAACGAGTTTAGTTGTTGATTCTTCTACTTAATTTGCATGAAATATAGCTTCTTGTAAGCTAACAAACTATTAAATTGTTCGTGAACTACTAATGATCATTAGCAACAGTCATCAGGTCGGTTATACATGTATTTTAAATGCTAGTTCAATGAAATGAACTAAAGTAATGATTCATTGAGTGCACGAGTTTACCTGGCCATAAATCTATATAATTTGTATGATCCACAGTAACGAGTAAATGGATAAATTAGACATAATCAACAATAAAATTAAACTAAAATAAAACTACACTGAATGAAATTCAAATTGAACTAGAATGTTTAATTCTAGTATATAGCTATATAAACTAGCTAGCTATGAGAGATATATTAAGCTAGTAGTATATATAGCCTAAATGGATTTAGAGCAAAAGTAAAGTCCCGCCAACAGCTTCTACATGATATTGTTGTTTGTTCATTAGATTGATTTATTAGAAAACCTTGTTTTAGCTACAACTCGAAACACATATAATATACATATAAATTGAATACAAACTATGCAATTAGTGCGGGCATTGCGGAAATTTATGCTGCCACTTGCAACATGTTGACGCACTTGGCTGTAAAATTAGCCACGCTCTAAAAATGCAAAAAGACTGCAACAGAAGCAGCCAGCGAGACGGCGACGCGAAAATATAAAAAGCTTGAAGCGAACAAATTAAATACGAAAGAAGAAAAAATAAAACGAAACAAAACAAACAACTAAAAGCGGTCTAGTCGGGAGTGCCCGACTAGGAGATACTCCATTGCTTGTGACTTCTATCTATAATATATAAATACAATCCAAAAAGGGCAACTTATAAAAAAATATGAAGTATTGCAAATGTGAATATACCTAATTTAAATACCAAATTTTGTGACTTTACCTTCAGCTTTGTACAATATGTACCCTAATAACTTAAATTTGATATCGTTAAAATACACAATTCAAGCTTTATTTGAATCAAACTTGGTATACGGTTGTTACCTCATATAGGTTACGAGATGAACGCATTCATCCATAGGAATAGTGCTGGATTGACGCGGACTTCTTCCCGAATATATGCATACTTTATAAACTGAACCATACTATATACCCTCTTCAAGCAATTTCAATGGGCTTAGGGTATGAAAACATTTGCAACAAGAAATGGGAAAACTGCATTCGCTTGCCAAGATTAACGAAATAAATAAATATTTACAGGCGAAATTAATGTAAATGCATTATTTTAGACATATTGTCAAGACGAGGAATTCGTTGTTGTTGCTTTTGATGTTGTTCTTGTTCCTATGTAAATATCTAAAATTGAATTTTTTTATTTAGAGCGCAGATAAATGAAAATTGTAAGTAAATGTCCGCTCAAGCAGCTTAAGCACCCGCACTCTCAGCGAAGGCAAAGGGTATGCTCGACTCTTAGGCGAAATGGAAATAAATAAATAAGTTGTAGAAATAACAATATATCATTAAATCAAAATGTATATAAATAAAACTATATTTTTACAATAAGACTTTGTTACTTTGTATAAGAGACATGTAAAATAGATTTATTTCTTTTGCCTTTTGACTAACTAGAAATATACCTAGGAAGATATATACCAAATATACCTTTTACTCTGCGTGACCATATTATAGTGACTATCTCATATCAATAAAAGCATTTGGTACGGGTATAAACCAGTTGAGCATTATTTGTTCCCTACTCAGCTTTTCGAGTACTATAAAATCAGGCAAGGAGTAGATGGGGGCTGGTGGAGGGGTGGTTGGGCTTTTCGACGGGGTTGCGAATGTATTTATATGCTAATTACATTTGCCGTGGCCTCGCCTCTGTCTGTGTGGAGGGAACTAAGTGAAATTAATTACATACGAAATGCAAGCCATAAATTGCCAGCCAGCTGATAGAAACTAGTTACAGACTTCTAGAGAATATCACTGCATATATACAGTATATACTTACAGTCTATACTGTGTGTCTACCGAAAGAGCCGTTAAATCTTAAGTGGGCCTTAAACCGATGTCTGTTGATCTGCCTCGATAGAAGTCAATTTGTTCTCAACTTGTTTTCATGACTTTTCACATTTTATGTTTCACAATTAGCGCAAAGTTTTCTTCTCTTTTTTATATTTTTCGCCAGCAGTAAAAGTGCTTGACTAATATATGTTTTATTGCATGCAACTTTTTGCAGCAACATGCTAACGGCCGCCAACAACAACAACAACAACACCAACACCAACTAACAACAAATTCAATGCAGCTGCATTGCAAACAAACTTGATAGAAAATTTTCCTCGCAGTTTTGCAAACACTTCAATTGTTGTTGTTGTTGTTTGTTGTCTTCCTATATCTATCTCTGCTAGCTATATATAAACATGACATATATATAAATATATATAAAGATATATGTTTAAGTGTATATTGTATATACATATATAAAAGTCAGCAGTATTCGTTTTTCTTTTCGGTTTTTTTCTTTAATGATCTGCACGAAGTAAAATTTTAATTTATGTTTAAACTTAATTTAATGCCGGAAAATGCATAAATTGTTAAGCTTGTTATTTTGTATACCCTGCAGATAATGAATGACTATAAGAAGGCCATTATGGTTATCTGTAAGTGTGTGTAACATATAAAAGTCTGCTCTTGGCCCGGACCTGGGGCTTTTTCCTGTTCCCGAAACTCAATAGCAGAATGAAAGGATGACGCGACTCTACGATTGAGGAGGTAAGGAGCAGCAGGGCAAGATCAAAACAAATGATTTCTTTTAACAAGAATCCCTGGTGGAAATTTTTTGGAAGGACAGCAACACAAATAAATAATATTTTGAAAACATTAAAAAATAAACAGATAAATATCACCTCGAATATTATAGATCAGACTTCAGGAAACAAGAAACGGAGATCGATATATAGACAGCTGATTTGAGACAGATTCGAATCTAAATTTAGAATTTGAATAAATTTGGGAATGGGAATAAATATATGTAAATATACATTCGCATAAAGTTAGCTCGACACCGAAGCTTAAGCTTGAGTATAGAGTAACTGAAAGTCGTATACAGCTGACTAGAGCAGTCCTCATTTTCTTCTTCAATAGTTTGGCAGTTTTCGCTGCCTTTTTGTGCAATGAAAATGATAAAATATATAAAATAATAATAATAAAAAATATCTGCGCGGCGCAGCGCAAATGTCAAGCATTCAATTTTGCAGCTTTTGTTGTTGTTTATGGCTTTCTTTGCAAATAGCTGTCAGCTGTTGTTGTAGTTGTTGTTGTTGTATGTATATTGTTTGAATATGTACTTAAAAATTGTTTGCCTTATTATAGCTCTGGCTTTCGTAATTTCAAATGGCATTTTGGTAAAAATTATTTTTATTATTTGCATTTGCAGTTAACACGAAAATTTGTAGTTTGACTTCAACAAGAGATTCAATTACGTAGCTGACTCCTCTCTCCTCACCTCTCTCTCTCTCTCTCTCTCTCTCTCTCTCTCTCTCTCTCTCTGTCCTGCCTCTATCTCTGTCTCTGTTGATTGCTTGGCTGCATGCAAGTTGTTGCATAAGCTGCTCTAAAGTGGTTAGCCATTGCCGAAACAATTTATGCAGCAATTCGTGAATGTAATAAAGTAATTAAGCCCAAATATGTAAGCCAAGCCGGCAAATGGCTTAGCAAATGGAGGATTAACACAGCCTCCTATACAGCCCGATATCAATTTATTTGCATTGCATTCCAACTACAGCATCGCTCAAGGCTAACACACACTCACACACATAAGCACACATATATTTATATATATACTATATACAGAGGTGCGTGTGTGTGTGTGTGTGTGTGTGACAGTCGAGATATGTGAGAAACTGTTAGCAGCAGCTGCACATAGACAAGAGCTAGAGGAGAGATTAATGAGGGTTAGCTAACCCTAAAGGGTTGATAAGGAATTTCGATTAAAGCGCGTATTGAGCATTGGGGGAACCTGAAATAACAATGCAGCACAGGCAGAGCCTACAGCTAAGGATGGCTCTCCGCAAGAAGAAAGATGAGCATAAAAAGAGAGCTTGGAACATGAGCATAACTGACTAAAAGCATACCCGGTATATTTGAAGGAAAAAGCTGGAGGCAAGTGCGATACTCAGCCAAGTCTATATAAATATATTTCTAGATAAATATAATGTATATAAACAAATTCCAATCTAGATTTAGTAACAGATTTAGTAACAGATATTTGGATAATGAGAGAAGTAGATGAATATCCCAGTAAACCTCAGCTGTACCCTGTAGGATATCTACAATTAATAGATACACATACTGTAGAATCGATGAGAAATGTGCAGATAATTGCAGTTTGTTTATTTTCTTGTTCTTTGTTTTAATCATAATTGTTGTTGCCGTCTCGTAGAATGTGAAAAGTTAAATTTATATGCGTAAGTTTTGCATGAATTTATAAGCTAAACTTTTGCCATGGGCCAAAGATGCAAGCTCCAGCACAACAACAACAACATATTGGGGCTGGGTGGAGGGGGGGCTGCCAACTTTTAATGCTGCATCAAAAAATTTATGACAGT
The DNA here is from genome assembly GCA_035045345.1 of Drosophila hamatofila. Lineage (NCBI taxonomy): Eukaryota > Metazoa > Arthropoda > Insecta > Diptera > Drosophilidae > Drosophila > Drosophila hamatofila. The sequence continues at coordinate 2,527,677 of JAWNPA010000001.1, forward strand.
TTGGCCAAAGTTTTGGCTAAAAAATTACAAAAAAGAAAGAGACACACGAGCTAAGAAATGCAAGGGAAAATTGCAAGATATGAAAAACAAGAAGCAAATAAGAAAAAGAAGATGAAGATGAGGATGAGGAAGAGGAAGAGGACGAAGAAGAAAATTGCCGGCACATGAGCAATTGTAGGCGTTGGGCGTGGCGGCCGTATTGCACATAAAGCACATGACGAATATATAGCAAAGTTTTATGAATTGAATTGCATAAATCAAGCAAAAAACTTGAGCCGGAGCAAAGCATGAGATGAAGTAGGGCATGAGTAGATGGGTGGGGAGGAGGCGGGAGGTCAGGTGTGTGCTACGAAGGGCAGAGGCAGAAGGGAAGCAGAGAAATTTGATGTCCAAGGTAGTAGTAGCCAGAGCCGGGCTCGAGTCTGGGCTAACACGGAAATGCTGGGCAAAATAATGATACTGTATACTTGATATGGTAATTTATTATGTTTTTATTGCCTTTTGTTGTGCGAGCCGTAAAGCAAATGCGGCCAGAGTTGCCGGACTGGCGGAGTGTCTGACTGGCGGACTGGCAACTGGCAACTGGCTGACTGCCTGCCTGGCAGTCTGGTTGGTTGGTTGGTTGGTTGGTTGGTTGGCTGGGCTGGCAGCCCTTGCTGGTCATTAATCTTTGTTATGGCACAAACACACACACACACACATACTCGCACACTCACTCACTCACACACTCACACACACGTGCATAGACAAATGGCTGCGTTATCCTTTTGCATTTCGGCGTAACTTGAGTCGCGGCTGCACGCATAATTTTCCATGTGTGTGTGTGCGTGCGTTTGTGTGTGGCGCAAATTTAATTGCGCAGATAAATTTGCGCAATGCTAATAAATTAATATTTATGTGCGTGCATTCCCTTAACTTACCCCTTCTTTATGCTTTCAGTGTGTGAGTGTGTGTGCAATTGCATTTGCCGTTGCATTACTTTTTTTTTTTTTTTTGATTTTGTTGGCGTTGGGCCACGAATTTAATGCATCTTAAAGATGCAAACACACGTCAATATGTATGTATGTATGTATTTATATAAGTATGCAGAATGGGCACATGTTTATGTATGTATATACATACATATATACTCATAAATACACATATGTATATCATACATACATATGTATATAGAAATCTACATACATACATATGTATGTATGTGTACTACATTGTACAAGTGTTGTTGTTGTTGTTGCCATTGCCTCTTGTGCGCTGTATTTTATCTCTTGTCTTTGTTGTTGTTGCGTTTTATGTCGTGCCATTTCAGCGAAGCTCGCAACAAAGCATAATAAAACTAATTGTCTGCGCTTCGCTCTCGCACACACAGCGCACAAACACACTCGCGCACACGGACACAGAGACAGCGCGACTGTATGTGTGTGCGTCTGTGTGAGTGAGTGAAAAAGAGAGCGGGCGAGCGTCCACATGTTTGCCATTCTGTTTCTGTTTCCTTGGGGCCGGCCAAACTATGCGACGGCAACTACAACGCAACTACAACAAAGTCAGCGACGCGTTGCCGTAAAAATTCGCAAAAATTTAACACGCCGCATTTCGTTTATTTCAATTTGTGTTCTCTTTTCGGCTTTCTTCTGAGTATTTCAGTTCTTGTTTCTGTTTTAGTTGCTGCTGCTTCCCCCACTTCCTCACCTCCTCACTTCCCCACTTCCACCCGCCCGCTGCCCATAAACTGCAATGTGTCGCGCTTCAGCAACGAAATTTATGCGACCCGCCATTTTGCCATTTGCATTAGGCGGCCCAACAAATTGTTCCCTGCTCTCGCCCTGCCATCTATCATTCACTCTCTTACGCTCTCTCTCTCTCTCTCTCTCTCCCTCTCTTCCTATCTGTTAAAAGCAAGAGCGCACTGTCTGCAATGGCTGACTGCAGCTGTTGTTGTTGTTATTGCTGCTACTTAATTATTTATTGAATTTGCTGGCATGTTCCTTTTAGCAGCTGGAAAGCTCTCAAAGTGATTTGAACAAACTGTAAACTGATCGCTGTTAGTTGGCGCTCTTATACCGAGTAGAAGAAACGCAGCAAGCACATTTCCTGCTTTATGCTTAACATATGTATGTATTTATGTACATATAAGTGATTATAAGACAGAGCGGAATATTTGTTCACTAGTTGTTAAATTTATATATGTATGTACGTACGTACTTAAAGTATTGTACTTAACTTTCCTTGATCGATGTCGACTTGAATATGTTGAAAGATTTTGTTAACTGAATTTCATAAGATGATAATTACTAACTATTTTACAGCGCATCACGTTAGTTAAGTATTTGATACGGAGACAGGTTTTTAACATATGGAATGACGAACCGTCTAACCTGCTTCAGCCTCAAGAAATGCCAATAAGTGAATAAATGAGAGAGTACCTAAAACCAGTTTTTTTTACTTCTTCTTCCTCTTCCTCTTGCCGCACACAATGAATTCTTGGCAGAAACCTAATTTAATGCTCTATTGCAATTGCATTATTTTTTATTACACATTCGCGAGTATTGCTAATACGCCCCATTGGCCTCATGCGATTTTCGCACGCTCATTAAAGTCTCTTGCAGTCCAGATTATATACATATACAAATATATATATATATCTGTATTATTTTTATGTGTATAATTCGTTCAAATTCACCATGCGCTAATTTCTCGATTTAATTAATTCATTAGGAGCACGAAAAATTGAAATAAATTAATGTAGAAAACTGCACGCAAATGAATTATTAATTGGAGATCTAGGACGTAACTCCACAGCTATGTACATATATATACTTTTATTCAAGAATATACATAAATGTTCTCCCGGATGTCGGGAGCTGTGCGCTTTTTGCAAGTGTAATTTATAAATTTTAGTTGTTTTTTCGTTTTATCCTCAATTTGAAAACAAATTGAAATTCGTGCTAAGCTCAATCAAAGACTGTGGAGCGGCTTCTTTTCTTACGTCTCTTTTATATTTGTATACAATTTTATTGATTATATCGACATGAGTAATTGAAGTTTGAATGCGATTGGAATGACAGTCAGAATGTGAATACTGAGTGGGTTAGTCAGCAGTTGTCTTTCTCTCTCTCTCTCTCTTTCTCACACTCTCTCGGTCTGTTTTGTTTTTGCCCATGCTCTTTAAGCTCTGTATCAATTTCGTTCGCTCGATCACTAAGTAAACTCTAGATCAAGATCCATTGTCACGACCTCAAAAGTTCATGTGAATGTTGAAGTTGAAACTCGAATTAAAATTTTTTTCGAAATTCAAGTATTTTATTTGCTAAAAATATATTTTGTATAGCTGATAGCAGTTGTTGTTATTATTGTCTTTTCAAATAATAAAGTGCACCATTTGCTCACGTGTTTTTTATTTATTTTGTATTTTGTTTTTCTGCAACTATCTAATCTAATGATTAACATAAAGATAGAGATTGATAGATACGATGGGTTTTTCTGTTTTTATTTTTCGAAGGTTTTGCTCTAGTCAAATGCAAGCTTATTGCTGTTGTATACAAAATAGGTGTATGCATATATTATTATATAAGCTGTCAATCTAACTGACATCTCGAAGTTCCATTAACTTTTCTCGCTTTACTCTCTAAAACTCAAAAGAAAGAAGGGCGTTTCCTTTTCTAATTTCCTTAGTATTTTATTGCATTGCTCTATTTCATGTACTCTCACATATATTATATACCATATTTCCATATGAAAGATAATAGTATATACAATCTTTCTGTACTACTACTACTACATTATAATGTGTTTAAGATAAGTTGAAAACAATTTAGAAACCTATTATAATACAGCTCTATAAACACACATATATTATGAACTATTTCTCATATCTCTCCTGAGTCTCCTCCAACTGGTTTTCTTTTGATCCACTTTATATTTCTCTGTGCCCCGCCTATCAATCAAAAATTCGTTCCATAAGCTCATTTATATATATATAAAGAAAACATTATTTTGTTGCTTTAGATACATTATTCGAGATTTTTCGTTCAATGATTGATGCATTTGAGTTTAAATTTGAATTCGAATTTGAATGTGAATTGAATTGAATTGAATTGAATCAGTTCGTAATCGGATCCACTTACTTTTTGATCACTTTTGTGGGTTAAAGCTGCCTTATTTTTGGGGGAGCGAGAACTACGTGGGGGCTACTCTTCAGTCAATTGTTGATTTGATTTTGTTTTTCTTTTTTTTGTGTTTTAGTTTTGTGTCTGTTAATTGGTTATTATTATTAGTTGTTGTTTTTGTTATTTTAGAAATAGATTGCACGGAATTTTAAGTATTACTTAGTTGCCTTTTTTTACTACTAGAATATTTATATATATTTTAATTGGGATTTGTTTTGTTTTGTTTTTGCTTCGCTTTGCTTTACTTTACTTTTCGCGCAACACTTTTAAACAATTAAATTGTTATTTAATTTATTTACACTTTTATTGCTACAGTTATTTGTTGCTATTGTCAGACACTGTTGCTGCTGTTGTTGTTGTTGTTGTTGCTGCTGCTTATTTGTTGCATTTTTCATTTCAATTCGAATTCGAATTCTTATTTTAATTAAATTTTTTGTTGAGCGCGCGCAAATTTTTGTCGTTGCGGTTGATTTTGTTGTTGCTCGATCACTCGCTCAACTAGCAACTATCTATCTCTTTCTCACACTCTTCTTCTCTTTCTTTCAATCTTTACACACTTCACATATATGTACATATATATATAGAATATATATATACATATGTATATATAATATGAGCTGATAACGAAATCACATTTTTCAATTGGCAACTGCCCCAAATTTCGTTAGTTATTTGTGTTGTTTGTTATCTATTAGCTGTTGCTGTTGTTGTTTTTGTTGTTGGTGTCGATGTTGTTGTTGTTGTTGTTGTTGTTGTTGTATGTGTGTGAGTCACATTGGCAGCATTGCTGCCGCTGCTGCTGCTTCTGTTGTTGTTGTTTTTGTTGCTGCTGTTGCAGCAACGGAAATAAACAATCAATTTTAGTTAAAGAATTTATGCACGCACTTAGCGACATTAGCACACACACACACAGGCTGAAGCACAATCACACGCACACACACAGGGGCGCACACACACACAAGCGCACAGACACAGATAGAAGCACGCACGATTGAATTAAGCACGCGACTTTCGCATGCAAAGATTTCGATTTGGATTTTGTGACGCGTGTTTGAGAATTCTCAACAATATGTGTGTGTTTCACCACTACCAATGCACACGACGAAGCAGGAGACAGAGGCAGAGGCGGAGGCAGAGGCTAAAACTCAAAACTCAACCGTTGGGCAACCGTTGAGTAGTCGGAAAGCGCGCTTGCCGTTGCCGACGTTTCACCGTTACGTCCTCGAGGAATCGCGTTTACAGAATGAATCTGAATCTGAACGTGTGGAGTGTAAGGCAGCGTAAAAGATACAGATACACCAATACACAAACACAGATACGTACGGCAACGACGGCGACGGCGACGACGACGACGACGACGACGACGACGACAGCAACGGCAACGGCGACGGCAACGACAGCGACAGCGACAGCGACAAGCAGCAGCAGCAATTGGCGTTGCCTTTGGTTGCTTGTGTGAGTGAGAGTGTGAGTGAGTGAGTGTTTGTTTGCGTGCGTGTGTATGTGCCTGTGTTTCTGGCTGTGGAGCCGCTGTTGCCACGAGAGCGCATGCGAGCGCCCAGAGAGCCAAAGACGAAGAAGCAAGCGCAAAAGGCAACAACAAAAAACGTGTTTGCCGCCATTACGAGTCACTATGTGTGCGTGCGTATGTGTGTGTCTCTCTCTCTCCGAGAGCGAGTGCGAGAGCGTAAGAGAGAGCGTGTGCTAAAATCAACAACACTAACACCGGCTGCGACGACTGTGGCAGCGACGTCGACGTCGGCGCAGCTCTTCACTTTGGCTGTGTGCGTGCATGTGTGAGAGCTGCTACGAAAAAAGGTAGTAAAAAATAACTGCGGTAAACCGAAAAAGGCACAAAAAATTGAAAACGAAAACGCAGCAGCAGCAGCAGCAACGACCACAACAACGCAAAGACAAAAACTCAACGCCAACAAAGGTTCAGCCGGAGACGGCGACGACGTCGGCGGCGAAGTTAGTGTTTACTGACTGGAAGGGAGAGGAGGAGACTCGAGCAGCCCTCCATCCCACTTCCCCCATTCCTGAAATGCTCCTAAAATGCATTGCACTGAAATGCGCCGCGTTTAGTTCTTTGGCATTTTTGTGCGTTGCGGGCGTTCCTTACCATGCGATTCTCTTCCCATTTGCCCCTTTCGCAAAAAAAAAAACAACTCTGATAGTGAAATGCTGGAAATGGCATTTGACACGTTAGATTTGCAGATCACTGAAGATAGAACTTTGAGCTACTTACAAAGCAGGCGACACGAAAACTAGACTGACAGCCAAACGAGTTGTGGTAACTTACCTGCAATTAAAAAGAAGAAGAAAATTCAAGTTAGTTACGAAATCCAATAAGAGTATTTAGTTGGCTAAATAACTAATTATAAGATGAATTCTATTAATTATATGGGCGCTGCTGAAAGTAAGGACATTTTAAAATCAACTTCGAAACTCTAGTTAATGCTATAATAAATTCCCGAATATGCGGTCGATTTCAAAAATAACAATTTTCTTTGAAATCCAATTGGATTGGAAGTGAAAGACTAAATGGTTCCAATTGGTTTACATCTTTGTGTTTTGTAATCCAAATAGATTGTATTAATCCAATTCAATTGATTGGACAGATTTAAGATGGACCCAGTCTAGCGTTTCCAATTGGATTGCCACACTGACGCATTGTTGGATTGATGTGAAATTAATGACTGACTTCAACAGCTGCATTTATTGGATGTTTAGAAAGATTTTCATTCTTGCCACAACAGGCTATCTATGTTTGTACATATGCATGTGCGTTTGTGAGTGTGTGTGTGTGTGTGTGTCTGTTTTTGTTTTTACTCTTTTCTCTTGCTACGCAACTCATTTGCAAAACTTCAGCCGGCAATATTTCATGCCACCCATTAAGCGAGTCCCGCCAGCCCCGCCCCTGCCCGCAACTAGTCAACCAACCAATTTCCGCCCCCTCTCACACACACACACACACACTAGCACGCACATGCACGTGGGAGAGTTTCGCTCACAACGCCGAGAGGTGGAAAAAGTGGCTTCATTACAATTTTCAATTTTGTTTTATTATATTTTTTACTTTGCATTTGCTTGTGTGTGTGTGTGTGTGTGTGTGTGTGTGTGTGTGCGACTTTTTGCTTATTTCCTTTGCAATGTTATTTTTATTATTATTATTATTTTGCAAAGTTGCTTTACCATTTCCTTTTGTGTTTTTTTTTTTTGCCATTTACCATTTACCATTTAGAGCGAACGTCAAAAACAAAAAGCAAAGGCAAAAGCAATTGGAGGAAGAAGACTAAGAGAAGGCAAAATGCTTTTATAATTTTCATAAAACTCAAAGCAGAAGCAGAAGACCAAGCAGCAACAGCAGCAGCAGCATCATCGACGACGGCTGGCAAAATCATCAGCGTGCGGCGCAGCTGTTGTCTAGTTATTTATTTTGCTTTTATTTTTTACCATTTGTTTATTTTTTGCGCAAATTCGCTTTGTTGTCTTTTGCTGCTGCAGCTGCAACCATCATAAGTTTAATTCTTGTAGTTTCCATTTTAGCAGCGTTGTTCTAACCACCTCTTCCCCTCTCACCTACGACAAGTCTTCAGCTAGCAACACCCACCATCGACCTCTTTTCAGATCTGGAGCTGGAGATGCGAATGCCAGCAGCGGGAGCAAAGAGGAATGAACAATGGATGCAGAGAGTGCAAGGGGGCAATCGCAGTCTCTGTCGCTGTCGCAGCCGCAGCCACAGCATATGCCGGCTTCTTCTGCTTCTTGCTCTTCTTCGGCGACAATCGTCAACAAAACTGCAACAGCAATGGCAATAGCACCAATACACTCTCAGATGCTGAGCAGAGCGCGCGCTCTCCTTATATAAAGTAGCAGTCAATAAAAGCAGCGAGCACAGCAACAACAGCAACAACAACAAAAACAACGAGAGCAGCAGCGAAGCCTTGGGGTCATTATTCTCTTGGTCTTGGAGGCGCTCGCTGCTGCCGCGCATTGACGTCGCAGTCGCTGTTGTTGTTGTTATTGTTGCTGCCGTTGCTGCAGCATAGCCTTGGTGGTTGCTGCGCTCACGTACACATGTACACACACACACACGTATTGGGGAGACAGCGCTGCATATTTATTTGTGTGAGTGAGTGTATGCTTATGCACGCGTGTGTGTGCGCCTCTCCAAACAATGTAATAAAATTCAATTATTCTCATGTGCGTCTTGCACTTTGTTTCGTCTGTTGTTGCGCGCATTTCGCGAACAGCCGCCACAAAATGCCAAAAGGCGGAAAGTACAGGCGTCGACGGCATTGGAAATGCAAATGCAAAGGCGAAATGGAAATGCTTGAGAAGCGAGCGCAGAGCCAGGGCGGGGGAGCATATCTATACAAAATATTTCCCTCAGCCGCCGACGCAAATGCACACACACACGCGCACACCCATGTGTGTGTAAATACATGTGCACTCACTCACACACTCGTGAACTTTCTTAGCTGCCTTCGCTGTCGCCGCAGTCGTCGCTGCACTTTGGCGTTGGCGTTCTTTTTGCGTTTTGCCTTTTGGCTCTTTTCCTTCTCACATGCCTCAGCAGCGACGGCGACGGCGGCAGCAGCAGCGCTTCTCATTTCTTTGTTGTCTCGTCTGTTGTTGTTCTGCTGCTGCGGCTCATTTTGCATAAGCTGCCTGCAGTATTTGTGCAGTCTGCTTGAACGAAATTTCTTTTGCGACGATTTCTTATTCAGTTGCTGGTGCTGCTTCTTCAACTTATGCGTCTGCTGCGGTTGCCAATTTCGCTATTTTTACTAATTTTGTGCGCTTCCTCCCATTACGCGCTACTGCTGTTGTTGATGTTGTTGTTGTTGTTGTTGTCAATTTGGTATTTGGGGGCTGCGCTTGCATTTGTCTGCCCACTTCCACACAGTCACACTGCAGCGCTCTCACCTCTTCCACACACACACACATACACATACGTTTTCTCTCTCTCACTCTCTCTTTCCCTGTTTCTTTGTGGCTGCTCTCTTTTGCGCTCTGCGCAGGCGCTGCATTGATTGTTTGTGTAATGTAAAAACGTTGTAAGCTCACCCTTCAACCCGTTTGTTGTTGTTTCTCTGCCGTTGTCAGAAGTGATTCTGGCTGCTGTCTTTGGGCAGCCGTATCTGTTTCAAGGCTCTAATCAAAGCTGGCCAAAGTTGACATTTGGCCTGTGACCCCCCTCAGAGTATTTATTATGACTCTTAAACCGAAAGTTTTATGCACCGCAGAAATGCTTGCCAAACTGAAACAAAAGCAAACATCGCAGTCGCTGTCGGCGCCGCAGTACCCGTCGACGCTGGCTGTGACTGAGGCTGAGGCTGAGGCGTCCATCGCCTGCAGCGTATTTTGTAAATTACATTTCCGGCAATAAATTTGCATACCTCTGGCATCTTTCTAAATTGCTATCGTTTGTTAAAGGCGCCACCCAAAAGTCTCTCTGCAGATAGCGCACAGAAAGCACCACCAACCCCCTACGCCCATGCACCACCCCCAGCAGCAGCAGCGGCTTAGCCACCCCGAAACCAACGTGGGCGGGGAACACCTTCTAATCTCCTGCACCCCTCTGCCTAAACCTGCGCGGCCGCACCTTCTTTAAATTCCTCTTGTTTCGCCTCTTCCTCAACTTTTCGCTTTTGCTGCTGCTGCTGCTGCTGCTCTTCTGGTTGGGCTGGGGGTAGTTTCTTCAATACCCATTCAATTGTGTGGCAATTAAAAGTTGCGTTGCCAACTGCCTTTGGAAAAGACTTTCACTGCTTGCTGCCTCAAGTTGGCGCTCCAGCCAGATTCACCTAACAAAAACGGGGCACAAAAAACGGAGCAGCAAAAAATACAACAAATATTACGCCTGGCTGCAGGATTTCTGTTTCTGTACAACAGGTTGTTGCATTGCGACTACGACTACGAGGTACGTGACGTTAAAAATAGTTGCACTTGTTGTTGCTGTTGTTGTTGTTGTTGCTTTGAACTTGCATTACACGTATCCTACAGAGAGAGAGAGAGCGAGGCAGCAGGCAGCGCAAGGGGCGCAGGGGGCGCAGGGGGCGGGGACTATGGCTGGCAGTTACCAGAATCCAACGTTTATATAGGTCGACAAACTTTTGTGGCATGCTCCTTGTTGTTGCTGTTGCATAAAAATTCAAATTACGCGGCGCGTGCAAAGCAAAAAAATCGACGAAAAAAAACGAATTGAAACTGAAAATAAAAGTGCAAATGTCGTGAAATGGCGCACACGGACTGCGGCAACTGGGCAAAGCCGGAGGATTCGTGCTCGCATGGCCCGGCCAGTTGCATCCTAGTGGCATGCAACACTCAATTAGAGATGGCCAATCAAAGTCACGAGCCGCACTCCAAGCATTGTTCGCAAGGCAGATAGCAGGCACGACAGGCTAACTCTAGGGAAATCTTTCAGCTAAACGGGTTCAAGAGGATACAAATTTGAGGAAGACAAAGAGGGAGAGAGAGAGACTTATTAACCCTATATATTCTTAAGTCTCATTTATACATCTGTTTTGCTGTTGAGTAATATTATCTCAAAAATCAGATGCGTTTAATGGGAAGTGTTCACAACGAAAGAGGATTCCGCCTTCAGCTACTTTGGCTCCTCTTAAAAAAGACTATCATAAAATACTTAAATGGTTTAGCAGAGTGACGACGGATGAATAAAGGGTGCCAAAAAATCGTTGTATACTTTTCGTTTCGATTCGATTTATTTGTATTATTTGAATATCAATCATATCAACTCATTTACATCACACATGTATCACTTATTTGTGTTGGAGATCAAATTATTATTGGAATAAAACGCCATTTTGATATCCCTAACCATTAGTGTACACACTTAAAGCAATGCTAGATACAGAGTTGATTCATTTAGTCTGACAGGGTTGCCAGACCAGTGTGTTCTGATGAAGTGGTGGATTACATAGGGAGAGACTTAAAGATTTGGAATTAGAATTGAAAATAATCTAAAATACAAAATATGAAATTTAATGTATAAATATGAAGCTATAAAGATACCTTTATATTTTTATTCATATATGCATACATATGTATTTATTTCTATATATATATTTGCTTTAGTTTAGGTCCTGTTTGGTTCACGGCACACTTGAAACAGAACGTGGACATCGCTAGCGACAAGCCTTTGAGGGCTGTTAGTTTTTGTTTTATACATTTTTTTGCTGCGTTGCACGAGGCGTATGAGTAATGTGTGCAAAAAACGCAAAATGCAGCGAGCAGAGCGTCTGCAGAGGGTGTGCCTATGTGTGCGTGTGTGTGTGTGTATGAGGGTGTATTTGAATATCTGTGTGTGTGTGTGTGTGTGTTTGCCAGTTCATTCATTGACGCCGCAGCCACGCTGCACGCGAAATCAATCGGCAGGTGTTTTGTTTTGTAAATTCAACGGCCAGCGGCAATGGCGATGACGAGAGCGACGGAGGCGCCGGCAACTGGTTGGCAATTTTTGTTTGTGGATAGTTTTGACCTCGTTTTATGGGTTTTTGTGGCAGTTGCTGCTGCTGCTGCTGTTGCTGTTGCTACTGCTGTTGATGTAGTTGTTGTTGCATGCGTAATGACGCTGACGTCGTGGAACAGCTGACATTTGTTGATGCCCGGCACGGGCCGTAAAGCAAAACAAAAAAGTGTAAAAAAGTGGCAAACGGAAACCGAAACGGTTTAAGCCCCCCCTCACTCCACTGGCCACTCCCTCGCTCACTTTGGCTCCCTAGCCTAGAAAGTATGCACGCAAAAATGGTGTTTGGATTTTGTGTTTCGTTTTTGTTTTGCTGTTGCTGCTGTTGTTGTTGTCGCTGTCGCAGTGGCTGTTGCTGTTGTTGCTGCTGCTGCTGCTGCTGCTGAACTGTTGCCCAGGCAACGTGTCAGACGTTGACTTTGCCGCGTTGCCCACTTGGGGGAAGCCCTGCAAATAAAATGTAATACGAGCACGGACCAACGTGTGCCACCAACAGCAGCAGCAGCAGCAGCAGCAGCAGCCGTTGCTGCCAGCGTATGCCATGCACTCATTCATAAAAATGTGAGTCGCGCTTGCTGCCCCACCATTTGCCAGCGTAATACGACTTTCAAGTTCATAATGTCAACCTTCAGACACTCACACACGCACACACACACACGTTGAGCTGAATACTGGGAACAACCTTGTCTGGTAGCAACAAGGGAAAGCGTGATACAGTTTTGCTAGTCAGAGGAAAGCTAGGAGCACTTGCTGCCTCTGCTGCTGCTGCTGCTGCTGCTGCTGTGGCACACACCAGGAAGCGCAGCTGGCAGTCAAGCTCCAGACACTGGCACAGACACAGATATCTAGACCCAGACCCAGACCCGGAGCCAAAGCAAAAGCAAAAGCCAAAGCCAAAGCCAAAGCCGAGCCCCAGCAGACGCAGTGGGTAGTCAGCGAGCTGGCAATTCCTTTGTGCCAGCCTTTTAGCAACGTTTTACTTTCGCACGCGCCGCACGGCGTGCTGAGTGCTGAGTTCTCAGTACTGAGTGCTTTCCCCATTCAGTTTGTCCACACTTATACACTGACCGAAATTACCGTGTAACGTTGAGGTATAGATTGAGAAACAGGCGGATGAGACACAAGTTTTTAAATAGAAATAGAAAACGCAAGCAAAGAAAAAAATCGATCATTGTTATTCATATATATTGTTATTCGTATGTATATCGATAATCGATATTTATTGATTATTGTCAAGATTGCTAATGAAATTCAGTATCTATTATCTCAAATGTAAATGTAAATATATCATTCAATCAGTCAGTCAGTTCAAATAATCAGCCAATGAATTGAGCAATTACAAAGTCAGTCATTGGTCAGCAGTTTGTCAATTCGTCAATCAGTCAACGACTCCATCAGTCAATCAGGAGTTAACTGATGAAGGAAATAAAAATAAACAAAATACTTAAATGATTCCAAATTCCATATATAGAGCAACACAAGAATAGTTTAAAATATTCATACTCCCATCTCTATATATTTTTCGCTCAGTGTATTTGAGACTCTGCTGCTCTACTCTGTTCTGCGCTAAAGTTTCACTTGATGTACGCGCGGCGGCCCAAAGTTCTGCAACAATTCTTTCGCCTTGCCTTCGGGTCGACTGTTTTTGCGGATATTTTTTGTTGCTTCCTTCTTTTTTTTTGCCTGCCACCTTTTATTTTGTGTGTTACGCAATTTCTTTTATTCCGTGCCCCGCCTTCGCTCCTGCTCGCTGACTAGGTGACGAAGTGCAGCAGTTGCTTCAAAGGAAGCAGCTGGCGGCTTTGACACCTATTCTAATTGCCCATCTCAAGTTTCAGCTGTTGTTGGCGAAAGTTTCAGCTCGTAATTGACTGCAACAATTGCTGCTTATGATGGCGCTGACGATGATGATGATGCGAATGATGATGATGAAGGTTGTGCCGTGATGAGCCATTGGCATCTTGATTAGAGCGATGGACACGCAACGCACATTGCTTCGTTGGTTCATTGACATTGGAAGTTAGGGCTAAAAATAGCAGCGAGGAATGTTGAAAGCCGCCGCCTCTGGCACACAGAAGTCATGTGGCCCAAAGGGCCTGTGACGCGCCCAGGACAACGCGCCAGGACATGCGAGTCATAGCCCCAGCCCTAGCCACAGCTACAGCCACAAAAAAAAACAACAGCAGCAACAACAACAACAAAAATCGATATGCCTCAGACGTGGCTCGCGTCGCTTCGTTCGCTTTTTGGGCGGGTGGGCACAGGCGAGCGGTCGAGTGGGCGGGCGGGCGGACGTTCGGCAAGGGTAGCAAAATGTTGTGCGAACGCGCACACAGCAACAGCAACAACAACACTGAGACACACACACACACACACACAGACACACACAGAGACATATACACAGAGACATGTGCTCATTGCCTCTCTTGCATTTACTTTCATCGGCTTGTGCGTTATGTGCGCTGCCTTCTGCTTGGGGCTGGGCATTACTTCCGCTTTCTGCAGTCGCCGCCTTCTCGCAGCGAGTTTGCGCTCAATTTTTGCTACTTTTGCTTTGTGCTTGATATTCTTTTTCCTGATTTTGCGCTTTTGTTGCGCCATTTTGACAGCGGGCCACGGCGACGCGTTCTCGGCTCCAACGACGTCGACCGTCGTCGTCGTCGAGTCGTCCTTCTCCTTCGTCCTTCTCAGCTTCTTCGTTGTCAGTTTTGGGCAATTTTCGCACGAATTGCTGCGCTCTGTCCTGTGCGGCACTTCCGTTTTGTCAGCAATTTGCAGACGCCATTGATTTTCATGGCGCGCAATAATTATTACATTTACTCCCACTGCCTTCTCCTGCCGCCCTTTCTCCCTCTGTCGATCAGCTCCTGGCCGGCGCCTTTGCGTATGCTGTGAAATTTTGTTTTGCGCTCAATTTTCTTTCGATTTCTGTTGTTGTTTTTTATCAATTGCTGCTGCTGCTGCTGCTGCTGGTGTGGCAGCGCCCCTTTTTTGCCTTTTATTTCGGTTCGCTTCGCTTTGCTTCCTTCCTTCCTGTTCCGGCTCTGTGGCTGTGGCTCTAAGGACCCATGCCCTATGGACGTCCTGGACGCGTCTTGCACGTCCTTCGCATTCCTGCGGCTTAAATTGCTCTTATTGTATATGTATACATGTGTGTGTGAGTGTGTGTGTGTGTGTGTGTGTGTGTGAGTGTGTGTGTGAGTGTGTGTCGCTCGGCTTTGCCATCGTCAGTGGCAAGGGTGGGTTTGCTGTCGTCTCCATCCACATTGCTGTCTCCGTCTCCGTCTGCGTCTTGGTCGTCTCATTCTGCGACTCGCTGGCGTATACGTTATTTTATTACATCAAATGTTTTACAGGCACTTGGGCCCGCTCTCGTTCACGTTCACGTTCTCTCTCTCGCTCTCACTCTCACACTCTCACTCTGACTGTCTCTCTTGCTCCCCTTTGCTCTGTCTATATCTCCCTCTTTCGCTCTATTGCTCTGTCTCTGGCAACGTCGCGTCGGCGGCGGCTACGCTGCGGTTGACGCTGACGTCGCCGCCGTCGCCGCTGTCGCCGTAGTCGGCGTCGCTGTTGTCTGCTTCTTCCTGTTCTTAATTGAAATTTGCGGCTGCATCAATATTTGCTTTTTTCTTGTGTTTTCCACGTTATTAAAAATCCTTGTGCAAGTTTTTGCTGTTGCGTTTTTGTTTTGCTCGCTCACTCGCTCTCTCCCTGTCTCCCCGTCTCTCTCTTTCTTTCTCTCTCCTTCTATTTCCCTCTTTCAGACTCTATTGTTGTGCTTTTAAATTTCTTCTAATTACGCAATTTATTTTGATGCTTTTTTATGGCGCCAACTTCCCAACTTCAAGAAACTTTAAATATAACGAGCATTCAGTAAATGTTAATCAAGTTAATTTTCTCAAAATTCATAAAGTGGATAACACTAACTTATACGTTAATATAAGCATAGTTTAACTGTTCAACTTTTAGTTCTTGGCAGTTTTAAATAATAAAGTTGTTATGAAAATTGTGAATAATTATTCTTTTTCTAGTCCCTATATTTGATACTCTTTAATTACCTCAATTCTTTTCTTTGCTGTTGAGTCACAAAATACTGTCTAGTAAACAAATATTTCCCCAGCTGTTAAAGAGTTTCTACCTTATGTAACAGCAAAAGTTATGCACAGCACAAAAAGTTGGGTTGACGGCTAACAGATATTTTGTGTTATTTATGCATATTGGAAAGAACTCGATTAGTTATTGATTTTCTCTCGAGCAGACAATTGAATGAGCGACCCTCGAATCTTAGCAGCTGAGTTGTGTGCCTGCTGGAATTATGCCTAATTGAAAATGCATTTTATAGCAGTTCGCAGCTCGTTTAACTGCTGCTGCCAGAGGCATGTCCCGGCCATGCCAGGGCCAATAGCTAGACAGCAGCCTTTCTCTCTCTGCTTCTCTCTCTCTCTCTCTCTTTCTCTCTCTACATCCTCTTCTGCAGCAGCTCCTCGCTCCGCGTGCCTGTCTGGCACTCGCTGAAGGCTGAAGACTGAGACTGAAGGCCACATTCGCTTCAACTTCCACGTCATATGAGAAGTTGCTGCTGCTGCTGCTGCTGCATTTCGTATGCGGAATTTGCAGCAGAGATGCATTAATCAATCATTCATTAAATCAATCAATCAATTTATGTATTCCTTGCGAATCGACTGCGTTTTTTGCTAGCCATTTTGTACTGCAATCGCTTTTTGCTAGAGCATTTTTGATTGATTGCCATTAATAACTCATTTTCGGAATTTATTTGCGTAGTTCGAGCCGAGCCAAGCCGAGCCGAATCGAGTCGAGTCGCAGTCTTAGCCCCAGTTAGCGATGAGTGGGCAGTTTGTGAGGCGGCACTCAAACTCTAGATTGCGGCTTACGGCTGATGTTGATATTTTGACTAATTGCTTAAAAACTTTACACAGCTAATTAGTTAAATGTGATAACTAAGGCTTTCCTTCTTCATTTATGCTCGACTACAATTGTGAACTGGTTTTCAGTTAAATAACATTAAGTGAAGTCTACGCAATTATGTAAGATCTAGATTGTACCTCACCATAATATGAATTATTTCAGATATACAACTCTCTTTTATTGGAATAGCAAATCCACATATTTCTAAATGTGACCGAGCTATGTTAAAAATGTAAATGAAAGTAAATGTAAATATATCTTCTCGTAAAAAAATAAATAAACTCTGACTGAAAGTAACGAAAATATTTCGCTACTTTCTGCTTTGCATTTTTTCTTAATAAAATGCGGCATAATTTTTTATTTTTTTTATCGTATTTGCTACTATTTTTCGTTTTTGCTACTATTTTCATAAACACATTACATTAATGTTAACCACTTTAATAATGGCTTATGTTTCTCTTTCATTTCTGCCAGATATAGGTTGACAGCTTCTCGATTGTCATGTTATTAGTAGATGCTAAATTAAGTTAATACAATGTTGCATTCAGCTTAGTCTAGCTCTTAAAATGCAAATTCTGTTAATATCTTGGAAATACAAAAAGGTTTTGTTGTACTTTAAAGAAAATGTCTGCTTTGTTGCCTAATAGGATCTATAGCAATCAGTTGCATTATATGTGTGTGTGTGTGTGTGCGTGTGTGTGTGTGTCTGTGTGTGTTTGTGTGTGTGTGTGTGCATGTGTGTGCATAACAATACACAATACGAATAATGCAATTTATGAGCTGCAATCCTTGTGCATGCCTCCATGCCACACACATGCCCCATCCCACCTGCCCCACCCTCAGTTGTTGTTGTTGTTGTCAATATAACGAATTTCGCAAGTTATTTGCATATTTGCGAGGACATTATTGTATGCTCGGTGCTCTCGCTCTAACTAGCAATCGGTCCAGGTCGGTCTCTATGGCAAGGATGCGCAGCATATCCTGCGGCGCCTGCCTCGCTGTCCGTTTGTCCTAGGCATGTAATAAAATGCATTGCGAGTAGCATGCAACATGCGAAACTCATGTGGCAATATGTTCAATTTAATAAGCCACCAGCCAAAAAATCACTCAGAATAACAGAGCACTGATCTTACTTACGTATTCGGCTGCACAGTGGGACGAAACGCATTCAAACAGAAACTTACCTGCAAAGAGCAAATGGAAATTGAGATAGTGATTAGTGATTGGTGAAAAATACGCTTTGAGACATGAATCTAATTTTGCTTATCTCTGGCTTAGATTAAAACGCAGCTGAATGGTTTTTTTTTTGTTTGCAGAACTAAGGCGGAGGAGGAGGCGGGGCAGGGGAGCTGCACGCTACTGGAGCGACAGGTAGTTTAATTTATGTGTTGCTTGTGCTGTGTTGTGTTTTTTTTCTTCTTTTTTTTTGCCCATTTGCTTTTTGCTGTTGCTGCCATTATGCTGCGTCGTTTTAATGGTCTCCAACAACAATAGCAGCAGCAGCAGCAGCAACAGCAGCAACAGCAACAGCAGCAACAACAACAAAGTCACGAGTTGACCAGCCAACAATGGCGTTCGCAACAAGGATAAAAGGCATATAAATAAATATATAAAAATTGCAAAGAGCGGCAGACAAAAATACAAATACAAACAACATCAAAATAAAACCAGAAATATTGTCTGTGAAGTTGCTGCCCCCAATCGCTGTTGCAGCAGCAGCATCAACAACAACAACAGCATGAAACAAGTAAGAGTCGAGACTGCCCGACTTGGAGATACCCTGAATGTTGCTGAATCATTAATAGAACCTATTATCTAGTTTCGATTTACGATTATTAATTAATGATAGGAAAATGGATTGAGTTACTAAAAATAATGTTTTGACCTTTATCTGAGTAGAATAGAAAATTTCAAGCTATAAGTCTTGAGCTTATGAATTTGCGGAGATTCACAATGCTTTAGATAAAAGAGTCAGCCCAGAATTCATATATACTCGTGCTGTGCCACACGTCACTGTGCCTGTTACAAATACTTTAACCATAACTATATACCCATTATTGGCGATTCTCAGCAGGTTTAGAGTATCAAAAACGCGGCAGTTTTTTGTTTTGTTTTCTTTTTTGTTTCTGTAGGTCCGCCTCCACGCTCCAAGCAAAAAAGGCGTTTTCACCCCAGCCCACGTCAAAAAAAAAAAAAAACAAAACAAAAAAAAAAAACGTGACCGAGCATTTTTCAATGTCAAAAGAAAAATGTTGCTGTAGAAAATTGTATGCGCTACTTCGTCTTTTATTTCGCTGCTTTCAATTTTGAGCGCTAGTTGAGCTAGTGAAATATATATTGTGAGGTGTAACTGAAACACACAACAAAATTGCAGCAGCAACAGCAAAAACAACAACAAAAACAGTTGCAAATTGTTCATGTGGAAGAAAATGTTTTTGTTATTTTTTCCATCCTTTCTTTTTTGAAGTTTTTGGCAACGCGCATCGTAAAGAATTTACGCTACATAAAATTTAATAATTTCATTTTTTTATGGACGCGCATATGCGATACACACACACATGCTTACATAGCTTATGTGTGTGTGTGTGTGCGATGCTGATAGGGGCTGCACATGTGGGGTGGCATGTGCTGGAGTTGAATTATAGCATACTTTTAGGCGCGTGCCGTGGCGTCGCATTTGTTCAGTTTTTATGGGTTACATAACGAGCGAAAATACACAGCAAGTGCGTGTGTATGTGTGTGTGTGTGTGTGTGTGTGTGTGAGAGAGACGGAGAGAAAGCGAGAGGAAGATAGAACAAGTGAGTGCGATTTAGGAGCCAGCAGCTGCTTTGAAAGCTAAAATACGACAAATAATTTGTGCTAAAAATGAAAATAGCGGATAAAATTGAAAAAATATATATATATATATTTATACATATAAATAATACAACAAAAAAACATAATGGATTTCTGGTAGAGTGAACATCCAAAAATAACTCATACAGAAGTCTGCTGAAGACTTAAGAATAAAGTTAAAGAATTTTAGACTGATTCAAATGTTTTTGGGATTGCAAAAAGAAAGCCAGCTGTGAATTGAAATAGCCGCCAAGGTATTTAATATGTTGTGTTGTGACTTAAAGAAATAGAGTTTCAATATTATAAGATATCAGATTGAATCAAAATAGAATTTTGAATTCAAACGTTAGCAACACAGCATTCTCAAACTAGTTGTTTTATTGAACTAATTCCAAACTAGTTCAACTTATTGAACAGTTCAATAACAAGTTTCTTAAAGAAACATATAAAAATGACTAAAATGTGAATTTACAATCGTTATCTATTTTCGTCTTTTTTCTTAAGTATCCACTTTATTCCTTTTTATACATAAATCAAAGGCTAAAAGTATTAACGTCCAAGTAGCTCAGCTGTAGTAACTGAAAGTGGGCTTCAGAGGCAGGTTTTATGCAATTTTTGGATGTTCATCATTTTGCTTTTATCTGAGCGTGTTGCCTTTTGCGTTAATATTTCACTAATGGCATTGGCTGACAAAATTGCATTACGCTCAAGCTGACTCATTTTAATTGAATTTTAACTTCAGTTCGAAATTGAATTACGTGCCATGGCAAAGACAGCGAGTTACTATGTGTGTACGTTTCTCTCTCTCCACCTTCCTCTCTCTTTATATGGGTGTGTGTGTGTGTGTGTGTGTCAGTCGAGGTTCAATAGAGCGAGCGGCGAAATGTCGCTCTGCTTGGAGCGAAAATTCATGGCGCCATGCGAAAATTGCATTAAGTCATCTGACATATTTTGAGATAATGAAATGTGGCCAGTGTTCGACGAAAAAATTGCATTAAACTCGTAATGGGCAGCGTTCCAAAAGTGCGCCAAATGCCAAATGCCAGATGCCAAATGCCAGATGCCAGATGCAGTCCTGCAGGCCAAACACAGTGTGGCCAAAATTCACTTTCGCTGTGGCAGCAGCCAAAACAAAACAGCCAGAACTTGGCCCACACACATACATACATACACACATATATATATATATACACTAACACATGAAATTCATTATTTTGCACTTAATTAAAAACACGCGCGGACATATATATAAAAAAAAATAAATAAAACTGTATCACATCCAGTCTCTGGCCGCCCCCCAGTTGCCCCCCGCTGCCTCATCGTCGGCCCTTTTTAGTTGTTTTTTGCAATGCTGCTGTGTCCATAAAAAACGCGGTCTGGTCAACTGGAAAAAACAACGCGCAGAGTTGTATTTGGAGCTGGAGTCACAGTTGGAATCGCGTTGCCAGCCATCGTTAGTTGTCTGATATCGCCCCAGCACTTCAGCTCTCCCCCTCTCTCTCACTCTGTCCCTCTCTCTCGATGCTGCATCTGTTTTTGTTTTTGCAGCCGCGTCGCAATTTTTTGCTGTTTGATTTTGGACTTTGGCAAAATCCTTTCGCTTTCATGCATTTAAATGTTTGCACTGGCAAAGGCCGCTGGGTTACGCCCAGACTGGGCCCTAGAGTACGGCTAGGGGGAGGCCACTGATTGTTGTTGCTGTTGTTGGTATTTTGCTGTTGTTCCGCCATGTGGCAGACAGTTTGGCCAAGAGCCATTGGCTGGTGGCGCGAAATGGCTAACTGAATTTGCATGTGACGGGCTTTTTAGACTACGGACTGTTGAACACTTGCCCAAAAGCTGTCCACGGCGGACAGGAAATGGAGGCAAGGCACAGCCAGCACAACACACACATACACATACATATAGGCAGCCTGATAGCGAGACAAATTGAAGATTGAACGTTGCCACCAAGTAAGGTCCACAAAGGGGGCATCTAAAACTCGACTCAAGTCGGGATCCTAAAAAATATATGTATGTATATGTTATGTGTGCTTGTATGTATACATTTTAATTGCCTGTCTTGCATTTCTGCATTCGTTTTCACGTCTCGGAAACATTTAATGAAGAAGACAAAAAACTAATTTTTCCATTTGGGTTTAGCTTTGTTTTTTTTTCTCTTTGTTGCCAGTTGACAGATCGCGGCGAGTAGGTAGAAGAGCAGAGCGCGAAAGTTTTGCCACTATTTTATTTATTTGCTGGACGAAATGTTAAAGGAAGCGCACAACAACTACAGCAACAGAAACAAACAACAACAACAAGAAAGGAGAAGAAGAAAGGCAGCCATAAACTACAAATCATGCCAGCGCAAAGACAACAACAGTCCAATGAACAACAGGCGAAGGCGGAGAGAAGACGGCTACAAAAAAATCAAACAACAAAAAAATATACAAACTGAGAAACTAAATGCATAAAAAATTGTCTAAAAATTCAACATAACCTCGAATGATTTATGGCCGCCAGCGAATATTTAAAAGGTATACGGCGAAGTCCACAACGGCGACAGCGGCGAAGCCAACAACAAAAAAATAAAATAAAAAAATCTGCGAAGAAGCATAAGGAGCAAAGGAGAGAAAAAGCGCTGTGCAGCGACTGCAGAAACAAAACGAAAAAAAAACAACAATAAAAAAGAAAGAAGCATTGCCTGAGTTTCGAATTGGAGTGCTGCAACATTAATGCTGCAAGCGGGTCTGATAGACTAACAGCGAAAGTGTAAATGTTTGATATTTAAATTGGGAACATGTAAACAGTTATAAAAGAAAATTCGTTTGTTTTTTTCGAATATGTTCAAATAATAGTTCATTATCGGATTTATATATTTGGTTTAGCTTTGAGATTTTATAGAATATCTTATAGTCCATCAAATTGAAAGCAAGCAAAGCTTCAATCTATTTTGCTGCTTCTTTACTCTTTATAATGTTAAATTAGATATGATTTTAACTGCATTGAATCTTCTTTAATGTTAGATAACATGAAGTAGTTTTTTATTTTACTCTTATTAGCTTCACTTTTTATTAAAAAGTTTACGAGTTTCTTTCCATTTTGGCTTTTTATGAAGATGAAGTATACTCCTCTTTTTCTTGATGACGCACATATAACAATTAGCAATGGATATCGTATAGGGTATACGCAAAGGTAAATCAAAGTTATGGGCAAAGCTCCCTTGCTGGCGGCTGTTGTTGCTGCATCTTTCGTTGCACGTTGCGCGTTGCACATTGGCTGGCTTAAGTGCATTTTACAACCAGGCAACACAAAAAGGACATAAATGCTTAAAAAGGGCATCCAACAACAGCAACAATAGCAACAACAAAGGGCAGCTGAGAAAAATGTGCGAAAAATTGAAAAACGAACGCAAAGGGAAATGAACAAAAAAGAAGTTGAATAAAATTTACGACGAAAAGGCGTTAAGCTTGATGTTGTTGTTGTTGTTGTTGTTGTTGTTGCTGCTGCCAGACGTTGTGTAAAGACAATGGACACATAAATTGCATTTTCACTTTTAATATTTTCGTTGCGTCCTTTTAATGAACATTTTGCTGGAATTGTTTTTATAGCTGTTGATGCTGCACTGCCATCGTTAATAGCAACATTTAATTATTGCCAGCCAGCCAGAGAACTTGACCAGCAAATAAAAATAAATATATATACCTATATGTATGTATACATATATATTTATATATAGCTTTAAGTAGGTGGAAACTGAAAGGTAAACTACAGTTGACAACTGGAATGAGTCCATATAAGGATCAAGGCAATCTGATCCGAAAATATACATTGGTTCCGTTATTTACTGTTTGTGACTAGCTCAGCTCTTAATTAGTTAATATATTCACAAGTTCGCTAGTTCAGTTGTTCATCAAATCACTAGTTCAGTTATTCAATATTACAGATAATCCCTAGTTCCGTTATTTACTACTTTAGTTTTTAACTAGTACAGTTATTCACTTGTTCAGTATACTAGTTCAGTCATTCACTATTGTTTTGCAATTACAATTACCAATATCTTGCCGTCTATACATCTAATATACATCTTAGGCCCTGAAAAGTTTCTTCAGTATATATGCATTTAATGATTTTGATATCTAAACATACTCCTTATAGAGTCTTCTTATGTTATATGTAAAGGGATATGCATTCCAGTATGTCTTAGCACCTGACTATGTACAGCTTGAGTCAGTAAGTAAAATACCGATATATGAAAGCTTCTCTAAATGATAAGACAACTAAAAGTAATCACCCCTGGTGATTTCTTCTGGGCTGGCAAGTTGTGCGCCCAGTGTCATTTGGACTGATAGGAATGCGATGAGCTGAGAGGTAATGAAGCATGTCTGGAACGGCGAATCAAACGCTTTAATCGCCCAAGCCAAAGGCGAAACCAAAGCCGGAGCCGAGACCCTAAGCTCGGCCGCCTGCAACTGCAGTAAGGAGCAGTCAAGCGACTGCTCCCGGGGTCAGAATATTTCATGAGCCACAACCCCTTTGCCACTATTTGGTTTCCTTTATTTTTATTTGTTGTTTTTTGTGTTTTTTCATCTTCATCTGCTTCATTTTTTCTATTTTCTTCATTCTTGTTGTTGTTGTTGTTGTTGTTGCTTTTAATATGCATGCAATTGTGTGTGGCTAAAAATATGTTTAAATCGCGCCCAGAGCCAGAGTCAGAGCCAGAGTCGCAGAAAAACCTGTTTTTCGGGCTGTTGTTGTTGTTGTTCTTTATATTTCTTATGGCCAGCATAGCATGGCCGGGCCAGGCCAGGCCAAGTCGGACCAGAGTCAAGGCGAATTGCGGCTGTAAAAGGCAGCGCAAAATGCAGCTGCAGGTCTAGCTAACTCGTTATTGCTCTTGTTGTTGTTGCTGCCGTTGCTGCTGCTGCTGCTGCTGCGCGCACTTTTGGCCGTGACCTTTCGGCAGAGCGGCAAATGAATTGCCAAGTTAAGCGCTGCTCGCTTGCGTTCAGCACTCTCTGTGGCCATTAAAAGATGCATAAATATTAATTAAATTATATGCAAAATGTGCTGCATACTTTGCGGGCAAATCACAATGGCACAAACAAACGCTTAATGGCCAACACTCACACACACACACCCACACACACACACATATATATACAGAGACAAAGGGCAATTTGTGTCTAGGTAATAAGTTATTAAATGCATGTAGGGCACACAGAGAAAGAGACAGCAACATTGAGAAGAAGAAACAACAGCAAATTGTTGCTAATAACATTAAAAATGTTTATCTTTTGCAGCGCTGGCGCAAAAATCTACACAAAAAGCCAAGTGCTGAGGGCAAAAGTGTATTACGTAAAAGACTCACAGTGCCTGTGCCTGAAAGACGCGCGCGCTAGATAGAGAAAGAGAGAGAGAGAGAGTGGGAATGAGAGTGTGAGCAAGTGAGAGAGAGAAAGCACACCGAAAAAAGCAGGCAAATTGAATTTTCTCTGAGCAAAATTAAATTTTCCAAGGAAATTGAATTTTTTGATTAGTTTGCTTTTTGCATCTCACTCACACACACACATACACACTCACCAAAACATATATATATATATATATATATATATATATATATATATATATATATATATATATATATATATAATAAAAAAGAAGAAGCAGCAAGAGCGGGAGCAGCACATAATTTAAAAGTAAAATGAAATTAAAAACACACACAATTTTCGTGCAATATAAATGAAAGCAATTTTTCTTGATCTTCTTTTTGGGTTCTCTGTGTCTTGTTTTAGCTACATCATTTGCTAAATGTCGTGCATATTTATTTAGTTTCGAAAACTCAATTCAGTTTTAAATTAAGAGCACAAGAAGAAGAACATTTCTAATCCCCGCTTCTTCCGCTCCCCTTCCCCAATCCAAAAATAAATCAAAATCTGCGCCTATAAAAAGGGCTTTCAAAGAACTGCAGGGTGTCTGCTAAACCGCAATTTAATGGCGTCACGCCCCCCGCTTCGTTTGCAGCGGCCCTCGACGGCTGGCCCCACAGGCCCCCTCTCGATATGATATCCGACTGAACTCAAGTTCTGCATGCATCTCCATTTCAATTCAATTCAATTCAATTCTTCTTCTCTCGCCTCTTTCTCCCTCTCTCTCTCTCTCTCCCTCTCTCTCTCTCTCTCTCTCTTAATTTTTACACATTTTGTGTTTCGGCTTCGAAGTATTTTTAATTTTCTGCCTTTTGCACTTTTGCAGCGTCTTTTTTACCGGCCATAAAACTAATAAAAATAAAAATAAAAATAAAACTCAAGCAATGCGCCCAGAACGAAAACGAAAATGAAAACGTGTACGAAATTTGCGATTTTAATTAAATGATATGAAAATTGCAAGGAGCCTCAAAAACGAAAGAAGAAGAAGACGATGAAAATAAAACAAAAAATATATAAACATGAAAAAGTGAAGAGAAGAGAACTTTTGTAGGCGAACGATGTATACTCTATAAATTTAGTAACGATATGACTATTAATGTAATGAAACTATGTTCGATTTCATAAGTATGTTTCTCTAAGATGCGTGCAATTTAGATGGAAATCTATTGTAAATTGATCTCAGTTTATTTATTTATTGTTATGTCATGGTAAAAGTAGTTCATGTATAGCTTCTAGAAAACCATTTTGGTAAATTGTTTGACTAAAGTCAGAATTGTTAAGTAAATATGTTAGAATCCGCTTATATGATGTAATGTCCGCAGTTTTTATAGGTGTTAAGGTCTACTATTATTTAAAGCATATTATGAAATTATCGCTGATTATCGCCATTCATTCCCTATACCTAACATCTAGACAAGATAATTTTATTTGCAAACTTTTCATTTTAAATTTTCTGCAAAATAGTTTTTATATTTATTATCATAAAAAACTGTATTGTAGGACTATAGCTCGAAATACATAGAAAACTTTCAACATGAACAGAGAACTCTATCTATTTTTTTATAAGGTTGCACAGCTTAACTTTCTAAACCCTTGCTACATTTAAAAAAGATACGGGTAAAAAAGGAACACAAAGAGAGATATAGATAGAGAAAATGAGATAGATAAACAGAGTATATATAAGTATATTTTTAATATATAAATTATTAAAAATATCTCTTAAGTCGTCTTCATTCACCATTCTCTCTCTCTCTCTCTCTTATTCTCTCATTCTCTGCCATA
This sequence comes from Drosophila hamatofila, assembly GCA_035045345.1. Classification (NCBI taxonomy): domain Eukaryota; kingdom Metazoa; phylum Arthropoda; class Insecta; order Diptera; family Drosophilidae; genus Drosophila; species Drosophila hamatofila. The sequence goes on from JAWNPA010000001.1 coordinate 2,554,293, forward strand.
TATACACTATATGGTTGAAACTATGTTACAAGCTTGAAGAAAATGCGAAAAGAGCATTGCAAAAGCACAGTATGTAGTGTTGGCAAAGGAAGCGCTATGCATGTGTATGTGAGAGTTTCAGCTGGGCGTGGGTATAGCTCTGATGTGGCTCTGTGTGTGTGTGTGTGTGTGTGTGTGTGTGCGTGGGCGTGGGTGTGGCACAACGTTCGCTGTAGTTGAGCCGAGTGCCAGGCCAGCGCAATTATCATCGAGTCCGTTTATATCTCTTAGCATTTTCGTATGCGACATTTGAACTGCGGGCCAATTGATCAATGTGGATGCCACAAGTACGTTGCAACGAAATGGCAGTGCCATTGAATTATGCGCCGCACATATTGAAGCGCATGAAATAATATTAAATGAAAAGCCAGGGAAAATAAATGAAAAACGAAAAAAAAAAACCGCAACAAAAAACAAACGGAATGGGCGGCAATATTAAAAATGTTGCCAACAAGCCCCCGCCTCGCGCCCCCATAGAGTGTGCGTGTATGTGTGGTTAAGTCTGTGTCTGTGTAAAAGGAAGCTGGCAAAAATAATAATATAAAATGGCGGGCTGTTGCTGTTGTTGCTGGTGCTGCGAAAGTGGCCATTTTGTTTTGCAATATATTTCGTTGTTGTTTCTGCTTGTGCTTTTATGGCTTTAGTTTGCTTGCAAGGCAGACGCTGACCAAACAGCCACACCTACACACAGACAACTCACACACACACGATGTCCCATTTTAATGGCACATTAAAAGCAGCTTGTGTACTTTATTTTTGTTGCTGCTGCTGCTGCTGCTGCTGTTGATGTTGATGTTGGTGTTGCTGTTGAGTCCTGAGCAGCCCGATCGCAAAGAGTTGGCCTTTGTTTGGTTAACGGCCCGCCCAGCCGCAGTTGCCACATAATGTGGCACTGCTCACTGAACTTTCAAATTAAAAGCGAAAACTGAGCAGCCAGATGTTGCATGCAGCTCCAAGTGCGTTGCTGCAGCAATATCCTTGCAGCACAAGCGCTTGAATGCAGCTAACCAATAAAGGATTCTTTATTAAGATATTCAAATATTTTACTTTGGCCAGTTAGCTGCACAGCCAACTCACCTGGGCAGCCCCGTGCAACAGAGCACTTGGCCAGGATAACTAACAAACATAAATGATTAAATAAAATCTTCGGCTCAGTTGCAAGGAGCTGCTTCGCCACGCAGTTGCAACATTTGCATAATCTCATTTGACAACATCCGCTTCCGGTTTCGTGCTGCCGTTCTCATCACATTTTCAGCACTTCCGCTGTCGCATTTCGGCAGTTGGGCCGAAGCAATAATTACACCAAAATTTGTTTTGGCCCAGAGTTCAGCACCAGCAGCAGTAGCAACAATTGCAACAATTGCAACTACTATGCCACGTTTTTATCAACGAGCATTATTTACTCGTATTTTAATTTCCCTCTCTCTTCTCTGCTAGCAGTTGGAATTTTCATTTTTCTTTCAGTTTTTGTATTTTTTTTTCATGTTCTTGTTGTTGATTTTGTTGCTGCTGCAGCTGTAAACTTTATGCATTAATTTTACATTTTGCTGCCACACCCACCGCCCAACGCCCAACGCCCACTGTGTGTGTGTTTGTATTTGTGTCTATTTGCATTAACTCGCCACATGCAAAATTTACGTTTATTTATTATGGCTGTGCCGGCAGCCATGCCCCCTTTTGCCCCTTGCCTTGTGTGGCCAAAAAATGTGTAGCAAACATTTGAATTCGCATGCACACACTTACACACATACTCGCACACTCACATACACTCACATAGAATTACATATATTTATGCACTTGCATGTATGGTAAAAGTTATGTAATTATCAAAGTTTTAATGCTGCTGGCAGCGAGATCTCTGGCATTGCCCATGCCCAGCCTCTTCCCATTGAGCAAACTACATTTAAATACTTATACATACATATACACAAATACCAACATACATTTGTGTGAGTGTGTGTGTGTGTGTGCTTATAAAGTATGTTTTGTCGGAAAGTTGAAGAAGTGATCGGCAGTTTGTTCAAGTAACTTGACGTTATTTCAAGCATTCCCCGACCCTTCTCATACAGTGGGTCCTTAAAGTACGCATCCTCATTTTTCGCTGTTATAATTAGCATTGCTGTCGTCCATTTGAATTAGACTTTTTAAATTTATTTTTAGATTAGCTCATATTGTAATAAAAAGAATATATATTGAAGTATTGAATTCTATATAAGCGCTCGCTCACATTTCAAATCGGATAAAATAAAATATGGATAAAATAAAATATGGATAAAATAAAATATATAATAGAATCGTTGTAAATGTCTCAACATTTTTGCATTATCTCAGAAATTTAAAAAAAAAAACATATGTCCAAATTAAGGAATAATACAAATTAATAAAATAAGAATATTTCCTTATATATTTCATATTTATATCTAAGATCTATTTCTACAGTCTATTGAAAATGCGAATTCAGGGTGTAATGGATTAGTGAAAATGTATCTAAAAGGAAGAAGGGACGAGGCAGAGTTAAAAAAGTGTATATATTCTAAATTAGCAAGAAGAGTAGGGTCGATCTAACCATGTCTATACATATGAATGCAGCTTTCAAAAGCCAGCAACTTTGTCGTTTATAATATTATTATTGTAGGTATAAATAAAAGCTTTTGAATTGGTCTTTTAGGCGCAACTTTAGTAACACAAAAAATATAGATTACACATTTTCCATTAACATTCCGATGTCTAATACACAGCATTTGAATGTTTTAAATTATGCAGACTTGTTACGCCCTTCTCAAAACTTTGTTGACTTGGAATTTGGATCTTAGACTAATAATTAAGAAAGTATGTCTATCTAGAAAAAATAAAATAAAACTAAATAGCTACTACGAGGGTATATCTCCAAGTCTGGAGTATCCGACTCTAATTAGTTTTTAGTTTATTCTAAAATTTTAACAACTATTGCATAGTCGCCTGGAGCAACATTTCTCGTTCAGTTTTCAGTTACTTATATTTGATACGAAACAAGGAACAAGCTAATAAGCAAACTTGTATAATAAGTCAACAAGCTCACACTCCCACACACACACACTCCCACACACACACACTCCCACACACCCACACACACATAATAGAGTTCTGTGTTGGACATGGCTGGCAGTCAACAGTGGGTGACATAAATATTTGCAGCACTTCTTGTGTTTGGCATTTGGCAGCGACTAATTTGATGTTTGGCCAGCAAAAGTACACATGCCACACGCTGCACGCCACATGCCGCATGCCACATGCCAGATGCCCCATGCCACTTGCCACCACGAGTCATGCAGCAGTTTAGTTTGCTTATTATTGTTAACTTTGCTCTTGTCGCCAACATCTGCCGGCCAGTTATAAAATCTAAAATGCATCAATTTTGCGCAAATTGCATTGTAAATCGCGTGCAGTTAGAAATTTGTTAATTAACACATATTGAGTGGGTGGCAACACTGGTAAACCACAAACATAGAAAACCACCTGGCAGCTTTCGCTTAGCTGCATTTCCTTCTTCTTCCTCTGCTTAAAATATGCCTAATTTGCATAAAATTCTAATTTAAGTATTTATTTTTTTTGCAATTCTTCTTCTTATGCTGCTTGTTGTTGGCAGCAATAGCATTAGTTGCTCTATCTCTGTCGCACGCCCTGCTGCTCAGCCACGTTTTATGATGCAATTTATTTTATTTTCGCTTTTGTATTTCTAGCAATTTCTTGTTATTTTACTTGAGAGAGAGAGAGCGAGTGAGCAAGAAATAGACAGAGAGAGAGACAGAGAGAGAGATAGAGAAAGAGAGAGGGAAGCAGGGCAAGAAAACAAATTTCCATTATTTATTTTTGTTTTCTTTCTCCTTTCACGGCTGCCATTTTGTTGCTGTTTCTGTTGCTATTGTTGTTGTTGGTTTTACTCATGGCTGCTTCGATTATTTCGCCTGCTGCTTCCTCTTCTTATTGCTTTGCTTTTGTTTGCTTTGCTGCAAACTTTGTCGATTGTTGTTATTTCTCTACTCAATGTTGTTGCTGTTATTGTTGTTGTTGCTGCTGCCTCGTATCTGTGGCAACACATTATTTATATTTATATGTTTATTTTATAGTTTATTCATGCAAATTACTATAAAAATTGCCTTTATTTTTACATTTTTGCCCGCTTCGTTTGCCTTTAAAGCAATCGAAATTCGCCAGCAGCAGGAGTCGGCAGGGGCTGAGGAGGGGGCGGGGCTCGCTTGGTCGCGTGGTTTGTGCACCTCAGCTGTGGCACGTAAGAAAATCAATATGCCTCCTCGACGGTTTCTTTCGTTGTATTTCTTTCTTTTTTTATTATTTTCTACCTCTTGTATAGCCTGTTTTTTTGTTTTATTTTTTTGCTTCCTTCTTCTGCTTCTTCTGTGTGTTTTAATTTCTTATACGCGCGCGTTCATATGAATTATTTATAAAACTGCCTCGAAGTCGGCCCCCAAAAAGCATAAGCAACAATTTTTATGGCCGCTCGTTTAAAAACAAAATATCTGCATTTTTTATTATTATTATTTTTTATTATTAGCTGCTGGAATTTCTGGCGCAAAGACTTTCCAGTTTTTGCTATTTGTGTTTTCTTTTTTCTTTTGCTTTTTGCAAACAATTTTCTTTAATGTTTTTTAGCAGCTCAAAATAATAAAGAAAATAAAACGGAGAAGAAGAAGAATGTGGAAATCTAAAAAATGTTGCAGGCATTTTAAGCGCGTACTCAGAGAGATAAATAGCGAGAGAGAGAGAGAGAGAGAGAGAGAGAGGAAAACACTCTCGCACACACAAAATATGCAAAATATTCAAATTTTCAAGCGAATTGAAATTTTAAGCAAATGAAATGTGTTTAGAGTGAGTTGTAGTAGGGCGGTTTTTGAAAGTTTTTTATTTTATTTGCGCCAGCCAAAGGGTTGCTCGATTCCGGGCCTGGGCGCGGCTTGGGGTCACACTAATGGGTATTGTGTTGGCTGGAGTAGCTGCTTAGTTGCCAGGCGACCTGACGAGGTTGTTTATCGAGGGGTCTGAGAGGGGGCACGGGCCCACTGCATTATCAATGAGGGCTCTAGGCAAATATTCACTGAGCGAGTATGTGGGAACAAGAGCCAGCTTATATACAGACATATGCACAATTATATGTAGGTGTGCTTTATGCATAATGGATCCAATTAAATTGAGCTTGGCAACTATTGAAAGTTATTTCGAAGCATTTCACGTAATAACCGAGCTGACTAAGCTGCCATTTTCTTTAACAAGTTGATTGAGACGTGGCACTGAAGTTGGGTCTGAGGTGGCTGAGGTCGGCTGATGTTGGCTGATGTTGGCTGAGGTTGGCTGCCTTGGCAAATGACAGTTGCGAACAGTTAGGAACTTTCGAAATAGCATTCGATTGCACATTAAATTTCTCGAGCACACAATCAGCACAATCTATTGAGGCAATTCGTTGAAATGCAAATGACTTTTGTTGCAGACAATAAATATGCTCTTCTTTAAGACATTTGCAGTTTATCGATCGATTATATTCTAGATAATGACAATGAATTACAATTGTCCGACACAAGTTGTGTGGAACTCACTTCCCTCAAAGCAAAATAAACTATTGTAAGTTATTTAAGTGAACTTGAATATAATATACTTTGAGACACAGTTGGAGACTCTTGTTAATAAGTATGTTGCTTTTCTCTATTTTGAAGACTTCGTAAAAAACTCGTGTGAGTTTTGTTTAATTTTTATGAGTGGGAAACTCTAAAGAGTAAGTTACTCATAAGTCGAATCTTAGCCTTGCTACAGGCAGAAAGGAAATCAATATGAAACATTTAGAATAAATGATATGAGTTATGCTATTATTATGAGTGATAAACTTGCAGTAGACGCACACTAGCCACATTTATTTTATTATTTATTAAATATTGAAATGCATATATATTTATATATATATATATACTTATTTTCTGGTATTATATATATTTATGTGTTTCTGAATCTTTTGTTTTATTCGTGTGAGCTTACAAAGTCTCAGTCAATGGTCTGTGGGCAAAAGTGCAATGCAAATGTGCGGAAAATGCAGGCAAGCAAATAACGACAACAACAACAGCAAACAACATATACTATAATGACAATAACAACAACTACAACAACAGCATTAAAAATTAAAAACGCTCAAAATTCATTTAATACAGGTTTCTGGTTTTGCGTTTGCCTCCAGAGTGCACGACAAAATCAACACACACCCACACACACACACATACACGCATGTATGCACACACACACGCACACGCACACTAGTGGGCGGCAACCAATACATGAACAATGTGCACATTACCGTCGCGTAAAATGTAAAGGAAGAAAACTACGAATATTTTTCGTATGCACGCCCAATTTAAAATTAATTGCCAGACACAAAAGAACAGCAACGACGGTAATCATGTTCATGCTGATGATGATGGTGATGATGATGGTGATGATGATTGTGATGATGATGACCAGAGGAGTGGAGACGTGGCTGAGGATGTGCACGAGCACGAGGATTGGGGCGTGCCAGAGCGAACTGTTGCAGCAAGGCGTGCCCACAAATTGCGTTGCTATAGACATACATAAATAAATATATAATATATATATAAATATATATATATGTATATATATATATATATAAAGATGTATGTATCTGTGTGTGTGGGTGTTCGTGTCCTCACTGGCTGTGCACTGGAGTATGCATGCAGAAAATTAAAATTAATAATTTATACAATAAAGCAGAAGTCGACGTAAAAAATACAACAAAATATGAGAGGAGTTTTAAGCAAATATAAATTCATTAAATGAAAATCCCTTTTTCGGTTGAACAAGAATAAAAATAAAAACAAAAGGAAACATATTAAAAACTTATATTTCATAATTGAGTAGCGGTTGTTGCGAGGGCGCCAACAATTATGCGACAGCTGCCCGACTCCCAAATTGGTCAGGCAAATTGTAGGGCTGGCGCATTTGCAACAAGCAATGGGCGTGGCACGCTTTAGCAACACGCAACCCTCGGTTCTGGGGCATGGCATCGCATCGCATCGCATCGCAACAATGTATGTCCGCATAAAGATGCAATTAGCACACCCTTTCCAATTAATAAGACGATAGCTCTTAAAGCATCGCATTAAACATATGTGTTTACCCATTGTGGTGAGATCATAATAAATTTTTCAGAGATAGCCACGGCAGCCATGTGACTGAATAAGGCAAAAAAGTAAAGATCTTTAAATTGGGATCTAGGAAATGGATGAAAGCTAAATTTTCTTTTCAAATATTTAAAGAAAACATCTTGAATACTTTTAAGGATATCCAGATATTATATTTATCGATACAAACAAATTCGGTCTTATGATTACTTTTCTGTATTTGCAGCTATTTAAAATTTAGAACTTTTAATATAATTGTCCAAATTATTTTGTATTGATTTTCGATATATTTGGAAGTTATAGATATTCCAATAGTTTTCGAGACATGTTCAACAATTTTTCGTGCATCTAGTTTGATCCATTTGTATCGATATTGTGTACTTTAAGTTTTCGTCCTTATTTTCATTAGGTCTACGAGTTGTTCGTTTCTATTTGAATTGTTTTGATAAATTCAATTTAACGGTGATATCGATTTTTAATGAAACCAATATTTTTACTACCTTTGGAGTTCTACGGATTGACTTGGTGGTTACTTCTAATCATGTATTTCCATATGCTGTTTTTAACACATTTACTTATATATCGATATCTATAATGTACATATATGGCATTATTATAATATTTTCTATATTTGGGTGTTTCACACGCTGTGATTGTATTGTTACTAAGACTGTCTTTGTCTCACATCTCGTTTGGATATAGTTAATAAGGCTGTCTTTGTCTCACATCTCATTTGGACGAGGCAAATAGATTTCTTGGCAAGTTTTGCTTTCTTATGATGTTGCTTGATTGCTTACTTATGTTGTTGTTGTTGTTGTTGCTGTTGCTGCTGTTGTTTACGTTGCCTGGCATAAAACAATCAGGCAAGCAACAACAACAAAGTGACTGTTGCACTTTTTGCTGGCTCTGCTTCTTATGAAGTTTTGTTGTTGGCTGCAGCTGTTATTTGCAGGCAAAGTTAGTTTTGTGGGCCCAGCCCAGCCCAGGCAATAATAATAACAGCAATAATAATAATAACAACAGCAAACAAGAAAAGCAACAACAAAAATAACAACAACAACAAGAACGAGGCACAACACACAACGTCGAACTTTAATTGCATAATTATGTGCAGTTTGCAATTTATCATTTTCATTTTTCCATGTTGTCGTTTTTTGTTTCGTTTCGTTTCGTATCGTTCCCTTTTCGCCTCGTTTTGCTTTTGTTTTTGCTTGCTGTAATTTATGTGCTCGCTGCTGCTATTGCTGTCGCTGCCGCTGCCGCTGCTGCTTCTTCTTACATTTTTTTGCCGCTTTTGTTTTGCCTGGAAGCAGAGGAACTGGCAGCGGCATGAAATTTAATGCAGCGCAAATATTGTGCATATATTTCTTGTTGCTTTGTTTGCACACTTTTTTCATTGCCGTTTTCGCTTTTCTGTTGTCTTTCGCCCTTTTGTCGTGCGCGCACTTCTAGCTGCGTGTGTGTGAGGGAGAGAGGAAATGGGAGAGGGAGTAGAGGACTGCGTTTGGTTTATTAATTATAATTTATGTTTAATTCCTTTCGTGCTTATCGCGACGCTTCAAATCGCCGAATGTTCATTGGAAGTGCAGCTGGTGCCGCTGCCGCTGCCGCTGCCACTGCTCTGCTCCTTGTATTGTGTGCGTGGGAAATCGTATTGGCAATCAAGCAATTAGTGAGTGCCATCAAATGGGCATTAGGCAGCGACAGCGGCAGCAGCAGCCCACAGGATAGCAAGGCAGACGAGGCGAGAGTGAGATGGCAGCTAATAGTGACAGCAACAGCGAATATCCATTCCAGACAGACATCCATACAACCATACAGATATAAATATATGTATATACAGAGAAGAGATATAGACAACAACAAGCTCGTGCATCTGCAATGTGACAAAGTTCGTGGCATGTCTATGACCGTTTTGGCATTTTGACTGGGGGCGTGGAGGGGGCTGGTGTTGGTGCTTGAATCTAAGAGCTGCAGCAGACTATTAGGGGCTGAGGCGATGCCGGCAGCGAAATTGGCGACCAGACGATGTTGTTGTGACGTTGCATTAAGCAGCAGAATCAGCAGTAGCAAAAACATCTTTTGCCCAGCGAGACAGAGACAAGGAATGCGACGAAAGCGCAGAAAATATTGAAAAACAAAGAAAATTAGTTGCAGAGCATACGCTGTGTGTGTGCATGTGTGTGTGCGTGTGTGTGTCTCTGCCTCTCTGTGTGCAAAAAGTTGACTGCCAAAGAAAACAACAGACAACAGACAGCAGACAAAATACAGCGAACAACAGACAACGCGTCGTATGAGCAATGCCAATGCAATGGCGCCGTTTCATGTTTTAAGGGTTGAACTAATCACAGACAATGTACGCACACACATACGTGAGCATACATATATGTATATATATGTGTGTGTGTGTGCGTCTGTGTTTAAGTTTGTTATGTTTGTAGCTGCGCACACGGACAATGGCTTGGAACAGCTCTCCAGGGAGAGCGGCTGGGTTGCTTGATGTTGATTGTCGAGCCTCGCAATGAGTCCAATTGCCAATTGGCGAAATGCGTGAGAGTCGGCAACAAACTAATCCTCAGCAGAAAAGTATGCTATGCTAAATTGCGCCTCGGCTTAAAGTCGGGCGAATTAAAGCCTAGACGAATTCGGCTGTGCTGCAAAATTTATCAAAACAAAAAAAAAAAAAAAAAAAAACAAACGTAATAAAAATAGCTGAAAGCAAACGGAAACAACCCCCGTGAGCGCACTTAATGCCAAAATTAAAGCGACTCCAGAGCCGCCCACCAAAAGCGACACACAGCCGCACACAGACAGCACACACACACGCACACTTGGGCTATATATATATGTATATATATATAATATAAATGTGTGTGTGCATGTTTATATAAGGCATTATAGACGCGCATTTCGCATGCGGCAGTGTGAGCTGGCAATTGAAAAGCTTTTCTGCTGCCATCGTTGTCGACGTCGTCGCCGTCATCGCTTTTTCTTGCTTACTTTTTGTTCCAGCAACTCAACTAGGGCTGGGAAGTTTTGGAAGTATTGGTATTTCCCAGTCGATATGACAGTTATTCTTTACAAATATTGATTGAAAAGCTACAAATATTTCAACAATAATATTTTTATAAACTTTTGTTCATTTAAATATAGTTAAGGAAAAACCAGTTGTCATGAAATCAGGCATACGAGTCCTTAAAATTGCTTAAATTTAACATGCATATATAGAAAAGAAAATTGTACAAATATTTGAGCTAAAAGTTACGAACTTCAAACTGGAGTAAACCAATAATGTTGTGGGAATATTATAAATTTTAATTGGGAAATAATTTGATAATGAAATGCCTATTGTGCTTCTGTTAAAATTAAAAGCACTTAAAAAAAAGGAATAAAGCAGAAGGCGTTAAAGTAGGTGTAACCAGTTTAAGTTGTAAAGCGCTCCTAAAAAGGTAAAAATATTTCAACAAATCAGAACAGATCTATATATGGATATTCACTTTGAAATATCATTTAGTTACATACAAAATATTTATTATAAATATTGTATAGATATCCCACAGTTCTGAAGCGGCCCTCGTATGATGTGCCATACAGACAACAGGACACATACATACTTGCATGTATATGTGTGGGTGTGTGTGTGTGTGCCATGCACATTTATCAAGTGTGTGTGTGTGTACATATGTATGTATATAGTCAAAGCTGAAGTTGCTGCTATGAGCGAGCAACAACAACAGCTGAGTTATCAATGTGTATGTGTGTACGCGTTGGGTGGTGGGGGTTGTCATTGGGGGTTGATGATGCCACGAATGGGCCGTGTGGAGCTGGAACGCGTAAGACAAGCCAGATAGATAAATAAGGAGTGTGAGCAAGACAGAGAGATATAGTGTGTGAGAGAAAGAGCGAAAGAGAAAGAGAAAGAGAAAGAGAAGGAGAGAGAGAGAGACAGGGAGGGGGTGGAGAGTGAGTAGTAAATAAAAAAACAAGTACACAAGAAATTAACGAGCAAACGATTTTTATGGCAGCATTTTGTGCCTTAAAGCGCTTAATGCGCTTTATGGCTATGTGTGTACGTGTATATGTGCGTGTACGTGTGTGTGTGTGAATTTGTGTGAAGTGTTTTATCTGGCATAAGTGTGTGTGTGTGTATCTGTGTGTGTTAGTTGAAAAATGTTTTAAAAATGACATGCTTCGAAAGTTTAAGCAATTTATGTTCATTTTAAATTGAATTTCAAATTTATTGCTGCAATTTTGTCTGCCTTGCTGTGTGTGTGCAAAAGCTTGTATGTATGTTTGTGTATGTGTAAGACACAGGAAACGGAAGTGCTTGGCTTTTGTATAACGGTATGCTCCTGCTTGTGTGTGTGTGCGTGTGTTGTAAATTGTGAAACTCATTGTTTGCTCCTGCTGCAAGAAAATTAATTGTTCGAAAAAAGTAGCGAACGCAAATCTCTTGGCCTTAAATTAAATTTAAATGCCAAACGCAGGGAAATTGATTTAAATTCAGAGTAGCACAATTTAAAAAGAAAAAGGTAGCCGAACGCAACGTCAATAGCATGCTCAACTTTGCCTAACCTTTGGGCCAGGTCAATCAACTTTTGCCGAAGAGGCAGGGACTGTGGGCAAATGGAAAACCTTTCAGAGCTTTTCCACTTGAGCCGCAAAAGAAGACTTTGGGATTCCCTCAGACAATTGGCAGACTTGTCTGCCAGCTTCACAAAGCCGGCAAGCCAGCAAGCGGACAACAAGGACCAAAATACCAAAATACGAATAAAAAGGACATGCAAACAACGCTGCGGGCACAGGTCCTTGACTCAGCAGCAACAGTTGATAACGCAGCAGGCGAAAGTCGCAAAGGAAAAAATAACCAAAAAGGGACGCTGACTCTGACAAAAGGTTGACGACACTTGCCAGCCCAAAAAGGATAAAAAGCAACAACAAAATGTATATATATATATATATATATATATGTGGCAACAAATTTCGGGAAACGAAAGTCAAAAGCTGACACTAGGCACAGACTTTGCCTTGGCTTCTGCCTTTGCCAATAGCCCAAGGATGTTTGAGCGTCAGCAAATCGCTTGCCTTTTTATTATATATATCCTGTAGCCCATCTTCCTCCTCTCCTGCCTCCGTCTTTCTTTCCCTCCTTCTGACTGGCAAAAGGGTCAAGTGCGTGCGCGTGGCAGGCAAGGGTTAATGCCGTCCCGGACATAATGAAGCGCAATGACCTTTTTTCAGCTGCTACTCATTATTAGATGAGGCGCTCGGCTTTTTCCTCTTTTTCCTCTCTTTTTTTTTGTTTGTGTCTGACCTTGACCCACTGAGCCGCGGGCACAGACCTTGAACTTGACTTTTGTTCACGCAGAGCCTTGACATTGAAATGGATCCCGTGGCAAATTGTTTCGCTGCTGTTGCTGTTGCTGTTGTTGGCTGCCGCGCTTTTTGGCTTGGTCAGATTTCAATTGAATTGGCAGCAGGCAGCAGACAGCGCGGCCGCCTGAGGGCCGCTTTGACGTGGCCCAAACACACAGACAGACACACAGCGAACCAAAAGCCAGCCAGCCAAGAGTCGACAGCTGTTGCTGCCAGTTGCCGGTTGCCAGTTGCCAGTTGCCAGTTGGCAGTTGGCCGTTGCGTGGCCTTAGCAGCGCTTTCATTGTTCCGGCTTAAGTGCCATGGATCGCACGTACATACATATAGCCGCAGCTGTGCCCTGCGTCCCTCTTGGCCGTTCGCTCATAAAAATAAACCGCAACAAGCTGGCAACTGGCAACGGCAACGGGCAACTGGCAGTAGGGAACTCCTCACGTGCTGCGTGTGCCAAAAGTCTGCCTTCTGGCTGGCCCCTGGTCTCGTCTCGATTACGTTTCAGTTTGGGACATCACAAGTGGTGCCAAGTGCTGCTGGGGACGGACAAACAGTTGGACGACAAATTGTCTGCCTGTTGCCAGTGCCAGTTGGCCTGGCCGGGTCTGGTCTGGCCTGGTCTGGCCTGGCCTGGCCTGGTGTCTGTCGACTGGGTCTGCTGTTTTTTACGAGCCGCATGTAAGCTCTTTGGATATCATAGCCATGGCATCGCCGTCGCAGTTGCACGTAGGAGTCGGCTGTCGTCTGCTACAGCTGCTGCTGCTGCTGCTGCTGCTGCTGCTGCTGCCTCTGTTTGGTAGCCGCAATCACAGCCACAGTCCCTGTCACGGTTGGTGGTGCCTCGCGGTGGCTCGTAGCCGGCTACTGAGGTAGCCGCCATGGCGCCGACATGTTCAGCATGTTGCCCATTTATGTGCTGCTGCCGTTTTTCATTTCTTTTCGTTTTTTTTTCCTTTTTTACTTCTGCTTTGTGCGCTTTTTGTGTGTTTTGACTGATGGCCAAGGTGTGGCCAAGTCGCGGACATGGCTTGACATTGTGTGGCGGCAACCCGTTGAGTGGCTTTTGAGCGGCGCCTAATTAGACGTTAAGTGCAGCGTGCGGCTTACATTCAAGTGGAGCTTGCGACAGCCATGACCACCCTGGGGCCACTGCCACAGCTACGGCTCCCTGTCCAAACATTGTGACAGCTGATTGCATCGCCCAGCCACATGTGTGTGTGTGTGTGTGTGTGAGTTGACTAATTGCCGCCAACGACGCGTCGCAGCCAACGCTTCAAATGTGGCACGCTGCATTTTGCACTTTGCATTTTGCGTGTGTGAATACAAGGAAAAAAAATAAATACGAATTCTGTTATTTTCAATGGGCGCCAGCATTGGGAGCGTGGGTGTTGCCTTAAATGTTCAGCATGCCAGCGCAAAAATGCTGCAGCTTACACTGTGCAACAAAATGATGTAAGCAATTGCAATTTTAGTCTTCTTAAAAACAAGTTGCGGACGAAATATGTTAAACTTAAATGAATCTATAATATTTTAAAATATTTTATTGAACAGCAGAACTATTGTATTGTAGTCGCAAAAAATATATATATATGTACATAAAGTTAAGATTTATTTGTAAACTCAAAATTGAAAACTATGTTTATTTAGGCAGATGTTTGCTACTTGTGAGTTAGGGAAAGGCCTTAGCCAACGATAGAAAAAAGTTCAAATGAAGTTTTTCGAGTTCTAAAAATTACCAAATGCTAAAATCTATAAAACTTTGCCATACCCAAATAATATACTAATCTGAAATTTGTCCGATTTGACAGGAGCCATTACCGTAGCAGGCCAACAGGATTAAGAGGTGGACGATAGTTATTTAAGAACCATCGATAGCGACGATAGTTATTTATTTTATTTTATTATATGTATATGTATATATATTATGTATTAAAATAATGGAGAAAGAAGAAGAGACGTATTAAGAGATTTGAGTGAGACTTGGTAGACTTGATATACAAAAAGAATCAATGAATCAGAACACTTCTATTTAAATTTATTATACTAATAAATACTACTATACTACAAATTGTAAAATACATTAGTTTATCCATTATTGATAGAAAGCATTAAGATGAAATATGGAAAAGAGAGAAGCGATTTGATGTTTCAATTAATGCTCGACGAAGTTCTTGTCGGACAGTGTAGGTCAAAGATAGCTGCGGACTATGTCCATTAGGGACAGCCTACATACATATGCAGATTGCATGCCACGGCGGGCAACAAGTGGCCGACAGGCTGCCACAAGCGACATTGGCTGTGGCAGTGGCAGTAGCACTGGCAGTGGCCGTGGCCATGGACCGAGAACAGGATTGGAAACGGGATTGGGCCAACAAAGGCCGACACGGACATGAACAATGGCCGCAGCGCAGCGCTTGCCAAAAATGCTTGCAAACATGAATGCGCGTTGCTCGTTGCTCGATGCACGTTGCACGTTGTAGGTTGGATTTGGAGTTGGAGCCCAATGGAGAAGTGACGCTTTTGGCGTTGTCCTTGGTAAGTCCCGCATGGCCATTTCATGTTTTTTACTTTCCCAGTTGCTTTTTTGCAGGCGATAAAGGTCACGAGATGGCAATGTCAATGCAATGCGACCTGAATTTTCGGCGACGAGGTGGCAAGCAACATTGGCAGCTGTTGTTGGTCACTGGGACAGCCAGCGACAACGATACGAAACTTCACTTTCACCCAGTCAGCCAACGAGGCAGCCAGTGAGGCAGCCAGGCAACAAAAGGCGGCGGCAACAACAACGCCAACACGGACAAACTTTGCAACTGTTGCCGGAAGGACAGGAGCAACAGTTGCAGCAGCGGCACACAAAATGCCAACGGGCTGGCAACTGGAAATAGACTAGAACGAGAATGAGACCGAGAACGAGACCCAAGTGCGAAACTGAAGGAAAGACCAAGTGGAGGCAAGTCAAAGCCAAGTCGGGGACCAAGTGCTGGGGACTAATTCAAAGGCAAACCGCAGCCAAACTTAAAGAAGCTGCCGCCGCGCCAGTTGCCAGTTGCCAGTTTCAGTTGCCAGTTCAATGTCAAGCGGCGCAACGTTAGGAGGCACGCAGTCAGTCGAGGACAGAGTCAAGAAACAGTGAGACTTGTTGCTCACTTTTGCCATTTTATGGAGCAACGTGATTTGGCTACGACTAAGGATGTGGCATGCCGCATGCTGCCAGATGCCAGTTGCCAGTTGCCAGTTGCCATCGTTGGCTGTCTGCGTTTTTATGGGCTTGCCAAGGAATGTCAAGTTGTTGGCTGACTCTGTCTGTGCGCTCGCCGGGTAGTATAACTGTCTCTCTCTCTGTGTGTGTGTGTGTGTGTGTGTGTGTGTGTGTGTGTGGCCATGACGACATAATCAACGCTTCATTGACGGGGCACCCGGGATGCGAATGTGGACATAAAGACAGCTGTTGCCGCTGCCGTTTTACAAGACAAATCGCCAGATTAGAGCAGCACCGACAATGGGGTGTGGCATGCAACATGCCGCACAAGGACAACAGCTCAGGATGTGACGACGATTAAGTCTGCGAGTGACTCTCAAGTTTTGTTAACTTTTTACGACCACCATGTGGTGGCGGAGGCGGAGACGGAGGCGGAGCCCGATGAGAAGCTGTGTGGCAAAAAGGCTCGAGTTGCACACAAGGAGCATTAATCGCTGTAAAGGAAGTTGATTCAATTGAATCCTTGAGCTGAATGCTGATGTTCATGTATAAGCAACACTTCGCCCAGGAAGCTATTGCTTAGATAAATATATGTTATACGTAGATGATAGAGAGCGGTCTTGGACTACATCTTGAGTTGATTTGTTGCGAATAGAGGAAGATATCCTTGCTTTGTTTATTTATTGTATTTTACACGAGGGAGATGGAAAATGATACACAAAGATAGAAACGGAAACATATGAATCTATTTATCTCAGTTTTTTATATTTTTATATAATAAATTTTCATTATACATAAATGTTTTATGTATGCACTTATGTAATTGTTAGGGTTTATATTAAGTATACATTTTTTTTATTTATAGATATATATAGATATATATATATATATATATATATATATATATATATATATATATATATATATATATATATATATATATATATATATTAGATATTTTTTATATATTTAATACTTTTATATTTTTTCATATATTGTATATTTAGATTTTTTGTATGTGATTTAAATATTTATTATATAAATATGTTTTTTTTTTTTGTAGTTTTGTATTTTTTATTTAGTACATTATTTTTAATATTTTATTTTGTATACATACATGTATGACATGTATGACTTTTATATATTTCATATATTATATATTTTATATATTTTCCTGTATTAAAAGTATCTCAATAAATTATATTGTTGATAAATATAAATTTACAAGTCACTGTAATTTAATTGTAATGTTTAGTATTACTAGAAAAATAACCGTGGCGTAAAAGAGCAACTGAGAATCGCTGTGGGCTGTGCGCTGTGACGTTGTCAGGAAGTGTGTGAATGACTATTAAATTAGACAACTTTTTACGAGCCACGACCTTGAAAGAGAACAGGAACAGGCGAGCCGGCAGCTAGACAGCCCGGTAGTTGCGTGTCAAAGCCTTGGCTAAGGTCAAAGCCAAAGCCAAAGCCAGAGCCAAAGTCAAAACCAAAACCAATGTCAGCCTCTGACGCTGTTTAGCTGGAAGCGAGTGCCCAACGGTCCGCCGATTCCCCAGTCGCAGACAGACCCTCCTCTTCGACAAACAATGCTCGTAAGTAGCTAGACCGACCGGGTCTGGGTATGAGTCTGGGTCTGGGTCTGGGTCTGGGTCTGGGACTTTCTGACTGTGTCTGTTGCTGCCTGAGCTGCCGACTCTGTTTGGGTCTTGCTACGTGCGGCATGTTGCGACTTCAGCAGCGGCGTCGGCGGCAGCCTTTGGGAGCGTAACTTTGTCTGCCCTTTTGGGTTTTTATTATTTTTTTTTTTTGCGCCCTCAGTGTGCTTTGAGGCTGATGCCAAAGCGAACGGCACAAATGGTTGACCCCAACGCTTGCCACTGACTCTGCGAGTTTGCTACGTGCAACGCGTGGTGGATGGATTATGCTGCTGCTTAATGGAGGGGACCAACAGACCGAAAGCCTGTTGCCCATTTGCCTGCGCAAACAATGCGGATGCCCCGGCGTGATGACGTGGAAAATGTTGCCGCATGCCGCGACAGCCACTCAAAGTGGGTCTACAGACTGAGTCAGCGTTTGGGTCTGCGCCTGGGACTGGGACTGGGTCTGGGTCTGGGTCTGGTTGTGGGTCTGCGACAGGGACGTCGTCTGTTCAACCGCAGACAAACTGTCTACCGCGTGACTTAATTAGCTTGCCTGACTGTGTATTGTGTGATTGTGACGAAGGCTTGGCGCAATAAAAAGCCAAGCAGCCGAAGGCGTTTAGCGGCAGTGAAACAGATGGATGCACTTACCCCAGTTGTTGGTGTTCCATTGCCAGCGGCTACTGCGGTGGCATTGACGACGACGGCATTGGCGCCAGTCGCCTTGCCCTTGCCTCGTCCGCGCTTCGCATCGGCACGAACGGGTTGCCCGTCGGCACCGTAAACAATCTGAAAATTGAATAAATGAGAGCAAAAAGTTTTTGTCAGTTAATTGATAAACTGGAAGAAATAATGAGCAGTGTAAAAGGCCGAATAAAGTAAGTAAGCAGGTTCTCTTTAAATGAACGCTGTTAATTAATTAGTACTTATGTTTACCTACGTCTTTCCCTCAAATTATTTTATTTGCTTATAAAATACTTGCTTACATAATTCGGAAGTACATATTTATTACAGGCAGTTATTCAAAAAGCCGCTGTTTTTTAATTTTATTGAAATCTTTGTGAATATTCTTAATTTATGATATTTTTCTATTTTACTACACACTTTAAAAATCCGTCAAACTATCGAATTTATTTACTGTTTTGAAATTATTTACTGTTTTATATTCTGTTTTGAAATGTATTCAGTTTAATTTTACAAACTGAAATAGTCAAGACACAAACCAGTGCTGTCAACAGTAAAGTGAACCAATGAACTACTTAAATAGGACTGCTTGTATTCCACCTGGTTTTGTTATTTTATTAAAGCAGTGTATAAAACTTGTTTCTATCTATCTAAAGCAGCATCCACAGTGAGCACTCAGGGCTACGTGACAAGCAGTGAATTTTAAGCAGTACATTTACAGCAGTGCATGGCAAGCAGCCATTGTAAAGACATGCGCCATAGGAGTGTAAACGCACGCGTTTTGCGCGCGATTTTCTGAACTGCTTGCATGTTTGGCGCGATTTTATTTAGTATGAAAAGTGTATTTCGCAATAAAGTTGATTATAATCCGAAAAATCAACTACTTGAAAAGGTAAAATACCAAATGGTTTTAAAAAAGGTCATTGACCCACTATCTAAATAAAAGGCACCCTTAATTAAACCCTCTAGTCTCAAGTGGAAATTATCCTCACTGTAAGCTGAGCCTCTGATAATTCCAATAGACATGACAAATGCTGCACATATTTTATTCCGCGACTTATGGCAGTCACATACTTATAAAACCTCACTCGGCATCTATTTCCGGCGAAAAGTCATAAATATAATGCTTCGAGCCTCAGATGCGGCTGCGTCTTAAAGTGCTGCAACGCACAGGAACCATTAAGCAAAGTGCTGGGAACACACATAACTGTGAGCTGTAAGCGGAAAACTGAAAATTCAAATGGAAATCTAGTGCTCGTCTCCACACACACACACACACAAATACATGCACACGCGTGCGCATTCATCTTATGTGCGCAGGCGCGGCGCAGCATCCAAAAATAGACGCAGCAGACGGACGCGACATATGGACCCAGACGAGCGCCAACTGCTGGAGTGTCAGGCAGGGTGGAGGGGACAAGCAGATGGGGATGCGGCTGGTGATATGTATGGGTATGGGCATGGCTATAGGGTACTGCAGCAGGCAGCAGTCAGCAATGGCAGCACAGTGTTTTGTAGAAATGGAAATGGACGCGAATGCTTCGCAGGAGTGCTGCTGGAATGCCCTTGTCGCTGTGCCTGCTCTGAGTGACAGACGGCTGCGCCTTAACGGTAAATAAGCAACGCCTGGCAGATGCAGATGGGGCAAGCTGCCGTAAGATGCCGTAAGATGCCGTAAGATGCCGAAGACTTTGCTGTTGGCACGCGCAGGCGCGCACACATCGCAGCCCAGGCAGAGGGCGCACATGTTGCTGCCACATCAACATGAACAGCCTCGTCAGGGGCTGCGCATATCTTGGGCCGTCGCATCTACATCCACATCCACATCCACATCTACTTTTAGCAGCAGTTGTCATTTCGGAAGCAATTATTTTAATGCAAGCTGCAAGCGTGCCATGCTCCAAGTCTCAGTCTCATTCTCATTCTCAGTCCCTATCCCAGACGCAGACGCAGACGCAAACGTGAACGCAGACGCAGTTGCAGTTGCAGTTGCAGTTGCAGCCCCATGAAGTGACAGCAGCAATGACGACAAAGACGACATCTTGTCGATGTCACATAGGCTTGGATTTTGGTGAGTATTACGCACACACACACACACACACACACACACTCGCATGTAAATGGGGCTGAGGGGCTGTTGATCTAAATTTAGTTCGGCTAAGAGTTACTGAGGTGATTTGCTGACTTTTTCTGGAAATTGATATTGTGCTGCATTCACAGCGTACAGTTGGCACCAAAACATGCCAACTAAAATTGGAGCATGCAAGAGTGGAGAATCAGAGCTGCAGAGCTACATTTGTATTGATCCCTGGGACAGATAGACATTTAAAATGAAGTTTCTCTTACATTACATTTACTTGATAGATTTCTGGTGATTTTTTAAAATAAATTTAAGAAAGGAATGGGTATTTTATATTTTTTGTCCAGTAGTAGAATGTTTGGTAGTTCTGATTAACATGCATTATTGAGTTTCTAAATGAATCTATCAATATATTTGTTCATCTATTATTGAGTTTCTATATGATTCTATCAATAAATTTATATCCATATATATATATATATATATATATATATATATATATATATATATATATATATATATATGTAAATAAAATCAGAAAACATTTGTAATTTCAACAGAGATCTAACTGTGATTTTGTTTTTTTTTCTTCATTCAAAGCAATTGTGATAAAGATTACAAATTACAAATCAATTCTAATTTTGTGTCTAACTGAATGGGCTCCCTCGATAAAGGCGTTGTTAAAGGATTCTAATCAACCAAATGAGAATAATCCCGATTCATAGATAAAGCCTGTGCATGCTGAATTATTAATGTCTTTGTTTGGGAATTAACTGCCTATTCAATTTAAAAATGATTTAGCTCAAAGTTTCTACTTTTATAATCTTTACTTCATTGCTTTTTTTAATCTCTAATAGCGCTTAAGAAATAGTGATTTCATCTTTTAATAGTTATTCCAAATACATAATCCGAGCAGGCAATGGCAATAACAATGAGAAAATAGTAGTAATAATACACTAGTTTCCTTTTGATAATGACATTATCCATTCCATTGCATGTTACCTATAAATCTTTGTCATATATCCATCCTAGTAATCTTCCTCCGTCTATATTTATTTCATCAACTTTACCACTCTCAGATAAATTATAACAATATTAAGCTTTTTCCACCGACACGGTAATTACGCCAGTGTTTTAAGTTATTTACGAATGTAATACTATTTATATGAATAAAATCTTCCACATAAACTATTAAACTAATTTCTTGTTATAAGCTTATTATTCCATTTTCTATTCAAATATTTGCTTATGTGCTTTTAAAATATATCAAAATATATAAATAGCCAACAGAATCAATAAAAACTGCATATGCATACATATCGAATTGTCATCCTAGACATAATATTAACGCACACATACACATCCACTCATATACAATTCATACACACACACACTCACATACATACGTAATCAAGTTAGCCGAAGACGTTACTAAGCACCGACGACAAGCGAGGCCGACGACCTACAAAGGCTGCGTGAAATTGAGCCAAAAATAGGCAAACACACACAGACACACACACAACAGAATCTCTCTCTCACACACACACACACACACACACACACACACACACAATGGGCAATCAGCAGTCAGCAGCTGCTTCCTGCTCCTGTTCATTCAGCTTCTTTTTTGTTCGAGTTTACTCTCACATCCTGGGTCCTGAGTCTTGGGTCCAGGCGCTGACAGTTTATGAGCAGCGGACGAAACTGAATCAATTTTGAAATCCATTCTTTTTGTGTGCAGCTTTTTTACTTTTTGCCGACTTTATTAGCGCCAACAGATGAAAACGCATGTTGGCTTAATTGCTGTTATTATTATTTTTTCATATCCACACACACGCACGCACACACACACGTATAGTTCTTCTTATTTTTTATTGAGGCCAACAAAGAAGTCTCGACAGCAGCTGCGACACAATAATGAGACGCAATTTAGGCTCAAAAGCCCCGAGGGCGACAAAACTGTGCAACAGGTACCCAAGTTAAACCGCAAAGGCCACACGCACACAAGCACAAACAGTAGCACAAACACACACACACACATATACATAAACGCACACTCATACAGAAAAGCATTAAGGAACCTGACCTAGGCCAAGTGGATTTCGGGTAGGTGCCGTTGAAAGCGCGCGCAAAGCAAAAAAAAAAAAAAAAAAAGAAAAAAAAAAAATACTGGAGAAATAACAGAAATGCGCACAAAAAGTGGAGCTGAGTAGCCCTATCAAAGGCCCGCACATGCAGACTGTAGACTGTTGCGCCTTTTATGACACATTTGTCGCCCCCTGCTGCTCCCTCACCTCATGCTGGCAGCAGCAGCAGTTGACTTCGTCGTCATCATAATGAGCAAATGGGCGCCCCATAAAATGTTGCTTTTAGGCAGAGCCCAATGTGCGTGTCTGTCTCTGTCTGCCTCTGTCGGTCTGGTTGTGTTTGTGTGTGTGTGTGTGTGTGTGTGTGTGGCTTTTGGCAACCCTTCGCTTGATGTATTGCAAACCCAACTTCAGCTCCTCTTCTCACTGCTCATGGCTGCCCGCTTTAGGTGCTGCCGCTCATCGAACCCTTTGAGTCTGTCCGCCTCTTGACTCCTTGCCTTTAGCTTTGACTACCTTCAGGTCGTTCAACTGCCTAGGCAAACGTTTGAGGCTTTTAATTGATAACCTTGACCTGGTGCTGCCGCTGCTCGTGCTGCTGCTGCTGCAGTTGCCTGGTAAATGTGCCAAAATTATTAATTACTTCCAGGGAAATGCCTGCGCTTGAGCTGAGAGCAACAACCCCTTTTTGTTTTGGGGAGCCCTCAAGGCTAGGCCGTGCAAAGCGGCAACAGCAACAGCAACAGCAACAGCAGCCGGAGGTTTAGGACAACATCGATTTTCATAGCAACAACACTGTCCTGCCCCTCGCCAGCAACAACAGCCCCAATTCAAGGTTAAACGCACCTTCCGCACTGAGGCAGACCGAGCAAGAAAGGGCGAGCGAGTGACAGAGAGGGGGATTACAGCTGTAACAGGCACATGCAGCGTTAATCTTTGTTTATTTTGATTATCGCTTTCGTGGCGACACCGACACCCGCGCTCTCTGGATTAGCCAGCGCCATGTCCTTGAAGGTTATGACTGCGGCTTGCGTGACTGAGGAGCTCTAGAGCTGAGTGAGCTGAAGAGCTGGCTGACTGGCTAAATGACTAACTGCCTGCCGTCTGGCATTAGGTGTTGAATTATGCGGCACGGCTGGAGCGACCGGTGAATCACACGGATTCACGGAACTTGCCAGGATTTGCTTTCTGCTGGCTCATATATATATCTATATATGTATTTTATATATCTCTGTTTATGCGTGTGTATATAGTATATATTCCGTTCTGATTGTGGCTGTGCGTCTTTTATTTCGGGGGTTGACTTTTGTGCTATGGGGGTGGGTTTTTTCGTTTCATTTTGCAGTGTAATTGAAGCCAACCCTGCAGTCTTATATATATTTGTATATGTGTACATAAATAAGCGTATATATATGTGCACATATTTGTATAGCTGCAGATACATACACACAGCTTTTTTGAGGGAGTTGGCAAATGCGTCATCGTCAATTTGCTACACGCAATTTAGATGCGAAATTTTCAATGTCACTGCGAGGCGCATTTTGGGGCGCGAAGCTGGCGAGGTGACAACGCCGTCACTTGGCATAACTACCTTACTCAATCTGTCTCGCTTCCGCTCAATCACCCTCGCCCTCGCCCTCGCCCTCGCCGTCTCACTCTCTGGCTCTGTTGCTGCGAGCTTTGAGGGCCCCCTTGAGATGTAACCATTTTGATATGTGCTAAAAAGCTCACTTCAAAATTTGTATCAAGGTCAAGTTCAGACGGCAATGCGGGTGTGCACGGGAGGGGGAGGCAGGGCAGGGAAAACGGGCAATTTTATTGTTTTGTTGAGGTAGCAGCGGCCACAGCAGAGGCCAATGAAAATGTGTTGGCCAAATGAAAAGGGGTACAACAAAACATTTTACAGCTGCATTGTGACACAATTTGAAAGGCAGACCCAAAAAGGGGGAAATTGGAGAGGGAAGGAAGTGCGAGACAGCAGCAAAACAACTGGACTTGGCTAGTTTCTGTTAGAACAGAAAAGACAACAAGTTGAGCTTATTTAAAGTATAGAATATATTATACATTTTATTATATGAACTATAGGCAAACTGTAAGCCATGTTTAATCTGAAAAACAAAGCCGGCTCATTAAGCCTGCCAAAATAGTGGCAGATGTGCACTTTCTGTCTGCATATCTCTGAGGCTTCATCCATACTTTTTCACAAATTGGATTTCATTTCCGTCCCGCAGACTTACTAATTAGTTAGATTCATATAGATATATATATATATTTGTGCGGGCATTATGGTTAAAGTGCTGTTGGTTTCTATATAGAGCAAGCGATTGCTGTTAATCAAAGTGCATTAGCCGAGGGCCAGTTGTTGCAAAGGATGTGCGTCAAGGATGTGCCAAGTCGAGAAATGAATTAATTTCAAATTCCATTCCGTAGATTTAATTGAGTTGAAATCAAATTAAAAGCAATTTATTTTCAACCCTCATTGCGAATTTTTTCGCTTTCTTCTTTGCAGCCACAGCCCACACACACACACACACACGCACACACAGCTGCACATATATACACATAAACACTATCCTTCTATGCTGCGTGTTCTTCTTCGGTTTTCAGTTTTTCCACAGTTTTTCTAAAAGTGCGTGCCACGCAGCAGTCAAAGCAAAGCAAAAAATATATATATATACATTTATATATATATACATATATATGTATATATGTATATATAGAAAATAAAAATAAGGAAAGAAGTAAAGTAAAATAAAATAAAACTCAGTTTGGACGCGTTTTTGGGGTTGCAAATTATTTCAATGCCTGCATTTCGCTGTGAGCTGCGAGCTGTGAGCTGCTCACAGCGAGATGTGAGATGCGAGATGCGAGGAAAATCGATAAAAATGTACCGCATCGGAGATGAGACCCGCACTTTTTTTCTATACACACATATATGGTTAATCTGCAGCATTTGTTGCATTGGCAGCACAGCCATGTTGTGGGCGTGGCAGTGGAAGGGGGCGTGCGAGTTGGCCGCTGTGACGTTGCATTAATTTTTAATTTGTCGCGTGATATCCAAAAATGATTTATGCATTTGGCATTCGCCGAGCTTGTGCACAAATTAAAAAGTCATTGCAATTGCATATTAAATAACAACACCAACACCAACACCAACACCAACACCAACACCAACAGCAACAACACGAACAACCCGTTAAACAATTCAAATTATGCATCTGAATGCCAAACTTTTCGCATTCGGGCAAAATAAGAAATGCAAATAATATTGCTCGAGTTGACACAACCAGCTACAAATTGCATTTGATAGAGCGAAACGGTGCCACGCCCAACCACCACAACGCCCAATCGCATGTATTAAAAATGCGCCAAAAGCTGACCAAAAAAAAAAAAAATAAAATAAAAGTAGAAGGAAAATGAGAAAAATAGGAAAAGCCCAGCAGCAGTGGCAGCAGCAGCAGCAGCAGCAGCAATCGGAGAGCTGAAAACTCTAGCTTTGAAGCAACGAAATTTTTGTTTAATTTGGCAGCAGCTCGAAAAGTTACTGCGCAGCTCAACTGCAGTCGCAGCAGCAATCGCATTTGCAATTGCAGATGCTGCTGAATATACTCATTTAAAAGAGTTGAATCCTCTAAGCAGCAGCTGCGCACTTTCATTGGGCATATGCAATAGCCTGATATGCAGTAGAGTCAATACAAAAATATCAATTCAGAATGAGAACTTGAATTTGTGCATACGATCTGTTTTATCAATATGAAGAGAATGGAATAATGATAAATGGAATGGAAATAATGATAAACTTTTAATGTAATTATCAGTAAGAGCTAATAATGGTATTGAACATCAAGAATCTATAGACTATTTAGATGATTGAGAGTCCACATTCCATTTATCCAAAGAGAAAATTAAATCGAAAAGTATTCCAAATTCGAGTTATAAACAAATTCCTCCTTCTTCCTGGCTTAATTTCACTTTTTTCGTTAGTCAAACAATTTTTTATAGTTTGACTTTGACTAGAGCTTTGAATTTTGATATGTAGTCAAATAGGTTATATCATAACTGACATCTTTCCCATAAAATTGTGGTTTATAAAGCATGGCTGTCATTTTACAAACTAAATTGTATTTTTCTGCCCGTTGTCCAATGGAGTCTCAGTCGGCAGCAGGGTATCTGATAGTCGTAGCTTGACTTGAAGTTCCATTTACTTCTATTATTGTTGTTGCTCTAGCTGCTGCAGTTGCTGCAGCAATTGCTGCTGGCTCAGTAAAAGTGGCTTTTGTACGTACAATGACCTACCAACACATAAAAAATGCAAAAAGTGGCAACAGCGGCGACTGAGGTGGAGTAGAAGCTAACGCAGTGGCAGCAACTGTGCGAGTCGCGCGCTTAAATATGCAAAGGACGCTCACAGTGGGGAGGATGCGACGGTGCCACGCTGCCACGCTGCCACTGTGGCAAAGGATGCCAGCATGCTAAAGATGTTTCTCCCATTGCCAGCCCCAAAGGCGAAAGTTTCTCAACAGTACAGCAGCAGAACGGCAACGGCAACGGCAACGGCAACGGCAACAACTCAATCGAGAGCAACAGGGATGGGATGCTGTGTGCAAGGATTCTGGCGTAACTTCAATAATAGTCAAGTGCAGTGAAGCGTTCTCTCAGCTGCAAGCTGCACTACTCCTTGCCAACTTCTGCCGCTGCTGCTGCTGCCGCTGCCGCTGCCGCTGCTGCTGCTGCTGCTGCTGCTGCTGCTGCTGCTGCTGCTGCCCTCGATGCTTTACCAAAAATCAAAGCTGTGCTCCCCTTGGCAGCAGTTCTCCATTTTATTTGCACTCGTTGCTTTGGCATTTTTATTTTTTTGACGCGGCGCTGGCAACATCTTTTGGCCAGCAAAACTCTCGCAGCAGCGTGTGTGTTTGTGTAAATTTTGCATTTACCCTTGGCAAGGACTTTTGCCAAAGTGCGGAAAGCCAAAGCCAACGCAGCAGCAACAGCAGCAACAACAGCATCATCAGCAACAACAGCAACAGCAACAGCAGCAGCAACAGCGAAAGCAAAAAGTTTTATTTGCACAGTTTTCTTTTTCTTAAACTTTTGTTGTTCGCCTTAGCACGCCCCTTACCATGCCCCTCGCAGCATAAAATGCTTGCTTGCAATTTGTACAAGCAAGTTTACATACAATATATATATGTATATGTATATATATACTTGAAAATGTTATATATACTGGGGCTATGTGTGTGTAATGTACTGATACATAAGCAAGTGGCAAAGGCGTCAGCTAAAAAGTGTAGCATACTTTTGAGCGCTGCGCAGAATATCTCCCCACGTCAAACACAAAATGGAAAATTTTTATAATTAACAACGACAAAGTGGCTCTACAACGGGCAACGGGCAGCGGGCAACGGGCAACAACATGAAAGTCAGCATCAGTTTATCAAAAGCGACAATCGCCCAAGCAGCTGCCAAGTTGTTTAAGGGGGCCTCGCAAGAAATAGAAATGCAGCTTGAGAATGCGACCAAGTGTGTGCGTGTGTGTGTGCGTATGTGTGTATTGGACAAGTGCATTGAGGAGGGAACTGACAAGTATGTATATATATATATAACATATATGTGCACATAGGGACAATTTAGGGTGCCGATGTCACTAGCATTCGAAAGGTCGGCGGCCTGCAATGCAAATATTTGCGTCAACTACTAGCAGGCAGCTACAATAAGACGCAGAAAAAGAAGAAGACGAAGAAGAAGGGCAATGCAATGCAATGCAGCGAGTGCGTCATGCCGCTGCTGCTCGAGTGGCCAAAGGCAAATGCAGCTGAAAAAGTAGCCAACTGAGAGAAGCCATTGCAGTGGCCCCGCTGGGCGCTCGCTGGCGTATACGCAATGTGCGTAAGCTGCGGCTTCAAAGGATGGCGGCAGGTGGCATGGCTGTGTGAGTGTGGGTGCGGCTGTTGGGAGTGGGGTGCTGGGAGTTGGGTGTTGGGTGTGTGGTATGCGTGTGTGTGTGTTGAAGTGTGCTGCCTTATTTGCACATGTTTCCGTTCGAGCTAACAGCCTTTTCTCCTGCTCCTGCTCCTGCTCCTGCTCCTGCTCCTGCTGCTGGTGTTGCTGTTGTGCGTGCCGAGCTTTGCATCATTTTGTTTTCTGCATTTTAAGAGTGCGTGAGCGAATTTCCGAGTGTGCGTGTGTGTGCGTATGCGTGTGTGCGTGCGTGTGTGCGTGCATATTTATGCGTATTTGTTTGCATAGCTGATGATGGTGCCAGCAGCAACAACAACATCAGCTATACCTTGTGCGTGCGTGTGAGTTTCCCCTTCACAAGTTGTTGTTGTTGCTGTTGTTGATGCCTCCCTGGATTCATAGCTCGCTGTATTCTTGCGCGTGCAATTAGAGAACTTGCAGCAGCGCCAAAGCTGCAACTTTGGGCTTGTAAATGCAGCAAGCGCTAAATTGTTTGCTGGCACGTGTGTGCAGCAGCATGTGTGTGTGTGTGTGTGTGTGTGTGTCTGAATGAGTGTGTGGGCGTTTGTGAATGCGTGCTAAGTGCAAAGTTCTGCTGCAGCGTTTTTATGTAACACAACAACAACAGCAACTAGCGCCAGCTACGTGACGTGAAATTTTTTAGCGCATTTTATGTGCAGGTTGCTGTTGTTGTTGGTTTCCAGCTGCCTTTTTGAAAACATTTCTTTATAATTTGTTTTTTTTTTTTTTTGTTTTTTTTTTGCTTTCTTTGGTTTTTGTGCCCGTGCTCTTTACTCTAAACCACCCCCATGCAGCAGCAGCCGCGACCGTTAAGGGATGTTTATGCACGCCAGGACTTTCGTACTTTAGTAAATGACTTGACTTGTTTGACTGTGTTGCCCGGCACCCAAGCCCAAGCCCAAGCCCAAGCCCGCATCAGGCCAAGGAATGAAGCAGGAAACAACTTTTAGTTGGACTCAAGTCAAAATGAAAATGTGAAGAAAAAAAAAATACAAATACAAATACAAGAAGAAAATCAACAAAATGAAATTGATTTTTCTCTCGTTCGGCAAGCGCGTGAAATGTATTGGAAGAGAACTGCAAGCTAATTCCCAACTTTTGCTCCAATTGAATTTCTGAGAAATGCCCCGCAACTCTTTCGCTGGCAGAGATATGCGCGCATCGAATTTATTGTTTCAATTATGTTTTCAATTTGCGCCGACAAACAAAAGCCGCGATATGCAAAAAATACAAACAAAAAAATAAAAAAAATAATAATAACAACAGCAACAGTAAAAGCAACAACAACGAAAAAGGCTCTCAGCTATAAATAAAAGTAAAATAGGGAAACAACACGAAATTTTGTATTTCTGTTTGTTTGTTGTCAGGTTCATGCGCAGCATTCAATATAGCGGGACTCGTTCTGTACGCCATATCCTTGCAGCACACCCCTGACCCCGACTCCGACTACGACCTCGACTCAGACCCAGATCCTATCCTCACGCAAGTTATTGAAAGTAAACATGAGAAAATATATGTACTGGCAGGAAATACAAAAAATTGTATTCCAAACTCAACGCGTAATGCATGCGAAATTGTCTCAAATAATATTTAAAGAAAATTAAATTGAATTTGCGGCAGTGCGAGGGCTGACAGCAGCAAGAATTCACAGTCAATTGAGCTTATAAATACCCTACAGAATCGAGATTCAATACATTGGCATAAGCCAGCCCCTTGCTTGAGACTGTAAGTGGGAGCATTTTAAAATAATAATTTATACAGCTTAAGCTTCTGTGAATATCTGTGGTGGGTGGCTACATTAGAACTATTGAAGGATCCCAATACTGAGACTCTATTTAGTCCATAAGGAAGCCAAGAACGAGGATCAACTAAGATGGGGAATGGGCTATATAAAAGGGCTGATGATAACAGGCGAATGTCTGAGGCGAATACTTGCGTCAAAGCTCACTAAATATCAGCTACATAGACGAAATTGCCTCGGCAGGTAGACGACTTCCGAATATGAAGAAGACAGCTTAATTCTAGAAAAGTTAGAGGATGCGAGAGTCGTAGGCTTAAAAGACGAGAGGAAATGAAGAGAAATGCTAATTACTCAAGAGATCTCACTTTCCCAATAACATAAATACTACGTGAAGATTACTGGATTTATATGTATTAATATACCCCATAAACCTATATGTATATATGATACAGGGTATGATAACAACAGTGTAACAACATCGCAAACGCAATGATAACATAAAAATAATCAAAAATCGATTCAAAGTGCGGCTTTTGTTTTTGTACAATATGCCAAAAAAGAACGAATCTTCCTGTTGCTGTTGTTATTGTTGTTACTGTTGTTGTTGCTGTTGTTGTTGTTGTCAAAATGCAATCAAAAGATATGGCAAATTGTTGCTGTTGTTGTTGTCGTTGCTGCTTGATAGGCACTTTGTGAGCAAACTTTTACTTCATCTTCATCTTCATCTTCCGTTTCCATCTTTTTTTTATATTTTTATTTTATTTTTGGGGGCTCTAACAATTTTGGAAATTGAAATTTCCATTCTGATTTGACTGACTGGGCGCTTAAACGGATTTACAACAGTGTGTGTGGGTGTGTGTGTGTGTGTCTGTTTGTATGTGCGTGTGTGTGTGTGTGTGTGTGTGTCCGCTTGTGTATGTGGAGTTAAGCTGGGTATTTAGTTTTGGTTGCAATTAGGAGCCCGCAATGTAACCTGTAACCTTCTGACCCTCTAAGCTAACAGCTAGAACACCCATCATTTATGTCTACATATGTTTATGTCTGTGTGTGTGTGTGTGTGTATGTGTGTATATATTAAGCTATGTGCAACCCCTTTACTGTTTAGCTGACAAACGCTTCGTTTCGTTTCTGGTGCTGGGGTGCGAGTTTTGTTGCCGCATTGCTAGAGAGCGAAGGGTCGCACTCTCTACGAATCGGTCAAGCTGAAAAATACGCTGCAATTGCACCTTGCAAGCACACACACAAACACACAAACACACAAACACACACACATACAACACATTTTCTCATACAAGGAGAAAACCCAACAAGTACAAATGATGTGATTAAGCATGTTCGACCTGAAAGATGCTCAGCAATGTTTTCCAAAACTAAATTCATTGCCAATGTTGAGATAAGAAACTAGTGAAAGTCAAAGTGAAGACAATGGATATCTTTCGAAGCCCGATAATATATATATATACCTCATGAAGATAAATGTATATAAACTTTATAATGGACGTGTTATATATACATATATTGAAAAAAAAGCTAAGAAAAATAGATTTATTAAAAGCTTGGGTAGGATATATAAAGATGAATTGGAAGCAAAGGATAATAATTTTAAAAAGCTAACCAAATCCATTTTGTTATAATAATAATATATAATATATCCAGTTTTAGCATAAGTATCATAGTTCAATTAAACATGCCTTTTATATTCAGAATAGTTAATTTTAGAGCTTTTATATAAATTTTAAAATTTAAAAAAAAAAAAGTTTTCTCTTGAGTAAACATAAAACTTTAGTTTAAAGTAATTTATTTGCTTAGTGAATTGAATCTATCAATTGTCTTTACTTAAAAGTCGAATCTAGGCAACCTAAGAACTTTCAAGCAAACAAACCAAATGAAATCTGTAGTTAGTAGAAGAACAAGAATAAATAATCTCATTGGTGCATATGATATCTGCTAGAGTCCCCTATTTATGCAAAAAAAATTCATTTAGTGCATCTTCGAGCTCTTTCTAGATATATCTCCCCCCTCTGACAGCATAGAGCACAGCTATAGATAGACGTTTTACAGGGTATTTAAGCCAGTTCCCCTGACCATTTCGGCTATGCATCGTTGATATTTAAATTGAGCCAACGGGCAGTAAAATGCGCCGCTTGCAGGGCGAAATGCACTTCAAAAATAGAAGTGCAAAAAAAAAGGGGTTAAAACTGCCAATGTTTGTGTGTGTGTGTGTGTGTGTGTGTGTGTGTGTGTGTGTGTGTGTGTGTGTGTGTGTGTGTGTGTGTGTGTATCCTGTATCCTTGAAATGCAACGCATGGTCGCAAGCGTAAAAATATTTTCGCTCTTTTTTTGTGCTAGTCGTTGCGTCCCTTTCTAGTGCTGTCTCTTTCCCATCCTCTATTGCTAGTTGCCTTGGCAACTTTGTTTTTTTTTTTTTTTTTTGTATATACATATATATATCTAGCTTTCAGTTGTTTACTTTTGTTGTTGTTTATTAATAAACAATAACAAGAATGCTTAATTGCATATCTATTTACTGCCAGCTGCTCTCGCTGCTTGTTAACCTCATTTGCAGTCACCTTACCCCTGGGCTTCGTAACCGCAATTCGTGTCGGAAACTCCTTCCCCTTCGCTGTCGCTCACACCCGAAGCGTCTCCTCTAATTTTTTGTCTCTGGCTGTTTCCTTGCAGTTTGTCTCATTAAAATGAGCAAATGCGAAAATCATTTGCGCTGCAATTTTTTACAGCAAGTGCAAATGCAGTGGCGCATTTTCAGCTCGTTAGTGTGCATGAGTGTGCGTCTGTGTGTGTGTGTTTGTGTGTGTCTGTGATCAGACAATGCGGCACTTTTGTCCTTTAACTAGTTGTAAGGATATGGCGCAGCGTCTTGGCCATTGGGCTTAGCCTTGTCGTTTGCAGTTTGTCGTTTGCCATGCAAATGCCATATTAAGTATACGCAGCTTTGTAGCTGTCGCAAATTATGTAACATTCATTTGCATTTAGGGCTTTTTTATTTTTTAAACTTTTAATCAATGCTGATGTTGTTGTTGCTGTTGCTGTTTTTGTCGCTGTTGCTGCTGAATTGTGTGTTGTGGCTGCTGTTGTCGCATTCAATGTGCGCTTAACAAGGATGTGAAAATTTATTTATTAAAATTTAACAACGCATTATAATCAGCGCAGATTTATATATATGCATGTGACTGTGTGTGCTTGCAGACACAACAACTACTTATATACACAGTTTCGACTAGTGGCATGAATGCCTCTCATCAACAACCACCAGCAGCAGTAGCAGCAGCAACCCATCAACAACCATCGTCCACACATGCAGCCGTCGAGGCAGCAAATCATTTTCATGAATACAACAACAACTACAACTGCTACCCAAAAGCATTCAATTGCACAGACAGACAACACACACTCAGACACACACACACACACTCAGACAACTTACACACACACACACGCATACACAACATAGAATTGCACCAACACAAATAAAAACGTTTTATTATTTAATTTATGCGCCTGATAAAAAAAAACTGCTGGTAAAAAATGAAAAAAGAACATTGAGCGAGACCGTCACATAGACAGACGAAAGATCCATCAGATGCATAGATACATTCGCTACTAACAGCTACATAGATACATTCGCTGCCAACAGCTACATAGATACATTCGCTGCCAACAGCTACATAGATACATTCGCTGCAGAACAATGAAGAACTCAAAAGAGTTGTTTGCATAATACTGCCTATAGGGGCATATTTTGAGCAAGCCTCAGGTATTATGCTCAAGGTCAAATAGTTATAGAAAAAATCGGCAGGGCGTGATCGCCTTATAATACTCGTTCACGGGTAAAAAGCAAGAAAACAGTTAGACAAATTCGATATTTTCGGATGGCCTCGGAATTATG
This sequence comes from Drosophila hamatofila, assembly GCA_035045345.1. Taxonomy (NCBI): domain Eukaryota; kingdom Metazoa; phylum Arthropoda; class Insecta; order Diptera; family Drosophilidae; genus Drosophila; species Drosophila hamatofila. The sequence continues at coordinate 2,588,197 of JAWNPA010000001.1, forward strand.
AATATACATATATAACTAATGTCTACTTGATATATTTTCTAATGTAGTACACCCCGAAAGTTATTTATGTTTGAAAATAAACATTCAGTCTGAATTTGCCCAAAGGTGATAACTTATAAAATCCTTATCAGATAAGACTATCCGTATATGAAACAAATTTGAGAGTTCCAGCTTCGATGGGGCCGAAATGATTTGCTTATCGTATTCAAGTTCAAATTGGTGTATAAATTATACAACTTTACAGATGATATATAAATAGATAAACTGCATGTCTAGCCGAAACCCAGGAAAGATAACTAAAATAAACGGGATTTTCTATAAGACCAAAAAATAGATGATAGTTCAGATTTCCTTTTTCATGACAATCTATAAATCGTTGATCTTATCATATCAGCTTATTGACAATTTTCATTTATGTATTACATATCTATAAAGCGTAATACGAAATTCTTGGAATTTTACTGGACTTTCTTATCTAAAAGATAAAAATTTGTTCATAGTATGTTTTTGAAAATCAAATGCAAATGTGTTTTTTGTGCGTGTTCATAAATAGAATTAAATGGAATTTGTTAAATAAATAAATTGTGTATACGTACGGGCTTAGCTTTGGGTTCCTGCAATAAAATAGAAGAACGTATTTAAATTAAAATTATTTTGGATAAAAAAGCGAGTTGGCAATTAAAATCAAATGAAACGGAAAAAGGAAATAATATACCAGATTAAATATGTGTTTTATAAAATAAACGTTTATATATAATATTACAGCAAAGCGGATTTAGATTTAAAAAAACCTCTAATGGCCTGTAGGCTTATGGCCAACACACATACATACATGGCATACTCGACAAGGGAGCTGATGTGCTTCTTCTCTCTACAACTCTTCATTCTGGGATTTTGATTATTAAGAAACTTAGGTTCTCGGTATATTATCTAATTAACGTGATATCGAAATAAGTTTTAATATGAAATAGCCCCTATTATTTTAAATAACTTTTGTAATTTGTGAATTCACTATGAAAACCTACTTATTTCTTAATTCCTCTATCATACACTCGCATTAACACATTATACCCCGAATTCGCAAGTTCAGTGTATAATATCGTCAATACCATTAACTGCGAATTTATGATGTAGAATTAAAGTATTTTATTTGAAGCCCAACAGAAAGAGATATATGTAAATGTACAAAATGAGAGAGAATTATAGAGAGAGCAGACTATGGATATATAGAAAACTATGTAGTTGAGCATAAGCCGCTTAAAAGTCGTCCGCCCCCACAGCTCATAGCAAAGCAAAATGTTTTTGTCTATCATAAATTTATATATTTGTATATATGTATGAAGAGTATTTACTCATATGCGTGCGTGGATCAAATGTGAATATATCAACGGTGGGTGAGAGAGGGAGAGAGGGAGAGAGGGCGAGAGGGAGGTAGAGAGGAAGAGAGAGTGAAGTAAGTGCAGCAGAAATGCGGCACGTCTGTTTTAAATCCTAGAGCAGGACGAAGGCTCAGGCTGAGGCTCAGGCAAAGAAAAACAGGAAAAAATAAAAACGAACAATGCGAGCAGATGTGCAGGGAGGCGAGAAACAAATGCAGATGTTTGTCTCTATGCGTACGAATGAGTGTGTGCTAGTGTGTGTGTGTGTGAGTGTATTCGACAGATGAATATGCATTTGGAGCAGCGCAAAGGAAATAAAACAAAAATTCAATCGGATTTGTGGCAGAGCCTGCAACTGGACACAGTTTGTCTTCCCATTTAGTGCAATGAACTCTCTATCCGTGCCTCGAGCATTAGTTCTTCTCACTCTCTCTTTTCCTCTCTCTCTCTCTCTCTCTCTCTCTCTCTCTCTCTCTCCCTTTCTCTCTGCCTCTTTCTCTGTGTGTATTGCATTGTATTGCAGCAGCAAATTGACTGATTGAAGCACTATTGTATTGTACCGAAGACAAGCATAGCACCTGGCCATAAGCGTCAATTATAGCTGCAAAAACTGCTAAAAAAATTTAAAAAAAAATCTAAGAAACAAAAAGGTAAAGCTCTGCTGAAAACTTTTGCATAGCAAGAGAAATGTATGAAAAAAGGGAGAGAGAGAGAGAGAGAGAGAGAGAGAGAGGGGGAGGGAGAGGGAGAGAATGTGTGTGCTGGTGCAACTGGATATGCCAGACCACGACATTATATCAGATTGCACAATACAAAATGCAAATACACACAGATACTATATACATATACACACAGACAGGCACATGCTTGACAGCGACGATAATTAAGTTCACAAGCTCATTATCAACATCGTTTTGTTCGTATATGCTATCCTGCTTTACAGGACCTGGCGAAGCCAACGAGCCAAAATGTGAGCCGTGCCTGCGAGTGAATGTGGATGTGTGCCACAGGCCTGAGGCGACAATAAGGAGGAGGGCGAGGACGAGGACGAGGACGAAGATGAGGACGAGTGCTGGGAGTATGTCACAAACGATGTGTGCTCAAGTAGGAGCATTGCACTCCCCATTCTAAGTGCGAGCTACTTGCTGCTTGCAGCTCAAATTTAGTATGCATGAAGTGAAACCTTTAAGTTGTCATGGGTGGCTTAGAGAGCTAGGGTTAGTTCGCTCAGTGGAGTGCATTTAGCTTGATGAAGTTGCCACTGCCAGTTGGCAGTGGACGATGCCGTTGCCCGTTGCCGTTGCCGTTGCCGTTGCCGTTGCCGTTGCCGTTGTCCGTTATAGCCAGTAGCTAGTTGCCAGTGTGGCAGGCGGCCACAAAAGTGAAATTGAAAAAGTCTTGGCAAGGACAATACAAGGAATAGGTATGGCGGGACACTGCCAAGTCAATCACTCATACCCGGCCGAACGCAAAGGTTGCCTTTGGTCGCCATTTTGGGAGAGCGGCGAGTTTCGTTAGACCAGACGCCTTTTAATATTTGCTCTTCTTCTTGTCGTTGATTTGCCTTATTTGCCAGTCGTTTGACGAAAGAGACGATGGAAATAAAATGCGAAATGAAAAAAAGCATTTTAATGAGAAAATTCCTAAGAAAAACTGCATATTTAAGGCAAGCAGAGGGACTCTGAAGCGAAGTGCGACAGGAAGCAGCCTCAGCTTTCAGAATGGTGTATTTCAGAGAGGAGTGTGGAGTGTGCGGGCGGGCCCAATTCAAATAGCCAAGTTAATGACTTGTGCTGGGGGCATTTTATATTTTTATTTTTATTTTCAGACCTGATTTGTGAAAGTAAAAGCAGATGAGGACGCGGCTCCGTGCAGAGTGTGACCAGCTGCCCAGTCGGGCAGAAACCAAACCCCGAAAACCTGAAAACCTGAAAAACTCGCAGAAACTGGCAGCAGCAAAAGGAGCATATTGAATTACAAGAGCTGCACAAATACCACAGAAATAAATACGAAGTGCATTGATCCGCATTCGATTCGTGGCAGCAGCCGACAACAACAACTACAACGCAACAATAACAACACGGCAAGAAAAAGCGATAAGTAATCAGAACAGTATGCCGAAATATTGGCCACCAGCTGTACTCGCTGAAGAGAACAGAACTTCCGTGAAAAAGAACAAAGAAAACGACATTATTGTTATTAATTTTACGTATGCATGTATGCGTGCTCACACTAACACTGTGAAACAATAAATTGAAGACCAAGCGAAAAACATTATACAACATAAACAGCTATTAAGTAGCTATTGAAACTTAAAGTTTAAATCACATAAGAGGTAAAATATATGGTAAAGCTCTTTATAGAACTGGTGTAGTTTCCCATACATGGAAGTGCGAAACTGCGAATTAAAGTTTTTGTAGTCCAGTGTCTTGGGCATTGCTTTTCCAGTGGCTGCCCAAACGACGAGCACATGGGATTCGTAAGTATGTATATGTATATTTGTATAGCGGGATGCATGTGTCGAACGGCAACAACAATAATGATGATGATAAAGCAGAGGAAGATATAAAATAAAGCGCCAATTGTGTGCCAAGCGCGGAAGGAAGAACTGCCAACAACCGTGGCTGGCCGTCGACAATTTATGTATGTGTGTGTGTATGTGTGTGCTGGGTATATTGACATGTCACAGCGACTGCAAAATTTACAACTTTATCTATGTGTGTCGTTATTGGAAGCAGTGGCAGTGGCAGAGACAACGACTGAGACAGCGAAAGCAGTAAGGGCAGGGGCAGAGCCGGCAAGAGATAGTGGACAGCTTCGATCGGCTGCGTCTCTTTGCGTGCCATTTTCTTGTTTGACAACCTTTTGTGACGCTTGGCGCTGACGTTGACGTTGATGCTGACGTTGACGCAGGCGCAGCGCTGTCCGCGTTCTCCTGTCAACCTCCTTCTTAATTGTGTGACCAGTCGCGCGCTGTCTCCGCTCTCCTAACTATCTTGTTTGCTATCTCTTTCGCACTGATGCCGGCTGGAACTACGTGCTCGTTTCTTTTTCGGTTTCCTGTTTGCTGCTTCTGCAAGCAGCGCTACGCGCGTTGCTGCCGCTGTTGCTGTTGCTTTTGCTGCCGGCGTTGATCGTAGCAGCGAGACAAAACGTTGCGCTCAGCCGCTTATTTATTTATGTCTGTCGCTCTGTCTGACTTTCTGTATGTGTGTGTGTGTGTGTTTGTGCATGTGTGTGAGTAACGTTTGAATGTGTAGGTTGTGAACATCTGCTCCTGCAGGCGGCAGCGGCAGCGGCTGCGAACAACGTTTGCTTTTCTTTTGTTGTAGCTGTTATTGCTGTTGTTGCTGCTGTTGTTGTTGTTTCTGTTGCCTCGTTTCGTTATTATCGTTTTATTGTTGTTTTATTCCATACGGCATATTCGCATTGCAGTTGTTGTTGCTTTTCTTACTTATCTTTCTTGTTGTTGTTACTTCCACTTCTACTCTTAAATTTGAAGCGTACGAGGCGCGTCCAAATGGAAGCGATTCGCATCCGTGGACATGACCTTAATTTATACCTCAATGCTTATACTTTTCGGAAAGAGTGCGAAAGAGACGAGAGTCTACGAGAGATAGAGGGCAATATCAATTCCAATTTCGATGGAACAGCTGACTTCTATTTGAAATGCTAACTTGGTATATGTTGAATATTCGAAATGATAAAGCCTTGAGTACCTTTGAAGTCCTCTTAAGATATCCTTTGCTATGCTCGGCCAATGAACTTGTCACGCAACCAGCAAAGAAGACATCACATAACCACAGCCACTTGAGATCCCAAAATGGACCCGTCTGGCCGCAGTTTCAGCTGCAGATTCATTAACGTGTGAGTGTGCGTGTGCGTGTGTGTGCTTGTGTAACCTGATTTTATTTAAGGATATGTGCAGCCTGAGGCTAGGCTCTTAAGTGATTTCGAAACGCAATGTAAACTGAATGGAAAACGAATGAAACTCCTCCTCTCAGCTGCTCGGGTAGCTGTAAGGCTGTGAGCTTAAGGATACGCGAATGCTCCAAATGCACTCAAGTGCACGTACGCAAGTACTTAAGCAGAGGCACACACAAATGCATACACACGCACACGCAAACACACACACTTGCTTGTAGGTTACTAGTTGATTATGTGTCCATGCACAGGGCGAAGGCGAGTTCGTTGGCGAATTCGCAGACGAAGGCGAAGGCGAAGGAGAAGGCAGTTGCATGCATTTGTGTGCTAAAGCAAAGGCGAATTCGGCGGCGAAGGCGAAGGCAGCTGCATTGAAAGAGGAGAGAGTAAGGCGAGAATGGGCGCATTAATTTGCACTGGCTCCAGCTGGAACATCTGTTCCATCTGCGCTGACATAAATCTCGAGTGACTGACCGCTGGAGCGCAAGACCGCGCGAACTCTCGTGGCCGCGAGCGGCGAAAAGGAAACCAGTTTGCACTGGCAACGATTTAGCTGTGCTACAGTGGAGTCTCCTGTCAAACGAGCATATTCAATATAAATGTAAATAAACAAATAAACTAATTACGTTAGTGTAAATAATTATGGATGCTATTGGCATACATCTACGATCTCAATGCAAGCCTAATCAAATATTCCTCAAGTATATGCAAAACTGTTAGTAAGACCAGTATGAAACCTGCTTATGTGATTTACCCCACTGTGCTGTGAGTAGGCCTTGTCATGGGCCAAGTTGTGGCCGGCGAACAGATGCACAAGTGTGCGGCAATTTCATTGAGTAACTTTTTTGAATGGATGCGAACGGCTCAGCGCTAGCCTGGGCCAAGCTCGAAGCGGAGCCTGGGAAACTCTTAAAAACTGAATGGCCAACCGGTCAGAATGGAATGGCCAACTGGCCAACTGGCTAACTGTATGTGTATGTATCTGTGCACTTACCTTCTTCTCGGTGAGCTTCTCGCAGCGACGCTGCTTGCAGATCTGGTGGCTCTTGTCGTTCCGGCAGGGAGCGCACTCGCCGCAGTTATCCTTGCGCTGGCAGCCGATGCACTCGCCGCAGCGCTTGCGCTTCTTCTTCGACTGCAAAACAGAGGCGGAAGAAGAGAAGGAGTTGTTGTTGGTGGAGTGGTTGGCGTTGGGGGGTTGTCGTTGTTGTTGGTAGTGTAAGGTTATGGTTGTGGGTGGGTGTTCCTATTATTCGCAGCGTTTGCCAGTTATTGCTCCCGCTATCGCGCCCTCCACTAGAACTTACCTGCTTGTCGCATCCACTGGCGTTCGCATCGTTGCTGTCGCCCATGCCCAGGGCGCTCAGCGGACTCTTGAAGTTGGCCGTGCTGCTGACGGCATCCACCTGTCCGGGATTGCCGCCGCTGGGATCAACGTCCATGCCGCTGGCCTCACTCTCGGCGCTGGACTCGAGCGAGTTGGGCCGCTGTTTCCGCCGCTCCTTCTTTCTCGCATCCAAGCGTGCTATCGGCGACTGCAGCAGCTTCTCCACCTTGATGGGCGCCGTAGTCGTCGTCGGCGTCGGCGTCAGCGGCTGTGTGGTGTGCGGCGTATGACTGCCGCTGCTGCTGGCCGCATGCGGAAAGCTGTTGCTGTTGTTGCCGTCGTACGATGTGGGCGTGTGCATGCCCACAGCCACGCCCACGCCCACGCCCATGCCCAGGCCAGGGTGGCCATGCAGCTGCTGATGCGAGCCACTGTTGCTGTTGAGATCAAAGTCCTCCTTCTTGAGCAGCATGCTGCCCGTTAGCATGTCATAGTCAGCGCCAGCCGACGGGGCCATCGGTTCCTTCTTGATCAGCGGCGGAAGGCCCGGCGTCAGGGGCTGATACAGCTGCAAGTCACCGAATGCAGCCGTGGCTGCTGGCATCAGTGGATAAGCTCCAGCTCCAGTCGCCCGATGGTGGGAGTGCATGTGATGAAATGCATTCGGCGGCGGCGGAGGAGCGCCCAACGGAGTGAAGCTGCCCGACGGCGGCGTTATGCTCGTCTGCATGCCCGGCAGTTGCGTCAGCGGCGACCCGACGCTCATCATGCCCGGCGAGCTGACCGAGATGCTGGCCGGCGACATGGCTACGGTTTGCAGCGAGCTGAGTCCAGCTGGTGCAGCTGCAGGCCCAGCTCCAACTCCGACGGCGGCTGCTGCTGCTGCAGCGGCTCCAATGGGCAGGGGCATGGGCGTGCCGTCGGGCATCAGCTGATCATTGTAGCCATGGAATTGGCTCTGGAATGAGGGCAGCTTTGAGAAAGGCTCAAAGCCGCTCTTTGGCTGCGACTGCGACTGCGACTGCGACTGCAACTGCGACTGCGACTGCGACTGTGGCTGCGACTGAAACTGTGAGTGCGGCTGGCTCTGGGGCGGCTGGTTGTCCTTAGACTCCATTTCCCAGGGACGTGTGTAGCTGCCGTTAGAGTTCGAGTTGGAGTTGGAGTTGGGGTTGGTGTTGTTGCCGTTGGCGCCTACTGCTGCTGCTGCGGCAGCGGCGGCGGCGGAGGAGGCAGCAGCAACGGTATCACTGTTGTGTGGGCCATGAACACGCTGGCCATGGGCGTGGCTGTGGCTGTGGCTGTGGCCATTATTAACACTGGCAGCAGAGCCATTAGCATTGCTGCTGCTGCTGCCCAGGGGTGTTGCAACATTTGTGTTGCTGCTGTTGTTGTTCTCGCTGTTGCTGTTGCTGTTGCTGTTGCTATTGCTGCTGTTATTGTTGTTGCTGGTGTTGTTGGCAGGCGCCGTCGGCTGCTGCCGAGCATAATAGTCCCAATGCTGAGACTGTTGCTCCGCTAGCGACTGCTGCTGCTGGTAATGTTGCTGCTGTAGCTGCTGCTGCTGCTGCTGTTGCTGCTGTTGCTGCTGCTGCTGCTGCTGCTGATGCTGATGCTGGTGCTGCTGTTGGTGCTGCAAGTGCTGCTGCTGGTAGTGATGATGATACGGCGTCGTATAGTGTTGGCTGAGACTGTTCAGCTGATTGAGATGCGTATTGTGCAAGTCGGCAGCTGCCGAAGCAACGGTTGCTGATATTGCTGGCAGCGTGTTGCTGCTGCCACTGCTGCTGCTGCTCGCTGCAGTTGACGGATCGACGGGGCCGCCTGTGCTGCTCTGTGCGATTATTGTGGACGCCATTTAAGTCCGCACACTCGCATGGCTGCGCAGTCCAGATCAAACTGCGCGGGAGGGGAACGGGGTCAAATGTCAAATGTCAAATATAAATCTTTATACCTATATATATAATATAGTTTGTACACACTGGTTGGCAGAGTAAAAACTTGTAATTCGTATTTAAATCTTTACTTTTTGTACACGCTCACTGCTCTTGAGGTAGTTTAACGTTCGATTTGTTGGTTACTTTCAAAATTGATTTACTTTTCTGACTTTCGTTAATTTAACTTGGAAATTTGAACTCGCGTACTTCGCGTGCTTTGTGCATATTTTGTGTTTGTTGTAAAATTTGTATTCTAATATTATTCAATGCTCTTACAGTTGATATATAAATATAATTATTTGTTTGCTGTATTCATTACTTTATTATATTATTTGTTGTATACGTGCTACTACTATTTACTTGTTATTCAAAAATTTGTAAGTTGAAAAATTCAAAATTGTATTTTATTTGTACTTTAATTTGTTGTATTGAAAGATATTGTTGTTGCTTGTTGTTGTTGTTGTTGTTGTTGTAAACGGCAGCCATGCGAAATGAAATTTGTTAAATATTCGCTAATTTTTGCTTAATTATTTTTGTAAAATTATATTTGTTACTCTTGTAGTTGCTGTTGTTGTTGTTGTTGTTGTGCTGGGTCTCAGACTTGCGACTTGTTTGAAAAATTGTTGTTTGTAAATTTGTAATTTGTAATTTGTAAATTTGTATTTTGTATGCGTTGTTTGATTTATTTAATTCATTATTGACATATATATGTATACGTATATATATGTAAATATAATTTGATTAGCTTGTTTATATTGTGTGATATTATGTAAAATTGATGCTTATGAATTTTGTACTCTGGTTTTGCATTAAAATTTGCTTTGCGTTTATTTGTTGTTTGTTGTTAATATTTTAATATATATAAAAAATAGTTGCAGCTTTTATTGAAAATGATTTTTGTTTTTGTTTGTTGGTTTGTTTGTTTTTTGCTTGCTTGCTATATTATATATTACTTAGTATATTAGGCTTAATATTTAAAAATCTTTGTCTTCCGTTTGTTTGTTTGTTGGGTTACCTTACAAATTAATTAAACATTATCGCTTTTATTTGTTTTTAGATTTAGTTAAGTTATTATTTATCTTTATTTGTATAAATTTAATACATTTTTCTTTTAGTTTGTTTTTATTTTGTTTATTTTAATTTTTTTATTTTTATTTTTTAATTTTTGGTTAGTATTCGAGTTGAAATTCGTTTGATAATAAGCCAAAGGGAAATTTTGTATTCAATTTCATATGTCGAATTGCTTGATGTTGGTTTCCTTTAAAATCCGTTGGTTCAAAATCTGCAAAGGAATCAGAAAATATATTTCAATATAATATTAACAGAAAAGGTCAAATTAATCTTAAATGTGACGTTGCTTTTAGCATCAACAGTTAATGTTACTGCGACTGTTTACACTTGAATTGAATTTAATCATTCTTCAAGCTCTCGCAGAAGAAGTTCCGTTAATTTTAGATTTGAAATTACAATATATAATGAATATATATTTACTTCTATTGATGCTCACGAATGCGCATGCGAATGTTCGAATGCGAACATTGCAAAATAATTATATTATTGTAATATAATTATAGTAAAAATAATTATAGGACTTCAAAAACATATATTTTTTAATTGTAAACTAAATTTTTAACAGCATAACTCAACTATTATAGCCAAGAGATATAATATTACATGATTGGCTATCTATTAGCATACCTTTTTAGCATCTTATGTAACAGAGTTAACCAAATGCTTAGCTCATATTAACAAGATATTACTTCTTCTTTTTGGTTTATTTATTTACGTAAGATAAGTATGCAGATGTGGAAAAATGCGCTATATCTTGTCTTAGATCTATGAATACCTTAACAGAGCATTTAAAGCGAATGATATTTGGATTCTACTTCCTCTGCAGAGTTCCTTTAACATCAGAGCAGAGTATTTGGTATATAGTAACAGCTTGTTGTATATAAAAGATGAGCAAATGTAGAAATACTTGTTTCCTACTAATTGTGTGCGTTTATCCTAGCTCATCGCTGTCCCTATCGTAGCTTTGGAAGGCAACTGTATTTGGTTGGCACTTTAGCCAGTCCTTTTATTTTATTTTTTCTGCTATTATCGTTATTCTTGGCTTCTCTCATCTCTCTGCTCACTCACTTAAAACATCTACAAACTTCAACACATAATTATGGTCTTTGACTATATAATGAGCGTTGGCCAAGTCCAACTTCACGCTGGCAGGAAACAGCAAGCAGCACAAAAAAAAAAAAAAATGTAAAGGACACTCACTTCTGGCTTTTTATTGCCGTTGGCTGCTGTTGCCGTTGCCGTTGCCGTTGCTGTTGCTGTTGCTTGTAAGTTATGCTTTGGCTTTGTAAGAGCTGACACACACTCACACATACACACACACAGTTACACACACACTTGCGTTTTTTTCAGTTGTCATTTTCTTGCTTTTTTCGCCATTTTTTAACCTCGCAGTTACTCGCATTTATTGCTGCTGATGTTGTTGTTGTTGTTGCTGCTGTTGTTGTGTTTGTCTCTTTTGTATTTTGTATTTTGTTCTCATAAAAAAACGGCACAGGTGTACATTTTTTGCGCGTCCTTTGCCGTTGCCTTTTGACTTTTTGCGTTTTTGTTTTTTTTTTTTTTTTGTTTTTTTAGCTTGCCAACATTTCGTTGCGCTTCACAAAGTTCAATGGGCCTGCTGTGTGTGTGTGTGTGTGTGTATACACTCTGTAGCAAGTTGTTGGCCACTTGAGGTGTTGAAGTGTCTACGAATTTGCCCTTGGCCAGTTAAAACAATCTACTCAGATATGTATATAAACATGTATCTATGATAAACTATTGTTGTCTTCAAACAAAAATTTTGGATTTCCGAATATTTATTGAGCGAAGATACTTCAGAGGTTGATAGAATATAATCAACAATTTCTGAGCAAATTTAGAATGAACTCCTGATTAGCATTGACAATTGATATGATTGTATGATATATAAATAAATATCTAAATAAAAATGTAGCTCCGGCAACTAAAAGTCATCGCCAATAGGTTTTATTAGACTACGTATATACAAAAAGGAAGGTTTTTTTCATTATTATAAAAACTTTGATGCAATTGAATAATCTCATAATCCTTTTAGTTTTTTACTCCTGTTTTGTATACTGAATTTAATGTTTACAGTTTTCTCAGTTTTATATATATTTATATCAATTTCAATTTTTACAATATTTTTCCCATGCTTCTCGTGTTGATTGGTTGAAGCTCCTATTAAAGTTTTTTTAGGCCTGTCGGGCGTTGTTGCCGCGTAGAACAATTAAAGCGTGATTATGTTGTCGCTTACAATTTGCGTGTCGCAATTTCAGTGGCAGCAACAACAGCGAGAGCAACAGCAACAGCAACAACAGCTCGCATTAGTCGCAAAGAAGAGGCACCTTTGAATGATCGACAAAAGGCCAACGGCCAGCAGAACCTGCCTTAGCGCTAAGATCGGCGAATGCAAGGAAACTGAAACAGAAAAAAAAAAACAGAGAGAAGAAAAAAAAATGGATGTTGCAGCTGCCACAATTTGCTGCACTTTCCGTTTTATGCGACTTCGTTTCGCGATTCCACTCTGGCATCAGCAGACCATCCTGCAGCAGTCGCCTCTCATATATTTACATTGTTCGTTGCAGTTGCATGTGGCAAGCTGTAAGCTGTAAGCTGTGCGCTGTGTTGCAACTTACGAGCTACGAGTTACGAGTTACGAGTTACGAGTTACGACTACTGCGATAAAGATCCCGATTTTGAAAATTAGGCCAACGCGAATGCGTGTGTAAGCGGCATGTGCAACTGCAACATGTGCACAATTAGCGCTTCCTCTTGCAGACGCTCTTATTGCCATAAGCTGATAAATCAAGCCAATGCTAAACGTTTTTTTTTTCATTTTTGTTATTATTCAAATAGTGTTTAAAGTCTACCTGAAGCCCTAATTTCCGCTCTGTGACATAATACCAAATTGAAGGAATTATGTATAAATCAACTGATTGATCTATATATTTATATATATGTATATCGATTTTTATCTTATCTACAGGCTGATAAGCAAAAGAACCCGTGTCTGGAAATATGTGGCAGCTTTTGAGCTGGGATATATTTCAGCTAGAAGCTAAGTAAACACGGATGTAGGTATGTGTGTGTGAGTGTGTGTGTGTGTGAGGCTTACAACAAACGAAACCATGAACAATGCGCGCAATTCACTACAATATCTGTATCTCTCTCTCTCTCGCTCTCTCTCTCTCTCTCTCTCTCTCTCTCGCTCTCGCTCTCTCTCTGTGTGTGTGAGGCTCTGGTTGCCTCACAGTTTGCAACATTTTGCAAATGTTTTGCGAATTAAACACGCAGCACACAGATGTACACTCATATACATACACATAAATACATATCTACATATATATATATATACATACCTACATATTATATGTATATGTGTTGCTATATAATGTGCACATGCGAACAATGCGTCATTTGAAAATACTGAATGCAGAAGGGCAGAAATGGCCAAAGCTGAAATAATTTAAGCAATGAATGTAGGTGACTCTCAGTTGCATTTGCAGCATAAACTGGGCTACACACACACACACACACACACACTCACGCACACCTGCATGCACATGTCCATGCACGTTGCATGTGGAGAATAGACCAAATGCTACAAGAGAACTCAGCCATGACGAGGGCGAGAGCGAGGGCGAGCAGCAGCCTGCCTCATGTTGTAGCAACTGCTGCTTGCTGCTTGCTGGCTGCTGCTTGCTGCCTGCTACCTGACTTTCATTTGTCGAGGCAAGTCAAGGAATGGCACAACAAGTGCAACAGCAACTGGCAGTTTGCCAAACTCCTGTGCCTTTGGCTCCTGCTGCTCCTGCTGGCTACACAGTTACGAGTTGAATGGCAGCTAGCTCCTTCCTCCCCTCTCTCTCTCTCTCTCTCTATCTATCTATATTCTCCGTCTCTCTGTCTGTCTATCAAGCTGACGCGCTGCCAGCAGCATTTCAACTGAATCAGCTAACAGGCTCCAGCTCCAGCTCCAGCTCCAGCTCCAGTTACAGCTTCCACTGTAGCTGATGTGTTGCGCATACGCCCCATGTTGCCCCAATGTAAAATATTTTAATATGTTATCTGACGTTTTCGGCGCTTGTTCTCAACTTGTGTTCACTTATGAAAATTGTTCAAAATTGTTTGCGCACTAAAATATTTATTAAAATAAGCATGAAATAAGCACTTCAACATGCGCATCTGCCAAACACTCTCCGATTTCACGTAACATGCGCCTTGCAAAATAATTAAGCAAACTTTTACTAATATGCCAGGCTACACTCTGCTGGCATCTGCATTATTGCATTACACATATATGAAAATATATGTATATATACCTCATTTATTGAGAGGAGGCAGGCGCACTTCATGCAACGCAAGGCTGAGAGATTAATTAACATGTTGCTCGTTGAAATATTTAAAAAGTTTAGCTTGCGAATGTATATTTTATTTATTTATTTAATTTTTTTTTTACAATTTTTAATGTAATTGTTAAGGGTCGCTTGTCAGTATAGCTTCTTCAAGAACCTTCCGGATCTATAATATAGAGACTCTGCCTTCCTCTTTTTGCTTCTCATAGACTTATTACTCGTTTTAAGCTGTAACTAGCTAAGAAGTATATGGCTTCAGATTTCGTGAAGCACGTAAGCGGAGGTGAGTGTAGTCATTATATATATATTGTGTGTTCATTCAAACTTCCTTTTCTTGTTTTCCTGCCAATCATAATATGAAAGAAACTATTATTTAAAGCATCCCTATAGTTACACCCCATATCTGCTTGCTATCCTTTAACACTTAGTTCAGTGATTTTTACCGCCCATAGTAATGAAAATGTATATAAATACATTTATATTCAGATTAAGTTGGCTTTAAGGTAGCAGAACACGAATGAATATGTAAGCATCTCATCAAATAAATATAAAATAAATTAAACTCTTTTGGTACATGAAAGCTATACTCTTTCCCTGCAAAGCTACATCTCAGAGATATGTATATATATAATTCACATATTAATTATAATTTACCTACAATAAACTCTCTTTCAAGCATGTAAGAATTATATATGAGAATCATATTTTAAAAGTGTTAAACGTCTTGGTTCAACTAAATTATCATTTACTCTACTAATGGGTTAATTTGCCTGCCGATGTGTCACGTGTAAATTGAGTTATTCGTTGTCAGACAAAGACAGCAAAAGAGAGAGGGAGTCAGAGAGGGCGAGAGGGAGAGAGGGAGAGAGGGAGAGAGGGTGAGAGAGGGTGGTACACGGGTAGGCGTGCAGGCTTGGCAGTTCAGTATGTTGAGTATGTTTGCAAAAATGCGATGAAATGAAACGTGCTGCGCGCCACAATGAAGCCATGCAAAGGAGCTAACCAAGCACAGACACACACGCACACTCGCATGCGTGTGTGTGTATGTATGTATGTATGTGTGTGTGTGTGCAAATTTACGAGTGTGTCATTTAGCTCGCATACTTTGAAAGTCACGCACGTAACCGTTAAAGCTACAAGCAGCATGCGTGTGCTTGCATGTGTGTGTGTGTGTGTGTGTGTGTGTATGGGCGGCATATTGTGTGTGTTGCGAGTTGTTTGTTTTTCTCTAGGTCAAAGCCTTAATTTGCCTGCCGTATCCTTTGGCGCTGCCTTGGGCTACCTGTGCACGCTTCCATTTTTTTGTTTTTCTTTTCTTTTTTTTTTTTTTTTTGGCCTGAACTTATTTTATGAATGAAAACGAAAACGTAATATGTGAGTGCGTAACTTTGTATACCCATGTATGTGGGTGCGTATGTGTGTGTGTGTGAGTTACTTGCTTTTTCACAGTAAGTCGTTTTTGCTGTAGCAATGTGCGTGCTCATGTTTATATTTAGCTGGCGTGTTAATTCATTGGGGGTCGACATAAACTCATAAACTGCAACAGAAATAGATGCAACAACAACAACAACAACGAGCAGCATTAAAACAGCTGCAACAGTCGCGTCCAGTTGGCGGCACATGTGCCTTCTCCATTCTCCATTCTGGTCAGACAAATTGCAGCTAAAGATACACAAACTGCAAGATACAAACAACATGCGCTGCTTGAACTTGAACTTCGTTTGGCTGTTGTGTTGTTGGTGCTGTTGCTGCTGTTGTTGCTGCTGTTTCCTCAATTTGTATTACTTTATTATTTATTTTGCTTTGCTTGCGTCGTCAGCTTCTATGGCGCTTTAAATTCTCTTTATTGCCCATGTCAAGGCAGCTTCTGCGCCCAGAATGAGGCGTGGGCCGACTTTGAGTTCAAGTTGTATCCGATGTTGCTGCTGTTGCTGCTGTTGTTGTTGCTGGTGCTCTTCTTTTGCTTGTGTGTTTCGCTTTCGCTTTTGCAGTTTGGCTTTTTACTGTGCGATTCTTATTTTATTTTATTCTTTTTTTGTTGGCGCTTCTGTTTTGAGCGCGCCAAAAGAAGCATAAATGTGTGTGTGTGTGTGTGTGTGTGTGCGTGTGTGTGTGTGTGTGTGTGCGTGTGTGTTCGTCTTTAACTTTCAATGAGTGCTGCCTGCTGGGCTGTCTTGAAGTACGCACGTTACTGTTAGTTAGTTACGAACAGCCGCGTCGAGTGTTGAATGTATCTGTATCTTTATTTTGTAGCCGTATTGGAGCTTTCGTTGTTGTTGTTGCTACTGTTTGCCTGGCAGGCGGAGCGTATAACTCTTCAGTACTCGAGCTTGTAGCTGCTTTTTAATTTAACTTGACAAACGTCGGCGCATATGCGCCACAGATACAAATGTATCTAGCGGATTGTCGGCGTCTCTGATGATGTTGTTGCTGTTGTTGTCGATGCTGCTGCTGATGCTGCTGCTGCTGCTGCTGCTGCTGGCAGCAACAGCTTTGCCTTGTTCTTTAAATTTTGTATCTGTTTTGGCTGCTGCCTCGTGTTTATTGTCATTACTCATCTGGAAATGTTTTTTGTGTCAATTTTCGGGAGTTTCATGGTTTAAAAAAAATCGAACTCTGCTGCCAGCCGTCGTAGTCTTTGTTATTGTTGTTATTGTTGCTGTTGTTGCTGTTATATCTGCCACTGCTGGCGTCTTTATTTAATTTTATTTCATCATTTGAAAATGTTTGTTTTGCTTGCATTTGGCAAATATTTTCAGCTTTAAGGCAGCGTCATCAAATAGAAGTCGATCAATAAATCCCGAAAAATATCTGTTTACATGCCAAAGCTAAGAATAACACAGAAATTTGTGTGGCAAGTGCAACGTATTTTGTAATTCGATAATAAGCCCCCAAATATAATATTATTTTTATTTACGTATCTGGCCGCCTATTGGCAATCGAATTGTTTTTCTTTAATAATTTGCATATGTGAGCAGGTAAGGGACATGAAAAACAACGTGAAATGGTAAAGCGACGGCAAAAAATTTGTGGATAAAAACAAAATAACAAAATAATCAAAGATTAGGATAGAGATAAATGCATAAAAAGCTGGATAAAGATAATTTGAGTAAGTTATCAGTGAATAAAATTGAAGATGACTGGATATAAATTAGGATAAACATGCTGTTCAGTTAATTTTAAATGAATGAAGTTAAGGAACGGTAAAGATCTGAGATAAAATATGAATAAATAAAAAGCGGATAATGAACCATCGAGCTTAGATAAATACTTTTTGATTGAATAGAAGTAAAAATGAATCGATCTACATACACTAAAACATTTGAGTCGTAAGTACATTTTGAAGGAAATGAATAAGGTAAAAATGGCTCCTTATATATATATTTGTTTTCGTCTTCCTCTAGAACTTTCCCTAACAAAAGCAGATCAAGTCTTATAAGTATAAATTTATATTGTTAATATATAAGTATATATTTTTACTATTTATGTATACTATATATTTATTATAAATATATATTATAGGCATCATTACACGTGTATCTCATATTCTTATAAATAAAATTGTGATTTGTAATTTGTAACTTGTTTACAAACCGTTGTTAATCCATTGCCGTTCGTTCGACCGTTGATGCCACTGGGAAAATTGTGATCTCTATATTTAGAGTTGCTGTTTCTTGATGTTTTTTAAAGATCTACTAAGAAACTGAATCCGTTATAAAAGAAAGAAACCCGCGAAACGCGCGAAATCGCGCACGATTCAAAACGAACGACGGAAATCGAGAACGAAATTGAAAAACTGTTTACAATACGAACAAAACGCGAAAGATGCGAACGCGACGAGAAAAGAAAATTAACGCAAAGAAACGATGCAAAGCTGCAGGTAAATTTAAATTGTTGTTAAACATTTGCCGTGGTTGTTGTTGATGTTGCTTTTGTTATTGTTGTTGCTGTTGCCGATTAGCACTATTCACGAGAGCAGCATTGTTGCAAGTTTGTTGCTGCGAGAACACTGTGGACACTGGTTTTCCATTTGAATTGCAATCCTTGATCACTGACTGCCAAAAAGTTGTTTGTGGTGTGAAAAGGAAAATTACTCGCTAATATTAACAACAATAGATGTTTACGCAGTAACTGTAGCTGTAGCTGTAGCTGTAGCTGTAGCTGAAGCTGTAGCTGAAGCTGAAGCTGGCGACGGCAACGGCAACGCTCCACTCACGACTTGCAGCTCGCAGCGGACAGCGGGCTGACACTGGCAACTCGCACTCGTTTCTGGCGCTCGAACGTAGCGACGGCGGCGGTGCAAAAGTTTTTGTATTTAGGAAACTTTTCACCCTTCGAAGGATACACAACAACTGATTGTGCCGTGCACAAGCGAACGGCAAACCAACCCCGACGCCAGCAGCCAGCAGCAGTCAGCAGCAGTCAGCAGCAGTCAGAAGCAGCAGAGGCAGCAGAGGCAGCGGACGCAACCTGAACGCATCGGCTCGACGCCGGCACCAGCGAACACAACAGCCACAACAGCCAACCGTAAATAAACGAACGCAGTTCGAGCTTCTCTCGAGCCGCAACGTGTTGCATGTGACCACGAAACGAGTAATATGAAAAACTATATAGTTGTTGGAAATAAGTTTATTAACAGAAGAAATTCAAAATGTTTCAAAAAATTAAAATGCAAAATAAAAAAAATAAAATCGTCAAATATGTCTCTAATATTATTGAAATGAAAATATCTTTAAAATTATTATTATTATATTAGACGAGCACAGTTTAAGCAGATCAGGAACCGCAAAATGTTATACTAATTATATAACTAATTAATTATACAAACTATATAACTGTTTAAATTCAAATTGATAATGTTTATATAAACATATAAATTCAAATTGATATTACGAAGAAATATTCTTTTAAAATTTTAAATATAAAATGTTTGGCAAATATATATGTAAATATAATCCAAATATAATATAGTCAAATATACATGATCGTTGATATAATAACAAAAATGTACTCAATACCATAAATGAGAAATAATGTTGAGTTGAAAAATATCATCTTTAAAATTATTAAAAAATTACACTAACAAGATAAATGTTGATTTAATAAATTAATTATCTTACTATAAATGGCTTAAATGCTATCGCTTAACAAAAATGACTATTTAAATCAATTAAAAATATGCATTTCATAAATTGAACAAACATTTATTTTGATTGCTCGAATTGTTATACTCGAATCACCCTGTTCCTTTTACTAGTTGCGTTGAGTTGCGTTGCAGCCTTCGATCGGCAACTCATACCAACGCTCAAGCTTGCTGCTTGCTGCTTGTTGCTTGCTGTCACAGTTGTTGTTGCTGCCTTGTGTCCTGGTTCGAACAAGTCCTGCACAAACACACACACACACATACGAGCATACATACACACGTGCAGAGCTATACATAAACAGCTGCATTTGCTCTATGCTGGCAAACACACTCACACACAGAGACATAAAAACATATAAACACGAACATGCGGCGTTTGAAGTACGTTTTTTTTGTTGTTGCTGTTGCTGCTGCTGCTGCTGCTGCCGCTACGTCCTCTGTACAGTTGTTGTTCCAATTAAAAAATTTTTTCCCTAGTTTCGCGCGTACAATGCGAACTTGCAATCTATGAGCCATGCAACAGCAGCAGCAGCAGCAGCAGCAACAGCAACAGCAACGTCAGCGGCGGCAGCAGCAGCGGCAACAGCTACGAGCGAATACTTTCTGGTTTTATTTTGCTGCTGCTGCTGTGCTCGTTTCTGTGTGAAGCCTGGACCTTGTGGGCGTAACAACATGTGTGTGTGTGAGTTCTATATCCTTGCTGGCATTGCACTGGCTGTTGTGGGATTTTTGGTACAATTTGCCTTCTTATTTCACTTTTTGCCAGCAGCTTTTGTAAAGAGCAGCGAGGGACAGAAAGAGACAGAGATAGCGATAGAGAGGGAGGGATATAAAGGGAGGAGGGAGGAGGGAGAAGAGAGAGGAACGTCACAGTTCCTAGCTGTGGCACTGTTTCTCATCCTCATCCTCATCCTGTTCCTGTTCTATATGTCAGTTGATTTCATTTCACTTTTTTTCGCCAAACTATTAGGGCTTGGGCTTGTGTGTGTATGATGTGTGTGTGTGTGTGTGTGTGCGTGCAATTTCTGCTGCCAGTGCTTTTTCGGCCATGCAGTCTGCAGTTGTTGCTGTTGTTAGAAGCCTTTTGACGGCAGCGAAATGTGAATACACGCCGGGCATAAGGATTTAGCTTTGGCGCTGCACAAAAAGGAAAGCAAAACCTTGACAGTTGCATTGTGGCATAGGAATTGGAAGCGGGCAAATATCAGGGGAGGGCGGGAAGAGCGAGGGCATTGGGAACCTTCGCTTATTTGCATTGCGTAATGGAAAATCGTTGTGGAACACAACCCTTATCCTAATGCTTATCCTAGCCGAGGAACACTGACCTGTCCTACACACGAAAATCACACAAGGTAAACACAGAAGGCACACACACACACAGGGAGAGAGAAACAGCGAGAGAGAGAGTGAGACAGAGAGAGTTACGCACGCTGGCTAAGAAATTGCTCGTTGAGTTACATCTGCACAAACAGAAGACGCAGCCGTCGCTGGTTTGCGTCAATACGTAGGTAAGGGGCGTGCAACTGCAACGTCTGCTGTTGCTGTTGTTGCTGCTGCTTCTGCTGGTGGCGGCGTCGTATTGGTCTGTGGCATTGCCTTTGACTTTGCCACTTTGCCGTTTGATTGCGCTGCAGCAGTGAGCGAAACTTTGGCTGGGCTGCAAGAAGTTGTGCGTGCCACAAAGTTACTTAAGCGGTTCGAATGTAAGGCTGAGTGAATGGGTGTATGTGTGTGTGTGCGTGTCCTTTGTTAGGCAACAAAGGACATTCACATTGCAGCAGCAGCAGCAACGCGAACAACAACTACGATAAAGTATCTGACGTATTTGAAAAATGAAAGAAATGCGCGCGTTTCGCAAAAATGCAAAATGCAAAATGCAAAATGAAGAGCAAGCACAGCAGGCGACAGCATTAAAGCTCGCATGGGCGAATATTGAATGCTCTTAACGGATAATGAATTTGACTTATTTTAGTATTCAGCTCTATTATGATCATAGTTTATCTGTTCAGTATTCTTCTACACGTTATTATAGTCTCTTCAATACTCCCCCAGTGAAGTATCGCTGGACGCATATAGCTTACCCAAAGCCTATGGACGCTTCTTAGGCAGGGTATAAACAGCAGGCGATGGCAACAACTTACCGCAAGCAGCAGGACACAGAAGCAAAAGTTCTGACAGTGTTGCTGCGGCTGATAACTGAAGCTGAAGCTGAAACTTAAGTTGAAGTTTAAGTTGAATGCACGCGAGTCATGCCCTGGCATCGCCATCAAGGACCCATCCGGTGTGTGTGTCCTGTGAGCTGCTGAGGACAGAGGTAAAAGAAGAGATAGTGAGAGAAGGAGAGAGAGAAAGAGGAAGAGAGAGCGCGAGGTCTTTCAGCTATGAAAGTGCGGTACAAATGCACGTAACACGAGCAACGCAAGCCAAATGCATTAATAGCCAACAGCAACAGCAGCAATGCTCACACTCACACACACACACTCACACACACAAACACATATATAAATATATACTCATATATTTTTTTATTTGTTCCATTACAGCCCTGCTGCTGCTATTGTTGTTGTTATTGCTGCCGCTGCCGTTGCCACTGCTGCTGCTGCTGTTGTTGTTGTTGTTGTTGTTGCAGTTGTTGTTGCTGTCGTACGAGTTTTGAGTTTTCCGAAATCATGAAAGGAGCAGATGTTAAATTTTTATACACAACGCAGCGGCTGCCTTCGGTGCCAGCGTCGACTGCGCAGTTGTTGTCGCTGCTGCTGTTGTTGCATTATTACCCACTGTTGTTTTTGTTGTTGCTGCTGCTGCTGCTGCTGTTTCCTTTGCTCTGTGGGCTGTGTGAGCTGTGCTCGCTTCCAGGCAGTCGCAGCACTTTTTGCTTTGCCACAAAACTTCAGCTGCTCCGCTTTGTACTTGGAGTTGGCTCTAGACTACGACAGAGAGCAGAGAGCAGAGCTTCTGCAGCTTATATTGTTCAGCAGTCAGAGATTTGTCTTAGATTTATTTCATGTTCTCGCAATTTGTACATTATTTTGTGCACATTTTTCAAATATCTTTCAACGTTTCAGTTTAATTGTCGCAATCGCTGGGTTCGTCGCATCCCTTCTGCCCGTTTATCCATACCTGATTTGTCAATGTCCTGTCGTCCTTATACCCGACCTTTACCTGGCTCGGCACGACGCTCCGCTGCGTATTGGAACAATAGTTTTTCATTTCGTGATGCTAATCATTGCTAAAACTCACTGCGCACGCACACACACACAAACATCATCTCGTCTGAAATTAACCCTCGAACACACACACAGGCACACATTCACACTCACACACTACACACACATATTTATGAAGACAACGCACAGTGGGTGGGTATGTCCGACTGCATTGTGTAAATAACAGGTAAGCGAATTTGATCGAGGCTATTGCACCTTATGTCTACATTGTACCATTAAACTCTATTTCGAAACTATAGGGTATATATTCATATATAACAATAATAACAATAATGTAATAATATTACTGTTTGTACATAGTGTGCATATAATTACAATTATTGTTCTTTTTGTTACTATTATACAATTTTATTTTGAAATTTATATTGAAATTTTAATTCAAAGTGTTTTGATTTAATTTTATAGAAATGTTTAAAGTCATACTTCAAGCACACTTTAATTGAGGTTTAATTTTGTCTGAAGTTCATTCCTTTTAGTTTAACAAAGTATACATATCCAGAAAGTAAACAATTACACTATGTAGAATCATCACATAGAATCATCATCAGCCTAACTACTAAGGGATTTCATCAGCTTGCAGCGGTTAAAGATTAGTAATAATATTCGATTTAAAAGAAATAAATACATTAATATATTGCTATGTATATAAATATATATTTTAGATTAAATTATTATTATTATTATTATTGGTGGATAAATATATTTCAGATTTAATTTTTATGAATTTATTAGCCTCAAGTTCATTTATTTGATGTTTGTCCAACAAGGTATATACAATCAAAAGAAATATATACATATATGCGTTAAAAACTTATGTCTTTTTAAAAGAGAACTATTATTGCAAGTATTGCATTACGAAATTTGACTCACGACTGAGCCAATTGAATTGATAGCATTGGACTCAATCGATGTGCTGGCTGTTTCCCTTGGATCTCTGAGCATCGAGTGCGTACTTGGCGGCTTTGTGTAAAAAAATGCAGATACTTGTGCTCCCGCCCGCTATAACTCGAGTCCTCGCTCCCCAGCTCTTTCGCATCGTGACAGCTACCAATCGATGCATGTTGCCTGCTCTTCCATTGCCCTTTCAACTGCAGCAGGACTGGGCCAACGATTGCGATTCCGTTTTGCGCGTGACACCTGATGATATTTTACGATTATTGTTTTTGGATTTATGAAATGTAATTCCAATTGCAGCAGGTGTTCTCTCATTTAGTTATTGTTGCTGTCGTTGTTGTGTTTGTTGTTGCTGCTGTTGTTGTTGTTGTTGTTGCACACATTTTGTTATTTTGCAATTATTATTAAATTGATGCAGACTGAAAATTCCATTAAATGGAAAACCTCATAACGAAATTGCTTCATGCCCAATGCTCAAACAACTAATGGTTGATTAGAATTCGGGCTTATAGAGCGGTATGAGACACTCAAAGCATAACTATTATGCTAACATATATGTATAATAAAAAATATATTTATTAAAACTTGTGATAATAAATTGAAATCTCGCTTAAGCCTAAAGCAAAACTTTTTTTATCTGACGTTAAAATTTAAATTAAGTAAAAGTATTCACTCAAAAGTATTCACTCAGATAGACACTATATGTTGCTTAAGCTAAAAGTGTGCACTCCTTATAGAATGCTAATGTGCAATTTATGAAAATGATTGTAATAAGTTTTGTTAGTCCCATTTAGATTCTACTCTGAGCAAGTCAGTACTCTCATTATTAACAATTAAATGTTTAATACCTAAGTTTAAAAGAGACTGTGGAAAGTGTGGAATGTATAGATGATGATGGATTTTAATGAGACGTGGGTCCACATTTGAAATAGTTTGAACGCCAATAAAGCAGAATAGCGGAAAGTCCAAATAACTATTAATTATTTTCGAAATGAAGGAATTCTAATTCCAATTGGTTTCTCGTGTTTCTTATACTTCTAATTCAGACTATTCAAGTTTATCCCTTTGTCTTTTTAGATTGTATAGCCTTGTCTTAACCTTTTATTTTTAACGGTTCAAATAGAAGGAAATGAAATAAGTGTAGTTTTTAGAATTTGTTTTATTCGATTTTTATATATTTTGTTACAGTTTTTTTTTCAAAATTACTTTTTTAGTTTTTATATACAAACCATATAATCTATGTAGATCAACTCCGGTCATTCAAGCTTTGCATTTTGAAAATGTTTCTAATTATTTTGTTTGTTTATTGAAAATTAATTCCATTAGTTTGCCTTTGCTTTGATTTTCACTAATTTTGTTTTTAAATTAAATGTAAAACTACACTAAATGTGTGCGTGTGTGTGGGAGTGGAAGTGGGTGTGTGTGTGTGTATGACAGTGTGCTTGGGTGCGTGTTTGTGCTTGAATAAAATTGAATTATCAATTATTTGCTGCAAAAATCGTGTGCATATCGAATATCAATACTCGATACAGTGAATGGCTACTCGGATGTGTGAATAGGATTCGTCTGTCGCTGCCGCTGGTGCTGGGGCTGTTGCTGTTACTGTTGCTATCGCTGTCGTGGCTGTGCATCTCGCTCCTGCTCCGGTGCTGGTTAATTTGCGGCTATAGTGCAGACACAGCAACTGGGAAACCAGAACGTGTCCGTGTAGAGATTTTGGCCGTTGCCCTGAAGCGCAATTAAACGTTTTTGTACGAACTTCTGCTCGCACCTGGAATTGTAGCCATTGGGCAGATCGCACAGGTTCGAGCATGTGTTTGAGCTGAAAGAGACAGAGAGAGAGAGAGAGAGAGAAAGAGAGAGAAAGAGAGAGAGGAGAAGAGAATTATATAACAACGGAAACAGCGCCAAACGCCAAACAGACAAAAAATAAACAACTTTACGAAATTTAGTTGCGAGCTGCAATCATAAATATGCCCAACAAGACGAAAAAAAAGGGAAGAGGAAGAGACAGTAGCGCCGGCTGCAAAGTTGAAAGTTTAACGAACTTGTTAAAATGGGAATCGTGCGTAATTGATAAAGAGTTGCGCTGAGGCTAAAGCAACGGTACTTACAGACTGTGTCCCTGCCAGCTGTTGCTCCTGCTGCTCCTGTTATTGCATCGTCCGACGATTTATGCTCAGCTACATATTTGGTTAAGCAAATTGCGCGCTAAGTACTGCTCACATGTGGAAAAGGGTTAGGGTACAGGGTATATGGGCGTACGTAGGGCTTGTAAGTGTGTGTAACTAGGCCGGCAGGCAGGCGACAAATGACAAACAATTTGGACATACATTGAGCGACCCCAGCAGCAGCAGCAGCAGTGCTCTCACTCATTCTCTCGCTCATCCTACTCCCCTCTCTTTCTCTCATTGCACTAGCTGCAGCTACTCGAATTGTTCCTCATCCGAGGTCTCTCGTCACCCTATTTCTACCTCTGTTTGCGCTTTTTTCAAAAGGCTTTCGAGTAACGCACGCAGAAAACAGAGGCAGTTACCCTTGGTCGAGGGGGAAACGAATAACAAGAAACGAGCAACACCGTCTGTTGGTCGGTTAATCTTGGCATTTTTTCGGGGTGTTATAATTCGTTTAGCCGCAATTATGACACAAAACCCAAACATAACCGTGCATATACCCATACTCGTGGGCTACTTGCTGCTGCACTTCTGCCCACGTGCCCAAGCCCAAGCCCAAGCACCGCATAGGCTTCCCCTAACAACCCGTCCGACCATCACACATATTTCACGAAAAGGGGAACACTTATTGATATGGAACGCTGTCCTGCTGTGTGAGACTAGGCCGGAGCGAGAGGGGCCCAAAGCACTAATAGCAAGTGTTGAGAGTGTTTTTTAAATTAAATGATTAAAAACACCAGCACAAGTCAATAAGGTATAAACATTATATAAACAATTAATATGAGAGCATACTTTAGTTACCCTTAATAATTTCTAGGGTATTCTTGTATTATACATTTTTAAGAAAAACTAATAGACATGTTTGAGCCCTGACAAAACCACTAAAGACGTTAGGGATCTAAAATAACTACTACTAAAATGAATTTAAATGGTTTCAATTTAAGACCAGCACACATAGATGGGCATTCTTTTAGTTGCAGTTAGATTATCTAACAGAGTTAAAAGATATTCAAGCAATATATGATATATGTTTTGAAATTGAATTAGCTAGTAGCAAAAAAATATATATATGTGATAATTTGTTCGCCGCTAAATCAAACGAAAACAAGTAAGAAAGCTCTAGTCGAGACTGCTCGGGCACGAGCTCCCCTGAACCCTTCCAGGAACTTATATTTCGATTTTAGTAAGTCTTCGCTTCTTTTTATACCCTGAGCCCATTGAAAATGGGAATTCAGGGAATAAAATTTTGTGAAAATGTATATAACAGGCAGAAGGAAGCGTGGCAGACCCCATAAAGTATATATATTCTTGATCAGGATGACGAGCTGAGTTGATCTAGCCATGTCCGTCTGTCCGTCCGTCCATCCGCAGTGCGAGCTTATCATATTTTTTCGATAACTCATTCCATTTCTTTTTTATCGATAATAATCGAAAATCTGACTTTGTTTTTTAAGCCTAATTTAAATACTGTTAGACCTAGAGATTTCAGATTTACTGTGTAGATTTATGGGATAAATGCAAAGATCTTGTCATTTGCAGATTTTAGATACCACGCCCCTTTCGCCCTAAATTTGAAAAAAAAACGTATATGAAGTACTAGAAACTTGTTATCACTTTCTGAAAGTTTGATAAAGATAGTCCAACTACAAAAAGATTTATTCAACAAATAAATTCTCATAATGTAGCCCACATGGCAGCCCAAGCGCAATAACTGCGCAGTTAGCAGAGCGCGTGTTTTTGTATATGTGCATGAAAGAAGTGTAGAATGATTGGATTATCACTACTTTGCAGGGCTCAGGGTATTTCCTAGTCGAACAGTCTCGACTGGAGCACTTTTACTTGTTTGCTCATGAAAGAAACAAAGCATGCACACACACATTTTCAATGGTTCAGGGAATAAAAAAAATCAGAACAAATGTTGTTCTCTTTTTATACCCTGAACCCATTGAAAATGGGAAATCAGGGTACAAAACTTGACTTGAAATTTGAAACTGTAGGATGTGTATTGCACGCGCAGATCAAGTTTATTTCCAAAAATCGATAACTGCTCTCGTTTTTTTATCGATAAAAAACCTTATCGAAAATCAGTTATAAAGATATATCTCCTTTACCCTTAAAGCTAGAGTCTTCAAATTTTAAGCGTAGATTCATTTGTATTTTATAGAAATTCGGTTTTTGTTATCTTTTACCCCGAACCCCCCAAAACACCCCCTTTCCTACAAATTTGCAAAAAGCGTATTTCAAATACTAAAAGTTTTATGAAGATTGTTCGTCTACAAGATTTTTAAGATTGTCCATCTCCAAAAAAAGTTATTAAACAATTATGTTTCCAAAGTAAGCCCACATGCCTGTTTATACGTGCGTGCGTTTGGGTGTATGTGTGCGTGCATGTGTAAGTAGAATTGGAACGACGAATTATTGAAATATTAGTTCCTGGAAGGGTTCAGGGGATCTCGTAGTCGAGCAGTCTCGACGAGAGCTTTCTTACTTGTTTAAACTACTTTTAGGTTTGGAAGACAGTTATGACGACTTTATGCCGTTCGCATAACATCTCATCAATTGCTGAAAAATTGAGCATAATTTCCGTCATAGGAAATAGAACAAATATAATTAAGGTGATAAAATAAGCTATATGAATAATCGCTTTAATTCTACACAAAAAATTTATTCTGAAATCATGCTCATCCAGTAAACTGCAAAAATTGAAATAAACCGAATAGCTTAAAATCAAATTAAAATTGTTTTTAACAAATCGCAAGCCCATGTACATAATTAAACAAGTAAGAGGGCTCTAGTCGAGACTGCTCGACTAGGAGATACACTGAACCCTGCCGAGTCCTGATATTCCAATCATTCTACACCCATACGCATGCATCCATACGAACGCATAAACATGCGCTCTGCTAACTGCGCAGTTATCAGCTACTGCGCTTGGGCTGTCGTGTGGGCTATATTATGAGAATTTATTTGTTGAATACATCTTTTTGTAGTGAGATAACATTCAAATGTGTGTATATGCCAAAGCACAAGTCTCTAGAACTTGATATACGTTTTTTTTTTCAAAATTGGGGCGAAGGGGGCGTGGTATCTAAAATCTGCAAATGAGAAAAATCTTTGTCTTTATCACATAAATCTACACAGTAAATATGAAATCTGTAGGTCTAACAGTATTTAAATAACTAAAACACAAAGTCAGATTTTCGATTATTATCGATAAAAAAGAAATGGAATGAGTTATCGAAAAAATATGATAAACTCGTACTGCATATGGTATACACGAGTATACATGTAAAATTTCAAGTCTCTAGCACTTGTAGTTTAGGAGATCTCTGCGTTCATAAGGACGGACGGACAGACGGACATGGCTAGATCAACTCAGCTCGTCATCCTGATCAAGAATATATATACTTTATGGGGTTTGCCACGCCTCCTTCTGGCTGTTGCATACATTTTCACAAAAACATTACACTCTGAATTCCCATTTTCAATGGGTTCAGGGTATAAAATAATGCTGCTCTGTTGTCATTTCGAATGATCTTGATTTTACTGTGTATTATAACTAAACATGGATACATATATAGGAAAAGGCAGTTTGAATTAACAATTCGACACAATTAGTGCATAGCCAAGCAGTGCGAAAACAATGTAAACTATCTGTAAGCGGTTCAACTGCTTGGTGCACAAGAACTGCTTTTACACTTAGCATAAACACAAACCACAAAGCAACGCAAAAATGCGCGTCAAGAGACAGCTCATTGGACCTGGTTGACCTGTCTATTGATTGAACTTGGCTATATTACAGTTTATGTACGATTTAATACTTACGCACAAAGCTCCGCCTTGACCATCTGACGCGCGGTGTTCTCCTCGTTGACAACAAACATCCAATTGCCGCGGGAATTGAGAGCAGCTTGCGGTGTTATGAACTGCGATGTCGTTTCGCAAAGTGTTGAGCGCGTCGGACTTTGTCGTTTGGCTCGCGAGTTTTCTTTATTTTTATTGCTGTTGTCGCTGACGCCCACAATATCTAAGAGATCCATGTTGAGCGATACATCACGCATACTGCGCTTATGCTGCTCCTCCTTCTGCTCCTCCTTCTGCTCCTCCTTCTGCTCCTGCTCCTGATCTACCTCCTGCTCCTTCTCCTTCTCATGCTGCTGCTCTACCTCCTGCTCCTCCCTCGCCCTCTTTGCCATTTTCTCAGCCTGCTCCTTGAGCTGCTGCATCTCCGATTGCTCTGCTTGAATGGCCTTCTGCTTAAGACTCAGATCGCGCACGATGCGCTTCAGCCAGAGTGTCGCATTGTAGGGCGTCTTGCCATAGTTGTTGTAGTACAAGTGCCTTGAACCGGATCCAGGCTGTCCGCCGTGTTGCTGACCGCCAGTACGATAGCCCCCACGATTGCCTGACGAGGTGTACAAAAGGTATCTGCAATGGACAAGAAAGTTAGGATTGTCTGGAGCGGTACATCAGATACTCACGTGGGTGCCTCTGTTGTGGGGTTGGGCGCAAAGAGAGAATTGCCTGCACCACCGCGCTGTGGCACACCGCCAAACGGCGTCTGATAGCTGTATCCATTGAAGTCTTGCCCGTTGGCAAACTCACGCTGCGGAAATATGGACTTCGGATCATAGAACACGGGCGTGTCCGACCAGGCAACGGCCGAGAATTCCTCCCAGGTCTCGTCGACAAGCAAAGAAGCCGCCTCGTAGCCCCACTTGCGTACGAGACTCTTGATGAGATATCTGTAAAGACAACACACAATGAGAGTCAAACTGAAGTTGTTACTCGGGTGATGTAAGAGATCGTTTCGAGTAGATTTCGCCGTGATGCCCCCATCCCATCCCCTGACATGGGAATGTGCTGCGAAAGTGGAATACCATGCTACTTGTCGACATCGCCCAATTGGCTTATGCAACAAGCTGACGAACAGACAGCGGGACTCGCGGACAGACAAATACCTGAAAGTTTGCCACGCCCCTGCTCACTGCTATTAAGACATAATTAATATTGCAGCCAGACAATGGGTTAGGCTAAGAAACGCAGCGCGTAGCACGGCTAGTTATATTCACTTATATTCACGTCAACTGCACCGCATGCGTATCACGTGCCACAATATGTGTCACATAGGTGAAAACGAACTCTGGCTTTTCCCCACTCGAAGTGTTTTTCTGTTTTTGTTTTTATTTTTCAGAATTATGCAACATTCGAATTCCGTAGGCCCCATAAAATGACTACTTAATTGCTGAGACGGCGCCAAAATGTGGCCTCACTTGGCGTGTTCCTTATCATTGTCATTGTCATTGTCATTAACATTAACATTACTATTATCATTATTAACTTCATTATCATTGCAGTGGCAGTAACTCCTCACCTTTTATTCAAATCGAAGAAATTATCTAAAATTAGCCAAACAAATAGAAAAGCAGGCAGAAAATAAAGTCCAACTAACAATCCATATAAATGAATATATGAGAAAAATATTAAACCGAAACATAACGAAGATCAAATACTCTTAATGGCTATATAAAAAGGTTTTTACAAATGATTTAACAAATACTTCTGTTTTTTTTTTTAAAGTAAATTCTATTTCTATTTAGGTCATTCACAATTGAATTCCGTCTTTATATATTACAGTTAATGAGGAGTGTTTCGAAAAAGGTAATAATAATAATAATAATTATAATAATAATAATAATAATAGTAGTAATAATAGAGTATACTTTCTCAAAATTTTTACTAAAAGGCACTATACATCATAATTACATTCTTAAGCTTGACAAAGTTACAATACGATTTATGTTAAATAATAAAGTAATCAAAGCTTTACAAACGATCATTATCTATTCTATGGAAATTGAAGTTGAAATTGATTAGTCTTAAGAGATAAAGACATATAGAATAGCTTATCTCGTTGCTGCTGATAAAGTATTGTAAAATAATATGAAATCGAAGCTTCATTTTTTTTCCAATTAGTCGTATCGCGTAGCTATGATACCTCATACACTATACTAAATGCTTAATTATTCAAAGAGGCATTCATAAATATTCGAGAAGCACGCGGCGCGTCGTCACAGACAAAGTGTCTTGAACTGTCAATTCAAGTTTATTGGGTCAAGGAGCTCCGCCAGCTGGTCGAGTCGAGCAGCAACAGCCACAGACTAGAAACAGAGCCATCAGAGAGCACCCATCAGCTAACAGCTAACAGCCAGCAGAAAGCAACCAGAGCATCTTCAAGTGTGCGTTGTCGTTGCGGAACTAGCGACTAGCAACTGGCAACTGGCAACTGGCAACTGTCAGCTAACAGGTCTCTAGGTATATGTGTATATGGGTATTTGGGTATATGGGTATATGGGCATATGGGCATTTGGGTATACGGGTATTCACAATAGACACGCGTGTAGTATATGCAAAAACTAGTTTCTGGTATCTGTGCGAGATCGCTTTGAAATTCAATTTGAAGCGAGCAGTGTGTGTGCCAAACATTTGTTTGAAATGCATTTGCATGTGATTCTGTTTGTTGGCAACAGTTTTCTGTGTGGCTTTGAAGATCGGACATTATGCGTATTATTTATGTTGGCCGTTTGGCTCGCTCAACTTACGTGGGATAGTTAGCGATGTGCTCGCAGTAGGTTTTGCCGGGCCTGGCGCAGCTGTAGCAGAGGAGAAACAGAATCAATTTAAATATGATAGCAAATAAACGGATACAGGTAATGGTAATGGATGTTTGGACTTACTTGGGTGTCTGTCCTGGCGGCGCTGGCAGAAATTGGCAAGGCGGCGCACCGTATAAGCCGCATGAGGGCGGCGTGCTGAATGCTGCTGAGATACAAGCTAATATCTGAAAGGGGTGTGTGGCTCAGACTGTGTACCGGCGGCTGTGAATGAATGCATTGTGAATACTCACCACATGTGTTAGGAGAATACCCCCATAACTACTAGAAGTGCGGGGACCGAGACGGAGACTGATACGTTTAATACTCTTTGTCATTGTCAATTCATTCGTCGTTGGGCTTCGCGTCGGGGATTTGCATTTGCATTTGCGATTCCGTTGCCTAAGATACACAAAGAGTCGATTTCAATTGAGTTGAATATGTTTTGGCAGCGACGTGATGCGTGATGTCAGTTTTGTCCGATGAGCTGAAAGTGCCGAAAAAGTGCCCGGAATAATCGCTGGAGAAATTGCAATAAATCACTTAATTATATACGATTCGGTTATGCCAAGTAACCAATTCATTTCATCCGAGTGCCTATTTACACAGTATACACGATTGGACTAATAGCCACCTGAGACAGATGTGGTCGTAAATTTAAAAATCTATTTCATTTGAATGTCAAATAGTTTTGTCTTCTATTAATAGAAGCTGCGTCTTCATATGATATCATTTTATATAATGAAATCGTTTTGAGCTCCACATATTCTTCCGTAAAGTAAAATATTGTTGAATCTCCAAAATCAATCATTGTAACTGAAAGCTCATAGCAGTTTTAACTTATCCACAATCCCCAAAGTCAAGATAGCTTCGAATATGTAATAGCTTTGAGTTAATACTTATATTATATATATTTAATATTTTATTTAGTTCATATAGTTCATATATTTATATTATTATAATAATAGAACAATATTTCAGTTGGCAGGTCTTGGCAGGTCATAAATATTCAAGCGCAACAAAAAATTTGAATTAAAAACTTCAACTTAGATACAAAAGTGTATTGGTCTTAATTTTCAGAAATGGAATGAATACAAGTCTACGGAATCGCATAAAAATGTCACTTATGTAAAATAAGCATCAAAGAAAACCATAAAGAAAACACATATCACTTAAACTGTGCTCATATCCTAACAAAAAGACTTCACCACAGAAGAAGGCTCAAACGAGTCAAGAGGATATACCCATCCTTATCGGATCGTTTGCTATACTTTTCATTTAAATATTAAACAAGTAAGAAAGCTCTAGTTGAGAGTTCTACTTACACATTCATACACACATACACACATACGCACGCACGTATAAACAGGCATGGGCTGCAGTATGGGCTTACCATGGGAACTAATTGTTTAATAATTTTTTTGTAGACGGACAATCTTGATAAAACTTACAGATCGTAATTATAACATTAAAATGTGTGCATGTGCTAAAGCACAAGTCTCTAGTATTTGAATTACGGTTTTTGCAAACTTGTAGGGAAGGGGGTGCTTTGGGGTGTGGGTGGTAGATATGATAATAAAATCGAAATTCTTAAAAACACATATGAATCTACATTTTAAACTTTAGCTTCAAAGATGTAGAAAATATAATTTGTTAACTGTTATTTGATAAGGTTATTTGAAAAAAACTTGATATGCGCGCTCAATATACAAACCTACGAACAAAATTTCAAGTCTCCAGCTCTTATATCTTCTAAGATCGGCGCGTTCATATATACGGACAGACGGACAGACGGACAGGGCTAAATCGACTCAGCTCGTCGCCCTGATCAAGAATATATATACTTTATGGGGTCTGCCACTCTTCTTTTTGCCTGTTACATTTAACAAAACCATTATACCCTGATTTCACATTTTCAATGGGTTAAGGGTACAAAAAGTTACCCTAAACATTTTTAAATGTAAATTATAATTATGTATATTTATTTAGCTTACTTAAGAGAAACGAAAATCATACGAAGTTGTTCCACTTAAATATCTTATATATATTTAACTACAAACAGTGCCAGCGTATTCTAATATGAAACATCCTACATTCATACATATACACATACGCACACATAGATATGAACAACGGGTGGACAGACTAGGGTTAAAACAGAGTGAAGATCACTAAGTTCTGCCCAAAAATATATGTGCTCTATTGGCCACACCTACTAATGCTAGTTACATATTGACATTTAAGCAGGCCCATAATACCAAGAACACATTGAAAATTTATGCTTAAATAATCAAATGATCCAATAACTTGGGACAAGGAAACTATAACCTTCAAGATTCCCTTACTTGTCTGTTCTATAATAGAAAATAATTTATATTTATATATACACTTGAGCTGATGACAACCAAGAATGTTGCTATAAGAAACCCAATAGAAAAGGTTATCTCATTCAAAATTTCATAATATTGTATGGTTCATATCGAAATATGCATAACGTCTCTGTAACGTTTGTTCTGTAAACAACGATTGATGAGTTTTCCACACATTTTACGTGTCCAAATAGTCGTTAGGCTGTTAACCATTTGCTCAAGCGCTAATTGTCTTAAAGCTGACATATGGATAGTGGTAGGATGTGGGAGGAGGGAAGACAAAGAGGCGATAGCCTTAGGGTTGAGTTGAGTTCAAGCCGAAGTTGAGACAAACAAACCAACAAAGCAATAAACACTAAGTAAATTGCGAAAAAAATTGCTAAAAGGGAAAGCGGTTTCGAGACGTTGCGACCTGAGCCACGGGCCACCTGTGGCCCCTCAGTTATAGACTTAATTTGACCAAGTGCCAGCACATTAGACGATGCCAACAGCCACGCCCACCATTAGCGATTGCAATTGTAATTGATGTTGGCTGCTTGACAGCTAATCGACGTGGGCGTTGCAATAAGAATCATAAATGGCGGTATCTAGTTGGCTAATGTCAATAATTATAAATTGATCTAGATGCCTAGATTATACGATAGTTACCAATACGGATGTGGTTGAATGAAATTTGATCTTTAATTCAAAATCATTTAACTTAATGTTGTGTGAAACATTCATTATGGAGCTAAATTAGAGCGCGCCCGCATGAAGTATTCATATAAAATTATTTTCCCCATCGCAAAACTTTGTACAACAAAGTAAAATGTTTCCGAGGATAAATGTTTATTAAAGTTTTGATTGTATTTAAACAAACGTTAAAAATTAATGATTTAGTCCAAACATATTATATGTTTGTATGAGTCAGCCCGCAACATTCGGTTTAAGACTTCTTTTCCGCTCCCAGAGTTAGAGACTTAAAATTTGTTAGTAGGTCTGTGTATAGCACGCACAGATCGAGTTTGCTTCAAAAAATCGATAACCATTTCTATTTTATAGTTATCGATTTTATTTTTATGAAATTCTATTTCCTACATCTTTAAAGCTAGAGCCTCAAATATTTGCATTGTCAAAACTGTCAAACAGCAATAGCATCAACTAGCATAGCCTCCTCTGTAGGCTGATCAAAAAATATCTTTATATACATACATTAAAATGTATAACCAAGAGCTCCAAAGTTTGAAATTCTCCTCTAATAGACCCTACAATGCTATTTAATATATATTATATATTATATATTCTAAGCACGTACCCCATATAAATCCTTGCAAACCCATCCGCAGATAATATCCCCAAAATAATTGAATTCCTAAAAATTTTACCTGCAAAAATGTTTTATCCGATTTCCCACGCCTCTATAATACATATTTAAGTTGATAACGGTAACTATTTAGAGGGTATTTGAAAATAACTTCTGGTGAATTTTGATCTATTTTGAAAACATTCTACAATATCTATACCTACTTAAACTATTATTTTACAATTGTGCATTTCCCCAATAGGCATTGCATGTTAGCAAAATTAAAATTGAAAAACAAAAACATTCAATTAAAATCTGATAAGTTCACGGCATGAAACAACAACAAAAAAACAACAACAATAATAAAACGAATAAATCGAAAAATGTAACTCACATTTTTAGGTATAGAAACTACCGTTACTAATTCAACGGCTACCGCAAATAAAATGATAATCATAATGTGTATGAATTCATAAAAGCTGAAAAGCTGTTCAAATCGAGAGCAAAGCACACACAATACAACACAATCGAACAGCAGTCGAATACCAGAAACCGGATTCGTGATCAGCGTATCTCCCAGTGCCTGGTGTCATACATAGTTTCATTAAAACATACATACACGCATACAAGCACACACACACTCACTCTACTACAATTAGAATTAGACAAGAAAATTAATTGGAATAAAGTCGTGCCATTGCGTTTCAATGGAATGTGTTTAGTAGAACTGGTTCTTGAACAGTCGGCACCTGCCATGCGGCAGTGCTAGGATTTCCGGGATCGGCTGTCACTTTCGATTTCATAAATCAATCAGCATTGGCAAACACACAAAAGCCTAAAGCCAGACACCACAACAAAAGACCATAAAACTCAATGCGCAAATGAGCTTTTGGGCTCTTTGCCATTTAGGCCATTTAGCGACATTGTCGCCATCATCGGCAACTGCTAATGGAGCTGGCTCGACTCAGAGTCAAGACTCTCCTCTATCCACTCCCCACTCTCCACTGTCCATTCTCCACTTTGCAGTCTCCAGTCTCAACTCTAGACTCTTTGCTTTAGTACATAGTTACGCCCACGTTGATGGTATTTCCCCATGTTGCGCAGGCGCCGCGTACCATGGCCAATTCATCAGCTCATAAATCATAAAAACAGTTTTCGTTGTTATTGTTGTTATTTTCTGGCTGCTGTTCAAAATGGTTTATAGCTTATTGAGCATTTGGCCATTTGCACGGCATTAACTCACATGGCCAAAATGCATTGAAATGACCGAAAAACGTTTTCGCTGGCAATTAGCTGATTGCGAATCGCTCAATTGTCAAAGCCGTTACGCTTTGTTGCGATGCGTTTGGAATTCCTTTCAGTAATAAATTTTTCTATATGTTATTGCTAACTAATTAAAACAAAATATTTGGCTAGTTTACGATTCAGTTAATTGATCTCTATTATATGTATATCTATAGAATCGAATATAATTAATATTTATTGATTAGTTTCTTTCAACTTTAGCCTAGGCATCGGTTGACAACTATATCGAGAATCTATATATTCGATTTAAAAAACATTGTTTTGAAATTTGAATTTGTCAATATAAAGCAAATCGAGGAAGCTTTGAACAAAAGATAAAGTTCTTCTGTGCATGATAAAAGACTTTGTTTAATTTGAATTTCAATTCGACGCTTTTTATGGTTTTCAAGATTGACGCATAAGCAGCCAAATGGACGATCAGAGCAGAGAATAGAGACCCACAGATTAACTGATTCATTGATGCTGGGCTAAGATAGAAGACATTTCTCCCCTGCATTGTTGGTGAGGAGCAAATAATAAACTGATGCTATCGCTTAATTTAAGTTTATGAAACTAAAACCATATTTAATTTGATTTTTATTTGATTTTCAGAGTTGAATTGAATCTATATATTTGTAATATATTATAAATATTTTTAAAATTATTTTTAAGTG
This sequence comes from Drosophila hamatofila, assembly GCA_035045345.1. Taxonomy (NCBI): domain Eukaryota; kingdom Metazoa; phylum Arthropoda; class Insecta; order Diptera; family Drosophilidae; genus Drosophila; species Drosophila hamatofila. The sequence continues at coordinate 2,625,890 of JAWNPA010000001.1, forward strand.
TATCAAATTACCTGAACGTTGTGCGAATTGGATTTCATGATTTTAATATAATACAAGTAAATACAAACATCTGTACAGCATAACGGCTCAACTGACATATCTAGCCTGATTCATTCGCCAAACTCAAATCTAAGCACCTTTTTCAAATTATTGAAGCACAAACAAATCAAAAAATGTTCGCAATAAAAATCACATAAAACTGAAGAAAAACAAAACAACACGATTAATTGCTGACGTCTTTGTGCCCTTGTGGAGGGAATACCAAAGCGTCAGCTTTGCTTGAGTCTTTTGTCAATCTGAAGATCTTTCGATGACTTACAGAACTCAATAATTTAATATAGTAAAATCTGTGCAACCGAATTTTGGCTGTGTTTATATTTTTGTGTTAAGGTAAAGCTCGATGGGTCCAATCCCACACCCACAGTTCGCACCGTCGTGATGTTCAAATTCAATTCAATTAGTTTTGCTTTCACCCATCAATTTAGATCTTTATAAAACTGATTTAGCTTCATTTGCCACTAATTTGGAAGCGTTTAGCTACACACGGTCGGAGGTGTTACCCATGTAGTTGGAGGAGACAATGGAGCGATATAAATACCACATACCAAATAACAAATACCACATATCAAATACCGAATACCAGATACCAATACTAAAAGATCACTTCATTATAATTTTTTAAGCATATATTTTATACTTGAGTATAACTGAGAAATTAAGCACGACTTTTCAAGGCTGTTAATAGTTTTTATTTTTTTTTTTTATTTATTTAATTTTAATTTTGGGTTTTTTTGTTGTTGTTTTTATATTTGTTACTCTTGAATGTTTTGTTTTTGGTTTCATTGACTTCATTTTATTTAATTTGCGTAGTTCTTTTTATTTTATTTCATTCAACTTTTTAAGCAAGTGCTTCAAACTTTCCATAGCCCATAAACTGAAAAAAGCGCGATCAATAAATCAGTTTGATTTTTGTTGTTTTCTAGCTTAGACGAGTTTTTATAGAATTTTTGGATTGTTCTGGCGGCAAACACGAGGCAAATGAATCTACATACATGAATACATGTGCACAAAAAATCATTAATTAATTACTCACCTTTGCTTATTTATAAATAAAAATGAATTCAATGCTTGCGCTCATCAAAACACAACTTTTTATGAATCTTTAGCTAATCAGAATTGTTGCGTTTATCAAATGGACTTTTCGTATAAGCAATTTTTAAATTCGCACTGCACTCGAGCGATTAGGATCGCTGCTTGAAGTTGATCTTTTGCGTTTTTGTTGTTTTCTCTTTTTGTATTTGTTGTTATTTGTATTTTGATTGTGACTTTATTTAATGTTGCGGCAAACAACTCAACGATGTAGCTTAAAATGCGACCAATTAAAAAAACTTTGCACGTTCGAGCGTAGAAAGGCGCACGGCAGCCCAAGTCCCAGATTTCAATTTCGTTTTGTATTTTAAATTTTGATTTGATTTCAATTTTGAATTCAGTTTCGGTTTCGGTTTGAGCTTCAGTTTCGGTTTTAGTCTCGGTTTCGGTTTCTGTTTCCGTATCTCGCGGCCAGCCCAATCGTGGCTGCAGCTCGTTGCCAACTGAGCGCGCGAACCAAACTTGGCTTGAACTGCCGACCAGAGCAAGACCAACTTAGAGTCTATGACGCCGGCAGCGCTTCCAATCGCAGTATCTAAATTGTAGCCGCTAAAGAGAGACACAGAGAGAGAGAGAGAGAGAGAGAGAGAGAGAGAGAGAGAGAGAGAGAGAGAGAGAGAGAGAGAGAGAAAGAGTGAAAGAGAGAGAGAGAGAGAGAGAGAGAGAGAGAGAGAGAGAAATAGTGAAAGAGAGAGGGAGAGACTGTGCAAACGAGAAGTTTTAGCTGTAGGCGCATGTATGGATCAACTCAGACTGATCGTTCAATCTCTGAACTTTTTGGCCCAGTGATTCATAGTGCATCATCTTGAGCACTTGGCCAAGTTACCCAGCCAAACTCAGCTCCAGCTAAGTTAAAGACCGGAAGTTCATTAGCTACCCAGCCAGTCATTCAAACAATAAAGCGACTTTATTTTATTTATTGTCAATTTTTATTATTTGTTTTACATTGTCGCGAATATGCGAAACTGTAATAAAGTGAATTTATTTAAATTGTAAATTTTCCGTTTTTTTTTTGTTTTGTTTGCTTTTTTTTTTGCATTAATTTTATATTATTCTTTTTTTTATATTTGTTGCTGACTGCTTTTGTTGTTGGCTGGCCATAGACACAATTCATTGTTAGCTGTTGCTTTTGATTTTTATGGCCAATGAAGGTTATTTTGGCTTTTATCTGCTTTATACATGTGCTGCCTGCCTGAGTGCGTGTCTGTGTGTGTGTGTGTGTTGTTGTTGTTTGTTGGATATTTGCTTGTTTTCTGGGTTTTTGGCAAATAGATCTTTAAATGCAAACATCGGTTTGTCAAGTCGGGCCCAAGCCTTCTTCTTTTTTTCAACGCAAAAGGCCTTATAGCGCGCCGATTGTGGGAGGCAGCAGCCAAGCTATAGTTATTGAGTATAGCTCAGCAAACCATTTAAATCAATATTTTTGTTACATACAAAAATATTTACTAATTTCAAATACTCTCTCTGTATTAGTTTTGAGCAAACTAATTAAATTTGCTTACATTTGTTTGGGCGACATATTTCATAAGTGAGGTGTAATAATAATATAATATGAGAAAAAAATTTGTATAATAAATAAATATAATATATACTCCTGCGGTAAAAAAAATAGTAGCAGTAGTAGTACTGTTGGACAAAAAAACCTTAGTGATAAACTCAATATTTAAAAAATAATTTTAAACGAATATTAAGATTAAGATATATTGTTTTCAATTTAGATGTCAATATTAAGTTCCTAAGTCTCTTCATTTTGTTATCCAACATTTAGTATTTTTTTACCGCAACTGTACATATCGAGGCAACAACTAAAATTTATATTTCATTCCATTCAAATTATGACTTATTAGAAGAAATTTCTAACTCCATCAGGCCAAATAAAAACTATATGAATTATGTTAAAGTATTTAAATGATATAATTTTTTTTTCAAAAACTTAGTTATTATTTTCATTAAAGCCACATCGTAGAAAATGGGATTTAAGTAATGATAAATATACAGGTGATAGCTTGTATTATTTTACTTCTTGGTTAATATATTTGCACATTATTTTGAAGTTTTCTACATTTGGTTTTTTGCTACAACTTTCACAAGACAAATTAGAGCAATGAACGTTGACCTAGGCTGTGTGTCCGACTACGGGTATATCGAGCAACACGGAAAAACCCTGACAGTTGGATGGCTCACGCGATCTTCGCTTTTTATCGAAATGGTTTTTAATGCGATTTTAAGTCAAATTAGTGACTTCATCAGCTCAGGGCTTGTCTTTCTTCTTGGCTGAATGCTCAGCCGGAGCAGCTGCCCCGTATCACTTAAGCTGCTCATTAATCAAAAGCCCTACGCCATGTATCGATGTATCGGGACCGCTTGCCAGAGACGTAACTTATTGCCCGGTCCCCTCCTCCTTCAACTGCTCACCGACTGCCGCCGAGCAGGGCTCAGTTTCAATTACGAAATTGTTAATTAGATGTTGGCTGATTTGCCGAGATGGCTAACTGACTTGCTGGCCTATTGCGTGGTCGTCGCAGTCGTCGGCGGTGTCGGCGTCGTTGGCTAATGAAAACATCAACTTGTTGCTCTTGGCGTCTGTCGATAGTGTTCGATATGCGTCCAATTTGCTGGCACTATCACATTTTCTGGCACTCGACATCGATCTATAAAGTGTTTCTTCGACGTTACGCCAACAATCATTTGTTTTATGTTTTATTCCAGCAGACAGCGAACTGCCAACTGCGAATTGTAGAGAAACCGCTCGAAAAACGCGTGTAAATCGTGCGCGTTTCGTTGTTTGTGGAGAGTGAGCGAGATAGCTGTCTGTTTGTCTTTTCGGTTGTGTTATCTGCTGCGAGCGGCTGTGCGTGGCAAAAGCTAAAAGCTATGTAATACACGCAGCCTGTTTGACTTCAAATACATATACATATGTATATAAGTATGTACAGCCGACTATCGTTATTTCAAACCTGCGATATTTCGAACCTCTTATTAATTCAAAGCTATCACGAGTCCCCTACAAATTCTCTTTATATTTCGAATTATGTCCATACATTTTATGACTAAAAAATCATTGCTATGACGCGGTAAATCGAACTCATATGGTCAAACACTCGACAATTCAAATTTGCGAAGTTTTTTGCTGTTAGTGAGAGCTTTGAATTTGAATTGTCGAACCATTTAATATTTCAAACATTCGATGATTCGTAATATTTCATGAGTCCCTCGAATTTCTAAATAACGAGAGTCGACTGTATATATTTATATGTATTTGAATGAAATAGTTAAACTTGCCAATAAAAACATTAATACTGAAATTTGAAAAAATTACGGAATATTGAGAAACCAAAAAGTACTTGATAAGAGTTTTAAATTAATAATATGTATAAGTATATATTTAATTCTTTTAATAAAAACAAGTAAGAAAGCTCTAGTCGAGACTACTCGACTACGTGATCCCCTGAACCCTTCCAGGAACTAATATTTCAATAATTCGTCGTTCCACTTCTACTTACACATGCATACACACATATACACATACGCACGCACGTATAAACAGGAGTGGGCTGCTGTGTGGACTTACTTTTGAAACTTAATTGTAAAATAACTTTGTTGTAGACGGACAATCTTGATAAAACTTTCAGACCGTGGTAATAACATTAAAATGTGTGTATGTGCTAACGCACAAGTCTTTAGTATTTGTAAGTGGGTGTTTTGAGGAGTGGGGGTGAAATATGAAAAAATCGAAATTCTATAAAATACATATGAATCTACGTTTAACATTTGAAGACTCTAGCTCTAAAGATGTGGGAGATATAATTTTATAATTGATTTTTGATACGGTTTTTTATCGATAACAAAAAAACGGGATCAGTTATCGATTTTTGTAAATAAACTTGATCTGCGCGTGCAACGCACGGACCTACAGTTTCAATTCTCTAGCTCTTATATCTTCTGAGATCGACACGTTCAAACATACGGACAGACAGACAGACAGACGGGCAGGACTAAATCGACTTTAATCGTTACCTTGATCAAGAATTTATATACTTTATGGGGTCTGCCACGCCTCCTTCTGCCTGTTACATACTTAAAAAAAAAGCATTATACCTGATTTCCCATTTTCAATGGGCACAGGGTATACAAACCACTATTTTTATACCCTGAACCCATTAAAAATGGGAAATCAGGGTATAATGGTTTTGTTAAAAGTATGTAACAGGCAGAAGGAGGCGTGGCAGACCCCATAAAGTATATATATTCTTGATCAGGGCGACAAAAAAAGTTGATCTAGCCCTGTCCGTCTGTCTGTCTGTCTATCCGTCTGTCCGTCTGTCCGTATGTTTGAACGCGTCGATTTCAGAAGATATAGGAGCTAGAGACTTGAAATTTGAAACTGTAGGTCCGTATATTTCACGCGCAGATCAAGTTTATTTTTAAAAATCGATAACTGCTTCTGTTTTTTTGTTATCGATAAAAAACCTTATCGAAAATCAGTTATAAAATTATATCTTCTACACCTTTGAAGATAGAGTCTCCAAATTTAAAATGTAGAATCATGTGTATTTTTAAGATTTTCGGTTTTTGTCATATTTCACCCCCCACCCCTCATAACACCCCCTTTCCTACAAGTTTGCAAAAACCGTATTTCAAATACTAGAGACTTGTGAGTTGATACATACACACATTTTAATGTTATTATCACGGTCTGAAAGTTTTATCAAGATTGTCCGTCTACAAAAAAAGTTATTAAACAATTAAGTTCTCAAAGTAAGCTCACATGGCAGCCCATGCCTGTTTATACGTGCGTGCTTATGTGTGTATGTGTGTGTGCATGTGTAAGTAGAAGTGGAACGACGAATTATTAAAATATTAGTTCCTGGAAGGGTTCAGGGGATTTCGTAGTCGAGCAGTCTCGACTAGAGCTTTTTTACTTGTTTTATATTGATATGTCACATTGAAATCTATTTGATCCAAATAAAATGATTATTATCGTCAACATTAAAAAACTGTGTTTTTCTTTGATTAAAAAATAAAAAACAGGGGCTCGTTGAATATGGACAACCCTGTATACATATATATACATATATATGTAGACAAAAATTGTTGATAGTCAGTTTGCTTAAAAATTTATTTATTTATTTATTTTATTCTGTTCATATTTATTTGATATTTTATTATAATATGGGCAATGAAAAATTTGAAAAAGACAAAACTATTAGCCTAGCCCATCCTAATATACAAAAAATACCTTACTGGCCATGAAATGGTTAAAAAGATATGGTAGCGTGCATAGATAGGGATTGGAGTTTTGTTTGTTAGACTCAAAGTCAATATGTTGCCAATTGGTAATTTATATTCATTGCCGCGGAAAGTCGAAAAGTTTTCTAGCTGACAAAATCCAAGCACACAAATCGACATACCCGTTAAATAAGCGATAAAATCAAAATAAAAAATCCACATGTTTTAAATTTATGCATAATGAACTGTCACGTGCCCTAACTAAGTGACCATAAATAATAAAGTCCAAAAGAAATGTCCAAAAGAAAATAGGAAGAGAAAACTCTTAACAACTGATAGCAGTGCGAAAACAACAGCGATGAGTGCGAGAGAGAGAGAGAGAGAGAGAGAGAGAGAGAGATAGACAGAGCGAAAGAGAGAAAGACAATGAATGAAAACGTTCACAGAAATAAAAGGAAAATGAAAAAAAGTTAACTAACTAATAGAAGGAAAACAGCGAAAATTAACGTGTTCTATGGGTCTGGGTCGCTTGTGCTTTATCACTCACCAACAAAAACAACAGAAGCAAACGTTATGCCAGCGACCGATAAAGAGAGAGCGAGAGAGAGCGAGAGAGAGAGAGGCAGAGAGGCGCGTGTTAAAGAATGCGAGAGACATAGAATGAGCGCGAGCGAGGCGAGTGAAAAAGTTTTTCCATTGTGAAAAACTTGACATGGTCGCCATTGCCAACGCCATCATCAGTTCAGTGGAGTAACGGCCACAGCTGAATACGGACGTGTTGTGACGTGACGCGTTGAGTCGTTGAGTCGTTGAGTCAGTCGCCTTCTGAGTATCGAAAGTTTTCGACTTTGGTCTGTCCGAGTGCGCCCAAGGGCTGACAACAACACAAACTGTACACAAAAAGAAGAGGAAGAAGAAGAAGGAGAGAAAAGAAAATAAAAGAAATTCAACTAAAAGAATATACATAATACGAGTGTGAAAAGCGCATGTAAAAATATGCCCAGCGCATTATTGTGAATGCATCGGTTGTGCTTACCTTGAAAACCGAATCGCAGCGGTCTCCGATGCCATTTCCGATGCGTTGCGATACGATTCGATGCGTGTAAGTGCAAGTAAAAGTGCTGCGACAAATTGTGGCAGAAAGCAAGCGAAATGCTGAGAAAATTCATGAAATATGTTCGACAAATGCAAAAAGCAAAAAGCAAAGAATCAAACGAAAAAAATTCCCACAAACAAATAATAGAAATTAAGCTGAAAAGCGTCAAATAAATCAAGTGACACCACTAAAAAAAAAAAAAAAATAATAAAAAATAAAAAAAAAAGGCCTCAAGTATTCGCACACACACGCGCACACACAGCTGCAAAATGGTTGTGTGGCAAATTTCTAGTGACGCGTTTAAAGTGCAGAAAATAGCGGCCGCCACACAGCAGCCAAAGTCAATCCATTGATTTTTCTTCAGCAGAGCTGAAAGGGCAGCTGCCTTTTGGCCTGGCAAAAGGACATTATAGTCCTGAAGTGTCTAATCCTAGCTGGCGCATGGGGGTCTACATTCAAATGTCCGCACATTAATAATGCCCACCGCATTCACAGACCACTTTCATGTCGTCCCACTCCGTCTCCGTCTCCATCTCCATCTCTATCTCTCTCTCCTTCACCCTCTCCAGCCACTTACAACAGATAAATGGCACAAAAATCGAAAACTAGGCAAACAACACAACAAATTGCCAAACAGCAGCATCAACAACAACAACAAGAACCCAGTAGAGAATCTGGTCCACAGGGCTGGGTTTTTGATTGACAACATTCGGAGGGGGTTGTGGGCGTAGGGGGCGGGGATTGGCGTCAGTTTGGGGCAGAAAAAAAACACACGGGCCAGACGCAGACGCGGCGTCGCAATAATCATAAAAGCGTTGAGCAGCAGGCGTAAGGATGAGTGCTGAGTGGGGTCTGAGTGGGGTGCATGGGGTGTATGGGCTGTATGGGCTGTATGTGCTGTAGATTCATAAATTCATGAGTATGCGTCAAACAAACTGGGTGCGGCGTTATATGCTGCTGAACAACCCGCTAGCCCTTGAAACTTATTATTAATGCAGCAACAGTAATTAGCTAGCAGTCAGCAGTTGGCAATTAGCCGTTAGTAGCTGTGGCTAGGGCCAACTTGCAGTTGCATTAATTATTCGGCAGGCGACTTTAACTAAAGGCCGCATCGGCAGCCCCAAAGGGTACGCCAATTAGGCGCATAAACTGTTTACAGAATGATAGACACACAGATACGCAGACAGAGAGAGTGAAAGAGAGAAAACAAGATAAAGACATAGTCACGTTTTCACTTGACTAAGGTCAAAAGTCTCAACTTCCTAAACACACCTCACCTCAGCTCGCCTCAGCTCTTTCCCCACGGACGCTCGCTCCGTCAGCGTGGCCTGAACTTGATGATGTCGCGGCTGTCGTCGCCGCTGCTGACGAGGCCTGCGGCAGCTATTTATAATATTTGTTGTACGCCCGCACAAATAGTATAAGCACGGCCAATAAATGTTCAAAAAGTTTTCAAAATACGAAAAAAAACCACAGGGAATTCAACAAAAATATTCTCCAAACGCAAGATTCACAGCTAAAAGACAACTTTGCAATTGTCTGCGAGCATTAAGTGGCTAAAAGTCGGCAATCAAAGTTGGTATCAAAACTAATTTAACACAAGCAGAAGTCTCTATGTGTGTGTGTGTGTGAATGTGTGAGGGTGTAACAGTGAACCAAACAGCGACTGTGGTATGCAGGGACACAGCAAAGAGCGCAGGACACGCACAGCACGCATTTAACAGAGAACATTAGAGAGGGAGCGCTAGAGAGGGAGGCGGGGACAGAGAGAGCGAGAGAGAGCGCCTGAATTAGAGAGACTTGTAGAGACTTCCAGGCAACAACACGTTGAGCGTGCTTCCAAAATAACACATTCCGCATGGTACGTGCCTCGGCTGTGCTGCTTCGTTCTCGCACAAAGGATTGTACGCAGCCATTGGAAGGGAAGCCTCTCGTTTCGGTTTTTCCTTTTCCCTTTGCTGTTGTTCGGTTCTCGTTTTCGGGTTTTCGCTTCTTGATGTGAAGTTTTGCCTTGGCTGGTTCAGTTCGTGGCTAAACTTTGGAGCGTGTTGTGCTGGAAATTGTTGCAAGCGGAAAGGACCACAAGCGTTAGCATGTGAATGCAAATTGAAACTTAATAATTAAACAATCTGCATAAAAAACAAAAGAAATATATCAATTTGGCAACCGTGCAGCGAGTGTCGAGGCAAAGTGGACTAAGTATAACAAGACGAAACGAAAAATAAAAACCAAGCCACTGAATAACTGTGCGAATGAATATGCTTTTGAAGTAAGGCGTGTACCCAGAACAACATTACAGCCAACACACACGCACATACGTACGCACATACACACACACACACACATTTAGACACTCGTATGTGCGTACAGGAAGAGGGTAGGCAAGCAAAGCGTAGACAGATAGGCGAACAGCAGTGCAGACAAACGGACGACGCAAACGTGAGGACAAATATAACGAAATAACCGAGCTGCGACTTCTGTAAATTTCATAGAAGCCCGTGGCCAGCACGGCGTATACGCATTATCATAAATGACAACCGAATAAGTTTTTATTTGCCTCTAACTCCGAATTTGTTTGTCTCTGTTGCCATTTCTCCTGTGTGCTTCTATTTTTCCGTTGTTTAATAGAATTTCTAGAAAAGTTGTTCTTGTTTGGGGCATTTTCAATGCAAATTGTTATGTTTCTGTGTGTTTGTGTGTGTGCAATAATTGCCAAGTGGAGCATATATATAAGTATATATATATATATGTTTTAAAATATATATGTAGATATATAAATTTATTTGTTGCCTCGCAGAAAGCGCGTGTGGCTGTGACAAATTCGGTGGCCATTCGAAGTGGAAAATGTAAGCCGCCGCAGTTTGAGCAGAAAAGGCCTCTCAGTGCGTAGGCTCCGAAGCGAGCAAAGCGGAAAGCGAGCGACTACGTTTCCAACTCTAAAACACACTCTCTCTCTCTAACTGCTAACTATATAAAGTCTATATAAATTACCTGCAATCTAAGCACACACCTCTACATCTAACTGTGCGTGTACTTCTAGCAAGGTAAGTAAAACGGCCAACTGACTTAACATCAGCTAGTTGACTTGCAAATTCCAAATTCACATCTGCATATTCGAATATTATTATTAATTTTTAGTGTGCACGGGGCTCATGTGAACTGGGTGGGCGACGGGCACTCGCTTTGAAATTATGTTAATTCAATCGATATTTTGACTAATTTAGGCAGCTTTGCATATTGCTGCTTCCCACCCCATGCCAACTATCAACTGTGGTCGAGTGCCCCCCATTTATGAGTCAATTAGCGTTATAATTTGACATGCTACTTTACGTACTTTACCAACTTCACTTCACTTTGCTCAACTCGACTCGGCTCAACTAGCCCCAGTGCCAGTTGAGGCAGCTCCGTATCGTAAAATTATTCTGCTTTCGTTTATCGATAACAATTACACAAGCTGAGCAAGCACGTTTCCAACTTGTCAAATAGCATTAGGGCTGTTCTGGTATTATATATATAGCTAGAAATATATATATATATACATAAATATTTTGAACGCTTGATAAGTCAAGTGATAAGCAGGGTGTGTTGCTTTAATTTATGAGTTTTGACATCTTCTGAGTGACTAAGCGGGCGTCGCTTCCATCAAAATCCAATGTCTCAGCTAGCTCGCAGGTGATAAAAGAGCACACAAACAATGCTACAGGAGTGTCAACAAATGTGACAGCAGGAGTGCAAGTATCTTAATGGCTTTGCCAATTCCATTGTCAGCAGGGGCGGTCAAAGGCGTTCTAAACAATTTACACCAAAACAAGTAACAAAACTTTAGTCGGGATACCCAACTAGGAGATACCCTGGCATTTTAAATATACGCAGCTATGCAGTTATTTAAGCAGGAAAAACATTTTAAACTAAAAACTGCGTACAGATGACGCTGCTTACCACGTGGTTTTAATCAAATGTTTTGTTTAATAAGTTCTATGTTACATATGTATTCTATGCTCCAAGTTCTATGTTATACATATTCTCATGAATAATTGTTTGTTATGTGTGCTATGTTTCCAAAACATAGCATAAATCAGAATTTCATAAAATATACATGCAGCTTTATGCAAAATTTGGCGACTCTACTTCAGCCGCCTTCTGCCTGTTACATATATCATTATATACATATATCGTATAAATAACAAAACCAATATACCCTGATTTATAATGGGTTCAGGGTATAAACAATGACGCTCCATCATAGAATGTATTCGACATTTTCAAGATAGGGGAATTGTGTATGAATGGGGAATGAATAAAACCTCGACTTGAAGAAATTCTCTTTAAAGTTCTACATTTAACCTTTGCATTAACTAGTCTAGAACTAGTTATTCGTCTCTTCCGACAGGTGCTTATTCAGCTCTCAGGATTGACACATTAGACTAATGAGCCAATGCGAAAAGTTGAGATTATTTTGTAGACTCTGCGAGTATGCGGATATTTGTAAAGCGTCACGCGACACTTAACACTAAAACTTTTGCCATTGGCTGATGGTCGCGGCATTTGCTTGACTTATATAGTATATGTGTATTGGAGTATAGGTATATATTTATATATATATATATATATATATATATATATATATATATATATATATATATATATATATATATATATATTTATAGAAACGCTTAGTTGGCCCATTAAAGTTGTTAACTTGCAATGGGGTCAGCGTAAAGTTGATGTCATTTACGCTAGGTCAATTGACATATTGTGGCAAGCTTCGATCTAGTTTCTATCCCGTCTTCTGTGCATTATCCATCCCGGATGTCCTTTGCTTGATGACGCGCATACGTTGGCAGCTTTATCTGCAGCGCTCCTCCCTCTGCCTTCCTCCGCCCTTTACACTTTGCTAGAGTCAGCGAAGCGCATTTTCATTCATTTTTTGAAGACATAATCAATATTTGGCAATGCGCCGAGTGTGCATATGACAAACAGTCAGCGCGCCTAGAACTACACGATATGCTCTATACCCGATTGCCATATATATAAATATATGTGTGTGCATGTGTGTGTATGCCTGTCAGGGCATACAGGCTATTGAGTTATATGTGTACTCGTTTCCGCATCTGAGTGCACTCTCAATGATTTGCAACAAAATGTTTTAGGTCTTCTTGTTTCGCTTAGTCCTTGCCGCTGTCGCACCTCCTTCGTAGTCTCCCATTGTATACCCTAGTTTTTAGTATACCTAGTTTTCTCAAAATAAACATAATATAAAACTATTATAAACAAAATAATTTTGAATGAGCGAATGACTGGATTGGCAATGCGTCCGCCAAAGAGAAACTCTTTCAGCTGGAGCTAAGTCGGCTTAAGGCTAACTTGGTTTCGAAGTCAAAACTTTCTTTCATTCTCCATTCCGATATCATGATCCGCTTTGTAACTTCCAACTAGGTTAATTGAACAGCTGTCTCGCTAATCCCCAACCACACCGCCACCTATTAGTATGTTATATGACAATTCTCTGACGATTGCCTCAAGGTTGATGTATCTAGAGCTGTAGTCGAGGTAGTATCTTTGCCATCGACTTTGTACTACTTATTTATTGTTGACTTTCATGTTTTGCGCCTTTTCTTTTTTATGTTATGTACAAGCGTCAGCGATAAAAATCAATGGCAACGACTCTGAGCAACTACCGAGTTGCGTTTCGTATTTGATTGGTTTGAGCAAATTTTCGGTATTTGGCACACATGCCACGTGCTCGTGCCGCGTGGGAGCTCCATACCCAAGTCTTTGCTTAACATGAGCAGGCTGCCTTCTGCCTTCTGCCTTCTGCATTGGCTATTCTGCATTCTGCATTCTGCAGGCTGCAGTCTGCAGGTGCACATGCCACACAGACGGAGCCCAAAAATATGTAAGACATACGTGGGCGTTGCCGAGGCTGGCTTAAAGCGCGGACAACTGAATTGGATGAGTGGGCGAGGCTGGCAGGCAGAAGCCGTCAAAACTTTCGTGCCGTGTGCCCCTTTAGCGCTTGTTTGTCGCCGGCAGGTCACGAAATGGCTGCCAAGAAAGGGCTGCGCGCCACAAATTTCTCTTTCAATTGGACAATTGGAGCGGCAAGCCCGTTGCCCCGCCGCCCCGCCGTCCGTCCGTTTTAACATGCGACCACTCCTTGCGTCTTGGATGTGCCATGTCACAGACTTCTGGAGCCGCTCTTATTGTCCTTCAGCCTGACTCTGCCTTACCGCTCTGTTAGCTCTCTGCCTGCTCTCAGCCGGCTTATGTATTATGAATATCCATCCAGCTTTAAATTTACTCATATATGCATACTCACATATGCGTAAATCTTCCCTCCCACTGAGGGTGAGAGTGTTAAGATTTGAATGAATTGAGTGTCAATTGCTCACGCCCCACACGCGAACGGAGTGAAGAGTATGGGTCGCAATATAATTTATCTTGCGGCTCATTATGGCAGTGCGAGCGAGGACAAAAAATTAATTATCTGCTTATCTAGTTTTGTGAACGTCATGGCCTAGGCCGGAGACGGAACTCCGGCTGCGTATATCTAAGTTCCGTTGGATTGGCCACTTTGACGGAAGTAGCTCGTAAGTGCCAGCCGTTTATCCTAAATGGCAGCCAACAAATTGTGTGCTCCAACAACAGCAGCAACGGCAGCAGCTACTTGCAAGAAATTCCTCTCCTCAGTCATGTGACTGCGGTTGACTAACTGTAGTAGTGCTAGAAGAGCTCCACTCAAAACGCAAAAGCCTAAATGCGCTGCACCAAAAATTTAAATGCATTTGCTTCTACTGTTGGAAGCTGACAAGCTGCAACTGTAACGGTTAGGTTAAGGAAGGGCGGCGGATGGGCATGGTTGACACAGACCAAGTAGACTGTGCCAAGTATGCCCATCCAAAAAGTAAATATATGAATAACTTGAGCATGATTATTAGCTGGCATGACGAAGCTCTATGTGATCCATGAAAATGATCTTACATCTCTTATTTTGAGTTGAAGCCTGGCTTAAGTTTAAATCAAGCTAGTCTCATAATAATAAGTCAATTTTAAAATGTTTGCATTTGCTAAAGCGCAAGCTTTATAGTATTTGAAATACGCTTTTTGCAAAGTGAGAGGAAAGGGGGTAGATTTGAGGGTAAAGGTTAAAATATAAGAAAAACCGAAATTCTATAAAATACATATGAATCTATATTTAAAATTTAAAGGCTCTAGCTTCAAAGATAAAGATATCAAAACATTGGGAATAGTTAGTTTTTGCCAGTTTTTAGGGAAGGGAATTTGTGGATTTGGGGTTAGGGGAGGAATATAACAATCAAAATTCTATAAAATACTCATGAATATATAAAATTTAAAGACTCTATTTTCAAAGAAGTGGGAGCTATAATTATATAACTGATTTTCGATAAGGTTTTTAATCGATAACAAAATATCGAGAGGCGCCTGCAGTATGCGGACCTCCAGCTTCTATAGCTTTAAAATCGCCGCGTCCAAACATACGGACAGACGGACGTCCGGACGGACAGACGGACATGGCGAAATCTACTCCACTCGTCGTTCTGATGAAGAATATATGTACTTTATGAGGTGTGCCACCTTACCTCCTTGCATCCACACGCTTGCATAAATACGCGCTCTGATAAATGAGCAGTTAGCAGCATTAAAAGAGGAATAAATCCTCTTGTAGCTAAACTATCTTTATAAAACTTTCAGAACGTGATAATATTAATCGAATGCGTGTATTTCCCATAGTAAAAGTCTGCACCACAAATGATAAACTTGTACTGCATATGGTAAACACGATGAAGAATATAAAAAGTATCACCAATTTATGATATTTACAAAAGAATATGCCAAAAATCTGAATCATTTGGGATTTTATGTTTCTTAGAATACAACTCAGCACGTCCAAAGATTTTTGATAGTAGCTTACTAAATTGCATAACAGCTTGTAACCTGCGTAGTAATTAAACTTAATTGTAGTACTTCTGTAAAGAGATAGATGCTCGACTGAACTCAATCTGACGGAGCTCAAGTTGTCATCAGCATCAACAGTGACCCCTGAGCTCGACCAACTGCAAAGCATTTGCGGTTGCTTTGCGCTCCATTCTGTGAGCCAACACTAATTGCTGGCAGCTTCAAGGCTGCTGCAGCCACCATTAGCGTCATCAGCATTAGGTAGAATAACGATAATGGAACTTCATAATTAAGACTGTGATAATTTCAATTATCTAAGCAACTCTGTGGCAAGCAACACGCAACTTGGCACTCGCGACTCGGAAGTGTGACTTGCGCTTCTGCTTTCTCTCAACTCTCAGTTCGCATCTCTCATAACAGGCTGGCATAATTCTTTTTTAATGGCGTTGAAATTCAATTAAGGAAAACCCTTCTTGTCATTGCTGCAAATTATGTGAAAAGACTGTTCAAGCGGCGCGTCGACGTCGACTTCTACTTCGTTGTGGGCGTGGCAGATGGGCAGATGCGTATGTTTGTGATATCTTAATAAAGTTAAAAGCGCTGGCTCTTTTGTTGAACTTGTTACTGTCAGTTGCACACGAGCATAAAGTGGGCGGGGCCACTGGGAAGCAGGCCTAAGGAGTGGGACAGCTTGTCGCAAAGTTTTGCCAGTTTTGCCAGTTTTGCGAGTACCAGACGCAAACAGGCAGCAGGCACATCCTTTGCCCTGTCGAGCGAGGAATGGAGGGATTTGGGCATGTCGTGCTGGCTCAGATCAAAGCTTCTAAGGAAATTGAAAAATAAAATTTTGCACGCGGTGAATAAAATGTAAAACGAGCAAAATACTAAATACAACATACAAAACGTGCAAACGAGAGACGAGGTCAGAGCCCAAACGATTCGCGTCAGCTCTAAAGTTTCGTGTTAAAACAGTGACTGAAATCCGCTTCTCACTGCTCGCTGCTCGGGTTCAGTAATAGCCACCGGGGCCTTATGTCAGTGGCTTTATCTGGCTGTGTCCTTTGTTGCCCCATTTGGCTGCAAGCAGCGGACGACGCCACGTTGCAAGCGAAGCATGTGGCACTGTTTGTTTATTTATGTCACAGCTGCTGTGCCCGAAAGGATGTGCATAAAATCAGCTATAAGTGTACTTGACTATGAAAGCCAAAGGAAACCCGAACAACATCTGCGGTGAAGTACATAGAAAACGAACTGCAAGCATAAAGTGAGATCTATAGCAAACCACATCCACTAAAATATGGCTAAAAGCTTTCAAGGCATTTCTCTGCTCTGTTGGCTGTGTTGTTCACTTTATTATTGATGCATTCCACTGTACTATAGTCTAGCTCCGTGCCCAAGGCTTGACTGTACTTCCTTCTAGGTGGTAGGTAGGAGACACGTAGACAACATATGGTTACATTTTACGTGAAATACTAAAAGGAACAGAGCCACAGGACGGCTGCATGTAGTTAAGCGGGAGTGTCAGTGTGCCGTGTGTGTGGACTGCACTAAGAACAACATGTACTCGGGTGGATGTGAGCCAACACAATATTTATATTAAAAATATTTACCTGAGAGCTGACAGCACACGCAGCGGGAGACGGAGAAGGCGACGGAGTCGGAAGTGAGCTGTTCCGCCTGCCCAGTTGATGGCCTGCTGTGCTCTGTGTCGTTAGGCGGCCAAGGGGAAGGAGCTGCTCCTGCTTACAAGAATTGCTCTTCAAATAATTAATATTACCAGGCATCTCTTTCCACTACAAATTCAATCAGAGATCACAGAAGTATTTCAATGTGTTTGCGTGAATATCCCTATCCTATTAGCTTACGCCATCTTACTTTGCTGATTGTCTTTTTTCTTAGGAAACTTGGCTCACAGTTGATGCCATAAATTTAAAAGAAAAGTAAAACAGTTTTTCATTTATTAACTTTAAAATGAATTATTGCCTCATTTCCAAATATAACTTATATTACAAAATTAAATCCAGTTGAAAATGCTTTGATAATCAAATGTTACAAGTTGAGCGATATATTCATTGAGAAAAAAAAAATCAGCATAAATGGATCTTTTGCAACACTCAAAAATCACAAACAAATCAATAAAATTGCAAAGTTTATTTGATACATAAATATACAAATCAATTTTTATGTGCGCTGGCTCTCAGAAGCGCGCAATACTGCCATAAGGCATCTGCCTGACAGCACTTGTCATAAAAATTATGAAATTATGTTCATTGGGCAAACGAAAGACCTGAGCAATGGCAATAGTCATGAGCATCATGTCCCGACTCTAACATGACTATGAGATACCCTCAATTTACATATGTCACAGGTGCTCAGGATTCTTAAAAATAATATTGATTCAATTGAATGTTTCACTCAATGTAAATTCTTAAATATTTGAATTGATTTTATTGATCAAAATCATTTTCTTTTTAGACTATTTTTTCCATTTAATATTCATAGTAAATATAAAATATTTAAGTAAAGTATATCAGCATGGAACGGATGGAATCGATTTCCAATTTCAAATAAAATTTTACTTTAAATGTGAATATTAAAACATTTACAATACTTTTCCATTTAACTAATCCGTTCCATGCTGATTTTCAACATTGGCATAAACACAATCCTTTTATAATTTCTCTTGTTGCGTCACTTTTATGATGAAACACTTCCGCTTGGCTTTATGATTTTCTTGCGTTTCTTTTTTGTTCTTGATGATTTGTTTGTGTGGCATTTGTGAAAGATAAATAAAATAGATAAATCGTTCTAAACATTAAAATAGTTCAGCTGAATTTGTGTATATATTTCTTTCATTTATTTATTATTATTATTATTTATTTGTTTATTTATTTTAATTGCTGTTTGTCCAGAAATTCTTTAGTTTTCAGATATAGGCAAATGCCAAATAACGCAAAATAGGCTTAGACTCCTAGAAATGCTAGAAGCTCAAATTGGCTGTCGTTAGAAGTGCATTCAATTTGATTTAGTAAACCTTTACAAAGTTGTTGTGGATATAGCTACGACTACAAGAAGAAGGGCTCATTCAATTTGAATTATGTCAATGGGTTGATTAAAATACAAACTCTTTTAAATATCTTTGAGATTTTTGTTTAAATAATATCAAACTAAACATTTGTCGTACTGTGTAATCAAATACTTTAAGCTCATTGACGGCATATGACTATATGCCATAACTGTTTGCCAGGCCCTATACATTCATCCAGTGAGCACTTTGTAATCAGGCTTAGCAATTTCATAAATGCTTTGTGGGCGTGTGCGTGTGTTTCTAAGGCAACATATTTGGTGAAGCCAGCATATGGATATGTGCAAAGTCTATATACATATAGTATGTGTTAGCTTACGAGTATATAGAAATTGTAGTAGTTGTTGTTCTTGTGTTGTCATAAGCACTCTTGAAGCGTTAAGCATTGGCTGTATAATCGCACTCATCACATCACATCAACATCATCATTATCATCAACCTAGCACCGTGATGTATGTGGCTTCCCCCATTTTTTGGTCTAGTGTGGAGCACTTAACGCTCAAGTAGAGATTATCACAAATTTGTTTACTCAACTCGCATACAGACTGCAGCTGCTCCACAGTATTTGAGTGTGTGTCTGTGTATGTGTACAAACACATTTTGCGTCGATTTTTCAATTCCTTTTTGGCGACTGCCCCTGACAGGCGACATCAACAAACAAACACACAAGCAGAGGCAGACGGAGAGCCAGAGCCAGAGTCGTAGGCAGGGCGCGGGCGCGGGCGTCCTGTGGGCCCCACGTAGACCGTATCCCTAAGTCGACCTACGGCCCGTGCTGCTGGTTGACATAATTTCCATGCAATTGATTGACAATTGCGGCATTTTGTGGCACATTTGCAAACAGGCAACCCGTCGGGCGATGTATCGATTAGCCCGTGGCAGGACTTGGCGCTGCGAGCGACGTCGCGCTGTTGACATGGCTGACTGGACAGCCCAGCCCAGCACAGCCCTCAGTGGGTGGCCGTGAGTATAATTGAATTGAGCTACAAAAGCGTCTGTAATTTGTTGCATGCAGCGTCTAACAGCTGATAGTTATATGCATCATGTGTATTTGCATATGCACACGACTCTCCCACATCGACACTCGCAATGTCACTATAATTTGCGCCTGCAAGTAGGCAGCACTCTGGAGCGTCTCTGGGGAAGCGAATGTGAGTGAGTGCATGACTGCGACAAGCAACTACTGCAGCTCAGGCCCAATCACGTTCAGCCCAGCTCAGCTCAGCTCAGCAATTTGAGAAGATTATCTCGTTACGCTGCGCGGGGACCCTGTCAAAGGGTGCAGCCGAGCAAAAGGCGAAAAACAATTAAGAGCGTGCGAGTGTGTGTGCAAGGGTGCCATGTGTGTGCCATGCATGAATGGGCCCGTTGTCGTTTGCCTGCAGGCAGGCTGACTGCAGCTTGACTGCCTATTGTTCTAGCCACGTTTAGAGCGTGCAGTGCAGCTGTAGTGCGCCAGTGGAGCGGCAACATCTTGACATTCGCAATGACACAAGTCATTGTGTTGCAATGGGTTGGCGCCCATTCTCATTCACATTCACATGGAGGAGCTCTCTTGCGCCGCTTCTATGTCCCACGCATTGAGTTGCACAAAGCTGAGGCTAAATTGTGGAACTTGTGCCGTAATGAGAGTGGAGAGGAAGGGGGCAAGGCGAGAGGGGCGAGGGGCCACTATTCATATGCGTATCTGTATGTGACAGATACAGTCCGAGATACTTCAAATTAAGGAATATTCCACAGTGTGGAGTCCACACAGTCAGTCCCAACAATATCTTACGGCAGCACTTTACTCATGTAAATAACAAACACATTGATCCAAAAATTGAAATCCGAAATTTCTTGCCGCGCAATTTGTGTTTGTAAACAAAACAAAGCATTTCTGAGTACGTTTTTTTCTTTAGAAGCGCCACCAAAAGGTTTCTGTTTTAGGCAAATAGGAGCAATTCTTAATCGAGCAACCATCAATAACTCGACTTAAGTGCATCTGTTTGATAAAGCAAGTAAACAGCAAATTAAGTTTATTTAGACGGCATGTTACTTTTTGAATGTATGATATTCAGATCCGTCCAGTTGCTACTGCTTTGAATTAAGGTGTTTCTAAGCTGCATCTGAAGCTCGTGCTTAAAATATTAGATTCGATTGAATCAAAGTTATTTTACCAGCTAATCGGTAGACTGAATAAATCTTTTTGGGCGAATTCAGTAAAAAATTATTTATAATAAAAGAGAAGAGTTCATTCATGCTATTCAAAATTAATAATCTTTATTGATTTATTTTGTTAGGGCTTTATTAAATGCTGATTACAAAAGTTAGTCAGAAAGTTGAGTTCATTTAAGAATTAAATTATACCAATTAAAAATATAATAGCTCTTTTTTAGGACCCAGCCATTGGATTATTAAATGAAGAATATCAAAGTATATATAAAAATCATATATCTGAAGGCGTATTAACGAATAACTGAAAAGTATTTATGTTCGACGATAAAATACATGCATTAAAAGATAATTAAGAAATGCTGAGAGTTTTTCACTCCTTCGCTTATAACAAATAAATTCCCGAAGCACAGACACACGGACAGGAAATGGATTCGTATCTATGTTTGTATTCAAAAACAAGCGCATCAAGCTGCCGGAGCTGTATCAACAAAAGCTGAGTGGCTGCTTTACAGGTGCATATTGGTGAGGCAGCACTACAACAGCTGTGCCAGCCATTTATGCAATTAATTTATTTTAGGCATTTATTAAATAAATATATAAACATACAGCGCTCGCGTTCTCTGAATTCAAAACAAACAATATATTATCGGGGTGTGTGGAATATACCGATATGTATATGGTGGCAGGTCTGATTTAGTCTGGTCTGCTGATGGGACTGCGCTAGGTACTCGAACGATTCCATTTATTCGTTTATCAGGTGGTTTTCCCAAACGCCTTAAAATAGAATTTGTTTTCGATGAGGGGATTGCTTTTCTGAGAGCTAAAGAGAGCGACAGAGAGAGACAGAGAGAGAGAGAGAGAGACAGAGAGAGAGAGACAGAGAGGTGACGTGCAAGGCTGCGTGAGCTAGGCGGCTATGTGGGCCAACTGAAATAGCCGGCAACTGCGGCTGCACTGCAGCATGGACCCACTAGTACATCTCTCTCTCTCTCCCCCTCTCTCTCTCTCTCTCTCTCTCTCTCTCTCTCAGAGTGCCAGTGTATGCGTTATGTGTGAATTTTATTTTAAATTTAGCAAAATTCAAGAAGCGCTGCACACAAAAATAACCTCTTACTCATGTGGGTTGTGTGCGTTGCCTTCATTTCTGTTTTTAATTATTTTACAACAATCATCTATTAATATGCTCGAAATGTATAATTCTTTTCTTGATATGCCTAGCATATTTGTGGCGCTACTCTCATGGCGACCTGTGCGCTTCATATGTCAACGCGGCGAATGCGTAATATGCGTCTTGTTTGTTTATCTGGCTACTTTGGACTATTCCATGATTGTTATTGTTTTTTTCTGTGTGGCAGGCGCCAACAACACTTGAGTATAAACAATCATGGCTTTTGCATAGAATTTGTTTACAAACATAAGTTCTCTCTGTGTATGCGCGTGTGTTTGTTACTTTCCATAGCGCAATATAAGTCGTTTATGGCCAACATATGTTCAGGTCGATTGCAAATTTGCGAGCAAACAATATTCGCAATTCACCAGCCCGTTGCACCGATGCCGACATATATTTTCAGATAAAAATTTAATTTTGCCGTTTGCCAAGTGGGAAAAACTCATTTTCACGTTTTCACAATATCCCAGCAACAATAAATGGCAGCCAACAGCATCCAAGTGCACGAAACCCATTGTCGGTGCTTGGTGGTTGCAGTTGCCTCGTGGTTGCAATGCCGTCATCAATTCAAAAACTGCGCCTGCCTCTTGGGTGCCAAAGGAAGCCACAGCAGCATCAGCAGCTGATAAGGCTCTACCCGCGGTCGGACATGCCCCAACGAGAAAAGTTTTGTGCCATTAACATTGTGGCTGCTACGGCGGCATTTACCGCAGTTCCCATGAAAGCCATCCACCACAGAAGGTCATTAGGTTTATTAGTTGCACTTATTTTAAGACTGCGCCAGCGCCTTCTCCTCCTTCTCTACGTGTACCTCCTACATAGCCATCGCCATCGCCATCACCATCACCAGCGCCATCGCCATCGCCTACGCCCGCATCTCCATAGCAATTCGCACTTGCTGCACGAATGCGAATTTATTTCCGTTTTGATTGTGTCATGTTGGTAATTTTAGCGCACGCTGCGTATACGCAACGCCAACACTAATTCAAACGCAGTGTCTGCAAACGCTGCAATTCGCACTGGCTGCCTTAAAAGCAACCCAATGCACCCATAAATTAGTTTTATGAAGCTTTATTAGTAATGTTGCGGCTAGCGGTTAGCGGTTATTGTTGTTGCCTAAGACGGCTGGCGTTCGAGCTAGTGTTCTGGGTCGTAAATTATGTCAGTGAATGTGCAGCTCAAGAGCGAAAAAGCTTATGGGTCTCTGCTAGCTGACACCTGCCTGTGGTTTTGGGCATTGTTGTGGCTTTATTGATTTCTGATTTAAAACCACAAAGTCTTACAGAAATGTGACGCCTTTCTATGCGAATGTGGCTCAGAAATGCAAAAGACTAAATTCAAATAAAATAATTCAATATTTCAGCTAACAATATAGTTATATCACAACTAATTTGAAAATACAAAAATAATAATAGACAAAATATTAAAAAACAAAACATGCTATACATTATAGTTTGTGAAAGTAGTTATTATTAATAAAAGTTTAAATTAATCAGGTAAAGCTAATTGCATATTACATAAAAATTAAAAATAATATATATAAAACAGCATAGGTAGCAAAAGTAGAAGTTCCAAGTAATTATAAAATTCTGTTTTAAAGTTTATTTTAATCAGGTAAAATCCTATACATATTACATCGAACTTCTCCTGGTGTAACTCACCTTGATTTAAATAATATACAAAATTAATTTAAAATGAATTTTTAAATATAGCTTATAGCATTTCTACTTGTTCAGGTAAATAAAGAAAAATTTCTGCATCTCATGCAAAATATTCATGCTGTAACTCTCCTTGGCGCTGACAGCTTTAAGCCCATGTTAACTAAAAGGGCTTAATTATGTATTGCACATTGTTCAGAGCACGTTAACAAACTGTGCACACAGCGCAGCTATCGAGCGTTTCATGCTTTTGCATAAATTTGTGGATTGAGGTTGTGTGTCATAGCCCCTTCGCTCCTCTTACCCTTTGCTCGGTCTTACTCTTTGGATCCCACTCCGGCCTCTTGCATGCCCATGGATAATGACCGAAGGCAAATGGCGAACGACCGCAAACACACAAACATAAACAAAATGTGTAAAAGCAAAAAGGCAGCAGTTGGGTGTTACTGACTGCATAATGCTCTACCCGTATCAATTGCATGTAAGCAAAAATTGTTGAAACTCTTTATTGATTTATAGCATACAGATCGAGCCACATATAAATTACTTACTCGATTTATACTTCAGTTTTTTTTGCTTGAAGTCAACGCAATATACTCCTCCTATTGCTCTGATGAGAATGTAAACAAAACAATACCAAAAAGCAAAGTTCGATGCATGCAGCGAGGCCGACGCTGAGGACGAGGCTGGGAGTGTGGGTAAGCATGGGACCCGTTACAGGCCAATAAAAAGTGGCTGTAAAAATGGCATTTATGGCTTCAACTACACTAATTTATTGCCTGTTTGCTGTGTAATGTGCAATTAAAACTGCCAAGTGTATTCAATTATTTTCAAAAGTCATGACAATGCATATGCAAAGGCTATATGCGAGTGGCCCTGTATATAAAATTGAAAGTGTCGTCAACTCTCTCAAGACTGCATCGCAGAACCATAATTGAATTTAAATTTTTTGATATGCCGTCATTTGGACTTAACGCATTCTGTGTATGTAATGCCTTTAAATCTGAGCTCGACAGCTTACAGCTGTAGTAGTAAACGAGACAAGATCAGTAGTGGTAAACATTCTCTAGCATAGAAATTATTATTATTAGACTAACTATCATAATTGAGTATTTATTCAATATACGCTCTATATTTTATCTGATCTTCCATCTTCATGATTTTTATATTGAACTTAAGATTTAATTAAATTGAATATTATATTTTTTGATGGAAAATATAATTTAAAGTGGGATAATAAACAAACAGAAATTATAGCTTGTATATTAATATTTGCAACTATTATAAATTGATTCATTATTCTAAAATATTTTTCTTTAATTCAGGTAAACTCACAAATATTAAATGCGACACATATATACTTAAATATTTTGGTATAATATTTTAGAGTTTGAAAGGAATCAGTAATTAAATTTAATTAAAAAATATATTATATATAGTTTATATTTTATATTCATTTTATATATTTTTTAATTTGTATAAAAAAATTACCATAAACAAATGAATTATCTTATATATTTTATAAAATTGTCTTAAGTCTAATGAGGGTATTAAAAAACAATTGACTTTGGAATAATCACTAAATTTAGATACACTTCGAGCAAAGTATTTGTATCAGCTGTTGGCCTGTGATAAAGGCCGACAGCAGTGCTTGGCCATAAACAATTGCTGTTGCTCGTTGAAAGCCAATTAAATTCATGAGCTGAAATGCACGCGCACTTCAAAAAGAAGCGACGAGGGCGGATGGGGTCTATGCTTGGGCGTGGGTGTGGCAAGACAGAAAAAGACACGCACACATACAGAGAGACACAGACAGACACATATAAGAAATGTCAGCTGGTCCATAAAGCATTTCTGCCTACACGGACGCGGCCGTTAATGTACCAAGCCGAGCCAAAAAAGAAAAATATAAAAATAAAACAGAATTTGGTTCATTACTGAGAGGCCACCTTGACGTTGTTGCTTGAACTCATGCCAGAGAACTATTGAAGGGTGTTGCGAAGGTCTGCAAACAACCAGAGACATATTTATGCTGTGGCCAGCACTTTTACCTTTTGATTACATCTCTGCTTATGAAAGGCACTTCTCGGCTCACTCATTAGAGAGAAGTGCGCACTTTTTCATGTTGTTGGTGCTACTGCTTTTATTGTTTATTTTGAATCGCCAACATAAGTATAAACAATTTGTGCTAGCATCGAATTATACGAGTGTACAATTAGTTTATATAGCCATCATTTAGGCCCAATCGACCTTGAAATGGCTTCTCTCCTACCCCAGGGCACGTGAGTGAAATCGTAAATGTAATTGGGCAAATGGACAAATGAACAAATGGAAGTCGTACATTGAGTGTCTCTTGTGCCTCGTTGTCTAATACAGCATTTTTTTGTTAGTCATAAACTGACCCATATACAGCAATCGATATTCCCAGTGAGTCTTTTTTTTTTTTTTTTTTTTTTGCCTGTGCTCGCCTTTCCATTTTTATCAATTCCTCAAAATTGTACAGTTTTCCACGAACATGAAAAGCGATTTTAGCTCTGTGCACATTTACTACAATGTGGCTTTTGAATAGAAAATAATTTAGCAAAACTTTTGCTTTTTCACACGTAGCCAGCACAACAAATCCCAAATCTGTATATGTAGTTCGTATGTTCGCATATAAAGCTTATACCGTAACATTGTTGCGTTTCAATGTTGATTGAGTAGCAAACAAATAAAACAAAAACTTACGAGAGTGCGAATTGATTGATCTATGATTCATTTTATTCTCTGCACATTTATTAGGCAATTTAAAATCGAAAATCGAATATAATAAATCGAATCGAGTATGGATTGGTATATATACATATATTTATTTATTTATAATACGTTTACCTTCAATTATTATGTACTTTGTAAAAACGATGTGGAAAATCAAGTTTCCTACAGGGTATCTTGCAGTTATACATAATTATTCTCAAGTGCATTTTTCACATTAGTTTAGTATATTTCTAAAAGTTTTCGGCAAATTTTCATTAAAATTTCACTGGCATGTGACTATGTCTTCCGTAGGCTCTCCTCTGCCTCACCTCTCTTATCTGAAAAACGCAGCCGCGTTAATTTCAAGGCACTTCAAAATAAGTAACAAAATAATATTGTTATCACGCCGAAGATTTAATACACTTGCTAACAAATATGTATAAAAAATAATACTTAAATAAATATATAATATTTTTAAAATATCACAATAGCCCGTTCAACTTTCTCGTTTCTATTTGAATAAATGCTAAATCTCCTGTACTGTTACTACTCAGTACTTACACTCTTTAAAGTCTGCATTAATAATCGAATCGTGATACATTTTGTAAGGGTATACGAATGTTTTTGGCATTTAAAAGAGAAAGGTGGAAGCGGTGTATAAGGGGACATAAATGCTGGCGCATTTATGCTGTCAGTGGACATGTCAAAAGCAAAAAAAAAAAAAAGACGAACAGCAGTTGGTAATGAACAAATTAAGAAAAATTTTGGTTTTCACTTTGGCAATTGGCCCAGTAAATTTTGTTATGAATATTGTTGTTACATGTCACAGGAACTGGAAAACGACTAGAGTGTGAAAAGCATTTGTAGACACATGAACACACGTGTAAGCTGAGAAAATTAGGTGTGTCATGACTCATGAGCAGTTCACAATAATCTAAATATGAAAATCTATATGTATGTGTATAAATATGTATATAGACACAATTCAATACATATGTATTAATTTCTGAATACAATATCATTGATTTTTATTTGAAACTAATGTAAAAATAATGCGACTACCAAAAAATGTTCAAATTTCTTTTCTTACAATAGCCCACGAATGATTTCGTCATATTTACTGGCGTCATTGGGCTCGCGTAAATGTTGAGCCTAGCCCGAAAAGCAATTTTAATAAAAACCAAAGTGTTAAATCAACAAAATGCGCAAGCCAACAACAAATTAAAGCAATACAAAAAAAAAAAAAAAAAAAATGATTACAAAGAAATTTCCCATTTGACTGGGGTCAGCATTAATATTGTTATTGTTATTATTGTTGATGTTGCTGCTGTTGTTGTTGTTGTTGTTGTTGTTTTTGTTGTTTTTGGTGTTGGCTCCCCGAGCTGTTCGGCTTGCTGCCAAAAATAGCAATAGATATTAAATTTTTCGGCCGAAGCGGAGCACGGGACGACGGGGTGGCGGAAGAATTGGGGATGAGAATTCGAATTCAATTCAATAAAAACCATTCAGTTGTATCATTAACAATGCTTCAGCTGTTGTTGTAGCTGTAGTTATTATTATTGCTGTGGGCCAAATTAATAAAAGATAACAAAGGCGAAATAAAATCTGGGCCGATATAGAAATAATAGATTTGAAGCCACAAAGCCAAGCCAAACTGACCTTTTCAGAATCAAAACAGAAATAAACGAACTTAAAAGGCAAGCAAATAATAAAAATAATAATAATAATAATTGGACTAGATGATAATCCTGACAATGAGATCTGTTAGCCTAATTAGTCCAGCCTATAGGCTATTCATAGCTCAAAGTCTGTGACCGTGTTTGTTAACTCAACGAACGGCAATCAGCTCTTGGTCATAACAATGAAAAATTGCAGTCCATGCTACATGCCACATGCCACATGCCACATGCCACGACCTTCGACCAGCGTTAATTTGAAGTTATGTGCGTGCGAATGTAACCAGAAACTGGACAGAAGGCAGGCACCAAATGCGCAGAGCCGAATTTCAATGTACACCTGCAGGGTATGGCTGAAGCCAAACGAAACCAGGGCTAGGCTGGGCTAGCTGGCTGACTGGCTGTCTGGCTGTCTGGTACAAGGGCATCAAATACAGACAAAAATACAAAGCATCTCGCACTGCGCACTGTAAATCTATGGTGGATGGCGCAACATAGTCCAAATCCTTGTAATGTTCCACCGCACAGCAGACTCTATTGCAATAGCGATGAGAAATCGTCAGAGTTACCGTTAAGTTACTAGAAAATTGCATATCTAATAAATGTACAATCTATAAAGGATATCTGATAATATAGGCGTCTTGCATATATTGAATTTAATCAATTATGTTGTTAAGATTCCAAAATTGAATTTCATAACCCATACATAATCCATGCAATGCAATTTTGGTATCATAACATTTAAAAACAATCTTTAAAGAAAAAGCAAAATTCGTGCTGCTATCGGTGGCACGATTTTTCACGACACGCTGCCAGAGCCAATGAACGACAGACACTCAGTCTCAAGCTGTGTAGATGAGGAAGCTGGCTTCAGTGTTTCAGCATCAGCTGGTGGTGGCCGCAGCAGTGCACCACCTTCAGAACTATCAACATCAGCAGCCACGACGACACCACAATACGAGCGTGGTGCAGGAGCACCGCTGTGCGGCAGTGGAACGAGCCGTGCAACATGCCACACATAAAATGTACAAATTGACAACAAACATAAGAAGCAACAACAACAACAACAACAACTGCACGGAGACAGCCGCGTTGTATTCTGTATCATTTTTTCATTCAGTAAAAAAAAAAACTTCCCTTGCGCACGAAGCAGCTTCGCTGTTCGTTAAAAGCAAAGTAGGTCGTCCGTTGTCGTACAACTTCTAACAACCTCATTACGAGGTGTACGTATCGCAACTGATGACGTCATTGGTTGAGCTTTCCGCTTTGCCCGCTCGTTCGTGCCACCAAAGCTGCGCAACGCCCGCGTCCTCGTCTTGACTGATGTGGGGCTACACACTTCCGGCTTTGAGGTTGCTTGTCTGGTCGGCTGAGAGTTGGTCCTTCAAATGCCAAATAGCTGACCTCAAAATGCCAAAAAAGATTTGGCATTTATCAATTCCTTATCACAGCCATTAGATCGACAGGTTTTCGCACAAATCAACTGCAGGCCCCAAAAAGGTGCTCGTCCTGGAAACCCTTGCGCACACAGAGAGCGAGAGAGGCAACCACACAAAGAGAGCGAGTAGACAGAGAGAGAGAGAGAGAGAGAGAGAGAGAGAGAGAGCCCGTATTACTCTCACCCGCTCAGCGTTGGCATCGGCGTCGGCGTCGTTTTCATTGTCAATGTGTTTACTGGAAAAACTCGTCCAAACGAAGTCAAAACAACAACAAAAACAACAGAATTTACGAAGCAAATTGCATTAAGCAATAGAAAGGAGAGAGCTTTCTAGAGAAGGGAAAGGGAGCGGTTTGCTGAGGCGTAGAGTAGGACGCTGTGTATGCGTACCACGAGACGAAGTATTATTATTATTCACTTTTATTGCTGCTCATATTAGCGCGTTGAATTCATTTAGTTTTGTTGGCGAGGCAAACGTATCTACTTTCAAAATCCCATAGACAGCCACATTGGCTACTGCATGATTATCAGTATCTACATATGTGTTTTTACAAAACAAAACAAACAAAATCTGCAATTAAATATTTTACAACAATTTAAAGAAATAAATTTGATGCCGTCATTTCATCACTTATGTGCCTTAGCTATTCGCAAATCACTATCATTTCATTTACATGCAAATTAGTATAAGCATTACGCATATATTATAATATTCAATAAAGTATTCCTCTTTAATTATTCGAATCATTTTTGTTTGTTTAGTATACAGAACAATAGCAATTTGTTTATTGTAGATTTGCTAATAATAATTGGAATAGAGCTTTTAGATATTTATCGACAAATTCCGAGTTTGTTTATCTTATACGAAATCTAACCAGAAAACGAAATAATAAAATATTATAATTAAAAATCCTTTTTGCATACTCATTTAAAGCAAACGACTGTATAAGCTCATTTGTTTTCCATTTGATTCAGCTGGTTGAGGATGTGCACCAAGGTCCTTAGCGAGGCGGAATGCCAGCCCCAAACACATGCCGAAGGTATCCGCACGGCAGTTAGTCAACCGTTTTTGGGCTCTTGTCCCTCATCATTATTGTTATGAATTTCAATTTGTTGTCTCAAGGCCGCTGCAGGAAATTAAAGCCCCTAAATATGCGCAACACTTTTTACGCCACTTGCCACTTGCCTCATGTCTGATGTCTGATGCCGCATGCCCCACGTAGCTACATCCACGC
Source organism: Drosophila hamatofila (assembly GCA_035045345.1). NCBI lineage: Eukaryota > Metazoa > Arthropoda > Insecta > Diptera > Drosophilidae > Drosophila > Drosophila hamatofila. The sequence continues at coordinate 2,656,434 of JAWNPA010000001.1, forward strand.
GTCTGTGTGCGTGTGTGACTATTTGGATTTTGTGTACACTTTGCCGTGCCGTAGACGCTGCGTATACGTGATACGTATTTTAAACAAAATGGGATTTTAGTTTGATTTGGTTTTCAATTTCCTACTGCCTTATGGCACGCAATAAGCTTCAAATACATTTATTTAATTTAAAATGTGTGTAAAAGTGTTCGACTAGGAAATGCCCGACTCGAAAATACCCTTCACAAAGAATAGTGAACTATTTTATATCATATCTACAACAACTGAGATTCCAATACAAGTCTTACTTAATAAATTTAGTCTGCGCAAGCTGTAATAGAATATATATTCTATTACGTTAAATTGAAGCTTAGCACGTCAGTCATCAATCAAACTATGAAGGTATATAAGGTTTAGAGTTTGCTTCTTGTTTCTTGTGTCCTTCGTTAAATTTTAGCAAAACAAAAAAAAAGACAATCAAGGTATCCATGTGCTGGTTCAATCCAATGTTGCTGAAGGCTGGGGACACACGCATAAGGAAATCGCTCGACCATTGCCGAATTACAGTGCCAAGCCATATCCCTCATCCCAGCCCAGGGTGGGCAATCTTTTGCAATTGTTTCAAGTTGTTTTTATTGTTGGCCAAGTGCCAAAAGGCCAAAAGTAGGCAAAACCTGCATCCCCTTCTGATTCAGATACATATAGGGCGACCGAAGCGAATAATTCAGTTCGAAAGTAAAACAAAAAAACACCAAACAGACTGATGGACAGACATAGAAATAGAAACACACGAAGAGTGAGAGAGTCTTCGCCGTTGTTGCGATGACGTCACAGCTGGAAGATCACAACGAAGACGTCTTAGTTGGATGGGCAGATTGTTTGTATCTGTTGGGTAAACAAATTGGCTGCGTGCGCTCATCGATTTTTATGAGTTCAAAGATTTACTTCGTGCCGCATTCCTGCACATTGCCAACAACAAATTCCGTCGAAAATTTTTGCAAATATGTATTCAAACGTATTCGCATGCCAGATATCGGGGAAAATTAATGGCGTAATTTGTTGGTCGCACAGCAGCAAAAAGGAAAAACAGTAAAAAAAATATGGAATAAGAAATAAGTGAAAACTAATTGGAATGCTGGGAGAAACTGAGTTCCGAATCCCGTTAAAAACTGCAAAATACCCTTCACATCCTTGCTGTACACAGCAAAATTTTATGTACATAAATGATCAATATGAATGAAGTTTCATACACTATAGTCAAGATGTACTTGCTTCATATGCTTATATGGGCTTTAAATTTCCATTATGTAGGATCCTTGTGATCCCAAGAAAGGTTTACGACTATTGTCGTCCATAATATAATAAAATCTTGCAATTTATGAAGTAACCTCTACACAAGTTGGAAATATTCTGCTGTGATTATAGGGTATACCAGAAGAGAATAAAAACTAATGACGTATTTATTCAAATGCTCTTAAAAATTAAAGTGCGCCTATAATGTTTTCGTTTCAATCATAATATTTCTGATTAAACAAGAATCTACCAAAGCTTGATGCTGTTGCAAAATATGGTTTATTTACATGAATTTTTGCAAGCTATATGCCCCCACTAAACACGTGGCAACAACAATAAAAACTGGAATAATAATAACTACCTTAACTTCTCGACTTTAATTGAGAGCAAGCACGCGAATAATCTAAACGGCTTTTGGCTTCTGGTTTTCGGTTGGTAGCAAAACAAAATAATTTTTGAGAACTATTTTTAGTTCGCAAATTAATCTTTGAGTTGTTTTTATTTATTTATTATATATATTTATTTTTCTGATAGAACTAGTTATATTGCCAGCGGGATGTTAGGAATTTTAAGTGATTTGCTGCCGCTGGGTCAGGTCATTATTTATTTTGATTTTATATTGGAAGACCCTCAATAGAAATGCAGCCAAATAAATAAATACACATTTTACATTAATAGATGTGGTTGGCCTAAAAATAAATGCCGCGGCTGAGCTTACATGTGTATCGCGGGAGAGAGAGCAGACAGGTTGCTTCATGCTGATGGCCATTTATCATCATCAGTGGTTGGCAGCTGCAAACATTTTATGCGACATCAAATGTATGAGGTGCTTCACACAACACAGACAGGAAAAGAGAGTGAGAAAGAGATCGATGTAAGGCTATTTGATTAATGTACTTAAGGGATATTTAGCAACCAGTAGATAAATAAATAAAACAAAAAGCAATAATTCCGAATAACAAAAGCCACTTTTACTGCATTATTAATATTGTATTCAACGCAATGTATTTTGTGTGTGTGTGTGGTTGTGTTCAGTGTGGGTGTGGCCGTGTATGCGTGTGTACTACTTATTATACCATGCACGCATAGCAAACAGGTTGGCACACTACAAAACCCAGACAAACTGATAGACAGACAGATAGACAGAGACACTGAGACACCGAAAGATCAATGGCCATAATCGAAAATCAATAAGCCATATATGAATTATGGCTAACAGCTAACAGTTAATGTGAAAAAACCAACAGCAACAACAGCAACATTCAATAACAGCAAGCAACGGCCAATGGCCTGCCAAGACACGTCGATTATGAATATTTCATTAGTTTCATTCGATAACTGCGCCGTTGTTATGGACAACAAAATGTTGCGTCGCCACGCTACGCGAAACGTAGCATAAGCAAAGGCGCATTTTCATTTTGACCCCAACTTGAATTTGTTCACTGGCAAGTAACAAGCGTAAGTCAAAATTTTGCGCCAAACTAACCGAAGAAAAGTATTATTGACACGCTTGCAAAATTTAAAAAAAAAAAATCCATTGAAAGGAAGCCAAACAGAATTTTTGAGAAATGAAACAGTATAAAACATTTCAGTGTTTAATGTTTTTCTTACATGTCGATCTTTGTCTAAGATTTATTCATAAATGACGTAGCAATTAAATACATGAACTCGAGCTACGAAAATCAGACGGTTGACCAGATATATATGTACACATACATATATAACATATCTTGTTTTATGAGCCGTTAGTTAAATTTCAATGTCTTCATGCACTCATATGCAATTTATCTTTCGAAGGGGTGACACTTGACGGCAATTCCAGCAGACAGGAGCTAATAAAGCACAAGCAAACATATGACAATTTATTACTTACAGAACTTTTGGAAGAGCTCATATTTTCTCATCTATTCTACCTAAAGAATCTTAATGTTGCAGCTCAGCTTGTAATTGATAAGTTTGCCCAGAATATTTTGAAAACAGCTTTAATCAGATCTCGTAAATAGCGTCACGCCAATAGCTCAGCGTTAGCACTCTGACGAAAACGAATAAGAATAAAAAGAAAAGTCATGCTCAGAGCGAGAGCGACTGTGTATGTTACTTTCCGTTTATCTCGCAAGCAGAGCATGAACATTCAAACTGTTATCTGTTATTTGCGAGCTATGGCCGTAATATTCATTCAGCAATTTACAAAGAAATTATTTTAATATATAGTTCACTAAGATATCAGCTTTTCTATACATAATTTGAAGCAGATGTAAGTTTCACATAAATGTTTTAATTCAATAAAACTACTGCTCCAAGCTTTTTGACTGTCTGTCAAACTTCCCTGGTGAACTATAACCGCAAATTGTCTTTGCCTATTAAATAATTTTGCGACCCCTATTATTCTATTATATAGCTACATATGTACTATGATATTGAGCGATATAGACAAGATGATTAACTTATTAATAGAGCTTTTAGTCGTGTACTTGCTATTGCTATGCATTTAGCTAAGTGCCGTCAATGACAGCGTTTGTTGCTCATAGGTATGACGCCATGGCGCGGACATGCGGCAGGGGAGTCGTAAAACCGCAAAAACCGCTGAGTAACTCAATAAAAGGCTGAACACGCAGAGAAACCTTGTAAAATATGATACAGTTGCCGAGTGCAACAATTGCGTAGCGGAAATACATAATGTGAGGCACAGCGAAGCGAGAAGAGAACAAAAGCAGAACGTAGCAAGCGAGAGAAAGCTGGCATAAAACGCACACTTAGCAGACACCATCAATACACTCACACTCACATTCACACTCACACCCAAACACAATGCAAGAGTCTACAAAGTGCGCCCATTAGCCAAGGCCAAGTTGGCCCCAAGTTGGTCAAGATGCTTGCATGCCAATGGCCAATAAGTCGGGCTCGCACGCAAAACCAAAACAAAAGCCAAATTAAAATTAGAGTTGCTTGCTTCAATTTTCTTCTCTTTTTGTGAAAATGGAAAGTGTGCAAAAACGTTCAAATGTGGGCGTGTGTGTGTGTGTACATGTGACTTTCTAAATTTGTTTGAGTTTCGCTCGTGGCCGCTAACTAAATTAGAGCAGCCAAGGGTCAGCGCCAGCTACTGTGAAAATGGCGACGGCAGCGTCGCCGTCGGCGTCGGCGTCGGCAACGGATGTGGACTGAGACCGGAAATGGCTGGGTGCTGTAAGGGGCTAGTTGAGTTGGGCGTGTGCTGAAGGCAAACAAGGCACATGACCAGCAGCGCCGGCCTAAGTGTTGAGGTTAGTGCTGACGCATTTGCAGCCAACACCAAGACAATGGAAACAACAATAACAATAACAGCAGCAACAACAACAACAACAGCACCACTTTAATATATAAATGCACTTGACTCGAAATACTTGTTTGCCACACGGGCCAAACAGCATAACAACAAAATGGCGACCATAAATTTAGTCAACGTCGACAATAGCGGCCCTTAAAAGTCAGCAATAAATGTTTTCCATTCGCCGAACAACGCTGACACGCTTTTCCATGCCATTCCAACTGCAGCACATTTGCATTGCATTTGTTTTTATTGCAGCAGGCAATTGTGGCCCCGATCAGTTATGCGAACTCTAAGTGGAATTTTGGCACTTGAGCCATTTACAATTTCCCACTCTGCGCACTCAAATTGATGCGTTGTCCAAGCTTATAAATGGAATTGTAAGGAGAGGAGTCCTTCAAATTAGATTAGAGCAGCTCTAAGATTTCACTGTAAAAACTTCCTCAAATTATATTTATTGAACGAGATACAACAATCTATTTTGCACTCAGATAAGTGAGCTCTACTGTACTCAGATGTATGAGGTGCAACACTTTATGATTCAGATTCAACGATCTATGCCTTAATGAAAAACTGAGATATTCGATAGATATAAATTAGAACAGAACTGATGCAAGAAGCTTTAAAGATTTATGGAGGACTCATTCTTAAAATCCTTATCTAGTAACTTATTTATACCTACATGGTTTCCCACGGCGTGTAATTTTATTGTTTTTATGCCTCATACTTGATAGTTTTGTTCATGCTTGTACACATGTATTGATTAGAGTTTCTTTGTATTCGAATTTTATTCTGAAACATATTGAATAATTTTACATTACTTCAGTAACTATTAATAAAGCGAAATCATGCGTCTATTCTATCCTTATATATTTATATATAACAAAATATGTTGTTAAAGACGCTCATTTTTGATCTATTGGCTAATTACTTCTGTCCGTATGGGTACATGTGAGGGTGTGCATGAGTATGCTTCTCCATTTTCAATTAGTGTCCAAGTCAAAGAAATCATTAATCACAACACCCCCGCTTGCAAAAACTTTCAGCCATGTCATCCCACATTGGCTAAGCGTTAAATGGCTAGTAAGCTAATTTTTAATAGCTGCCCATATTGTTGCTCTGGCTAATATTACTCAGCACAGCCCAGCACAGCTCCATTAGGGATGTATTCAAGAAATGACCCTGACCGTAACCTGAGACACTCTCCATAAACATACACACACACACACACATGAGCACAGTTGAAGGCTCCCTCGAGGCGTTATCAAACTATTTATGACCAATTAAGTGTTCATTTTGTAATTGTGCATACGTGTAGGCAAATTATGCCTAAGATTTATTGGGTACAGTGTGTATAGCTGTGTGTGTGTGTCTGTGTATGTGGGCTGTCATAAATTCCGACGCCATTCTCTCACATTTTACGACAAGAACTGGGCTGTCAAATGAAATTATACAACGTGCAGCAAACGAGGCCCCGGCTCGCATTATTATAGCACGGAATTAATTGCAATTTAGCTTTTAGTCTGGTGTCAGACGTCAAGGCAATTCAACAGGTATCAAGGTGATGTTGCCCACTTGACACACACACACACACACACACACAAACACACGCGCGCTGTGGAGTGGCAAACAAACGTGTTGCATATGGCAACACAATGGAATACTTTACGCTTCGCATGCAACTTATTTTCATTTTGCGCCACATATAATTGCAAAAAGTTGAGTGCAGAACACGCGACTGGAACAACAGTCTAAATACAAAAAACGCCAACAATGCTGTCAAAAATTGGGCGCGCTTTGCCATTGCCATTTGTAAAAAGCGACCCCCTCTAATAAATAACAATTTAACCGGACTAAATTCAAGCAAAACCATATAATTTGCCATACTAGCTAGCATATATACTTATATACATACATATATACATATAACAGTAATTTCGCCCTTGCACGCCAATTCCAAGTGAAATCGTCAGAAATGTGACAGGCGCCTTGGGCATCACTGAATAAAACACTCAGTGCTCGGAACATGCGATTTTTTGTATGGGGAAATATATGAAATACCCTAAAACTTACAGCATCGAAATTGTACATAATGCAAAATATAAACGGAAACGGAAATGAGTTGTTGAGATTGACAACTGACTTATGTCATAGGCGAACTTTCTTATTTGAAACGAAACTAAAAACGAAACCCGCAAAATCGAGGAACTAATGTGTAAATGGAATATTTGTTTTTATAAGTGGTATATCATCTGATACTATAGTATATATCAGTCAGAGACAGCTGCATAATATGTAGAATTTATAATATTAATAATAACTATTACCTCCTATAGCCTACCCAACGGATAATCTTTGAATAACATTCTCATATAGATGATGTAGATTAAAAATGAATATCAGAAAAAACAAATCAAATTATTTTTGTAAATCCAAAAATATTGAGGTTATTCGAATTTTTAAATTAATTGCGGAATAATTTTTATTCTGGTACGGGTAATTATCCCTTAACCCATTGAAAATGGGAAATCAGGGTACATTGTTTTTGTGAAAATGTATGTAACAGATTGAATGAGGCGTGACAGACCCCATAAAGTATATATATTCTTAATCATAGTGACGAGCTCGTCTCTCGTCTGTCCGTCGATCTGTCTGTATGAACGCCGAGATCTCAGAAGATATAAGAGCTAGAGACTAGAGAAATTTGACTTTGTTTTTTTTTAAACCTGATTTGAATACTGTTAAACATAGAGTTCAGTTTTACTTCAGGGGATCTTTTAGTCGAGCAGTCTCGACTAGAGCAGTTTTACTTGTTTTAAATTATATTATATTTATTTTAAAGTAAATGTTTGGAGTACTTACAGAAAATTTTGAAGTTTGGGCATTTCAAAATCTGAGGTGCAAGTCGCAAGTTTGATAAACTTTCACTGCAACCCTCAAGTATTCCATTAATAAAAACACAAAAAGGTATTCAAGGCTATTGCGGTATGGTTTTTATCTAGGACTGTGTGCAGTTTAATTAACATTTTATGGCCGATAGGTAGGGTGCTTAATTTGCAAATACGCAGCCCTTGCGCTTATTACAATGCATTTCCGTTTGGCATAAAAATTCAAATTTGATTGCAATGCGGCAGAAATTGCGATTTAGGCAAAGGCCAAGCACAAATGCAATTTGAAACATTCGCATTTGCCCAGGCCGAAGTGGGCAGCGCATATTTTTCAACCCATCGCGTATTTCCTGCAGTTGTATATATTTTTTGTGTATGTGTGCGTGGTATGTGTTATGGAAAATGTTGATCCATCAAAGTGGGCAACTTGCGCGTTTGTTTGGAGGCATTTAAATGCAAAATTTTTGCGCAGCCTTCGGCCCTTGCAAATTACCTATAATGATTTGTGGACCAAATCGCAAACTTGTTAGTCTTTAACTACTTATGAAATTGAATCGTTGACAAATTGAAGTCTTACGCAAGCACAAGTATAAATATACCCTGTATTACCTTTATTAATTAGATTAGGAATTAATCGAAAATTTCTGAATAACAGAGTTGTTAATTTTTACAGAGCTCCAGTTGAGAGAGTTTTGGCTTAACATCACATACTGATATACCCAAACAGTATACAGACAGCCCACAGCCAAGTTTGTAGCATTTATAGCTAAACAACATATTAACTGCCAGTCACAGTCATAACTGATATCGTATTAAATAAATTCGAGGCTGTCCATAATTGTGTTGCAATGAAAGTCGACGGAGCTACAGCCCCAATAAGTATACTCTATTAACAGCGTTTCTTCAGTATACCTTGCACCCATTGAAAATGGAATTTCAGGGCATAATAAAATTAGGAAATTGTATGTAGCCCCATAGAGTATAAATATTTTTGATCTGGGTGACAAGATGATATATCCATATCAATTTGTCCGACCGTTAATGCGTTATCTAAGTGAAGGCAGCGATCTCGTGTATCAGCTTTTCGAAGGGTTGAGGGCATTTGCTAGTCGAGTAGTCTTGACTGGAGCACTATTACTCATTTTTATCATCGCTTATCTTATCAGCTGTCAATAAATATTGTTATATAAATGCAAGGGCGTGGCGTTGCTGGGGCTCAGGAATATTCGACATTAGATATTTAACAAGCTTTTCAGCCAACTCGTAACTGTATTATAATTTATTTGCTAACCGCAATTTATCTCTTTGTAGCTATATCCCGTAAAACAACAACACACTGCTTATTAGAGCCCCACAAAATGCTGCCAATTTTCGCCTGAGCCAGTCGAAGTTCGAATCAAAGCCCAATTTAGCCCAAAACCTAGAAATAAACTGTGATCATAGCCTAAACACACAAAAATAACACCTAAAGGAACAACAGCAAGAACAACGACCAGCAACCAGCATAAATATAACAACGCCACACACACAAAGACATGAAGGAAGGCTGCCAGCAACTGAGACAGAGACCTAGCCAGAAGCAGTTGGATGCAAAGCGAACAGCGCGCAAGAGCCAGAGTCCGAGCCAGAGCCAGCCAGAGACCGTAACTGCTGCCCAATTGCTGAATTTATAGATCTCCAGATATCAGATAACTACAAATTGAAATCAATTGCGCACAAGCAGCAGCAGCAGCAGCAGCAGCAGCAGCGGCAGCATCAATAGCAAAACAAATTTAGCCAAAGGACTGTGGAAAAGGACAACGGTGGAACGACGAAGGTGGCTGTAATGACAACAATTGACGCGATGTAGCGGTAAGTAGCGGGGCTAGGGTCAATTGCTTATATAGATCTTCTAACTGTAATTTGTGGTATTTGCCATCTGCAGCAGACTTATGGTCGGTGAACGCGACAGAGACCGTGAGGCGGTACGCTGGGCAACGGGTGAAACAACACCGCTTCAAAACAATAATGGAGTGTTACAAATGGTCGGGCAATTGCATGGTGGACAGGCTGCTAGCCAACAACAGCAACAGCAACAACAAAGTCAACAACAACAACATCAACAGTCAAAACAACAGCAACAGAAACTTCAACAACAGAAACAGCAACAGCAACAGCAACAGCAGCAGCAGCAGCAACAGCAACATCAGGAGCTGTTTTATCAGCAACACGAGGCAGCTGCGCGTGGATTGCAGCTTGCGGGAACAGCCGACGGCGGCGATAATCAGCCCTATTACGATACAAGCGGTAATGTCGATTGGGAGAGAGCGATGGGAACCGGTGGAGCTAGTTCATATGGTTGCGTCGGTGGAGCTGTCACAGCAGCTGGCAGCAGTGCTTATAACAGTGGGCCAACTGTTGCCGGCGGCGCTGTTGTCGCCAACAATCGTCACTTGGATTATGCTGATGGCATCGGCATTGCTGGCCCATCCGCCGCACCAGCAGCAGCGCACGCAACAGCTGCTGCTCTCGGTCTGGGAGCTGTTGGTGGAGGCGGGCACGTTGCACCGGGGCAGATCGCAGGCGCCGGCGGCGGGGGCGGTGTCGGTGGCGCCGGAGGGGCTGTTAGTAGCAGCACCGGGGCCATTGGCAAGGAAGTTCGTTACGCTCCATTCCCAGTTACATCACCAACGCATTCAAATCCCACAACTTCCCAGCAGACTCTTGCGCAGCAGCAGCAGCAACAGCAGCAAATGGCACTCAGTGGTGGGGCAGGCGGCGGAGGTGGTGGTGGTGGAGCCGGCAGCGGCATTGGTGGTGGCAGCATTGGTGGCCCCGCTAGCAGCAGCCTCGGCGGCGGTGTGGGCGGTGTTGGCGTTGGCGTCGGCGTTGTTATGCTACCGCCAGGTGCCGGCTCAAATGCTGGCATCAGCCATAGCAATACAACCGGCGCCCTGCAGCGGACACATTCCAGATCCATGTCCTCCATACCGCCACCGGAGCCGTTCATGATAGCACAGTCGAAGCAGATGAACAGCCGCGTCTCCATCAATGTGGGCGGAGTCAAGCACGAGGTGCTGTGGCGCACATTGGAGCGCCTGCCCCACACGCGGCTGGGCAGGTTAAGGGAGTGCACCACCCACGAGGCCATCATAGAGCTGTGCGATGATTACTCGCTGGTTGACAACGAGTACTTCTTTGATCGTCATCCGAAGAGTTTCAGCTCCATTTTGAATTTCTATCGCACCGGGAAACTGCACATTGTGGATGAAATGTGCGTGCTTGCGTTTAGTGATGATCTGGAGTATTGGGGCGTGGACGAACTGTATCTGGAGTCGTGTTGCCAGCACAAGTACCATCAGCGCAAGGAGAACGTTCACGAGGAGATGCGCAAGGAGGCCGAGTCTCTGAGGCAGCGGGACGAGGAAGAGTTCGGCGAAGGTAAATGCGCGGAGTACCAAAAGTATCTCTGGGAGCTGCTAGAAAAACCCAACACCAGTTTCGCGGCTCGGGTAAGTCCAATCAGTTACCAGCTGAATCATCCTTATCCGTAATGTGTTTACTTACCTAACATCATATAACTATATATATATATAAACGTAACCGTACCCATTATCCGTTATCCGTATGTGTCAATGTCAACTGTCCAGCGTAAGCAAAAACAAAATAATAATAAATAAGAAATCAATCAACATATATCTATATATATTTTTCTCTTTTCTATAATTATGATCTTGAGTTATGTGGAACTTCGTTTCTGTTTGATTCAATTTTCATTTTTTAATTTCGTATGATTAAAATATTATTTTTACACTATTCAATTGCATTTAGTGCGGCATTTACAGCACTCTGTAAATACTAAATTCACTGCCGAGCAAAACGAAAATAGTGTAAAAATAAGAAGAGCCCCCTGCTGTACCATATAATGCCTCTATATATGTATGAATATATTCACGACCACTCATATATATACATATATTTATATATTTATGTATATATATATGCTAAAAATTTACGCCGATTGCGTTTGCCTTGCGTTAAAACAAAGCTTGCACAAAAGTAACTCAAATAAGTTTATAGCTTTGAACATGTCAGACTTAAATTTATCGATAGGCATGCCTATCGATTTATATATATTTATAATTATATTGCTTCATTTGCCATTAAACTCCAAGCCAAGCCAGCTTTGCTGCTCCTCCTCCTGCTGCCGCCGCTGTAAATAAGTCTGGCAACCTGCTGTGCGAGATGAAAGCCAAGCTTTTGGCCCTATTTCAATGTTGTGACTGTGACTGTATATACAATATTTAATTTAATATACACATATTTATGTATATATATTACAATATATATACATTTATATATATCAATCAATATCTATGCCTTCTTATGCCAAGTAACTCAGCTCATCAGTTCGCTCAGTGTATTCGATTCCTTTTGTATTGTGCCCAAATACAGCGTCACATTCAAGGGCAAAAGACAAAGTACAAAGGACCTGCAGGACCTACTCGTACAGAATTTTCATGCAGTTTAGGCTTCTTTTAACTAACTCACATATCTCTAAGAGTTTGGCATCTGACATCAAAGGGAGTGCCGCTCCTTGTGTTATATTCGTTAATATAATTTTACGTTACACTTAACCTTTGATTGCCCCCACCTTTTAGTATTCTTATAGTAAACACGAATTTGGTTTGATTATTTATGTTTCGTAATCTGACTTAAGTATCTATCAGTCATCATCCATGCGACGCCGAGACACCGACACCCCGTCTGTCGCTAGAATCTATCAACATCATTTACATCATTTTAACTATTAGCAATGGCACAGCAAGTGCAATCTATGGAAAAATCAACCAAATTTATTTACTAATCGTTTTCTAATCTAACCGTTTTTTTATCACACACAGTATATGAACAACAACATATATTTATAAATTTATACAAACTTTATACTCTATATATTACATATTTTAATCTCCTAATTGTTGATGATGATGGTGAAGTTAATATCTCTCTATTTATCTCCAATCTTACTCCCTTGTAACAATGTTTGGGAATGGGCAATAAGCGATATGACCAGGCGGCAGGTGTGCTGTAGAAATCCTCGAAAATATTGTAAAGAGAAAGAACTCTGGGGAGAAGCGGCTAAAGTCGTGTTGTAATACATTTCCATATTCCATAGAGGTTAGATCAAAGCCCCATCTAATAATAAGTGGCTATGGCCTGGCAGTACAGCTCTCCGTAACTCTTCAATCGTCCCTCGATGACGTTTCGCTGTGCTGCTGTGCTCTCAGACGCCACGCCCCGCCCGCTCTTGTACCATAACTGACCTTGATCATGACCCACCCACACCCATCTATAAATATATCTCAGCACTCACACAGTTTGGCTTCAGCTTGTATATAACAGCCAATTATTTGCCAATATCTCAAATTCTGTTAGCTTTAGCTTAAAAAAATGGCCGAACATGGAAATAATTACAACATATTTGGGCGCATCTCCAATAATTTTTCATTCGATTTTTATTTCCTTTTTATTTATATTATGTATTTTTTTGTTAAAACTAACTGAACAAATTTGCAGGAATATTAAGCACTTTGTATTGGCTAAGCAAAATCAAAACTATATTTATTTTCTAAAAATTTGAAAAGCTTATTAACACATAATTGAATTAAAAGCTATTTTGATGAAGAATATCAAAACATTATACTTTTTTTAAATTTAAATTTATTACGATTTGTTGAGCTTTATAAAGCAAAAATATGTATTATTAGCCAATACAATTTTGTGAAAAGAATTTGACGAAAATAATAATTAACACAATTTTTGATTTGTCATTTTTACAAAGGTAATGAAAAATTTCCAGAGCTCTTTGCCAGTTGTACTCTTAAAGTTTTTATTTTGATTTTTCTTCAACTACTAACGAAGTCAGAAGAGAAAAATAAACAACGTTTTTATTTTTGTATGTTTTTAGTTTTTTCTAATACCTCGCCTAAACACATCCTTTTTTATACGAAAAAGATAAATATGAGAACCAAAACAAAAGACAGTAAAAAGTAAAGAGTAGTATTTCAAAATACTCAAAGCTACTCTCAGTTGTTACCTACGTTGAAAGAGTTTAGTCCAGTTTAACCAATGAACGATTTTCCAAACTGTTGGCAAGGAAAACGCGCTCACACGACAAACATTTGCCATTTATACTACAAGAATTACCAACAAATACCAATATACAACAATCTTACACACATATATATATATATTATTTGTAAAACAAAATTGAACTCGATGTTTTATTGTGTATCTCCTTTTGATTTACCTTTTGTGTTCCTTTAGGCGGCACGAAATATATATATGCTATCCTATCTTTCGTATATATAATCGTACTCGTATCCGATACTCGTATTTGATGTCTTCTTATCTATTGCATACAGAAAATTTTCTTAACTCAATGTTGTGTTTTAACGTATCTTATCTATGATATTGACTCTTGTAACCTATTGGTCTATTGGCTTGGTAAACTACTACAACTACTAAGTACCTCCAATTGAATCTACTTAAAAACTTGAAACATACATGTAACTATCTAAACACACACAAACAGACAAACAAACATACACACTTACACATACAAATACAATTAACATGAACCTAAATAAAATTGAAATATAAATAGATATGCAAATAGAAATAAAACCGATATTGTGCCATTCAGTCAGATCTTCTAAGAAATTTTGTTTTTCAATTCACCTCTCCCCTTTCAGTTTTTTAGAGAAAAGATAAAAACGTATATATGTATATCGAATAGATAACCCAAACTTGAAATATTAACCCACCAAATTTGCTGCATTTGAATGCGTAGTATAGAATGACGTAATCGGCTATACTGAATTCTATAGCCAGTTTGTATCGAATTTTGTTTGTTTTTTAGTAAGTCGAACAAAGTATGCGAACCAACTCGTGCACCCCTCGAAACCCACAACAAATACTAGAATACTAGAAATCAAATACAAAACTTACAAAAAGAAAAACAAAGAAAAAAAAAAAAACAAAAACTCAACCACAAATAAGTCGACAAGAAACACACCCACCCATAAGCCCGATGAACCAATTGCAACAATCCTGGTCAACTATTTAGCCAGCTAGTTTTGTAGTGCAAGACGATGTGTTACTTTGGCCCTTGCTCATTTTTATATTACAATTCACAACGTTGCACCTGCACAGACAAGCACACACACACACAAACACTTATACAGACAAACACACACAAAAACACACACACATACACACACACAAACACGTACACACACCAACTTTTTTCATGAACACAAACAATTTCAAGTTTAAGCCAACATGGCGTATGCGCACTTTCAAATAATAATTCACAAATCGAATGTGTTTTCATTTGATGATCTCAAGTTGTATAACTTTAATATGTGTATATATATTTTATTGTATAGCAATTAGTTCTATATTTCATAAATAAAATGTCTTGCTTATATTCTTAAGATATTTGTATTTATATATATATATATATATATATATATATATATATATATATATATATATATATATATATATATATTTATATATATATATTTATATATATTTTTTTTTTTCTTTTTGTTTTTTTTTTTTTTTTTTTGTCCCTTAACTTCTTGCCGCATGTCTTTACTCAATTTTCCAAACATTTATTGATTGGTTTTTTTCTCTCCCACTACCTGGGTTTTTGTTGCTGCATTTTCCCAGTTTTCCTTTGTTTTTTTTTTTTTTTTCTTTTTGTATCATAAACTCGCCCCGTTTTTGTAATTCAAGTGGATTAACCAAAGACTACAGGGAAGTTAATTCAAATTTACGCCTGTATCATAATGTATAATGTGCCTATTTTTCTTTCGAAAATCGCTTTTCATTCAAACCATTTATATTTGCTTTCAATGGATTGTAGACTGTTTTTATTTTCCTTATAATAAGGCAAAAGCTTTTGTGAATCTATTCAATGCTCACCTTATGAGCATGGGCTGTGCTTCTAGTTGTATGCTTTTTGTTTAGTGAAAATCCAATATCTTCATTAACTTCTTACTACATACTTAGTCCAGTGTATAGCAAATTAGCCGTATTGCGTCTCCAAGCTGCGCTCAACTTTCGTATGCGTATTGCGATATCATTTTTTACTTTCAACTCCTATAAAACAAACCCCCCTCAATCATGACTGAGCAGCAGTGGTAGCAGTTCCAAAATTCGCACAACCCGAACACGTACAATCAGCTTATTGTTTTCAACATCTCCAATGCATTCTATTCAATCGACAAAAAATATAATTAAACAAAAGATATAAAACGTCAATTGAGCTCAAAGTAAACTATGCAATTCCGTACATCATGCATTCCAAATCATATCAAGTAGTAAGTTGTACCCAGTACTTCCCACGCTCATGACCCCATGACCCCCGCCCCGCCTAAGTAAAAGCCTAATTTCGAATTTGATTAACTTTCCCGAAGTTTGATAGTCGATCGAACCCCACTTAAATTGCAATCGATTGTGGCCACAGTGTATATAAGTATATAAAATAATGACACCAGGTACACGTCTGTCTCTCTTTTTCTCTCGCTCTCTCTCTCTCTCTCTCTCTATCTCTCTCTCTATCTCTCTCTCTCTGTTTGTCTAATCTTTTTGCCCAACTTTGACTCTCTTAGATGTAGAATAGCATTTAGACATCTTTATATCCTTGTACTATTTCTCCCACTCAACTCTATCGAACGCTTGAAAGTTGCTAAATGAAAGCACGATTTTTGTTCTATATTTGTTTGACTTCATTCTCTGTTATGGTATCTCTCTCTATTTCTTAATATCTGTTCTTACACTATAATTTTGTTTTCATAATTTTTTGGTTACTTTACTCTGATTTCCCTCTACTCGAACCCTAAGTATAAATCTTTAAATATATTGATATATATATGTATATATCTCTAACTATTTACTATAGCATATCATTTACACCTAAAAAAACTGAATTCAATCTTAATTATCTAGCCTTATTCCCAGCCAAGAACTATGAAATAAAAACAGAAAAAGAAACCACCTCGAGCCATTTCAAAATTATGTTCACTTACTTGTAATACCCGCCATGTGGCTAAAGTAAAGAGAAATGCGTGGTTGCGTACAGTGGCCTACTATGGTAGATCTGGACACAAACTAATTTGTGCCACACATACACATGACGTACTCACACACCCACACCCACACATACACTCACACTCACACTGACATAAGTACACATGAGTGTGTATTTACATGCTATGTAAGTATATATTAATATATATTTACACATATATTTTCGCACTCATGCAGCCTTGTTTGTCGTTTTCAGACAAGAGACAGGCCACATCTTAAATAAACCATAAGAGCAATTTTCTCAATCGCTTTAAAAGGTTTTCCAATATTTAATGTTGTGTCCGGTGCACTAGCGCCGCAGCCCCCAGTTGCCTTTTGTTGTCAAGTCAACTGTCAGTGCATATACAGACAGACACACACACACACTCACACACAGACATGCATTTATACACATATAACAATGATTCAACTTTAGGAATTGTGACCATATGTGGCAATCAGAATTCCTCTAACTCAGCTCTCTCTATATTTCACATTCTGTCTCTCTCTCTCTCTCTCTCTCTCTCTCTCTCTCTTTCTCTGTCTCCCTCTATCCTTATGATCTGCTCTTGCTGGCATTGATATTCAAAATGCAATTGTTACCGTCAAGACATTTTGGCATTTGGCCACTTGAATACGCAGACCCCGACCTCCCGTTATGCATTTAAAACCAAAAAACAAAAACAGTTTGCGACTTACAGTTCTTAGTAAATTACATCAATTATTTACAAAAAAAGAAAAACAACCTTTTTTAGTTATCTATTGTCATGCATTCATTTATAGATGACATCAAAATAATTGCAAATTTGACTTTTGACCAGAAGTATATTGTAAATGTATTCTTGGCTTGAATAACTGCAATTATTTGATGGCTTGATTTGAAATTTGTTTCGATTCGTTTACAATTAGAATAAGTATTCGTAATTCCTAGCTCGAAAAGATATTATGCATTCAATTTTTTTTTTTGTAAAATGCTAGTACCTATGTTCGTTTCATTTGACCTACTATAGCTCTATTATACATAATATGTGTAATCGTAATTTCCGATTTGCTCAGTTTACACTTATCGTTATCTATATCCAATTCAAAAAAGAAGAATAATAACAATAATAATAACAATCAAAACACAGACAGCGAAACGAACAGCAACACAATGTAGAACAAAGCGTTTTGTCCATTCATTATTATGAGAAATTGATTATACAAATGTCGACTGCAGACCCGATGGTAGCGTCTCTTATTTACCGTAGGCAGCACCCCCAACACTCACGTATTCGCCAACCACAAATAGTGCCAATCAGAAAACGCCAAAGGTCTCTATTCTCTATGCGTAGCTAGTAATTGCGTAAATGTCCTACACTCTTGTACTACGTCATGTCCTTCGTCTAATACACAGATACAATTATATACACACACATTCACAGATACCTAGAGAAACTAGCTCACACCCAAGACACTATCCAATCATAAACGACACGCATTCACCCATAGATAAACAAACCCACAAGCCACGCCAACAATCACAGCCACTTGAAAGACACATTTAGAATCGTTACTCAACTTCTTATTAAACGTGATATAACTAGCCTCTCGAAATGCATACAGCAAATACTACTAACCCCAAGAATTGACGAGTTCTATTGATTTGAACACGATTTGAGTTTTTTATTTTATTTTTATAGGTATAAACATATATATAAATAAATAGAAATGTTTATATATATATATATATCTTACTTTATTTTTGTTACTTAAATATTTTGAGTTCATTATTCAGTTTATATGATAAGGAAGAAGGATTACAAATGATATACTTCACATATAGTACAGCAGCCTTTGAATAGTACCAGCAAAACAGAAATACGTTGACCCAATATATGACCCAACAATGCGTGTACCCATCTGAAAGATATATCAGATATCAGACATCAGGCATCAGGCATGAGGCTTCTGTCAGTTATTCAACGATCAACAACATCTTTGAAACGGTTCTCAGATCGAGTTCTTAATTCCCCTTCCCAAATACAAAAAAAAAACTAAACGTTTTGCACTCAGCTAACCGAATGTTTGCTTCAAATTGATTGATAACATCGAAAGTTTTCCCAAACTAAATTTAACAAATGAAAAATGTATATACGTTATGCGATATACAATATACGATATACATATACGATCCCAAACAAAATGAAAAAAAAAGAAGTGGAAGCAAGCGCTAATTGTTGTAACTCTGTGTGTTTGATTAATAAAAAAAAGATACATTTATAATCGTTGTGATGTTGTTGTTGATGATCGTCTCGACAAAGTTTCGATTGTTCTTTACCGTTCACAGGTTATCGCAGTGATATCCATACTATTCATAGTCCTGTCTACCATAGCCCTGACGTTGAACACCCTACCACAACTACAACACATTGACAATGGTACACCACAGGATAATCCGCAATTGGCAATGGTTGAGGCAGTGTGTATTACGTGGTTTACCCTAGAGTACATACTTAGGTTTAGCGCCTCACCGGACAAGTGGAAGTTCTTTAAGGGCGGCCTTAACATAATCGATCTATTGGCAATACTCCCATACTTTGTTTCGTTATTTTTATTGGAAACGAATAAGAATGCAACGGACCAGTTCCAGGATGTGCGCCGGGTGGTGCAAGTATTCCGCATCATGCGCATCCTGCGAATCCTTAAGCTGGCCCGTCACTCAACGGGCCTGCAGTCGTTAGGCTTTACGCTGCGTAACTCATATAAGGAACTCGGTCTACTAATGCTGTTCCTGGCCATGGGCGTTCTCATATTTTCTTCGCTGGCATATTTTGCCGAAAAGGATGAAAAGGATACAAAATTCGTTTCAATACCGGAAACATTTTGGTGGGCGGGTATTACAATGACAACTGTTGGCTACGGGGACATCTATCCCACAACTGCACTGGGAAAGGTTATTGGTACTGTGTGTTGCATATGCGGTGTTCTGGTAATCGCTTTGCCTATTCCCATCATCGTTAACAATTTTGCTGAATTTTATAAGAATCAGATGCGGCGCGAGAAGGCCCTCAAGCGTCGCGAGGCACTCGATCGTGCCAAGCGCGAGGGCAGCATTGTCTCCTTCCATCATATCAATCTTAAAGATGCGTTCGCCAAATCAATGGATCTCATCGATGTGATTGTCGACACAGGTAAGTCGAGCATATATATCTCGCTATCTCTGTCTGTCTCCCTCGCTCTCTTTCTCTTTCTCTCTCTCTCTCTCTCTCTCTCACTCTATCTGTAAACATTGCCTGCTAAATTCTAAGTTATATATAACTTTTAAGCTGTAGTCTTATCAATGTAGATGTATGCTTCGCTTTGCTATTTACGCTATTACGTTCTCTGCTTTATCTTAACTTTATCTTCTCGCTATTTTCCTGTATAATTTATGTATAAACAATATTTACTTTTTCTTTTGTAGTCGCTTCCATTTCCTGTTGCATGTTTTTTGTCAGCTTCATTTTAATTTCGATTTCAATTTATTTAATTTTCAACTCTCAAACGAAGGCGTGTAAATAGTCGATTTAATAAATTGTTAATATAGTCTGCCGTAAGATGATAGAAATTTTCGGGCAATTTAAAAAATTCATTGTTAATCTAAGTAAGTTTTATGGTATTTGAATACAATTGTTAGCTTATTAAGCAAATTGAATTACTTTTAAGTTTCTGTAGCCCTTAGGCCATTTGCCTTTAATTAACACCTACTCAATAATGCAGCCGCGTTAAGCCAAAGCGGACCCTAAATGCCGTCGGCTTTAAAGACAACACATCTAAGCCCCATAACACACACACATATACACTCCAACACTCACACACACACACACACAGTTGCATTCCCACAATGGTCAATTAGATAAATGCTTTTGTACTTAGCGCGCTTAAACAAGAAATTAGTGGGGATTTTACTTGTACAAAGCTCAAAAGCGCACTTACCCTACCCACAGATACACAAACGCAGACACAAACACTGTCCCTCAACAGATACAGATACACATACACACACACACATACGCCTGTAAGTTGGCAATTTCCTATTTCTTTCTTGTGAATACGCCTAATATTTACGTCCAACTCCGCCCTCGTATCTAATTTTAGGCAAGCAAACAAATGTTGTGCATCCGAAAGGTAAAAGACAAAGTACCCCCAATATAGGCAGGCAAACCCTTGACGTACAAAGCGCTCCAGGTGACTAACATTGCATATACGTAGCGTATATCAAGCAATCAATCCTGCAATTAATCACCCAATATAATCCAACTCAACTACTTACAAGTTGTAGTCCTTGAAACTTACCTCTAGCGCTTACGTAAGAATTAGCCAATTGCCAATTCAGTTAAAAAATAACACAAGCTTTAGCAATTATAATCCAATAAATATCTTCTCTTTAAGAATCACATTTATATATCAATTCTGTATATCTATATTAAAAATACTTGTATATACAATCGCAATGCACAGGTCTTTGCCCATATCCAAGGTAATCTTCAGATATTCACTTAGATTGTAAATATACTCGGGCTTCCCATTAATAATCGATTTTGAATAATATTTATTAGAAGCTCCTTTAGTTGGGAATCTGAATCTGAATACATGCAAATAATATTTTCAGAGATATCAAATATATGTATTATTACACAGAAAAACCCTTAAAACTATATTATTGCATATGCTCAACAATTGGTTGCATTGTTAATTTAAGTTTGCATTAAACGTAAAATTTGCTTTAATTATAAATTCGTTTTATGCCGCTGAAACCAAATTGCTTATAAGTTCGTTTGTACACCCAAACGATTGAAATCATTACAAAGCTAAGCTTGATTTTTATAGTTACATAAACTATTATTATCACAATATACATAGCAAATTTGAATGTTCAATATAGAGTTGTCATATCGAATTTTATTACAGTATATAAATAATTTTAAAAAAGGAATTACAAAATAAATTACAATAAAAAATTTTAAAGTACATTTTAGAAAATTTTCAAGTGCTGATTACATAAATCATATTTACATGCATATTATATACTCATCCTCTTAGACGATCGTAGTTTTTAGCTAAAGCAAGCCAAGCATTCGGATAGAGTTATTTAACAATATTGAAAACAAAGTAAACAACAAAAATTTGTATAACCATCAACCAAAAGGAACAAAAACAACACACAATTTCAAAATCCAAAATAAGTCTATCCGTAAAACTGAATCTGAAGAACCAACTAAGCTTCAATTTATACCTTCAACTTGTTCTTTTCTCTGCTCTTTTTTTCCACTTTTTCACACAATGTTAACTTGAACTACTTAAAAAAAAAAAAAAAAAAAAAAAAAAAAAAAAAAACTTACAAATAAATAATAATAAAAATAATAATAAAAAAAAAAAAAAAAACAAAACATAATCCCAACGCGTTCATTGTCACCACCGAATCAACACAAATCTATCGCCACACTCACATGTACACAAAAACTCACACAAACACACATATATATACATGTATGCCCTCGCACTTTGGTCGCTACTAAAACAACACCATATCTAACCATTAAACCAACTTTCTTACCTAAATCGGGACTCAAACCACGCCTACAGGCGAGAAAAACACGCTGATTGAACCGCCACCGTTGCCATCATTCGGCACACCTCGTCGTCGGGCGCTGTCTGCTCGCATACAGGAGCTGAACCGCAGTTTGCTAGAGGAGCGCGACGCCCAGCAGCAAAACAGCTCGAGTGACAACGAGGACAGTCGCTAGAGCGTCGCGCAGTTGCCCGAGCGTGCAACCACAGCAACAACAACCGATACCCAATAAGACCACAGCAGAGCAGAGCAGACACAGGCTGAGCTCCGAGCCCCCAAATACACTTAGCCTAACTAATAACTAATTGAAGAGTATCGTAAAGCTAAACTGTTATTGTAAATGTAAATTAGACAATGCAACTTGTTATTTACCAACTAAAAACACATTCCACATTGAAAAACACACACACATACAACTTAGTCTTAGGTAAAAGCAACAACTGTAAACGAATTGTTATTGTAAATGTATATGCAAGCAACCAAGTACTTCCTAAAAGCTACTCCAGTTTAAAAGAAAATCAACCCAAATACCAAAACCAGTTACAAGTAACCAGTATCCAGTATCCAGATCCAGTTCACTGTTCATAGTTAGTGCTAGATTATAGGCATTGGCTTCCGGTTTTCCATTTGCTGCTTTAAGGTGAAGAAAACCCCAATTAATATAAATATAAATTACTTGAAGTACTTCCGTTAAAGCGAGGCTATTGAAATTAAATGTTGTGATTATATGTAACTGCTTCTAGGCGCCATGAACACTCACACACACAGACACACAGACACACACTCTGAATACAAAAATATACATTTCAACTCATACACACATACGCCGCTGCTTGACAACAAAATATCTGTCACATTGCGCATACGCAACGTTGACCCAGATCCAGCTTTGCGTTTGCGCAGCTCGTGGACAATGTGTCTTTCAACTGTACGCTGTATTGAAAGTTTTGCTAATTTCCTTAATGCGTATGTTTTAACCTTTTAACTAAATGCCATCAGCACTTGAAAATATTATACAAATGTTTTAAAAAACCTAAAATATAAGAGAAATGAATTGTGTATAACACTTCTCATTCGATGTAGCATTGCTCAAATTTGCTGATGTTTCTTACCATTTGACTTACTTTGCAGCTTTGTCATCTTTTTTTCTTTTTTCTTTTGAGCCATACAATTTTTTCTTTAACTTGACCTATTTACAATCTAAGCAAAACTTTCAAGAGCTCATAAAGCAATATTTATGTGCTTACACTGGGTCGCAGCGGCTCTGTGTGTATGTGACTATCACGAAGGGAGTGTGGGACCAACAGCATATGTTCCCATTCCAACTGCTAACAACACGCCAAACGCGTTACAACAAATGTTCAAAACAATCCGCGTATGCACAATTTTAATTTAGTCAATATAAGTAGCTAATAACTAGGCTTATACTATACAAATATTTAGCGAGTTCGAACTTCCCAAACAATTGCTGAGCACAATAGTCAAAAGTGATGAGATAATATATATAAGGATTGAAATAAATTGACTTCGGGTACTGCGAAGCTTTTATACCCTTTCAAGACATCGAAAAATAAATACATTTATCGAAAAGCTTAAATTTAAATTGAAAAACAAAGAATACAAATGTGCCTCCTGCAGGGGCATAAAATCAGACTCCCTCCAAAATTCGATGCGGCTAGAGTAAAAAAAAAAGTAGTACTGCAGTACTCAGATCGTTGGCCAAGGCCATGAAATGATCTGGCCACATTTCTGCAAAAGACAGCCTTATTTATGAAATAAGTTATTTTAGCCGATACAGTCTCAAAGCTTATTTTATAATTTAATGAGCTCGCCACGCACCTGTGTGGGCATCAAAATTGTATGTAGATAAACATATACATATACACTAGTATATATATATATATATATATATATATATATATAATAATATATATATATATATATATATATATATATATATATAAATATATATATATATATATATAGTATATTCAATATATTTATAAACGAATACTTAGCAAATGATGGCAGAATGTTCCTAAAAATGCATAGGTAAAATTCAGCAAAAATAGCAAAAGCAAAATATGTATAAATCAATTGCCTTATTTAATGCAAAACGCGCTTAGTTTGCAGCAACACACTGTTTTTTGAAACAGAAAAAACTCGATGTATACTCATAAGACTATTTAACCATAGTTGCAGTTGCAGTTGCAGTGCTAAGTACAAGAAAAAAGAAGCAAGTAAATTTTGTTAAGTGTTGAACAATTGTTGATCTAAGCTTAAATGCGTCGAGTAGTTAAATGAAGCTATACAAAAATAATATACAAAACCCATTAAAGAAATACAAAACAAAAAACTATTTTCTTGTAAGTGTTATTCTTTTCTTTATTTATTATTTCATTTTTGTTTTTCTATTCATTTGCATTGCAATTCAAATAACTTTCAATTGTATGTGTATTGTTCAAATATTTCTATCATATAAAATCGGATTGGAATCCAATTATATTTAAAAATACTATTAATATTGATTAGAGCGAGAAAAGCCTTTTACGTGCCTTTTACTTCCAAACTCTTTTTTTTTTTAATTTTACTTTTGTATGTGTGTACCATTCTTAATAATTATATATATATATATATCAATATATATATATATATATCAATATATATATATATATCAATATATATATATATATATATATATATATATATATATATATATATATATATATATACGATCTCGATGCGTAACTGTATGAAGTTTTGTAACACTGCATGCCTCCTATTCTATTGTACTTTATCAACTATATCTACATACATCTACTCGTGTAGAAACGCTCTAACTACGCTCCTAATGCCCAAGCCAAGTGTCTATGAAATAAACAATAACAACCAACATATAATATAATTCGTATTTATTCAAAGTTCTTCTGGCTGTACTTATACATTTTGTGTATTTTGTAAAAACTTCAACTTTTGTGTGTCTGTGAGAATTAGTAATAAAACCAAAACCCAATACGCTGTATTTCATTTAACAACACAATTGATAACACAACTCTACTTATCGGAATTGCAATTATAATATTTACAGTTATGTTTAATGCTTGACAAATGCTATCAATCCTAAAATCTGTTATTCGATCAATCAGTATTTGCTTTTATTGTGTACCTTTGTCAAGCTTTGAACTCTAACCTATGTCTAATAATCATTGCCCCATATAAAAGCCAAAAGGTAATCAATGCAATTGTCGCTCAAATAGTATAAGCTTCTCATCCAGGAAAGGCTTGAACTATCAACGAATCAAGCCATTTTACATTAAGCTGTTCTTATTTAATCAACAAAAGAGTACACAAAACTCTTTTCTTTTCTTTTTAATATCATATGTCTTGACTGGGCATATTTTTACTCATTTGGTTGTCTTTTCTTGAGTTGTGCCCTTAAGTTGTATTTTTTGTTTCTTGCCCTTAGGGCAAAACCATGAGATTGCGCAAAAGAACCATGAATTGTGCCTTTGTTTAGCAATTCAGCAGTCTATAACTTATATAACAAACAACTCTCATATGCGAACTTACGAAGTATGAGTCAGTCTTTTCTCTCGTACATTTGTTTTGCCGATTTTGTTAGAGCAATTCATCAAAAGAAAATCAAAACTTTCATAACTCGAAATTTAAATTTGATTTTGATATTTAAAATATAACATACTTTCGTCATCCTATTCATATGATCAGACATTCAAGAAACTACAAAGCGCTTAAGTATTGACTATGAATAAAAATCTCTTAAACATATACTAAATACTTACTTCAATTGAAGAAAAACAAGAACAATTTCTAATTGAGCAGTTGAGAAACTCTTGCTTTTTAGATACTAACTGTAAAAATACTATCCATTTTAAGCAGATATTTCTGTTCTATATTCATTGCGCCACTCTATAGCTCACCTTTACTTGTTATCAATCTCACTTTTCAAGTAAATGTTGTTCTTAAATACACACACACTCATTCACACGCTCATAAAGTACATACTAATCAACTACAATTTGTGTCAATATACATCTAGTTATATACATATGTTAATACACTCGTACATATTGACTTATCTACATATCGCATTATCCTCGTACTGTACTCCCAGTTGTTGACCGTTAAATGTTGTTTTTAAATGTAACTAACTACTAACTACTACTACTACTTGTTATCGTCAAAGTTATTGATCGTCGTCATTAAAGAATCAACGTCGTCGTCGTTGTTTGAAGAACAATAGCATAAACCAATAGCCATAGCATACAAACATAATCGTAATAATCGAACATTCATAAATTGCATATCTCTTTCTTTTATTCCTTTTATCCATTTAATTTGAATTTCGTCTCATTTACGCTCTCTCAACAACAATAAACAAACAAACGAAACCCAAACATCATAAATGAAAACAACAAAATTCCTAATATGCGGCTAAACAAATGCGAATTTACAATGTAAAATAAAAAATATAATACTTTTGAAAATTGCTACAAAATGCATTCATGGCTTTTTACGCGTGCTACCAACGATAACAACAACAACCACAACAACAACCTAAACTACAACAACTTAAACAATAAACACTAACGTGTCGCGATAACTCTACACACTTAAAATCCACTTACACACAATACATACATACCCACCAACTCCCACACCCACACACACACACACATACACACACACACACACACTCGCAATGCAGAAAAGCGCGAAAGTCACACAAGATCGCTAAAAAATTGGCACCGTTTAACCCACGCGCTACGCCGATCGCCCACAGGACACAATCTCTCCCAAGCGGATGTTGATGGCAATAGCACAGAGGGCGAGTCGACCAGCGGTCGCAATCCGGCTACCACAGGCATGGGCTGCTACAAGAACTACGACCACGTAGCCAATCTGCGAAACTCGAACATGCATCAAGTAAGTTCCATCTATAAGACCAACTAGATAATACCCTGTATTTCATTCATAATCATATTCAATTCTAACAAATTGTCTTCTAAAAGGTAATTTACACATAACCAATATAATGAAATAATTGCTCACTTTATTGACATAGAAAAACTACAACCTGAATCAGTCATAAAATAACTTAGAAGTAGTACAAAAAGAATTCGTAGACTTAGTTTTTATACCCTGAACCCATTAAAAATGGGAATTCTGGGTATAATGTTTTTGTAAAAATGTATGTAACAGGCAAAAGGAGGCGTGGCAGACCCCATAAAGTATATACATTCTGGATCAGACCGTCTGTCCGTCCGTCCGTCCGTCTGTCCGTCTGTTCGTCTGTCCGGTCGTATGAACGCAGAGATCTCCTAAACTACAAGTGCTAGAGTCTTTAAATTTTACATGTATACTCGTGTATACCATACGCAGTACGAGTGTATCATATTTGTTCGATAACGCATTCCATTTGTTTTTTTATCGATAATAATCGAAAATCTGACTTTGTTTTTTAAGCCTAGTTTGAATACTGTTAAACCTAGAGACTTCAGATTTTGCAGATTTTGGATACGCCCCGTTCGCCCTTATTTAAAAAAAAAACTTATATCAAGTACTAGAAACTTTGCTTTGGCATATACACACATTTGAATGTTATTATCACGTTCTAAAAGTTTGATGAAAATAGTCCCACTACAAAATGATTTATTCAACAAATAAATTCTCATAATATAGCCCACACGGCAGCCCAAGCGCAGTAACTGGTAAATGCGCAGTTAGCAGAGCGCGTGTTTATGCGTTCGTGTGAATGCATGCGTATGGGTGTGTGCATGTGTTTTTGTATATGTGCATGAAAGAAGTGTAGAATGATTTGAATATCAGTACTTTTCTTGGTTCAGGGTATCTCCTAGTCGAGCAGTCTCGACTAGAACACTCTTACCTGTTTATATTTAGAAGACGAATATTATAGATATCCAAAAATAACAATTAACCAATTCAATCATTTAACAAATAGGACAAATCATAATAAACAAGTAAGGAAGCTCTAGTCGAGACTACTCGACTACGTGATCCCCTGAACCCTTCCAAGAAGTTATATTTCAATAATTCGTCGTTCCACTTCTACAGGCGTGGGCTGCTGGACTTTGGGAACTTAATTGCTTAAGAACTTTTTTTGTAGACGGACAATCTTGATAAAATTTTCAGACCGTGATAATAACAATAAAATGTGTGTATGTGCCAACGCGCAAGTCTCTAGTATTTGAAATACGTAGGGAAGGGGGTGTTTTTTCTAAAATTCTATAAAATACATATAAGTCTACGTTTAAAATTTAAAGACTCTAGCTCTAAAGATGTGGGAGATATAATTTTAAACCTGATTTTCGATAAGGTTTTTTATCGATAACAAAAAATGGTAGCAGTTATCGATTTTTGTAAATAAACTTGATCTGCGCGTGCAATACACGGACCTACAGTTTCAAATTTCAAGTCTCTAGCTCTCATATCTTCTGAGCGTTCAAGCATACGGACAGACGGACAGACAGACGGACAGGGCTAAATCGACTTAAATCGTCGCCCTGATCAAGAATATATATACTTTATGGAATCTGCCACGCCTCCTTCTGCCTGTTACATACTTTTAACAAAACCATTATACCCTGATTTCCCATTTTCAATGGGTCCAGGATATAAAAATGGTATAACAGACTAATGTGCGATTAGCTATGATACGCCAATGGGTTGAAAGGAGAACTACCAAGCTTTCAATAATTGATATGAAAACAATATTTCCTGATTGATCGGAGCTTATTAACTTTTATTGCCACTTCTACGCAGCGTCGCGGTTCCAGCTCTGAGCAGGATGCAGTGCCTCCATACAGCTTCGACAATCCGAATGCCAGGCAGACCTCGATGATGGCCATGGAGAGCTACAAGCGAGAGCAACAGGCACTACTCCTAGCCCAGCAGCAACAACAGCCGCAGCAGAAGCTGCCTCCGGCTGCACAGTTGCCTGCTGGCGGTGTTGCCAACAACTTGGCTATGGTTGCTGCCTCGAGTGCTGCCACGGCTGTGGCTACCTCTAGCAGTGCTGGCCAGGAGAACGGAGAAGCAGGAGCAGCTGCTGCCTCAACGCAAGGAGAGGATGACATGACCCTAGCGTCCAACCAGAAGGGATTGCCCATACAGATGATGATAACGCCCGGGGTAAGTATGGGTGTCGGGACTGGGTGTATTGTCTACCGACTAAGTGTGTAGTCCAAGCCACGTGCTCGTATATCTTAAATATCTTAATGTTTTCAAAGTTCTTAAACCGTAACTATGTATTAGTAAATGTGAAGCCGTTAACTGGAGCTAAAATATTTTCAACTATTGTAAACAATACACTTACCATATAATTTTCTATCGCCATTTGGTTCTTAAACTCTTCCAATGATCCATAAAAAAAAAACAATGACTTAGACAACTTCCCAGCATTTATGAGCCTAAGTTCCTCTTGAGTTGTATCCCCTCGGTAAAAACGAATTTTATTCCCTTTTTTTGGTCGACTTAAATTCCGCTTCATGATTATTTTTTCTGGTTCTCCTCTCATATGATCACACAAGAAAAACTAAAAATAATACCCACTAAACAACTTACCCACATGCGAGTGCTAGCTACTTATAAAAAGAAATCAAGTTCGATAACAAAAACAACACATTTCAACTTTTAGATTTTACGGGGACGCAGTAAGGAGGTACATTCAAAGTATACACAAAGAACTCAAACTACTCTACTCTATGCATACTACTTGCCACTGCTACTCTTTACTATATATATAGAGTCTTTAATTCTCATTTTTTTAACAAGCAAAAAATGCAAAATCGAAAAGAAATAATAATTTTTATCAAATTGATTTTCAGAGGCTGAATATATGCTACATTTTTCTTTCATTTTTTTTATAAGAAAAATACACAATTCGAACTCCCAATATTTGCATTTTGAGAATGTCTTCAAGTTCTCCATAAGAACGCAAATCAGCTGCTAGTATGCTTAAGAGAATTATCTATGTTTTATTATTTATATTTTATCTATCAAGTTTTTGATCCTGTATTGTTTTCAACTTTTAGCTTATATTCTATGCATATTAAAATAACTCAAAATAAAGTGAACCGCAGCTAGCTTTAGCCGATAGCCAGAGCGCGATCAATGACCAACTGTAGACATGCTAGATGCTAGCTCGATAGTCTTTTAAAGCTGTGCTCTTATAAGATTTGTAGTATAGGGTATTAAATATATTAATTAAGTATTTTTAGCTTCCTATTGAATATTTTGATCATGTATGTATTCTTGTAAATATGTACATATATACCCACACAAGCTTGGACGTTTTTTGTTTACTTCGTTAGACTTGATCTGATACTAGTTAAAATTTTATGAACAAATATATGTGTATATATAGCTAAATAATCAAGGAATTTTTTATCATTTTATTTTTCTATATAAATATAAATTTCCATAGGTATACACAATCGAATTTCTCTGTTTTTGCCTTATCTATCTATAAGTATTTGGTGCAGCTGCTTTTAATGATATGCATTCAATCAACTCATCATCTACCCAACATAACTCACAAACAGAAAAGAAACACACACATATATGTACTTATAGGAAATATATCTCAACTGACAAAATCATATAAAATATACAAACTATACAGAGATAGACATGATTCAATAAAGCGTGCTTTAGCTATGTATAGGGAATACCTTGGGCAACTTTCATCGCCACAAGCTCCTTGTTTTCGCCGTCCCCACGAATGCCAGTTCCCATTCCAGTGCCAGTGGCAGTGTCTGTGACAGTGCCTGTGCCAGTCCCTTGGCCCATAGCCATGCCCATGTCCTTGTCCAGCCCAAAGCTAGGCCCCTGCGGTGCTGCGTTGGATGGAGGCAAAGTAATAATCATAGGCACTGGCGTGGGCCGATCGAAGTGCTGCAGCGGCTGCCGCAGCTTGTCGAGCAGTGCATGCAAGTCGACCGTTAGCTTAGGCTGCACAATGCCCTCGGCCGCCTGCAGGCCGACCACTTGTGAGGATAGCGCGTCCACATCCTGCCGAGCTGCAAACAGCAACTGATCATGGGCAGCCAACTGCAGCTGCGCGATCTGCGCCCGTATCGCTGCTGCTGCCACCTCCTGCTGTGCATTGTGCAGGGTCGCCGTAATGGTGCGCACATGATTGGCTGAGTCTTCAAGCTGCGACTGCGCCGAGCTGGCCACTGCCTGCGCCTTGTGTATCTCAGTTGCCTCCAGCTGGACTCGCGCCTGTGCCACATACAGATGCTGCACCAGCTTGCGCAACTCCTTGCCCCGCAGCTCGGAATCGTCGGGCTCGTATGGCTGCTGCTGCTGCTGCTGTTGCTGTGGATACTGTTGCTGCTGCTGCGGTGACGAATATTGTGGCTGTGGCCCATATTGATGTTGCTGCTGCTGCAAAATATTGCAACCAACATTGGGCGGACTCTGTGTGGGCGGCGTCTGTGTGGGCGGAGTCTGTGAGGGCGAATTTAGTGTTTGGCAGGTTGTCGGATTAGGCGTACCAATGGGTACACAGGTAGTTTCTGGACTGGGCTGAGGGACTGAATCGCACGAGATACCATCCTGAAGCGCTGTGGAGCATTGCAATGAGAACGGAATGAATTTCAGATTAGCTGTGATACGAATACCCACTCTCGTCCTCAGCAGCGTCCCAGTTCTTACTGTTGTACTGGCTTAGGCGCTTCAATTGGTTATCCACATTGGAGTCGATATATTCGTAATTCCGCCTGAGGCGCGTTGCACCGCGTTTTCCAAACATTTTGGGATGCTGGCGAGAGTGGCCTGA
Source organism: Drosophila hamatofila (assembly GCA_035045345.1). NCBI lineage: Eukaryota > Metazoa > Arthropoda > Insecta > Diptera > Drosophilidae > Drosophila > Drosophila hamatofila. The sequence goes on from JAWNPA010000001.1 coordinate 2,688,440, forward strand.
TCGTAGGACGGTAAACAGTGCAACTAGAAGAAGAGCGAGATATATTATGGAACTGCAGATGGTGCCAAATAAAGTTACCAATCCAAAGCAGATTGCTTAAGCGCATTTAGAGCACATTTAGAGCAGATCATTTAGCTTGTTGAGGAGCGAAAAGTTTCAAATTTGACTCTGACAACCGATTCAAACGAGACTGTCAGCTGTCAATTTACCCAACCTAGTTTCAGATCCGACAATGGCACAGTTGCCTGGACGTAACAATATACGCTCGACACTTAGCAATCATCTCACAGTCTCGCAAAGTGCCACGAGAGTGCAATTAACGCTGCAGACGCACAAGTTCCGCTTCTCAGGAATCTTACCGGGCATGCGCATGCGAATTTTGTTCAATTAAACCTTAACCTCATAAACATAATGTATATACAATAAATGTTAAACTATTCCATTTGTATCTTATTTGTATGTAGCATGTCGTATGAGCATTCTTCAATTTTGTTGTATTTCGATTTATGCATTTACATTTTGCCAAAACCCTGAACCCTATTTATAGGAAGTCGCCGAGCTGCGCCGCCAGGTGGCGCTCGAGAACCTGCAAAACCAGCGAATGGACAATCTGGAGCAGGATGTGCCAGTGGAATTCGAATGCTGCTTCTGCACAACTAAGGTAAAATCGACGAGCAAGACAATCGATTTATCTACCCCAGAACACCTAACCACAGCTGAAAGTCCACACAATATCTCTTGCACCTGCACTACCACTAAGTAACTCTGAACCTCTGCTTTTTGTGTATATCGCATGCTTTTCACGCTCTCAGCAGACACCTAAGACTTCTTTAGCTGCACTGCGCCTGTTATATGTCCTGTTCTTTTTCTGTTTGATTTTCAACTAACAACTTAACCGATAACACGCCACATCATCTAAATGAAGTCTCTCGAAAAAAGAAAGCCTTTAAAACAGTCGACCTACTATTGGAACTCATATTAAACTAGATCGCGCTTGGCATATGCCCCGTACTGCGCTTTTCAATCAAACGCATAACCGTGTATCGAGTATTTTTGATCCCGAGTAGCTGTCCGCAGTTGGTATTCGGTATTCGTGATGAATTGAAGAGGACTGTGTAAATATTGCAGGATCGCATTTGTGTCTTTCACGACAGGGAGTATAGCATCAAGAGGCTGGCGCGTCCACCGCCCTCTCCCAAAAACTATCTGGCACTCAAGCGCATGATCGAGGAGGGCACTATCGATATCTATTATCTGTGATCGATTCGATTTTGATTTCTGAATGTGGTATGGTAACGTTAACACCTGCACCCCGTCCTCCTCTGTTTCAGTGACCAAGTGAAGATCGTGTTTTGTGTTTATTGTTTCTTTTCTACATTATAATTTTAAAATTGATTGAATTGATTTTTTGTGTGTGTACAGCAAGCAGAGCACGGTGGTGAAATATGGCATTTTATGTTGACTTTGTTTCTTTTTTCATTTCTTTTACTTAAAGGGTTTGCCAGGATGTCAAGGCGAGTGTATTCCTTTGCGTGCGAATAGCGTTTAGAAACTATTGATTTAGAGCTTGACTAATTGATGTCAATCATAGCGACGAATACACAGACATACATCAAAAAATTTTACTCAATGAAAGGCAAAAAAAAAAAAAAACAAAACAAAATTAAACACATTATTGAAATTACAAGCAAAAAACAAAGGAGTTAATTAGCTTTTATTTAAACACAAGCTTAAACTTAATCTATTGAATATTATTAAAAGCTATAAACGTGCGTGAAGAGCAAGCTAAAGAAAGACATAGCAAATTCTAAGAATTTAATTAAATTATTATTACTCCACACACACACACACACACACACCCACGCCCACACCCACACCCACACCCACACCCACACAAATAAAAACGAAAACCGAAAGCAGCATGTGTTATTATCTATTATCTATTATCTACATACATATATGGTGTATATTATCTATCGAGTGTTTAAGCTTAAGGCAATGAGATGAGTTTTAAACAAATTCTTTTTTTACTTACTAAGCACATAATTATTAGATCTAGTATTAAAAACATCGTTTGTTAGTAGCAAAATAACAAAAATATTACAAAATGGAAAACACAGAAATACTATATATTAAACTGATTTAATTAATTATTTGAAACATTGTTATGCAACAAGAAAACAAAACAAAAACCAAAACAAACAAAAAACTGCAATAAATAAATACAATTGATAATCGATTTCAATATTTAACCAGCACTATATTCAATTGGCACCTGAATCTGATTCTGTTTGTATTGCTCGATTAGTAAACTTTCAATACGATTTTTGGTTTCAATTAGAGCCATTTTTATTTTCCCTTATGAGTATTTGAGAGCTGGATGAGCACAGTTGTGCTTGTGAAGTTCGGGTAAGTAAGAAGAGATCTTCATGTCTTCTTTTTTGTTTGTTTTCATTTAACTTTACTGTTTTATTTACTTTTTTTTGGAACTACATATAATACAAACTTAATTCGACATTCAGAGCTGCACGTTTGACTTTAACTCGATGCATCTTAGTTGCATGTTGAATACTTTTGAGAAACAACAAAGCAAAAACTTTTCAGCAATACTCAAGTGCACCACTCTTTACTCATTAACAACCGCAACCAAGGTACTGGGCGCTGCCGCGTCTTGACCTAGTATTATTTGTATATCATGGAATGTCCACTCACTTTTTGCGTTTCAGGACTTTAAGGAATACACTGATGCGGAGGGCGTCATTTCGCTTCCAACTTCCGACTTCCACAAACCCATCTGCCAGGAGTTGCGCCAGGCCGCAGCCAATCGTCACGCCAACCAGTTCGGCTTGCTGGCGCCCGCCTCTGCTGCTGCACTGCCTCTGGTTCCGGTGTACACTAGCGCCAGCATGATGCCCATCATTTCCCAGTCATCGTCGACGTCGTCTTCGTATGGCACGACCACGTCCACGACCATTGCTTTGCCGCTGGACGGGACGCAGCGCTATGGAGCGCCCATTGCGAGCAATTTCAATCACAACTACAACAATAACTTCAACACGACGACTGTGGGCGCTGGGGGCGTGGCGAATGGCTTGCTGCTGTTCGGGAATGGCAACTACGGTGCCAGCGGCAGCAACGGTAACAACAACAACAACAACAACAATGCTGACTTGGCCAGCGTGGACAGCTCGGACACGTACGCCAGTTGCCAGACACATCCATTCCTCTCGCAAGGTGATCTCACAGCCGACTTCGACGAGGCTTGTGCCTTGGACATTGATATGGACAATCTGTATATAAATCCGCTGGAAAAGGAGCCCTGCCGTGCCCACATCAGTAGCTCCACGGGCTTCATTGTGGGCCTGCCGCCCACTATTTCCTCCTCTGGTTTGTCCATGCGCGCCCAGGTGAAGAAGAGCGCATCGGGCGACACGGCACTGCGGAACTTGGCTGCGGGTGGCATCAGTCCGCTGGACGATGTTTACCAAAACTTCGATGTACAGGAGCGTGGCAGTCGTGTCAGCTTGAACGAGAACTCAGTGCCAAAGCATCGCAAGACGCGTTTCCAGCAGAGCTTCACGGCGATGCGACCCAGCCAGCAAGCCAGCAGCAGTAAGCCACGTGCCCGCTTCGAGGACACAAAGCTGTACGATGATAACGTGCGCTTGGACGGAGGAGGCGTCTCAGGTCCATCCTCATCCGGCGGGGCTGCCGCTGGTGCTGCGGGCAGTAAGAAGAAGCGCTCGGCATTTTTGCCGGGTAAGAGCCTAGCCACTGCCACCAAGCTGATCAATCAGCGTTTGTTCGGCATACAAAATGCGGGCGCCAAAGGTGAGCATTGGGGTGAATGGGTTTTCAGCGACTTAATATTCGTGATTTCCTTTAGCCAAATTTGAGAGCAAGCATTCCTCATCGATAGACTCGATTGACGCGTCGCCGAACCTGGAGCACCACAGGCGCTCCAAGTCGATATTGAAAAACAAGTCTGATATCTCACGCGTGCTGTCCGATCCTGAGAGTGAGCGTCTGTTGGCGGACAATATGTCAGGGTCGGGCGTGTCCGATAATGGCACCGTCATGGTAAGTAGAATCAGCTATATGCAATAACTGTCTTAATTCATTGGCTGTTCACACAATTACAGGGCGAATCTGGCAGCGACTACTCACCGAATAAATTACCTCATTCAGTTTTAGCTAAGTCTATATCCCCACCACCCCTTAGGCACCGTAGCCTAATGCACCAACGGTCAGGACCAGCGACGTTGCAATCGAAGCCAACTAAATTCCAGACTCCCCGATATCCCGAGGAGCAGGCATTGCGGCAGGTCAAGCCCGTACTCTCACGCTCGTCAGCCGCAGCCTCGGCCTCCAGCGATGGGCGTTACGACTCGAGTCAGACGAGGGACAGCAGTCTAGGTAGGTTCACGTTCCTATTATAATTGGAAATCACTCTCACTGAGTACGTCGCTGAGTAATCCAGACATTTGGCTGTGAATACCTGTGAAAAAAAAAAAAAAACAACAATTCTGTTCTATTCTCTCTCGCTCTATCATCAACGCGCCGTGCCGCTCGCTCCATAGTAACCGTCTTCGACGCTGCCTTCTGAATAGCTCGAATTACCCACACAAACCCCACTCACAGACACAGTTAAACAAACACTGAAGGACCTCACATAAACGCAGGCAAGGCGAGCAAATTTAACTAGTTACAACTCTCACAAGACGCCACAGCAACGGATCGTCTCGAAGTTATTAAACATTTCAGCACAATTACCTGTACACACCTCGTACACCCGAGTCGTAGACCAGTTCTCAAGCAGCTCTGCACCACCTCCGTAATCCACATACCGCCATGCGAATATTGCAGTTATTTTTATTGATATTCATGTGAAGCTGTAGAATTTTGCCTCCAGATTACACTCTTACACACACTTACACACTAAACACACACGCAGCTTTCTGTACAGCATTTACTGTAGCACCTATGTATAATAACTTATGCGATGCGGATACTCACACTCTCCTCTCTGCCCCGAATTCATAGATTCCGAGACGACTTTCACATCACCCGCTCGGCAGCCACAGGGGCAGGATACGCTCAACAAGCCGCAGGACACAACCGATGGCGTTGGAGAGCCGGAAGCGGATATGGAAGGAGCGGGTGAGGGCGAAGGCGAGGCCAATGACGAGCAGCGAGCACTGCTGCAGTCACAAAATGCAGCTGAGCCGGCCAAGAGTGAAGGAGGCGAGGGCAGCGGTGGGGCTACGTAGCAATTAGTCAAAATTCACACGAAAAGCGCTTAGTAATTATTGTACTATATAAACCAAAACCAAAAACAAAAACCTATGAAAAATCCAACAAAAAAAAAAAAAAAAAAAAAAGAAAGTAAAATACAAAGGAAAAACTCAAAGTGATAGCAAAGTTAGCGAAAATGGAATGTGAATTATATAAAAGCAATGAACAGTATCCTAGTCTAATTTGAAATGCAGAGAGGAATGGCGTTGAAATTGAATATTTTTACAAAACTCAAGCTGAAACTAAAACTTTAACTATGTATGAGAATCCGCAAATACACTGAATACCATTAAATACTATAAACCTACTCAAAATATTCAAAAAAAAAAAAAAAAAAAAAAAAAAAAAAAAAAAACACAAGCCTGCAAATTGTTGCGATGCCGCACATGCTGTACAAAATTTAGTAAATACTTATCTATCTATATATGAAAAAAGAGCCCCAATAATTAAAGCCTACAATAAACATACCAACGCAAAACACTAAAAAATACTAAACAAAAAATACATTTTACATGTAAATAAAACCCTAAGCTAAAACTAATCTATTGTAAAGGCAACATTTATTTACAGTATATTTAATAATATATTGACGAAATCACCAGGAAAGCCTAAAGTAAACCGTCGAGTAAAATACAAAAAAAGAAAAAGAAAAAAAAAAAACACCTAAAACAGAGAGCATATTTCATATTTTAAATGCAATTTATATATATATGTGTATGTATATATGTATATGTATATATGAATATGTATATATGTATATGTACATGTGTATATATATGTATATATATATAAATATATATGTATATAGAAATACATATAAATATACAATAATATTTATACACCCATCGCAAACTACATATAATTCGTGGCATATTTACATCTAAAAACTAACATAAATATTTTTTTCTCAAAGCACGCCACAAAAGACATAAGACATATATTTCTATATATGTATATAATAACATTACAGACCCATATACACCATATATATACATGCTAGATAAATTGATAGAGAATTCGAAAAACAAAGTAGTTAAAATCGTTACGTGAAATGTTCGTTTATATAGAATTGAATGTGTGTTGTCAGGGTAAGGCTTCTTGTTAGTGCTTTGTTTTTCCCTGCCAACTAAAACCTTTGGATTGTTAGAAATTTATTAGAAACTTAAGATGGAGATGAGAATGGATTTTCATATGGTGTCAGCAATTTTTAGTTCAATTCTGTTTTTATATACACTCTGTATGTACATATATACATTTTGTTGATAAGTATCATAAGTGGATTCATTTACCTTTGTCCTACCATTTGTCTGTCGGTCTGCATGTTTCATTGGCTTATGCTCTCTTGTACTCAGTGTCAACTACTCTAACCTTTTCACTGCTAACAAAGAATTGGTAGCTTTTATTTCTTTCGTATGCTGAATGCATTTATATTCCTGATGGAAACAAAAAATGAATTTGAGTGTTCAATTTTCTAGGCAAGGTATCTCCTTGTGGATTACTTTTACGCCTTTTATGCTGGCAACATAGGATTGATATTCGCGTAGTATGTTTATTTGAGCTTTGCGCCCATCTAGACGTATGACGGCTAATGTATTTTAGCTATGAGATGTACGTAATTGATTGATAAGTTTGATTTGCTGTTGTTGTGAACGTTAAACATGAAATGACATTTGAAAAAGGTTTTCCTTATTTACATATTTAGTTGTTTTTGTGTTTTCTGGTTTTGTTTTTGTTTTGGCTATTGGGATATTGCATAGTGATATTTTGTGCGGCTCAGCTAGCGTCGTCGGCTTAATTTTAAATGTGTGTGCGTCCCGTGTGTTAGTTCAAAGTTAAACAAGTACTTCAAAAGTTAAAAAAAAAAAAAAAAAATATTCGTAATGTCATAAAGTTGTACTAAAGTATTTAGTCGTGTCTCTTGGTTCCATATATAAGTATTTAGGATTAGAATTGAGTAAACGGTTTTTCTGCGATTTTGCCTCGGTTCTCCCTTTTACTCTTTACTTTTATGAATAAGCAATATTTTATAAAACATGAGCGATATTTGTGAGTTTCTAAGTTTAATTTTGATTTTAGTTCGGTATAGAAATCAATTTCCCAATTAACCCCATGAAAATGTTTAGTCAATTATTAAAGTATCCACTGATTGTGTGTTTCTATGAGCCCCTCTTCTAAGTTGTGTCCAAAATTAGACAAATTACATTCCAAATTGTGTGTATTGCTATTGTTAATTGGTGTATGAGGATTGTATGATATGATTGTGGAGTGTGAACGAGCGTAGCCTTCAAATTGACGGTACAATTTATTGACTAGATAATATTCTGTGGGCAATCAGAAGTCGCGAGGTCAACAGTCGAAAAAAAAAATTATAAATACAAATAATAATAATGAGAAAGTATTAATGCAAGCTAATTTTTATGCTAAACCAATAAATTCAAGCATTTATTAAATATTAAAAGTTTACCCTGCTACAGATATTAACATATAATAACTGGATACTATCAAAATTAAAAATAAATTCAAAAAAATAAGTTTTAAAAAGGCAAATAAATTGAATTACATTTAATAAGCTATGGAACTGGATATTTAGAGCCTCGATGTGTCCAACATCTGTTTGTTAGGTTCAATTGGTTGTCAGACATATAAAAAGTCATTTCACGAGTCTTAAGAACCTCACGAAGAGTATATGAGTAAATGCCTGCAGAGAGCGATAAATTGGATAGATATAAATCAAATACAAATTTAGCCTCTTAGAAACATATCAGTAAAGGAATACGAACTCACTCACACACGAACACACTTATACTAACATACCCTCACTTATACATACACTGTAAATTCACAAGGAAATTTTATTATGAGAAGCCAAAAATCTCAACGTCCGCTTTTTCAACTTAAGACCCTAAGAGATAATGCAAACTTAAGAGAAGTAAAGAAAAACTTTATTAAAGTAAAGCCAACAAATTTCAATTTAAAGTATATGCTTATATGAATAAAAACAAACCAAAATGATATGAAATGAATTATAGCTAAATGCGTAATGTTTTCGAATGTTTTACACAATTTCTGGTGAGCTCTGGCCACATTCCAGTTAATTTGTACTTTCTAATTTGAATTTTGTAATTGAAAAGCAAAACAAGGAAAAAAACTTTTGTAAATATTTATTTCATACAAACACTCAAAATCGCGCCGTTTCGCATCATAGTCTTTATTTACAACCAAATATGCAAACAACAAAATATAAGTATATTAAAAAACAAAATGGCACTGCAATTTTTTATACAAAAAATCGTTTCGGTTTAAAATTGTTACTATTTTTCTAAATTATTTTTTAAGAGCTGCAGCATTAACATTAAAATTGATGAGCTGCGATTGCAACTGCAATTGACATTGCAAACAAACAACAAAGTCAAAATGTTATTATGTAATATTAATTATTATATTTAAATTATTAGTACGCGATATGTACATTTTAAAGTAGTCTGTCAGCGACAATTGAAAATCAGCGAAAGTGAATACTATTAACAAACCAAAACAAAAAACAAAACAAAAAAAAAGAAATAAAAGCTAAGTCGTTGAACCAACAAAAACAAATTTATTAAAACATATTAAAAATTATATTGAGCGAAATATCATGGAAATATATAAATCATTGCGCAAAATTTAAACAACTCGTTTTGTTTTTCTTTTTGAATGTTAAACAGAGCTGTGCAAGCAAGCTGCATGCAAGAAGCATCTGCATTTACCAGCTTATTGGCTATGAAGCTTTTTCGAGCTTTTTCGAGTTGCCAGGTAGCTGCAAAATACATTATGGCAGCTTCTCAGCAAGGACAACAACCATGTTAAGCTTCCCATTCCATTTTATAGTACTGTCACGAAATTTATAGCATCAAGAGGAAGAGTCAAAATTAAAATTCAAGTAAATATATTTGTACTGGAGAAAGTATCTTAATCTTATACCCAATGCAGGCGAAGCATAAGATATATTAGTTTTTGATTGGGATACAAATTTTCTATTACATATATCTCAACGACATTTTTGTTTACAATTTGTATTACCTCAGAGTCAAGAGCTTTTCTTGGATAATGTATGGCAACAGATTTTACATATCAAGAAGTTGGATTTGAAATCAGTTTTTCACATAGCTCTAAAGATGTATGAGATATTATTTTGTATCGATTTTTGGAAACGAACTCAGCCTGCGCGCGCTGCAAAATAATTTCAAGTCTCTAACACAGCTTATCGCCCTGATCAAGAATGAATGATTAATGTAATTCAAATATCTCTTTAAGTTGTTCTTAAACAACGAATATTCATAGAACAAATATTGAATACGCGAATATTTAATGAGAGCTTCATGACTGCTTCATCCACATTTTCAAAACTATTCAAAAAGAGATGATTCTGATAAGACTGCTTTATAGAATCTCCAATTCAAAGTCTCACTAAAATAGTTCACATCAATCTAATAATTGCTTCAATGCCCAAGCTATTGCCTTAATAATTAATTGCAGTGCGACACGTAATGGGGCGTAACACTTCCACATTCATTATTTCAGCTGTGCGTAGTGCTACATAATTAATCAAATTTTTTGCCACGCCCCCTTAATTGGTTTATAAGTGCCCAACTCAAGCAGTTAGCTGGTAATTAGTCAAGATGTATTCGGAACTGGAAGTCATAGCGCTGGAACAGCACAACTATCATCGGATTAGAGAGATGGTACGCGTCACATACACAATGGGCTACAACATAATGAAGCCAGGTCCTTGGGACAACCTCTTAAAGTTGTATGTTAACAAATCTACACTCATACAAAATGCACTGTCAGATACTGTTCGCTTTTGTATTTTTGCAGCTGGAGCCTTCTGCTCATATTGTTTACGCTGCTTTCTTACTACGGCCACTGGCAGCTGTTCGTACACTACATGCAGGACATACCGCGTATTTCAGAGGTTGCCTAGAGCATGGACAAACTAGCAAACTAATTTCTCCTTAATGGTGCAAACAAACTCTTTTAATCTTTGCAGTCCATTAGCACCATTTTCCAGTCCCTGATGTCCATTATGAAGATGATTTACTATCTGATGGCGCCTCGCAAATTCTACGTGCTGCTTCGATTTGTCTGTCGCCACGAGCTGCTGCAAAAGTGCGAGCTGTTTGCAGCTGTCGCTGGTCTGGTTTACTCGACTCTAATCTGATATGTCTGGCCTAAGCAACGTGTTCATCTTACAATCTTGCAGATCTACCTATTGCACAACCGTTGAAACAGCGTGTGGCCGACATCATGAATCAGAGCTGGATCAACACGCGCCGGCAATTGATGTTCTATCTGTTTTGCTGTATTGGCATCCTGGTGAATTACTTTGCCAATTCGCTAGTCGTCAATATCTATCACGCCCTAACCGAGCCCGACAACAACTACGAGGTTGTGCTACGTAAGTGCAGCCGAACTACATATACATATACACATATTTAAGTTAGTTAATGGAGTAAGTTTTATGTACAGCTTTGCCGTCGCTCTACCCCAACTGGATGGACAAGGGCATGACCTTTCCCTACTACTACCTGCCTCTGCTCCTCGAGAGCAGCAACCTCTTCATCTGCGGCATGGGTGGGTGTCGATGTAGGCAGTGGCCTGTGAGAAGAGCTGAATTCTAAATTGAACCTCCGACGACTCTTTGCAACAGGTGCCGTTAGCTTTGACGTGCTTTTCATTGTGTTCTGCATGCATGGCGTGGGCCTGATGCACTCCCTCACCCATATGATTGAGTTCGCCACCTCGCCGCTAATCCCGCAGGAGCGTCGAGTCCAATATCTGCGCCATTGCATCTATCAATATCAGCGTATCGAAGCGTGTGTTCAAAAACTAAAAGACACTCTCACCTAATATACCTAATATACACTCGTATCTTTCTCTCAATCTCTTTCTGGCAGCTATGCATTGGAGCTCAACAACACCTTTAGGCAAATTATTATTATCCAGTTCATTCTCAGCCTCTTCTGTTGGGGTCTGGTGCTTTTTCAAATCAGCATTGGCATTGTGAGCTCAAAGTGTCAATACATTCTTATACTTTATACTCGCTTCCCTCTAACTGAACGATAAATATCGTAATTGGAAAAGCCATTACATTTGACGCATTCACAATCCTGATAAGAAGATTTGATTGGCATATCGTCGATTAGCTGGGAACAGAGTATCACGCAGTCGGTCGTGCCGGACTGTCAATGTTCTTTGTTTACACTTTAACTTGTAATTATCTGTTTGCTTTTTGTTTGAACACAGGCCACAAGCCTGACGATAGCGCTGCGCATGCTGATGTATTTAGCGGCCGGTGGCTATCAAATCGTCATCTACTGCTACAATGGTCAGCGCTTCACAACAGCTGTAGGTCCTTCATCCTTTTTCATTGGATTCCTTTTGATAGGCCAACTGCTTTGTTTTTGTACCTTTTTTATCGCAGAGCGAGCGCATTCCAAAGGCATTCTATGAGTGTACTTGGTACGAGGAATCTAAAGAATTTCGACAGCTCACCAGAATGATGATAATGCGCACGAATCAGAGCTTCAGTCTGGATGTATCCTGGTTCACCAAAATGTCGCTGCCCACCCTGATGGCGGTGAGTGTGCCCGCTGCCCCAGTTACCCGCTTGTCCCTTGTCCCCGGCACTTACATGGTTGATAATTGCAGATGATACGCGCCAGCGGACAATACACAGTGCTATTACAGAACCTAATGCAGAAGAAATAAAGAAAAGGTTTCACGAGGCTCGCAATTCGTAATTCTCTGGCTCATGCTATGCATGTGCTGCTGTTTACCCATATAGATATAGCACTCTGTTGACAGTCAATCAATATATGTATGTAGCTCGGAGCGTAGCATTTGTTTTCATGGGCGGTCGCACTGGTCGACTGATAATTCATTTAACACATTAAAGTAATGAAATTGCCAGCTGATAACGAGGCAGGCAAACGACGTAGACTGGCTACAGTGATAACACGCCCCGCCCACTGCCCACAACCCAACGCCCAACGCCCATCGCCCATCGCCCATCGCCCACTGTCAAAGTCCGACTCTTTGCCAATCAATTTTATTTGTTTATCCAGACGGGACAGCAGCCACCGAGGCGGCACATAAAGGCGTTCTGGGCAACTAGGATTCGACTAACACTTTATGCTTTAAGCTGGCGTTTTCGCTGCGCCCGATAATTGCTGCAGTGCCTCCATTGGAGGGTATGGGCTGGTTTTAGCCTCCCCGAGAGTTTTCTTGTAATATTTTTAATGCATATTTGCTGTTAGTTGGCGCAGTTTTCTTTCCTTTTGTGCGGCAGCTGTTTTCTCTCTCCACGTTCCACTCTAATGCTTTTCTTATTTTTTGTTGTTCTCTCTTTTTGTCTCAATCTTTTTTGTTCTCGAGGAGAACATCTTTTCAGAGCCTGTCAGATTATTGAGGCGACTGAATATTTTACAGCCTTTTGTATATGTGTCCTTGCTCAAATGTATCAATGCGCCTCTCTGTGGGTGTGTATGTGTGTGGGTGTGGGTGTGGGAGTGTGGGTGTATGGCTGTGCATATTACTTACACTTTCGCAGCATGGCTTGAGAATTTATTATTATGATTATGTTTTCTGCATTTTTGCGCTGCACAACAATAGCCATGCCTTATATTATTCATCCACTTGCAGGCGCTTTTGTTGCCAGTAAAAGAGTGAACAAATTAGCATATAAAGGAAATGATATATTTGCGAACTAGAATTACGCCGACTACTGAAAGCAATACAAAAGTAAAAGACGAAGTTTTCATAACTTAAAAGTCTTGTGCGAATATTATATAACATGTAAGGCCATTTATATTTTTAATCGAAGAAATTATTCTTATAATAATACTCGGAAAAAAAATTGTAAGTCATGAAAGCTTGACGCGTGTCTTTTTCTTATATATATATTAATTAATTAATAGAAAGTATACAAATATTTAATTTTCATGTTTATTAGTAGGTTTTGTTAGCTATCTCTGCTAGGTATTCTCGAAAAAGTTCTCTCAAATGTGAATTTAATTTAAATGTAAACAAAACAAAAAGTAAAATAAAGCTACATTTTGCATCGTGTTTAGCTAAGTACTTTTCCAAATATTAAATGAAAGTAGCAGACCGCTGACAAGGGCACACGGCAAAGTGTCACAAGTTTGGGTAATTTTTAATTTAGAAGCATCCATTTGGTAGCCTCAGCCCTCTGAGGCGAGTTAAAAACATTGTTTTTGCATATTCATAGGCAACACATATGGACAAATGCTCTCAGACACCCACTCATCAGATAATCATATTAAATTGAAAATAGCATAAATAATTCAACAATTTTCATTACATAAACATCAGCCCGCATCATTTGTTATTTGCGGTTTTAACACTTCATCGAGCACAACAAATGCAGAAACATAATGGGATAATGGACAGATCAGATGTGGAAACAGCTTAATTTGAAGTATTGATGGAGGCAGGCACAAACAATACGCATTCAATCGAATAAAATAACATAGGTAAATGATTGGCTAGTGGCCGTTGACGCACTTCAGGCTTAATTACAAGCAAATTTGATTTGCATTTTCACATGTTGTGAAAGACTAATGTAGGTACATATGTACATATGTATATGTATTTAGCTCTGCTATGAGTGTGTGGGCCGTCAATCTCTTGTGTATCACTCACGTCCCGGAAATGGCAAACATATTGTTTGTGCTCGCATTTGGCCCATTTGGAAGGCTCACCCAACGGAATTCCAAGTAGCCCTGAGTTCAACTTTTATTAACAAAATTTGTTTATGTTGCCTATGGTGCATGTGTGTGTGTATCTGTGTGTGTTTCTGTGTGTGTGTTTGTGTAGCCTGCAGACTCCATGACAGTTGGGGAGTAATCAGTGGCGAATTCGTTCATGTCCATCTACTTATACAATGCGAGGCAAAGCATAAATACACAAGCACACGTTGCGTATACGCAATGTTGTCAAATCCGACTGCGTGTCGCATTAGAGGACCCTTTGAACAGCACAGCAGGCTGCTCCTTTCTGATTCTGCCATCTTTTTAGCCAGATTGTCTTGGCCATAATGGTACTAATATATTTCTTGCTGCCTTTGATCAAACTCAAAGATGCGTACATGTAAGCGGAGGACTTGTGTGTGCGTGAGTGGCTGTGCGCCTGAATGTGTGTGCGAACAAACCTTTTGACTTTATGCTGAGTGACCACTGAGTTGAGTGTCCCACAGGACTTTTGATATTTAATTTGTTATCACAAGCTTCTGGCTTATTTCTTAACTTAATGAAGCCGGTTTCGCAAACACAGGGCGTCCAGGCTGCGAAGTTTTTTATTAAATTTGTGAGAGATGGCCTTTGATGGTGGGGAGGGGGGCAATTTGAAGAGAAATATTTTGAGCTGCGCAACACAGACCACAGAAATGCAATTAAAAGCGCCTTAACGTGAGTGCCCAAACCCTTAACAATTGCCAGACTATCAATGCGCATTTCATGGCAAGGAAGTGAAAAATTAATAAATAAACTAGCAACTTGCTTGATTGTTTGTATATAGACCGACGACTTGAGCATAATTGCTATAAATATGAATAACAAAAAGATAAAGGAGACCCCAGAAGCTAGCCAATTGACTGGCATTGCCTACGCAACCGAATGCCCCAACAATGGCAAAAAAGGATGTGAACTGGAGATAGATTGCGTGCAATGGCAATGGTATTGTTAGTTGTATTCACACTCAATTAAATGAATGAATTCTTGTGCTGAATAAACAGCAAAATGCACTGAGTTTGTCTGTGTGAATGAAGACAAATACAAATTTACTTAGCGTATAAATGAATACAATACGGCCATTGAAATACCCTAGCCAAATTGTTTAACGGGCTGTTTTAAATAAGAACTAACAAAGTAATACTTTGCCCAGGCATGAACCTCCTTATGCCCTATACCGTATATAATTTAAATATATATATGCATGTAATATATTTGTGTCTTATGCTAAAATCAAACGCCCTAGTATAAGATTAAGAGTCATTGTAAGAAATACAAATGTAAGACGTCGGTCTGCTGAGAGGCATTGACTTCAACATAATATTTTAGAGAGCAGCATCCTCTATAACACAGTTGCTCATTATAATCCAGTTGTAATTATTCAAATTGGTTTTACGCACAGTCCTTTTTGTGATGTGTTCGGCTGTCTGTGTGAGTTCTAAAAACTTCGCTCTTTCATATCTCTCAGAATATAGTTAATAAGATTTAAGTATTAATCGCAGCTTATCTTCAATATAAGCTCTCTATTCAGTCCTTCGTGAGCACACTGCAGCGGTTTCTCTTTAGACAGATGAAACTATTTAAGCTATTTGTTATACTCAGCTACCCAGAGGCAATGTGTTGCAGGGCATAAAAACTTGTTTTCGCACTTGCCTCAACAACAAGTAAAATTAAATTTGCTGCACTTTAATCTTCAGGCGCCACAGTGGCGTTTGCCTGTTCATCCTTTTGCCAGGACTTGCCAGCATTTCATTTTATCCAAGACGCAACGTTCGTATGCGAGTTTCTTGCAATTCACATTCCTTTTTTTTTTTAATTTTGCTCAAGTTACTCATGCGAAATGGCACTTTATGCCCTTAGTTATATATATAGATGTGTGTGTGTGTGTGCGTGGCTGTGTGTTTCTGTAGTGTAACTATGGCTGGCTGCGTACAGTTTGCGTTCCTTGGGAATTAACACTAAGCTGCTAAAATCGCGCAGTTCTCTTCGCATTCGCTGCCTTTCGCCGCGAAACTTTAAGTGCAAATGAGCAGCAAAGTAAAGCTAGGAACACAGTAGCTGCAAGATGAACAAGAGCAAGAACAAGTAGCAAATGCTTTGGAGTACATCACAATTGCCTTTTTATGCTGACTTTAACAAGAAGTTAATGCAAATACAGTTTTTGCTGATGTAAGCCAACTTTGTCAGGCGTCCCATTGTCTGGCCGATGAATATAAATGTCTAACAGACTCTCAATTATTCATGCTTGAAAACTGTTAAACATCGAGTAATATTTTGACATAGTACAATTATAATTGTGAGTTACACTAATATTCTTAGCAAATTTACTTAAATATAATTATTTAACTTTCAAGCTGAAAACTAACATAGAAACAAATATTTTGTTGGATCAAATCTGAAATTTATTGATATAATCTTTCGATAGCATTTTTATTGCAAGATTTGTGTTTAACTTAAAAATGGGCCTCAATTTCCATGATTACCGCTAAATTGATTGTCATTGTTTTTATTGAGACTGTGCATTTGATCGATTTTGAGCTCGCGCGGCAGCTACTTTTGCATACACAAATATTCATGCATGATATGAGTATATTTAGAGCTTAAGCTATACCGGTTATTGCCTTCTTGGGGCGTCCATTGAAAAAGTGAAAATAATATTGGTTTTATACTAGAAGCGCGTTTTGGGTGTTAGCCTACAGTTATATACATATATATGTATGTCGTTATGACGGTTATGATGTTGTGTTAGTTACTATGTAGTTGCTCGCAATAGCATTTGAGAGAAATTCACAGTTCGTACTGCCAGAGTGAGTTAACATATCAGTGACAATTAATGGATGTATTGTCACTAGGAGATAGTCAACTATAGCTGTTGCTGAACGAGGTCCCGGGTGTAACTGAGTGAGAGCGAGACGGCAACTTGTTTGGCAGAGGAGGTCCTAAAAGGAACTTGGCTCAAGATGGTTAGACGAGCAAGAGCTATATAACGAGTGAGCGGAGCAACACCTGTAATTCGCATAGCTATAATGGAAGGCGAGAGCAGCAAATTCAACGTCGGAACGTATATTTATATTAAACTTTAGTTCACATTGACTCATATGACTCAGAGATAGAGAGAGAATGCAAGACAAGAAAATATAGGGAGAGAGAGAGAAAGAGAGAAAGAGAGAGAGAGAGAGAGAGAGAAAACAGTCAGGCAGTCATAGTGCGTCAGTGTTGCGTCATAGACTTGTCTCAGTTGATAAGCCTCAGCCTTCACTCTACTCCCACAAGATGGATTAGTTGGCCACATGTCCAACCCATTTTACCCAATTAAAAGCTCTGTGCGGTCGTTTTTGGCGTCATTGAAGCCAAATTTTGAATAGCACAGCCAGAATCGAACGCTAGACCTGCTCTAATGGAAACCTGCAACATGCTGTGCGAGTATTCAGGTTTCTGCTTAACACAAAGCCCTTATGTAGAAGGTATTGAACCATAGCCACAGCTGCGAGTAGAAATATGATGATGATGCAGCCAGTCAGTCTTGTCAGTCAAATAACAAAGCACTAAATACGAAGCATTTCTGGAAACAATGCAATAAGAATCCGATTACATGCTAAGCTAGCACGGCACGCATGCAACCACCTACGTTGAATTTAAATAATTGTCATTTACTTATCGATCCATTTAGCTTGCTTTACAACTATGCACACACATAGCCTTGCTCTGCCATGGAATCGAGTGTCTTTGCTCAACTGCCAACTGCCATCTGCCAACTGCCAACTGTCAGGCAATTCAATTTGCATTCCTCATATCGTAGCTGCATTTCAATCTCAGCCATCACCTGCAAACTCACTTCAAATAAGAAAAAATACCAAACCATCTGCTCTGTCCGCTTCTGCAGCAGGTAAATATGCAAATAAATGCATTACAAAGGCAATCACGTCTGCCCAAAATACTCTGGACTCTCACTGCAATGGCCAAAAGCACCGGGCAGCGCCACAGCATACGTAATTTCCAGAAAATCCCTGAGATTCTTTTTATATTAATACTCTGTTTCCCTTTTTATCTGGAGTGTGCTAGATTGCTGTTCATATGCATCGTTTTTTTATCCTTTTCATATTGAGTTTTTTTAGAAACAAACTGTTCAAAAATATTCATGTTTAATTCCATTCATATCTCAATTTGAGCACGGTTAATAGAGTATATTGTAAAGTCGATATATAGAAGCAACATCATCCTCGTCCTTAAATTCCCTTTTTAAACGTGTTCCAGCTGAAGCGCATCAATATGTCTGTTTTTGAGCTGCATTTACGGAAATTAAGTTGTATATGAAGTTTTACTTTGCTTGCCACGAAGGACCTTCAATGACACGCACAAAAAAAGTTTTAAGTAGCTGACTACTTTTTCCGTATTTATGAATCTGATTTACATATTATATAAATATATATGACAACTCAAGAAGTTTAAACCATTAAATTTTATATATAAAATCTCCTAAATAAGAAAGTACAGTATGAGAAACTTCCGTTCGGCCAATCAGCTTATTTTGCACATGTTTATATAGCAATATGCTTTATGATATATACTCAAGTAATAACAACCGCTCGACATTGATTTTCAATTATCTCCTAGTTGAATGCTCTTGACTAAAGCAATCTAATTTGTTATCTCTTCTATAGTAATTAAAGCAAGTTGATTAAAACAATAGTAGTAAAAAAAACTTAGTGATAAACTCAAATCACTAAGTTTTTTTTACAATGAAAAATATTTGAAACTAATATTAAGACAAATATATATTGTTATTGATTTAAATATCGATATTAAGTTACTAAGTCCCTTCATTTTTGTATCCAACATTTAGTATTCAGTCGCTTACTATATTTATTACCGCAACTGTATATTTATAAGCTTAAAAATTAGCTCTATTATGAATTTATTATTTTCACAATAATAAGTCTACAACTTTATTATATTATGTTATTTACTGATATAAGAGATTGATGTTAGTTGCACTTAAACTATTTGGTTAATGAACTCGAAACGTGATCTTGATCTTATTCTGGCGATCGGCAGTCTTAATTTGCATCTTTTCTAACGCCTTCTTTTACAATTCTTTTTTTGTCTTCCTCATGAGTTGCTACTGCGTTTTACAAACGACTTATAATAGCTAGCTCAAAGCTTGTGCTCACTGCGAATGACTCTTTAGATCAATGGCCAGGGATGTCGCAACTTTCATGGATCCTACATCCTATATATATATATCTACAAAATGAATTCATTAGTAACTAGAGAACTAGCTATAGAATTGCCCCCTATTATTAGTATTGACTCTGTATTAGTCTATTAGTTTCAATTGAATTTCAATTTGAATTATTTCATGGCAATATTCAATTTGCAACTATACAAAGAATTTCAAAGGATCGACTACTAAATCCTATAAGCCTCTGTGTTGCAGCGGGCTTTTATTTTCGACAGGCTTTTGTCGTCAATCACATACTTTCGACTGGTATTTTCAATTTGGCCCAAAACAAAGAGAAACAAAAAATTCGCAAAAATAATTCAATAAACCGCATTTTTGCATGCGCATAAAACGGCGACAATAATTTTGATGAGAAGCCAACAAACGGGCGACTCTGCCCAATGCAAATAACGCGTGCTTTGGCTTTATAGTGCGTCACAATGGCAATGGGAGTGCCAATGCCAATGGCAATGACTGAAGCTCAGGCTGATGCACAATCGTCCAATTTGTTGATGTTGGCGGGGCAAACAAGCATCCCCGTTGGGCATTGACGTTGAACATACATACATATACACGAGTACATTCCATGATTTATTTGGTCGTATTTGCCCCTACATTTCGATCTCATTACAATTGCCGTGTAACAGGCAATTTAAGGGTCATTACAGACGTCCTCTAGTAGGGGTTGGCCAGCAGCAGCCGACGCTATCTTGATTAATGGCGGAGAGCACGGCATATGTGCGAAAGTGTTGCCTACTTTCGGCGGCGGACTTCAGTTGTTAATTGTTGGCCATAAAGCTGGGCAAAGCGCTCGCAAACACGCTACCGTCGAATGAAAATAGAATGAAAATAAAAATAAAACAAGGGAAAGCAACTGAAATCGGGTCAAAACCTAAACAAACATTTCAATTTGCTTTCAATGGGCTGCCCCATCCGCCAGAATTTCGTGTAATTACGAGGCCCGTGCCTGGCCAAACGCACAGCAGCTTCAGAGCTTCTTGAGTCGTGAAAAATTGAATTTATAACAAGCAAAAGTTACATGTCCTTTGCTCCTTTCATCTCTCCTACATCCCACACGCTCGCATGAACGGCGTATTCTTCTGCGCGCTGACTTTATAGCAATTTAATGTATCTCGTGTTGTTGTATATGTTGTTGCTTCTGCTTCTGCTACTTTTGCTGTTGCTGCTGTTGTTGTTGCTGCTGTGATAAATGATATTGTGTTTTCCACGCTCAAACACAACACGCGGTAATTTGTCTGGCCTTCATCAAATGATTCGGCGCTCATGATTTCGCCTCTTTCACACGTTCCCAAAATCAAAAACACACGCGCGCACGAATATCCACATAGACACTCACACCCACACATACACAGCGAAACAATTTGTAATGTAATTTGTTAAAATATGTATAAGCCAAATTTTAATGCCCAAGCCAAATATCTAATTTTTCATTTAAATAGAATTCAATTCAATTTGTTAGGTGGAAGCGTGGATATGCAGACGATTTTTATAATCAAACTCAAAATGTAAATAAATATATTCAGGTTGAATAGCTATTCTCATTGGGAGCATAGCAAATTGGTCAAAAAGATATAGAGCTAGAACCAAGCTTAGCGAGGAGGATTTCCCATCTATAGATAGATACATAGACAAAAATAAAATGGGGATGTACATATGTACGCAATGCGTGACAAAAGCGGAATCTGAATGATTTTAATAAGTGATAAATTAATTTAATTATTAATAAATGAATTATTTACTGATTCATTGGTCAATTATTAATTTGAATGTTTTAATCCACACAAATTATATCAAAATCATTTTTTCTATTTATTTTTTATTTTTAATATTTAATGGTTTTCATCTAATCATAGCAGACTTATAATATATCAAGTAAATAAATAAAACCACAGCATTCGCTTTCTAATTACAGTAAAATTTATTTTGACTTTTTCAGCCTACATCCAGAGGCAAATAGTCAGATGTAGTCGATATTTGGAAGTACAAGCTGTTTATGAATCTTCTTCAATTTAAATATTTTTATAATAATAATTTATAATAAAACTGAACATTAGCTTTAAACACACCCATGCACTCTTTTCTCCTTGTGAACGAGAATTCCAATTAAAGTTTGGCAATTCCAATGTCAAATTATCTTTGTTGCTATAAGTATCGATTGTGGAATGTCGTTGAACTCTGACATTCTTATAATTTTTATGGATGTTGGACGGCTCATATCCTGCACATATCCCGGTCGCATATTAATTATGTTTTTGTCTGCTGACCATAAATTAATAACATAGCTAACAACTGTGTGAGTGTGTGTGTGTGTGATTCTCTCAGTGGACATCAAATTAATGAATTTGCTGAGCATTATTAACTGACATATGAAGCATTGTCATTTCGAATTATCAAAACAAAATTAACAGATACAGACTGAATACTAAGTTTAATGTGTAACGACTGTTTTGCATTTTAGAAATGAAAAGGGGCGTTAGCCGATGGCAGGCAGTGTAGATCTGTGTGCCAGGCTGGCTGGCTGGCTTTACTTATTTGTCATGCACGCCCCGAACAAGAAATTAAATTAGAATTGACTTTTGAATGCCTGCGGTGCAAATTGTAAAAGCAACAGCAACAGCAACAAAGGAACCTCACGTCAGGACACGGGCAAGACCCACGGCCCACGGCCAAATGTGCTCCGCTGGCAACCACTGTCACACCCACAACACACAAGGCTGGCAGTTTTCTTAAGCTTTGAATATATTTAAATTTTTTGTCTTGGTCTTGATTTAGCTTTTTAATTTCGTTGAGGTGCACTGAGGCATGTATTCATCTCCATTCTCTGCTTCCTGGGGAGTTGACAATGACGCTGCTCCATATACATATGCAAATGGCAAATTGCAAATTGTTGCTCTCGCTAGAGCTGCGTCATCTTTATCATTTTGATGCCAGCTTTTATGCTGACGCATATACGGAAATCATAGCAAACCAGTAGCAAACCAGTTGTTTTTATAATGCACTAAAATGTACGCCAAAATGTATAAATCGTGATTTCCTGACTCACCTGATCGAGCTTTAGCTAAAGTGCTTGCCTTGCTGTCGCCGCTTTCCATTTCCTGGCGCTGCTCAATAGCCCGTCAAAAGCAGCTGAAAATCGTCTTTATTTATTTCGCACCATTCAACAAACACAAACTAACAATTGGCTGACAGTTTCCACGCTTTGTGCCTTGTCCGAGACCCAATTCAAAATCCCCTTACAATCTAACCTTTTGCATGCGCTCATTCGCATTCCATTCAAGCAGACAAATGGTCACGTCATTCTGCGTCCCACTTCAACCGAAATGAACAAAAGTTTTACCGTCTGCTTGCTGCGCTCACCTTTAACAGAAAATCGTTGATTTCGCATTCATAAATATTTTTGTTACCTTTTCTTCGAATTCATTTCTGTCTCGCTCTCTTTCGGTCTCTTATGCAAATTACTTATGGTCTTTAAAATTAAAAACAAATCTTTACAGTTGGTAAAAATTTAGTTTTAATAAAAATATTTTATAACATAGAAAAATTTTATATCTAGCAATTACAATTTAAAAAAATAAAAATAAAATAAATTTTAAAAAATCACATAGCGTAAATGCTTAATAACTTTTCTTGTAGATCGACAATCTTCATAAAACTTTCAGACCGTATTTGCCAAAGAAAATTTTTTACATACTTGAAGGGAATGATGTGGATTTGGGGCCGGTATGCATTAAAAAACCGAAAATCTAAATTCCATAAAACACACATAAATCACATAATACACTTCCATCAGTAGAAGTAGGAGATATAACTATTTAACTAATTTTCAAATAGAGTCTTAATCGATAACAAAAAAGTGGAGTAGTTATCGACTTTTCGTATATCTTTTGAGATCTACGCGTTCATACATATATACTATATACTATATACTATATACTATATACTATATACTATATACTATATACTATATACTATATACTATATACTATATACTATATACTATATACTATATACTATATACTATATACTATATACTATATACTATATACTATATACTATATACTATATACTATATACTATATACTATATACTATATACTATATACTATATACTATATACTATATACTATATACTATATACTATATACTATATACTATATACTATATACTATATACTATATACTATATACTATATACTATATACTATATACTATATACTATATACTATATACTTTTGCCATACATACATTTAACAAAACCATTATACTCTGATTACCCATTTTCAATGAGCTCAAAATAATTTTTTTTACGAAAAATATTCAATAATTAATTAAGTTAATATTAAAACAAAACAAAACAAGTAAGAGGGCTCTAGTCGAGACTGCTCGACTAGGAGATACCCTGAACCCTGCAAAGTACTGATATTCCAATTATTCTACACCCATACCGCATGCATCCATACGAACGCATAAACACGCGCTCTGCTAACTGCGCAGTTATCAGTTACTGCGCTTGGGCTGCCGTGTGGGCTATATTATGAGAATTTATTTGTTGAATAAATCTTTTTGTAGTGAGATAACATTCAAATGTGTGTATATGCCAAAGCACAAGTCTCTAGAACTTGATATACGTTTTTTTTTCAAATTTAGGGCGAAGGGGGCGTGGTATCTAAAATCTGCAAATGAGAAAATCTTTGTCTTTATCACATAAATCTACACAGTAAATATGAAATCTGTAGGTCTAACAATATTTAAATTATTAAAAAACAAAGTCTGATTTTAGATTATTATCGATAAAAAAGAAATGGAATGAGTTATCGAAAAAATATGATAAACTCGTACTGCGTATGGTATACAAGAGTATACATGTAAAATTTCAAGTCTCTAGCACTTGTAGTTTAGGAGATCTCTGCGTTCATACGGACAGCCGGACATGGCTAGATCAATTCAGATCGTCATCCTGATCAAGAATATATATACTTTATGGGGTCTGCCATGCCTTCTTCTGCCTGTTACATACATTTTCACAAAAAGATTATACCCTGATTTCCCATTTTCAATGGGTTCAGGGTGTAAAAATACCAAAAAAAACGCGGTGAAAATTCAAATTGTTTTCATTAAATTTTATTAATCAGCAAAAGAAATTCCGAGGTTTGCTTCTTTCTACATGACATTAATAAATATAATTAACAGCATGTGGCATTTATTGGAATAAATTATAAAATGCAAAATGAATGAAATCTCATTTGCCATCTGACGAATATGTATTGAATTATATCATTTAACGAGAAAACACAATCATTATAATCATATAAGCGCAAATGTAAATTAAATTTTCAATTTAATGGCTTGCGTGATTACTTGCCGAGGGACCTCACAAAATAATTTTAACATTTAAACTCCCCATGGCTAAATTTACCCCTAACTTCAGCCGCTTTATGCTTCATGACCCTCGACGTTTATCGCATAATTTCGCCTCTTTTTTCTCACCCAAGGCTGCTTTAGCTGGAGCTGGATCCTCGTTACGCTCTTCGCTTTGCAGTTCTGTTGGCTTGTTAAATATTAACGCAATTTCACTTTGGCCAATTACACTGCAACCCATCCGAGTCCACATTCGCATTTGCATTCGCATTCGCATCCGCATCCGCATCTACATCCATATTTCCTTCCACGCTCGCACTCGTATTCTGTGCTCGCAATTTTATGCAAACGTTAATAGAACTGTGCAAGTCGACTCACTAGTGCCCAGCTCAAGCCGTTTCTCGAAACGCATTGCTCTTACGTTTGAGGAATCGAGGGTAAAGTTTTTATTGCTATATTTTTTATTCGTTTTCGAAATCGATAAGCAAAGGTTGCTCGTTAAATTCGCCAAAAGCATACAATTTGCATACAAATTCGAATATCTTGTTCGTCTCTAATTTTTGTGTGCCCATTTATTTATTTAGCGCACCTGGGGTAGGTCGTCCCTTTGTAACGGTCAAGTCAATAATCCGAACAGACTTGTTTGACAGCGACCAAGTCGACAAGCCCATCAGCAACAACAACAACGTTCGCCCGTCTATTCAAATGCAAACATGAACTGCTGTTTGTGCACGGGTTCGCCGTTCGAAAGGTGAAAGTCCGAAAAAGAATTTCAAAGCCAATACAAACAACGAATCGATATTTAATTTGTGTGCTTTTACTTAAACATTTTGTTTAATGCAATTGATGTTGAACTTTGATTTCAATTCAATTTCAAATCCCAACTGAAATGTTCCGTTTTAGCGACTTCGATTAATTGCGTTCACATGCGATATATCGATAAGATGTTACGATAGCGATCAGCTGTGATCTAGTCAAATACCAAAAAATACCAAACAGATGTGCTCCGCAGCTTGTTGCTGTTGCGCTTTGTTTTCGTATACAAGTGGACTTTGCCTTGCATTGCGCTTTGTTTTCAATTACCGGCTTTAATAGAATATAATGTTTAGATTAAAAGTAAATAAAAGTCGCTTTGCCGCCGCTGCGGCTGCAACGCGCAATGCCACAACAACCACAACGCATGGCAATCATTACCAATACCTGCAAAACTCGAAACTGCCAACGCTCTACTTTCAACGCTCTCTACCTCGGTTGCCAATACCGCTGCTGGAGAAGACTTGCGAACGGTTTCTGGCCTCCGTGCAGCCCATACTCACTGCTGATGAACACCTAGAGACGCAACAAGTAGTCGAAGAGTTTCGTCAGGGCATCGGCATGGAGCTCCATGCGAAGCTGAAGCAAAGCGATGCAGCCAACAAGCACACCAGCTACATCTCGCAGCCCTGGTTCGATATGTACCTATCTGATCGAGCACCACTGCCGCTAAACTACAATCCGCTGCTGGTCATGCGGGGCGACCCCCGCCCTGAGTACCAGCCACAGGTAACGCGTGCCACAAATCTGATCATTAGTTCACTTCGCTTCTGGCGATCGCTACAAGCTAACATTCTGGAGCCAGAGGTTTATCACATGAATGCGAAGAAGACAGACACGGACAACTATCGTCGTTGGATGGCCGTGGCGCCAAAAGCCTTTGCCACGTACGCTTCGTATGCCTTCAAGGCTTTTCCTCTGGACATGAGCCAATACAGCCGTCTCTTTGGCACCAGCCGCATTCCAAAGCTGGGCAAGGATGAGCTGGTGCAATCGCCGCTATCCAAGCACATTCTTGTCATGCGACGCGGCAACATGTATGCCATGAATGTGCTCGACACCAGCGGGTACATTGAGAGCCCCAGCGTAATACTGGGTCGCCTAAAGAGCATTCTTGAAACGGATGCGCAACGCGAGCCAGCCAGTGTGCCATTGGGCGTGCTCACCACCTCGCAACGTGATGAGTGGGCCAAGACGCGAGCACATCTAATTAGCAATCCAAAGAATGCCCAGATTTTGCAGCGCGAGGTGGATGCGGCTCTGTTCTGTCTATGTCTTGACTCTGAGGAAGATGGTCTCTTTAACGAGGCTGATCCGGTACCCATGTTAAAGCATCAGCTGGCGGGCAAGGCAACGAATCGGTAAATGTTTAGCTTACACTGCGCGACGATACGTTGGTAAAATAATTTTTTTTTTTTTGTCATTTTCCAGCTGGTTTGACAAATCCATATCGCTGCTGATCAGCGCCGACGGCGTCACTGGCTTAAATTTTGAGCACTCTTGGGGCGATGGAGTCGCTGTTCTCCGCTACTTCAATGAAATCTACAGAGATATGCTAAAGCAGCCATTCGTCTCGGAGTCCACACCCCATACGCCAGCTCAGGGCGATAGTGCGAATGTCCGTCCGCTGAACTTTGAAATCGACGACGGAACTAAAGCAGCAGTGGAAGCCGCTTATGCCAAAAATGCTAGCATCGTTGATAACCTGGATATGAACTATTTGCAATACAGGCAGCTTAATAAAGGCACCTGCAAGCAACATGGCCTGAGTCCCGATTCCATCATGCAGCTCTCTTTTCAGCTGGCCTATCGGCAGGCATTTGAGCGCTATGTGGGCACCTACGAATCTTGCAGCACATCAGCCTTTCGCCATGGCCGCACCGAGACAATGCGGCCCTGCACAATGGCAACCAAAGCCTTCTGTGAGGCTGTGCTGCAGCCAGCACAAAAGCAGCTGAGCGCCGGGGAGCTACGAGCCATGATTGATAGATGCAGCAGTGTGCATGGCCAGCTTACCAAGGAAGCGGCTATGGGTCAGGGCTTTGATCGCCATTTGTTTGCTTTAAGGCACACGGCACAGTTGGAGGGGCTGACACAACCGCTGCTATTTGAGTCTGAAGCCTACAAACGCATCAACTACAATATAATAAGCACCTCCACGCTGGGCACCGATACTGTGGTTGCCGGTTCTTTCGGCCCCGTGGTCAAAGATGGCTATGGAGTTGGGTTCGTACATTCACACATTTCGTTTGTTCGTTTGCAATTCTACTTTCAACTGTTTTTCCATATTTCGCAGCTACTCCATTCAAAACGACTTTGCGGGAGCCATTGTGACCTCGTATAAGAATCAAGCTCAAGGCAAGAAATTTATAGATAGCCTGGAATCGGCATTTGATCAAATATGCGCTATCATTGAGCGCAGCAGCAGACCCGTAAAAGTCGAGCAAAGGAACTAAATGTTAAAGGTGGGAGATGAGCGTCCTCAGAGAAAGTCAAATTCAGATGTCAATACTTAGATGGTTGGTTAAAAAGGGTTTAATTTATGCTTTTACAACGTTAAGAAGGTGTTTGATTTGTAATACCTTATTCCAATCTACACATTTTTATTGGTTGAAGCGAAAAAACATTTATCTTTGCATTTGAGCTTTAAAATTGTGTTGATGTACATAGAGTAATTTAATTTATTTTGGTCGAAATTCTATAAATAAACCTGTTTCTATTCTCAGTCAGATATTCGCTTTAATTAGAGCATTTGTCGTAGATATTTAGTATGCAAAACTTTCCCGCCTACAATTTCCTTTTCTTGTTTCATCAAGCCCTAGCTCGCCGGCCGACACCTTCATTTGCCATGCAAAAACACAAAATGGAAGGGGTCGCTGATTGGGGCTCTGACGAATGCTGAAAACCCAAAACTTGTGACAACTGTCAAGTTGCCATCTGATTTGTACCCATTCCGAAGCCATTCCACACGCCAGGCTGTATTTCCCGACAAAGTTTATCAAAATATTGCTGTTGGCAACCGCAATGAACCCGACCCCTATCACGCCGCCAACCCCAGCCCTGGGGCCAGGCACCGTACCACCTTTGCAACCATGTCGCTGTCGTTAAATGCGCTGACATTATCAGTTGATTTATCGCCAATTTTGTTGCCAACTGCCTTTTAAGCAAACGCATATAAATATGCCGCGGAAAATACATAAACAAAATTTGCTCATGGGGTAACGCGATGGGCAACATTTTTTATGCCGCGACTGTTGCTGGGTCTGAAGACGCGTGGATGGGCACGGGCAATTCTCTAGCCGAGCAACCTACTTTGAAGGCGTAGTTAAAATTAATTAACTCGCTTAACTGTTGACTGCTTTTGCTATTTTCTTTCGCTGTTTCATCAAATGCTAGACGAGTATATGCATTTTTCTTGGTACGTTACTCCAGCTTTATCCAAGTGAATAAATGTTTACATAGACATGTTTGGGTACAATTGGGATATATGTATCTTTGACTCGCTGCGCTTTATACTTAAATAGAAGTAGTTTCGTGATAGCCGTGCTGCTGTTTATTCTGTGAATAGAGTATTCATCAGTGAATATATTGACATATTTTAAAATAAAATAAAAAGAATATAATAAATTCTGCTTTAGTTTGTAAAACTTTATTATTTTATTTAATTTGGTTATTATTCTTTATTGCGGCTTTTTGTCATTAACTCTATAGCACAGTTTATGTGTAACACTTGATGTCTGTAATTTTCTTGCAGGCAATTACAGGGTATTAGATTTCATTATCAGAATTTCTCTATTTCTTTTGTGTGTTAATTTTACTTATTTACAGTTGATGTATGACAAGAGTATTTCATTGAGCTTTTTTCCGAACTTTAATGAGAAACATTTAAAATACTGCAGCTGCTGGCAGGGGAAATGAAGGGAAATAAGACTGACTACAACTCATTAAAAGGACACTTCTTCGCGGTAGCATAAGCTATGTGTGTATGTGAGTGTGTGTGTGTGTGGCAACAATTAAAAACGCATTAAAGTGGTAGAGCTTCAGCATGAGCTGGGCCAAGTAGCTGGCCTGAAGAGCTTCGACACAGACACACATTTGGCTATATGAGTGTGCGTATTATAAATGTGCGGTCGCACATTGGGTTTTATATAAGGCATTAAATTATTCAAAATGAGTGCGGCCTCTGCGAATAGCAGTTCAACCGTCCGCCAGGCCGCCGTGACAAGCTGCCGCCATAGTTTTTCTACGAGTTAAGCGGCTGCAGGCAGTTCATAACGCATGCGAAATATGGTACATAAGCACAAGTCGTAACGTGCTCTGCTTCGCTGATGAGTTGGGTTAAGTTGAGCTGCGTCGTGTGTGAATGAGATAGATTTATGTTGTTGCCACTTGATATGGCACATAAATACAGAGGGCGCACTCATACCCTATAATCAATAGGCTTGGTCATAATTGAATATTAATTTCCAATTTTATACACAACAGCGCGCACACCGCGCTTGTGCGTCTCATTAGCTACGAGAGGAGCGGAGACTCCTTAAAATCTGTGGCAGCTACGCAAAACTTTTCTGCCCTTGCCACGGCTGATTTATGTTTTTGGCATTTCCCCTGTGTGGGTGTGGTGAGTGTGTTTTGTTTGGCAATTTAAGCACTTGACGCCTAAGCTCCCCCCTCAATTTGTGCCTGCTAACGCCACAGATTCCAGCGAGTAATGGCCAGCGGACCGCAGAAGCCGCAAACCACATTTCCACGACCGTTGGCATTCTGTTGGTTTTCTATTCGTTAACGAAAGTTTACTTCTCTGTACCTCTGTTAACTGCTCTTCTATATTGGTATTGTGCAATGCACGTCTTTGTGCCCATACATTTTTACCTCGACTTGAGTTGTAAAACTTGATTTTATACTACTATAAATATTACGTACTCTATACTCTGTTTGAAGTTATTTTTCAAATTTATTTACTTTTATTTTCGTAGACGAATTCATGACTAAAACATCTGTATAACTACTGTGTAGCTATCTCTATGCCCAATGCCTATATCGTTCACAGCTTTAGTAATATAAGCCCTGAATTAGACAGCTAAGTTACTGTTTCCGCTGTCTTAAGTTCAATAAAAATCGGTAAGCAGGTCTACCTTAGGTAAGCCAAAATTGCTAAAAACACATGTATTATCTAGTTTCACGGTAAAATCGCCAAATTATAAGTTCACATTAGAGTTAACCTCCTACGTAGATACATTGGAAAGAGATAATTTCGAAAAAAGTAACTTTTAGTAGATTTTTTTAACGAATATTATACAGTCGGCCGACCCCACAAATTCGTTTTAGTTTTGTTTCATTGCATGACACTGCGTATGCGTATTTTCTGTGAATCTCGAATCAGCGGCAAGTTTTGCGCTCAAAGCAACAGCCAATTAATATGAAAATCAGTCAAGTCATTTATTCGACCACATAAATTAAATGCTTATTTCCCGCGGTCCCCGCCCACATAATTAATTGCCTGGACATGGGCCACACGTGGCAAGTAAGCTTCCCACACCCACACCTGCTGTGCTGCAGCCAAGGCCAGACGCTCATCTACAAATTATGTTAATTACACACACCGAATTGTTACTGCACACCGCACACACGCCAAGCATAACTTAGTTTAGTTGCATGGCAACAAGTTTTTGGAAGAAACTTGTGCCGTGCTTCGAGAGTTCATGAAACGTTGCATGGGAATCGCTGCATACTTTTGTGCGCATTTCGCCGGAAATTCGTAACAAACATAAGATATACAATAATCAACTGAATCCAACAAAGGCTTCTTAAAACTAGCAATTTAAAAGTAAAAAAATATTCCTTTTCACCTTTAAATATAATTTGTATTTCGGCGCCAATTTATTAATTGATCACTTCCAAGAAATTAGAGAGTTATCCTCTTTAACTTTGTACTCTTCAAGCAAGCAAGCCTTACTTAGGTAAACACTTGAAGTCAATGCCTTGGACCAGATGCTATATTAACATTTAACAGACGTCCTTGCCGAAAAGTGCGAATTGTTTAAAGCGAAAATGACACGTGTGCCTCGCGGCCAGGTGCTGGTAGGCATGTCCTTATACAATTAACATTAAATTTATGAGCCATTCAAGGCGAATGTCTGTACTTAACACCCCGAAAACACAGTTCACATTTTAGTTAATTGATATGGCCGGAAGCTGGCAAAACAATGCCAAAAAGAAGACAGTCGGCAAGCAGAAATACATTGTATATGCCATTTATGACACTGTGTACATATAAAAACAAGTAAGTAAGTTGCTGTCGAGCATGACTGACTGCATAATACTCGTTCCCGGCTCAAATTGAGCTGGATTCCTCTAAAAATTAGTATATTTCCCAATTACCCATGCGATTCTGAATCGTTGTACTCGAAATGTAGACACAGTCAACAATAAATAATTTACAAAAAGGCTAATTTCTGAAAAAATTTATAGTATATATATTTTTTTAGTGTACTATGTATTCAATGTGTTCTATATATTTTATATATTCCGTATATTTTACATATTCTATACTCACAATAGTGTCTTAGATAAAATATCAAGTTACCTTTTTGCACCAATCTAACAAGGCATTAAAAAAAAGAAAAGAAAAAAATTTTTCTAGTTTTAATAGCGGCAAACAATTTAGATGGACAACATTGCCAGAGATAGCATAAAACGAATGTTCTCTACTCACTTCGAGCATAAAAATCATAATAAATATTTAAACAATACGCTTAAAGTAATTGTGTTCATGTGATTTCAGCTATTAAAGAGATAATGGTAGAGCAAGAGAGAAAGAAAAGAGAGAGAGAAAGAAATAAAGAAAGAGACCGAGACCAAGTACATGTCATACGCAGGCAATCAACCGAAATCACATTTGACCTAACACAAGGGAGCGTTAATTGTATCTAATTATTTATAAGATTAAGTAACGCAGCGGAAACGAAAGAAGCGTAGACATTGAAACAAAGCCAAAATGGCTGCAGACGACAAGAGAAGAAATGATTCTAAGAAAAAAAAAAGAAAACAAAACAAAAATAATATCGGGCTACAAATTGAATAAAGATTTTCGTTAAATATTTGCCGATTTATTGCGATGTCGCCAAATACGTTTATTTTTTTCTTGGCAAAGCGCCAGAAGCAGCATTGTTAATATTTACGGTCAAAGAGCACAAGAAAAAGGTAAGATAAAAGCTAAACAAGAGTGGGCGACTACATATTGACCTGCAATATAATTATATATTTATGTATATTTAAAATATAGCTAAATAGAAAAAATAACTTTAATCACTTAATTAAAGCTTGATTTAACATATGAATTTATTTGGTTCCAACAACAACAACAAACTAAACCGTCAGAATTATTGCGATTTGAGTCATTTGAGTCATAAGTCGCTCATACAGTTTATCAATTTAAGGAGCGGGGTATATTAAATGAAATAAAGCAAATTAAATAGACAACTGCCTGCCATAAAAATGTTGCCGCAACATACGCAAATGTTGCCCAGGCATATACGTTGACGCAACCAAACCAAGCTGCGCAGGAACAAAAGTTGACACAAAACTAAAATGTTGCCACATAATTGTTGCCAGCCAGTTAATGTTACCAAGACACTTGTTGTGTGCGTCATGTTGCGATGAATCGCGAACTCAATTCTTATTTACCTAAAGCTTCATTAACATGTCTGCCCTGCCTGTCTGTGCGGCATTGTTGAATTGTCAGAGTATGGGCATGACAATGCGCTTTGTATCTTGTGTCGTGACTTATCTGAGCAATAAGGGGAACTGGAGAATGAAGGAGCACAACAATAACTGGGGAGCACATTGGCGATTAGCTCAGTGCAGCTCGCAAGGCGAAGGCAATTAACTCGAGCCCTAATAAGCAGCAGAGAGTTAACTGTGCAGTATCTATTGTGTGTGTTGCACATGTCGTATACGTGTTTAGAGTTCTCTTTGTATGTATATTCTCATTCCAAACATTTATAAACACACACGTCCCATTCCTGACTTATCATCCGCCGCTTGCCATTTTCATTTGGGTGTTACGCACGCAAGCGGAAAGGAAATAAACTGACAGAGTCTGCTTGAAGGATGTGAAGGATGCTTCGGGTCTACTCACATTCAAATTCACTTAATGCTCACTTTTTGGGCGTCGGTGTGGGCGTGGATATGAGTATGGGTATGAGTGCTGGAGTTAATTCAATTTACAGCTGATGTGCCAGTTGGCCGCCACTTTGATTGCCTTGTAACGTAGCACAAATTATAAGCTGCCCCCTTATCGCCGACGTCTTTAGATGTATAATTTATGCATTAAATTTGCATTTACCAAGCGAATTTTTCATATGATCTGTGTCACGTTTAAAGCTCTGCGCAAGAACAGCGCCCCATCGACCCTGAGTGTACATCGTACAGCAACAACGCATTCCAGTTGAAGGCTACGAACTGGCGCCACAAAGTTTCTCCGTTCACTCCATTCAAATTGCGTGGTGTCATTCTCCAAGCGAAGCCTAAAGAGAATTCTGTTGCAAATAACAAATAGCGTGTAAGAGAAATGTCGAAGCTCTGTAGAATTTCCACGAACTTGTCCATGCAGAATGCATGAAGTTGTAACCGCAATTTGTAATGCCCAGCATCAGCTGACATGCCCGTAGAACGGGTCGATCTATTCACACTAAAGACGAGGCAAAGGATTTTTCTTCGTATTCATAAGATACCATACAAATTGCCAATAGTTAATATAAATGTAAAAAAAGATGTTCAATTTATACTGAGAGAAAATATACTCTCATAAGCTTGCATGGAGACATCGTCTTTATTGTCATCTAGATTGTTATTGCAAGAATAAGAAATAATATAAGTAAGAACATACTACTTACTGCAAACTTCTGTAAAACTCTTTTTAAACAGATAAGCACAGAATATGACTTATACTTAATGATTTCTCAGCCAACGAAAAGTAAATATACGTATTTTTCTTTTCTCTTTTTTTTTTTTATTAGTATACTTAAAATTTGTAAAATAAATATTTCGGTTATAACACGGCCAACTAAGTTCTTAGACGAATTCAATATTATATTCTTAGACTACACAATGTTCAAACAAAAAGAAAGTAGAATGTGGAAATAAATCATATTTATAGAATTTTACACTAAAAGTTTTGTTTGCAGAATACATTATAATTTTGCACATACAAATTTATGTTTTACGAGTCTATCTATCTTTATCTATCAATCAATCATGTCACACTAAAGCCCTATATAGATATCATTTATGATGATATCATGAAATGATATATGAAATCATTTATGATATTATTTTCTAAGTTTTTTTTTTATAAAATTTTCTGTTCAATCAATTTTTGTTTGGAGCAGAACACAGGGTATTCGATGTTGAAGCACAAAATGGCGAGATAGCTATTATGTATTCTGCCATTTACAGCTCGCGGCGAAATGTGTACTCCCCATTATTTTTTCTTCTGGTTTTGAATGCTTTTTTATTTTGTTTTTGCTCTTTGCCTATCAGGATATACATAGTTTCATTTATCTTCTTATGTCCTTAGCAACGAGAAAGCAAGCAATATGGAACTTCAAAGCGACATTTGATTTATGGACAGTGGGACTCTGTGGATATTGGCACAGCCATGGGAGGGCCAACAACAGTTGCCTCGAGCAGAAGTTATGATGACTTGAGGCATTCCACACCCGTGCCAGCAACGTAAATTCACATTTAGAGCGTTGACTGTTTGCGACAAAACCAGCTAAGGCAGGTCCAGGGTGTGCTGGAAATAAAATGAGCCTCGTATGCTTACGAACTTTACGAGCAAGAAGTAAAGAGGAAAACGAAGTTGCAGACGTCGCAGATAAGCAGAAATAACAAAATAAAAAATATCAAAAAAGTCGCAGTCGGGTGCGACCAACTGCCTAATACTCGTTCAAGGTTCAACAACAGTTAGTATTCAAAGCTCTATATTATCGAAATATTTATATGCTTTATATATTGTATATAATTTTTTATAAGTCATCTATTGACGTATTAGAAGTTATATACAAAATGTCGCATGAATAAAAAAAAAAAAAAAACAATATACTCTTTTGATTTCGTGAATGAGTTTAAATACATTGACCTCTTTTTATGCCAGACATAGGGGTACGAATATTGCAAGTGTTGCAATAATTTTCATTGGCTAGCCGAGAAACAAAAGGGAATGGCGCAACCTTTTTCCCAGTTGGCCGGAGCCTTTGTTGGCCAAACGTGCGAAAGTAATTGCCAAGCCAGAATCAAGTCAACAGCGAACTTGAGTGGAACTGGGTCAAGTGTTCTGTATTTCAGGGATGTAATTGCATTTACTGTTTGACTGAGGGGTTCAGTTACTTGTTCTAGCCACGAAAAACAGACGTCTTAGATTTCGCGCTGTCAGCTTTATGTCGCTTTATCAAACTTCCCCTTGGCATCGCCGCCTGCTTTGATCGACCGTCGCCTGCCGTTTTTCAATGGATTACAGTATGCAGCATAAATGTAATTTAGTCATTGCGCTGCAAGTTGCAGCACAGTTGCACAGTTGCAGCAATAGCGGAACAGAGGGTGGAGTCTGTTCAATTCACACTGTCATGGTTTTATAACAAGTCGTCGTCAGCTGCCGAGTCTTGGGAGCACAATGACGCACACAAATGACTCAAGCTCCACTAGTTCAGCTTACATAAACTTAAAGCGTAAGAGCTTTAGTATGTTGACCTTCAAGTGTGTGTATGTGTGTGGCTCTGCTTAAGATTTCTGTGGTAGCGTCAACGACCACGTCATTGTTTCGTATGCTGACCAAACATGTAGCCAAAGAATGGTTACCAACAGCTAAAAAAACTTGTCAGCACGCTATTCGTAATAGCCCTTCGGTTACAGTGTTTGTTTGTGTGTGTATATATGTGTGTTTAAGATTGTATGTGTGGATGTGTCTGCGTTTGCCTGTCTGTATATTAGATTATGAAGCACCCATTTCAAAAGCCAGGCGCTTCACACTGACAACTTTTGCCATTGCTAACAGTTGATAGCATCACAATTGATGCATTCAATATAGATTGCGTATACGCCATGTGACCAGCACTGAAGCTTAATGTAAAAATAAGACAAACGCGTTTCGGCAAAATAAATCTTCCAGGCAAGTCATTTAACTCTCTAATAGTTAAGTTAATTAATTTCATTTAATTTAAAGGCAAAGCTTATTAATGTAGTCATCTGAAATTCAAAGCAGCTAACAAACAGAGCTAAAACCCTTTACTTTCCTCTATTTATAGCATAAGAAAATGGTTTACAATTAGCATAAATTCAAACGTTCCAGTAGAAGTTGCCCTAATAATAAAAATGTGTTCCCAAGACAAAAGAAAAAGCGGAAAAAAAAGAAAACGAATACATTTTCTGAATGGGCGTAGCACAACGCAGACTTTAATAAATCAACACACGTCACGTTTAGCCGCCGGGAGTAATGTTAAACTCCTGGCTACTTCCATCAAATGGCAAATGAATCCGATGAAGAAAATTAAAGCTGATTTTCGGTTTGCTTACTAAGGGCATCAATGTGGCGGTAGTGTGGCTATATATGTATGTATTAATATATATATAGTAATATATAATATGTTTATTTATATTTATATTTATATTGTGTATTTTGTCCCGTCTTAAGCATTTCTATTGATTCTACATGAACAATCTTGATCAAACTTGTACGTGTTAAAGCCCAAGGCTTAACTAACTATTTAGAATACATTTTCTATTTATATTTTGGTAGAGTATATCCAAGCTTTTTAATACTCAGAATCAAAGGCTATTACATTACTACAATATGGACGAGTCAGCTTGTCTTGATGATCTAGATTTGATTACAGTGAAGCCATGAAGTGTCGTAGCCTGCTATTTTAGGGAATAAAAAAAAACTTTATTAACCAATAAGAAGATGTAGAATAAAATCTATACTATGCGGCTGCATGCAATGTAACAAGTCTGCAGATAATGCCAAAGCTTGTCTTTCATTTACCAACGAATTGAATAAATTTGACTCAACATGGCACAATCATCAAAGACTTGCTTCTAGGCTCACTGGCCCATTGAGCTGGGCACAGTTGGAATTTAAATAGGTAATTAAGGGACACCAGGAACAGGCCGAACAACGGAGCTAACAGCCTCAAATGGCGGTCGGTCGCCATGTTATGCATATTTAAATTGGTATTATTTTTGTGTTTGTATATATATTTGACGCAACTGACCAAGGACGTGGCAATAATATGCGACGTGGTATTAGCTGCTCACGCACGCTGTGTGACATAAAAAAAAGCATAATGAAAATGCGAATTAAATAAAAGAAAATGACGTATATTCGTATACATTGCGTGCAAATCATGGTCGCGATTAAGTGAAAATGAAGCAAGATTAATTATACCACATTGGAGGGGTGAAACTGCTACCTCAAAGCTTGCCACATACCCCACGCCGCGTTAATACTAACAAAGGGCCACAAATGTCATATTTTACGAGTGCGTTTCGGGGTTATTGTTACCGACGATATAAATATAAAAAAAAAATATATATATATATATATGTAAAAAAAAACACACACACACACCCACATAAATGAAAGAAATAGAAGAAGGAGAGGGAGAAGACAAAGAAGAAGAAAGTGGACACAGCAAGCAATGAAATTTCATTGCAGCCACTTTACAGTCAGCCCCACTGGTGGCCACAAAATTTAATTATCTGCTGCTGCTCTCCACTCACCACCTGCCCCAACCCACGACAGATGGCAATTAGAGTGCCCAAGATAAATAACAAGAAGAATGCAGACAAGTTGCAAAGTTTAACTTGCAAATTATATTACATTCCAAAACAAAAAATGTTTAAGCTCTTAAATGCCGAGCAGCTGGCAGACTTATATACAATGAATAAATATGCCAAATCAGGGCCATTTGCAATAATTTCCTGGAAACTTGCATTAAACATACAACCAAGCTGTATGTGCATTAATATCAATTAGCAGCATGCCTAATTAGAATAAAATATTTATATATTCTGCGAAATATGATACATATTTGCTTTTATTGGTTTCTATTTATTTAAGCATTTATTCAAATTTCAATTTTAGCCAGCATTAAAACGCGTATTCAATGTAGCAATAAACTCGTTAACGCTTGATAAATAGATAAATAGATTAACGAGCTTACATATATGTATATATATATTCACATTAACCATTAATTTAATTGAAACAAATTATTTTTATGGCAAACAAAAATATACACAGAGAGTTCTATAATGTTACAGCAGTATAAATCAAATTACCAGTGCGTTGATAAAAGTAATTTTTATTTGATTATGCAGATGTGAGGTCTAGCCTCGAAAGGGGAATGTTTCCGGTAGGCTACCCTTGACTGGAGTCCTCTTATTTGCCTAAGAAAACAATTTGTGTTTCAAATATATGTTAAGATACATTTATTTACAACGCAAATATGATAAGCTAAGTGTGTACAATGAATGCTGAGAGCTCTAAGCGAAGCACCCCACATTTGATGGGTTTATTATGTGAAATGTTTTTATGACTTAAAATGTTATGGCTAAAATGAGAATTTGTAGAGCACTTCCAGTTATTAAAAGGATAAATACAAATATATATTTTACGAAATTTACTTAATAACAAAATATGTGATATTCTTAGAACAAATAAATTTGAATCGAAATACACTTGATATTCAAATAATGCTCATGTGAAGCAAGATTTATTTATAACTAATTTTAATAAATTTGATTTGAATTTATTTTTTGTAATTTTTTACGGTAAACTGGAAAATTAAAAATAAATTTATCAAATATATACATATTTATTGTAAGCCTGTCATTTCATTTCAAGCAAACAAATATAAAACCAGAGTTATTTCAATTTGTGCATTATAAATAATCAATGCCCTAAAATATTAGAGTAAACATTAAATATTGTACAATCTTTATGGACGCCAACACAACTTCGGCTTCAAAGCTCAGGTCATAAAACTCTTGACAGCAACAAAAAAAAACTACAGCAACAACAATATCAGCGGTATGTCAATAAAAGTGTCAATCAAATCAAAGGACAACCAACACTCAACCATTTTTCACACCCATTTTGCTCACACACAGATACACTCACACACATGTTGTGTTTGTGTGAAATATGCGCCTGCTGTTGCATACTTGTCTGAGCGACCGCCATTTTGTGTCAATAGCGAAAAAAGAAGATATGAGCTAAGCACAGATTGGAAGAACATTAAATACCCTTACAATATATTACTTATTTTATTTTTAGTTGTTGTTTTATTATTATTTATTTATTTAATTGTTAATAGAATTAATTCTAAATAACAATTTTGTTTTATGCCAGAGCAACAAAGGCCTTCAGGCAGAGTTGTTGTTTTATATTTATCCTCTTTCTTTCTTAATCTTCTTGTAGTCAAATTTTTATATTTATATTATTTTTCACATTTTTCTTCTACTATTAGACTAAAGTTTTCTACCCATTCGGATTTGAATCTCACACATTTTGACATTGTTTTACTATGTAAGCCTTTCCATAATGTATCACACGATATATAATTCGGAAAGGGTATTTTATTAGAACTAGTCACACATGTGACGCTGACTAAAAGTTGTTTTCGGGGTACGTTAGCTAATTTTACTGTACTTTCTTTCTTTTTTTGGGGTTCGCCTGCTTAAGGTTTAAGTTCAGTTTTCGATTTCGGTTTCAGGGTCATCGCCTTGACAACGTCATGGGATCTTTATGTGACTTTTTATGCTCAGTGGACAGCGCCCGTGCACATTTGGCATTTGTCATTGGAAAAGCAACAGCAGCAGCAGCAGCAGCAGCATTAGCTCTAGCCAAATGGAGCTGAACAAATTCATCTAGCATCTGTTAAGCATTAAACATTTAACGTCGGATCATTGTTGCCAGGCGAGGCAGGCAAATGTGCAAAATGTGGAGTTCTTTCATTTATCA
The DNA here is from genome assembly GCA_035045345.1 of Drosophila hamatofila. NCBI lineage: Eukaryota > Metazoa > Arthropoda > Insecta > Diptera > Drosophilidae > Drosophila > Drosophila hamatofila. The sequence continues at coordinate 2,728,960 of JAWNPA010000001.1, forward strand.
AACTTCGACTTATCCAGAAAAGACAAAATCAGAGAGTATGCAAATAAATCAGCTGTCGGTTGCCAAGATTATTAATGGTATATACCACAGAGCATTTAGCTTATTTGGTCTGGCTTAAAAGTCAATTCCTTTGTGCAAACAGGTGTTAACCGTACAAATATTTCCATAATGCAAACGTGGTGCTCTGCTGTGCAAATTAAGGAGCAATTTGAAAATCCAATATCCGATATTCCACGCATACTATCTAAAATTCACAAAAATTTATTGACGGACGTGCTTCGATTGCCAAGCACACATAAAAATCAGTCGAGCGCGACACCACAGAAAATCTCCACATCTCCCCTTACCACACTTGACCTCCTATCAACCATGTGAACTGTCAAAAGTTGCTATTCGCCAAATTGAATTATGCAGTGATATTTTCTTAAAGAAACATGATACAAATTTAAGATGAAACTTGCAGCTGTGTCCACAGAGACCAAGATTTGTTCAGGGACTATTGCATCTTTAGCATTTACCAAGCACTCTCTGCTGCTCGTTCAGCCACTCTAGAACACATGCAGCAGCACAACGGAAGCCAGAAGTTGTAAATAAATCTTGTTGCAAAGCACTAACAAACAACAGACATACTTGTCAAGTGGGCTTAAATGCAGGCTGTCAGCCAGCAGCAGCATATGGTACATGTAAGGCTTTGCTCTAAGTAGAGACTTTCTTTCAATTTAGCAGTTTAGCAGAATAAAGAAGAGTCAGGGTGGACTGGTTTCAGATCAAATCACAGCACAAAATCAGCACAATTCTTAATTCCTTTCTTTTAACATGTAGGAATGATTGATTAGAGAGCAATTAATTAATATCAAGTTGCCCTAATTAGTATAAGCTTTCCTAATTTTGTGTAGTGAAATTATAAGGTGAAGTGACAATTTTTAATATTTATACTTTTAATATTTATAAATGCCAAGATAAAAGTAGAACCAAGTGTCTTTTTCTCTTGTCCCACCGACCAATCTAAGCAGAACATCAAAGCCAGCTAAGGATAGCGAAAACGATTATGAATGCTTTGGAATATCGAAGCATTTACCATAAATAAGTAAAAGCTAATACTGGGTTCCCAGCGTTAATCACCCCAAGTGCTGGAAATCAAATACAGACAATTCCCATTCTAAGCCCTGCAGTTACAAATGCCAGACACCAGCTTTAATTGCGCATTAATGTTTATTGCGGAGCGGAAGTGGCGCCATTTTCCGCTCTCCAATTTCCCTCCATTTGCTTAGCTATGCCAACAAATCCGCTCGCTGTCTGTCTGTGTCGGGCACCGCTTGAAATACTCTATGCCGGGGGAATGGTATATATGTCACATTCTTAAGCTGTACAATAAACAATGAATAAATTCTTAGTATGGTCACCCTAAGGCTGCAGTGTTGGCCCCTCTCATAGCTGCGTATTAGAGTTGATTTTGCAGAGTACAAACGATTTAATGCCAAAACGGATATTGTAACAAATGAACACAGAGTGGTAAACGATGAGAGCTGAAGTTTTCAAATTCCAGCTGAAACAATTACACGAAATTATTTTTTAATATATTTTGAAGCTGAATTAAATACAATTTTTCTGCTGAGAATATATTAAATGCAACTGGAAAACAATGCTGTTCACCTGATGTGGTTCATTTTTGTTATGTAGATTCACATAAAATATGTGAGATTGTGGGATTATTTTTCAACGAGGCAACAATTTGGTTATAAAAAACTTTCGATATATTAAAGATTTTTCGCATAATTTGACCATAACACATTTCCGTTTTATTTAATACTTGATGCGCATAACTTATTTCTTTATATTTAGTTTTATATAAACAAAAGTAAGTTTTGTTAAAACTTTGATTTTAATCATATACAATATTACTCATAAAGTTATATATACAGATATTTATCATTGGGATAATATGACTTAATATAAAAAACCTTAAATATTTTTTGGAAATTATAAAAGGTTTCACTTACTAGTTTAATTAACGTATTGTCATGTAGCATACAGTTCTTTCTTGGAAATATTCACATTTAAGTGATTTCCCCTTATATACTTATTGATCTATATTTCGTATAGCTCTGTTAGAGTATTGAGGAAGCGATAAAAACTTAAGACATTTTTTAGGGCTTTTGTCCATTTTGTTTCATTAATTTTGTTGGTTCGTGCAGCCGGTCTCCGAATTTGTTTTGTATTTCCTGGTCTGCTAAGCTCAAATACTTCCGCCTGCTTGCGCGCCATTGTGGCACAGAATTTATGGTGTAGTTGGCTGGTAGCTTCCGCCGCATTTTCCACATGCTTGCCGCAGGATAGGAGAGTGCTTTAAGTTTAACGCCATTTTGTTTGATAGATTAATTGGGTTATGCTGCGACAACCTTTTGACCTTTCGCTTGCCGCCCTTCAACAGTAATGCGTGCCATTAGCTCAGCCCACTGGCTATTGATGAGGATTAGCGTTCGTCTGCAGTCGAGGCTGCTGTCCATCGATAGGGTGTTGATGTGTTTAGACAGCGGCTGGGCAAACTGTCCGCCACATTTGCCCGAGATAGGAGGCGTTTTGTTTTTCAGCTTGTCGACCAGCGCAGAGGCAACAAATATTGACGTTTTAGTCAGTTTTTGTTTTGAAAATCTGAAAATAAAAATTGTAAGTGGACTTTTTAAAAGCATATAATGGAGGCTAAAGCGAACACAGTGGTAGGTTCAGATATCGAACTAAATACGGGCTTACCTCAACCTTTGTTTCAAGGAGAAGAGCGTTCTGTCACGCATTAACATGTTTAACCAGCACGTGGAGGAGCACAAAAACTGGCAGCGCATTAATCCCTTCTCACACTACAATGTGCGCGATATACCCAAGCGTAGCATTCAAAAGGATTTGTATGGCACCCCACCCACTGGCAGCCTCTCTGAGAAACGGGCGGTGCAGGCACAGATCCTATCGCTCCAAGAGATCCTCCAACTATGCGAGCTGATCAACGAAAATGGCGAACGACAGTCGGCGGATGAAGCAGCAGAGGTTAGCCTCATATTTGGCGTGCTCTTTGAGGTGGGTTTTTTGTGTGAGGCATTCACGTAAATGTCCCTCCATTTGTTCACCCACCTGTCTTTCAGATGTACAACCACATCTCTGACAAACTACTTGGCACGCTGCTGTGTGCGCGCAAGCACAAATACATTGATTTCGAGGGCGAGACTCTATTTCAGGGTCGCGACGATAAGAAAGGCGTACGTCTTTTGCGCCCTTTCGAGGAGCTAAGGGACGGCATTTTGAGCAAAATTGAGAGTCTGCGTTGCATTCTCGCTGAGCAGCCCGTGGAGCCTGAGGAGCAACCGTAGCTATGTAACATGATGCCTCGCTCTTGTAGGCGGCACGTGGCACGTGGCACTTGCCTGTCATACAATCGCTGACCCGTGTCATTCGTGCCACTCACCACACACCTCACGGCACGTGCGCTTCTCTCAAAGCCTTTAAAAGTTAATTCAATTAACATTTCGGCTGCCTGGAGCCCATTCAGACCCAAGGACCCCGAGCCAATACCCAACCTGATTGTTCGCCCCATGCCTCCAATACCCAAAAACCTGCCAAAAAAGCGCCTTGCTGTGATCTGCGAAATACACCTGCCTCTCAAATTGTCACCTCGGATACACAGCTAATGTATCAAGAACACACGTTTTAGCCAACATTTATATGCAAATAAATATCTTTGAAAAGCCCTCGGCTATTGTGACTCACTACGGCCGGAAATGAGTTCAAAGCAACGCCATGTGGCATGTGGCTAGGTTACCAAAATATTGATATGTGTATGTACATTACGTGCAGTAATATATTTACATATCTATTTGTATTTGCACGTAAGTCATTTCATCTGTTTTGGGTCCCGCGAGGCACAGTGGGCAATGACTTTGGAATTTATTGGTGTTCAATTACAACTTCGTTAGCTCCCAATCAAAGCACTATGGATCAATGCATATTAATGGTCGTCTAACATGCAGATGTTCTATCCATATCTATAACTTCGTATTCAATAAATGGTAGCAATAAATATTTGAAAAATGCTCAAATGGAGTCCATGAATAATAAATGCTCATATCAGCTTAATTATTTGTTTACAGCTGGCTGTTTGGCAAAAACTAATTAAATAAAATTACAGTTGCCCGATTGAAGATATTAAGGTGAATCTGTAATGCATTATCGTATAGGAGAAGCAAGGTCATCGAATAGGATCCCAAGGCTTCTAAGATAGACAACGCCTTTACAACGCCTTAGTGGTCCACTAATGCACTAGCCAGATTTCTAACTACCAATCCAAGAAAGAGAAGACTTTAAAGGTGCCATCCATTTGACCTTCCTACAAAAGTCCTCCTATTAGAGCTGCTTAATTTTTGTAGATATAAATAAGATGCTGCTTTTATATATGTAACATTAACTCAATGTATGTATTAGTTATGATCATGTCTTTCCTTTTAATGTAAAACTAGATTCTATAAGTTCCACTAATCGTTGCAGAAAACTTATTTAATAAAATATATAAAGTTGTATTTACAAAATTATTTATTTGTGCTTATAAAAGACATTATCTTTGAGCTGATAATTTTGGAATTCCTAAAACATTCCTCATATATAGCTTTTTTTAGTTACTTACTCTTCATTCTATTTATACAAAGGATTTTTATATGCCTAATTTGCATCTCATAAATTTATATATTCCTTCAAGAATATTGATGTCGGATAATATCAAGAAAACATTTTGTTTTCTATAAAAGTATTTTATCTCCAAACTCTACACTTCTCCTTGGTAGTACTCAAAAGACTTTATCGATTTCAAAGCGGTTTGAGGACAGATATACTACCTTCCATTACTTTAATTATATCATTCGGGAAATATATTTTCCTTGATATTATAGGAATTCTCGGGTACTCAATAAAGTGTTTTCTTCACTCATCATCTCACAAAGGTAGAAGTGATTCAGCTCTGTTATTAGTAGCCTTCAATACAAACACTTTTTGATATACATTCAAGTTAATGTGTTCATCAACTTAGAAGTACCTCAGGCGGTATTTGTATTTGTTTGTGGTGCAGAGTCAAAGCAAAGCTCAAGTGCACCACGGTATTTTCTGTTTCTTTTGATATATTTTTAATGTGTAATTAGGGTTTATTATTTTTTGGGGGAGCCACCGTTCGCTACCTTGCCACTTGCCTCCCACGGCCCCAGACTACCGACTACCGACTCAGCTGGGCGTGAGTGTGCGACTAATGTACCGTTGATTTGATTTAACGACAAATTGCTTCTGGTGGAATATGGCTGTGAAGTAGAACCGACTGGCATATTGTCTCGTAATTCGTGTGGCCCACGCGATTGCTTCCACATTTATGGAGCTACATTTAACGCACTGGGCGGTCTGGGTGCTCCCAAGATGACATTGAAATTGGGCATGCCTAATTCAACATGGAGCATGCGTAATTTATGTGTATTGCGGAATTCTGTGCTCTTTTCAAAATTTTCCTTGTCAGTGTGTCAGGTTTTTCTTTTTGTCTGACTGGCAGCATGACACGCATCTCTTGCTTGATTTCATTCATTTATTTGCAGGGGGAGCTGCGCCAGCCCATGACATCTAAAATAAACATGTTTCCGTTTTAGAAATGTATTTTTGTTCTATGCAAATGCCAGGATACGGATCGTTGTGCACAACTTCCGTGCCCCATTTATCCGGCAGCCAACTACAGCGGAAGGCCGCAGCCAATGCCAACGCTCAAGCAAAGCGCATAAAATGGCCCAACAAATTGTCTGTGTGTGCCTGTGTCTGAGTGTGTGTGCGTGTGTGTAAGGGTGTGAGGGTGGTCAAACACTGCAGGCGCTGATTGCTCAACTCGAAAATTGCCAAGGTCCGTTTTTTAGGGATGGACGTGGGGACTTGGATGGATCCCTTGGCGAGGCGACTAAACCTAAACTCTGAACTAGCTTCTTCTAAGGTAAGCACACAAGTGGACAACATATGTCAATTGAGTCACTATGTGAGCGTGTGTGTGTGTGCGAGCGTGCGTGCCTGCGTATGTGTCTGTAGTGAAGTGTGTTGCCGTCAACATATGACCTGTGTCTGGCCCTATTTAGATTTCTGCATATTTTAGCTACTAAATTTATTCCTAAGTATCAAGTGTTCTTTTTGGCAACGCTTCAATAAGCTTATTGACTTTTGGTTTCTGTTTGTCTGCAGTAACGTCGAAGTAACGCTGTTTGGGCAAGGCATGTACAAAATTAAATAGCTAACAAATTATTGATTTTCAATTGTTTAAGGTCAAACTTTAAAAATATATCAAAGAGATTCACATATTTTCAATATAGGAAATTGTTTAATTATATGCTTTTCCACTGCCTTTTCTTATTGAGAATCGCAAATATTCAGTCGAAGTCCCACTTTGATTGCGAAACTTTCGTAGGCCTTAAAGATTTTCTTGTATTCCTTTTGTATCTTTAATATTACTTTCCTTTCTGTGTGGCTTCAGCAACGTCGTCGGCGTCGTCGTTGCCTGTTGGCTTAAATTTCCGTCAAAACTGGTAGCTAATTTATGAGCACTTTGTGGTGTTGTTAGTTAAAGGCCGTAAGATGAGCACGCAGTGCACATCGCGCGCTTCCGCTTCCCGTTTCCGGCAATATTATTCGAGCTGCTGTCTGTGGGCGATACTGTTCTTTTGTGTGCGTCTCAAAGGATTTGGCAACAACAAGGTGGTGAGCTGATTTTGATTAGTACACAAAGGTCAAACCCATGGACAAGACGACACATTAACAATGTCATAAACAAAGACTGAGCGAAACCTTTGCCCCACGCAATCATAAAATAGTCATTTAACAATTGATAAGCCATGCCACGTAGCTGTCACAGACAATAGGCTGCTAGATGATGAAGATTCTATATGAATTGTCTTTAAGGAGAAACATTCTAGGATCAAGGCGCCGTCGCAGATGTCAAAATGTGCCTGCCATTATGAATTTCTGCAGAAGCAATAAGCAAACAACTTACATTTATGGAAATTTTTTGAAAGTGATAAAAACGGTACAAAATATAAAAAAAAACTAAATATGGCAATATAACTCGCCACGCCGAAAAACTTTTCAGACGACGCCAATTTTAAAAAAAACATTAGAACGCATTATCTCTCAATACCACAATTCTATTATGTATATCCTGTACTATGGCTGTTGATGTACCAAGTTGTTATAAGTACTACTGAATGTAGATGTACTAGGCTCAACTGGCCAAGTAGAAAGGTCACTGCGTCTAACCCTGAGCCACGCCATCGGCAAGTGACAGTGATAAAGCACTTGGCAATGAAGCAACAAAGTGCACACAAGCGAAGCTGAGCGGAAACAACAATAACACAATCCTTTCAATAGAAATTTCAACTCAAAGTATTTCTCTTTAACACAACAAAGCTTATATTAAATTATATTAAAAGAGCACGAAGTAATGTTTTTTTTTTTTTTTTTTATTTTAATAAATGTGTAAAAGAGACCATTTTTAGACCATTTTTATACCTTTCTTAAATCGACAATTTCATGTATGTAAGTACATTCACATCTATGAGCATTTATTTCAGTAACTGAGTGTATTCCTTTTTATGCAGTTTTAGATAAAAGCCATGTAGTTTGTCTTAAAAGGAGTCAAAGTTTCGGATGTCACCTAGTTGGGCATTGCTACTTGTTATAATAATATTGTACTATAAAATTGAGGGCTTACATTTTATTTAATTCTAAGACGTAACTTTCAATTCACATCTCTTGAACTAACTTGCATGACTTATCTAACAAGCTCTGCCAATGTAAAAAACTTTCATTTCATCATAACTTAGGTATTTGAAATTTTTTTCAGTGCTTTTATAGCTATATAAACACGTTATCCATTATTTCTCCCCTACCTAATATTATGACACTCTTCAGAGAGATAACTTTTGTATTCATTGTATTGCTTTTGTTATGCCACTGCCGCTTGACTCTTAGCCAAATTCACATTTGACTGAAGCACGTCTTGAAACATCAGCAGAATGTTTCATATTTCTTCGCTATATTTTTCAGCTCTATGGAATGTGATGTAGAATAAGAAGGAATTGATATAAAAAAAATAAATATTAGATTTACTTGGCTGCGTGACAAACTGCATTCAGCTGCGCAGAGCTGGCTTTGAAGATACAACCTCGGCATCTGCATTTAGTCGTAAGTCAATTTTCGTGTTCACTTTTTAGACAAGGAGTCACTGCTGACAACTCACAGCTGGCAATGGGAGCAGCTGCAGCTGGTTTATACTGACAGTACTGACAACTTGGTGGCCACGTGTGCCCGAGGGACAGATATTTCAGGGTATCAAACTGCGACCGGGACCCGTTCGTAAATCTTGTCGGCAGCCAGAACCAAAGCCAAAGCCATTGAATGTGTATTAAGTTTTGGTCTGCGGTCAGTTTGCCAATAAATTCAATGCCCGTGGGTGGCAGCTGCGTGTCCTGCTACTACCGTCTCGATATGCTTCTGCTGTACTGTGTAATTGCGTGAAATAACAGTTTCTATTCAAGGATTCTTCGCCCCATGGCCCGTCTGCTAAATCAAGTGAAAAAAGTCAGAATAATTCAATTTAAGTTTTCTCAGAGCTCGGAAGTTTCAGTTTCAACTTGTTACAGTTGAGAAGCTTCTAACTGTTAGCCATAAAAAATTAAAACTTTAATTAAATTAGTTATCCACGTTTGACAATGACTCTGCAAGAGCGTACACTATAGATGCAATACACAATTCGCACGTCATTCAACTGATTGTCATTCAGCTTTTTATAGTGCACACATGCTGGAAAAGCCTAAAAAAAAAAAGAAAGAATGTTGCAGTTGTGCGTTACCGACTGCGGAATACTCATTTTCGGCCCAAATGGTGCCACATCCATTTTCCGATTTGCCATGCCCACAATTGGTATATGTAAAACTTTTGTGCACATCAATAGACGATGCCAACAATGGGTGTACGCCCAATGGGTGTAGACGTGACAAATTTGGTAAATTCTCGAAGGTAAAGTTAATAACATTTGGAGACTCTAGCTCTAAAAATGTACTAAATACAATATAATAATCGATTTTTGGAAACAATAAACGAACGTATAATTTCAAATTCCAAGTCTCTAGATCTTATATCTTCTGAGATCGATGCGTTCAAAAGTACGGACAGACGAACGGACGGGCACACGGAGAGACAGACAGACGAACAGGGCTCAATCGACTCAGCTCGTCGCCCTGATCAAGAATATAGATTTTGTATAGGGTCTACCTCGCCACCTTCTGCCTGTTACATACTTTTTAACAAAACCATTATACCCTAATTTGCCACTTCAAATGGGTTCAGGGTATAAAAATAAAAATAAAATTAAAATAAGAAAATACAAGAAACAAAACGAAACTGAAAAGAAAACAATAAAAGCAGAGCTGACAAACCATAAAAAAGGATACAGCAGTAGCAGCTTGACAGGCTGGCGCCAATCGACCCGCCCCGGCGTTCAAAATACAAGTACGAGTGTAATAAAATGATATATATATAAATATATATATTTTTTAACGTAGCTTTTTTTTGTTTGGAACTTGTACATGTTGTCAGAAAAATGTATAATTTTGGCACTAATAGACAATGAGATAGAAAGATAACTGCAAAATAGTTTCTAGCTGAAATTTCTTAAAGTTTCTATAAGTGAAGCTGGAGACTTGCAATTTTATGTATATTACAGTATACAATACACAATATGTCTCTCGTAACTCATCCCATTTGCTTAGCTATTTTTGGCAATAATAATCGAAAACTTAGCCTTGACATTTTAAACGCTATTTCAATACCACAAAGTCTAGACTTCATGTGTACGCTAAGTGTTAGTACGTTCTGTTTCATTAACAATTTAGAATCTCCAATAAAAGTTAGTAATGATTAAAATAGCTGCATTGAGTATTGTTTAGGGTATCTCTTGTTGGACTCTTGCGTGATTAGGATTGAGGGTTGAAAATCCAAAATGCTAAAGGGAAATATTCAAAAACAAGTAAATAGTACAATTTATTTTGATTTTAATAAATATCGCAAGACCTAAAGGTTTGTTTTTAAGTATCCTAATTAAAAGAAAAGAAAATTTATAAGAAAGAACACTTTGCATAACAACCCTTTACAACACCAAATGTATATGTGGTTTTCTTTGTGAGAGTGTATGTAGTAAATGTATGTAGTAAATCAAATCATTCCAGAGCTTAAAAATAAACTATACATTGCGCAGCGTGGCAAGGTCTATAAAATATATTTAACAAAAAGAAAACCAAACCAAAATCAAAGCAAAGCTAAAGAAAGTAAAAGTCAAAACTTAATAATAAAATGCGACAAAGCTTGAATTGAATGCAAGCATTTGTTAGGCTTAGTTTTGTTGAGGAAAGCAAATTGATGTTTTTTTGCAGATTTCCTGCAGCTAAGCACCCATAAAAGGTAGCAAAGTCTTGGATTTGCGCTGTGGCCAAAATCGATTGAAAGTAAATCAAAGTGTGTGCTAAAAAAGTTAAACATCGGATGAAAAGGTAAGAACAGTTTGTAAAGAAATTTGTTGCTCAACAGTTAATTATCATATTATATTAAGTTGAAGTGGAATTTGTCAAATTTTGAAAGTCTAAAAGTCTAAGAAGCTTAAAACTTTTGCAAAATTTGTCAATAAATACTGCATTCTTGTAAAACAATGGAAGCTCAAAAGTTTTTCGAAATAACTTTAAGATTAAAAGAAAACAATAAACAAGAAATACGTTCACGGCCCAACAAACAGCCAAATTTCAATCGACTTTGTCAACTTTGCACGTTTTCAGTGGGCGTGGCGAGCGACCTTAGGACTTAAGTGGAGGGCTTTCTAGATTCAGCTTTAGATTTAGCTGTAGATTCAGATATAGACCTTATCGGTTTGGCCTGCCCCAGGGCTTCATAGGCACCATTTTAATGTAAATTGCATTTTTAATTAAAGGAAATTAGGTATAATCTCAGCTTTTCTTTTTATGCCCTGAAAATGGTAAATTTAAAATGAACAAGTAAGAGTGCTCTAGTCGAGACTGCTCGACTAGGAGATACCCTGAACCCTGCAAAGTACTGATATTCCGATCATTCTACACTTCTTTCATGCACATATACAAAAACCCATGCACACACCCATACACATGCATTCACACGAACGTATAAACACGCGCTCTGCTAACTGCGCAGTAACCAGCGACTGCGCTTGGGCTGCCGTGTGGGCTATATTATGAGAATTTATTTGTTGAATAAATCTTTTTCTGGTAAGACTATCTTCATCAAACTTCCAGAACGTGATAATAACATTCTAATAAGTGTATATGCCAAAGCACAAGTTTCTAGTACTTCATATACTTTTTTTTTTCAAATTTGCGGCGTGGTATCAAAAATCTGCAAATGACAAAATCTTTGTTTTTATCACATAAATCTACACAGTAAATCGGAAGTCTCTAGGTCTATCAGTATTCAAATTAGGTTTAAAACACAAAGTCCGATTTTCGATTATTTTCGATAAAAAAGAAATAAAATGAGTTATCGAACAAATATGATAAACTCGTACTGCGTATGGTATACCCAAGTGTACATGTAAAATTTCAAGTCTCTAGCACTTGTAGTTTAGGAAATCTCTGCGTTCATACGAACGGACGGACGGACAGACGGACATGGCTAGATCAACTCAGCTCGTCATCCTGATCAAGAATGTATATACTTTATGGAGTCTGCCACGCCTCCTTATGCCTGTTACATACTTTTCACAAAAAACTATTTTGTGATTGTGATTTTGTAGTCGAGCAGTCTCTACTAGAGCTTTCGTACTTGTTTATATCAAATAGTATTTATTATTATTTTCATTTTATCATATCCATAATGATTTTCCAGATTTTAGATTATTATTATATTTATTTGAAAATACTTAATTATGTATTAAAATTTCTAATTTCTAAGCTCTAAGTTCTATTTCAATTATTTTGATTCATACGAACAGATGGACGAACAGCACAATGGAGCAGATTCACTTCATGATCGAGTATAATAATAGAATTAAATGACGACCAGAACAGCAGAGACGCAAATTTAACATTCAATGAACGAACCTAAAAACGAACAAGAACTCAATAAACATTAAATTAATTTCCTCGTTTAGAGGAAACACCGTAAAGTCAATTCCGCATTTACGGATTTTGTTGTTGTTCGTGTCAATGCTAGTTGTGCATTGCCGACAACGAAACCAAGAGAGAGCGTTTAACTTGGGGGTTGCCCAAGCAAACATTTAACAACGAGTCGATGATAACAGCCATGACGTAACTGATGTAAATATATTCCTTAGAAGAGAATCAAGTATCAAGCGGAATTTACTCTTTAATTTTGAGCATGAAACCATAGAGTGGAGTAAACAGTAACTTAAAACCGCACTTGTAATCACTTAAAATCAATTATCCCAAAATTGCAAGAGTTAGAGGTTTCCTTATCTGATGCAGCTGTAGATGACTATTACGTGCCTAGCTCTATTCAAATAGCTTAAAAATAAATATTTAATGACAGCGTCCATTCACTATGTATACAAAAGTAGATTGCACATAGCAATTGCTTATTAATAGTCATACTGAAGCATGCAGGCCGCACTGGCCTTTTACTTTCTTCGCAACAATGTTGAATCAACATTCATACGCATAGAACTTGTACTATAGAAATACGCAAATGGTTTTTATGAATGAAACACAGACGACTGGCTGAACAGTGACCGAGCCTGGCAACATGGCGCATGCGTGATGGGAATTTCAATGTGACTTTGGCGGCAGTCGGAAAAACTAGAGAAACTCGGCTGGCGGCGCAGTTGGCTGTCAGCGTTCAACGTGGTCGTGCCCAACGTGGACTTGCCTCAGGGGTACCACTCGAGTAAATACATATTGTAGGTACATCGCCCGGTGACGATGTGTGTTTAAAAATATCACTTGCATTCTACTGAGCAAGTTGGCAACATACAGCCAGTGAAAGTGAGAAAGAGAGAGAGAGTGAGAGCTGTGTGTAAATCAGTGAAAGAGCGACAGTGTTAAAGAAAGATAGAGTGCTGATATTCTTGTTCATATTGAAGAGAAATGCAAATTAATTATGAAAAATACTCAATATTTCAAATCATTTACAGATGCAAACAAACAAGTCTTTAAAGTGCATCCGTTATATTCAAAATGTGGAAAGTGCAGTAAATATGTAAAACTTGCAAATATATTCATGTTGTTTTGACTACAAATTAACAGCTGCTATCCAATATATATATATATATGAAATCAAGTAAATAAAATAAAATAAAAAACAAAAAGTGGAAAAGAAAAAGACTGCGAGCATCACATTAATTTATAAATAAATAAGATTAATATATATTTATGTATATTATTGGAGAGAGAGCGAGAGAGAGAGAAAGAGAGAGCAAGCAGCAAATAATCATAAAAACCATACGAAATATTTAAAGCGTGAAAACATATCAAGAAATTAGCCAGTCAAAGCAAACGTAATCAGATGATGAGCATAAAAGACCGAAATTCGAATGTCGTTTGTAACATGTCCTCATGTATTTATGGTCGATATAGGTAATTACCTATAAGTAAGTAATGCCATCCATGCACTGGCATTGATGGCTGACATATTTTATATAAAATATGCAAATGAGTCAACGCGCCGTCGCCTGGGAATTCGAATCGCTTCGCTTCAGTTGGCAAACAAAAAAATGCAGGAGCACACGGACACAGAATACAGACAACTGATTCATATAAGCGGAGGCACAGTTTTCTGCATTATAAATTATATTCCCCAAGGTAACTTCATTATTCTTTTAAAAAAATCACATTAAACGAGCCAGAATTTTGTAGTCGAATGCACTCGACAGCTTAATTCTTGTTTATAATTAAAATACTGTTTTTATCAGAAAATCAGCTTCATATCTACAGAATTTAGTATTCTATTAAGTATATAAAGTATATATTATATCTAAGATCTAAAGAATCCAGTTTTCAATCCGTGACAAATTCGGATGCAATATTCCATACTTTATCTAACCATATTACAGACCAGTTCAATATTCTGATTTGGAAAAGGTGTTCTTTTCATATTTTCACTATCGCAAATATTGCTTATCTTCTTTAAACTGTGGTAATGAAGCTAAAATGAACTCCATGTAAAACTGAAATATAAATGAAAAACATTATTCTTTAGAATATCTAATAGAATTTAGTTGTGTTAAAAAAGATTTTTATAGCTAAATCTGAAGCCATGATGCAATTTTCATTCCACTACACATTTACATCTGTAAGACGTCATCTTATCTATGTATTTGTAAAATTTACTAGAAATATATACCAAGTCGCTTTTTCCCATCCTAGAAACTTATTGCATTGTTATTGAGTATTTAGTGCTCTTCAACTCTTTTTAGTCTTAGTTAAAAATCATGGTTGCTGTTCATGTATGTAATCCACTTACGCCGTTTTGTTTTATTCAATGATTCTTTAATTGAAAGCAATTTTTACATAGCCTTTCCCATCACAGTAAAATGAGATAATTCTGATAAAGTATTTACAGGCTGTTCGGCATCTGAAACCCTTTTCTCCTTCACGTCAACACTATAAATAATAATTTAATACACATTTATCACAGATTTCGTAAGCTGCTTTGAGAAAAACGTAATTTATATTACTTTATGCCGATGACAATGACATATATTAAAGTTCAAGCTTTAATGAGCTGAGTTTAAATTTTTTGACACATCGCACTCAATTCTAGAAAACTTCGAAAGTGACAATTGAAATAATTTTAAAATACGAAATCTGCGGAGAATATTTTAGCAAAATCATATTACTTTACACTAGTTACATGATTATATGTATATATATATACTATTCTATAATATGATAGTATAATATGATAGTATAATTATGATAGTATTTAATCTTAGCTATTTATTTATTTTTATATAGAATATGACTCCAAAAAAATGATCACAATATTGCAGAGGATATTAAGTGCTAAATAAAAATAAATAAAAAGCTAAGATTAAATAGTATCATCATATATTTTTATCAGGATAATTTTTATCGGCACTTGTTCAGTTTTCAATTTTCTGTTAGGAGTATAAAATCAATCAAAGAAAATATTATATATTCTATTTTATTTTGTAATCTATTACTTAGAAGCAATTTACAAATTTTATTTACCGACCGAACTAAATATATTTCTGCACATTTTCTGAGTAAATAAACAGTCATCTTAATTGCCTTAGCCCAAATACTATTTCCATTTGCAAACCACTTAATATTATTCAATCGAGAAAAGTGAAATGTAATCAAATGTGAAGAAATGTTTTAGGCTGGATAAAATCTTGCAAATTGAAAATTAAGTAAACATAAACGTATGCACACGCACACACTGTTGCCAGTAATTCGCACTCACTTGCAGGTGAAGAAATAAATATTTCCTTTGGTAATGTCTGCATGTGTGTAATGCTTAGCTGCTAAAGATGGCTGTGGTTGTCGCTAAGCCACGCTGTACCACAAATAGCCTTGATGCTGAGTGAGTGCTGCATTGCGATTTGTATGGGTGGGCACTTAATGTCGAGATGATTAAGTACACACCGCATATCACGATGCAGCCGTCATTTACATAAAAGCCGGCAACATCATTTCAAAAATAACTGCGTCGCCCATAACGGCTCTCACAAAATACATTCGCTGGGCTTCAGCAGACATCCATATACTTGTAGGCTAGCAGACAAAGCGCATAAAAGGATAATAGACGCACCCAGGCATAAATCAGCTGCTTTATGTACACGACCACGAGTGTGGGTGCACTGTCTGTCGAGCGTCGAGTGTAGAGTGTCGAGTGTCGAGCACCTGCTCGTTGAGCAATCAAATTGCGCGAATTCACACAATTATCCTCAGAAATGTGCGCTCTGATCCCTGATCCTTTGCATACCGCGCATTGCAATGTCCTCATTAAAAATTAAGCGGCAAAAATATGTAAATTGAAGAATTACTTGAGCCAAACGCTATGCTCTTGCAAATTATAATAGCATTCATTTTACAATTTAGATATTTGCTTCGCCTTCGCTGAGAAAAAGCCTTGAAACTGTCAACTAAAAATATATCGCAAGAATTTTTCTCTCCCTCTCTCGAGTGTTGTTCTTCTTTTCAAAAGCGAGCGCCGAAAAATATTATAATATTTATATTATCTGCTGTTTTCGTTTTGTGGTTCAGCATGCTTATACTCGACGCTCAGACTCGTGCCAGAACATATCTCTTCGGATATTTTATATGCTCTGCCGCACGCTCCCAACATACTATAAATTCTATACTTACCCATATACCACATATCCATACATCCATATGCCATATACTCATATACCACATGCATTCATAAATTTCTCAACTATATTAGATACTACGTCGACTGACTGCCAGTCGACAACAATGCCTCCAAAATCGCTGATAAGTAAAATCTACATGTGTCGTATGTGGCACAGACACAATAGAATTAGACGAAGGCGATGTCCACTAGTTAGTGGCGTTCGCATCAATTACAGCTGTCTAACGAGCCGTATAAATTCATATACTTAAGCAGTTAATTAAACGAATTTAAGAAAACTGCCTAAGAAAAAGACAACGGCATAATAAAACGTGTCCCACACGTGAAAGGAAAATTTTGTAGGAGTGTTTGCTCAGTTCTAATAAAACTTCAGTTTTGTTTGTTTATTATTATTATTTAATAGTCAACAAAGTGTTTCCAAATATATTAATCAATAATGAAAACAATCAAAAGGAAATAAATTTTTATTGATAATTGTGTTGTTATATATGAAAAAGAAATATCAAACGATATTATTTACTATTTTATTACAATATCAGTGTATAGCATGGGCAGTGTATAACAAAGTCTGCGATTCTAGTTGGGACTGAATTCCACCCCAAGCAGTTTTTTTTTCAAATATTCCAGTTTCCATCTAAACCCAAATAAAATACGAAATCGCCTACGCACACAAATATTGCGCTGCTTCTTCCCGAAATAAATAGACTTTAATATGATTGCTAGTGTGGGAATATGGTATGGGAACCAAATCAAAACTTGCTAAATAGAAAAAGTATTTCTCTCTGAGTTTTGGGGGTGAGCGAAAGAGAAGGTATACGAAAGTTAAAGGCAATTTAGTGACTCTAGCGCCATGAGCTAGATATGAATTCAAGTCATACTTTACTTTAATATATACAATATAAAAAGAATATATTATATTATAAAGTTTTCAGTGATTTAAAATTAGCTAAATCTGCGCTGACTATAGCAAAACCTACATGAAAATTGAAAATTTAGAATAGAGACAAACTAACGAATGGATCGATAGATAGACAGATATATTGATGTAAAAAAAAATTGATTTCGATAAAAAAAAAATATTGATAGTATTATACCAAAAATGGCGTTTCTTTCATTTTCGTATTCTAAATATTTTAGCAAAGACCCATTTCTATATCTATAGCAAAAATAGTAATAATTGTAATGAGTGGATACGGGCTAAGCAGCTGTGGAAATAAATACATTAAATTAAATATTCTGTATAATACTTCAAAATAAATAATAAGTTTGATATGAGCCATGCTTTACCTTTACCATTTCTTTTCGTTTAAAACTGAACTTTTTACTTTAAGCACTGTGCAACTTTTTGCTTTTGATTCATTATAATAAGTGCATGCAAACAGTTGCATTTCTATAATTACAAATATAAAGCAAACGCCCAATGGAACCAAATAACCGCGATGTTGTTTACCAGTTGACACAGAGAACAAAAAGTAGCCAAAACATATATTAGAGCAAATGCCAAAAGTTGTACGCCCACACAAACAGAGAAGAGATTCACAAGCAGATAAAAGAGCGCAAGAGAGAGAGAGAGACAAGAAGAGAGTGAGAACGAGTGAAAGTGAGATAGGGAGAGTGTGAAAGAGTGAGATTGGAATGAACAAAGGGCAAGAAGCAGGTTGGGGCATTGGCATAGAAATGAAATGAAATGCAGACTGGCTGTCGCCTCGTTAGCCAGCCAGAACTATGCAATATGCACATAGTTTTTGGTCGCTTCTCTGCACAACAGTAATGAAAATCCTAGCAGGACACGTTTCCAGTTGGAATTCCACATGCAAATATCTTGCTGAACAATTAAGCCCAGTGTCATTTTCGAAAAAACCTTAATTGGAAGTGTTGTTGCTGGTGCTGCAATAATCCCTGATATCCCTCTTCATTCTTAACTAACTCCATTCATGTGCGTGCAATGGGGCAGAGTGAATCAAAGATGTCTGATACCCTGATACATTGTAGTGCGAAGGTCATTTATAAGCTCCTTTGCTCATTTAAACAGAATTCCAGTGAAAATTGTGTTTAATTGCTTTGACATTAGAAAGTAATTGGAAACTGTGGATGAGGTCGTATGAAATGGTGGATGAATCTAATTAGTTATATAGCTGTACTTCATTTATTCATAAAGCTGTTGTAGTTTAAAATTTTAATGATTATAATAGTGAAAATGATGTGGATGAAAGCATTTTAAAGTTTCCTGGAAATAAGATTTCATTCCTAGTTTGAGTATAACATTCTTAGAACGTAATATAAATTTATTTTTAGCAATTCTGTGAATGTACTAATAAATTATTAATGAACTGTTCAACAAGGTGAAAGCAGTTATGTCTGACAGTGAGTGTCTATTCGTAATCAAAGTCGAGTTAATAACGGCATGACTGCTTTGAGAAATTGAGAATTCTTAAAATTGTAGAGTTATTAACTTTCACGCTTCTGAGAAACGCATCTAAGTGTTGGCTAAATAAAATTATATTTCAAATATCTCAATTATTTATAGCAGACACATATGTTTCGATTTTTTTTTATCTGTTAATAAAAACTAAAGAGAAAAAAAGCTGAATTCCTAAGACAAACCTAAGACAAAAGTTCTTAAATACTTTAGAAACTAACGATGGCTGAATCCCAATTGAATAACTAACATAAAAGTAACACCAAGAAACGAAAAAGAAAAAAAATAATAATAAAAGGGAAGTGATGTCTGTCATATCTCTTGACTGGACTGGGAAACGTTGAGCCAATTGGCTAGTAAAGTGCCTCGTGGGCTGTGGTCTGTTAACGACGGTAAAGAAAATATGGGATTGAGGTCACGTGCCAGTGGTCCAACAGCAAGTGGCGAAAAGGGTCCCAAGCATTAAAACTAATTGACATTCTAATTGCTGAACTCCAGCCACAATGCGCTCCAAGCCCAAGCGCTGTAACAGTTGCAACGGCCCACGCAGCATTCCAATTTGAGCACCTAATTGTTATAATCGTCCTTATGGACAATGGGATGCTCAATATCACCTGCTCGCCACAAGCATGCCTGCCATGTGCGACTGCCACCGGCCACCAGCTACCGCCACCTGCTATTTGCAACCTGCCACCAACTGATGCAAATCGTTGGGCATTTAACATGCCACGGGACAACAGTTTCAGTTACAGTTAGTGCAAAAACTAGACCACAGACGATTTACTGCAGCTGCTGAGAGATAACAAATGCCAAATGCAAAACACGCATACGTTATGTTCTACAAATCCCCCGTTAGCATTGTGGTTGCACTGCGCTCGCAACCACAGCTACATCCACCACAACTACAAAGACAACATTTACGTCAGTTGTTTTTTTTTTTTTTATTCGCCTATTTTGCCAGCGGCCACAAATCATGCCGCGAACTTGGCATTAAGCTAAAGGCTTCCATGTGTTAAATTGATTTGATTATGCGATAGGCGCGTGGTGCTCTGAGAAGCCAATACATAAATAAAACATATATTTACCATGTATCGATACAAAGTTGTAGAGAGGGTATCATCATGCCATCTTATTATATGTGATCTAAGCAAACTAGCCTAGTCTGTGAGAGACAGAACCAAACATTTGATGTAAACAGCTTTAGGACTGGTAATCAAAGACAATTTAAATTTTTGTTTTATTAATCTTAATGTAAAAAAAAAAAAGTGTTATGTCTAAGGGCTAATTTTTATCAGGTGTAGGCCATCTGAGAGTCGTTCATTCTTCACAGCTTTAATTTTATGCGTTTTATTATTATGTGTGCGTGCTTTGCTTGATTTGTTGGCCCATTTGCTGGGTTGACGGGATGGCTCACAGAGGGTAAGAAATACATTTACACTTTAATTTAACACATGTGTAAAAAGGTGGCATAATATAATTATATACTTTGTTTACTGCGCGCATTTCGTTCTCACAAGGATGACGACAAAAACAACGAATTGATTGAATACCGGCACCACATCCACCCCCTTCCCAACAAATTGACAAAAAGCGCATTTCAAATTCTAGACCCTTGTGATTTGGGGAATACTCGCATTTAAATGATATGATCACATTCTGAATGTTTGATGAAGATAGTCCATCTACAAGAAAGTTATTAAAGAATCATGTTCCCATAGTGAGCATGTGTTATTTGTTAAGTAGAAAAGAAGCGAAGGATTATTGAAATATTATTTATCAATTTTGAAATATTATATAATCAAAAATCAAATATTGATGATATTTAAAAACTTACTTTAATATCTGAAGATATGAACTTCATGACCCCTTCATTTTTAGGGTTATTTAAACTTAAAGTGTCCAAAAATACCTTTTCTTTTATTTTTTAGACCGTTGCGGTGTCCTCCTGCTTCTCTTTTTAATTATTAGGGAAATTTAAAACTGAAGAATTAATGTCTCCGATAAATACTTTGAAAATCAGAGGGAGAGAAAGAGAGATCAGTAAGTACAACAGATATCTGAGCAACAAAAGTTTTTTATAAATTTAAAGAAGTTGTCATGACTAAAATTGAAACTATGTGGTAATGATTAATGATGATTTTTGATTTTTAACTTACATATAATTCAGAATATTCAGAGCATCTGACGTGATTGAGCACTTTTAATTTTATAGTGTAAAACTTAATATTTTTATTAATATTATTATTAATTCTCTATTATAAGCAAATGAAGTATCATCTTCGTAAAATGAACTTTACATATTTGTAGTAAAGTTTAAAGCTGTTGTAAATATTGTTTGCATGGGAAAACCCAATCAATATATTTCTAAATGAACTAGTAAAGCAAACTTGCTACACTCTTAGTTCTTGCATCAATTGCTGAGCAAATAAGCAAAAATCGAGGCAAAAAGTTTGTTCCTGAATTGAACGATACAAAATCACCTGACCAAACAAAAAGCCTTGTACTAATAGTCCTTCCATTTTTCATTTCCTCTCTTTCAGCTTAAAGTGTCGACGACACGTGGCAACAACAACAACAACAACAACAACAAGAACTACTACTCGGATATTAAAAGCTCTGCGCTCAGTAAGAACCATAAGCGGAAAGGCAAGCAACCTCTAAGTCACCCCCACACAATACCGTGTATGTATGTGTGTGTGTGTTCAAGTGAGTGTGCACAGGTGTGACCCAGCAGCAGTAACAACTACAACAAACTCTTACAGCGGTCAACCAATTTATGTTGCGGCCGAAGTTGTTGCTGGATAAAAACTTAAATGCCAGGCCCAGTTGCCAGCTAGCCGCAAATAGATCACAAATAGAAAACTTTCGATGAGCGGCGCAGCGGAAAGGCTGCTGCTGAGCCTGCAGCAGCCAGGGTCAGGTGTAATGCCACCATCAGCATCCGGTGACTACGATTGGGCGCCCATCAGCGACGATCAGTTCCTGGCCAGTGCAACAGGCCAGCGCATAGAGGAGACGGCGCGCTATGATCTAACGGACTCTGTGGACAGTACGTTAGCCCCGGTGCTATTCAACGCGAGCCAGCGATTGCTGAATATCACCTATGAGGCGCAGAACGAAAGCGCGGATCTAGATTGGTTGCACGAATGTGAGCTGGTTTACAATCCGCAGCTGGAGAATAATTGCATCGAGTTTTGGGTGTGCGGCGTCATACTCAACATTGTTGGCGTTCTTGGCATACTGGGCAATGTGATATCAATGATAATTCTGTCCCGTCCACAGATGCGCTCCAGCATTAACTATTTGCTGACTGGTTTGGCGCGCTGTGACACGGTGCTAATTATTAGCTCCATGCTGCTGTTTGGCATACCCTCCATTTATCCCTACACGGGCCACTTTTTCGGCTACTACAACTTTGTGTATCCGTTCATATCGCCGGCGATGTTTCCCATTGGCATGATTGCCCAGACGGCGAGCATCTATATGACCTTCACCGTGACCCTGGAGCGCTACGTGGCTGTCTGTCATCCGTTGCGAGCGCGTGCTCTCTGCACCTATGGACGCGCCAAGATCTACTTTATAGTGTGTGTCTGCTTTGCTCTCGCCTACAACATGCCTCGATTTTGGGAAGTGCTGAATGTGAGCTATCAGCTGCCCAATACAACAATTGTGCTGCACTGCATAAGGCCCTCGGCGCTCAGGCGAAACACGACCTATATAAATATATATATACACTGGTGCTACCTAATTGTGAACAATATAATTCCCTTTCTCACGCTGGCCATACTCAATTGCCTGATCTACATGCAGGTGAAGCGAGCGAATCGGGAGCGTCAGCGACTCTCTAGATCGGAGAAGCGTGAGATCGGACTGGCCACGATGCTGTTGTGTGTAGTAATTGTATTCTTCATGCTCAATTTCCTTCCGCTGGTGCTGAACATCTCAGAGGCATTCTATAGCGTCGTCGATCATAAGCTGACAAAAATCTCTAATCTGCTGATCACGATCAACAGCAGCGTCAACTTTCTTATTTACATCATATTCGGAGAGAAGTTCAAGCGTATTTTTTTACTCATTTTTTTCAAGCGACGCCTGAGTCGTGACCAGCCGGATCTTATACACTACGAGAGCTCAATTTCGAACAACGGCGACGGCACCATGAACCATCGCTCATCCGGCCGCTTCTCACGACACGGCACGCAGCGGAGTACCACGACAACCTACCTGGTCACCACCGGAGGCAGCAGCTCACTGAACAGCGTTCGCCTCACCCAAGTCTCCGGCTCGCCCGGCCTCCTACAAATTAAACGGAATCGAGCGCCCTCGCCCGGTCCAGTCGTCTACTATCCAGGTCCACGTGAAATGCAACGCTCCGTCTCCACCACGAACTCGACGACAAATAATAATACGGCCCTGGGCTACGACTGGACCGTTGATGGCAAGAAGCTGGGCCACGTGTCCTCAGGCTTCTAAACTATTCATAGTAGTGTACATAATGTAGATGCTAGTCTCCCAGTCACTTATGTAAATATATATATATATAAATATATACATATATATATATATATATAAATATATACATATATATATATATAAATTCTTTCTATATATAAACTAAGCGCGCCAAGCGTCGCGTTACTTTGTGATAAGCGTTATGTGTTTCTATGTCCTTCTCTGTACTCCGAGTTCTTTAAGACACCGCAAAACACAAAGTACAGTAAAAATTTGATGAAAACTCGCACTCGAATCTGAACAGATCAGAAATCACACACCAACATTTATTTTCTTAGCAGTTCGCTAACTGAAAGACTGACTTTTGATGGACATCTGTAGAGTAATCTGAGCAGGATTAAGTAGTTTGCGGCTCAATAGGCGTAAGAATAACAATTAGAATATGGAGTGACATCGACTACTTAATACTCGTTCACAGTCTAACAAAAGGCAGAACTAATCATTATTATTATTTTTTTGAGGCTTTCTTCGCATATGTGACGCAAATAAATATATCTATTGTCAGGGTGATTTCAATGTCAAAATTATATTCCTGATACCTCTATAAATATTGTATTACAAATCCGGCAGAAATACGAGCTATTTTCAATATACCAAATAAAATTATTCTGAATTTAAATGAGCAAAATTAAAATAAAATAAAATAAAAATCGAAGAACACAAATATAAATTTTGATCTAAAACAATATTTAATAAAATAAAATTCAAATATTGAAAATTAGTGAAATATATTTATGAGTAAGTGTAGAAAATAAAAAATTAAACAGCTCGGGGGCAACCGATTCCATAATACTCATTCATGATCGCAAAATAGCTAAATAATTTTTGGTTAATCCCAAGAAAAAACTACAGTAACTTAGCTGTCCAATTTCGGAGCATTAGCTCTAGAGCTTTGTAAGCCATATTTGTTCCGATGTTTCACGTTTTTGGCTAGCCAAAAGATTAGGTAAATAATAATTTGTTTTTCTACACTTTGAGTTTCTACCTGTTAAGCTGCAGAATATATTAATCTTAAATATATAATTTTTGACTAATCCTCAAAAGCATAGCTTCCCAAAACTATACAAAAATACAGTATATGTGCACAAACAAAAAATATACAAATATGCGTAACTCAATTATAAGTACTTTTATATTTCTATCTCCAAAGCTTCAGAAGCTATAGATTTTTCGGCTTTCCCAAATGTATATAAAAACTATGTATTTTTTGGCTCGGACTATACTAACAGGTATATATTCAAAATTTAAAATCTCCAGCATCAATAGTTTTCAGTTCCCAACTGCAACCTTCTGGTGGGTTCCAACATTTCGTTTCTAAAGAATACCAGTAACTTACGTGCCAAATTTTAAAATGATATTTCTAAAACTGTAGAAGATACAGAAGATACAGTTTTACCCGATTTGCCAAGCCCTCAATGAGCGTAGATATGTATATCCATCTACATCTTTCATGAAGACGGTACCCACGAGTATACATATACATTTTACAAGTTTTAAGTCTAGCTTCAATAACAGGGAGGTGGTTTGTGTTAATACGGAACAGATGTATATGCAAGACGGACATAATACAAAATAATATTATATTTTCATTTTGTGAGCGATTATAAATATATATCTATAGTTTCAATAACAGCGAAGTTGTTTGCGCTAATACGGAACAGAGGTACATGCAATACTTACATAATACAAAAACAACTATACCATTTTCATATTGTGAGCGAGTATAAATATATGTGTACATATATCTCTTAAATGCTATAAACACAATATATCGCGTAATTTATAATTGTTTAGTACATGTATATATAAAAATATAGTTTGATTAGAGACAAGCGTCCATCATCTAACTTTTACGTCCTCGATATGTGATACTATCCCAAATCATTACATCAAAATTTCTTGAAGCCGTCATATATACTTACAAACTTATTTGGATCTTAGTTCTTTTCAAACTTTCTGTATTAATTCATTGAAGTCCAGCAATCTCAAGCGCATTTATCAAACAAAATATGCGAAACAAAATATGAGAGCGTAATACAAATTTTTGCTGTACTTTGAGGAACCAAACTACACACATAATTAATCCTTCCAGTTTTGTAATTTTTTTATGACTTTCAGTTCAGCTCAATAAATTGAATTTAGTTCAATTTTGCAGTAAATTAAGCTGTGAATCTTTTTTATACGCCCACGCTAGATTAATGCTCAAGACGAAGAGCATAACCCAGAGCTGACCCGGGCCTTTGGCCAGCAAAACTTTTATTTATTAGGACCAAGTTTTTGCCTTTAATTAAATATACTTTCCAATGCATTTTTCAGCGAACTTGATAAATGATTTTTTTCGGTTCCTTTTTATTTCTCTTCATATATATGTACATATATTTTTTTTATTTTGCTTAGCCTGAAATTATAGAAAACTTTTTCATTTTGTTATCGATAGCAGCTCATATATTTTTAGAGGGGGCTTTTGAGTCGACGTTGTAATATGTCAAGTTGTCGGAAAAGTTAACTCAAAGTTCGTCGGTAAATTCGATAACATTAATTCTTTATTACTTTTATCTTCGCCAATTGCGAAAAGAAACTCAAAGTAGCTCAATTTAACACGTACACTTAAACAAAACACACACTTTGCTATGGTAAAAGACATTTTCAGGTGTTCATAAATAGAATTTATTTAACTTACCTCCCAATAGAAAAAAAATCAGCGTTGCTTTTGTATAAATAATTAAATAACTGAATCTGTAAATATTTCCTATACGATAATTATATGGTCAATGCAAAGCATATATTAAACATAAAATATAAAGGATTGCAGTTTAAAAATTACAATTAATTATAGAATTAGTTTAGTTTTAATTACAAATAAATTTAATACTCAAGTTCAACATTTGCTCCTTAATAAAAATACTTCAATAATTGTGAAAACTTAACTGCTAGAATTTTATTGAATAAGACATTTCTTATTTTCATTTCAAGGAATCGCATGTCGAAGGCTAATATAAAAGTAATAGTTGACGATTAATTCGATAGCAGTTGTGAATGTGTATTTCTAATGGCCACTTAACATTCAATTTATAAGACGTTCCCACAAAGGGCGTGGCCAAGAAGTACCAGTTTCCATGAAACCAGACCTAAGCGGATCTTGTGGGTGGCACTTAGCACAGAGCTTTGAGCATTTGGCTATGCTAAGCACGTGGCGAGAGCTCAGAGTTTATGTCGCCGACACGCCAGGACACAAAGGAACATCCTTATAATAATCCCAAGAGAAAATGCCATGATGAACTAGAAAGTACCCTGCATTCGGGTAGATACATATAGTAAATAGTAGGATAGCGAAAAGTACTGCAGAAGGTAAAGCAAAATAATTTGTAGCTAGACTGTCAAAGGCTATAAGGAAAAGATTATAAATTTAGGACGTAGAGAAATCGATATCTCTAAGCATGGCTAACATGAAAATCCCGTGCAAATAGTATTATTATACAATTGGGTAAGTTTCTACGATAGTGAAGATCTACAATAAAACTAAGTATTTAATAACTATGAACTAGAAAATACCCTTTAGCTTGAAGTACAACGTATATATATGTATGTACAAAAATACATGAGTGTGAGTAGTGACTGTGCTCGAGCAGGTGCTTTGAGCTAGGGGATAATCGCGGCAATTGAATTACGAGCTGTGCGCGGACATAGGATAAAAGCAGCAGCAGCAATGTGAATCAGAACAAATGCACAACTAATTAAAATCGGTCAATTTATGCGAACGCTTCTCCCACTCCGCCGACTTTCCCTCGAACTACAGTTAAGCACTTTGGCACGTTTATGGATGCGCCCAGAAATGAGCTTTGAAAATTTGGCCACAGATTGAAAATGTTTGCCTCTGGCAGCAGCAACAAAGGCGTTTCGTTTTCGCTTTCGCTTTTGCTTTTGTTGAAACTTTATTATGCCTGCCACAGTCGAGTGTTGGCTGGCTTTGTGATAAAGACAATAAATCAGTTTGGATAATGTCAACAGAGAGCTGAACGAGAGCAGAAGCCCACAAAACACACACAAAAAAAAGCAGCCAGACAAACCCGAGTCGAGTTATTTTTAGTGCTGATGACTTTGAATTTTGCCAACGGATTCTAAACAGTTTGATGTGTTTTTAATGCTATGAGGATTATCGGGCGCTGCGTTAGGCAGATGATGATGAGTTCATGCCGCCCTTGCTCTTTTGTTTGGCCAACAGCTTGGGATGGGTTTGGGTTTGGTATACTCCAGCTATTGACAAACGATATCAACTTGCACTTTGTCCCCAGCTTTGATGCTTCTCAAATAGTGTTGACCCCGTCAGGGTGTTGTCAAATTAATTAACTGTCTTTGTCAGTGACGAACACATAGCATCTGCTGCACAGCTTCAAATTTAATTAATGTTGGACATTTGGCTCTTCCATGTTCAACTTGTAACCGTCGCCACGTTCTTAGCCAACTTTTGTTAAGTTCTCAAAGCATTTTTGGTGAAACTGCACAGAAAACATTTTCAAGGCAAACTCGATTTCCTGACTCCCAGGACTCTACGCCAACCACTCGACCACAATGGCTTGACTATCACCGACCGAGATCTTAACTACCCTGCGGCTGCTGTACAGCTCCGCTGGATTTAAGTTAAAGTATAACGACGTTTGTAGGCAATCTGCAGTTTCGCCCATACAATTAGCTTGTAATGCTCACAATTACATTTCAACGCAATCCCCCAGCCTATTTCCATGGTTGGCCTGCTGTGTGCGGCATCTAGTGAAACATAGTCAAAATATAAACAAGGCTAGGCAAACAATGACACAATTCTATGCGTAGCACATGGCACGTGGGTGCCTAAAAAAAACAATAAGCCCAAACTAACAACTGAATATGCTACATATGTGTTAATATTGTCCTATCAAAACAGCGGAAAAAAGTTATAAATTGTAGCCGAAATGCCAATGCTCTATTCAGATTAGAAGCAATTCATAAGATAGCTGATAAGTCAAACAATTAAATTACAAATATTTGACTTGAAGTTAATAGGCACGCATTTGCTTCAGGAAAGAGTCGAATCTATTTCGAATCTATTTTAGACTCAATCAGTCTATTACTAAATCTAATTTTAGCTAAACTGCTCACACATGCTGTGAAATATACAGGGTATCAAACAAATAAAAAGACAACCACCGAGTATACTAATCGCACGTGGCGCCTTTTGCGACAAGAGTGCTACATTTTTTGCAGGCAATATTTTTTAATGCCACTCACAGCTGTCGCCAACTGTGGACACTGGTCATTGAAGGATTTTATTTCTGTGCACGGCGATATGTACTTGAAAAACGCGCCGTCTGACCTAGGCAGAGAGGCAGACGAGTGGCGGCTTAAGTGCCCGGGTGTGAAAGACGACCAAGCGGTCACGGTAAACCACTGCACCACCCATAGGCGACACAATAGTTGGCATGCCATGGCATGGCATTGACAGTGTGTTCAGCTCTGCGGTGGCGCTCACTTCTGACTGCACTTGTTCCAAGTTTTGACAAGAATTCCACAGCCAGACAAACGCTGTGGCTAACATTTCAAACGATAAAAAAAGAACAAAAAGCAAAAGAAAAAAGTAAAAAAAAAAGCAAATGAATTTCAATTCTTCAGCAATTGGGGCTATTGAAAAAATATTGATTTATTGTCTGAATGCTAATTTCACATTCCTATGCAGGCGAACTAAAGCGAGAGAAGAGCTTACAGAACACAACACACATTTCAGTCAATATTGATTCGTTTATAAATCATATTATGTTAAAGATACTCAAGTATATCATAGAGTCTGGGCAAATATCCATCTGGCACTAAACGCATTTGCCTCTTCTGGCCTCTATCGCGTATCCTTTCCACTTTGTCCAGTTCTGTGACACCAGATCCCACTAGAATTGACTGAAACCCATTATAATTGGCAAATTTTATGTCAGTTTCAAGTCTGTAAAAAACAAAAGAAGAAAAGGATTTTATTTTATAGAGTTTCAGTACAAATACTTACGTGTCGCCGATCATCAGCGTAGTTGCTGGATTGATAGCTCCACTCTTGATGAGCTCTCGGACAATCCACGGGTTCGGCTTGCCAAGAATGAGAGGCTTGCGTGAAGTTATTGTTTTAACTAATGCTATCATGGCAGCCGCGCCGGCTAGAACACGATTATTACCAATAGGATAGGCAGCATCCAAGCAGCAGCCGAGGAACAGAGTTTGGGGATTACGCAAATAATGACAAGCTCTAATAGCACTGCACATATTGAACGAGTCATCTCGGCCCACAACAACGGCACCCACATCTTCATCTACTTCCATTTCAAGGGCGAAATCTCGCATAGACTTTCCAATCTTCTCATTTTTGAATTGAAACGCACATATATTCACGTTTGCCAGCTCCTCAATTATGCCGACCCCTCCCACAACGAAAACCTTCTGCTGAAAATTCTTGCTACTCAGAAAGTTGGCAACAGACTTAGCTGAATTAAGTACATGATTTTGGTGCACGTTAAAGCCGAACTCAAGTGCCTTTAGCCTAATATTTTCGCTGCACAAGCACGAGTTGTTCGATACAACAAACGTGTTGCGTCCAGTATCTTGGATTGCATTATAAGCCTCGACGGAGCCGTCAATAGCTTTGTCGAAGTGCCACAGTACACCATCAGCATCACAGATAACAGTTTCAAAGCCGTTCAGCCATTGACGCACCCGTTGGACGGATAACGTAGTGAGGTTGGTGCAAGTGTGCTTAAACATGTTTGATCTTAAAAAATAAAGTAATTAGATTCAAATGAAATAAAAATTCGAATTTTGAATTAATTATCTTCGAGCACTCGATAGTTAACAAATAAGAGTACTCTTCTCTGGTATTATCTGTTGCTGTGACATGCCCTGAGCCTCGAAATATTCTGTACATCAAATTCGAGGATCAGGACTTGAGCCTAAGTCTCTACAATGAATCAACACAGGTCTCATTTCAACCGTCGTTAATGAATGAAATAAAAACTAAGAATTGATATAGTTCTAAGTATTTGAATGAAGGTCTATATTGTATACGTAAACGATTATAAATCAAATTTTCAGCAAATTATCAACATATTAGACCTGTTAGAACAATCGATGCCGTCATTGAAAAAACAATTGCAAATAAGCTGATCCGCTCGTGAACTGGAATGAATTATAAAAAAACTGATTTTGGTATATGTCTGACTGTTTACATGTCTTAGAGATTTATTAAATAAATTCAATTGTATTGCTTATTGTGAAAACAAATATTTTGCAGTGCAAGCTTCGTTGAATCGAAGAGAATGTTTTGAGAGACTAGGTCGAAACCCATCGAATATTTGATTTTAATAGGGCACACTACAACAAAATTTCAAGCTCAGCTCTTCGTTCTAATCAAAGACATATGTATATTCTTTATGGGATTTGCCACTCATTGGAGTTTATCAATTGTCTGTTTATTTACGAGGCATTGTTTTCTGATAGTTTAACACATTGTTAATCACAGCTACTAAGTGTCTATTTATCTTAATATCATATTTAATATGTAAAAATGTTGAATTCAACGATTTTTAGAAGGTAAAAACTTTAATAGATCCGAAATACTGGGTAGAAAAAGATCGGGAATCTGTCGGTACATCATTGGATCCTTGGACTTCTGCGCTTTAGTAACATCGGAAAGTGTCGTGTTCCCAGAACCCACCAAAAGAGTTTGAAAGCCGCAATTATAGCCGAACAGAATATCGGTGTACAAGCTAAAAATTAAAAGAAAAATACATAATTAATTCAATCGAAAGCCAACGAAACAATTTGTGCAGCAGCTTACGTGTCGCCCACCATGAGGGTGCGCTCCGGTTTGATAATGCCCTCACGCATCAGATGCAAGCACATGAGGGCATTAGGCTTGCCGCAGGTGAATGGCGGACGATTGGCAATTGCCTGCACGGCGGAGACCATGCTGCCAGCGCCAGGGATGCAGAGCTCTGAGTTGACGGCAAGTGCTCGATCTTGATTGGTGGCCAGGAAAAGTACTTTTGGGTTTCGCAAATAACAGCAGGCTTTCGTCAGTTTTACCACATCGAAGTACTGATCGATACCCACAGCCACAGCACCCACATCTGGATCCATAGGCATGTTTAACACTTGATCACGCAATGAATCGCCCACCATGGGGCTCTCCTTGATTGGTATAGATTCAATACCCACATCTTTCAACTCATCGACGATGCCCTGTCCACCCACGATGTACACCTTTCTCTTGAATTTACGCTCCTTCAGATAATGAGCTAAAGCCCACGCTGAAGAGATAATCTCATTCTTTTCCACGATAATGCCCATTTTTTTGGCCTTGGAAAACAGTTTTTCTCGCGACCAAGCCGAATGATTGGTGCAGATGAAAGCACGTTTGCCCATAGCCCGCAATGCATTGAATGTCTCCGGAGCTCCATTTACAGGATTGTCAAATCTCCAGAGAACGCCATCCGCATCAAAGATCATAGCGTCGAATGTTTTCATCCATTGCTGGATACTAAACTTGTTCAAAGCAAGCAGCTGACAGACACCCTTCTTGAAAACCATTCTGCAATCTGTTGTTACTTCGTGTACTAAAATGGAACAATGATCATTTTCTTTCAATGACTTGAATTTATTTCTGATTTGATTGGGCAAAAAATCTGGGTTGCTATTTACTGAATAAAGGAAAAGAAAAATTTTACTATAATAACTTTAAAATTATTTAGACAAGGAAATATGCTCAAAGGTCTAAGCTTGAATCAAACCATATCATTTTAAGAAGTTGTAATCTTAATTTACTCTTAAATACCCTGAACATTTTAAAAATGCGACTTCAGTGTTTAATGCTTATGCGAAAATGTATGTAACAGGCAGAAAGAAGAAGACGTGACAGACGTGATGATGCTTTCATGAATACACAGACATTTTGATCCTTCCTTCTAAGTCGGACTTATTTCATATACTAACGATGTTAGCTTTTTCAAAGACACACATAACAATGTCATATTCACGTTCTGATTCTAGAAAAAAAAATTATTCAACACTCAAGGTCCCATAGTAAAATCCATATGATGATGATGATGATATGATGAAAAGCGGTCAGTACCTAACGCAATTATTAATTAATGATAAGTTTGAAAAAAAAAATTTATAATTAATAATTGATTAAAAAAAAAAGTTCATTAGTGAATGCTCGTTCTAAGAATAAGGTAGCATCAATGCATTTAACCGATCATCTCCAATCGTTTTTCGCAACTGATTGAAAACCAATTTTTATTTACTAAATGATCGTTGACAAGAAGCTGATCTCACAGGAGCAGTCAAATAAAAATTTCGTACAATCTTTACATGAATAGAAAAGAAATTTCAACTCAGCAAGCAAGCATTCTGGTTCCTCGCTAAAATAAAAGGGTTCTAATTGCACAATGGATTCGATTCTATTCATTGTGATATTTATTCTGTCTTTTGAACTTTGGAAAACTTTCTGAGCACACGCAAATGTTGAAAAACTGTCGTTTAAGTTAACTTGAATACAATTGCTGAAAGCTTGAATTCTTTTTAATAAAATATCAAAAAATCAGAATAGATCACTCCAACAATACTGGTCGTAACGATTATGGTTGATTGTCACACCCCACATACACTGAGCTTTTCTTGATTATATTATCTTTGTATCTCAACAGATTTATGTATATTTATCCTTTACTAAGTGTTCTTGCAATTAATTGTTGCCTAAACAAAACATTGGACTACAATTCCCAAATGGTTAAGGCCTAAGTAAATGTCAGTCATTTTGCAAATGGCGGCTACTTTGGAACTCTGAGCTATCTGAAAATAACCGAGTTGACTTCTTTGTCGCTGTCTTAGCATAAATGAAACTTTTCAGGCAATTTATCAGCGAAAAGTAAAGCTCTGATGAAATTTGCAACTTGACTTTACAGAGCAGCTTAGTGGCTGTTCGCGCAACTTGAAATTAGTTGACAATACTCTCCGAGGAGTCAACCAGCCAAGGTCATTGCTGACGCATTTAATTCACTAAACTTTGTACATTTGTTACGAGTGTTTGGCCATTGCAGGCAGCGATGCGGTCCAGTTGCCCGCTGAGCAGTGGCGCAACTTTTAATTGAGCGAAATGAAAATGCTCGACGTCCACTCGAAAGAAGAATAGCGAAATGCCATGGACCAATTCTTCTGCGTTCTGTCTAAATCGCCCTAACGCCAAAGGCTGTCATGTTCAGGCACTCGCCCCCGCGGCGCCAATTAAATTGGCATTTGACTTGGGTGTTGCTCTTGCCGAGCTCTCAACTCAGCCACTTCCCAGACTCGACACTTGCATAGTCGCACCTTTGGGCTTTATTCGTGAAAACCTGTTTGCTTTTCGGCTATTTGGCTATGGAATTCGAATATATCTGCAGCAATTTAGCGGATTTTCGCTGTGACCAAATTGTGTCAAATAGCCG
Source organism: Drosophila hamatofila (assembly GCA_035045345.1). NCBI lineage: Eukaryota > Metazoa > Arthropoda > Insecta > Diptera > Drosophilidae > Drosophila > Drosophila hamatofila. The sequence goes on from JAWNPA010000001.1 coordinate 2,762,803, forward strand.
ACGGCCACATCCCTACGCCTACACCCATTTGGAACGACCTCGCCGCAAATTAACGAGCTAAATTTGAGAGCCTATTTAACCGCAAAGCTTTTGGCTAAATAAGCCACATACCTTTTTTTCAAGCATCAAGTAAGCTATGAAAATGTTAATTATAATTGTGGCTCAGACCCAAGAAATATTATTGAATCAAAACCAATATGACAAAAGCAGCAAATTTCTTCAGATGAAATGCGGATTGGCACCACTAAAATTTGCAATTAAAGTATAGTATACATAGTATTATATAAATATAAATATATATATATATTATATATATGTCGCAGAGTTGATATTTATTGATATTTATTATTATTATCCTTATTGTTTTCCATCGTTTTGACGCAGTGAGTTTCGGCGGCGGCCAAGTTCTAAGCGACACTGACTTCTTTGTCTCGCTAATTTCTTGTGCCTACCATCGAACCACACTCGGCGACAGCTACAGACGCTGTCGCCTCGCTAAAACGGGACTTTTCCATACTACAAATCATAATCGACCAATTGCAACGCGCCAAGTGGCCGATGCAATATTCATAAGAAATTACAGTTGTTGCTAACTGTCCGAATTACCAAAATCATAAGCATCCGTATGCTGCACACAAAATACCCTGTACGACTTTACTATGTAAAATGCGCTCGTGTGAGACCGAATCAGTCATCATACCCCGCCATAGAACTCGCATGCTATGTTCAAGGGCATAAAAACACAGACCCGACTCACACACGCACAAGCAAGAAAATAGGCAGACAAGCAAATAGGCAAGTAGGTAGAAATTCCGCAAGTAAGTAGAAATGTCATCGTAAGCAAGCAAGTACAAGCAAGCAAGCACAGAAAGCGCCGACATATATATAAATTAGTATATATATGAGAGTATATAGGACAATCTGCTAAGGGGAGGTAAATTATAATTATATCGTTTGATATATTCAAGTATGTGCAAGCTCATTTTGATAACTATGTCAAAACATATACAAATTAACACTTCTCATTATTTCAAGGGGAAAGACCACAATTAGCGAATACTAAAAGAAACAACAAATGTTTCACAATGATGAATCGACATGAATATCAACGAAACAGAGCGCTTTGCTTTCATTATTTATCTTACATACAATGCCAATACCGAGAAGATCTAATCTTTCCCGACAAAGTGTCCCTCCCGGCAAAGTCGTATATCAATTAGGATTCGAAATATTGCAAATTAAACCACTTAAGAGCAGATGGCTAGAATTCATGCATCTGAATCACAAGAGCAAAGAGAGGCAGCCGCTGAAACGGCTTGATTGACAATGTGAAATCGTCAGGCAAGCCTAAGAAATCAACAACAAGACAATTCTAATCTCTCCCGACAAACATTGCCGGTAATTCCTAGATTAACTGCGGCCGATGAAATAAACGCTTGCCTTAAATCATAAATAAATCTGACAACAAATATGAGCAATTTTGGCGGCAAAGAATACATATTAATTATACTTAAATTACCTCTTTAGAGCTAAAGTCACCCAATTTTAAGCCCCGATTTATGTGTATTTCATATTGATTGTTATATACCACCCCCACCCCAAATTCCACCCAAATCCCTTAATATTTCCAAAAAACGTATTTCAAATACTAAAGAGTTGTGCTTCAGCAATTAAAAACTTTTGAATGTTAATATCTCGCTCTGGAAGTTTGATGAATATAGTCGATTATTAGTTATATAACAATTAATTTCCCATAGTCAGCCCACATTGCAGCCAATGCGTGCATATGTGTACGTGTGTATGTGTGTGTTCATTTATTTTTTTTTAATGTATAAGCATAACAAAGCGCAGAACTATTGAAATATAAGTTTCTCGAAGGGTTCAAGGGATTTCGTATGATAGAAAAACGAAAATTGTCGTATATAAGACGGTGAAAAGTGGAGTTAGTCGCATTTTATTATAAGACACGTAATGTTAGGCGGATGAAGTTCGTCTGGCCTGCTAGTATTATATAAATCGTAAGGCAACTCTCTAGGTTTTATAGGATACACACTTATGTAATTTATATGGAACAAGCTTTGATTAGGGGATATGGGTTTGTATATACTTTTAATAACGCTTGAAAAGAGCTGAAGCCGAAGGGAATACTGTCAGTTTCACCCTAATTTTGGCTTAATTTTGACGTGATCGTGAACCAGAATTCCGATTGTGAATAACATCGTTATCGTAAGGTGCACACAATTCTACTATTCCCATATGCGAAGATAGCTAATAAGCGAATGAAAAACAAAGCAAAAATTGTGTTTCGTAAACCGCAGGGCTTAACCGGCTCTATAAAAAAGGACGAACAAATTGGAATTAATATGAATTCTAACATGAAAGCGAAATAGAATTTATTGATTTCCAGGTGTGTGAGCAGAGCCTGAACTCAAGTAAATGCTAAAGCCAATATATGTGTGCAACAAACTGTGAAGAGAACACTTTGTTAACAGGATTTTCAGCTAATTTCTTTAAACAAATCGCTTTTATTTTCCGTTAGCATGATTTCTAAGCACTTTTCTTTGTAATGGTCGCAAATGTAGCTAAATAAAGATCGAAATAAAAGCTGCGAAAAAATCGCAAGCGATATCATAACTAGGCATAAGCTGCGCGCGCACACTAGAAAGCTTTACAGCAGTTGCGGCTAAGCTTGATGCACTGCTTGCACTGTAGGTCGGGTGCAGTCAAAGCTTTGCGGTTGCGCCGGCGTAGCTGCGGATCTGGCTTAACGCTGAGCTTATTCAGCGAGCTACCAACTCGGCATGGCAGCCAACTTCAATGCATTAAAAGAAGCTTTTATTTTTTCGCCGAGCTTATAAAAGCAGCCGTGCTGCCAGAACGCATTCTTTTAAAAATTATACGCTGGTTAAAAATCTGTAAATAATAAAGACTTGCTATCGTCGCCGAAAAAAAAAAAAAAAAAAAATAAAATCAAAAAAGGAAACAAGATAAAACAATAAAAAAAAAAAAAAACAAGAAAAAGGTATGAACAAGAAAAAAAATTTGCTATATAAAGAAACAAATAATGCAAAAAAATATATATATATATATATACTTTTGCGTTCAATATAGTACTCTAACCCGTGTCCGACTAACGCCCTTGGAAAAAACAGAAAAAGAAATCAACATACAAGCCCGCTCTGGACACGGGCACAATCAAATTTTCTGGCCCTGGAACAAGTCGGCGATGGAAACGCAGTGAATCTGCACAACGGGGGAAAATCCATATCCGCAGCAGCAGTTAAACCGACAAAATATATCAGTACAGTGCTAAACAGCCAGCAATTAAAAACCTTTAAATTATAAACGTGAAAAAAAAAAAATTTAATAATAATAATCAATCTATAATGAATAAAATTTTCGTTCGACACTAATAAGGTTAAGCCATGTGCTTGCTGGTGAACTTAGCTTAACTGCGGAGAGATACACTGAAAACAAAAAAAACGTTTCTTAAAAGAAAAAAAAAAAAAAAAAAAAAAAAAGAAAAAAACAGAAATCGTATTGGTTGAGAATAAATAAATAAAATAAAATAAAATAAATTAATAAAATAAATTAAATAAATTAAATAAATTAAATAAATTAAATAAATAAAATAAAACATTTAAAACAAAAGAAAAAAAATTAAGATAAATTAAATAACCTTAATTAAATAAAGAGAAGAAAGAAAAAAAAATTTAAATAAATTAAATAAATAAAATCCATAAAATAAAACATTTCAAACAAAAGAAAACAAAAAAAAAAAAAAAACAAGATAAATGAAATAAATAACCTAAGTTAAATCTAAAAAAAAAAAAAAAAAAAAAAAAAATTAAATGAATAAAAAAATATAAAATATAATCAATAAAATAAATAAAAAAAAAAAAAAAAAAAAATTTAATTTAATTTTTTGAGATATTTGCAATTAATCCCCCCTTTTGAAATCCAAGACACAGTGAACCACCACGAGGAAAGGCCTTTCATCGCTGGAAAAAAAAAACTGTAAGTGTTAATCTCCCTATTGCTCCTCTTCCGCACACCCGAAAAAAAAAATTTACTCAATAAATAAAAATTGGTAAAAAAAAATAAAATAAAATAAAAAAAAAAATAAAATTAAATTCAGTTCCTTTTAACCCTCTAATTTCATTTTTATATAAAAAAAAAAAAAAGAAAAAATTTGTTTTTTTATTACCAACAACAAAAACTTGAATATCATGATTAGTTTATCTGCATGCCTATATACCGCATTTTGATATTATAGTCGAATAGACCAATGGCAGAAACCAAACTTACAAATAAATAAAAAAAAAAATAAAAAAAAAATAAAAAAAAAAAAAAAATTAAATAAATAAAGAATAATAATAATAATAATAATAATAATAATAATAATAAATAAATAAATAAATAGAAATAAATAAATAAAAAAAAATGACATAAAAAGAAAAAAAATACAAATAAATAAATAAAATAAAATAATAATAATAATAATATTAAATAAATAAAAGTAAATACATTAATTAATAAAACGACATCTTTACGAATACACTACATTGAAGAAATAGGCAAATAACATGAAATAAGAAAATTACAGAAATCCAAATATGGAGCCTACGTAGAATTAAGACGTTTGTTTAGTTTATAGTTTAAAAAAAAAAAATGTTTTTGTTGGGAATAACATAATCGCTGATCTAGCAAACAAAAAAAAAAAAAAAAAAAAAATCAATAAAAATATAAATACAAAATAAATAAATAAAAAAAAAAAATAACTAAATAAATAAATAAAGAAATAATGAAATAAAATGAAATAAAACAAACATAGCTAACTCAACACAAACGAAAAATAATAATAGTTACAATAGACACATGGTAAACCTTACCTTAAGTTAGAGCGGTAGTCTTAAGCCACTGTTATTGTACAATGGATTTTTTTTCTTATAATTAGGAATAAATATGGAATGAGTCACTAATTTTCGAAGGACGGGTTGATATAATGGGTTAGGGAGCTTGCGGTTTTTCGCTTTGGGGTTTTCTCTTTTCTAAAAGTGAAACCATGGTTGGGAGGGTAGAGAACACGTGTGCCAAACTCCACCTATGGCCACGCTTTGTTGTGTTTGTTTTCGGTGGAAAGTATAAAAATTGTGTCCGTCCTCCCCATTTTTTGTTATATTTGTTTTTGACCATGTTTCGGAGTATAGCTCCAACCAGTTGTCTGGTATTAGGGATCTTAAAAAAATAAGATTTATGTACGCAGACCGGGAGGTAGCAAAGAACTCCCCCACACTCCCGAATGAGCTAGGGAACCAGAAGATCCCGTTTCGCTACCTTACGGTCGACGGAGAGTACAGTAGGTCCCCGTAGGAGTTTTCGCCTCAACAGCCACAAGTACTCTTCCGGATCCATGCACACATGAATGAATTGTGCAAATGTGTATCGATGTCACATAAATTTTTGGCGCCCAACGTGGGGCATGGAAGTATATCGCCTTATAGGCATAAAGCTTTCAGCGTCCCATTTTTTTTTGTTCAATCAGTCAATACAGTCTGTTCTCTATTCTGAGAGAAAGAGTTGGCTGTTTGAACCACCCATTTGTGGTGATTGTTGATAAACCCAGGTTTCCGATTGCTGAAATAGATTGGACTTGCTTAGTCAGCCTATCGCAATTGTGACTGATAAGTTTAATAAATTCTTTGTAGGGTCTACGAAGCTGAAAGATTCGAGCTGAATCTCAGACCGAGAAACCTAAAAGAAATAAATTCAACACTAAATGATTATAACATCTTTGTCACCATATTTGCTCGTTGTCTTCGTATGGTTGATAGTTCACCTAGATATTATTTTGTATTGTGTTTTGTGAAATTGTCAGATACAATTCCAGAATATTGTATATTGGGCCCAGCTCGGATATCAATACTGATTGTTAATCTGATAGTTGTTGCTGAATCAAATGAAATTAATCTCGGTGCACTATAAACACATACCCGGTTGGCCAATAGTTGTTGCTTGTGAACAGTTACTAAATGTTAATAGTGTTGTCTGGAACTTGCGTATATGCTGCATGGGCGTATCCTTGCCGAACACTCACATTTTAGGAAGCTTTAACATAGCAATAATCTATATCCAGCTTTAGTAACAATAGCCCATAATTAAGTGTTTCCACTAATTGTATAATACCACCAGAAAACAACACAAAACCAAGCTTCCTCCCCAGTTATATTGACCCAAACCTGTCACATTTATTAGTAAAATTATACAAAATCAAAACAATACAAAAATGCCTATTTCACGAAGTCCTCAAGATAGGCACACCATCGAGAAACCGGTTAGTTTGTGTAGGGTTTGTAACCAAGGGATGAGCAATACCCAGCAATGTTATTGTACCCCTTGTAAACACAATTTTCATAAGCCGTGTCTGGAACGGTGGCTGGAAGATAGACAAGAATGCCCGGAATGTCATGCTACATTGGACCCGAGGGCAATTAAGTTGGTCATTGGCAATTGTTCGCCTGACCCCAAACCAGTTTCGACTTCCGCAATTCCAGGGAGCTCGCGTATGGTAACGCGTAACTTAGCCAAAACATTAAATGACGTCCCAACTGAGACTATAGAAAATCCTCAAGAACGCTCGCTCGAAGGCAGCGAGGTAATCATATCCGGCTTAGACGTGAGCAATAATTCTGGCAGAAACGTAGCTCCGGCCCCAAGAGGCATTAGCACCCGCAGACGAGGTCGATCTAATCGGGCCGGGCATATTCGCCAAGAGCCAGGAGTTGATTATAATATCATTCAGCAAATGATCGAGCAGTCGGTCACTCGTATGATGTCGGCTCTCCGCATTGATTCGCGCCCCAGCTCAAGCGAACAACTGCCTTCCATTCCCACTCCTGTGGCCTACTCGCCAGGTAGCTCGTCTGCTCAAAGCAGAAAAGTCGCAGACACCATGCAAAAATGGAATTTACATTTTGATGGGTCATCGGAGGGACTCGGAGTGGAAGAGTTCATATATCGTGTCAGAGTTCTCACTGATGAAACGCTCGACAGTGACTTTATGGGGCTGTGCAAACATTTGCACATTCTTTTTGCTGGGAAAGCTAGGGATTGGTTTTGGCGGCACCATAAGCAGGTCGATCGAATTATTTGGAATGATTTTTGCGCTGCACTTCGACAGCAATATAAAGATTATCGCTCAGAATTTATGAGTAAGGAATTAGTTAGAGCTAGGAAACAAAAAGTCGGTGAACCTTTTGTTGCTTTTCATGATTCGGTGGCTGCTTTAATCGACAAATTTGGACTCAAAATCGCCGAGGACGAATTGGTAGAGATACTGCAAAATAACTTGTTGCCTGAGATGCGGCATAAGTTACTTTACCAATCCATCAGTTCAGTTGGCCATTTGCGAAGATTGGTGCAAATGAGTGAAAATTTAACTAATGACCTCAGCGGACGATCAGAACATTTTTCTCGACCGAAACCTGGTGCGTTTCGTCGACAAATTAACGAAATCGAGGATCCGTGTCCCGGAACTGAGGTGGGAAAAGGCGCAGAGTCAGCAGCGTTAGAAGTTGCCGCGATGCAACAGGCACATTCCAATTTGACATGCTGGAACTGTGAAGAAAAGGGACATGTGTGGGAAAATTGCCTACAGGATCGAAGAATTTTTTGCTATGGTTGTGGCACACCCCAGGTGTACAAGCCACAGTGCAAAATTTGCATACGTAGGTTGTCGGAAAACCAGCAGAAGGGAGCATCCCCCAAAAATCGGATGCCCCTGAATTAATAAAGCCCATCAAGAACAGTTTTACTCAAACATTGCAGTCTTCGGACCAAATTAGTGCACGGGTGCTTGATCTCCGTTTTCTTCCATATAACGTAAAATTATTAAAATATTCAGAAATACGGAACAGAATTTTCAATGATAAAAATTCAGCTAGAAAGAAGCGTATTGCAAGATTGAAAAACTATTATAATAACGTAAAAGGTAGTCGTAGATTAGAAATATCGAATATATTCAGTAATCAGAAAGATATGCGCAGCTATGCGGAAGTATCTTTCTTAGATTTTCAAGAATTAGGTCTATTAGATACTGGCGCAAACATCAGTTGCATTGGCGCAACACTAGCGAAAACTGACTTTTCCCAGAATCCTTATTTCAAGACACTCAAATCATTCGTAAAAACTGCAGGGGGCGAGAATCAGGCAGTAATAGGGGTTTTGAATGTTGTCATGAAATATAAGGCCATATCAAAACCAATGAAACTGTATGTTATCCCCAATATTAAGCAGAATCTTATTCTCGGTCATGACTTCTGGAAAACATTTGCCCTTGCTCCCAATGTTATCAGTGCCGTGGAGGCCGAGACCGAGGAAGTTGACGAAGATGTTGTAGGAAAATATCCATTAACTAGCACTCAATTGCAACAGCTTAATGCCATCAAGCAGTTGTTTCCAAATGCTGCAGAAAAGCTAGGTCGCACCTCCCTAATAAAACATCACATAGATGTGGGCGAGGCAACACCGGTAAAGCAACGCTTTTACCCTGTTAGTCCTGCAGTCGAGCAGTTGTTGTATAAAGAAATAGATCGGATGATTAGCCTTGGCGTGATAGAACCCTCAACAAGTGCGTGGAGTTCTCCTATGAGGTTAGTTGTAAAACCAAACAAAGTTCGTCTTTGCTTAGATGCCCGCCAGCTTAACGCGGTGACAAAGAAGGACGCCTATCCATTGCCAAGTATAGATGGCATTTTTTCGAGATTGCCAAAAGCTAATATTATTTCCAAACTTGATTTAAAAGACGCCTATTGGCAAATAGAACTGACGGAGGATTCAAAAGCACTTACAGCGTTTACAGTCCCAGGCAGACCTCTCTATCAATTCAAGGTTATGCCGTTTGGTCTGTGCAATGCGCCGTCAACCATGTGTAGGTTAATAGATGAAATCATTCCTCCTGATTTACGTAATTGTGTCTTTGGGTATTTAGATGACTTATGCATTGTATCGGAAGATTTTAATTCTCATATCTCCGTACTAATAAGAATTGCAGAGCAATTCCGGAAAGCTAATCTCACCCTAAATATCGAGAAGAGCCATTTCGCAGTCACAAAAGTTAACTATCTCGGTTATGTAATTGACCAGAAAGGCATATGCACAGATCCTGATAAAATCTCGTGTATACAAAACTGGCCGCCTCCGAAAAACTTAAAGCAAGTTAGAGGCTTTTTAGGTGTCTGTGGTTGGTATCGCCGTTTTATAAAAAACTTTTCGGACTTAGCCTGCCCTATAACTGAAGTTTTATCTTCCAAAAAGAAGTTTAACTGGACTCCAGAAGCCCAAACTGCTATGGAAAAACTAAAATCTGTGTTAACCACGTCTCCAGTTTTACAAAATCCAAAATTTGACCAGAAATTCTTTTTGCATTGCGACGCAAGTGATTTTGGAATCGGGGCAGTTTTGGTACAACTTTCCGAAGAAAATGAAGAAAAACCGGTCGCATTCATGTCTAAAAAACTCAGTCGATCTCAACGTAACTATAGCGTTACAGAGCGTGAATGTCTTGCAGTTATTCTCGCGATAGAAAAGTTTCGCTGCTATTTAGAGCTGCAAGAGTTCGAGGTCATTACTGACCACTCCAGTCTTTTGTGGTTGATGAGACAGCAGAACGTTTCTGGACGATTAGCTAGGTGGATTTTCCGGTTGCAACAGTACAAGTTCACTATGTCGCATCGTAAGGGAAAAGATCACATTGTCCCCGATGCCTTATCACGATTGCACGAGAATGAAATCGCTTCTTTACACATGAGTCCTATAATAGATTTAGAATCAGAGGCATTTCAGTCCGACGATTACAACCAATTGAAGGCTAAGCTAGAGCAAAATAGTTCACGTTTTCCCGACATAAAAATTGTGGACCACAAAATCTACATCCGAACTGAACACTCAACCGGAGATGAAGTTCAGGATAAGTTTTTGTGGAAACTATGGGTGCCCGAACAACTCAAAGGCGAGGTGCTAAACCAAGCACATGACAGTGTAACATCAGCCCACTCGGGTATACAAAAAACAATCGAGAAATTACGAAGAAATCTTTTTTGGCCTGGTTTAGCAAAGGATGTCCGCGAGTATATCAAAAATTGTTCTGTCTGCAAAGAATCCAAAGCCCCGAATTATACTCTCCGTCCTCCAATGGGAGCTCAAAGTCCAACTCATCGACCTTTTCAAAGGTTGTATATAGATTTATTAGGGCCATACCCTAGGAGCAAAAGTGGGCATGTGGGACTATTGATTGTCTTGGACCATTTCAGTAAATTTCATTGGCTTTGGCCTTTAAAAAAATTTACGTCGTCGGTTATTCAAGACTTTCTGTTAAAACATATTTTCCACAGTTTTGGCGTACCAGAGACGCTAGTGAGCGATAACGGACCGCAGTTCAAGGCAAATGAGTTCAATGCTTTTTTTACGGAACTGGGAATACGCCATATGTACACTGCTTTATATTCCCCTCAGAGCAATGCTGCTGAGCGGGTTAATCGCTCTCTGTTAGCTGCTATTAGGTCGTACCTCGAAAGTGACCAAACTTATTGGGATCAACATATTTCCAGTATATCATGTGCATTAAGATCAGCTTTGCATCAATCCATCGGATGCTCCCCATATAGAGCCCTATTTGGGTTAGATATGATTACACATGGTTCCGACTACAAACTGATAAAGCAATTAACATTGCTAGAAGAACCGTTGGTACCGCTAACCAGATCGGATAATTTATCCTTAATTCGGAAAGATATACAAGCTAATATAAAACAAGCATATGAACGAAATGCTAAGCAGTACAATTTGCGTTGTAAACCTGTTTCATTTCGAGAAGGGCATGAAGTGTATCGCCGAAATTTCGCACTGAGCAAATTTGCTCACAACTATAATGCAAAACTGGCACCCCAATTTCTGAAATGCAGAGTGAAAAAAAAGCTAGGGAATTGTTTTTACCTTTTAGAAGATTTGCAAGGTCAAGAGATAGGTACCTTTCATGCCAAAGATATTAAGCAATAGACAGCCGAACATATTCCCGCTAATATTCCGTCTAACGGTGGTATATTATCGGGTGGTGTAATGGTCGCAAATGTAGCTAAATAAAGATCGAAATAAAAGCTGCGAAAAAATCGCAAGCGATATCATAACTAGGCATAAGCTGCGCGCGCACACTAGAAAGCTTTACAGCAGTTGCGGCTAAGCTTGATGCACTGCTTGCACTGTAGGTCGGGTGCAGTCAAAGCTTTGCGGTTGCGCCGGCGTAGCTGCGGATCTGGCTTAACGCTGAGCTTATTCAGCGAGCTACCAACTCGGCATGGCAGCCAACTTCAATGCATTAAAAGAAGCTTTTATTTTTTCGCCGAGCTTATAAAAGCAGCCGTGCTGCCAGAACGCATTCTTTTAAAAATTATACGCTGGTTAAAAATCTGTAAATAATAAAGACTTGCTATCGTCGCCGAAAAAAAAAAAAAAAAAAAATAAAATCAAAAAAGGAAACAAGATAAAACAATAAAAAAAAAAAAAAACAAGAAAAAGGTATGAACAAGAAAAAAAATTTGCTATATAAAGAAACAAATAATGCAAAAAAAAAAATATATATATATATATACTTTTGCGTTCAATATAGTACTCTAACCCGTGTCCGACTAACGCCCTTGGAAAAAACAGAAAAAGAAATCAACATACAAGCCCGCTCTGGACACGGGCACAATCAAATTTTCTGGCCCTGGAACAAGTCGGCGATGGAAACGCAGTGAATCTGCACAACGGGGGAAAATCCATATCCGCAGCAGCAGTTAAACCGACAAAATATATCAGTACAGTGCTAAACAGCCAGCAATTAAAAACCTTTAAATTATAAACGTGAAAAAAAAAAAAATTTAATAATAATAATCAATCTATAATGAATAAAATTTTCGTTCGACACTAATAAGGTTAAGCCATGTGCTTGCTGGTGAACTTAGCTTAACTGCGGAGAGATACACTGAAAACAAAAAAACGTTTCTTAAAAGAAAAAAAAAAAAAAAAAAAAAAAGAAAAAAACAGAAATCGTATTGGTTGAGAATAAATAAATAAAATAAAATAAAATAAATTAATAAAATAAATTAAATAAATTAAATAAATTAAATAAATTAAATAAATAAAATAAAACATTTAAAACAAAAGAAAAAAAATTAAGATAAATTAAATAAATAACCTTAATTAAATAAAGAGAAGAAAGAAAAAAAAATTTAAATAAATTAAATAAATAAAATCCATAAAATAAAACATTTCAAACAAAAGAAAACAAAAAAAAAAAAAAACAAGATAAATGAAATAAATAACCTAAGTTAAATCTAAAAAAAAAAAAAAAAAAAAAAAAAATTAAATGAATAAAAAAATATAAAATATAATCAATAAAATAAATAAAAAAAAAAAAAAAAAAATTTAATTTAATTTTTTGAGATATTTGCAATTAATCCCCCCTTTTGAAATCCAAGACACAGTGAACCACCACGAGGAAAGGCCTTTCATCGCTGGAAAAAAAAAACTGTAAGTGTTAATCTCCCTATTGCTCCTCTTCCGCACACCCGAAAAAAAAAAATTTACTCAATAAATAAAAATTGGTAAAAAAAAATAAAATAAAATAAAAAAAAAAAATTAAATTAAATTCAGTTCCTTTTAACCCTCTAATTTCATTTTTATATAAAAAAAAAAAAAAGAAAAAATTTGTTTTTTTATTACCAAGAACAAAAACTTGAATATCATGATTAGTTTATCTGCATGCCTATATACCGCATTTTGATATTATAGTCGAATAGACCAATGGCAGAAACCAAACTTACAAATAAATAAAAAAAAAATAAAAAAAAAATAAAAAAAAAAAAAAATTAAATAAATAAAGAATAATAATAATAATAATAATAATAATAATAATAATAATAAATAAATAAATAAATAGAAATAAATAAATAAAAAAAAATGACAAAAAGAAAAAAAAATACAAATAAATAAATAAAATAAAATAATAATAATAATAATATTAAATAAATAAAAGTAAATACATTAATTAATAAAACGACATCTTTACGAATACACTACATTGAAGAAATAGGCAAATAACATGAAATAAGAAAATTACAGAAATCCAAATATGGAGCCTACGTAGAATTAAGACGTTTGTTTAGTTTATAGTTTAAAAAAAAAAAATGTTTTTGTTGGGAATAACATAATCGCTGATCTAGCAAAAAAAAAAAAAAAAAAAAAAAAAAAAAAAAAAAAAAAAAAAAAAATCAATAAAAATATAAATACAAAATAAATAAATAAAAAAAAAAATAACTAAATAAATAAATAAAGAAATAATGAAATAAAATGAAATAAAACAAACATAGCTAACTCAACACAAACGAAAAATAATAATAGTTACAATAGACACATGGTAAACCTTACCTTAAGTTAGAGCGGTAGTCTTAAGCCACTGTTATTGTACAATGGATTTTTTTTTCTTATAATTAGGAATAAATATGGAATGAGTCACTAATTTTCGAAGGACGGGTTGATATAATGGGTTAGGGAGCTTGCGGTTTTTCGCTTTGGGGTTTTCTCTTTTCTAAAAGTGAAACCATGGTTGGGAGGGTAGAGAACACGTGTGCCAAACTCCACCTATGGCCACGCTTTGTTGTGTTTGTTTTCGGTGGAAAGTATAAAAATTGTGTCCGTCCTCCCCATTTTTTGTTATATTTGTTTTTGACCATGTTTCGGAGTATAGCTCCAACCAGTTGTCTGGTACTAGGGATCTTAAAAAAATAAGATTTATGTACGCAGACCGGGAGGTAGCAAAGAACTCCCCCACACTCCCGAATGAGCTAGGGAACCAGAAGATCCCGTTTCGCTACCTTACGGTCGACGGAGAGTACAGTAGGTCCCCGTAGGAGTTTTCGCCTCAACAGCCACAAATACTCTTCCGGATCCATGCACACATGAATGAATTGTGCAAATGTGTATCTATGTCACATCTTATCAAAACAATTTAACGGAATTTCGATGGCAGAAACTTAAGTGAAATACCCAAAGTTTCTGCAACCTATTGTGGAGGAGCAGGCCATGCCTGCGTTGTCACATCCAAAATCCCCAAGACTTGGGGCAAAAAGGCAAAACTTTTTTATTAGGTTTAACAAGAGCAAGCTAATTTCTTTGGCACTTGTGCTAATGCTCTGTGTGTCTAATTAATACCTTGAAAACTTGACGAAATATTACTTGATTTATATGCTAATTATAATTACTAATTACTGCATTGTAGCTCGGTTGGGGCATAATACAATTCTTGTCAAGATACAGTTGAAATTCAAGTTTTGCAGCTAAATGATGGGCACTAGATCCACCTGCCACTTGGCACCTGCCGTTCGTCTGACGTCAGCTAGAACAATGGCAGCAAGCTGAAATTATTAAATGGCCTCATGAATCATGTGCACGATACCATCATTGCTTCAGCTGCTCCTCACATCCACAGACACAAATCAAAGAGCCTAAAGTATGGATTGTGTAAAATGCCATTCGCTGTGATTGGGTTGTCCATTTCGCCCAGTTTGATTTGTGCCAATGAGATGTACAAAAGCTGTCTTGAGTGTTCGCCATATGGCTTGTTGGCACTTATGCAGAATTGCGTTTCTTCCTGTTATTTGTCGCATAATGAAGCATGTTTCCCAGTTTCAGTACCAAACAAACTACTTTCAGTATCATTTTTTAACACATATCAAAAATATTCTCTATAAATACGACATCTTACACTGACTCAGCCAGGCTGACTCATTCGAATCAACAAACACACTTTAACAAATTTCAATGAATTTATTGTATAACAAGTAAGAACCTTGGAGTCTGGTGCTACCAACTACAGAATACTCATTCATGCTCAATACGCTGCTAGCTTCAAAGATATAGATTTTTCTGATTATATATATATTAAATATTTTAAATTAATCAGGGAAGTCGACAGTAATTTTGTCGTCAAAATTTCAGTATATAACTCTAAAGCTTCAATGGGTGTAGACATCTCCAAAAACGTGGAATGGATATGCTAAGCTCCAAAGGGGGTTATCGATATAGCTCTAGCTCCAATTACTCCATAAACTTTTTGAGGCAGTATAACATTATATACCATAGTATACCATTAGCAGCACAAGTTTTTTTTTTTACCAATTTTCGTTTTTTTAACGTACTTTTTAATAGTATTAGAGCTGGAAATTTCAGATTTAATGTGAAGATTTATGTAATGCATAAAAAGAGCTTGTTTTGGATAACACGCCCTCTACACCTTAAATTTGAAAAAAAAAGTATTTCAAATATTAGAGACTTTTGCTTTGGCAAGTACACACACTGCCTGAAAATTTTATGAGGTTAGTCCGTCTACATGAAAAGTTAAGTTCCCAGAGTAGACCCATAATGCAGGCGATGCGTGCTTATGCGTACGCGCGTATGTATAAGTGTATGCATGTGTTGTTTCTTCTAGCGGAGCGAAGAATTATTGAAATATCAGTTCCTCGAAGTGTTAAGGGGATCTCGTCTTCGAGACTGGTCGTTAGCTTTTTTACTTGATAATACTGGCAATCATTAAAACCCTGCCATAATAGTTATCATAAATAGTCATCCCGAACTTACTCAGTCGCATCCGGGACTTTAGCAGCAGCTATCTGTGTCTATCTCTCACGCCGGTAGGATAATAAGATACAAGCCCGAAATGTAAGCTCTCAGCCCCACACCAATACTACTGAAACAGTAGGAGGCAAACACGATAAAACAGGAATGTTATCCATCACAAGATGCTTTAAAATTCTATAAAAGCCCAAGCAGAGAATGTGAATTCAAATCCTTTAGCCTTAACCATGTGTGCCGTACAGAAGAAAGAACAACACAACCTTCGATTAAATAGATGCATCCTACACGGCGTATACGTGTAAGGCATGCATTTTGCAAAGCTGAAAAAAATGGGGACTATTGGTAGCTGAGCGAAAAGCCATAAAGAAACCCACTGCAAAATAGCAATATAAACTGAAATTGTAATAGTAATCTAAAATGTTTGCGAAAGTTGGGAAATAATAAATATTCCACTGAATGCATCCAAGAGAGAAATCCTTGGAAAGCCATAGACACACACACTTACCTGATTCATATTTCATATGTGCTACGAGTGCAAATTGATTTTTTCGTTTTTCAAATTCAAGCAAAATAACCTGAAATCTGATTCCAAGCAAGTGTAATTGGTATCAGTAAAAAAATTACAATTACGGAAAGCTTTGAATTAATTACAGCTAGACACCCTATATTATATAATTTTTAAGAAATTAAATGTCTGAATTGGGAGACTCAAATCACAAAAACTGATTTCCCATTTTCAATGGGCTCAGGGTATAATTATTATTATTACAAAACACAACATAATGAGTTTGATTTGTCACGCCCCTAGTGAAAATGAACTTATATCAGTAAAAGGCTTTAACAGTACCTTAAGTTTTTTTGCCATCTTGGGGATCTAGCTTCCAAGTCACTTCTTTCAAGCCCTCAATGTGCAATGTGTGGCCTATCAACACCAGTATATGTATTTAAAGTTTCAAGTCTCTAGCACCCTATTCAATAGCGTTTATATTATACAAGCTATAGTATGTATTTAGTGATCGTATCAAGAATATCTTTACATCACTTTATATTAATTTAAAAGACTACTTTACCAGGCAGATACTTTTTACTTTAATATGTCAATATTTGAAATGAGATATTCTATATAAAAATCTAATTTCGAAGCCGCCACTAAAATAACAGTAGGGCGACAACTTTATCACGGATACTTACAGGGTATACTTAACATACTTTTGACGTCAGCTCAGCAGTCCAAATCCAAGCAATTTATTAGAAATCAATTTCCCCCTCACTGACAGCCGAACGATTATATCTGATAGCTGTAATTGTTGGCTAGTCGATATCTTAATCTGTGCCATGGAATTGGCGCTTAAATTTTCCGTAATAATATTAAGTATTAACGTAGTCGTATTGTATAATTAAAATGCGGCAGCGACACGCAACGTCAATCAGTGTTATTTATAACGAAGTGAAATGCAAACTTGAAGCCATAATTTCCGCTTATGGGCACTGGGTGCAGTCGGATCTGCGCTGGGATCTACATTTTCCAGCTCGAACTCGTATCTGTTTACCACATTTAAGCGCACATGTGCATTTGTTTTTATTTGCAGTTGCTTTTGCCATTTGCATTCGTGTCCGGCGGCGACTGGACAAACGAAATGCCGACTCGTATCATAAATCATTTTGGCCAAAACCCACAGCGATTGGACGCCAGGCTGTGCATTGATTTAAGGGCGTGCGAAATGGTATACCAAGGTCCAGTTGCATTGTTTTTTACCCTAGCTAAAGCCTACTCTGCGCGTAGACTTCGAGCTACCCTCTCTATTCAACCGGTTGGCCACATGGCGTATACGTACCGTGTGTTGACCCAGTTAGTTAGTAAGCTTTAACCAAGGCCGCTGTTAATGGCAATTTAATAAAGCAAATTGTGCTCCTGTTGCGAAGTTTGCCTGTCTTTTACCAACATCCGCATTCACATCCGCAACCGCATATCCCCCATCCATCGTTAATCAATTAACTTTGCCGCTTTTTATATGATTACTCGCTTGCCTCAGATACGAAGCCCCACCACGCGCAAATATAATTAATGATCAAGTGTCAACAAGAAGCGTTAATAATCTTCAATATCTTATATACTTATGATATATATTTATATATTATATATCTATATATACAAGTATGTATGTATGTACATGAACATTGCGGCGTATTGAATTTCATTTAGCCAATTCGTAATTGGCAGCGCGTGGCAAAACTTTTTCCACGGCAACTGCGGACTAGGACTATAACTGGGTAAATGATAGAATGAAACTTACTTTTAGTTTCCAACTAGCTTCAATGCAAATCAAGAACTATAGTTCTGGCCGAAACTATTTAATAATAATCACATTTTGCTATTGTAGAATCTTCTCGTAAGGATTTTTTAGTGTTAATTTATTAATATTGTTTATCATATTTTGTAATATGATGACCATACAATATGAAACGAATTATTTGATCATTCGCTTGAAATCAGTATTGATATAGCCATTTATATATGTATACAATGTGAACACTTCGTTTAAAGCCAAAATAAAATATTAATCTAAATATGTGATTCACAATAAGAGAGGCCATTCACCCAAACAGCACAATGATTAGCAATTAATTAGTTGTCTAAGTCAATTTTATCTTTATCTATACATTATGGTGATTTACATTTCATTACTAACTAGGCTAACATACTTAAGTACAATTGTCAGAATTTTACATGAATATTCTTAAGTTAATTTAATTTTAAGTATTTTTGACAGAGCCAATTAACTCAGCTTTCCTCCGCTACTCAAAACACAACGGCTTTGTTAAGCCAATGCTTTCTAAATATTTACGAGACAGCTAACAATATCTTACACCGAGAGCCATGTGATGCTCCTTCTCCACTAAACTAAATGGCCAAGTACTTATGCGTCGCCCCTCCTTCCCTCCCGCAATTCCTGCCTCATGACTCCTTAGAGCAGCTAATTTGTTGATCATTTTTCTTGGCGGTGGGTGGGTGGTTGGCAATGACGTCATTATGGGCGAAACACAACGGAGGCGGCTGCAACTATCGACAAAACTTTTTAGTGGTTTACCCAGGCAATTTATGGCGTCGGCGCATTTATCTTGTAATTAAAAAAGAGACCTACCCTTTAAATGCTGATTTATATTCAAGCAGTACAAGCTTCCCAGTAGTACTTAATGCAACATATTTTATGGCAAAACGGTTTTTGTGCATATTACGCGATGCCCTTAATAAATGTCAATGTGTCAGCCAGTTTATTGTGTATGTGCGGTTCAGTCCACATGGTTTTATTAAAAGTCCTTGGTGTGCGTGAATGTATGTGTCTGTGTACAATATATGCATCTTAAATGTCAACAAATTCATTTATTTTCTACCCAATGTATTTTTTTATTTTTTGTAATTAATTTTTTTATCTGTATGATCGGATTGTGTTTCCATCTTCTATATTTATATTTCATATTCTGAATAAATCCAACTTTATATACCCTTTGGCTTCGTAGCCAAGTATAAGAACCAACTCTGAAGTAGCCCATGAACCATGATGATGATAATGTTCACAATGCTGTTGATGATCATCGCAGAGTCAAGGGTATCTTCTAACCGTCCACACGCCCGCAGAGCTCGTCCCTCACTGACGTTATGCCAAAACTGTCATTATATAAATTCATAAAAAAGTACTTGCGCTCTTAAGCAGAGAAAGCTGCTTAATTTTTAATTTTAGTTTCAGCACACTTCTGTAGCTTAAATCTCCTGCTCCGGCCTCCGTTTAAAACGACAAAGACAAAAGCTGAGCAACATCATGTGGTCATTCGGTATTTCTAATGCAGAAGCCATTTAATTGTGCCATAAATTAAAGACATTTCATTTCGACAAGGACTTTGCTGGCGAGACGAAAAGATAAAGACTTTCACTTGGCGTAACATGTCGTTGTGCCAGCAATACATACACACATATATACGTATACAAATACATATGCACACATGTAATCGTCATATGCCAAGGGCTACAAACTTTCGTTGTGCTCCTTGTTGTCTGAGTCACATGTTAGCATAAATTCAATTCTAAAGAAATGTCTTTGCTTACTTTCAAATCAGAAATATTTTCAGAGATTTATTCGATTTATTTATGTGTATGATATTATAAATCTGTGTTTTCTACAGCTTATATAATCCCATGTACATACTTATCAATACCTATTAAGATGTTATACCATAAATTTGTTAAACATTTTCAATAACTTTCGGCAATAAGCATTAAAGTCATTCAATCAAATTTGTTCAGGTTATTAGGTTATTTGGCTAGCTTTAATAATTTTTGCCTATATTGCTTAAACTGCTGAATATTTAATTAAACAAAAAAAAAAAACAAACAAATGAAGAATGCTCCACTCAATTGGTAAAAACACTAAACAGCAAAACTTTTACGAAAATCTGCTGAAGGACGTTAACTTTCAGTATCCACCCTCTGGTCATTGGGGCGGATAATTAAGAAAGTTTGCATACATCTAGGAGCACAGGAAAAATCATCTCTTCGAATTCATTTTTGTAGCCAAAGGCGCAACGCACGCGTTTCACTCCACGTGTATAGGCTGCAAATTAATGTGCATTTGGCTTAAAAATATCCCAGTCCATATTGCCAATGATCAGCCCATGTGTCAGAGCAATTGAAGCTGTCAAGCCTGCAGGTCAACCACCTAACTTTATATTCGTCCAAACTGGAGTCCATGCAAACTAGAGTACATTGTAAAGAACGTTGAAAGAGCCTTAAGTAATATATCGATTGGCAAGAAAAACTCACATGATTCATGTTATATTGTATAATTAAACTCTCTCGCCCGCTCGCTCTCTCTATCTCTCTGTATCTGCCACTGCCAATGTCTCTAGCTCTCCTTCAAAGATTTGAACATCAAGTATTGAACTGGAGGGCATAACCCCAGTGTAACTGTCTCCTGTCTTCGATTTGTCTCAATGTTAACGGATCGAAAAAGGAGTTTTAGTCCTTTGTTTTTATTTTTTCATTGGAATATTTCAAGATCGTAGAAATATAAAAGCTTTAGATTCTTAACCAGCACATTAAAATCTGTTTTACTCAGCTTGTTTCATTCCTGTAACTAAGTGTTGCTGGCTTGAATACAGCTAATTAAATAAATTCAATTGGAAGCATTTAAATCATTAATGAAAACAAGTTTACTAACTGTTTGTTGACAACAGTTTAGATAGAGATAGATAGAAACTAAGTTTATTAAATGCCACACACATTTTATAAACTGCTTACATTAAGTACGTTGGATTAAAATTTATTTTGATTGTCGTCAATTGCGGCTGCTTAGAACTTGGCCCAGCTTAAATAGTTCTCCGTTGATGCTGGTGTGTCAGCATAGGAAGGCAAACTTTTCAATTTGCATATTTGAAACGTTGCGGAACAGCAGGTGAAGGCAGGTGCTGCATCACGTGATGCTCATTTAATCAGACCCCAACTGCACATAACGGCACAACAAGCACGCCCACGGTCTGACACTGACAAACTACATGCGCTTAAAATTAAAAGAAAAAGTCGGCGATAATATTACATATATGCGCACCGAAGATTTAATACCCTTTCAGATGGAACATTTATGATTTATTATTTCAGATTTTGCACATATATGAATGTATAGAAAATGAAAGTCAGACTTCATACGTGTATATGTATATTAAATTATATTCTAAATAAATATAATTTAAAATAAAACAAATTCAATCTCAATAGTTTTTTGTAACTAATTTAATGTGACACATTTTTTTTTTTTTTTTTTTTTTTTTGAGTTCTCTTATTTGTATTTTGTTTGAATAACTGATTTTCAATGCAATTTTCTTTTTGCTCAGACCGAAATTAACGGGCACCCTTTAATTTTTCAACGGAAAATATACTGTGTTATTTGGATTATGCTTTTAGTGCCGCACTGTTATTTTCATGAACACAATATATATCTTGTAAAGTATACAATATAGCAGATACTTGATATACATTTAGTAGTATAATCTAATATGATTAAGTTTATATATTGGAGACACTTGAGTAATACTAGAGATAGCACAATCGTATACAAATCTTATATTATATTTGATGTAAATCTTGTTAATATACGATATGTACACATTCTGCTAGAAAGTTGAACCATATACATACATATATTAATAGACTAACTTTGCTATATACTCTCAACTGCTGATACTTTTCTAAAATATTTATAGTTTTTACACAATTCATGACTGAGTAATGATACTCGCCAAAAAGGGAAAAAATAATATGAGCATTAAGCAAACCAGCAGCAGGCAACTGCTGATGTCAAATGTCAGGGTCCCACAGTTCAGTTCAGGTTCAAGCCCAACAACCGCGCGATGCTCGAGAAGCACAAAAAAAAATAAAAACAAACACATATATACGCATACATACACACGAGAACATGGGCTTAGAACTAATGAAAACTGCAGGCGCCGATATTTCAGCAGACAACCGAACCTAAAACCCTACTGATGTGTCGTGACAAAGGGTTATTTAGAAGTACAAGTATGTTTGCCTGTGTGTGAAAAATAGATATACGTATATCAATATATTTATGTATGCACACACATGACTGTACGCTGCCTGCCAGATATTGACTGTTTGACTAACTGAGTAGCAACCGACAGCGTTTACTTACACTCAACAAGAATATTGTCCATTGACATAGACGACAATTCTGAACGCGTCCAGAGCAAACTTTCTGAGTTGACTAAAGTATTCGCAACTAAAAAGGGGCAACTTTAATTGAATTTCGAAACTGTTCTTAAGTTAAAGCTTTAACTACAGAACACTGCATATGTATGTATATGAAGCCAGTAAGAGTGCTGTACTGGAGAATGCCCACTTAGTGGTACCCTATATATTATCCCAATCAGTCTACGCTTATTTAATCGTTATACATTACAATCATTACATGCCCACTCACACACCCTCACGAAAGCTCTATATCAGCAGATATCCTATACCTAACAAAGAGCAGCTATACTAATCATTATATCCTGAACCCATTGAAAATGGGAATTCAGGGTGTAATGTTTTTGTGAAAATGTATGTGACAGGCAGAAGGAGCCGTGGCAGACCCCATAAAGTATATATATTCTTGATCAGGATGACGAGCTGAGTTGATCTAGCCATGTTCGTCTGTCCGTCAGTCCGTCCGTTCGTATGAACGCAGAGATCTCCTAAACTACAAGTGCTAGAGACTTGAAATTTTACATGTATACTCGTGTATACCATACGCAGTACGAGTTTATCATATTTTTCCGATAACTCATTCCATTTCTTTTTATCGATATTAATCGAAAATCAGACTTTTTTCAACCTAATTTAAATACTGCTAGACCTAGAGATTTCAGATTTACTGTGTAGATTTATGTGATGAATAAAAAGATTTCGTAGTTTACAGATTTTGGATACCACGCCCCCTTCGCCCCGAAATTAAAAAAAAGTATAGTACTAGAAACTTGTGCTTTGGCATAGACACACATTTGAATGTTACTATCACGTTCTGAAAGTTTGATGAAGATTGTCCCACTACAAAAAGATTTATTTAACAAATAAATTCTCATAATATAGCAAACACGGCAGCCCAAGCGCAGTAACTGGTAACTGCGAAGTTAGTATATGTCTCGACTAGAGCATTCTTATTTGTTTTACGATTGCAATCATTACATGCACACACCCACGAACGGAAGTGCCAGACTATGAGATACCCTATACCTTGCAAACAGCTGATATTCCAATCATTTTCCGCTGCGCTTGGACCTTAATATGAAATTATTATGTTTTATTATGTATGCAACACGAAGAATTTTTTTTCGAAGGTCCGTATATGGAGCGCGCGTTTTTTCAAGTTTTTGTTTAAAAACTCGATAACTGCTCCCGTTATTTTGTTATCGATTAAAAACCTTATCGAAAACCAGTTAAAAAATTATGTTTCCTACATCTTTAGAGCTAGAATCTCGAAATTCGAAATGTATTTCATATGTATCTATAAGAATTTCGGTTTTTATCATATTTCAAGACCCCTCACCCACCCCTCAAAACACCCCCTTCCCTACAAGTTTGCAAAAGCCGTATTTCAAACACTCGAGACTTGTGAGTTGGCACATACACACATTTTAATGTTTATATCACGGTCTGAAAGTTTTATCAAGATTATCCATCCACAAAAAAAGCTATTAAACAATTAAGTTCCCAAAGTAAGCCCACACAGCAGCCCATGCCTGCTTATACGTAAGTGTTTATGTGTGCATGTGTGTGTGCATGTAGAAGTGGAACGACGAATTATTGAAATATTAGTTCCTGGAAGGGTTCAGGGGATCTCGTAGCTGAGTAGTCTGGACTAGAGCTTTCTTACTTGTTTTTTTTTTTTTTTTTTTTTTTTTTAAGGCTATTAATGTATTAAAAATCAAAAATATAAAAAATCGGAGTGTTCATTACAGAAATCCCTGCAATATATTATATATTTCATCATATGGATATTCCATCATATCCGACAAAAGCTTAAGCACGATGACAAATTATTAGTTAGATTTTAACGGAAAAAAAATTTGCTCTTAATGACTATGCTATACAGGAATTGATTTTGATATTTAAGTTTCTAGCTTTTTGTTATCGAAATCGAGCGGACATCATTACATTCATTTCAGTTCGTCAGGTATATCAAAAATATATATGTATGTATATACATATGTGTTCTATGTAGTGTGCCGCCTCTATCTTGCTGCTACATACATTTTAACAAATCAATTATACCCTGAAACCCATTAAAAACGGGGTTCCTCCAATCGTAAGTATTTCCTCCGCATTCATTGGCAAACAGTTTTTATGGAATTCTATATATGGCATCGCAATTGTGAAGTGTGATTGAATTAGACTTCTGTCAGCTATTACCTAAGTTGTGCATTTGTCACTTCGATTGGCTAAAATGATGTCTGGCAGTGGAGACACAGATTCTCGGAATTTTAATCTCGTCGTTTAAGGACAAATTCAAATCTTAAATGAAAAGTTGAAAAGCGAAATCTGGCTCATAATATTTTTTCCAGACTCAATATTTATTTTCGTGCGTGTGTAAGATAGTGTTTGTGTTTCTATTCATGTATAGATAAGTCAAGCTGTTTGAAACATATCACAGCATGAGGGCACTCAGTAAAACTGCCTTACTTATTTTAAAATAAATATGACAAAAAAATCAACTTAACCGTTATCAAAAGGGTCACAAAACGCTTTATCTAAAGTCGAACAAATGCCAATTATAATTACTGATATACGTAAGTATGTATAATAGACATCTGCAAAGAGAACCCACATCAAACGATGCAATAGTCCGTGGGTGTTACTCATTGAATAAATGATGCTCTGTGAAAGGTTGATTATAAATACCACGGGGACAGCCCACAGAAGAATAATAATGAAAACTTTAACGCTATATATATTCGAAAAGGTCAACAATTTCTAATGCCGCCTTTACATTCCTAGGATGTCTGATGCAAATAAAAAAGAAAATACCAATAATCGCTTTTCCATTACATTTAAAGCAATCTCAATCTCTGACTTATCTACTCTTAAGTATGTACTATATCACACAAGTGGTATTAAGGTCACTTATTCACTGTCATCTGATATCTTTTATATACTCACTGAGCGAGTTTATCTTTGTCAAAAAGAACAATGCCAAATTATCCCATACTCTGCGGTTTTCATCTTCGAAAAGTAAGGCCAAATTCTGTCATTGATTTCGAGACAGTTTTTGTAACATTTTCTTTTCAATTTCAATTACAATTGCTTTTATTTCAATTCATGTGCGATTTCTCGGTTATTTCATAGCAGTTGTCTGGCTCGCTGCTGATGATGCCATTATACCGAGTTTTCATCTCACTCTCTCATTTATCCGCTTGCGAACTGCAGTATGAGTGTAAAATGCTCTTATGATTGTGCATTGTTTTCATTGATTCAATTTAAAGACTAAATCTGTGTTCAGTTGGAGCTGGGACTCAAGCTGCTACTGCTGCAGCAGTCGCCGCTAACCAAAGTGAACTAGATTTTTGGAAAACCAAAAAAAAACTTTGAAATTGGCGGCCAGCAACTAACCCATACTCTTTCACTCTTTCCAGGTGGAACTTAATTTTATTTATTTATTTTAAATAATAATAATTGATATTTTAATAAGAATTCATGTCATTATAATAATTATTCTGCGCGCCATATAAATTTGAATCTATTTTTAAAGAAGGTCAGCCAAGCCTGCAAAACAAGTTTACTTATGGAATAAAGTATAGTACTTAGCAATTCATCTTCTCTGTTTGCGTACAGCTTATTTGGGATACTTGTGTATGTATATGCTTATGTACAGCTGTCCAACTCTTGAAATTGTCATCGTCATTAAATGGCAATTAGTCTGGGCCAGCAAAAGTCGACAAACAAGCTGATTGGGGATTTATTTGTCCCTGACCAGGCATCATCAATAGTCAGCGCAAACTTTTAAGCGGAAACACGCGTCCGCCCCTATCTCTACCCCTCTCTCTATCTACCCCAAACTTTCACTTTACTGACAGCTTGTATCCTGCGTCCTGTGCTTCGCCACCTCCTGCTCTTTAATCTTATGGTTGGTGAGTGCTTTCAGGAAATGAGCAAAACTCAAATTGACTTAAGCGCATCTTTGGCGACCAGCCACCGTCCATTAGCTATGACTAAGACGAACTCCAAGACTTAGCGGACAAATCATTGACACTGTCATTGTTACTGCTTGTTTTTGTAGCTGCTGCCACTTTGGCCAACTCTCATTGAGTGGAAGGAACCGCTGCGCTTAAGTCAATCAGCTTAGTTGATTTCCTCTCACTACCCCTTCTCTAAGCTCCTGTGGCCTGTCAGGTCTTATGAAGCTTAAGGCGTCCGTATCTCCCTACCTCCCTCTCCCCTCAGCAATGTTCTTTTTATGACTGAATTGCCAGCAGCTCTCACGCACACTCAACCCCCAGCTATGAATTTAGCAGCCGCATCGTTTACGTGAAGCTCAAATTTGCATATATAGCCCTATAAAATCTTTGCCTTATCGCACATCTATCGAAACACCTATTTTTGGCAACACAAACGAAATTGCTTTAAGCAGAATATGCTCGCACAGAAATATTCAGTCAATAAGTCGACTGCATCTTTCCCATGCACACGTGCAACACTCAGAGAATCATGCATATACTTACATATATACACTTGCTCCTTGTTAAGAAATAACAAGCTAAAGTACTTTCAACGGGCAGTGCTCAACTGGCACATACCCTGTGCCTACGAAACTACAACTGAACATTCGTATATATTAAAGGTTTGTCTGTACAGAAATAAACTATTTTTATTTTGAATGCTAGTGCTAGACGATACTATACAGTTATTGAACCAAACACTCGATGCTTGATTTGAATGTTTAAAAGATGGTATCAATATTTGACAATATTATATACTTATGCACAGAACCATAATACCTTCACTTATGCTTGCTCTGCGGGTACAGGGTATAATAAAAGCTAATGTAGTTGCCTTTTTCTGCTCGCAAGTGAACGGCGCTCGCATTGTTGAGCATTTCCGCTGCATTATAAACGTCCTTAAAAAAAAATGCCTTACAATAAATGCATCTAGCGATAGCAGTGTGAGTGCATTGCACGTTCTTCAAGTAACAAAATTTTATTGAAATGGATTTGAAATCAAATTCAATGGCAAGTCAACCAAACCCTAAACGTGTGTGGGACATGACGTGACAATGCTGGGCATGCGAATGTCCTAATCGGGAGTGCCTAACTAGGATATACAGCTAAATATGTAAATGGATTTATTTGATCGAGGGGATACTGGGTAGGTCTCCGAATACAAATATATTACTAGTCTATGATTACCAGTATGAGAGCCTTTAACTATAAAGTTAAGGCTTAGAAAATATCGATTATTATCTATATGAGGAATCGATACATGAAATGGGATTTGGCGAAAGACATTTTAAGCCTTGTCGGAAGGATGGACAGACAAGTGTATGGAGTATTTACATGAGGGTGTCCAGACTATATAGAGTATATATAGTTTAGAGGTCGGCAACATATTTAAATTTTTAATTTTAAATGAGCTCTGAGTAAGATTGTCAACTGGCATAGTTAGAAAATGGAGCTAATGTTAGTTGGGTCTTTAATTTTACTATACTCTATACTATTTATTTATGTAAATGCCTTTCTGATAATGTAAATGTGTTCCATATGTAAGCGTGCTTAAAACTACAAATACTCACACAAAATAGATTAGTATAAGCTCTATTCTATCTATCTACCGACTTTAAAATGTTTTCATTATATATATTTTTTACATTTAATACCTATAATTATATTGTAAATTTCGCTAAATCCATTTGAGAATTATATGATCAAATTGGTTTAACATAGGTATATATATTTTTAATATAATATTTGATTATTATTTATTCAGTCATATATATCTTTAGTCATATCTTGATTACAGCTTGTAACAAAAGTTCTTTAAATTAAACTTTAACTTCAACTACAAAGTGCTCAGACAACAGATTTTCACACACTACGTGACCATTTAAATGGTTGCCAACGTGAGTTTATTATACTCGTTTATTAAGTTAAATGGGTATATACGTTTTATGTTTAACTGAAGGTACACTAATATCTGAAATAACATATATCTCTTACAATAAATAGCTATAAAACAGAGTATCGGATAAATACAAATTAAGTTAGAGTTAGCAATAATTAGCACCTAAAAATGGTAAGTAGAGAGTTTGCCTCCTTAAGAAGTACCCATAACCTGTGCCCTGTGGGTGTAGGGTGACTAAAGAACTTTAATGTAGATTGTTAAACAAAATCATTTAATTTTTTAGGCTATTAGAGACCTACCCCACAGATTAATCAATAATACGTTAAAAGTATCACACATAGGGGTGTACCAAATCTATATTTTTCAAGTTCTTAGAGATTGCATAAGTTCTTATGAAATCGCCAATCTTAGCAGATTGTTTTACTGATACACATATATATTATACATACAGCCATTGGGGCGTGAAATAACGGATAAAATTGACATTTAAATAAATTCAGAGGCTTTTGGCAATGAAAACGAGTATTATGCAGTTGACTGCTGCCGTCTGCTAGGCGCTAAGTTGTTATTGTTGTTCTTGTGGGGGCGAGATTATTGCGGGGACTTACCATTGAAGCTTGAATTCTGTGCTTACGCGCTAACAATTGCGCCAAGCTAAGCTAACTGTGCGGCTGTCCTGTTGGCCGTGCAGTTGTTATGTTGTTTCCGCCTTCAGACGCGGTTGCAGGCAAACGCTCGAAATGTCAGCAGTGCGTGGGCGCCAAGGCCAATGGCTGGCAAAGGTTATGGGCCACGATTCTTTCATTTGACATTTTTGGCAATAGTTTGAAACTTTTTTGTATGCTGAAATTTATGCAGCATTTTATTTTTCTAGAGCGCAATTTGTCAGCCAGAAACCCGAACGATAAAACACAAATCGCTCGACTGGCATACCAAAATTATTTGGATAATGGACCAGACCGAAAAAAAAGATGAGGATAGCATAGCACGAAGGAGCCCAAGCAAACTAACATGGAAAACATATTCGGTTTGTTGTTATTTCTCAGTTGAGTTGATGACATGAGCAACAAAATCGTAAATTCGATAGAGGAAATTAGAAGGGAAGACATTCAAAATGGAGGACAGCGCTAAATAAAACCGAAGAAAAAACAAACCATGCACAGTGGTCACAAGTGCTACAATTTGGGATAAAATGATTATTATAGTAATATTTTTTTCTTAAGACAAGTGTTATTGCTTACATATATTTTGGACTTTTTTATTTTTAATTATAGATATAATTTTATGATATAGAAAATAAATAAAAATCTTCTGATGCTGCCTTATTAGATAATCGGCAATACCAAGACAAAAGATTTCAAAATTTAAATATTTTAATATTTCAAAAAAGAAAACAAAAATTTTAAGAAAAAAAATTAAAATAAAAGTCTTGGTATTTGGTAATTTAAAATATTCTCAAACTACATTTAATATATGTTTTTCAAGATATACCCAGCAATAATCGTTAGCTCACAGATATGCTATAAATTGGCACAATCTTAGACTTATATACATAGTACATACATATAAATATATATATATGTAAACACCGAAATCCTAACATGCATATCTATGGAAAATATTTATTAAAAAAACAAATAAAATTCAATTTTCTTGCAGCCGAAAGCATTTGACAAAGAGAAAAACCAATCAAAAGATTAAAATAACAAAGATTTCCACCAGGTCTCCCACTGTGCGACATTTGGAGTGGCTTAAACTCGTACTATATATGCGCAAACAAACATATAAATATATATACGTGTGCGTGTACGTGTGTGTGTGCATTGGAATTTAATTCAGCTATGAAAGGGAAATTTCACACATTCGATTGAGTATAACGATTGTGCGGGGAGCCTGTGCCTGATTTGAATGGGGCTTTGGTCTTTATCGAAATTGAAAAGAGAGAGAGATAGAGAGAGAAAGATAACTTATCCAAACGTATTTGTAATTTGTCTCTTTTGTTTTTCTTTCGGTCTCCGTTGTCTTTGGTTTTTTTTCCATAAGGGACTCTCAGGAATCTCTGGCATTCAAAGCCATAAATTGATTAGCCTGAATTATATATATCGACAAGCGGCACGTTACATATCGTATATATGTATGTATATATATATTTATATAAGTGCGATTCACGTAGTTTATGAGCCAGATAAATAAATCAGTTTTTATCAAAAATTAATCATACGCACCATACGACAAACAGCATGTGGCGCCGTCTAGACTAAAGTCGTTTCCCACATTGACTCATTCGTTACATTTAATTTCAATTCCATTTAGGTAATTACAACTTATATTCTCTTTATAAATATGCACAATTTCATTCAACTATGCTGTCATTAGATCAGAAACCATAGCAATTAAAACTTTTTTTGTTAAAAGGCGCTGTCAACGAAGAAAGGGCTGAGAGAGAGTTTCACGCTCGGGTGCATAATTACCCAGTGAAAACCTCGCGGACAACTTTGACAAGCAGGCGGCCAGCGATAGTTTAAAAAATGTGACAAAAGGAAAATAAATTATGTTCCACGTTTCCATTTAGCCAGAATTTGTGTCTGAGCTCTTAAAAGAGAAATAAAATTGTGTGAAAGTAGTCGACTATTTGATATGCATAGCTTGATATCGTTAGCATGTATTAATTTTTATATTTCCGTATTATCAGCATTGTTATCATAAAAAGCCCCATTTTATTTACCTTAACATTCGTAACCATTATGATCATAAATTATTAAAATTATATAGTTATATCATTGCAATGCAAGCTGTCAATGCATTGTAACATAAGTAAGTTATCATTGTAATCAAAGTTTAATAAAAACAAGTAAGAAAGCTCTAGTCGAGACTGCTCGACTACGAGATCCCCTGAACCCTTCGTGGAACTGATATTTCAATATAAGTGATTCTTCGCTTCTTTTCTACTTATGCAAGAAACAAAGCATGCACACACACATACACACATACGCACGCACGTATAAGCAGGCATGAGCTGCAGTACTAAGGAACTTAATTCTTTATTTACAGGTGGGGGTGGAATATGACAAAACCGAAATTCTTAAAAATACATTTAAATCTACTTTTAAAATTTGAAGACTTTAGCTCTAAAGATGTAGGAAATATAATTGTTTAACTAATTTCCGATAAGGCTTTTAATCGATAACAAAAAAACGGGAGTAGTTATCGATTTTTGGAAGCAAACTCGATATGCGCTTGCAATATAGGGACCTAAGAAACAAAAATTCAAATTGTACGATAATGATCATAAATATTTTTAACTTTATCCAAGAGATATTTATATATAGTTCTAGTAGTATTAAAAAAATTTTATCTGAGTGAAATTGTTCTGGGTTAACTCAACGCTTCTCTTTTACTTTCTAATTCTTAAGAATAGGCGATTGCTGATCATAGTCCCAGGTGTCGCTAAGTAAGAGCAAGAAAGCTATGTACACCTTTCAGAAAGGGTCGTTATGATTGACAGTAGACGAAGAGAAGCAACTAGAAATTGAAATTCTAGAAAGCACAGCTCGAACTCGGTAATATAAAATTAAAATGGAAGCTGACAAAATAGACACAGTCCAGACCTTTTATATGAAGTACATTTTTGTTAAATAACGAGTATGTTAAACCAATGCTATACAGAATATATTTTTTATTATCATTTTCACCATATTTACATAAAATAATGATTTTGTATACAAGAACATATTATCAAATGCAAAGAGTATTTCATGTCGTCTGCCTTTCTTTTATCATATTTCTTTTTCTTTCACTTTTTCATGTTCGTTTCTTTTTTCATAACATTGTAATTAAAGCCAACTGGCGCTGTAATCAGAAATAAATGAAAACTATTTAATTAAACTATCTCGCCAGTTGGATACTGGACTAGCAAAGTGCATAAAGGACATTTGCATTCGCTTTGGCACGGTGAATACTGAATATAAAGGACGATGGCCGTTAAATTTAATAACTTTGGTAATTACAAAATAGTTGTGTTTTACGCAGGCTCAACGTATACATGTGTACATGTAGATATACATATATGAAGCTTAGGTAAGTAGCGGGCGTATACGTAATAACACACACCTAAACGAACACTCACACACACACTCACCTATGGACGCACAAGTTTGAACACCTACGAATGCCTTCAGATTTTATTGAGACATTATCGGGCAAAACAAATGGTAGACAATTTGCAGCTACGGTGCCGGCTTTTACGGTCGCCTCCCACACAAAAAAGGGCGTCTCGCAATGGCCAAAGCGGGGGGCGTGGCTGGGGATGGGCATAGTTTTGCCCGAAGCTTGTGCACAATAAATTGCGATGGCCATGTATGTATGAGCGATAACCGTGCGTATACGCAATATATGCCCAACATTTCGCTGTTTCAGACAATCCGGCCATTTTTATGGCTCATAACCGGAGACATTGGCATGTGAATGACAGATATTTGGTTTTTTGGCTTCCCAAGCCAAGTCATTGCCACGGCCATGACTATGACTATGGCTATGTCAATGTCTATGGCAAGATAAAACGCAGTCCTTTTTAATACGGTTAGCCTGGCCAATTAATCAAATGCAAATTAAATACAAATAAAAATATCTAATATCTTAACTACGATAAAGTATATCTACCCAGAGAATAGCTATTAAAACTCTGTCGACACTAAGCCAAAAATAAAAGGAAATAACAGAAAAATATATGTTTCCCGCAGTCAAACAGTAAATATCACTACTTGATATCAAAATATAATATTCAGCAGCAAAAACCATATGAAGTTGCCACCATATAAAGTTTCCAAAGTGAGCTTGAACGATGAGACAAGTGAATGCTCAAAATATATTACAAGCATATAATAAAACAAGTAAGAAAGCTCTAGTCAAGACTGCTCGACTACGAAATCCCCTGAACCCCAGGAACTAATATTCCAATAATTCGTCGTTCCACTTCTACATGCACACACACATGCACACATACACACTTACGTATAAGCAGGCATGGGCTGCTGTGTGGGCTTACTTTGGGAACTTAATTGTTTAATAGCTTTTTTTGTGGATGGACAATCTTGATAAAACTTTCAGACCGTGATGTAAACATTAAAATGTGTGTATGTGTCAACGCACAAGTCTCTAGTATTTGAATTACTGTTTTTGCAATACGGTTTGAAATACGGTTTTGCAACAGACAGACGGACAGACGGACGGACGGACGGACAGGCGGACAGACAGACACACGTCGCCCTGATCAAGAATATATATACTTTATGGGGTCTGCCACGCCTCCTTATGCCTGTTACATACTTTTAACATAACCATTATACCCTGATTTCCCATTTTCAATGGGTTGAGGGTATAAACAGACCGTCAGTCAAGTTACGTCAATAAAGTACAAGAAAACAGTTTACGAACTGCTACACACGAGCTGAAAAGAAAAATTTCAAGCATATTGAGATTTTGTGAGTAAGGAATGTGGGCATTTTGCAAGCTGACAAATTTGACGGTAAGCGGTAGATTCCTCATAAAATAATGAAAATTAGCTTAGCACAATTTACAAAACAAATTTCAAATTATCCGCTCTTACTTATCGACATCGTTCGATAAGAGAAAATTATCGATAAAAACTTTTGCTGAATAGCATAAGCACTGAGTGAGAAAATATACATCTTATTTAATGTACGATCTCTTAAATTAAAACATTAAGTGTATATACATTAATTGTTTCACTTTTAACAAAACTAGTTAATACTAAACACTTATATACGCATAATGATTACTTATAGTATATGGAAACCTAGTTCATGCATTCCATTGTTTCATTAGGATTCTGTTTGCTTTTTATATACTGTGAACTCCCTTCGAGTTCGCCATTTAATCTTTTCAGCCTTCTCGCCTCCGATATGGCCTTGTAAACACGATTTTTAGCTTTCTGAAAAGCCAAACGAGCGTCCTTCTTATAATCGTCAAAGGTGTAGCCTTCCCTTTTCTGAGACTCTGCAAAAAATGAGACTCTGAATAAACATCATAAGTTTAAATACAAATATGATCACTTACCATATAACGCTGTGTTCAAATTTACATAATTGCTTAGGCCTGCTTTCGAGCTGTGTCCTCCGTAATTCATTTCCATTAACAATTTTTGGTCTAATATCCGTCCAATATTCTTAACTATTCCACTAGGACTTAGCAGATTTCTAAATAGCTCAGTCTGTGAGAAAGAAATTACGATATAAACTTATTCTTTATTTACAACTGTCTCTTTTGAGCTACTCACATATTTCTCTCGATCATTTGCAATTTGCATATCAATTGCTTCCAATGCTTCTTTGTGCTTAACAGGAAAATCATTTGGCTTTGTGACCGTCTTCATATTCTCACAGATTTTATCAACACGCGCCAAAATTTTCGTATTTACATTAAGTAGAAAGTCCACTTTACGTTCCAGGCTGCTCAAGCGGTCATTAAAATTATGGCATTGACTTGATTCCACGTCTAAGGGATATACTCGCTGCATTTTTTGCTGCTCTTCTACCAATTGCTGACTGTCAACCATTCCGAATATAACTTCCTCTTCAATGGGCAGCATATCGGGACATATAACTTCATTCTTGACGGATAAATTCATGTCGATGTCAAGCGGATCATCAAAAATGTCAAATTGCTGTCTTGCCCTTTCTGCCGAACGGCGAACATTCCGGCCACGCCCACTCATATTCTGAGTATCTAAGCTTCCTATAATATCGCTGATTAGAATGAAACTATATTTAATTGATAGTAAATAAATACTCACAATGAAATTTGATTCTATAACGAAGCCTCAGTTTATTTCAGCTGCATTTATTTCTGTTCGTTTTCAGCTCGTTACTTATTTTTTTAGGTTGCAAACGAAAGTTATTATATTATTTGTCAATAAACATGAGTTTTATTGACAACAGATGGTATGGCCGGAGCCAATTTCTTCCGCTACGCCACATCGTACGCCTGCGTATATAAAGCAAATTTAAAGTGATGTATATGTTTTGAGCATATCAATGTAGTGTATATACAGATATATATATTTTATTTTTTAATCAATTTGTTAAATTAATAAAATAATGTTTGCGCGTATTTTGTGTTGCCTAGTTTTAAACAGCTGTTGTCGGTCAGTCGATATATTGTGGCGGCTAGTCAATAGACGCATATAAGTTTAGTATTTTCAATATTTGGTCACACTTGTCAAAATGTCTGCACGTTTATATTATTCCTTCCGTGCATTTTCAACAAATTTAACAATAAACTCTGTGAACAAAAACGCAGTTGGTGGAATAAGCCTGGTAGACAAAGTCGCCGTTACCAAAAATGGAAAAACAATTGTAGCCTGGCATCCCGACTCCCCGTTTCCCTACGAATACACAAAACCCCTGCCACAGTTCGTCGAAAAACAAAGTTCCGATATTATTAAAGAAACTGCACTGCAGACGGCAATGACGGCATTTAAGAACAAGTTCCCAGAGGTTGCACGTCAGGAGCTTATGAAGTTAACACACACTACAAAGCACCGTTGGTTCCCGCGTGCACGCGACAGGAAGGCCAAAAAGACGCCTATGGACCGGCCTTACTTGTAAACACTACATTACATAAGCGCTCATAGTCAATAAATGTATGAAAATTATTTGAAGTGGTGTTTATTAACAAGAATAATAAAAAAATTTTTAATAATTTGAAGCGAGTCCCTCCAATAGTTGGCTTTTATTATATATATAGTTTGATTGATATTTGATTAATAAGATTGAAAACGAGAATAAATAAAACCAAAACAAAAACAGCTGTTCGCAACAATAACATTACCAATTTGAGTATTACAGTAACGTGGATGATAACAGTAGTACCTCGAAATAGTTTTCAAATCATTTTTCAATAAAATTGTACTATGTTATATATTTTATATTAGGAATAATAATAGGTGAATTATTTATAGTATCAACCCAACATTACTGATAATGTAACCCTCTGGAGTTTAATAGACGCTCGAAATATTGTTGTATGTGATGAAAGACCACTGTATTAACATTCTGTTGGCGTAACATTATGCGCTCATTTTCTGTGAGCATACATATCAGCTCTCATTTTCATTGTGTCTGCAACTTTCGAAGTGGGTTGACGTGTGGCGGAAAGTGTAACCAAGAAATTGGAGAGCTAAGAAAGTTGTGTGAATAGAAAAATCACAAAAGTGCAGTACATTAGCTGAGTTGTATGCGAGAGTGTATCTGTGTGTGCATATATGCTGAAGAGAGAGAAAAGTGGAATAGCTGCAATTGGAAAATAACTAAATTTGTTCAATCAACAAAGTCAGAGACAAAGAAGCACAGAATTGTGATTGCAGCATAAAGGCAATATGTCTACTGTAGAATCCTCTAGTTCGGCGGTGCAGCAGCCACCCTCGTCCACATTGCCAATGCTGGGCGATAACCAAGTGAGCACCATACAAATGCAAATGCAAGCCTCCACTTCGTCAGCGGGAGGAAGCAGCAGCATGTCGGTGGGCGTACCGTTAGACACGCAAAGCAGCGGCGAGCCGCCAGCCAAGAAGCAGATGCTCGATCCGAATGCAGCCTCCTCATCATCGGGCTCGTCCGGCGGCGGTCCAGCTGGAGCTGGAACTGGAACACACGAGAAGCTCGCCTATCGCATCTCGACTGCGCTGTGCTGTGCTGTGTGCCTGGATTTGCCCAAAACGGCCATGTATCAGGTGAGTTGATTGTGGCATGAAAGCTCAAAAATAAAAGAAAAATTAATACATAAGTGCACAAAGATTCCAACGTATGTGCATTCACATGCATATGTATGTGTGTCTATTTGAATATATACATACATACAGAAGTGCTCTCTATGCGTATGCGTGTATTTGTGACATTTCTCTGTATACAAAACAAATCGAGGAAAAGCAATCGAAAACTCAGCTGTAAGTAGCCACTCCCACCCCACGCACCGCTGCCGACCCGATGAGCGCAGCGCACACAGCTGGGCTCGCCAGTTAAAGAGAGAGAGCACAAAGCTAGCGCCACAAAGCAGAAAGTAAAGGGAACTTGAAAAAACGGTGTATTTATGTGCTTGCCTATGGTTGCAATTACAAGAGCCCACTGCCATTGCCTTGAAAATGACAATGCCAGGCACTTGCACCATTTGGCCTCCTACCTTCTTCGTACAGCTCGCCCATTAATTGTTTTTGTAAATATGTACATACAGCGCACTCGCTCGCACGCATTATCGTTACATAGCATGCAGTTCTCGCCATGCTGCTGCACATTTATTGCGTTTTAGGCGAGCAACGACCAAAGCAACCCTGCTCAATTTCAATGCTCACCCCACTGACCCCCACCTTAAAACTATTTGCGCAGTTACATTAACTGTAACACTCTTCTTAACAGCTGCATAGCTGCCGTTTTCCGCCGTTGCGTCATCAAATTTGTAGTATGCGTACATTCTCTCTCTTTATATATAATGTACAAATGTATGTAGTATGTTATGTATGCATATAAATTTGCATAAACTAATGTACAAGCATACATGTACATGTGTGGGAAAAATAGCTAATATTTCTCATGGATGCGTTATTAACATATTGTGAAATGGAGCCGTTATGTATGTATGTATATTTTTGTGTTTGTGGCCTATTTTTAGTTGCGTAGCCTGTGCGACCCCCGCTGCTGCGGCGCCATTGCCGACTTCTCGTTTCTATAACCCCGCCCGCAATCAAAAATAATGCTAACGTCGCGTCGGATCGTCAGTGTTTGTTTGCTATGTCGACATACATACATATGTAGACATACGTACACATCTACACACACTCGTGTGTATGTATGTATGTGTATGCATTGTCATTCAAAAAGCTAATTGCCTGTTTGCCATTTCCTATTCTTTGCCTAATTCGCTTTTATGTACACATGTGCATACACATCCATATGTATGTACTTACTATTCGTGTAAAAACATTTTTATTTACCATTCATTGATGCACAGGCTCATCAGATTTATTGTTGCTAGATTCGGCAACGTTGTTTTTAATTTAATAAGTAATTGTGCCAATTTATTAACAATCAAAGCTTTACGTAACATATACATACATATGTACACACATATGTAGATATGTATGTATGTATACGTGTATTGGCGTTATTTATCAACAACTGTATTTATGTATGTTTTTCTTAATTCTTGTTGTTTTCTACGTTTTCTTTTCTAAGCCTTTTCGCTTTTTTTCAACAGTGCTACGTTGACTATGGCTGGCTCTCTTTTTCTCTTTCATCGTTGGGCCCCTATCTCACACACACTAATATTCACAGACATCAGTCATAAATATAACTGCGTCATTGCTTTGACCCACCAGTTAATACATGCATACATATCATGCCAATCTAATACGTTGTTCTTTGTAATTGTGTTATAATATAAGTCTGATATTCATTACAGTTAGGTATGAGCTGCTTAAATTCAATGGTTAGATTTTGTGTTTATACATATGGGGGTATACTGTCAAAAGCACACACATCAATTTCACACATATATACTCACTCACACGCATGCACCCTCTTTTTCACTCTCGTTTATTCATATTCATGCTCTCTGTTATTGTTTTGCTTTTGCTGGCAGTTGGTGCTCTTCTCGGTGCTGTTATTGACATTCGTCTCGTCCTGCTCACACACACAGCGTGCATAGTAACATTGTCAGCTGTTCGTGGGCAAAGAAACACATTTGGTAGTAGAGAGAAAAAAAAAACTACTACGCATTTTCTAAGTTTTCGTCATCTTTATTCGACACCAATTGGCTGCTTTTTGTGTGTTTGAATTTGCGTGTTAATGTTGGTGGCTAGGAATGGAAGGGCAGAGTTTGAAAAATATATGTGCAGGTTGTTTGTTATTGTTGTTATTTGCAGTGACCCGTAATCTAAGGCAAACTCGTTTTACCAGTTTCAGAGCCAATACCTAAAACCTGTAAATTCTAACATAGGTGTGCGTTTCCTTTTACCTGCGCTACAGTTGTTGTTGATGTTATCGTTTCCAGCAGTCACTACGGTTTTCTCTGTTTCTTCGCTGTTGACAATCTTCTTTACTTAGATATATACGTACACACACACACACACACACACACACACACACACACACACACATACACTCACACGTGCAGACGTATCTACCAAAACATCATCAGCTGGGTTTTGTTATGAGTTGATTTTGAAAGGAGAGCCACAAAATTGAGCGAGTGAATGAATACACGCGAGCAGAGAGAGTGAGTGAGTGAGTATGGCAGAGGAAGAGTTGTAATAAATATAAATAAAACATTAATAAAAACAAGTTAAACAAATTGTGGATTCCTTTAAACAATTGCCACAGCTGCCTATCGCTTACTCTGTGTGTGTGCCATAAATATAGCGTTTGCGACGTCTTAATGGTTTCTGCTTGAACAGCATTTGGAAGTTCATTCAACCTCAGAGAATGGGAGTGCGAATGGAAATGGAAATAGGATTTGGGGTGCAGCGAGAGTGCTGTCCTGCTCGCACACACGCCGACATAGGAAAACCTGGCAAGAAAATAAAAGACAAATAAAACACAAGCTCTTATCTCTTAAATAGAAAGATATATACATACATGCAGTTGTAGACATGATTATGTATATGTATATATACAAATATGTATGCTGCATTGGGTATATCGCACATATCACTCCGTAAATAGAATTTCCAAAAGATCGAACAACTATGGCGTTTTTATCACGCTTTGGCATTGATAATTCACGGAACGCCGCGTCGTCTCGTGTCGCGTCTCATGGCCCGCATACTTTGCAAATCAAAAAGAATCGTATAATATAAGCAATCATCGGGGCCGTCAGACCTGACCTTTTCCAGTCATATATTTCTATTACCTCGCTCTCTCTTTCCACTCTCTTTTCGACTGATCCCTGACAATTGGATGGAACACTACCCCTATTCCTACAGCGTCTTATTTAATGATTTCGTATCATTCATTTTACACATTTTTTTTAGTTTTCTCTCCAACAATTGGAATCAAAAAAGATGAAAAACATAAACTAAAAAAAAAAAAATATATATATATATATATATATATATATATATATATATATATATATATATATATATATATATATATATATATATATATATATATTTCCTTTTATTTTTATCATCATGGAGTCATGGACTCATGGAGTATTTTTTACGCTCCACCCTATGCTTAACTGTAGACCATTAACATCTCTTTCTCTCTCTCTCTCTCTATCTATCTTAACTATTTCTATCTCTCTAATGAATAATTTAGTTAAGACAGCTTAATATTTACATAAAAATATGAAACTTTTTACCAATTTAGCTAACTCTTGTAAGCACACACACACACAATTTGCCACTAGTAATGTAATTAATTCTTACTGCTAAGTACTTAAAAACCTTTAGCTTATTTGAGACAAAGCATCAGTAACTGTAAAATGTTGATATACATATAATTGAAATGTACAAATAGACAAATATGAAAAGAAAACCAAACAAAAATGAAAAGTGATTTCAATAAATTTTGCAGCGAATGCAAATTGTTAAACTCAAAACTAAATACAAAATAAGCGTTTTTATTTCAACAAAAAAAAACATTGAGAACCACCCACAGGAACCATCCATCCATCCAACCATTTCATTTCAAATATCTTGATCATTGGTCATGCAAAAATCTAGTCCGATCCGGAATCCTTTTTCACAAAATTTCTAATATCCTCCCACATTTCACACTCTCATTCAACCTTCAATTTTTGCAAAATAGCGTATTTGACTAATAGCAAATTTTTCTTCTTTTTTCTTTAATTGCAGGTT
The DNA here is from genome assembly GCA_035045345.1 of Drosophila hamatofila. NCBI lineage: Eukaryota > Metazoa > Arthropoda > Insecta > Diptera > Drosophilidae > Drosophila > Drosophila hamatofila. The sequence goes on from JAWNPA010000001.1 coordinate 2,804,007, forward strand.
AATTTGTATTCCACATTTTTATTTAGTTCTACTACATACAACACACATATATAAATATATATTTATGCATATGTATACAGATGTATAAATATATATACTTATAAATCTTTTAACATACATATATATCCCTGACATGCGCCCGCACTAAAACCTCTCTGGTTTTCACTCTGCTCTCTTTATTTTAGTGCCAAATGGGTCACCTGATGTGCGCCGCCTGCTTCACCCACCTCCTGGCGGACGGACGGTATGAAACACAAAAGCGCAAATTAAACGACTTGAAAAATTATTTACTGTGATTTGACCAAACACTTAACATTCCGACCTGTTCGAATTTCCCAATAATTTCAACCTTTCTCTCCTTCCTTTCTATATTTTATCATTGATCGTGAAATGCGTTCATGCAGCCTACGGGATCAGATAGCCACGTGCCCGAACTGCCGTGTGGAAATATCAAAGAGCACCGCATCTCGTAATCTAGCTGTGGAAAAGGCGGCTTCCGAATTGCCCAGCGAATGTCAGGTAAGAAGAATAGACAGAGCCATATCCTGGTCTAGACTGAGACTTCCCATTTTCTTATTATCAGTTTTGTAATAAAGAGTTTCCATACAAATCTCTGGAGCGTCATGAGCAGCACGAGTGCCAGGAGCGACCCACAAAATGCAAATATCATCGCATTGGCTGCCAGTGGCGTGGACCCTATCATGAGAGTGTGTATTCATACCAATATATAGAAATGTATATATATGCCAATTGCTCAAAATCTTCTTAATCTCTTAGCAACTGAACACGAACGCAACTGCTTGCATCCCCAAAAATCTGGCTATGAAGTGATGGCTGCTTTGGAGGCGCATGATGTCAAGATCAAAGAGGAAAAGAAAATGTTTAATACATTGATTGATCTGCTGAGCTACGAGAAAATCATATTTAACGGCAAGTGAAGCATCTACAATTTCTTACTACTCTTTAATAACCATGGCATTACAGATCTGCAGATGAAACCGTATCGCACAGATGAGTATGTGCACAAGCTGTTCTATGAGACGGCCCGTTTCTCGGCATTCAACCAGCAGTGGGTGGTAAAGGCACGCATCAATAACAGCCAGCGAGATCCCCATCAGTCGAACGAGCGAACCATCACTTATCAGCTAATACTGAAGACGAAAACTAGCACACCCATGAGCATACATTTCTTTGCACTCAAAGGTCCCTTCTCGGACATGAAGGTCTCCACGCAGATTTATAAGCACGAGTTTACGGAGACGGTAAAATAATATTTACATAGCCTGGAGAATGTATATAAACATATATTTTATTCTTGGTTCCAGAGCACTGAGAGTGATTATTACGTGCTACCGTTGCCTGATGGCAATAGCACGGGCTCCAGCGAATGCAATCGTATGCTGGCTAACAAAGGGATTAATTTCCGGTGCGTTAAGTATATGAGTACATAAATCATATGTATGCATATATTATAGACATTAATTCAATCCGATATCTATGTCTTTTCCTTACAGTTTACTGATGTTTCTACTGAACAAGTAAAGCGATCGTTACATGCTAGTAGTACAGATTTTGCAACCTAGTTTAAGTTTGTTGTTTTTAACTCATAAATGTGCAAAAACTAGATATAGCCACAATATATAAATATATATTTTCTATCTCTAAATGTACATGTACTTTCAAAAACAAAGAATGAAAAAATGAAAAGATCACCCTACCCCTTAATACTAACAATCACGATAGCACTGTAATGCGCTAGGTTGTAATTGTAACCTAAGTTTAGATGAGTTTTAAGCTTTATATTGCTGGCAAAAAGAATAAGTAAATAATGTCCCACACATGCGATATATTTAATTATAAGACAGTTATAAATTTATGTATATGAGACGTTTCCTGATTATGTTTAAACCCCATTTAACGCCGTAAACACAGAGCCATATGCATAAATCTACTAATATATATGTACATTATATAGATCAATATACAAATCGAGAATACAGCTACTTTATATGTATAATACATACGTGATTTAATGTATCGAGTACATCAGAAATGCCATTTGAAAACACTAATTCAATAATAATATCAATAAAACAAGAACTATGATAATCCTTGATGTTAGTGCAACTGGATAATTTGTGTGTAGTGCGACTTTAAAAAAATGATCTCACTCGAATAAACAAATACAAAATCATGTTTGCAAAAAATGTATGGTTAAAGTATATGACATATATTTTAACCTTGCATTTGGAGCTCAAGCCCTAAAAATAAAGCTAACGTATAACATAAGCATACATATATCTATAGGAAACTGATCGAAACAGATTTGAATTTCTGTGCTAAACACACTGTAAGAAAATAACACCAATCTATCTGAAAGTAACAGAGTTTATAACGCTTTATGGCTATGATATAGAATCTGTACTGTAAAGTCTAAATTAAAAAAGAAACTAATTACAGTTCTCCGATTTGCTTTATTTAATCCAGCTTATATTGAAAACTCTCTTTAAGTGCATTCTGTTGACTCCCCCACTTAGTTTATAACGCTTACAATTTACATTCATGTGTGTAATACTTATATGCATCGTTAAATGATAAACCTAAGCATATATTATATACATATATATGTATAAATATGAATATATTAATGATATTTCTTAATAAATAAAACGAAAGTGCAAAGGCATTATCATGTGTACAATTTCTTTGCTCTCTACTCGATGTCCTCATCCTCCATCGCCTGATACTTGTTGCGCACGTGATTCGCAACAATCTCACGGGGATTCTTTTTGAAGTTTTTATCCCTTATTAGTTTCTCGAAGGATCGCACTTTGTTTACATATTCGTTGCGTTTTTTCTTGATCTTCTTTTTGGCACTTAATGTCTCAGCCTCTTCCACCGCGCTCTCTTCTTTCTTCTCTTTCTTTTGGCTCTTTACCAACGTGTATATCTCGCCTAGAGATGGCAACGCATCTCGTAGGGGTTTTAGATCACCTACTACTTTCGTTTTCTCTCGATTTTTGCGTGCATGCTCTTCCTTCAGCTCTTTCTTTATTTCCCCGAAGCGTTTTAGTAACTTGGAATGTTTTTCGGCAGATTTTTCCTTTTTTGTTATTGTTTTCTTCGGAGAGAGAGTCTTGTGCAGCAATTTATCCTGCCGATTTTCTTTTAGTTTCGCCTGCACTTGCTGCATTTTTTGCTTTGCCGCTCCTATGGCACTTTTGGCTTTTGCTCGTATATTCCTTTTAGTTTTTGCCATTTCCTTTATAATTTAATCAGAGTATTTAAAGTTGCTCGTTTGATTTATTATTTTTTTTTTTTTGGACTCACGTTTTATTTTGTTTTAGGGAATCGACATTTGTTTTTCTCAGCAGCTGATATATCGATATTTAATTGCTATCGAAACTACACGATTGTTAAAATCATGTTAATGTAAGCATGTATTTTGTTGAATTCATTTAAATAATTATTCTAATATGTATGTGATTTGTTAACATATTGCAATATTATTAACTTAATGAGAAGGTTATATATACAAACCATATGGCTTGCATTCTGTACACACATACAGCGAACGTGTCGCAGTTACTTTGGTACTTAAACAGAGCTCAGTCCATCTCTAATATAAATGCAATTTTGTTTGCTTGTAAACAGCTGTGATTGCGGTTAAGGTAAATGTAAAGTTTTGCCAAAAATGGATTACGATTTTAAAATGAAAACGCAAATGGAGCGAACCAAGGTAGAAGATCTCTTCAACTATGAGGGGTGTAAGGTGGGCCGTGGTACTTACGGTCATGTATACAAGGCCAAGTGGAAGGAGACCAGGTAAGCAAAAACACTTACCCAAGGCTCCATTTAGATTATATTTCTCAATATCTACAGCGATGGCAAGGAATACGCACTTAAACAGATCGATGGCACCGGCCTCTCTATGTCCGCTTGCCGTGAGATTGCTCTGCTACGCGAGTTGAAACACCAGAATGTGATAACGCTCATCCGGGTCTTTTTGTCGCACAATGATCGCAAGGTGTTTTTGCTGATTGACTATGCGGAGCATGATTTGTGGCATATCATCAAATTCCATCGTGCAGCCAAGGCCACCAAGAAGCATGTAGTCGTGCCACGCGGCATGGTCAAGAGCCTGTTGTATCAGATTCTAGATGGCATTCATTACCTGCACAGCAATTGGGTTTTGCACCGTGATCTGAAGCCAGCCAACATTCTCGTCATGGGCGACGGCAATGAGCGGGGACGTGTAAAAATCGCCGATATGGGCTTTGCACGACTCTTCAATGCTCCTCTGAAGCCGCTGGCAGACCTGGATCCGGTGGTGGTTACCTTTTGGTATCGAGCGCCGGAGCTGCTGCTGGGCGCGCGCCATTATACGAAAGCTATCGACATTTGGGCTATTGGATGCATTTTCGCAGAGCTGCTGACGTCGGAGCCTATCTTCCATTGTCGCCAGGAGGACATTAAGACAAGCAATCCGTACCATCACGATCAGCTGGACCGCATATTCAATGTAATGGGCTTTCCGCAGGACAAGGACTGGGAGGACATTAAAAAGATGCCAGAGCATCATACACTGACCAAGGACTTCAAGCGCTCAACCTATTCCGCCTGCTCGCTGGCCAAGTACATGGAGCGCCACAAGATTAAGCCCGATAGCAAAGCATTTCATCTGCTGCAGAAGTTACTGTTGATGGATCCCAACAAGCGCATAACATCCGAGCAGGCGATGCAGGACCAATATTTCCAGGAGGAGCCACTGCCGACGCAGGACGTCTTCGCCGGCTGCCCCATACCGTATCCCAAGCGTGAATTCCTCACCGATGACGACCAAGAGGACAAGTCGGACAACAAGCGCCAACAGCAACAGCAACAGCAGCAGCAGCAGCAACAACAGCAGCAGCAACAACAGCAACAACAGCAGCAGCAACAGCAGCAGCAAATGAATCCAAACGAGCCGAATGCCAAACGGGTTCGACTATCAGGAGCTGGCAACCAACAGGATTTCCATCATCAACAGCAGCAGCAGCAGCAACAGCAGCAACAAATGATCTTCAATCAACAGCAAAACTTCCAGCAACGATTCAACTGAAACGGAAGTCTTAAGGAAATGAAATTAATACAATAATTTTATCGATATTTGATAACAACTTTAATGTAAGAAAACAATACACACAAACAAATTAAATGCTCTAGTTTAAGCTTTACAATTATTTCTAGTCTTTTTATGTGTCCTAGTACCAGCCACTGAAGCGTTCAATGGCTCGGCTCCACTTTTGCATGCGGCTGGCGATCAAATTGAACTGCTTTGGCTGTGGCTCGAAAATACGCTCCACATGGCGAAAGCGCTTGAGATCATCGAGCGTGTGCCAAATGCCATGGTTAACGCCGGCTAGAAAGGTGGCGCCCATTATGCTAGACTCGGAGCAGTCGGCGCGCTCCACGCACAGCCCGCTGGCATCTGCCAAGAACTGACAAACGAAATCATTGCGCGAGACGCCGCCGTCCACTCTGGAAAAAATCGAATGGTTGTGAAACTGGTCAGCCGAAATAGTGAATGCGACAGTCTGTGCCTTACTTGATGACTTTCAGTTTGTGTCCCGTTTCGTGCTCGGCACTCTCAATTAGCTGCACCACACGAAACACGATGCTCTCCAGCAACGCCCGCACCAGGTGTGCTTTGGTCGTGGACGGTGTCATGCCAATGAAGCCACTGGCGGCGCGATAGTCATTCACAGGCGGCTGTGTAAACGGATTCGATGTGAAATTCAATACTTTATATTGGACTCATCTGCGCTTTGTACTTACACCCAATCCGCTAAAGGCGGGCATAAAGTAAACATCGTTAGTGTCTGGCACAGATTCAGCTATAGCGGCGGTCTCAGCGGGTGATTCGAATAGTCCACAGGATTGCGCCCACGTCACCACAGTGCCAAAGTCGTGGGCAGCACCTTCGATGCAGTAGATCGTATCCAGATGCTTACTAGTATGGTTGAGCTGCCAAGCGACTAATGGATACATGCCGCTAATCACGGCTCTGCAGTCCGGCCCTGTCACAAGATTTAGGAATGCACCAGTGCCCATGGTGATCTTGACATTGCCTGTGGCAAAGCACTGCGAGCCCCACATGGCCGCCGTCTGATCACTGAGGGAGGCAGCAATTGGGATTTTAGTGTTGTTCCATTCTTGCCCAAATGCCGAAGGGTTCACATATCCAAAATCCTTATAGCTATTCTCAACCACGCGTGGCAAAATGCTGGTCTGTAAGAATGGGAACTGTTGAGTAAGATCGGGAATGGGAGAATGGATTCTCTTCATTTACATCAATGCCAAACATCCAGCGCACAATTGGCGACCAGCTGAGTGTAAAGGGATCGTACAGACCGGTGGCAGTGCTCGAGGTAATGTCGGTTATATGCTCCACATCTGGATCAAGGCCGTTGCCGGACCGCAGCTTGTACAATATCCACGAGTCGAGTAGCTCCAGGCGTGCCTGCTTTTCGTGCAGTGCCTGTTGCAGTCGTTTATTGTGAGCAATCTCGTAAAGCAGACGTGGCGTCACCTGACTATTCATCAATTTGAGCACGCTGCCAGCCAAGAAACGCGCTTGCCTGGTCAACAGGTACAGGGAGTAGGAGAGTCCATTCATTAAGCGCAACGAACAGCTGGAATTCCATTGCTGGACCAGCTCGTCCGCTCGCAAGTCCTTCCACGTGATGAAATTGTGATAGTACTCGCTGATCCTGTGGTTCCACGTCAAAAACGTGCACCGCTGCGTCGATATGGTAAGGCAGGTGATATCCGCTGGAGTCAACCTTGCGTCTGCAGAAGATTGAAGATAAGCCATTGTAAATATGGGGGGTACTGCTGATCTCAAGCACTTACTGTGTATTGATTCTCTTATCACCTTGACTATCTTGCGCCACAAGCCCTCGGGCTCGATCTCGAAGTAGCCCGGCTGCGGATTTAATAGCTCAACCTGCAAACATCATACATTTAAATAACACTCAACTTTGCCCGGCGCCACTCAATTAACTTACAGCACCCGTTGCCCACCCCTTGACCGCGCAGTTCTCATCAAGCACAAAGCACCGCAAATACGTCGTCCCAACGTCCAATGCAGCGATATGAGAAGCTTTTGTTTCTGTCATTTTGTTGCCGCCGTTGCTGCTGCCGCTGCCGCTGCTGCTGCTGCTCGGAGCACACTTCGTTGTTTACTGAAATTTAAAAGCCGATTGCTGGCAAACTGAAATTGCGTTGCTGTTTGGGCATAGTCGTTTCATATTGCAGCCGTCCCTAATCAACTATTCCAGTTTTCGATAATAAGGTTGACCACTTGGTGTCAATCATGGTGGCTAGTTAGTATGTAGGTGTCGCAATTCACTTACAGCTGGCTCTGTTCCCATAAGAGATGTGACGTCACAGATTAAGTATGTGGAACTCGAATTCTAAAACTGTACCATTACTGTATGATTACAGATAATAGTTGCCTTGAGCTCGAGTTTATACTCAAATTATTTTCTTTTTATAAGCATAAGTTCAATCCACAAGCTATTTAATCAAAATCAGATCCATATCATTCGCTTACTTCAGATTAAACATGGCTGTGCACTACCCTACTTCATTAAGGAACTTTTCTTTGATAAGAGAGTTGCCACATCTTTAGCATTACTTTCCTTATGCAGACTGGCAACACAGTCCAGTGCACACAATTCATAAACATTCAAAATTGTTATCTTGATTGTATATAGTGACAATAACAAGTTTTAATACGTTTTCTGTTTGATGAGATAAGGAGTGGTAAATATAGAGCATTCTATGAACCTGCGGTCTACATGCCTCCCAGTCAATAATCGCATTCGATTTTTGTTTTACAACTTTATTATACATATACATATACATACATAGATATATAGACATATACCAATAATATTACTCATTTATAACATACATTTTAAATACAGACAATACGCAAAGATAAATATTTATCTAAAATATTTCATACTATGCACAATGCACAATCAATTAAAATTAAACAACGCTACACGACAAGGACATTCAGTTATAAACAATATATGCACGTAAAGAGTACGAACTATGTATGTAAAAGCTTTCAGAAGCCTCGTGCTGCATATATAGATAGATAGATACAGTCGATTAGGTACTGGTTTCTAATAGGTACACGTTGTCTCGAGTTGCAGTATAATGTCAAAGGTGCCTCATATAGAGATATGTATGCCTAGAACTACTTGTAACAGCTGTAAACAAAGCTGTCATTTCCTTACATATCTGTCGGAAGTATATCCGGTATTAGATATTGACATAGATCCACCTCATTGTTGACAAACTTCACCTTCTTGGCGGTATTATCGTCGAGCAGAATGCGAATGGCTGGCCATACGGTCGAGAATATACCAGGCGCATTTATGATCAGACAAACGCCCAATCGCTCCGGATAGTGTTTGCCCAGCAACCAGATAAGATTCTGCACCAGCTGATAGTCCATGCACGTTGTGCTGAACTCAGCTAGATCGAAGACAATGCACAGACGGTCTGTGACCTCCTCAAAGCACTTTTTGCACGCCTCCTCCAGATTGTAGACAATGAATCGAGTCAGTTCGTCAATGTCGCGCGCCGAAGAGCTATGATTTTTGGCTGGAATATAAATGACCGGGCGGCCCACGCAGTCGCGGTGTCGCAAGACCCGAGCCTTGTTCTCCAAGTGGCTGCGGTCCATTTCGCTCAGTTTGGCCACGCCATATGATTCACGCCACTTGTTCGTCTTCAATATGGCCTAGGAGGGTGGGTGGTGGACGGTTAGCCATATGTGCATAATGTGTTTAAAAGTCAATGTCAAGATGTGGGCGCAATACTGAAAATAACTCACTTGGAATGCGTCATCGGTAGTCTTGAAGGCGCGTAGATAACGCCGCAGCGAGAAGTCATTCTGATATTGATTTGGGTCTGCGTCTGCTATGAGCTTCATACGCTGCTTCAGATCCTTCAGGTCTTGCTCGTTAATTGGCGCCAGCTCTTCCGCTGACATATTGTGGAAATTATTATGTTAACGATGGCCTTGGCTGGCGATAAATCTTAGCTCTTGGGCTAAGTGAGTGTCCACAGTGAACGTTTGCTTGCTATTTAACGTTTATCTGTCTCATCAACTAAATTGTTGTCCAGAAATGATTTTTTCACTTTTTTCCTATTGCGTTTCAATTAAGCTATCGATAAGTTTTAATTAGACAGGGTTGCTTCAGCCTTAGAAAAAAACTGTTACGTTTGAAATGATATTGAAGAGCTCTTTTGAAGAGCACACTTTTGCTCAGTTAATTTCACTCAAAGATTAAAACTAATTTTCTTAGATAGATATATATTTTTTATTTGTTTCTAACTGCAATCATTATAATAAATATTAACAAGAAGAGTTACAAAAAGGTTTACCAGCATTAATTTAAATATAATACTCTTGTGCATGCATCGACCGAGAAACACGCAGCCAAATATAATAACAAATATAATAACCTACTTGTTCAAATGCAGAGATTCTCATTACTGATTAGTTATTGCTTGAATGTACGATCGTTGCTGGAAATATATATATATGTATGTATATATATTCGCTTGTTCTTATTTTGGTATCATAACACGCGAAATGCCCGGCAGTATCTCTGCCTGAAGTGGACCAAATTCTATTTGTTCGCCATCGACGGTGATTATGCCGTGATTGTCGTGCGGCTCCAAGCGGAATGCGCGCACCTGCAGCACCTTTATATACTGGTTGTTCTTCTCGGGCAGGTGAGTGCCCGTGCTCATGTTGTAGAGAAAGCTGAGCAAGTGCGGACGGCTGATGCCGCCGCGAATCAAAACTAAAAATATTTTTCCATCGTTCAATTGGGCTTTCGGTGCAAAGTGGCAGTCGATGCCGAGATGAGATTGGTAGATGGCGTGCATCATAATAAACTCGCCTTCCTCCACCAGCCAGCCCGCAGCCTCGGATAATGGTTCGTCAAGTCCCGGCAGGCTGCTGCCTGGGCCGAAGTTAGGACGACCCTGCTCCAATTTAGTGCCCGCTGCAATCGACGGTTGGGTAAACTCGCTGTCATCCGCCACGCTGTGATAGATACTCTCTGATATGGAATAGTAGCAGCTGCGACGTGAGCCGCCCGAAAGCCAGCTGTCACAGCGCGAGCGGAACGATTGGTTGATGGAAGTCTCCAGGGAAATGACATCCTCGAACTCTTGTGGCAGAAACTCCATGGAGCGGTGGTTGCTGGCACTGGACAGCTTATCGATATGCATAGTGCAGCTGCGACTAGATTGCATCTTGCGCAGCTGTTCCGACTGCAGCAGCGGCGTCGCCAACGGCTCCTGCGCCTCGTCGGCCAGCAAATAGCTAATCTTACCATTGTATGTGCGCAAATTGGCCCATCGATAAAGTGTCCAGATGGTGAAGCGTTGGTAGCCAAACATCCGGATGCACTCACTCTCAATATCTACGTCCGATATGAGGCCCCAGCCAATGGAGAGGAACGAGAACATGACGCGACTCTTTATCTCCACACGCACCACATCCATGGGTGAGCTGCGGCCACTGATGGCTGTCAGAGCGGCTCCCAGTATAGGATTACTGAAATATGGTTCACTACAGGCATAAACAAAGTGTAGATTATTATTTGTACCAAAAGGCAACACCTGCGGGAATCACCCACTCACTTGTAGCCATGCGCAATGGAGCGTGCCAGGCCGTTGCCAGAGCCGCAGGGAATAATGGCCAAGGCAATGGTGTCCATAACCTGAGCCCAATCCTCGCGGCAGAGCAGTCCGTTAATTATCTCGTGAAACAGGCCGTCGCCGCCAACGGCTAGTATGGTGCACCAGTCGTCCAGGCGGCGAGTGCTCATAAATTCGATTGCATAGTTGGAATGCTTCGTTACAAACAAATCGTAAGGTACTTCGGCTTCGTTGAGTACTGGTACGACACTCGTGTTGAACACTTCACGTGCATTGCCAGAGCCGGACTTGGGATTGAGGAGGACCAGGAGTCGACGACGCCGCGGCTCACCCACGCTCTCCAGAAATATGGGCTCCAGCGTTTGATGCAACTGCCAACGCAAGGCGCGATACCAGCGATCTGCCTCCCGCATGTTATCCTCGAACGAATCAAAGGATCGAAAACGAAGCGTCAGCACAGTCCGCTCCCTGTGCAGGCTGCTGCGAAGGCTCTTCTTTTTCAGAACATAGGCAAACAAGTACAAATAGGCGCTGCCATCGCCCACGTCAGCCGCATGCTCTTCCTTGCTGGCCGTGCTGCACTTGCTGGGCGTGCCGCCCTTGCGACTGGCGCCCGCAGCTGGAGTACCCGGATTGACGCAGGCGCAGCCTGCCAGATTGCGAGGCGACTTTTTCATGCGCATGCAGCGTGCTCCAATGATATCACAAATTTTGACCTTTTGCTCTTTGATCGTGACACCACTGGGAGATTCGCGTTGCAGAGTGAATCCTGTGGCATCCAGACGCACACGAAAGACGTGACTGCCTTTGCGCTGGCTGGTGTAGAAGGTGTCTGAAACATTGTGAAGGTCATCGTCTGCCTTGTTCGGTGTGGAGATAGCGGAGTCAGTGCTCCTCTCCTGAGATTTATTCATGTTTGACAGAGATTCTTTTTAAGCAGCATTTTTTATTTACTTAAACTATTATAACTGGGGTACTCCCAAATATGTAAGAGATATGGAAGTGCTATCGATAAGTATCGGTATGCTGCACAATGGTTTCACAAAATATTTATTTTCTTTTCAATTGTATCACCACTAATTAATAAAATCTAATTTAACACCTTCATTGAAAGAAAAGTTATTTGTTATAGACATATATTAGAATTTATGCAATCTATTCCACGGGCAATTTTGCTAGCGTGCATACGATTAACCAGTTAATTAATTTACAACTATAGTAGAATTACAAACATCAATCGTATTTTGGCTTAATTTTTCGCTGACATTGGTAGCTCTTGATAATCGACCAACCACCGCATGAATCTATCATAATCAACAGGAGTGAAGTTTGGTGTTGGTAAGTATTGCTAGCATTGTGCCTATCGAATCGCAATCGCACTTAACTATGCCTTTTTTGTCGCTTGCCTACACTGAGCTCAAGCATGCGGTAGTGAAGTGAATTAATTACACACTTTTCGGGTTGTCCAAACAAAATTCGAGGTAGTGCAGTGTGCTTTATGTAATTTGATGCAATTTGTTTTTGCTACACCACACACACTTCTACACACCCATAATGACTAACAGCCTAGAGATTGAGTGCTCTGCGCTGAAAGTAGCGCGTCATAAAATAGAACGCGTTGGTTGCGCATATTTTAACGCACGCCGCCAAATTGGCGAGGCGAACGGCGTCGAGCGCAGCGACTCGGATGAAAAATTGGCGGGCGCTGGCGAGGATGTCGATATAAGCTACCTCAAGTCACTTGATCCCAAAGAATGGAAGGATCAGGATCATTACAGCGTTCTTGGCCTTGGCAAATTGAGGTGAGTTTATCTGTTAATGTGTGTGGTGTGAGTGCGATAGAGAAGGAGAGCGAATAAGTTTGTGAGTGTGTTTGAACGTGTGCACGTGTATTAACTGTATTAACTTTTTTCGCACACGCACACAGATACGAAGCGAGCGATGATGACATTCGGAGGGCCTACAGACGAATGGTGCTGCTGCATCATCCGGACAAGCGGAAAGCCAAAGGAGAGGAGGTGATTACGGACGACGACTACTTCACATGCATAACAAAGGCCTACGAAATACTTGGTTGGTAGTCGATATATCTAAATAAGTAATTGTGGATTCTATTCTGATTGCAGCTGTTAAAGTTTAAGTGTCGAAGACGAATAATAGTGTAGAAGAATAGAATATGTATATAAACTTGATTGTTAGCCTATATATCTAGGTGGTATATATATATAGTAGTGAGTCGATATATTTTAATAAATAATTGTGCAACTGTTAAATAAATAAGATAAATAATAGTATAGGAGAGGAATATAATATTTTGTATACTCGGTGTGTAGGAGATATATGTAAATTTATAAATTTAGTTTATATTTGTTAAAGTATCTAAGATAAATAATAGTGTTGCGTAGAATATTTATATATTCTTGATGGTGAGTCGATATATCTAAATACACAATAATTGTAGCTTCAGTTTATTATGTTCAAATATCTTAACAATTGCAAGTTTCGATATATTTAAATAAATAATTGGAAATACTATAATCGATGCGCGCGACGTCGAAATATTTTAGATGTTGTTTAGCTTTAAGAAAAGAAAGTATAGGGTATATTGTATTGTATAGATACATTATATAGTATGCTATCCAATTTAGAATTTATATATTTTGTTGATTTCTAAAATAACACGAACATTCCAGAACATATTGAGGTATATTAATGTTACGTCATATATATATATTTTCCTGCTAATGTCTTATAACATTACTAAATGTAGAGAGATACTAACTGTAGGTAGATTTGCCACATGCCCTGTTTAGGCATTATGAATATAACTATATATAAATAATTTAATATTTGTATTAACACCTCATAATTGTATTGCAGGCACTCCTAAAACACGCCGTAGTTACGACTCAGTGGATCCGGAATTTGACGACGCTTTTCCCACACAGTCGGATATCGACAGCAACTACTTTGACTCCTTTAATAAGTATTTTAATTTGAATGCGCGCTGGAGCGAAAAGGCGAATGTGCCGCCGTTTGGCGACGTGGATGCCAAGCGAGAGGATGTCGAACGGTTTTACAATTTCTGGTACGACTTCAAGTCATGGCGCGAGTTCAGCTACCTGGACGAGGAGGACAAGGAGAAGGGCCAAGATCGGGACGAGCGTCGCTGGATCGAGAAGGAGAACAAGACGGCGCGCATCAAGCGCAAAAAAGAAGAGATGACTCGTATTCGCGCCTTGGTCGACTTGGCTTACAACAACGACAAGCGAATTCAGAGATTGAAGCAAGAGGAAAAGGATCGCAAGGCGGCAGCCAAGCGAGCCAAAATGGATGCTGCGCAGGCTCAAAAGGCCGAGCAGGATCGCGCGGTACGCGAGGCGGCGCTCGCAAAAGAGAAGGCGGAAAAGGCTGAGCAGAAGCGCATCGAACAGATCCGTATTGAGCGCGAGCAGCAGAAGAAGGTGCTCAAAAAGGAGCGCAAGACTCTGCGCGACAAGGTCAAGGATTGTAAGTACTATGCCAAAAACGACAAGGACCAGCTGAAGCACATGGAGGGCACCGAGAAGATATGCGAAACGTTCAGCTTAGCCGAGCTGCAGGCGCTGAACAAGGCCATGGAGACGAAGGGTAGAGAGTCTTTCGTTGCGGCGCTGCACACCGCCGAGCAGAAGATCGCCGCCGAGCTGGAGGAGCTCAACATATCGCAGCAGAAGAAGCAGGTGAACAATGTGCCCAAGCCGGGCGTCAAGGAGGTGAAAAAGGGTGAGCTCTGGAGCAACGAGAATGTGCAGTTGTTGATCAAGGCGGTCAATCTGTTTCCCGCTGGCACTGCCCAGCGCTGGGATGTGATTGCCACGTTCATCAATCAACATTGTAGCGGAGGCTCCAGCCCGGTGACGGCGCGCGATGTGCTCAACAAGGCAAAGGCGCTGCAGAACAGCGATCACTCCAAAAGCTCTCTCAAGACCCAGGCCAACGAAGGAGCTTTCCAGAGTTTTGAAAAGTCCAAGAAGGAAGTCCAGACAACGAACGATATTACGCTAGGTGAGTCGCCGGCAGAGAGTAAAGAGAACCACAAACAAAATGGTGGCGACAGTCTGAACAATCAGCAGCAGCAGTCGCAGCAACAGCAACAACAACAACAACAGGCGCAGCAGCAGTCGGAGTCGAAGCAGAATGGCAACGATGTGCTGGCTCCTCCAGCCAGCACGCCTGCATCTACTCCGACTACGAATGGCATCGCATCGAAGACTTGGACAAAGGAGGAGCAGGCTTTGCTGGAGCAGGCCATCAAAACGTATCCGACAACAACCCCCGATCGCTGGGATTGCATTGCGGCCTGCATACCGAATCGCAGTAAAAAGGATTGCTTACGCCGTGTCAAGGAGCTTGTCGAACTGGTCAACTCGAAGAAGGAGGCTCAAGCGGCTGTCAAATGAGTTGAGCTACGTGCGTTGCCTTACGCGTTCTCCTCTGCCCTAGCTGCTGTGTCCAATATACATATTATTTAAATAAATAAACCTAAAACAGTTTTGAACGTTTAGCAAAAAGTTACATTCAGATGATTTTATGTATTTAAAATCTATCAAAATTGCCAATTAAATGATTTTTCTTGATCGCTTATCGAAAAGTTAAAAAAATCGAAATTGTAATATTTGGTATATTTTTTAATAGAATAGGTATATACCTTCCGCTGATCGCACAACTGGACGTTGAAGTATTTTTAGCAATGAAAATGAACAATCGGAGTTTAGCGAAAAGTTACATTCAGATTTCATGCATTTAAAATCGATCGAAATGAATGGTTTCTTCATGATCGCCTACCGAATATTTGGTATATACTATTTAATGGAATAGGTATATACTTCACGCTGATCTTACACCTAGATCAGTTTATATAAAAAGAAGAGCAAACTATGTTTTTCACAACTTGATACTATCGCAAGGAATTGCTTTTAAACAAAGAATAATCCATTTTTATTGACAAAACACATGTGTCGTGTGAAAAAGCTACAGCTGTCGATAGTGAAAAAAGCCAAAACTATCGATAGGGACAGGGAAGTTAAACTAATAATACTAACGATAGACCGACCGACCGATTCGGCTTAAGGTTGGCCGTCGTTGTGTATGTTTTCTGCTGTAGTTGCTGCATCCGGGAAACCTCAGGTCCGCGTCCACCGTAAAATTTCTGTCTTATGTCTGCTCGGCCACACGCCTTCCGCCGCTCAGTTTTAAGTCAAATGCCTGTGGATTGGCTAGCGGGTCCAGGTCAGCAAAGAGATCCAACCAGGGATTGTTGGAGCTGCTGTTGCTCTGCTTGGCGTTCGTTTTGGGTGGAGCAGCTGCAGCAGCGGGGCAGACGCTGCTCGGCGTGGGCGCCTGCTGCTGACTAAACATGCGCGCCCAGAATTTGTTATTGTTGCTCGTGTCCAACAATGGCGCCTCCAGCAGTGAGGGCGCCTCGATAAGCGGACTCTCTTCCAACTGCTTGGACAATTCAATGAGCAATGATTCATTGTCACCGCACGTGGTGTCAGGCCCAAGCGTAGCCGAAGCCGTAGACGTAGACGTGGGTGTGGTCATGGGCGTTTCTTCTGTGGGCGGCTGCGACTCAGACTTTGGCTTGTCCTGGTACTCGTCCTGCAAACAAAACCAAAATACAGTTCATTTTGTCAAATATATCTTATTATATTAACAATATACCGCGAAGAATAACGATTGGTCTTTGTCGACAGTCTCGATCGGAGCTGCGTCCGGAGCATCGGGGCCCTCGTTCTGGGACAGTTCCTTGAGCACACAGAAGTCGTATTTTGGCTTGACTACCAGCGCATTTGAAATGGTCTGAAAGGTAGAGGCGGCCTTCTGGGCAAAGGTCTTTAGCTCCGCCAAGTAGGCAACTAAAGCGTGGGAATACATGTTACAGCGGGCAGCGGCCAAAAGATCAATCTGAAATGGATGCTCAGTTAAATGGAGAAGCTATTGAGCGGATCTGCATGAGTTTGGCTACTTTTTGTATGGAGTCCATAGAGTAGCCGTCAAAGTTGTGCTTGGCAGCCCTCACGTGAGCTTGGGCTGTGCGAAACTTGTCCAAGCCCTTTCCAGTGTCTGGATCCATATCCTGGCTGGCCGTGTGCTTCATCCAGGACAAGGCAGCACGGTATTCGGTGCGTTCCTTTTCCATGGTCTGCAGAGTCAGCTCAGTGTCCTTGACGGCACGACAGCGATACACATCCACCTCGTGCTGCAGTCGCAGTAGAGGAACGCGTACGCACATCCTTTGCTGGCCAGCAAAGGACATGGCCTTGCCCGCGTTTGTGATGCTGCCGCCCGTGGTCTTGCTCCGCTTGCCAGCCTCCTTGAGGAAGCGCCCAAACACGCACTCCTCCTGCGACAATATGCACAGTCGCTCTTGGTATTGGTCAATGATTTTGCACAGTTCCAAGCTGGTGTCACTTATTGATTTGAAGACCTCGATTTTGGCGTCCAGCTCGGCATCAGAGGATATTATGTGTTTGTCCTCTTTACTGCCTAGCTTGCGTTGCACAACCTTTTTGGTTATCCAGTATTGGTGTTGCACTTCCGACTTTAACATATTTTCGTATCAATTTCACTGATAGCTGGGAAAAAAATTTCTGCTACAAAAAGATAAAGCTTAAAGCGAAAGGAACGTTATGCGCAAACGCAAAATTCTGTTAAATCAGCGTTGCCACACTTTGCTAATGAGCGGGAGTCGTTAAAGATTTGAAATATGAATATATACAAGATTAGGGCAGACCATTCGTTATTCAATCTGTGTTTAAAAACTGACGTTACAAGTTCATACTGACAGAATGGCAAATGTATCGTACATATATTTGATATTTGATTTTGCGATTATATTTTTTCAAACTAAGCTTTCAAACAATTACAAAGCAGTAGTCTGGCATCTTTATGCTTAACCGCTAAAAATTACCACGTAACGTAAATAACATTAACATCGCCTTTTCGAGTTCAACAGTGGAGTTAACAGCTGTATACGAACTGCAGTTTCGTAACTGTAACCGTGTCTTTCAAAGAGAACACGACAGCGCTCGCTGTGCATTTTGTTGTTGCTTTCGTTTGGCGCTGCATTTAACTGTGTGCCGCACACATTTTGCATAGAACGCGCAGCGCTTCGAACGGCATCTCTATCTTGACATTAATTTTACGTACCCCAATATTTGTACAAGTGTTTTTTTTATACGTTCGCGCCGCGCGCGCGCTTCGTAGTGTTCCTCTGTGTGTGCGTGTGCGTGTGAGCCAGGGCTAAAGTTCGAATCGGACTGCAATTGCAATTGAAAGCTACATACATACATACATATTTATGTATATTTGTGGCCATATCGCTAATTCGCCGGACAGGTAAGCTAAAGTTGCAGCGAGTTACAGTTACTTTCAGCCAGCTTGTTGCTGGTATGGATGCTGTTACGCACACACACACGCACTGCAGAAGAAAGTGAACAAGTGTGTGCGAATGCTTCTGCTTCTCCTTCTGCCGCTGAGGCTGCTGCTGCTGCTGCCGCCTGTCCAACAAAACGGGTTGAAGTTGGGGCTTTGCCACCTGCAGAAAATGACAGCGTCTGGCATCTTCACTTATTATGTGTGGGTGTGCGTAACTGTCCATGTCCATGTGTGTGTGAGTATGAGTGTGAGGTGAGCAGCGCTCAAATTGATTGTTCGCTTTATTATGAAGATTAAGTCTGTCCGCCTGTTAACACCAACAGCGCGTGACCCGCCTTGGAACACTTGAGTTTTTAAACTGATTGCAGCAACAATTAGATTCGGTACTGCGCGCACACAAAAAAAGCAAAAAAAAAAAAAAATAAGTAAAACCGCAGCAACAATCAGAATCGAAATTAAAACGAAAAGGTCATCCACGGGCACTTGCTGGCCTCAGGTCTCAGTTAAAGCTTAATGGGCGCAGCGCGAGGCCTTTTACATGGCAAAAAGAAAAAGAAAAAACAAACTGAAAAAAAAAAAACAAAAACAAACCCAATAAGAAAAGATCTCAGGCCGTCGTTGCTTGTTATAGCCCCGTTATTGCTGTTGGTTTTTCCAGCTTCAAAGCTGCGCTCCGGCTTGCGCCTTGGGCCGGCGGCGCTGCGCAGTCGCATTTAACAATTGTTATTGAAACGAGCAACAACAACTACCTGATTTCACTGCACTTGATGCTGACACACTTGTTGTAGCTGCCACTGCTGCTGTTGTTGTTGTTGCTGCTAGTGAAGCTGTTGTCAACGCCTGGTCACATTAATCAAAAGAGCTTCGATTGCATTCGATAGCAGCTGGTAGCGCATTATCGATAACAAAGCTCTGATCTGTTTCTTGCTCTTTCCCTTTCGCACTCATTTTGCATATGCATAAAATCTCATGCATACAGCAACAACAACAATGTCAAGCAATCTCGACGTTGCTTTACATTTTTCTCACAGGCCGCATTAAATATTAAAAAAAAAAACAACAAAAAATGAGAAAAGTTTTTACAAATAACTGCGCATACATAATTTTGCCACCGTTGTTGTTGTTGTAGTTCTTGTTGTTGGCCGTATCAAGTTACTTTGGCTGTTGCTCTGCTCTCATTTGCATGCAGAGTTTGTGCATATTTGTTGTTGTTGTTGTTGTCGTTTTTCTACTGATTATTTTTGTATTTTTTGTGTCGCCGCACGGCGTTGCTGCAACTAAATTGGCCTTAATTGGCTGCCTTTTCGCTGCCAATTTTTTTGTTTGTTGCCGCTGTTATCGGTCGTTGCCGGCCGGCCACTTGTGGCATGCAACACAAGCGGCGGCAACAACATCAGCGGCTTATATTTGTTGTTCGATTTCACGTTTTCGTTTTTACTTTTATTGGTTGCGCTTATTTGATTTAATTAGGCGCCAGCAACAGCAGCCGCGGCAGCAGCGGGTTTCATTATTGTTTGCAAATTGTGGGAAAAATCAGTGAGCCAAAATGAAAAAAACGCATTTCGAGAATTTATAGCGCCTGGCTGGCTGGTTGACTGCATTTTATAGCTGGTTGCATAATTCCACTAAGTCGCAGCCGAAACTGAGCGCAAAAACAAGCTAATAAATCAGATTGCCATTCTCAGGCTTGCGGCAACAACGGCTGCTGCAAGTGCAGCACATCTAACCCACCTAGAGGATACCCTGTAACCGAGACAAATTTTCAGAAGCTGTTCTGAAAAATGCATTGCTTTGTTTGCCCTGCCTATTGCCCAGCACATAATCCCCTTTATGCTAATGCTCCACAGGGTATTACAACAGCATTTACAATAAGCGGGCTGTATTCAGAGCATGTCAATGCAGCTATCTCAAACTACTTACAGACATGTGCACTTATGTGGGCTATGGTAATGTTACCCAGCACACCTTCCCCCCTTCCTTCCCTCTCTCCACTCACACACACATACCTATACAGCATTTACCGTTTGGCAAGGTCTGTCGAGCCAGACCAGCTGGGCCTCCGGCTTGGATTCTTGCCCACCCATTGCACAATCTCAATCTCCATCTATGTGTGTGTGAGTGTGCTCTGTCAATAGGCCAGTGCCTCGGTTATTGAGTCGTCTAGGAAGGTTTGTTAACTGTCATGCCCACGTGACGAGGCCAAGTGTCCAACTGGCCAAGTGGTCAAGTGGCCAAGTGTCCAAGTGGCAATTCACATTTTTATACCACTATTCTCGGTTTTATTTTTGCATTGTCTCTTGCGCTGATTAAATTTCAATTTTGCTGCTGCCTCGAGTGGCAGCCGTGAAGCGGAAGCGGCTGCTGTATATCAATGCGTGTTAATGAGCTGGGCAACTGATTTGACCCAATTGGCAGCCCACCGCTCGCAACACTCGCCAACACATGCACCACCCGATTGACCCACAAAAAAAGCCTTGCCACTGGCTGTTGGCTGCTGGCTGCTGGACACTCTCCCTCCGCTCGGCCAACGTCTGCCCACTCCTCAGACTTAAATATAGCTATCAGCTTTAAGTGGCTGCCAGCGCCTGGCAAATTTATTGAATCTCATTGGGAGCAGCTTTCTATACTTTCTCAGTGCTCTCGAGCTCTCGAGCTCTCGAGCCGATGCGGAAGATGGAAGTGAAAAGTGCGCCAAGCAAATCAAAAACCAATGCAAATCTATCGAGCTCCACTCTGCTGCTCCACTATAGTCTGGGCTGCTCGAACATTTCAAAGGCATCTCACGGATGCGACGCGCTGCGGCTTTGCGGTTGCACAAATATTTACATGCGTTCAATATTGAGTTATACGCGATAGATTTATAGAGACATTAAAGATGTGGCTGCAAAAATGGGGAAAAAGTGCGTGGCTGGCGTTTTAATTAACCCATAAGCTCAACTGGCCAATTGCTGTTGACTCTGTCGGATTGCAGCCATGTTGCACGTTTGCGCCATGACTTTCACTTTCAGCACAGCGAGGCATACAGGAGCCACACACACACACTCACTCACATACATACACAGTCTGGGTTAATGAGGATGCCACATTGCTGCACAGTTCGTGCCGCTTGATTATCTTGCTCTCGCTCACTTGGCGTTGCACATTCGTCTTGCAACCAGAAAGAAAACTGTGGCAGCCGCTTTCATGTAATTTATTTGTTTATTGTCTTGCCGGCCTACACCCACCCCAGCAGCCGTTGTTACACTTGCACTTGCGAACGCTTTTTACCTAGCTACTTATCTACTTCTTACCTGTCCACCCGCCGCAGCCGCAGCCGCCACCGTCACCGCCGTCGTCGCCGCCCATCACCCACCTTGCGGCTCGTTAGTTGAAGATGAACAAGTTTGTGTTTTTTATTTCATTTTATTTTTTTTCGTTCGTTTTATCTTTTCTTTTGCTCTTTTATTGCTTTGGCCAGGAAGCGAGCGATTTTTCATTGTTGCTGTTGTTGTTATTGTTGTTGTAGTTAGCGTCCCACTATTCTTTCGCCCGCACATGCGAGCCGCCTAATTAGCTGAGGGCTGTTGGGGCAACTGAAGAGCTCTGTCAGTCAGTCTGTCTGTCTGTCTGTTTTTCTGCCTTCGTATGCTGCTAGTATTTGGCATCGTTTCGCTCGCTACGCTTGTTTCGCTTTCGTTCTCACAACAGTAAACGAATTTCCCAAGTTTTTCACATCCACATGTGCTCATTCGGAACTGTTTCCTGTGATTCACACACACATACACACACACACACACACACACACACACACAAACTCATATACAAACACACACACTCGCACAGCTTCACGAGAGATTCCTATTTGCTGTTGCTCCTGTTGTGTACGAAGAGCTGCTGAGCTTAGCTCAGCGGATTTCCAGGAAATATCATTTCCTCTCAGTAGCCAATTGTGTCTTGAATTTGCTAAGATTCGTGGGTAACCAAGTTTAAAAATTCCCCTAACGAACGATCTTAATTTGGTTTTTTTTTTCAAATTTACTAAGAATTGTAAATTGTCAATAATAATTGTAAAATAACATTAAGCTATGACTTATAACTGAATTATTTTTCGCAATTAGAGATCCTTTAAAATTTAATTTATTCAAAAGAATATGAAAATAGTTTTGATCAATATACATATTTCAATATCAGCTAAAAAATTGCTCTATATTCTTTAGCTTTACTACAAAAATGTATTCGCCATTAGGCATGAAATAATTAAATTAGCAACAAAATATTAAAACCTAATTATTGTTAGAGTTAATCAGTTTTGTGTAAGGTCTGTCTTGCCGCGTCTTAGCGCGTAGCTTTTTGGAGAATGATCATGCTTTAATAAATGCAGCTGTTTGGATCGTGCCGACGCGTCGGTAGTTCAGTTCTTCAGGCTTAGGTACAGAAACTTAAGTTCTGATATATCTGCAATAACCGCTTTTAATAAAATTAATAATAATAAGCTATACAAATTTATTAATAATATCAACCTGTAACAACAAGTAGGTTATATATTATATATTACTATCATACTATTAATATATTTTCCATTACAATAATTATAAAAATAAACGCATAAGCAATCGCTCTGCTAACTGCGCAGTTACTGCGCTTGGGCTGCCGTGTGGGCTATATTTTGAAAATTTATTTGTTGAATAAATCTTTTTGTAGTGGGACTATCTTCATCAAACTTTCAGAAGAAGGGCGAAGGGGGCGTGGTATCCAAAATCTGTAAATGACAAAATCTTTGTATTCATCACATAAATCTATACAGTAAATCTGTAGTCTCTAGGTCTAACAGTATTCAAACTAGGCTTTAAAAACAAAGTCCGATTTTCGATTGTTATCGATAAAAAAGAAATGGGATGAGTTATCGAAAAAATATGATAAACTCGTACTGCGTATGGTATTCACGAGTATACATGTAAAATTTCAAGTCTGTAGCACTTGTAGTTTAGGAGATTTCTGCGTTCATACGGACGGACGGACGGACAGACGGACAGGGCTAGATCAACTCAGCTCGTCATCCTGATCAAGAATATATATACTTCATGGGGTCTGCCATGCCTCCTTCTGCCTGTTACATACATTTTCACAAAAACATTATACCCTGATTTCTCATTTTCAATGGGTTCAGGGTATAAAAAATGATATTGAAATTTTGTTTTAATAGTTATTGTAATAATTATTCTATATATAACTTTACTTTAATCGATTGTATGTAGTTAGCATTTAAAATTTGTCTTGAAATTAATACATAGAGCTTTATATAAATATAAATAATAATATATATACGAGTATGTATCATTCAAAGAAGAACACGCACTACATGGTTGCTTTAGTTGACGTACTCGCTTTTCGAGTGTATCTCATCGCAACTTGTCTAACTCATCTTTCGTTTTGTTATTGTTTGTATATGGCTGCAAGAGCTGGTTGAGTCATATGAAAGACTTGGCCAGAACACTTTTGAACGTTGTCGTCATCATCATCATCTTTGCAGAAAACTTGATTTCCTTGTGTGTGTGTGTGTGTTTGTGTGTGTGCGCATGCAACTTTGCTGCAAGTTTAGCTTGGCTGCGTTCTGGTTTGTTTTGTTTTGCTTTTGGTTATTGTTGTTTTTTTGGCCCAGGTTAGTTGGTGCTTTGAACGTTTCTCACATGATTAAGCCAGATTGCTTACAGCTTGTTGGCTCTGCTTCGGCATCGGCATCGGCATCTGCTGTAAGCTTGTTACACTGTTGTTGTTGTTGCTTTTGCTGTTTCTGTTGCTCTGTTGCCATCAATTGTTTGCCTATTTATAGCGCATTCGCATCTTGGACTTTGACTCCCCCTTTTGGTTAAGAACCATGTGCCCATGACGCAGCGCCTTTTGGCTAGCAGCGATTGCTGCTACGATTTAACAAACACACAGACAGATGCACTCGAGCGGCTGTTGGCTAGATTCAAGTATTGTTTAATGCCAAAGTGGACTAGGAGATGCAGCTCGTGCTCGCATATACATACGAGTATGTATGTTGCCTACAGCGTATGACGAAATGTTCGAGGCACTTGAGTTTTGGTTTTTAGCTTCACGTTGGATTCTTGTGACATGTGGTCTCAATTGCAAAATGCAAATATCAACAATGAAACAAATTTTCATTATTTGCCTGACAAAATGTTGCGCCAATTGGGCAAACAATGCGCGAAGCAGATGCCTCGCTTCGATGGGATGTTACCTTGATGGACGCATATTTTGTCTGTATTATGTATTCTTGGTCATGCACCCCGTTGTGCAACTGGCTATATGTTGATGAATGGTTGACCTAGTCGAGTGTTTGCTTGCTGCCTTTGGCATTCTTATGTCTCTTTGATTCAATTTATGCTAATTGCTAATTGCATAATAATTCAATTGAACCAACTGCAGTCTTAGTTACCGACTAGTCAGCCACATTTCCGCATTGTTAAGCAGTTGCTGCTTAAAAATGCTCCACAACTACTAATGCTGCTGCTACTGCTGCTGATGCTGCTACTGCTGCTGTTGCTGCATCTGCATTCAATTCAATTACACAATTTCTGTTGGCTCTTTGGTAATGCAAATTTGGTTGTGCTCGTTGCTGCACTCGCTCTTTAATTAAAGCCACAAAAGATTGTTTGCTTGCTGCGGCGATTTGCTCATTAAAAATACTTTATAACTGGCTGGCCAGCCATATGGTTCTTCTCTCTGTTGTCTGTCTGTCAGGCTGTCTGTCTATCTGTCTATGCATCCAGCCCACTAGGCGTATGCTGTATTGATTACTCATACGCCCCATTCGCAAAGGTCTTAACATACATAAGTCATTTGCGCCGGTTATTCTTTAATATCAGACCTTTTTATAAAAGCTCTATTTGACTACGGTGTTTCTAATAAGAGATGTTAAGAAAGAGTGCTCTAGACGAGACTGCTCGAGTAGGAGATCCCCTGAACCCTGCAAAGTGCTGATATTCCAATTATTCTATGTTTTTTTCTGCACACACAAAAAAAAAAAAAGAAAAAGAAAACACATGCTCACACACATACGCTTGCATCCACACTCTTGTAGCCGGTCTTTTTTCATTCAACTTTCAGAGCTTAATAATATCATTCAAATGCGTGTATTTGCAAAAGTACAAGTCTATAGTATCTAAAATACTTTTTTTATACCCTGAATCCATTGAAATTGGTAAATCAGGGTATAATGGTTTTGTTAAAATGTATGCAACAGGCAAAAGAAGGCGTGGCAGACACCAAAACCATTACATATTCTTGATCAGGGCGACGAACAGAGTCGATTTAGCCCTGTTTATCTGTCTGTCTAGGGAAATAAACCCTATATCATATCATAATTGCCTTAGCAACAATTTGTTACATTTTTTCTATAGTTAGCTTGCTTAAAACCGTTTTTATTCAAGGCATAATTTTTTTGTGAGAGTTTATGTAACAGGCAGATGGGCGACGAGCTGAGTTGATCTAGGCCTGTCCGTCCGTCCGTATGAACGCAGAAATCTCCTAAACTACAAGTGCTACAGACTTGAAATTTTACATGTATACGCAGTACGAGTTTATCATATTTTTTCGATAACTCGTCCCATTTCAATTTTATTGACAATAATCGAATATTCTTTTCCGTTTTTAAGCCTAATTTGAATACTGCTAGACCTTGAGACTTCAGATTTACTGTGTAGCTACATGTGATGAATACAAAGATTTTGTAATTTATAGATTTTGGGATAACACACCCCCTTTGCCTCAAATAAAAATAAAAATCGTATTTCCAGTATTAGAGACTTGTGCTTTGGCAAATACACACATTGGAATGTTATTATTACACTTTGAAAGATAGTCCCACTATAAGAGGATTTATTCAACAAACAAGGTCTCAAAATATATCCCACAAGCAGCCGTTGCTCACTGCGCAGTTAGCAGAGCGAGTGCAAACAAGTAAGAAAGCCCTAGTCTAGACTGTTCGACTACGAGATCCCCTGAACCCTTCGAGGAACTAATATTTCAAATTAAGTGATTCGTTGCTTCATTTCTGCTTATGCAATAAACAAAATATGCACACACACATACACATGCACGTATAAGCATATGAAGGCATATGCTGGAATGTGGGCTTACAATAGGAATTCATTGTTTAATAACTTTTTTTGTAAAAAAAACCCGAAATTCTTAAAAATATATATTATTTTCGATTAGGTTTTTAATCGATAACAAAAAAACGGGAGCAGTTATTGATTTTTGGAAACAAATTCGATATACGCGTGCAATATAGATCTATGAAATAAAATTTCAAGTCTAGCTCTTATATTATCTGAGATCGACGCGTTCATACATACGGACGGACGGACAGACAGACGGCCAGGGCTAAACCAACTCAGCTCGCCGACTTGATCAACATTATATATACTTTATGGGGTCTGCCACGCCTCCTTCTTCCTGTTACATACTTTTAACAAAACCTGTATACCCTGATTTCCCATTTTCAATGGGTTCAGGGTATAAAACAATAACAAGAATAGTTGTGAATTTTCACTTTGTCAGCCCGAAAAGGCGGAGAAACATAAGCCGAAAAACCAATTTCAACATTTTCTTTTTCAAGTTCAGGGCTAAAAGCAAACGAACAGCAAAAACAGCGCGTCGATTGCTGCAATTTTTAAATTAGCCAAATTACTATTATTTAGCGCAGCGAACACACACAGATAAAACTTATATAAGTAGATACAACACACACACAGATACACATGCTTATAGATACACTCGAAATTTTGTTAGCCTTGTTTGTCTGGCCTCGAGAGCTGGGTAGACCCTTGGCCAGGGTCTGGCTTTTACGTGCTGAATGATTTAATGTCCTTTTTGGCAGCCACGTCACACCTATCCCCCATCCCTTACAGCCGAGGGTAGCAGCCCCTAACACTCCATCTAGCCATTGCAGTTGAACGTTTTTGTCTAGACTGCGGCAAATGAACTTTTTTTCGCTCAAAAAGTGAGTTTTGTTTAGTTTTGTGTCGTTGGCTTTTGGGAAGTTGGAACTTGGAACTTGGAACACGCCACTCCCTTGGCGTCCTCAAAAAGGACCTTCATACGTCCATTTCCGCTCCAGCGTTTCAATTTATCGCGCCGCGACATTTTGCACTTTAGTTTTGCGTGTTATGGCTGTCGGCTTTGGCTCTCGACTTTTGTTTTCCTTTTTGCATGCAGCAAATTTTTAGACAAAATGATAAAAAATTTTAATTTAATTTTGAAAGCGGATTTTCGCTTTGCGATTCGCCAATTGCAGTTGTGTGCTGACTTTTCTTTTGTGTGGGCGTACACGGGGCTACAGGGTGAATGGCTACAGGGTTCAAAAGAGTTTGGTCTCTCAGATACCCTACATTGAATAGTAGAATATAGAAATTTAATATTAAATGAGTGTTGGCCACAAATAAAAACATGAATAATCAAAATTTTAGTGATGGCTGAATTACTGACAATATACACTGATAAAAATAAATAAAGATTTATAGAAAAAGCATTGTCTCTTCTGTTTTCCCATAATTTTGATCACCTTTAGTTTTTATCAGAGAATTTTTAATAATTTATGGAGCTATCATTTTATTTATATATGCTTATAAAGAAATATATACAAATTCTTGAAAAAGCTCCGAATATCTGGTTCATGATGAATGAATGCCAAAACTGAAGAATCTACTGGTTCACCTGGAGTGTTTCATCCCACTTAGGATAGGATCCATAATTCTTGGAAAGGTGGATTTTAACTACAGACTTGGTTCCGCTAAGTCTACAAAATATGTGAGTCATAAAAGTTTGAAGTATTAACTTAAAATTTAATCAGCTATGTTTGCGGCTATATTTTCAATACGCAAATTGATTCGCTTTAGGATCAGGCCTTAGATTTGTTATTTGGGATGTCTGATAGTTGGGCATACCCGTTATTAAAATTCGTAGCTGTTGTTGTTATTTAGCCCGCATTGCTTTTTGATATTTGCGTGCCTGAAACTGAACTTCAAAGCCAGCGATGCGCATAAGACCGATAAGGTTGCAAAAACTAAAAACCAAAAGCCAAAGACTGGGGCAAGGGTTGCATTGCATAAGCACATCAATCGTTGGAGCAGACAGCCAGCCTGCTAGAAAGAGCTAGCCAAGAAGAGGGGCCAGACGGTCAGGGGATATTTACCGCAGGCCATATATCATGCAGAGTATTGGCCACTGGGGCTGCAGATAGATGGCTGGAGCTAAAGCGCAGCCTAGACACTGTCTGTCTGAGCCGCTCATAACAACGGGCAATTAAAGTTCATGAATTGACAAGAAATTCACAATAAAATCAGCCACAATTATGGGCAAGAAAAATAAACAAAACAAACAAAAATAGACAATCGAGCCACACGACAAGGTGGGTGAGGCATTAGTTGGATTGAATCGGACGCACTTGGCTCGGATTTCACATTCTCCGAAAGAAATGCTGGCGAATCGTAGGCCATGATTGGCCCGTACAGCGAGAGCCAAGAAACCCAAACATTATTTATCTGTATGGCCAGAGTGGAATGGGTTTCGAAGGTAATCCAAGCGACAACAAAAATGACCAAAAAAATAAACCTTAAAATTGCGCACAAGTTGTGATTAAGGTCAGCTCACCTACTTGACCCGATTCGTATTGCTGAACAACCGCAACAACAACAATTAAAGAATTAAAGAACAAATACAATAACAATATGGAAAGCT
Source organism: Drosophila hamatofila (assembly GCA_035045345.1). Lineage (NCBI taxonomy): Eukaryota > Metazoa > Arthropoda > Insecta > Diptera > Drosophilidae > Drosophila > Drosophila hamatofila. The sequence goes on from JAWNPA010000001.1 coordinate 2,832,894, forward strand.
GAATTCGCTATTTAATTACAAACGGAAACAAATTAATTTTGAACAATTGAAACGAACCACATTATTGGCAATGGCAAGCCCTAAACACAAAAGACCAAGAGCTGAGTCTAAAAATAAATCCGTGCATAATGAAGATGATGATGATGATCATAATGGTGATCATAATGTTGCTCAGCAGTATCTGGGCTCCAACAACAACTACAATGTCAGCCCACGACTTGGACTTCAACTTCGACTTCAGGTCTTAGTTTGCTGTTGTCTATTTGAAATGTTGCTGACTTTGGGTAAACAACAATCGTTGTTGTTGCTCCGTTGAAGCTAGCAATGCAACATGCTGCTATTTTTGCCAAATTGTTCAATTCAGATAGCATAGCTGGCCGAAATGGACAATAAACGTAACGAATGTGGAGCAGCTACAAGAGTTCCACAGTTCCATGAATGAAAACAAATATTTACATTAATCAACTTTTAGAAATCAATGTGCACCTTTAGCAGCTGTCAAGCTTTATAGCTGTGACGACTTCAAGCACAAAGAACATTTTTACATATATAAAAATAATGCTGATAATTCTAATAGTAATGTGATATTCATTCTTATAGAAATATCATAATGATAATGATATTGATGATGAAATACATCTTCTAATCCTTCTTCTAATTCTTCTAATTATTATTATCTATTTCAGTAAAATCTTCGTTGTTCATTTACTTCGTATACTTTTACTTCTTACTCTAAAGATAAAAGAGACTTTTAACATCTTTTAACCATCTATCTAAAAGAAATATCTACGTCATGTGATATTCATTCTTTTAGAAATATCATAATGATAATGATATTGATGATGAAATACATCTTCTAATTCTTCTTCTAATTCTTCTAATTATTATTATCTATTTAAGTAAAATCTTCGTTGTTCATTTACTTCGTATACTTTTACTTATTACTCTAAAGATAAAAGAGACTTTTAACATATTTTAACCATGTATCTAAAAGAAATATCTACGTTATTATCGATGTTTTTAGTTCGATATTGCAGAATGAGAAAAAGTTCTTGCATAACTGAAACGAAGAAGTTATCGCAACTCTCCAACTGCTTTCGCTGTTCCATTAAATGCTGGGGGCTATTTCCGCTGCCTCTCCCGCTCCTTGTATCATCTCTCTCGCTCTCGCTCTCGAATATCTTATGAAAAAATGTTGATTTGCATTTTCAATGCCGCAGCATCGGCAATGCGAGAAATTGCCAAACACAAAAAGACAAGCAATAAAAGTTATAAATATTGAAAAGCTCTTCGCTCACCTCGCCCCCATCCCCCTGTCGTCAAGCCCACCCAAAACAAAAGGAAAACAAATGCTCTGGGGGCCTACCTTGTGCATCGCTCCACGCCCACACGATGTTGGCGCTTTCATCAAAATGCACATAAATTTCAACAACTGCCTAGGCGAAGTGAGACGTTTGTAGCGCCAATGTCCATGTGGGTGGCCAGCCATTGGAACTGGACCCAGCGCCTCTCTTTCTCTCTGTCTGTCTCTCTCTCTCTCTCCCTCTCTTTCGGTTCATTTGCATCTTTTGATTTTATGTGCCGCCGTTGCCGTTGGATGCGATTTCTAAAAAAAAACATTTGCATTTAATTGGACTGGCTGCAGCTATTGCCCGATAGAGGGCGTGTTAAAGAAGGGGGAATGGGCGTTGACAAGTTTCGTTTGTTCTAGTTTGGAGCGCCCCCTGGCGTGCAACAGTGCAGTGTTGGACATCAATCAGCGACATCTTTTAAATGTTTGTTTTAGTTGTTGGTTTGTGTGACAGCGGCCAACGACGACAAGATGACGTTTTCAGAAATTAAAAGACCGATGAGTGAAAGTGAATTTTCGTAGGTGTTGTTGTTGTTGTTGCTGCTGCTGCTGCTGATGTTGTTGTTGTTGTTGTTATTGTCATTGCAGTTGTTGTCATTTCTTTTGCCTAGTTGTAATGTGTAATGTTTGCAACGCTAACGACAACAACAACAACAAACATCGACAGTGTGGCAGCATCGTTGTCTTCGTCTTCGTTCGCGTCTTTTGATTGTCTTGCGATAGTCAATTGAGTTTTCATTTGTCAGTCAGTCAAAGCCAAACGTAAAAACGACCCAACGTCTGTCAATGACACAGAAAGAGAGTTTCAAGCATGATATGTGGCTTGATATTGCTGCTGTTGTTGTTGTTGTTATTGTTGGTTTCTGTTGTTTTGTGTGTACTTTGCTTGTTGGCCACTTTTTTACTTAGTTGCACTGATTAGACTTTTGTTGATATATCTCTCTCGCTGCGTTTTCACTTTCGTTCACTTTCGGTTAACGAGCTCAGATTTCCATTGACTTATCTATAGGCACGTGCCCGTTAGCATACCGAGCCCCATTCAAACTGCCCATCGCACCCAAAAGCCTCCAAAGACTCGTCAGCTCACGTTAACCGGAAATAAGTCGGCGCCAATCAGTGTGCCAGCAGCTGCAACAGAATCTTTCGCCTCAATCTGCGGTTGACTCAACTCAGTGACCCCAGGTTGACCTGAAGTTGAAAACTGTTTTTGAAATGTCCTTCAAATCGTAAACTTTTTAGCTGCTTGAACTTTAAGCTCACCTCAAATGCACACCTTTAAATACATACACTCGTGTGCTGCGCTAATTATGTCTACAATCTTTTAATTATGATAAATACGCACAAAATGCGACCCAAAAACTGTATTTTTTTTTTCATGCCTCGCAGTCTCAGTTTCAGTCTCATTATAAACAATTCTCGTCACTAATTACAACGTGGAAGAACAAATAAAATAATACGAAAAAAACTAAACAAGAAAACCGAAAAGCATCAACAAATGTAACTGGGTCAAGTCGCCATCAAGTCGACGTCAAACTCACAAAAAAATATATATGTATATGTACGTAGAGAAAAATTGTGGAAAACTCGAGATTTTTATCTGCGGTTTTTTCGGTTTTTATTTAGTTTTTTTTTAGAGCGCTTAGAGGTTGCTTAGCTCACGAGCGGCTCTTCCACAAAGCACAAATTGAAATAAAGCTCAATTTAGTGCACGACAAGTGTTTGTTGTTGTTTTGTGTTTTGCTTTTGCTTTCGCGGTGTGCGGGAATGCCCCTAACGTGGCTTGCAACACGTCCTTGCAAATGAAAATTTTGCATATGTCTAGACAGATTAACCTTCCTCGACTCCCGGCTGCATGGCAACTTTCCACGAAAATTTGAAAGGTGACAATTGTCGATTTGATCAAATAAAAGCAGCCTCAGTGCCACTTGAAGCTCGTCCGGCAGTCAATAAAATTATTTTTGCGAAAGTTGTCGCATAATATGGCAAAAGTGTTTACTTTATTATTTTTCATTTTCAGTTAGTTTCTTTTGCTATTAGATTGTTTTGGCTTTTGCTGCTGCTCCACTGCTCCGCTCAGTCGTTGCCACATTTCACAGCCATAATTCAACTAATTAAATGCACATGAAAAATTCAGCACTTCAAATGGCAAACCGGACGACCGGACAACCGGACAGTCAGACAACCGGACAACCGGACAATTTGAAATGCCAGACGAAGCCAAAGCCAAAGCGAAAACCAAAACTTTACTTTACTCTCAAATGAAACGCACTGAGAAATATTTCAAATTCGAATTGTACATGAAATCTGTTAATTTTAACCAAGTGAAAGAGACTCGAAATTGCTGATGCGACGGCTCATATTGGGCTCCATGGGAAACATCCAAATTTAGCCGTAACCAATCGAAATGATTTATACGAATTAGAGATTAGAGATGTTGATGCATTTTACTGCCAAGTAATTAGGTGAAAAAACTAGTTTGTGAGACTTACTGAAAATAATTTTAATATCCACTTAATTGGTGTAAAACGTTAATTCTTATTTTTACTATAAAGGTCTAGTTTTACCATTTAAAACTATCTGTAAGAAATTTTTTTCTAAAATATTGGAATTTATTGTGCTAAGATGCCAGCGTGGGATAGAACATTTTATTAATTTATTTTTGTCGCTTTATCTGCAGGTACAAAAAAATGCTACCCTATCTAAGAAATATATAATCAAAATTTTTAAGTATTTATTTTGGAATATATAGATATATTTCTTATAAATAGTGGGAATACTATGTGTAGATTACTATGTTGGTATCGAATGGTTGATTCAGATCCACTTTCATGATGTATAGTAATACGCTTTACAATCTGTGCATGTTCTATTTGTCTAACAATGCTTTTGATTATCCAATTATATGATTAATACATTCTTTGCGGAAGCTGAAACGGTCCACCTAAGGCGTATTACTTTAATAATTGTGTAGACTTAGCTGCAGCAATTTTTGTTTAGTTTTGTTTGAAGGTAGCCACTGACCGACCTGAAAAGCCTTTCCAAATCAATTAGCGTTGACCCCAAGTGTTACCTCGAGCTCACATTAATAGCGTAAGCCCATCGAGGCGAACCAAAACTATTTTCCGAATGCCCCGCCGGCAACTGCCTGGGTTTATTTTCTTCGTAGTTGTTTTTTTTTTTTTTCTTTTCTTTTATCAATTCAAACGATCGCCAACACGATATTGCCCTAGGTTGGGCTTTAATTTGTTTCGCAGTTGTTGTTGTTGATACTGCTACTGTTCAGTCACACAACAACAACAACAACAACAACCACTTGGGCACAACTTTCACTGAAAATTCAAGTTTAAATATTGTAAAAAGGACGCAATTTTAGATTTGTTTCGTTTATTTATTAATAAATTTCTGAATGTCATGCGCTGCATATGATTCGATATTTGTTTTTTTTTTTTTTGCGGTTTTTACCTTCAGAATTCCGCTTGGGATTGCATACGACCCGATATGGATATGGATTTTGTGTAATTTAGTCACTAATTGCCAGCATGACTTTAGTATTCTTCCCGGTTCGAAGTTGTATCATTTGTACATTGGCTTGTTTGTTTTTTGCTTTTTATTTTATTTTTTTATTATTATTATGGCTGGTGCCACAATTTATCGCTTTATTATTACACGCAAATGGCAAAATTAGCAACGGCAAAGCGGCCAGCTGCAATTATAGATACTCTATCCATGTCGCGCCCCCTCTTGTCAGAGGTATAGACTCCATAGACATCATAGACTGCAACTCCCCAGGGTAGACCTGTTTTACTTTTTTTCATTCCACAACTTGGCTATAGAGTTGACCGAATCTTGGTGTTTTATTTTCATTTAATTACTGTTGTGGCAGTTGTTGTTGCTGCTGCTGCTGCTGCTGCTGCTGCTGCTGCTGCTGCTGTTGTCAGTATTGCTGTTGCTGTAGCAGCAGCATTAATTGGCTTGTTTTGCTTAATAATGATTATTGGTTTTTATGGCTCTTTGATTATGCGATGATGCATCGAAAAAGTTGCCACGGATTAGCGCAAAGTCCGGCCCAGACAACGGGAAAGCCGCAGTCCGTTTGGTGTTGAGCATTTTGTTGATGTTGATGGCCTGTCAGTCAGTTAGTTCGTCAAATGGGCGCGACGGACGGACGACCGGAGGGACGGGCAGACTGACTGACTGACTGAGTGACTGACAGTCAGCCACACAGACAGAGTTTGTGGCCAGTTGGAAGTGCTGTCTTAATTATGCAATGGGCGCAATTGAACACAATTTAAATGCACGCCAGTTGTGAAAAACAAATAAAACATCCAACAACAATAATAAGAGAAGCAAGCAATCCAATCAATACCGCAACGATTTTTGAATACACTTTAATGTAATTTTTGCTTGTTTTTATTATTTTATATTGTGTTTATATATTTCTTTACAATTTCTGGTTCGCACCTTAAACTATGTATAAACTATGTATCAACATATTTGTGTAATATATTTGTAACAAGAATCAGTCGCCCCTTCCAAATTACATTAAGTTGAATTTTAAGCCGGATATTTTCTTTGAAAATATTTTGAGGCTCAAAGTAAATTTTATATAACGAAAGAGATTGAAGCTTTAAGCTTGTTGCTTGCATTGAATAAAAACTGAATTGAGATAAAGCTGTTAAAGACATTTGAGCATTAATTATTATTATGCTAACCTATGCTATTATTAGTCTTGCAAACATCATTTATAGACTAATATCTATCTTAGCTCCCGAGCTGCCCACCATAGCATACACAGTCATGTAGTCATATAACCCATTTGGATAGAGTAAGACATTAATTACTTATGTGCATATGCAAGTGGAGCTGTCTTCAACCTTTGCTGGCTGCACTTGATCAACTGAGTAGAGGAAAAAAGCCTAAATGCAGCCAGCGTTCAAGTGGACAGTTGGTAAGTTGGAGTAGCAAGTGGACAACAAATTATGATTACGATTATGCAATGGAAAAAGCAAGGCTAGAAAAACATGAAAAAGAGAGCATCGGTAAAGTGGAGAATCGATCGAATGAAGCTCCTGTCAGCTCTTGACCCCGTTGCCGAGGCGTCTGCTCGTAAACTTGAACAGAAATACATAAATGTCCAAAGACAGCCGAGACAGAGCAGACACAGAAATTGAAACTGAAACTGACAATAAAGAAACAAACTCCGCCCGCTGCAAACGAAATTTAATGCGTCTCATTTTAATTGCTAGCAATTAAGCAGCAATTACATAAAAACAAAAGCCGTTGATTTAAATTAAATGATTACAGCAGCAGCAGCTGGAGCTGGAGCTGGAGCCGTAGAAGAAAGAAGCGAACGCATCGCTGCACAAACTTATCGAAGGTTTTGTTTTAGTTTTCTTTTTTTTTCGTATTACGACCAAAAGAAAGGCAATTCTATGGAGAGAGACGGCGCGGGAGAGGCCAGCAGAAGTTGCGATTAGGTGCACGCGCTTTACAAAATGTTGAATAATTAGCAATAATTATAATAATTAAAAAAGCAAAGAAAATAAAACATGAGCGGGCGATTGCATCAGCAGACGTCGATCGCATCGCTGCACCACTCAACCACTGCACCACTAACCGAACACCATTTAATTTATGTCACGACAAGCAAGGCCCGACGATTTACTAAATTCCGCACATAAATTCCAAATGGAATTTTACTAACTAAAAATTGTGTGGCCTGCATTTGTCTATCTCTACTTTGCTTTGGCCAGGAATATTACGAAATAATCTTTTGCCTCCCACCTTAAAGTCTTGTTGTGTGTCTCTTTGTGGCGCTGATTCAGTTTTTCATCTCACTTGCCACCAAATGTGGCATCTTTAACCCCGTGACAGACCAAAGTAGATTTATTTTTAGACATCATCCCAAATTGTTTCACCAGCTTTTAATACAGTTGTTCGTATATACTGTATATACTCTTTTCTATATTAAAAAGGATTCACATAAAAATATATATTAATTATGTACATACAGAATTATAAATTACTTTTAAAATTTTCTTTTTAATTCATATACTATTAATAAGGAAGTAATTATATTATATTGCCTTTTAATTTGTATGAGCACATTTGATATACCTGCATATAAACCCAACTAATAAGATTATACAAATTTTCTTCAATGGCATTTAAAGGGGCAGAAAAAATATATTTTCTGTCACGAATAGGGTATTTATGCCTCGTCATGTGTTCGATGGGCTTTCTCTTGTGCTTTTGCTGTTGGTGCCACACACAAATCAAATGCTCAAATGCTTGCAACAAGATGCATGTGACATCTCTCGAATGGTGGGGGTTCTCTCTACCTCTCTCTGTCTCACCCTCTCGCTCTTTCTCTAAAAAATAAACGAGTACTTGGCATGCGCTGACACGAAAATATTCTTTGTAGGCACCGTCAATAAATTTAGCTCATAACACCGTCTGACAGTAATGTGTCATCAGGAAAAATGTTTTCTAATGAACTGGGGGATCTCAGAGTTGTGGGTGTTGTGGTCTGGAAATGGTGTTCATTCAGAAATAGTATAATCTTGCAGATGAATCTGTGGGTCAGGCCCATTTCGACTCAGACACGTTCTCTGTTTGCATAGCTACATGTCGTATAGCTGAGACAACAGGTATTAAAACATAAAACATTAGGTGTAGCTAAGCTTAGAATGAAAGCTTTTAATACAAATGCGATTTATTTTATTAGGTAACATATTATGTTATTTTCTTCAGCTTAAAGTTACTAGAAGTTTGGGCCATCTAGAAAAGTCATATACTTGTATAGACATATATCGATATTAAATTCATATTTACTTCATTATGAGGTTCAATTCGGCTCTTCATCTTGATTCAAACAATATATCCTATGGACTATCTGTAAAAAGAGGCCACATAATTTTTAAGAGATTTTTCAATAACTACTTTTTATAATATACCTATATGTAGCAGTATAAGTTACTGATCAATTGTTATAAATAAATATTTATCCATAAAGTATAGAAATGAAACAGAATCTGGGCGAACCCATTTTCCAATCTATCTATATCTGTGAGAGATATATGTTAGTTGTATAACATATGCAATAAATAGCTTACTTAAAAACCGTTGCTAATTTAGACTGAATTCATATTATTTACCCAATTAATTTTAATTTTTATGCACTGATAGCACCTGCCGCAGCACAGCTCAGATTGGCTTTAATCTTTTGGTCGCGGCGTCTGTTAATGAAACCGTCAATTGCTGACCTGCCAATCCATCATGCATAACCAATTGAAAAGCAAAAGTGTTTTCTTTTATTTTTCTTGTTTTCCAAATCAGTTTTCCACACATGCTATGCAAATGAACCCATTGAATGCCTTCAACGTAATGCACGGAGGCCCCCTGCCTCGTCTCTAGTTAAGTTCGCTCGTGCGCATAATTTAAAATAATGATCGGCATATGAAACTTAATGCGTTTCGTCTGCACCTCGAGCGCTCTAGCCGGCTGACCCGTCTCTGATCGGGCTTATCGATCATAGCCGACGGCGATGCGACGATGCTGCGATGCGGCATGCTGGGGCTCATGATGTTGCCACATTTGATGTTCGTTTGGGGCCAAGTGCATAATTCACGCACGCAACTCGCAACAGGTGTCACTCTCACTTTCGAGGCGGCAAAGTCTAATTTGCAGCACGTCCTACTCCCCAGCAGAGCTCTATGCATAACAATTAGCATTTCATGTTTGGGAGCTGAAGCTGAAGTTGAGGCTGAGGCTGTCTCTGTATGGACGCAAATTATCGCGTCGCTTGACGTCTGCAATCTATAGCCAATTTTTACTGTAACTTTGACTGCCAACTACCAAATGCTGCTGCTTTTGTTTTTATCCGCGTTTTTTTTTTTGTCACTTTCCTTTTAGCCATGCAAATTTCTCGCGACGACTATTAATTGGTAATGGTAAAAAATATAACCATAAAAATGGTCAACACGAGACTCGCGACTCGCTGTTGTCTGTTGCTACCACACTGTGTACAACAGTTATCTCCATGAGCTGCCCAAAGCTCTCGTCCTGAAAGAAACCCAAAAACAAAACAAAAAATACTTTCTTTGCAAGCGGCAACAGTTGCAAGTTGGAACTCTACTCCAGCTCCGGCTGGGAAGGAGTGAAGCCAAAGCCGGAGCTGCAGCCCCAGACAGACTCACAGCTACAGTAGTTCCAGCTTATCAGCGATCGTCAACAGTTGGCACGTTTCGTTCATTGGCTTGGCGTGATTGTTGTTGCTGTTGTTGTTGACGTGTTGCAAATAGCAATATTCAAGTTTTTATTGTGCCTTATATTAGATTGCCATGGCCAATACGAAAAATATATGTATTTATGTATGCATGTACGCATGTGTATACATGTGTATTCTCGATGTTATTGAATGCGAATCAAAAGAGTTCCAAGAAATATAACCAAAGGCCAACAACGACCGCGGCTGACATAAGAATGTGAAACTAACGCAAGATCTGGCTGATCTGACGATCATTTAATGCGCTTCACTGACTGATTAATTGAAGAAGACGAATTGAATCAATAGCTGTAGATGTTTTGACTAATGATATCAAATTACAAATGTCTAAAAATATCGGAACTTGATATAGCCATTAGAGTGCATTAATAAATTGTAATCGATTAAATTTATATTAATATTAATAGTTTTAATAATGTGAACAAATATTTTATTTTTTAGTGAAATGATTTTTTTTCAGTGTAGATCTAAATATATAAATAATACATAACATAAATCATCTTCCAACTCAGATTTTCTTACAGTGTAGCATTAAAAGTACATGTTTTACCGAAAATGGTATTTTGGGTATTACTCTGCCTACCACTTTTCTAAGAACACTGAATAACTAAACTATTCTGTATATATACTCTTTGTTTCTCTCTGTCTTTCTGTCTCTTTCTCAAGCTCTCCCTCTCTCTCTCTCTCTCTCTATTTCTCTTTCTCTCTGCTGCTTTTCGCTTATTCTCATTCTAATAAGCCACCAATAAATCAACATTGATTTTAAGTTTTTTGCGCTTTTGGCTTTGCTGACTCACGATCCAGTCTTAGTCTGAGACTCAGTCTCAGTCTGAGCCTCAGTTCCATTCGCATTCCCATTCCCATTCCCAGTCTCAGTTGAAGTTTGACTTCCAGGTCCCGTCTTATTCTCATTCTCATTCTCATTCTTCGATGGGCGCTTCGCTTTGTGTATTTTTTACTTCTTTTGCTTTTTTGCTGTGTTTTGCTCTTAAGCTTACGAATTCCGGAAAGGCGGCCATAAAGGCCAAAAAAAAAAAAATGAAAAAAAGTGGCTTGGGCACATATTTTAGCAAAGTGTTGGCCAGCACGCGAAGGAGTCGCTGTCAGCCGGTTTTGGGCCACCGCCTGGCGCTGGCCGCATAAGGAGAATGCCTCCGTCTGTGTATGTGTATGTGTGCCCTGCATGTACGGATGCAGGAGATTCTATTTGATTCTTGTTGTTCCGCGTAGGAACAGATTCTGGGTGCCCTGCGGGCCAGTCGCTGCTGTTGCAATTGAAACCAGTTGCAAAATTTGTCATATGACTTACATTAGCGGTCGTTCGGTTACCTACAATCAAATCTAGCGCTGGCCCTCTCAGGCAGCTAACTTTTGACTGTCTGCACCACTTGGCTGATATTACTCGTTGGCCACCGATGCTGCAAATGTTTCGTGCATTGTTTTTGGGCTTTATGTTTTTTTGGCAAACGGGCAACAGAATTGACATTTCCTTTTACAACATCCAACAAGCTGCACAAGCTGTGCAAAATAAAAACTATAAATCAGCAGCAGCGGCAACAACAACCAGTAACAACCAACAACCAACAACAACAACAGCTACTACAACTGCTCCATGTGATTGTCACGCTTGAAGGACTCTTTCGCTCCGTGTCGAAAAAAAGATATAAAAAGCGAAAATGAATTTGTTGCTTTTCTTGTTGTTTGCTGTAGTTGTTAACAGCGCTTGTTGTTGTCGTTGCTTTTGTTGTTGTAGCTTTTATGAAGTAGGTTACTATGTTTGTTGAGTAATTGAGTTTAGTTTTTCACACACGAGTGTGTGCTTGCTGCTGCTGCTGCTGTTGTTGTTGTTGTTGTTCTTGTTGTTGCAGTTGTAGGAAGCTGCTGCACATGCAACTTGGCAACTTGGCAAGTTGGCAACTCGGCAACAGTTTTGCATGTCTTAAAACACAACGACCGTCGGGTTGTCTCACAAATATGCCAGCCAACAGTTGCTGCAGAATGTCATAATGTAAGGAAGGCCCTGGAATAATTGAAGATGCCTTTTAATAGAATCTGAAAATAAAAAGACTTTCTGTTAGTTACGATAGCAATTGAGAAAGACAACGGCATTATCTGAGCTAACTAAATATTTGAGCTATTTTGAAAAGCCCTAGACTTCATGAAAAGAATTCAGCAATATTATACAATGCAATAAAGTCAAATATATTTATAATTTAAAACAACAACTCAAGGAAATACATCACAACAGCTTAAGGTTTGGTTCATGCCATTTGACATTTTATAAATATAAAATTTATTAAAACAGAATATTCGTGATTTCATTCAATAGGTTAATATATTTATTCTGATTTGAAAAAATAAAATGAAATAAATATATATATATATATATATTTTTTTTTTTTTTTACCAAATCTATAGAAATAGGGTTGAAGTTTCTGAAAGTTTAAAAAGTTAAATCTATAAGAATACAACAAAATTAGCTCTAACACTTATTCAATAAAATCACAAATTAAATTAAGCCTATTACAATACATTAATGCAAATCATTAAATAAAGATTAACGGACCTGAAATTTGTTGTCGTCATAAGAGATAAGTACTTTTATATAACATAAATTATTTCATTCAAATCGGAATTTGTTTCAAAGATATAACTATATATATATATCAAAACTAATCAGTTGAGCAGTACGGTAATTACATATATTTTATATTGACATATATTTAACCCTATATGGTTACTACAAAGTTATATAATTACGCCACAAGTTTCTACCATAGAATTATAACTAAACAGGAGTAGCAAAGAGATATTGAATAAGTATTCGAAACCGAATCAACACATGATCAAAATGAATTAATCTTTTCATTAAATGAATTATCTTTTGATTATTGATTAGAAATAACCAACATATACATAATCTCGAGAATGCTAACATATCAGATACTCATTTGTAATTATATTTAATGTAGCTAAAAATATATTCCAGAATATATGATTTCGAAACATACAATTGACAATTTAATTGAATTATATACATTTGCAGCCTAGCTACACATATTTCTATACTTAATTCTTGCTTAAATAGTGTAGAGGACTCTCACTTCACTTTGAGGGTATACAAAGTTTGTTAATGTCCTCTAAGTTCACAGTATTAACAACTTAGTTAGATGCTAACTTTGCTTGGCCCTGCTGAGTGCATCTGCGAAGAACAAGCATTAGCTAAATGGCAGTCCCTGTTTCAGTCCATGTTTAGCTACTCCTAACTTCCACTTCACTTCCTCCTTTTGCTGTGGCTGCTACCTCCACCACCGCCCTGTAGTGCCCCCGCAATCACGTTCCTTGCCGCACTCCGTGTCGGCTGTCTGTGCTGTGATCTAATTATTGTATTTGCTGTCCGTTTCTGCCAGTTGCCAGCCGAGTTGCCTCCTACAGCCGCAGCAAACTTTAAGCTGCAGCCCCTCACAGCCCCTGCGTGCCGCCTATCGAGTCAAGATGCCTGCTCAACTGGCCGACAGCCTCTGCTCATTTGGCTGGCAAGCCTGTTTAGAGATTCGTCGTGCCAGCTCCGTTGCCTACGTCTGTGAGCGGTTAGTTGTCCTCCCCCCCTCTCACCCTCTCTCTCTCGCTCTGTCTCCCTCACTCCGGCCCACATCACAACTCAGCTTTGCTCTGCTCAGCTCTGTGCTTCTCCTGTTTCTATTTTATCCACTTCACTCTTAGTTTGTGTTTCAATTTGGCGCATTTGCTTTGCTTAGTTTTGTGTTTAACGTGGACTAATTTGACTTTTTGGCGCGTCTCTTTGACTTCAGTTTTCAGCTGGCTTTTATTTGCCATTTGTATACACTTCTAAAGAGTACAATCATTTTGTCACATATTTTGAATGCATAGAAGAAGGCAGATATGCTTTTTATATATTATATATTATCGCTTAAAATGACATAAATATATATATATATAAGTATATTATATATTATGTAGTAGTAGTGGTAGTAGAATTAGTAGTAGAAGTATTATTATTATTAGTAGTAGTAGTAGTAGCAAGAGAAGTATTAGTAGTAGTAGTAGTTTCTTTAATAGAGGTGTAGAGGATTAGAAGTGAAATAATTTTTATTAATTGAAAATTAGTATTTACAGTAGTGTTAGAGTTCATCGGAGTGAGAGGATCTACTCTGCGGCCTGCCGAAGCAACTAATTTTTTTTTTGTCTTGTTTATTATGACATCATTGTTTTGGCAATGGCTAAATGTATACATAAGTTGGCATTCACAAACTAAATAACTTTAAATCGCTTTACGTTTTACTCAGAAATGCGAAATGCGAGCTACGACAAAAGTCAATTAACATTTGGGAGCCCCCAATATGAGAGGCATCATCTTTTTCGTGTAGCTGTATCTGGAAAATCTCTCGATCAATTGTTGTCACGGTAAATCGGTGGTTTCTCCACTTGGAGCAACCAACCCTATCGCATGTAGTTGCACGTCTTTTGGCGCCTGCCTCAGTTTCATTAGGCCTTTAAGCGAATTAACGTGACTGACTTATAAAAGAAATATTAAAATCCATAAGGAAATTGTTGCTAGGCGCGCGATGCTTCCTTTATGCCTGCCCCTGCATGCATCAATTTTCACTTTTTCAAGATATAAAAAGATACACGAGATACACACAGCAGATGTAAAAGATAGGTTTTCATTATTTTCCATTTTTTATATAAGTGTGCAAGTGGCGTGGGTTGATCGTAAAATCCTTGTACGTGAGGTTTGCCTTGGAGGTCACGTGAACGAAAACAACAGCATTAGCTGAGGACTGTGAGAAATGGAGTTGCAACTGAATGCGCAACAGCAATATAAAAAGAAATAGTCTTTATGTAAACACAAGTGAAACTTTTTGACAATCAAACTACACGAATATTAAATATTAATTATTAATTATTCGATTTTTCGATTATGCATGCAATGCGATGCAATCTCTTGCGATCTTTGATCTCTTTTATATTTTTCATTTTTCATGTCGTATTTTTTTCTGTTGTCTGCAGCACTCAACTCAAATTGAAATTCGAGCTGAAAGTTTGTCGCATGCATTACGTTGATTACATCACAGCAGAGATGTGTGTATGTGTGGTTGTGTGGCTGAGTAGTAGGTGGGTGGGGTAGGGGGTGGCGTGCAGAGTAGTGAAAATGGGCTATGCAACTTCCACCAACTGTGATAGTCAGTCATTCAGTCAGTTCAGTTGGTCAAACATGTTGGCCTAAGCAGCCTAAATATAGACACACACATATACATAGACATAGACATAGACATAGACAAATGCACAAACAGGACGAACCACAAGGGGTGAGAGGTGGGGCCAGCTGTGTCAGGGGTAGACAGCCAGTCAAATGGTCTTGTTAATTTCCATTTTTCTATGCAAATTTTAACTTCCTCGAAAATGTTGCACACTCCAAAATGGCAATAAACAAAACAAAACGAAACGAGCATCACAAAAATTTGACTTGCCATAAAAATTGAAATCTAAAATAAGGTGAAAGGGGGACTGGCTGCGACGCGGGGGTCAGCTTGATGAAGTGGGCGGCTGTTAGGCAACTGGCAAATGTACGAGGGGTATGGAAAGTATGCCACAGACACATGACACACACACACACACACACACAGCATATCTATATATACACAGATAGAGCAGCAGAGAGACAGACAGCCAGCCGCAAAAGTCAACGTGCAAAAATAACAAACAACTGTCAAATGTCTGACAAACGAGACAAGGAAAAGACAAAACTGCACACAGAGAAAACCAAAAGCCAAAACACAACACAGCAACACATGATATATAGCAACAGAGAGAGAGACTATTGCAATAGGCGGCCTAAATGAATTTGCTCATTGG
Source organism: Drosophila hamatofila (assembly GCA_035045345.1). NCBI lineage: Eukaryota > Metazoa > Arthropoda > Insecta > Diptera > Drosophilidae > Drosophila > Drosophila hamatofila. The sequence goes on from JAWNPA010000001.1 coordinate 2,848,409, forward strand.
CTAGAGGACAACAAATGAAAAACCGCTGCTCATACTGCACTAACAACAGCAGCAACAATGCAACTGACACACAATGTTTGATAACAACTTCCCGAAATCGTTGGACGCTGACATCGCCAATTTGGCAGTGCCAAAAACAACAATGCGCCAAACAATTCATTGGAACAGATTACGCATACGACACGTGAGTCGCGTTTTGAACAATAAGCCAAAACGTTCGATGCTATGATTACTAGCACTGCGCACATCACCAATCTCTGACTGCAACACCAACAGCAATACTGCAGCTACAACAACTACAACAGCAACGTCAAATATGCAGACGGCCAAAAGAATGCTGAAATTGAAGACGCCACTAAAAATTACACAGCAAATACAAATACACTCACACTTACACTCATACTTACTCACACACACACACACACACACACACACACATATATATATATATATATAATCATTTGTTGTTCGTTGTTGTTATCAACGGCTTTGTCACAGCTCCTGCGGTAGCTGCATTTATTTCTATGGTTGTTGTTATTGTTGTTGCACTGTCATATGCTTATATGCCCTAACAATAAGGCTAGGGATTCCGCAGCTGTCATGCGTTTTGTTTTTATTTTCTTTGGTCAGCTCATCAAGCTTATTGCCTTAGGGTGGGAGTCTGCAAGGCTGTCCCTATAAATTTACACACACTTATATTTCAGCTGCGATCCGATTAAAGCAAGCAATAAATAAGAACAGCGTCTATTTTTTGAATAGAGAAAAATATTTGCCCTAGGGAAAATGAATTTTTGTATACGCAAGCATTGAAATTGCTTCTTGTTTTTTTCATTCTATATGTATGTATAATTTACCAGACTATTGGAACTTGTGATTCTAGAACTTGATTCAAATACATATTGAAAAGCAGAATAAAACTGTTTTGTTATATATAGAGGGGACTGCTGTGAAGTATTCAATGTTTACAATATTCAAAGAAAGAAACCTGTATTAACCTGTGTTAAAGGAAATGTATGACTAGACATGAATGTAGCTATAGATATTAATAAATATTGTATTACCTATAAGTCTTCTATACTAGGCCATTCTATATCAGTTACGGGTGCGGTAGACGAATTTCCAATGAGTCCCATCGCAAAATGCTAGGTTCCAAATGCTGAAGTAAATTATCAATTACAAATTTGATAAGAGTAAATAACAATAAATAAATAAATTAAAACTCTAGTTGCTGTAACGATTGCACATGTAATTTTCATCACATTCATATGAATTATAATACTAGTATTAACTAAGTAATGCGAAAGAGTATTTGCACTGGAGCTGAGATGAATATTTCAAATTTGTGATTTGTTGTTGCAGTTGTTGTAGTCGTTGTTGTGATTGTTATTGCAACGTCTGCCGCAATGTCTCCGCTTTGCAGACGCCGCCGTCGTCTCGGCTGTGGCTGCCACACGCTTGGCGGAGCTGCTGCAGGAGCAATGCAATACGGCTGCGGCTGCACGGGTGTTCGGGCGCCCGGGAGTCCGGGTGTTCATGGGAGCATGGGGTCTAAGCATGAGCATGGCATGTCATTTCTTGGCTTCGCCAAACATCTTTGACATTCCTGATGTCTCTGGCTCTGGCTCTGGCTCTGGCTCTAGCATCTGCAAAGTCTCATTTTCTCTGGCTGTCTCTTTGTCTTTCTCCAGCTGCGATTGTGTTCCTCATTTTACTTTTGCTGCAGATATTTGTAATGAAGCATGTTTTGCATTTAATTTATGCGCGTAATTAGTTGAAAGTGAATGCCAGTCACAAGTAGTTGCAGTCGTTTGTTGCCACTCTAACTAGTAGTAATAGATGCTGCATATTGCGTATACGCGCCGTGCCACAGAATCAACGGCTACTGCGTAGCGGCCTGTGGTCAATGCCAATAAATTATTAAAGCGCTTTAGCTTTAGCTTTTCTTTCGCTCTGTATCTTTTTTTCGGGGGCGAACAAAGGCAGCTCATTATTTGTGAAAAACGCGGCTGTCAAAATTGAAAATAGGGAAAAGTTAAAGAAATAAACCAAAACAATGGCAGGCAACAGGCAGCGAACAGTCAACAGCAACAAAGGCAACAGCAGCAACAGCAGCAACAGCAACTTCGTCCATTAGCAAATGCCGCCGCTGAGTGGCAGCCGGGGAATGGATGCAGTCAGCGACGCCACCGCCGCATAATGAAAGCGAAAATTTAAATTTTTGATACAATTTGCAATTTTTTCCTACTTCATCATTCACATCACCAGCGGCAGCAAAAGCAACAGCAACAGCAACAGCAATAGCAACAGCGGCAGCAACAAGCAGCTCCAACTCCAACTGACTGCAGTTGGCAGTCAACAAGTCAACAATGAAAACAATTCATCATGTTGTTGTAGATTGGAGGAACCTTTTGGCAGCAACGTTGTTGCAGCTACGTTGCCTTCAATTTATGCGGCGGCGCTTAAATCGATTGCTTTGCCACATTGCAACAATTGGCTAGCATGCAGCAACGAGGCTCTGCTGGATCGTGGGGCAACGAAAAAACAGCGAAAATAAAATCGGACGCCTGCGCCAATCGCTGCTGAACCGTAAAACTGAATTATGTAGCTAGCCCGCCACAGAGCGCCGCGGTGGCGTCGGTGGCGGCGGGTGGCGAAAACTTTTGACGTTTTGCGGGTGGATAAGGCCTGACGACTGACCACAACCAGACCACAACATAGATTCAAAGCCAGTGCCACAGCCAGATCCAGAGCCAGCTTCAGTCCTGGTCCAGACTTGGCAGCCTGTCTACAATCGCCAGCGTCGCTTCATTAAGCGATTCATTCATGCAGCCGATTCAGTCGATCGTGTCGTTTTATTTGGCTCTTAAATTTCTGCGCTAACTAGATGTCGCAATTGAAAGTAAGCTGTCAATGTTACAGCATCAGCTGCCGGTAGAGGGGGTGGCATCTGAACAGAGACAACATTCATTCTTAACCAATCGCAAAGTCAATTATATATAAAAGTCAGCTGTGTGATCTATTGTGTTTGCTATAATAGAAATTTATCTCAATACTGATGTTCATTTTATATCTTATTTGAATTCCTTTGCTGTATGTATTTGTTGCAATTTTATTATATATCCTACATTCATATCAGAGTTAACTGTTTCCATTGTTTTCTTATATATTTCGTTAGCAATAAAAGAGCGTGAAGAATTAATATAAACCATATACAGAAATAGACCATGCAGATCTAATTTGAATTTCAATGAATAAAAGATCAGGGACAGATTGTTTCGAGACAAGCCGTGCTGATTTTCTTGAAATGACAATGAATATGTGATCAGGGGCATATTTGTTTAATATACAAAATAGTCAATCGTTAGAAAGTTTTCTATTGACTTAGGCAAATTAGCAAGGCCATAAAATGGAGTTGGCTACAACATAATATTCGAAGTCATGATCTCATATATTGGACAGAACTTGAATTGCTAACTAATGATACCATCATCTCTAAAATTTAGTTGCGAGTTGTAAGCATTTATTTTTAGCACCTCGAAGGTCACTAAAGGACATTGTTCGCTTGATTTCCGCAATTGTTCAAGTTGAAAACTCTCAAAACTCGAACTCGAACTCAAATTCAAATTCAAGCGCAACTTGAAGTCATGTGCAAATTTAATTACTGACTCAGCGACCGGACAGACCCAAGCATAAGTCAGGCCTGGGGCACTAGAAATCAAAGTAGACAGCATATCTCATATATATATATATGCAAATCCCAATGTTGGACAGCTTATTATTAATAGTAATAATTGATGTAGATTTTTTAGCACCTTTTTCTGTTGGTTTCCCCCATTTATAACGTTTGTGATTTGTAAGACAAACAGAAACAGATAAACAAAAGCCAGAAAGCCAGAAAGCCAAAATTCACAGACCGGGCGGCACAGCTGGCGAATTCTCTTTCTCATGGAATGTGGCTGGCTGCTTGGCTGCTTGGCTGCTTGCTGGGCTAGCTCGGTTCAGTTTGGATTGGCTGGGTGTCTTTTGAGAAACGTGTTTTCTAACAAAAGCCGCCTCTTAATGGGTCGACAAATAAAAGTATAATAAATAAATAGTAAAAGGAAAATGCGTAAAGGGTCGGGGTACAGATCGGCTTTGACCAACATCGACTTACACCGCACAACTACGACACTTGATCTGGCCAAAATGCCAACGCGCTGAGAATCGAAACGTGGGCGATGAGATCATCACCATTTAATTGGCTGGCGACTTTGACTTTGCCTCTTACAACTGCACAGCCCGAGTAGAGTGTGGAGAGAGCGAGGGCCTTACTCTCTCTCTCTCTCTCTCTCTCTCTCTCTCTCTCTCTCGCTCCCTCTCTCTGTCAGCTCCATTTACAGTCGTAGCACTCTTCTCTTTCTCTTTTCTTTGTCATTTCTCTTCTCTTTCCCGCCGCTTGTCTTTTTATGTCCCTGGCGCGCGCATTGACCGAATTCGGAAGATGAATGTGCGACAAATGCCAGAGATAAACCTCAGGCAGCGCGACACGAATCGAATAATCGTGTAAAATCTCCCGAGCTCGAGATCTGATAATTGTCTATGTAAATTTCTAATGCTGACGCACTGTTTTTCTATGCCATCTGTGATTGCGTTTCGTTCGTCTATGACAGTTTATACATACATTAAGGAAAAAGGCAATCGTTGATTGACATTCGTCGTACATGGCGTATGCGCAATTAAAGGCAATCTGCGTCTGGCATTTCCTAGCATGCAAATTGAATTTCTTTATATCTCTAAGATTTTTATAATATTAGCACAGGTATATGTATATGTATATATTTATATATATAATGTAATGTGTGCCTTAAAAACAGCTAAACTCCATGTTTCAGGTTTTGTTTTTAATTAATCCATTTATAGTCGTTAGTATATCCGGTAATTTTGACAGGAAATGGGCAGCAACCGTTGGTGGAAGAGTTCAGAAATCTTTGATGTCAAAACAGTTGCCAAAAATTTTGGCGTACCGTTAAGGTTTATTGCTAATGATGATGATGCTAATAATAATAATATTAGGAGCAATTGTGGACGCCAAGACGTCGCACTTATGATTATTTATAATACTTTTTCATAGACATACATAAATATTTTTTGGTTCGCCTAATTGATTTTATAATCAAGGTTTTAATGCCGCTTCTCGTTTTGATTGTGGTTGTCATTTCAGCAAGCCGCAGTAAACAGCAAGCAGCAAGCAGCAAAAAGTCTCCAACCAGGCAGGCAAAACTTCAAAGCCGAGACTCTCCAAATGTGTGCGAAAAAACAAGCGAACCGCCAATGCAAACGCCACTTGCGCAGCCGAAGCAGCTCGCGTCGCTGTCAGTTCGTTGGCGCTCGTGCTGTGCGACAACAGCAGCAGCAGCAGCAGAGGCAACAGCAATCGTGAGAAGTAACAGCAACAGCAGCAGCAGCAGAGGCAGCGGCAGCGACAGCAGCAGCAGCAGAGCAATTGGCGCTCAGTTCGTTTTTGTCGCTGGGTACGAACGGTTCCCACTCGCGCTGTGCTCGCCGTTTCTCAGCTGCGTCTCTTTTGCCTTTGCGTTCGTTGCTTTCGTTAGTTGCTGCGCGTGCGCCGCGTCGTTGCGTTTATTTGTTGTGTCGTCGCTTCATCACAAAGGTTCATGCGAGTCAAAGTAAAAGCCATAAAGCAAAGAGCAACAAAGTCGAAAACAAAAGTGTGCGAAAACAAAAATGTAATAACAACAACAACAACATCATCAACCAAACAACCAGCCAAACAACCAATCGCCCGACAGTTTAATACGAGTTTCGTTCTTGCTTCTTCCTTAGGTTCTTTTCTTTTGTTTTTCGTTGACCATTAAAAGTGAAGCTTTGAACGCACAAAATAAAAAAGTTGGAAAAGAAAAGAAAACAAAAATTAAAAACCAAACAACAACAACAAGCGAATTTAACCGCCCCACAAATAAGCTGCAACTTGAACTTCTCTCTCCGGTCTCTGGTCTCTGGTCTCTGGTCTCCAGTCTCCGGCGTTTCGACGCGTCTCGTGTTATTTTTAGACAAAAAATCGCAATCGCAACGCAATGGGCACCAAGTCGCCCGGTGGTCCGCAGCGCTGTCGCCTCATACTACAGCGCTGCCTGGCCATCCAGCTGAGCAAGCCGGGCCACACGCCCGAGGACTTTTGGATGTACGACTCGGGATATATGATATTTCAGGTGAGTTGAACAAATGTTGCCACAGAAGAACTGCCAGCAGCTAGCTGTGAATTGCGAACTGGTTTCTGGACACAACTGGTTGCCTGGTCCACAGGCAAAACCACTGTCCACTGTCCACTGTCCACTATCCACTGTCCACTGTCCACTATCCACTGTCCACTATCCACTGTCCACTGTCCACTGTCCACTGTCCACTGTCCAGTGCTCAGTGCTCAGACGGCGCTTCAGCGGCCCAAAGTGCGTCTGCATGTTCGAGAATGAGAGATGAGGAGGCTTGGCTTGTAACCTGACGAGTGATTCACAAAAGAGATTTGCAAGTTTTCGCTTAAAGTTCCCAAATGGTTAAAGCCCGCAGAAATGCGTATGAAGATCGCTGTAGCAGATAGTTAACATTAAAAGAGAGAGAGAGTTCAACTTTGAAGGTTTCAATGACTCTTGTTGACTTTTTTTTACAAAGTAATAAAGGAATATGCAAAATATAAAGATAAAGATTTAAATCGGATTAAAGCTTAAAAATAGCCATTGTAGAAATCGGTTTTACGACTTTAGTCGAATTGTTGTTTAATATGTTTGTATGTGAGCTTACACATTTGTATGAATCTTCGGTTCAAGGTCACTTTTTTTTTTTTTTTAATGCATTGTGCGCACTTCCCATGACGACAAATGACTCGGAACGATGGAACACAGGTTTTGTTGGTAGTTGGCAGTTGGCAGTTTACACTTAAAATTACGGCATATCTGTTGGCGTCATTCTGACTAGACAATCTGCAATAACAACAACTGAACTGCAGCAACAACAAGACGACATTGAATTCGCCTGCAACTGCAACTTGCTTGAACTTTGAAAATTACTATAGTTGTATATATGCAGATATATGTAGTCAGTAGTCGAAGCTCGAGTCGTGTTTTTATCATCTCCGACTTTTATTGATGGCTTTGAAAGAAGTTGGCAACCATTTGGTCCCTTTTTTTGTGGCTCATGCCCCATAAAAAAGCAGCTTATAAATTGCATCTTGCAACTTGCAACTCGCAACTGGCAACTTGCAACAGATAAGCGCAATGGCAAATAAATCACTTGGGCTTCATATTCATGAAGTTCATTACAAGTCGCACCACTAAGAGCAATCGAAATTGTGAATTTTCCGTTCAGCTTCGGCTCCCGACAATTTTCCACAGCGTTGACTACGAATTTGAATTTTAAATTATTTTTTGAACTTGTTTGTATTTTATTCTTTTTTATTTTAGTTTTATTTTAGTGAGTTGTTCCGACAGATTTTTATTCAGTTTTTGGTGGCTGAGTTTTTATTGTTATGTTGTTCTTTTCATTGTTTATTGCAAGTTGATTGCTACATGACGTCATTGTCAAGTTCAAGTTTGAATCGTTAATTTATGTAGCATTTCAAATTAACCAAAAAATAATTATAAATAAATATAATAATACTAAGCAAATAGCAACTTAAGCTTAGACTATTTTTATACCGCATTTACCACAAATTACATAACTTATTTGTAATGTTAGCTAATTATACACATTCAGGTAACTGACTTCCAAGAGTATATATTTTTATAATCGTTAACGTAGTGGTAGAGTATATTGGCTTTGTTCAATATCCGTCTCGGTGTTCATTCGTTTCTATATCTGTTTGTCTGGTGGCTATTGTATTTTAACCCTTTAAGTTTGACACAGCTTATAATCTATCTGTTAAAATTTTCGGATATGACCATTAAGATTAAATCGGATAAAACAATATCTCTCAGAGTTTGTAAGCTGCAGCATTCGAAATCTTATAGTTAAGCTATCCCTGTTAAAGGTACACCAAAAATTATATATCCTCTGAATGCTAGGGCTATGACTACTGTTGAATGCCTCTACAGATATACCTCTAAATTATGTAATCAGCCAACTGGGTTATAGAAAATTCGAAAACATGGAATTTTGAATAAATTTGTTTGGTTTTGGTCAGTAGACGAGTATCGTGCAGTCTGTGAGGCCCAACTGGAACGTTCTTACTTGATTTCACTACCTTGACGATGTTATGAGTAATAAAATGTCATATGCGTTGTTATTTTGTAGATCTTTGCTTACTCAAGAGCTTAAAGTGAATGTGCAAATTGATGTGTGAAGATTAATTCTTATTGATATTAAAAAAAATTTGACAAATGTAACCAACACAGTTCTATTAATCATTCATTAAATTAAAGGAATTTCAAGAATTGTTTATTGAATTCTTGAATGGCTTTGAATGGTTTAGAGGAATACCATGTTTATTATACTCTCAAGTAATTCCTATTACAAATTTAGTAACTCAGGAGAGTACTATACTTCCAAAAGCTTGAGATTTGCTAAACATTGAAAGCGTTGGCCTGTCTTTAACTCTCATAAGTCGCTCTTTCTCGTAAGTCGCTCTTAAAGGACGAAATCTTGTATTAACAAAAAGTAATATGGAGGAAGCTTATTTTATAAAATCATAATATTTTTTTTAGAAAAATGGTCTTTATTATACCCTGAACCCATTGAAAATGGGAAATCAGGGTATAATGTTTTTGTGAAAATGTATGTAACAGGCAGAAGGAGGCGTGGCAGACCCCATAAAGTATATATATTCTTGATCAGGATGACGAGCTGAGTTGATCTAGCCATGTCCGTCTGTCCGTCCGTCCGTCCGTCCGTCCGTACTAACGCAGAGATCTCCTAAACTACAAGTGCTAGAGACTTGAAATTTTACATGTATACTCGTGTATACCATACGCAGTACGAGTTTATCATATTTTTTCGATAACTCATCCCATTTCTTTTTTATCGATAATAATCGAAAATCTGACTTGGTTTTTAAAGCCTAGTTTGAATACTGTTAGACCTAGAGACTTCAGGTTTACTGTGTGGATTAATGTGATGAATACAAAGATTTTGTAATTTACAGATTTTGGATGCCACGCCCCCTTCGCCCCAAATTTGAAAAAAAAACGTATATCAAGTACTAGAGACTTGTGCTTTGGCATATACACACATTTGAATGTTATTAATACGTTCCTAAACTTTGATGAAGATAGTTCAACTACAAAAAGATTTATTCAACAAATAAATTTTCGTAATATAGCCCACACGGCAGCCCAAGCGCAGTAACTGCGCAGTTAGCAGAGCAATTGTTTATGCGTTCGTATGGATGCATGCGTACGGGTGTGTGTATGGGTTTTTGTATATGTGAATGAAAGAAGTGTAGAATGATTGGAATCAGTACTTTGCAGGGTTCAGGATATCTCCTAGTCGAGCAGTCTCGACTAGAGCCCTCTTACTTGTTATACCCTGAACCCATTGAAAATGGGAAATCAGGGTATAATGTTTTTGTGAAAATGTATGTAACAGGCAGAAGGAGGCGTGGCAGACCCCATAAAGTATATATATTCTTGATCAGGATGACGACCTGAGTTGATCTAACCATGTCCGTCTGTCCGTCCGTCCGTCCGTCCGTCCGTACTAACGCAGAGATCTCCTAAACTACAAGCGCTAGAGACTTGAAATTTTACATGTATACTCGTGTATACCATACGCAGTACGAGTTTATCATATTTTTTCGATAACTCATCCCATTTCTTTTTTATCGATAATAATCGAAAATCTGACTTGGTTTTTAAAGCCTAGTTTGAATACTGTTAGACCTAGAGACTTCAGGTTTACTGTGTGGATTAATGTGATGAATACAAAGATTTTGTAATTTACAGATTTTGGATGCCACGCCCCCTTCGCCCCAAATTTGAAAAAAAAACGTATATCAAGTACTAGAGACTTGTGCTTTGGCATATACACACATTTGAATGTTATTAATACGTTCCTAAACTTTGATGAAGATAGTTCAACTACAAAAAGATTTATTCAACAAACAAATTTTCATAACATAGCCCACACGGCAGCCCAAGCGCAGTAACTGCGCAGTTAGCAGAGCAATTGTTTATGCGTTCGTATGGATGCATGCGTACGGGTGTGTATATGTGTTTTTGTATATGTGCATGAAAGAAGTGTAGAATGATTGGAATCAGTACTTTGCTGGGTTCAGGGTATCTCCTAGTCGAGCAGTCTCGACTTGAGCCCTCTTACTTGTTTTTATTATTATTTTTGTATGTTATTTACTTAACTTTTTGCTCAAAATATACCGAAAATAATAAGGATATTTTGGATTCAGCTGTTCAAAAAGATTCGGTTACGTATACCTTGGTTACTTAATATTCTTTATATTGGTTTATAAGTGATATTAATGATTTTAATATGTACTTTAAAACGACGTAATATAGTTTTATTTTACATATAAAATAACTAGTTTTAAAGTCTCATGGTAAAACATTGTAATATCCATTAGTAATAGAGATAAATAAAACAGCGTCAGAACCGGCTAAAACCTCTAGCTGCACTTTCTAGCTATTTTTCGTAGCTTTAAATGAATTAAGTAAATTCTAAATTATTTTTGATGTTTCTAAATATTTTTGATAATTGTTATAAATCACAACAATTAGCCAATTTAAAGAATTTTGTGTTATTTCGTGAATGTGCGCGTATATGAATAATTATTTTTTTTTTTTCATCTTCTTACCGAATATATAGCTGTGTGATTTGCTTGATTGCTTATTATAGTTCTTTTGAGTGTTGTGAAATTGACATTTAAATGACTAATAAATGGTCGTGAGTTGGTCAACAGAGACACTTCAAAGAGGCAGCCGCCAACTTATCTTTTATTTTGGTATACTTTACTTTACTTTATATACGATATATATATTTCGTTTTCTTTGCATTTCGCATGCCAAAACATTGTCGCGTAAGTAATTCCCTTGAGTTTTCTGTTGCCGTTTTCATTTACATTTCCATACGTTGCACACACACACACACACACAGGGAAGGAAACACACACATATTCACATATCAAATGGGCTTCGTAGTCGGAGTGGGCATGTGTGCTAATTAATAATACGTGCCTCGGCACCGTTTTGTATGGTCTCTCGTGTATTTCGTCGTCTGTCGAGATAAGAGCAGCAAGAAGCGTGCCCTGAATATGAATCGGAAGCGGCCAGAAACGTTGTTAATATCTGGGGCCAAACCATAAACGAGGCCGAATTGGGGCAAGCCCAAAGAAATGCATCAAATTTATTGAAAATGATGTGAGAGAACAGGAAGTAGTTCAATCTGAGTTCACGAACCATGCGCAAAAGAAACTGCTCTAGTGAAACAGTCATGATAAAGTTCCTAACTCGCTTTTTAATGTCGTTTTATATTGTGAGCAAGTGCAATCAAGTGTGAATTATGGTGGGCTGGGCCTTTATAGAGAGGGAGTTGTGGCTTGAAAGGGACCAAGTCCAAGACAGAAGTCAATGTTGCGTAGACGCATTTAGATATATATATATATATATATATATATATATATATATATATATATATATATATATATATATATAATTGTATACATATATTTGTATGTTAAGGGCGTTTACCAGGGTCAGCCACTCTTGAGTTTATGTGTATATTTATTTTAAATTTTAAAAAGTTTGCTTCCGGTTGGAGAATGATGAGAAAATACATATGTAATATGCGCAATATGTGTGACGAAATTGACGCTCTTGGGCAATCTGTTGAAAACTCATTAAAGATGACTTTACAAATGGATAATCTTGAGTTATACGCCTTTTAAATAAATAGTTTTTTATGACAGCCATATACAACAAATTAGTGTTCCTATGATAAATAACTCAAATTTCACCAATCAAATTTTCCAACAACTTTATGAAACCTACGGTTTTACTTACTGAACTGAACAGTTACTATTTTATGAAACTTACGATCAATATTTTACTTACCGAGCATTTAACATTTTTTAATATATCAAGTATATAAAAATATAACATTGGCTCTTTCTTTAAGTCATCGTAGAGTTATTATTAACTATAATAAAATATATATAAAGTTCGGCAAGAAGCCACGCCCTGGGAAAATAAAATCCATTCTTTATGAGATACTAGAATGGAGTAAGCTGATGTTTTTATAGAGACAGCTAATTTACTATTTTATGAGCACAAATGTATTAAAGCGAAGCTTTTGCAAAACTAACATGCAATCTAGGCAATGATCGAGCAACCTGAATGATCTCTGAACCATTTGTTAGCCGTCGTCGCATTTGGTTTTTGCTTTAACAGTTTTTCTTAATGTTTGCACTGACTTGAACTAAACAACTTGTTTCGTATTCCACGAGATTTTTTTTATATTTTTTGTTTTAATATATTTTATGATAGTTTGACTTTTACGGTGAGACGAGAGAATGCCACATTTGTTCGAATGCAAAGTTGCGTCATAGAATCAGGCTATATATATAGCATCACGACTCACTCAATGCCACAGCATGAAATTTGGCAATGAAAATGTTAATGGAAGTACAAATAATTTAAAAGTGAAATGAAGCGGCGATTCGCCTAGAACAGGCCAGGAGCAGTCAACTGTTAGCTGTTAAGTGCTTGGAATCTGAGCATAAACTGTTCCTGTTTTCGTTCCAGTGGCGATCTTGATCTGGTCCGCAACCAATGCGCCACCAGTCACCACCAGTCACAGAGACAGCTTGTTAAATAAATCCATTTCGTCCCGTTGCCGCCCCACGCTGAGTGCCGTGGTTCGACTCCTATGACTGGAACCAACTTTCCGGCCTGTAGCTGATCAAATACAATTTCATGTGCAATCAAAATGAAAATAAAGCAAAGACGAAGCGAGCCAAGCAAATTGATTTATCGGCACGCGGCAACTCGAACTGTTATAGGCTTTGATTGTTCTCCTTCCTCAAGCCCGCCATCTCTCTCTCTCTCTCTCTCTCTCTCATTCTCTCTCTGTCTGGCTAATACATGGAACTCCCCTCGAATAGCGCTGATTGAGTTAAATGAAATTTTTAACGATGGCGCAACTCTTTAACGTAAATTTATTTATTGTCGCCCAACTCGAGTTAAAGTTGAATGGTTTTAATTGGTTAGCGTTGGCAAGCGCTTTATAGCCATAATTGCTCTTAATTTCGATTTCATTTGCAATTGCGTTAAGAGCCTAATTTAATTTGAAAACAAACAAATCATCGCCGACAAAAGAGAGCTGCGCCAATTGTGTGTGGGCCACGCACATTTTTTAATTGTGGATTATGCAAGCCAACTGATGAACCCCAAAAACGACGACGTCAACAAGGTCGTCTTGGATTACGTCCAGTCCACAGTTTGTGTGCTGTGTGGGGTGTGTGCTGTGTGGTGTGTGGTGTGTGCTTTGTGGAGTGTCCAATGTCCGCCGGCCAAGTGGCAACTGCTTGAGTTCAAGTCACGCCGGCGACAATAATTGCGCCCCACGGCAGTTGAGTCTCGTTACTCTGTACTCGGCACTCGGCACCCGGCACAAATCGCAGACATGTGCAATATATATAAGTATATATATATATATATATATATATATATATATATGTATATGTATATGTATATTGAGAGGTACTCAGCTGCTGTTGTTGTGTCTGCGAGCTGTTTGGCAACGGATATTAGACAAAATATTTTCCGCTGTGCCCTCGCTGTATGGCAAAAGTTAATTAAACTATTTACCTAGTTCAAGCTCTTTGTTAAATTTCCTTTTAAAACTGTTGCCATAAGGAAGCTTCAAATCGATTACAAAATTATCAAGTATTTAGCTAGCTACATGCACTCATATATGTAAACATAAACTTAGATAATTTCGATTATAACATATTTAATTGGGGTTTCTTAATTAAGAACGATTACGTCTAAAGACTTTAAAGTTGGGAAGTTATATATGGTGGTATTGTTGTATACAAAAACATTAATTGCTCTGCAATTAATAATTAACAAAAGCAAAAAACTTTATCCTGATCCGATTAAAATTAAAGTTTGTATAATTTGTATTATTGAAATAAAAAATATTTATTATTGTTATGAGATTCTATATTTATGTTTCTATTTTAAAATTAATCGCTTGGTGTTGAACTCTAGAGATTCTGACTGAGACAGAAAATGGATTTATTATAAGAGGATAAGTTATAAATCTTTATGAATGCGTCTTTAATTCCTAACTGCAAATTTCAATTAGTGCCACTTTAAGATAATTAATACAAATGCAATTCATAAAAAAAATGTATAAATATATTATGCAACATTTAAGATTGAGTCTTCTACGAGTGGTAACTCGAACTTAATTTAAAATTGCACTTATCTCATGTCTACATTTTCCGTAAATAACGCAAATTTGTTAATTTGACTTGGTTGACATTCAGGTCTTTGGCTTAGAGTAACAAACTTGTCGACTTAGCAAACAGCCGTTGGCTCTACCTGTTCTCAAGCTCGTTTTCTGTAGTTGCTGTTGTTGTTGTAGCAACTTTGATTTTTCACTGCCTCAGTTTTCAGTTCTATTTAAAGCTCAGATTCGAAAAGAGTTGCTGCCGTAAACTTGATTACTTTCGTATAAAGTGTTTACGTTAGTCGTGTTTATTTATATACATGTACACGACTTACTATCGCTTTCTCTATTTTCAACTATGAAATAACCTTCCAGGCAAAAACTCATCATTAAATATATAGCTACATTCTACTTATCTAATAAATCAACTTGGAGTATGGTATAAAATTAATATCCCAATTAGGTCGACAACTTAGCTAAACACTGGCAGCTCCATAATAATAACAATATTCGTAGTCATTCAACTATGAAGGTTACAAACTAAAGTACATCCAGCAACTTTTCTCATTTGCCGCAAATTGAGTCAATTGATATTTTCAAGATATCACACGTGATGAATGCTGACACTTTAATTAAGACTCAATAACTGAATTGCTAGTTGGATTAAGTTTAGCTTGATTATCTGTTTTATATTAGTTTATACAAACAAATGTTAGTATATACAACTATCTATTTATATATACGTGTGTGTATGTGCTTAAGCATTACATTCCAATTAGAATTTCTGACAGCGAGTCTCAACTATTCCCATTAAATGTTGACAACCGAAAAAGGGCGACGGACCAGGAAAAGTTTGGACTGGCGAAATGTATATAATATGGAAAATGAGTGTTGCTTCTCATATTTAATGCCCTGGCATTGCATGATTGCCAGATTGATTGAATGACAGCCAGCGCGGCGAAGAGCAAACTCAGCAATTGCGTGCTAAGTGCCAGACACATAGTTACGAATGCACGGCTATAGATATATATACGAATAGGGATACTAAAACAGATACAGATACAGATACAGATATAAATACTGTGTATATTGTGTGTGAGTGTGTGTGTGTGCAGCAACAACAGCTATTTAACCAACTGCTATGAGTGACATAGCCCGCAGCCAATCCGGCCAGACATTTCAGCAAGTGCCAGCTGCGCATCAACGCCAAAATACAAAAGGCATTAACAACAGCAGCAACAACTGCCATCAACAAAAGCAACAACAATTACAATAAGTATATTTAGTTGAGAATAGTTTACTATTTGATACCTCTACTATGTACTTTTCCGTCTATCAAATATCATAAATACTCTAGTAATATTTGTAAACAATTTCAATACATTTGATAGTGTTTAAATTTATTGATTTTTTTTGCTGTCAGATATATATATATTTAAATAAATAAATAAATAAAATATATATTTAAATAAAATTATGTTCAGAAAAGTTTCGTCATCATGAACATTATATTAATTCCCGTAATATATAAAATATATCTTCTCTAACTCCTTAAACACTTTTTATATATTTAATGTTATGTTTTATATTATTAAAAAATCAAAACAATTATTTCTTAGTACATTTACTTTTCCATATATATTTATATTAGACCAGTTCACACTCTCATTCCTAGATAGGGTATAACAAGGGCAGTCAACACATCAATAACGACTCTACAGCGAATCAAATTTAAAAGTAGCGATAGAACCCAAGTAAACAGGTACAACGCAGTAGCAGCTCCATCGGCCCATGGGGCAAGTATATCAGGTGGAGGGCAGGCGGAGGAGTGGATGTCTGACTGGAATTGGAGCTGGCTGCCGCAGACTGGAGCAGACTTCATTGTTCCCACAGTTTTTCGAACGTCGCGTCAACCTAATAGACTTTTCACGCTTCGGTTTTAAATTGAAGCGCTGATTCTTAGCAGCTGATATTTTTACATTGTTTTTATTTTTATTTTTTCATTGAATGGCGCTGATTTATTTGCCAGAAGTTTTGCAATTCGGAAAGTTTGCAAACAACTGACAGGCCTGCAGATAGGCAAAAGGGTAGGACCACGAAGTAAGTTGCAGCTTAAAGAGCTGAGTCCAAATCAATTCGAATTGAATTGACTTCAGTTAGGTTTGCAGTTGGACAGAGTTGAGTTGATATTTGTTATTAATTGCTGGTCGCCGGAGCCAAAGGATTGCCAAATATCACCTATATATATACATGCTTTTTATGTGTGCCAGTCCCAGCAAAGACTTGTGCCAGCAGCTGCCATTGCAATTTGTTTTGGCAATATAAACATTGCTTGAGCCCTCGGCAAAAACTAATAAAACAAATCGCATGTGCAGGCCAAGACTAGATTTGTGGATATCTCTGGTCAATGAACTTGGCAGCACCCAGCACTCGGTTCCAACCCTCTGGGGCGACCACAGTCAATGCCTACGGATACGGCCGGCTTACCAAATCGAGTTGGCAGCTTAAGTGCAGTGCAAATTGCGGAGAATCTGTAAAGACGCCGTCCACTTCACCCCTGCCTTCGGCTGTCACCCCTCCCCCAGCCAAGGGTTGTTCCAAGTGCAGTGGGCGTTGCGCCCCTCTGGACTATGCAATTTGTGCGCTTATCAGCTGCCGCTCCGCATTGATTGGAATTGCGCTCGCATATTTATGCAAGCAGCCGCTTCCGACAAGCGCTTAGTTTTATGGACTAAACAGAACTTCGACCCGAGCGCCACAGTCCGCAACACAACGACAGCCATTGACCACGGCATGAAATGACCAGACAAACAAAAAAGATGAAGCCCTCAGATAGAACTGAGACTCGCAATTCGTGGGATGGGACGCGTTCTTTAATTGTGTGAATGAGCACGAGGCAAGACAAATAGAAATTGCTGAGAAACTTACAGAATCACATTAGTCACATGAATAATGATTGTTCTTAGAAACATATATCTATGTACATAGTAAACTAATGATGTTACTGCAAAGTGTAGCGAATAGTTTTCATACTAATTTATTGATCAGATACTTACGGTAGAGGGCTAACTCTTAGTTTGTGTAATTCCCTGAATTGTTATTTTACAAATTCATATTTATAAGCCATGTAACTGAGGCTTGTTAAGACAATGAGTGTTCTCAGTTATTTTCGAAAATGTATTTTCTCAGCTTACAAGTAGATAATTATGTGAGACTTGAAGTTACAGTGCGACCAGCTCTAAATATTTTCCTGACAAACGAAAAACGATTTAATGAATATTTTTATGAGTTACAGACAGGGACATTCTAACCATACCCAAGAATGAATATTTTATTTTGTTAATATTTTATGAAATATTTACAGATTAATGTTCTTTTTAGGCAACTTAATCTAAACAGAAATTAAAAGATATACATTCTTAGGATTATGGACGATAATCATCTCAGAATCGTAACTTGAAGCAAGTTAGTTAATTAGTGTAGTTACAGGGAAGTTTTCAGGGAATATTTGGTTTATTTGAAGTCAAGACCCTTTCAGGTAGGTCTTAAGAATGGTCAAGTATGAATCATTACAATCATTATTTAACTGAGATGCGTTTCCATACGAATTTTATTTCATGTTTTCATATGCATCGTTAATTGTTTCAACGGCATGTAAAAATAAAGAAGCAAACAATTTCTAATCAATGGAATAAACCTTCGACTATACTTCAGAAAATAAAACGTTTTGTGACTTTTATCTCTATTATATTTTTCTCTTTCGTATTCCTTTGCTATTATTTTAATAATAAGTGGTTGCTGCCAGTTGATTGTTGTTGGTGGTAAGGTCAAGGATTATTATACTTCATCACAACTCTATTATGCGCGCGTTCTCAAATCTTTACAGCCTGTCTGCCTGTCCGTCTGTGTTGCACATTTGTTTCCAGATTGTTATTATCTTTAACAGCGGCATACACACAGTGAAAGATTCAGCTGCACATGAGCTGCCAGCCAAAGCATCACCCCTACCAAACCACTCGACTTGACTCGACTCGAGTAAACTCATCTCTAAGCTGCAGTCTGGTGATAGTTTTGTCTTTTTAAAGCCACCGCACGTCGCGGACTTAAAATTTTTACTGATTTTTTTCTTTTTGTGTTGTATTTTGTGGGAGTATTAGTTGCTTAGTTTTCCATAGCTTGGCATTAAGTAAAAGTCCAATGAAAGCGCCATCAAACAGCAGCCGCAACAGCAGCAAAGGCGATGAGAAAACGCCAAAGTCAGCTTTAAGTTAAAGTTTAAAGACTTTCATTGGAGACGCCAGCGGCGTGCACTTTTAATTCGATTATTAAAAGTTTCGCATTACTTCCGAAAGCCCAAAACACAAAAACTGATCATTTCAAAGCGAAAATGAAACACGACAAAGACATAAACATTTTGGGATGCCGTCAGCTTCACTGACTGCTACGCCTTCAAGTCTCGTGCTGATGTTGATGCAGATGCAGATGCTGATGCTGATGATGATGCTGATGATGATGCTGATGATGATGCTGATGTTGATGTAGATGCCGACGATGATGGGGCAGAAATTAGTGAGCAGAGGCTCAGTTTCGGATTATGATTGCATAGATAATGCAGCTCGGACGTTGTCATCTGATGGCGGCGCGTGACAGCCAAAGACGCCCCCTTTGCTATGGGCTGGGCCATATCTGTACGTATGTGTGAGTGTGAATGTAAGCCTGGAGGGAGTCAGACGATTGCGCTGACGACTGCATCAGGCAATGACGAGTTAATTTTTGCGCCAGCTCATGCATTAGCTGAGCGCCCCAAGCTGGATGAATGTAGTCGGTCTTCCAGCAACTCCATTGTATAACACTCGATGCGCTGGCGACATTAAAGTCAAGGAGTGACCACATCGAGAAATGGCATCGAAAAGGTCAAATCGCAGCGACCACAAAAATAAAACTGGGTGATGTTCATTAGCGTGAAACTATAAAAGCAACGACAATGGTAATCTCTGAGTGAAACCAAAGAGAAACTTCGACAAAACCTTTGACTGCACTTTAAACCAGCAATGCATTTCCTAGCATATTTCCCAACTTCTCCCCCACATTGCCATCGGCCTTTGTCGCTGTGTGTTTCCATTGCCCTGTCCTAGGCCTGTGACTTTTTGCTCGATCCCTGGCCATGTTTACATCAGAAACGTGCCTCAAGTGTTCCTGTCACCGCACAAATTGGACATTTATTTGTTGCTCGCGGCCAAAAGTTTGAAAAGTGTTGGGAACAGAAAAAATTTGCAAAAAGCAAAACATAAAAAAGTAGATAAAAAGTAGAAACTAAAAGAAATAAATGCAACGCTGCCATTTTGTGGAATTATATGGGGCAGAACGTGTCGAGGATTTTTCATTTCATTCGTAGCACCAACATCAGCAACAGCAAAAACAACAATAACGATTGGGGCAATGATGCAGCGTCTTTGTGGCGCCTACTCAACAAATATGTTGCAGTTGCAGTTGCCGTTGCCGTTGCAGTTGCAGTTGCCTCTTGGTAGATGGCTGGCCGTCTTTTGTTGAGGGGCGTACCGCGATCCGCTAATTGACGGCTGCCAACTGGTTTGGTTTGGGCTACACTACGAACGCCTACAGATGGATAACGCTTAAGCAGCCCGCCAGCCCGCCAGCCCATGCAGGCGGTTTAACTCAATTATGCCACTTGCAGTACTGCAATTTGTCAATTAGTGCGGCTGCCACATAAGAAGCTCAGGAATTGATTCTCTCCATTAAAGCTTGTTGATCGTTGATTGCCGATATTTCCTGAAGAAGTAGTTAAAATTTTAAGTGCATGCTCCACAAGCTTTTATCATTTCTCGTTCTCAAATCTGTATTAATTATTATGAACTCAAATCCTGATAATTATAAAATAATTGACAAGATAAATGTCCAGAAATTTTAAGAACTCGCTGAACATTTGAAGGTTATTTAAGTGACGCTTTAAAGAATATATATTATATTACAATATACAGGATGGGGCAATAGTAATCACCCAATGATCATTTGATATTATTTTTATTTAATGAAAAACTTTAGCATTGCTTGTATATTTAATCCATTAAAATCTATTCTATCAATTCAAGAAAATGATATCGGTTCGTTTTATGCGATTTCCATCGCTCTTGCCAGAATTTCGGGCGACATATTTCTGACGAATAATATAATTATAGGCTTCGAGAATATGGCGCTTCATGGCGTAAACGCAAAACTTTAAAAAATTCCATAAAACAAGTCTGGAACTATTTAATCTGGTGATCTGATCAGTCAGAAAAGAGAGATTATGCGACTCAGAAATGGTTCCTTAATTTTTTTTTCGTGTTCTAGCGCAGTAAAACCATTCCTAGCTTCATGATTTTTATTCGATTTTATTTACATCACAGATACAAAAAAGTGAATTGACATTTGGGGTCATTTATAGCGTTTTCTAATAGGCTGATTACTTTCGCCTTTGTATACAGAATTTATAAGCTCTCTTCTTTTGCTAGACATTTTTTTATGATGGGCAAATTTATCATATGACTAAAAAGAAAACCCATATGTTACGAAGACCGCATAAGTAAATTAAAAAACCAAACAAAATTAAAAAAAAAAAATATGTTGCTGTTAAAATTTAAAATTATGTCAAGAATAAAAAATTGTTTTTATCAAATCCAAATGATATATTATTTACCAATCGTATTTGTCATGTGTAGATATTACCAAATGTCTTACCAGATGCAATTTCACATAGTTCTTAATTTCGCTTTAGCAAGTTTTGTTTTTTTTTTATTTGCTTGCTTTTGCCCCCTTGTTGAGTTTGTCATTTGAAAACTATTTCTATTTGGTTCTTTCAGAATTTTCTTGCCGCGAATGCGCAATGCTGGTGGAATGCTCCACTGACTGCCGCGACACGTGCGCTCAAATATGCCGGACATGTGGCGCCGGGAATGCTACTGGTCACCGCTGAGCCCTGCGCCCTGGAGGTGCTGCGAGGCGCCTTTGCACGCAGCGTACTCAAGCCTCCAGCCACCTACATCATCAGCTCTGTGGGTAAGTTGAGAGTTGGAATTTAGTTGTCATGGAGTTCGACGTATGAATTTATTGTAAGATTTTCTATTATCAAAATATACAAAAAAAAAAAAACAAAAAAAATCCCTATGCTGTGCCAGAATGAACGGTAAGGCCAGAAAGGATTGTGCATGCTCATCCGCCAATCGCGAAAAGTTGCTGAGAATCAAGAACGTGCTCTACTGGTGCCGACAGCTGAATATGATGCCCGAAGAGGTGCAGAAGCTGTCGCAGCAGCAGAAAAACTGCCGCAGATTGTTGGTCAAACAAGCGGAAGAGGTAGCAGAGCGGCGTAAGGAGCAATTCAAGCGCTGGCAAAATCTCAGCGAACTGCGCTGGCTCATGTACGAGGAGCAGCGCAAATATAATGAGAAATGTGGTCAGCAAGCGGCGGACATTTCCATCTGGCAGATATTGTCCATGGCACAACACGAGCTGGAACAGGAACTAGACATATCGGATCTACTCGGCAGCTGTCGTCGTTTTCCGTCACCCATGTCTCTTGTAGATATAAATCGTGAGTCGGGCGGTACGAACAATATTCTCGAGCCCCTAGCATCTGTAATCATGGGATTGAGCTGCAATAGCTCGTTAAACGCGAGCCAAAGGAGTCAATTGTCGGTAGAGAATCTGACGCCATTCACAAGCCGACAATTATCAGGAGAGGGACAGCCTCCACTCGCAAGCCAAGAATTGTCTAGAGAGGAACTGAGTTCACTCGAAAGCGGACAATTGTCAGAAGAGGAACTCAGTTCACTCGAAAGCGGACAATTGTCGGAAGAGGGACTGAGTCCACTTGAAAGCAGTCAATGGTCGGCAGAGGAACTGACTCCTTATTCAAGCAGAGAGAGACTGACTTCACTGGGAGGCAGACAATTTTCGGGAAACGAGCTTAGACGACCCACCCTGAAGCAATTGACAGCAGATATACTGACGCGCATCGAATGTGAGCTATTTTTGGATAAGAAACTAAGCCAAATCACAAGCAAGCAATTGTCCAGAGAGGAGCTAAGACGACTTGCAAGCGGACAATTAACACCTATGAAGGATCAAAAATTACTAAGTCAGCTCAGTAGCGCAGATAGCAGTGGACAGAAGACATTGGTCAATGAGTTCGAACCAACTAAAAGTGTAATCCAATTGTCTAGGAGCTCAAAACATTTGGACTCTAGCGAAAGTGACGATGAGCAGAGGAATGCCCTTTTGAGCACCGATGAGTTCGTCGGGATTCGCCGGGAATTACGGGAGATCCAAGAATCGACTCGTCGCTGCGATACAATGATTGATATGCTATTTGCAGAATACCTAGTACCGGTCTCTCAAGACTTCAGTAAAGTAAAGTCGAGTTGAAGTCGATTGTATTTACGGATCGGTAGATTCCATGAGTGCGTTTGAAGTGGCTAGCGTGTGTGAAAAAACAAACTGAATCCGAGCTTAAGCTGAATGCATTTCGAAAAACTGTATATTTTGGAATTAATCGGTTGTAGTCGAATATTAATAGTTTTATTAAAAATTTTAAGTTGATGTATATTAAACTCAGCTCCCAGCTGGATAGTTTATCACAATTTGAAGGCCCTGTTCACGTATTTTAGGGGCTAAGAACTTGCTGGCTGCGCTTTGCTGGCCATTCCGTTGTGGCTCGTTAGCTGTCAATTAAATGGACACCTGCACGCCTAATGCGACACTGTCAGCTAACCAGCCAGTTGCAGTCCCTCAGGTTCTCCTCCACCCGACAATCGCCATTCGTTTGCCTTTTTCACACTCGCAATTCACGTTAAATGGCTGGCTTGAACCTTGTCGTGAACCATGGCTACCAACCAAATCGATGCCAAACTCATGAATTGATAAATGGCCGGCGAGATCGAGTATCGACCGTCGACCATCGACCATTGGACATCGGCAGTGGCATAGGCATAGGCATGGGCATCGGCACCGGCATCAGCATCGATGGTCCACTGGCTGCTACGTTTGGTTCATTGCCGGCCTTTGGCGAACTCGTTTGAAAATTAATAAGTTTCGATTTGGAAGCCCCAAGGAGGCGCCCAGTACAACGATGCCCGTCGGTTTATCTGTGTGAAATTCAATTGAGGAAATATATATAAATTGCACAAACAAGCTGAATGCTGAAGTTGCAAGTTGCAAGCTGCAAGGAAACTAATGCTGATGCTGAAGTCGTGGCAGCTAGCCAGTCTCCACCATGTTGTTAATTAACGCTTGCAATGGCGTAGAACCCATTAGCTCTTAATTACCATAAACATGACAATTCCATTCGTAAACAAGCAGCCAAGCAGTGCGTTGGCAAGCAGTGCACGCACTGCACTATGTTTAGCAACAAGGTCGTTAGCCGTTGGCAACTTGTAGCCAACATGCCTAAGCAACACTTGTGGCACTGCCATTAGAATCAAAAGGTAGTCAAGAAATTGCAGCAGTTGCATATAGGTGTTGTTTTTTTTTTAACTATCAACTTTGTGTATAAATTATAATTGACTTTGACAGCAAAGCTACAACAATAACAAATTGCATGCAAAACAATCAATCAACGGTAATTTCTCGCTCAATTAGACAGCAAACATGCCAAATAAAAGAAACAGAGAAACCAACAACAACAACATCAAAGCGAAAATAAAGTAACGAAATTAAATTCGAATTCGTGTTAAAGTGGCAAATGCAGAGAGGCGATTGGTGGGGATGCATAGGTAGGGGGCCATCAGACGTTTGCCAATTTGACAGTGGAATATCAAAATAGCAAGACAGACAAATGATCATTCATTGTTATTGTTGTTGTTGTTGTTGTTGTTAGTGTTATTTAGTTGCAAATGCAAAATAGCTGGAAAGCAAGAAAATGATGCAGCTATTGCTGAAGAGCTATTGGAGTAGTCGCGGGGTGGTGGGGGTGCAGTTAGCTGGTAGCTGCCTTCAGCTGTCGGTAACTATGATTGTGAATAGAAAGACAAACGTTAAGAGTCGAGCCGCAAATCAATTTCATCACGATTTCTCGTTGAGATGTTGCCTCGTTGAAAGTGAAATGTGGCCATGACAGTGGTTATAGCTGTTGTTGTTGTTGTTGTTGTTGTTGTTGTGCTGTTGATCGGTCGATAATCGCAACTTAATATTTGAGACATTAACAAAACAAATCGCTGAAAAATGGTAATAGGAAAATAAACGAGTAGAAAAGAAATGAAACCCAGTTGCATGCCACATTATTCCTCACACACATTTCTCACACAAAAAAGTACATATAATGGCATTTCATTTAAGAATGCCGCACCGCTAACGGCTTCTCCCTGAGACTCAGGCTTGAGTCAATTTCACGCTGACAGGCCAAGTGCGAGAAAAGGTTAACAAACTCATCGTTAAAGAATTCGCCAAAGCGTAACCAGAGCAACCAAGTGCGCCAATATCAAGTCCACATCTCCAGCCCCTGCCCAACCCCCGCTCCCACTCCAGTTCCAGTTCCAACTCTTAAGTTCATATTAAACGCTATCGCCATCGCCAACTATCGTTCAGCATTGTCTTTGGACCCATGGCAAGTTCATCATGCTCGCTTGAACAGCCCAAAAGTGCGACAGTCAGAGTCAGAGTCAGAGTCGGCGTCAGAGTCAGAGTTGGAGACAGACCGAGAGCCACAGCCAGAGCTAGAGTTTGAGTCGGAGTTGGAGTCAAAGACTGTGCCAGCTCCTCAGCGCCAAGCGTTGCCAAAGCGATTATTTTAATTTTATTGTTGTTCGCTGTTCTCGTTGTTCTGGAAAGCCGCTTCCAGACTGTGACTATGACTTTTGCTATAACAACCCGCTGATTGCCGCTGCCTTTAATGAGGTCAACCCGTTTGAGTACGGGTTCGAGTTCGGGTTCGGTTTCGACTCTGGCTTTGGCTTTGGGTCTTTAAGTGGTTCCGCTTCAGAGCTTCGCCATTCGACGGGAAAGTGTTCTCGCACGCCAACAAAACTTCGCTCGATCTTTTCTATTGTCTCCGCAAATTGGCAACATCCAACCATTTCACACAATCAGCTTGGATGGCCACATTTGGCTGCCAGACTGCTAGACGAAAAGATAGGACAGGACATGATCATAAATGCTCATCTAAGCCGAATGAAAAGCTTGTATGAAATTGCTCGCATTTGCTTTTTTTCGCCCTATTGCACAACAGGCCAAGATATAATAAAAAAGGAGTTTCTTTTTTGTGGTTTCTCATTTCTTGGCAACGAATATCGACAGCCAGTTCCAGGTTCAGGTCCAGTGCCCCGACGCTGCACAAAACTCATTGACCTTTAGCACAGCCCTGGCAGCGGCGGCGCTTGGCAAGAGATTTCAGCCAAAAAGTGTCGCCAAAAAGTCTTTTTATTTTCTTGGCCATCATTGTCGTCGTGTTGCTCCTTATTTGCCAACCTCGCTGGGCTCTTTTTGTGGCTGTTGTTGTTGGTGTTGGTGCTGGAGTTTTTTGTGTTGCAACCACGTAAATGTCAATTTGCATTTTGTTGTGCCTCCGTCGTGCTAAACTCAAGCGTTGCATAAACAGCAGCCAACATCAGCCCCTGTTGCAGTTGCAGTTGCCGCCGTCGCCTTGTTTTCAATTTGTAACTGGCCTGAAATATTTTTATTAACCGACGGAAACAATTAGCGTCGCCTTGCTAAAAAAGCACAAAATAAAACAAACCAAAAAATAAAAATAAAACAATATGGACAAAAAAGTTGTGCATATAGAAAAATTGGTGGTATGCATATTGCTTGGACAGGCGTATCTTTTTCACTGCTGCGTGGCCTTTTTCCCCTTTAACAAAAAGTGGAAATTGAAAATGCGAAAAAAATATTTCAGGCTCCAAATCGTGATTGTCGTTTGCCGCTAGACATTTTTTGACTGCAACTGCAACGGCAACAACAGCGGCGGTTGGAGCTGCAACTGCAACTGCGTCTGAGAGTGCTCCGCCTACCGCAGTCGCTCTATATGCCGAAATCCGCGAGGCGATGTGGAGGTATGCCAAATAGGATATGATATCGATACAGATTTGAGCTGGCCGCGCAAAAAAATTGCGTAGGCGGGAACACAATCGGAAGGGTTCAATGATACTTAAGACTGGGCAATTCACAATGTCTTGGGTTTACTTTAATGTATATAGAAACGTTTTAATTTGAAAAGATCTTAAGATCTCTATCAAACTTTAAGTATTTACATACTCTTGACTATAAATGAGACTGAGTGTTGTTATTTAAATGTGCTTACAGATAAAAGTAGGTGCAGTTGATATTAAAGAAGTTATAGATCAAAAACGAAATCATACTAAATATAAATAGTCTCTAAATCAAAATGTCTGTATTAACCATTAAACTGCTATTACTATTACTCTAAATGTATAATATACTACAAATCTAATACAAATCAATAAATACCACATCCGATATCTCAGAAACGTTGAAATTTTGAAATAAATACAATTCCACAATACATCCCTGAACAAATTCATCTTACTTCTCACCAAGGGTACAGCACGGAGCTGCACACCTATGTATTTGCTAAATAGTCTAGAATAAAAGATTTAAAACCGGAAGTAAAATGAGCTCAAACTGATTACCTTGGAATGATAATATAATACTAAGTATTTAAAATTCAACAGTAATTAAAGATAAATGTTCATAATGAGATCTGTTAGTACAATTGTCGTCAACAAGAACAGCTTATTTATTGGCAATTAGCTCTCAAATAAATAATGATCTGAACAAAGGATTAAACTAGTCTAGTTCATGGTAAAAATCTTCTTGATATATATACTTACTTGTAATCGTAAAGCAAAACATTGAATTTACTGTGATCGTACGATTTCATGTTTCTTATGATTTAATTGAGTGATTTGATGTCTAAGCCAATACTATAGGAGTTGATCTAATATAATATTAATTATCAGGGACCGCAAAAAAGAGTTATGAATTAAAAAAAAAATTGAGACACCAAAAATCATCGAAGAGGAGTGGGGAAAATAGACATAAGTTTTTTTAAAGTAAATTCAAAAACAAGATAATTAAAAATATTTTTTTTTAAATAAATAAAAAAATAATTCTTATTTTTCAATTTTTTATATAAAAATTATAACCGTTACGTTCCATTTTTAAAAATATATCAAGTAAGAAAACCCTAGTCGAGACTACTCGACTACTAGATCGCCTGAACCCTTTGAGGAACTGATATTTCAATAATTCGTCGCTACTTTTCTACTTACACATGCATGTGCTGCAGTGTGCTTACTATGGGAATTTAATTGTTAAATAACTTTTTTTGTAAGCGGGCAATCTTCATATAACTTTTAGACCGTGCTAATAACAGTAAAATTTATGTATCTGCCAAAGCACAAGTCTCTAGTATTTGGAATACGCTTTTTGTAAATGTGGGTGGAAGCGGGGTGGATTTTGGGGATGGGGGTAGAATATAACAAAAATTGAAAATCTCAAAATAAATAATTTAGAGACTCTAGCTCTAAAAATATAGGAGATATAATTTTATAAATCATTTTCGATAAGGTTTTTTATCGATAAAAAACGGGAGTAAGTATCGATTTTTAGGAACAAACTTTATCTGCGCGTGCAATACACGGACCTACAATTTCAAATTTCAAGTCTCTAGACTCAAGACTCTATATCTTCTGAGATTGACGCGTTTAAACATACGGACAGACTAAATCAACTCAGCTCGCCGCCCTGATCAAGAATATATATACTTTATGGCGTCTGCCACGACTCATTCTGCCTGATATATACATCAAAATCTTTGTACTCTGATTTCCCATTTTCAATGGGCTCATCATAGAAATTAGCAAATCTGTTGAAAGCAATAATTCAGCTCTAAGCGTCGCTCCCAATTCAGCGCTGTAGAGAAGAGCACTATTTCCAAATTTTCTTTCAATTTTCGGTGAAAATTTGTTCACTTAATCCAACAGCTGATAAATGGCTGCGAGGCGTTGTCTCTGGCACCTTCCCAGTTGCCGTTTTGCCACTTGCCGGCTAATGCAATTAAAATTAATAAATGAAAATCAATCGATGCCCCAGCGACAATTATCAATTGCAATTGTAATGCGATTTTGATGCTCTATGGCTGATTTCAGGTTTTGTTGTTGTCGTTGTTGCTATTTTTTTTTGGCGATTTTGTGTTTATCGTTTAAGGAAGTGTTAATTTATTTGCTTCTCTTGCCATTGATTGCCATTGCTTTTCCCCTGAGGGGCGAAAATATCGAAGAAAAAATAATAATAAATTGCCACTGATAGCTAAAAATTATTGATTATTTCGAAATGGACAGCGTTTAAATGTTTATGGTGTCCGCAGTCGTCGTTGTTGGTTCATCGTTGCTGTTGTTGTTGTTGTTGTTGTTGTTGCTAGCTGAATCGCTGGCGGTTATGAGATCAAACAAAACAACGCGAAAATGTGCCAACAACACGATAGGTGCGCAGATTTCCTCTTTTATTTTAAAGCCTGTGCGATTCGGTTTCTTTTTATTTTCTTTTCTAATAATAATGCAAAAAACTGCCAGCAACAACAATAACGGCGAGAAGGAGAAAAAATCATACATCAAGATTATTGTAACTCGCGGCAATTGCATCACAGTAATGGCCAGCAACAACAAAAACAACAACAACTTCAGAGTCTGCAAATCGCCTGGCGAAACAAAAACAAAAATAAAATTGGAAATCGCAAGAAACATTTTACATTTGCATAAAAATGCATGGCACAAAGTACAAGCGCTAAAAATGTTTGCCGCATGTTGCGCAGCGTGACGAGGGGTGGACAGCGCACAACAAGTGGAGGAGGGGCTGCGGGAGAGGCATAGGAAGGGGGAGGGAGATATGTGTAGTGGGAGGTAGACGAAACAACCTTCAAGCTACAAAACACTTGACTCCATTGCAGAGATGCAGAGTCCATGGCGGCGGCATCGGCGGCGTTGACGTCGCTTTGGTTTGATTGAACACAAGGATATGTGTCCGCCGGCAACAGACGGAGCCTCAGCCACAGCCAGCGCCAGACCCAGAGCCAGAGTTAGAGCTATGGCTGGAGTCACAGCTAAAGTCAGAGCAATAGCAACAACAATAACATAAACCAAAGTGCAGTCAAGTCAACGGCAACAGCAACAGCAACAACTAAGCTGCAATGCAACACTGACAGCAACGCAGATCACCAACTACAACAGCAGCAGCAACAACAACAACAACAATATCAACAATGCCAACGTCCACAATTTGAGCCAAAACGCAACACTTTCACTCTACTTAAGACGGATGGGACGATTGAGGGAGGAGCAGCATCAGCAGCAGCAGCATCAGCAGTGGCAGCGGGAGCAGGCTTAAGACAAGATCGCGTTGGTGGGAAAAAGCAGCAATCGTTTTCCATGTAGACCCCAAAAGACCACCCCCCATACCACACCACCTTGGCCCGCCCCTATGACTGCTGCTCTTTCTATCGATATTTATTATCACTGTGCGCGGCTTTCGTTGCCAGCGTTCACACTGCACTGCGTCCACTTCGAAGGCACAGATAATCATTTGCATGAACACAAGTCCTCAATTGCTGCCCGATCAATCAAGCAATCAATTTGCGACGAAACCACTCAAAAGGAAATTTAGTATCCTTGGTTAAAAACGATCCCAAGCTGACCCTAACTGAAAGAGACTCCCATATTAATATTGCCAAATATATTTAAAGAACTAAGACTCGCTCAGATTAAACTCAGATTAAACACTAATAATATAGTAAAAATGGTTCATATTCATTAAGCCAAGATTTCGATCAAGCTGAAATATTTTCAATCTTTAGTTTATTAATTAAAAAGAGTTTCGATGGCTTTTGCATTTATGAACCTCCATATTAATTTATTATCATTTTATTCAAAATTTTTAATGCACATAGGATGACGTCTTCAAACCACAAATCATTTGTCTATTATATACATTGTTGGCAAGATCAACAACTGATTCGAGTAAAGCATGGCCGTATGTCCGCTGCTGAGTAAATAATTTTTTTATACTCGTTCAGGAGGTGAAATAAGTGTATTGGTTTTGTGCAATGTTCGCCGTGCTGTCCGTCCGCCTGTTCGTCTATCCGTATAAACATATTCTATTCTATTCTGTAGAAAAGACATTTTGGACATATCTATTCCCATTGGAGGCGTAGAAAATCGGGTAAAACTCTATCTTGCACAGTTTTAGAGCTAAAATCGAAAATTGCGCTAAAAGTTACTTTTGAGATGAATATCGAAAAAATTATATATCGGCAAATCGGATCTGACTAATTCTGTTATATTTTGAACGCTATTGATGCTACACTTAAAGATCGAAATATAAACTTATATTGACAACTCATGATCAAAAAGATATAGCGGATATATTTACGAAACCAGCAGAAGCATATATCTTCTAAACTTTTAGAGCTTGAAACTTTGTATGAAAAATTTAATGATTGAGTTACTGCTGACCTTCTCTAACGTTGACTTAAAAGCAATTAATACTTTCATACATTTTAATACAAATATCGAAAATATCTTCGTGCTGCTCGCTGCCAACTCTAAATATTATTTTTTTAAAGAAGAGGAAAGAGGAGCAGCGTTTATACAATATGCTTGGCCCGCCAGCCAAAACAACTGTTTAAATTTGCCATGATTTATCAAATATGATAGACGATGTATGTTTTGGGTTTTGTGTTTTATGTGCAGCTCCAATTTGGCTACTGCGTCGGCAATTTATGGACGGGGCGTTGCTGCCAAATGAGCAGCAAAACCAAATTTGCCAGCTGATAAGTCAAGGCAAATAAATTGCCAGTGAGGGAGCCAACAGCAGCCCCAACAATGGGGCGGAGCAAGTGAGCGAGTGGCGCCTCACCATTCCATTCACAGATTGAGATTGAGTGCAATTTATCCAATTGCAGTCCCACCAACACCAACTGGACGATTAAACGGCAAACAAATTTTTTGTCGTGTGCGATGTGAAAGTGCGAATGTGGCAGGTGTTTGTGCAGATGCGGGTGCGCCGAGGGGCAGGGAGAGGGGGTCGGCCAAGAAGTGAAGGCTGTTGCTTGGGGACTGCAACTTACACGAGTTGCTTGGCGCATTTCGCAGTCGCCCATCAAACGGCGCTAATTGTCCTTGACGATGGTGCCATCCCACATGGCATTTTGATATTGCGTTTGCAGCGTCAAATTGCTGCCGGATAAGCAACAGCAATAACAGCAACAACAGCAGCTGCAACTGCAACTGCAACGGCTACAGCAACAACAACAGCAGCAGCAGAAAGTGAAAACTTGAAAAATTATATAACGGCCGCAAGGACGTTGTTGCCGCAAGGCTGAGACGCAGATGGAGTTGGAGGAGATGGAAACAGAGTTCGGCGACAGCAGCAACGGAGGTCGTCACACACTTGGTCTGATTTTGTGGCACAACTAGCCTCCTTTCTTCCTCTCCCTTCTTCTCTCTCTCTCTCTCTCTCTCTCTTTCAGTCATATTGTGAGTGCTCGCTTCGGGGGCGTTGCTGCGGTTGTTGTTGCAGCTGCTGCTGCATTTTAGAGGTTAAGCTGGCAAGTAGGAAGCATTGTGGCGGCGCCTCCACAAATTGCTGGCGACAATGCGGCAGCCAAGATTGAAGCACATGCGAGCTGTCCAATTTTTATTGTCGTCGTTGTCGTTGTTGTTGTTGTTTTTGTTGTTGTTGTTGTTATTATTGCTGTTGTTGTTGACTTTTATTCGCTGGGTGCGCATTTTAATTAAGTATACGACGCGTGAGCACAGCGCATAATATAAAAATTATTTTCTGTACGCCATATTAGGCGATGCTTGCAACTGCCACAAGTGGCAACCTGTGTGGTTGTCTGCAGTTGTAGTTGCCGTGGGGCGCTCCTAGAGCGGCGTAACTAACATCTAGCGGGAAAAGACGTGAGCTGCAGTACAAACGATAACTTAACAAGTGCGAGGTGTGATCGATAAACATGTAAAGTTGATAAAGAAAATAAAAATAAAGGGGACGAAATAGATGCGGAAATTTAGAGATAGAGAGAGAGAGAGAGAGAGAGAACGAGATAGAGAGAGAGAGAGAACGAGATAGAGAGAGAGAGAGAGAGAGAGAGAGAGAGAGAGAGAGAGAGAGAGAGAGAAATAGTCACCCTTCGAGGAACTGATATTTCAATTTCTGTAATTCTTCGTTTCTCTTCTACAAGAAAGCCATTATACCCCGATTTCCCATTTTTAATAGGTTCAGGGTATAATAATTTGAGAGAAGGAGCGACATAAACTGAAAGGATTGCATAAAATTCAAAATATACTGAAGAAAAGCGAGGAGAGAAACAAAAGAAGCAGCAAATCTGTTGAACATTGTAAAATGAATAAAATTAACAAACAATATCAAAATTATAAAGCAAAAAAAAAAGTTATGAATGAAATAACGAATATATTAAAACGAATGTATAAATAAATATGACAAATATATAATAAAAATATGAATATGAATAAATTTAGATTAGGGCAACAGCAGCAAAGATAAATATTGCTCAATCTGAGATAAGAAGCTCAAGGAAAATCGTACTAAAATACTTTTTAAGAGAGAGAGAGAGAAAAAACCCAAAAGCAAAAGCTCTGCTGGTTCATGGTCGCACAGCATCACCCAGCTAAAAAGTGGAGCAAACCACTTAGCCACACCACTCAGGCATTCAGGCATTCAGTTGCACGACGCATGTGTGTGGCACTTCGTTTAATTACCTCAGCATTGAGACAGATGTAACATCAAATGCCAAAATGACATTTGGAGTCAAGGCTTTGACCATTCGCTGCTCGGTCCCCTCGCCGCCCGGCCGCCCGAAAAGCCAAACTGTTTGTTTTTCTTTCTTTTTTTTTATTTATTTATACTTTTTGCTGTAGCGGCAAAAAAAATGCGAGCAAGTTTATCTGGCCAAATGCGGCTGAGTTGCCCGGCCTGTCATTAGCCTTAAAAGTAGCCCAGCTTATAGATATTGGCAATGCTGACCGCCTCTCCTTGGCTCGCTATTTGCAGGTGACATTGACGATTGCATTGTGACGCCGACGGTCCAGGGGCAGTTCACCCCGCTGCCCGAGGCCCTCTGCGATGTTATCATGGATCTGACCGCCGAGGGTCAATCTGCGACCATCGAGCATGTGCGCAGCAAACTGGGCGTGCGATTCCCCCACATGACCACGCCTGCCACAGAGGTCATCTACGATTCGCTGGCGCAGCTGATGCAGGAGCAGAAGATCTACCAGACGGCAAAGGGTTACTTCATATTCACGCCAGAGTAAGTAGCAATACATTTTGTTAATACATGACCTCATCGCCTTCTCAAATCTGTTGCAGGCGTCGTCGCAGTCGGTCGCGTCCGCGCAGCAATCATCACCAGCTCAATGGCGGCCACAGCACCAATGGCAGCCTAGTCTACTCAGAGCTGACGGAGGAGGAGCACCAGCAGGACGTGGTTCCTCCGGAGGCACGCACTATGCTTATGTCAAATGCGGAGGCGTTGCACTCGCTATACGGGGAAATATCCACGGAACGGGATGGTGACCTAACGCATCAATGCATTCAAACCAATCTGGCGGATGTTATCTGTGGAGGCAAGTAATCTGCCAAAGTTACTTTCAGTTTTACTCTCAGATCATTGCAGATAGTTGGGCAGACAAGATCTGAAAACAAGTTGCATGATTCTTAAGTCGTGTTATCTTGGAGAGGGGAATATTCTTCATTTGGGATGGGATTTCCCTGTATGCAATTGTCGATAATATGTACCTAGTCATAAAAGCTAATCCAAGAGATCTTTTTATGCCCCAAATCCATGAAAAAAGGGAAAATAGGGTATTATGGTTTTGTTAAAAAATATATTATGTTACATGCAGAAGGTGGGGTGAGAGACCCTATAAAATGAATATTTTTTAATAATCAGGACGACAAGCTGAATCGATTGGAGTGGAGTCTTTTGAAAACGCAGACTAGGCTGCGTTCAGGGTATCTTTTGATTAGAGCTAACTTATATTTGTCACGATGCATGTACTAAAGTATCATTATATTTATACACAGGTAATCCCAATGATAAGATAATTTATCCGCGTGCGGCCAAGCGACGCAGTGCATCATTTCCGACGCCGCGGAGCTTGGAACGTCGGCACAGTTTGCGGCTCTTTGGATCATCTAAGCGCCTGCAACGCTGCGCCTCGACCCGCAGCCTGTCCAAGACCTATGCCCAGACGCTTAACACGACGGACAGTAGCAGCTCGGAATACCAAAGCACAGATTCGTCATCCCCCAGTAAGTAGCCCAGCAACCAGATCTGGCAAGATCATCCTTTACCTGAGACATTCTATCACCTTGCAGAAAAAGGATCTTTGCTCTCACGGCTGTTCCGACGCAGCGGACGCGCCAAGCAGCGCCAAATTGAGACGTACTCGGCTCAGTTTCCGCCCGCCGAGTGGTTCAACACGCGCGCCGTCCATCTGCATAGCGTGGGCACCCAAACCGCAGATCACGTAAGTTGGAGTCACATTGAATCAACTTTTTAATTGTAAACCTTTCCTCTTGCTGCAGGACATGCCCTCAGTTCATACGCTTTCCAATTCGACGTTCTACGATGGCTCCGAGCTGAGCCAGCGATCGTCGACACTGCCGCGTCGTCATCGTCGTCACATGTCCAGCGAGTCGACGTTCCTGATATCCTCCAGGGACTGCTCACCCATACGCCGCCGGTCGCCCGTCTACTGCAGCAGTTCGCTACCTCGTTCCACTCAGTCCATCCCAGCCAGCAGCAGCGGCAACGCCGTCAATCACACCAAAATAAATCACTCGTCGGCGACGCTGTCGCGCCTACACGCTGCTACGCCCACGCCCTCGTCCATGCAGCAGAAAACAGCGCAGAAGTCGGTCATTGGCAAGCACATCTTCGAGAGCTCGCCGGCTCGCTCCTCCACGCTGAAGTCCGCCTCGTCAGGCAAACGGCAGACGGATGGGCTGATCATGATGAATGGCTGCTCAGACAACAAGACTGCCTATCGCAGTCTCCAGAGCAGCGGGCCCTCCAGTCTGGAATCCTGCAAGACATCAATGCTTGCAAGCGGCCCATCCAGTATTGACAGCGGCAAGGTTTCATTCAGCCAGAAGACCAGCGGCCATTCTAGTCTGGACTCACAGTGCTCCACGAATACGGCTGTAGTTGCTCCGGCCACAGCCACAAATGGCAGCACGCGTTCCATTCTGCTGCTCAATGGCTCGCCACGAGGCACGCCGCGTCATCAGGCGATGAGGGCGCGTGTAGCAGAAGCGCAGGCACAGGCGCAGAGGCAACGCGCGAGCACGCCCAGCCGCATACTGGAAGAACTAAGCTACCCCACAAACTGCAGCGCCAATGGTGTGCCCCACTCGAATAGCAATAACTCCATCACGCTGCAGGTGACCACCAGCTCGAGTGGCGGCGGCCAGAGTATACCCAGCACTAAGATCTTTGTGCAGAACTCGCCGGTCAGGAGTGTTATCACGTTGGAGAATGGCAAAATGCTGGAGAACTCGAATGTGTTTATCATCAACAATGAAACCATGACCAATGAGAAGGGTGAGATAATCAAGAAGACGCTCTCCAAACAGACGACAGCAGCAGCTGCAGCCACAGCTGCAACTGTGCCAATGGCCTCATCCACACCAGTTAGGCCCGAGTCGGTGCCGGAACATCCGCTGAGCGAGACGGAGGCCAACTCGGAGACGTGCGACTCCATTTCATTCATCAGCGAGAGCTCGCCGGAGAATACGGTTACAGAGACGCCATCCTATGATGGCGGCAAATACGCCAAGAACACCAATAACGAGGGCACCATGAACAACAACCGCAAGCTGTGCCTGCAGCTGGCCAATGGAATCGCATACAAGAACAACGTGCTCAAGAATGAATCGCAGCCGAACTCGCCATGTGGGGAGCAGCAGCAGCACCCACTGAAATTAGCTGCCCTGGCCAACCAGGACTTCGAAATAGCCGGCTCAGTGGGTAACTTGCATTTCTATGAGAAGCACTCCAAGGACTTGGCGCCGTCGCAGAGCAACCACAAACTCATGAACAGCAGCAGCGATCTGAAGAATCTGTGCTACGAGTCCGTCTGCCAGTTGCAGAAGTGCACCATGAACGGCGATGAGCTGGCGCTGGCGCATCTGCTGCATAAGTCCAGCAATCCACTGGGCAGTGAGCCCAATCTGGCGCTAAAAGATCATGCGAATGACAAGGCCATCGACAAGGAGGCCATGGACAGGCGACTGAGTCTAACCAAGGAGTCTCTGGAGCAACATGGCATAGGCAACGTTCTGGGAGCTGGCAACGAGGAGCTCTATAATTTCCCCAGCCTCACGGATCTATCCTTCAACTTTACGTCACTGGCGGCGCGTAAAATACTCCAGGGAGTAAGCCTCAACAGCATCGACACGCTCGTGGAGCTGAACATGGCCGCGGCGGCGGCAGCTGCAGTGGTGGCCAGCAATGCCCAGGAAAAGCAACAGAATAACCAGACGGCAACGGCGGCAGCGGCAACAACAGCCCCCACCGTGTGCACGGACTTTGGCATGGTCTAGTTAGAGATATCAGAGAGAAAGATGTAGAGAGAGTAGTGCAGGCGCCTCAAGTCAACAGAGCAGCTCTGTTGGACCGGGAGGCCGCATCATCTTAGCATAATCAAACGAAACCTTAGACGAGCAGCAGCAAGCAAAATTAAATTAAATTTATAAAAAACTCTGTAATTTATTATCGATTATCGAATATGGGTTATTTGAAATGCTTTTGTTTCTGTTTTTTTTAGTAATGAAATATTTCATTCCTTTTTTTTGTAATTATGTCTGTACTCGTTTTTGGGTTTTACGAATTTTCTTATAAATCGGAAGCAGTTTTTTATTTACAGTGCCAAAATATGTTTAGTTTAATTTTAATGTTTATACTTTGAATCCCAGCCACAACGAGCACCCCATAACACTCGCGAATCATCCGAATGCATCTGACAGAGTTTGCAAGTGCAATTTATTATAAGTAGAGATCAACGCTCTCATCCCCTGCCCTCATTTTCCTTTTCCCAACTTGATTGTAAAGTTATTCGATAACTCCACTTGATTAGACCTCCCCATAACTTTTAGTTTTTGTATATTTGTTTAAAACAATAAATGTTTAGACTAACATGCCTATAATGCAACCCTATTCTACATACGATACGAACTCACACACTTATACACATACACACACACACATACCCATTATAAGAAATCTACTACGAATATAGAATTTAGCACCTACAACAGAAATACAATAATTTTGTACAAGGCCTTAATTAGTAGAGTCAGCAATAATATAAATAAGTTGAGATCACTAAAAAATATGAAATATATAAATTTATAAAAATGAAATGATTTTATTTTATTTCTATTGCATAATTTAGAAAATGTAGATAGGTCTTCAAATATACTAATTGGATCACGATCAAAATGGGCTCCAATATTCCTAAGCAATACTTTTACCTATTTAAACTCAAAAATCGTATTCTCAGTCGGGAGTATCTATAGATGAGGAGCAATTGCAATTTGGATGTGTCAATAAAAATAATCACATTTCTCTTAAGTAAACCTTATATCATACCATAAGAAAAACACTGAAATTTTGGTATTATTTCTTTTCATTTATTTAAATTTTTAAGTCTTTTCTTTTTCATATATATATATTTATGTAAATATATCCGGGTTGGTTTTTCATACACTTTTGCGATTTATTATTATTATTTAATATTTTAGGTTTTGGGTAGTTTTGGCTCTATAAATATGAATAATTATAGCTAATTGCTTTTAAGTTAATATTCATGTTATATACACACACGTGGTATATATATATATATATATATATATATATATATATATATGTATTTATATATGTATATAGATGTACGATCGTTTTAAGTTACACGAACTTAATTATGGTATAAGAAATAAGTAATATACAAAGCGCAACTTATCGTGGATTGGTTTAAGTATTAAAACTACGTTTTTAAGTTTATCGTATAATGATTTAGATAGAATGGGGATTAGATACAAAAGAAAAAGCTAGTACGCTAGCAAAGGGATCTAACTGCTGAAAAGGTATTTCAAAAATTGGTTTTTCTTCTGTTATTAGCTAACTGATCGCGACGTGCGTTTTAAATTGCACGAGTCTACGGCGATCTTAGGGGGTATGTGAAAAGATGTTTAGTTATAGATAAATATATAGAAATTGTTGATAAATGTTATATGTACAATTAGTTTTGAAAACTTACTTAAGCCGCATTTCAATCGCGTTAATAGACAAATATGTAATTTATGTACAATAATATTAGCAGAAAACGAAGGAACATTTAAGAATTCATATTGTAGCTGCTGTTTTTTTTTTTTTTTGTTAGGTGTTAGGTATTTTATATTTGTGTGGTTAAAAATGGCTTTCGGTTCGATTCGGTTCGGTTGGTGTCGGATCATACAAATGTCAATCTACTCGTATGCTTCAGATACATATATATATGTGTGTGTAGATACATATCTAGATATATATATATATATATATATAAATATATATATATTTAAATCGCTTGCTGAACTGAATGCACAAATACTGCGTCATATTTAGACTTCTGTGGAGCGCGAGTCATCTGACCGCGACGCCTTGCGCTCTCGTCCTGGAATACGTCCCATTACCACAGGTCCTGACTGTGTCTGCGCCTGCGCCTGCGCCTGTGCTTGCGCTTGTGCTTGTGCTTGTGCTTGGGCCTGGGCCTGTGCTTGGGCTTGGGCTTGGGCCTGTGCCTGAGCGTGCGCCTGCATTTGAGCTTGCGCCACCTGCTGCTGTTGAATCATTTGCTGCTGCTGCAGCATGTAAGCCGCCTGCGACTGCTGCACGAAGTTGGCGTGCGTGTAGGCCTGCATGCCAGGCGCTGCATAAACGTTGCTGGTGGTGGCCTGCAGGTTAAAGCGGATCTTTGAAGCCGCATTGGCTGCGTTGGCAGCAGCTGCGATCGCAGCCGCGTTCTCCCGAGACGCACTCGACGTGGTTGTCGACTGGAATGAGATGCTCATGCCGCTATCCAGGGAGCCGACGCTGCCACGTCGCTGGGGCTTCTCATTGCCAACTGGAGAGAGATTAGACACGGATTACCAACAAATTACTTAGAGAGTCAGCCAATGTTACTTACATTGCTCATGCATATCCAGCAGACTGTTGCTGAGTGCGCTGCGCTTCAGCTGACTGGAGTCCGTCGAGCTGGACGCCTGCTCGCCGGCCGCCTGAGTGCCGGGCTGATAGGGACATGGGCAGACCTCGACATCGGCCACGCCGCTGTCGCGATTGTCCGTGTTTCCCGTAGCGCGATTGCGCGCTGACTTCTGTCGCTCGAGTTCAGCTTCTATGCGCAGCGACTCCATTTCGTCCATTTCGCTGATGGACTCTTTGAGGTCCTCGGCAAACTTGCAGCGATCGTGCTCGTTACGCGCATTGAAGGTGATCAGGATCTTGCCGTCCACCTTCTGGGAGAGCTGAATGCAGAACGGATAGTTTGGCAAGTCCAGCAGGCTGACCACGGCGCCGCAGAGCGGGAAGCTGTTGCGGAACGTGTACGTCACAGAGGTTTTCTTCTTGCTGAAGATTTTGGTAATGACCAGCAGATCGTTGAACAGGAACACCTCGCGCTGATGGACGCCGGGTCGCTCCTTCTTGTTCACGTCGGGTATCTCGTACAGGCGACAGTAGCAGACGAGCCGTCTATGGGGCAGGGCCAGATTGGGTTTCTTGCCCACTATCGTAGCCTGGACCTTCATCACCTGGGTCACGTGATCGCTGCCCGGCTTGAACTCATCCGACTTCACGCGCTCGAAGATGCCGCTCAGCATGTCCTTGTCGATGTCGTGACAGTCATCGATGCCGCGCAAATTCTTGATGAAGTCCTCGACGCGCATGCGGCGCTCCGGCTTCAGATTGGGCGTATGCAGATCCGTGTTCAACATGATGATGGCAAATGCCAGCACAAAGATCTGCACAAGGAGCAATTCGAAGGTTAAGTAAAAAAGAAAGAGAGAGAGAGAGCATATCCACAATTGGCTTACCGTATCGGATGACCTCAGCCGCCCCACAATATCCGCATTGCACTCGCAGTAGCGCTGCGAGAAGACCTCCATCAGCCGCTCAATCTTCTGCGCCTCGCCGGGCATGCGGAAGTAGGCCTGGAACTTACGCAGCGCCACGTCCACCTGCCGCCCGGACAGATCCAGCTCCATGGCGAAGCAGCTGAGCACCGCCATGTTGAATTGGTTCTGCAGATTGCCCAGGTACTCGCCAATCATCTGCCGCGAGAGACCCTTGCGCGTAATCAGGAAGCGAGCGACGCCCTGGGGCGTATTCTCCAGAAATCCACGCCTGATCAAGTACGTGATGCCCTTCTCCGGCTTCTTGTTGAACAGATTGAGCCCCACGCGATACTGGCGCTTGCGTATCGTCTCGGACATCTTGTAGTTCGGAGGCACGCCCGCCGCGGCGACCGCCACTTGCAGCTGCTGTTGCTCGTGCTGCTGCTGCTCGTGCTGCTCGTACTGGGCGGCACTGGTGTGCGACGAGATGGCATGGTCATCTGTGGGCGGTACTCCGCCAGGTACGGTGGCTGCTGCCACCACCACCTGCATTTGGCCAGCGGCGCCCACGGACTCCGCTGAGTGCGTGGAGAACTGCTGCGAGCTGTTAAGCGCCGTGCCTCGCTTCCAGGTGTGCGGGGAGTTGCTGCGATCAGAGCCCAGGTCGCTGTTGATGTTGCGCTCCGCCGAGGTGATGCTCGAGTCGGAGCCGGAGCTCTGCACGGATGTCAGGCTGCCGTTCTCGGCGGTCTTGCAGAGCCCGTTGGTGCGCAGCAGCGAGGGCGGCGGCGGCGTCTGCCGCTGCATCATCAGCAGCTGGCTCTGCTGCTGGGCCGTGATGGAGGACGTGCGCTTGGGCACCTCCGGAGGCACCTTCTTGCCGCTGCCGCTGCCCTGGCTGCCGCAGCTGGGCGTCGGCGTGGTGCTGCCGCCCTTGGGCCGCATGTAGATCTGCGCCGCCGAGTAGTAGGGCGTGTGAGGCGAATGCCCGCTGGTGTTCACCCACGAGGCATTCAGCGACGTGTCCGCCGAGCTGGCGTAGCTCAGCTCGTGCGGCGACCCGTGGTAGCTGGTGTAGTACGCAGCAGCTGTCGGCATCGCCTGCGCATTGTAGTAATGCGGCTCGGCGGCGTGCAGCAGGTTGACGTGCGGATGCGAGGCCAGGCCGGACACGGAGGTTGTGGAGCTGCCAATGGATACGGGTGAGGCGCCTGCGATGCAAAGGATTCTCTGTTAGCGGTTGTCTAATGGCTTTCAAAAGCAATATACTAATTGACAACTGATTTGGCTCAAAACTCAAAGTCAGAGTCGAAATCAAAAATCAAATCAAACTCACCTGACTGACTGCGTGGTATGGGACTGCAGTCCAGCTGGCGGCGCTCGCGCATGGAGAGCGAGCGCGTTGGGGGCGTGCGCGAGAGTCCGGGCGAGGCAGCACCTGGCGGACCCGCCATTATTGTCACACGTGGCTGTTGTTGTCCCGTCTGCTGCTGCTGCTGCTGTTGCTGATGTTGCTGTTGTTGCTGCTGTTGCTGCTGCTGCTGCTGCTGTTGCAGCTGCTCTAGCTGAGATTCTGTGGCACTGCCATAGGCAGACGATAGTGAGGCATTCGCTGAGGCGCTCTCCTCGGCCAGGGTCATGCTGGAGGCGGTGACCACCATGCGGCGACTGAGGCGCTTCTCGGCCTTGGCCATGGCCGTGATCGAGGCGAACTTCTTGACCATCATGTAGTGTCGGAAGGCGCGCTGAATGGTGACTGCCGCATTGCGCGCCCGCACGCCGCCGTACTTGCGTTCCAGCAGCTCGATCTGTTTGTCCAGCAGATCCTGCGATAGCTCGTAGCTGCAGAGCGATTCCAATTGAATTAGTCAACTTTCAGAATAGGCAAGCAAACCCTACGCTAAAATAACAGCTAAAGAACTCAGCAGAAACTGCGCCAAGACGTGTCGCAGACTGGGAGCATTTGCGCACCAGTGCCGCAAGTCGCAGCCGTCTGATAAGATAGCGTCTGTTTGTGGTTTGCGTGTGTGTGTATCTTTGAAATACAGCGCGAGCTGTCGACCTGATTAGAATGTTGCCACGAGCAACGATCCAGGCCAACTGAACGCAAGAGGAGGAGCGACGGCTCGGCTTCCCGCAGAATTTGCTTATTGTCGTAAAAACAATAATGTTTCCCCCAAATTTTAATTTCAGGCATTTCGATCTTGGCTGATAGCAGAAACAGCCCAAAGTCAGTCGTGGCTGCCATGCCAATAAACAGTTAGATCTATTTAAAAATCAGCCACTGATAAAACGATTTCTCATTCCGAATTCAAGCATAAAATATAACCGAACTGAAACCCAAAAAAACAAATGCCAAATGAACCTCTTTTAGCCACTGTTTAAAACGGGCTTTTAGGCGCGGCTAATTGGTCCACTCGGGCATAAAATGAGCCTGTTTCAGCTGCAGACCACATTTGGCTTATAATGTATTTAGCAAAGAGGTCGTTATCAGTCTGTCTTTGGCTGGTGGCATCAAGTAAAATATTTGCTAAATAACTGTTATCTTTTGAAGAATTTTTTAGTCTAGATCGTTCTTTAATATCAGAGCTTTTATAAAAGCTCTATTTGACTACGGTAGTTCGTTCTACTAAGAGATGTTAAAGAAGAGTGCTCCAGTCGAGACTGCTCGACTAGGGGATCCCCTGAACCCTGCAAAGAGATGATGTTCCAATCATTCTAAGCTTCTTTTGTGCTTACACATACACACAGAAAGATACGCATACACGCATAAGCACGCGCTCTGCTAACTGCGCAGCTGCCGCATCGACTGCGCTTCTTCTAGTGGAACTATCTTCATCAAACTATCAAAATGTGATAACATTCAAATTGTGCTTTTGAAAAAGCAAAAGGCTCTAATATTTGAAATACGGGGTTTTCAGATTTGGTAACCAAAATCGATATACAACAAAATCTTTGCATTCATTACATGAACCTACACAGCAAATTTAACAGGTCTTCAAATTAAGCTTAAAAAACTTTGTTTTTATCGATAAAAAGATATGGAAGATATGGGATGAGTTATCGAGAAAATATAATAAACTCGTACTGCGTATGGAATACACGAGCAACATCTAAATGTCTACCATTTGTAGTTTAGGAGATCTCTGCGTCCATTGAAAAAGGTAAATCAGTGTATAATGTTGTTGTAAAAAGGAGCTATTGTTCAACCAAAGACTATCCTACAGACAGTAGTAGGGGTCAAATGCTACAGTCTTAACTTAAATCAATGTTTTTGTTCCCCCTATATTTTTTGTTCCCTTATCAGTTTATAATGAAGAGTAAAACAGCTGGAAAGTGTTTACTCCGCACTTCTTTACTCGCAAGTGCAGCTGGTTGTTTGGGGGTCAAGTCAGAATCAGCTGTCAGCTGAGATGCTTTTCCAAATATTT
Source organism: Drosophila hamatofila (assembly GCA_035045345.1). NCBI lineage: Eukaryota > Metazoa > Arthropoda > Insecta > Diptera > Drosophilidae > Drosophila > Drosophila hamatofila. Next base: position 2,892,418 of record JAWNPA010000001.1, read on the forward strand.
ACATACGCCCCATGCCACATGCCCCATTCCCACAGGTTCTTATCGTGTGTCAGTGCCTAATCTTGGATATCACGTCTTTATCTCTTATCAGACCATTTCGGCGCAGTGCAAAGTCCAAGCTAATTTGCTTAGCTGAGGTGCTCCACCTGCTGGGCAGCTCTGATATCTGCTTCCTCTTCTACTTTATATTACATCTAGCTCTTATCAATTATCAGTTGAGGCACACTTACGCTGACTGGGCGCGCGTGCGCTTCAGCACATCCCCGCCATTCCTTATGGAGTTCTTCTTGTGCATGCTCTGCTGCTGTTGCTGCTGCTGCAGCACGATTGCGCCGGCTCCTCCTGCTCCGGTGCCCACGCCGCTGCCGGCGATGACAACGGCGCCGCCGTGGTGATGATGATGTCCATGGCCGTGCAGCAGGTGGTGGTTGTGGTGGTGATAGTGCCCACTGCCCGGTGGTGCCGCCTGCACCTGCATGTAGTGCTGCTGCTGCTGCTGCTGTTGCTGCTGCTGCTGCTGCTGTTGCTGATGGCACGTGGGATATTGCTGGATCTGGTAGATCATCTGCGGATGCTGCGGCGCGGGATAGTTGATAGTCGTGGCGGAGTTGTGACCGCCGCCCGCATAGTGATTCTGTAGGTAGACGTATCCACCGACGCCGTCGGTCGCTGTGCCGGAGCCATGTGCTCCAACTGGCGCTCCGGCCAGATCGTATTGTGTGGAGCCACTGCGCTCGATGCTCTTCTGAGGAAAGCTGCAAGGATGCGCAAAGAGAAAGAGTTGCGTAAGTACGAATCACAAGATTTTGAACAGAACTTTCATTTGGGATATATGTCTTATGTAGATGGATCGCTGCATACCTTTCGCCAATTATAAAACCAGAAATGCAAATTATCATTTTGATTAATTCTACGATCTTAAGTCTTTAATAGAAAACGCACACACACACACACACACAGATGTAAGCCAAGCACAGTTATAGGCGGTGAATATTCACATATAAAAACAATTTTATTTGTATTAAATTATTTTAATTTTATTCAAATTCAATTTCGCTTTTCGTGTTTCTTTCTGTTTTGTTAACTTTATTCTTTCGGTTAGACCGAAGGTGGGAAGCACCGCTCAAGCATTTGGATGAGCCGGAAGATCACGTCGTCGTCCAGCAACGTTCGCGTTTCAACTAAACCGAGCGTCTGCCCAGAGCTCGACAAGCTACTCGAACCAACGGCAACAGCAACAGTTCAGCTCAGAAACGTGTTTCGCATGGTTGACTGTGTGTGTGTGTGTGTGTGTGTGCTTGTGTGTGTATCAGCTGCCTACGCATCCAAAAAATGCATCTGTTTTGTTTGTGCTCACAACAATTGCTACCCCTGCGAAGCCATAGACAATACGAGCAGACAACAAAGGGAACATCCTAAGCGTAAAAGGATCCACTACACAAAGGCACAGAAAGGAGAGGGAGATCTCAAAGGCAACAGACTGAGGTGAGGGAGAAAGATTTGAAAACGAAATGCCATATGGCATATGGATCGGATCAGGATATCTTCGACTGAAGTAAAAGTTAAGGAAATGATTAGCTAACGATGACAAACAGAAACGAACAAAAATTCCCCTAGATCCCTTACTACTTATTAGAAAGTGTGAATTATATGAAGAAAACTGGCGACAGATGACATGAATTTATTGGGATTCCAAGAGATTTTTCAAATACTCGAAAAGCATTTGTCGATTTTAATTAATGGAAATATTCAACAAGTAAAAGCGGAAATCGCTTGCAGTTAAAGAAAGTTTTACCTTATTCGTGATTTATTTAAAAACTTAAAAACTTTACCAAAAGTAGTATCATATTAATAAATAGTAATTTCTGTACTAAGTTATGATTTTTTTTTATAGTTTAATTTATTCTGAGATAACTATAAATTTAAATCAATCAATCGAAATAAATATATATTATTATTATATATTTCTATACATTACATTGATTTAAATTTATTGAAATCTCGGATTAAATGAAACAAAAATGTGTATCGACAAATGAAGAGAAAAGAATTAGCTCGATTTAAAAAAAAAAACTTATTCTGGCTCAGTTGCAGTTGTTCAATAATTAAATCTTAAATCGATTTGCATTGCAGGGCTTAAATCATTGATTATGCCTTTCGTATAGCTGCGTCTTCGTACCGCTTCAAATCGGAGCTCAGTTGGTGGCCTAATAGGTTTCTTCTAGCGATCTAGCTGTGTTTTCTTTGGCCAAAGCAAAACCTGAACAGGGAGCAGCTGCAATTTGCACCCAGCCAGCAGAAACCGGTTGGCAGGATAACCAGAGGAACAGGAACACGTACAATACGATTTTCTTCTCAAATGCACCTGGCGTCCATTTCGGATTGTCCTTTCGGCAGGTAGTTGCCTGACAACAACAACAACTCGCTTGTTGTTAGTGTTGCCAGGCACAACGACAGCTACTTGATGCTTTATCTGCCTCTCTTTCACTCAATCTGTCTCTTTCCCTTCGCTCGTTCACGATTTAAGTGCTCAGCTCAAGAGTCCTGCGTTGTAAATTGAGGCCGAGCGAGAAACATCTGCCACACGTCTTCCCTAATTGTTTGCCGTTGCACATGAGTCCAGCTGTTTGTTTGCCAGCGGCATAGTTGTAGCTGTCTCTGTATCTGTATCTGAGTATTTGTATCTGTATCTGAATATGTTATGCGGCTTGCGACGTCACAAACAAACACTCGGCAGCGCTTTGCTCGCGAGCCAAAGTTGTAATTTGTTGTTGGCCCCGGGGCCACTTCCTCTTGCCGCTGCACACACTTCCTCGCTGCCTGCTTAATATGCAACAAGTGTCGCCTCCGTCGGACGCAGTCGGCGACTCCGCCTGGCGTGAGCCGCAACGGCGGCCGCCTTTTGCCTTTTGCCAAAGCGCAACCGTAATTGTTATTGATTTTACATTAGTGTTCTTTTCAGAACTTATGCTTTATGGAGTGTGCCCCAGTCAAAAACAAAAAACAGAAAACAAACAGACAGACGGACAGATAGACAGATGGTAATCGGACAGACAGCTGCTAGACGAACGCATCGGGTGGCACAACAGGCATGTCACATTGCTTCACACTGAAGTGGGCGCCCATGTCAGCTCTGTCTGTACATGATTTATCACACATACATATATTAATAATTAATTATGGGGTCAAGTCGTGTGAAAAACAACTTACAATTATCAGTGGGAATTTTATACAAATATTTGCGATTAGATTGGACTTTTAATCTTATCAAAAATATTTTCAAAATAGAAATTGTTTTTATTTGCTTGCTTCTATGAATAAACTAAATTCTTATTTTACACATGTCAACAAAATGCTAGCTAACAGAGCTTTGGAATTATCATTACATTATCTCTACATCCTAAAAGTATGCAATGTTATTGTACATGAGAAATACGAGCTTCACCGCTACGCAGCAGATAAACAGGTTCCACTGCACTGTTAAAATGGAAACAGTGCAAATGAAATTTCTGTGCTGCACTGTTGAAAACAGGTTAGATTGCAGCGCTTATTGCAGATGAAAATGAAACGTAAACTTCACCACTACGCAGCAGACAAACAGGTTCCACAGCACTGTTAAAAGTGAAACGCAATGCAAATGGAATAACAGCTCTGATCAGCACTGTTGAACATTGGTTCCACTGCAGCGCTCATTACTGTTAAGTAACATGAGCAAAGTATGACTATTGCTAGCATTGATGAGACGCAATGAAAATGAAACGGCAATACAATATTTAACAAGTACCACTGTGGCAATGACGAGACCACGATAAGACTACACACATTGTAAAACAGTTATAAATACGCGTTAATAGAGCCGTAGACAGTTGATCCAATGAGTGCGATAAGCGCTGAAAGCGCTTCCCTTTTTCCCGCTGTGTATCCGGTAGCGCTTACCTGACGGCCGTCACATGGTGCGAGGTGTGCGTCTGGGTCTCCTTGTGCCGCGTCGAGAGACTGACAACGGTCACGTGTCGCGTGGCTGTGCGCACCACGCGACGCACTCGACTGCGGCCATCGCCCACAACAACAACAATCGGCGGCGGCTTCTTATCGCTGTCGTATTGCAGAAAGGACTCGCCGCCACTGTCATCGAGGGATGATGACACCGACACCGGCACCGGCACCGGCAGATGCCTGCGATTGTTGTTGTGACTGTGACTGAGACTGTGCTTGCTGCTGCTGCTGCTGCTCGCCTTGGACATGATCGGAGCGGGAGCGGGAACGGGAACGGAGACTGCGACAGTGGCGTCGCATTCGACTCGAGACAATTGAAATGAAACACTTTACAGTTACAATATCGAGAGAGTGCTTAGTTCGGAGCGGGCGCGCGCGCGCAGATGGGCGTGGCTACACTTTCGCCTTCACTTTCCGTGGGTTTGTTTGTTCGCTTGACGTTTGCGGTTTGTTTTGTATTGTTTGTGGATTTGCTTTCGTTCGTTTCATTCATTAGCAAATCGATTTCTTCTTTGTTGCGTTGCTTATTTATTTTTGTTTAACATTTACATTGCATTGTTCTTGCTCTCGTTATAATTTGTGTACGTATTTATATTTGATTGCATGTACTTTAATTTCTTTGCTTTTGTATCTTTGGTTTAGTTTTGGAATATTTCGTTGCTACCCTCTCTCGCTACATTCCGCTGTAGTCGAGCGTTCAGATAGCGTTGTATTTGTGTTGGCTCTAAGCGATAATATTAGTTAAATATATATATTTATTAAACAGACATTCCAAACGCGCGTTCCTGTCTTTTGCGCATTGCGCACCTCAATTTCAACCCAACAAGCACAAAGTTCGCTTAATGCGAACGCCCTTCAAAAACGCTGTAATAAAGCAGACTGAGACAGGGACAGAGTGTGAATTGATACACCCAATAAGAGAGAGAGAAAGAGAGAGAGATACAAGTGACAATCGCTAATGAAACAAGTGGGTTGCGTGACACTTGCAAAATGTTTGTTTATTTTGTATTTACTATTGTCGTGCTTTTGTGACAGACAGAGAGAGCGAGAGAGAGAGAGAGAGAGAGAGAGAGAGAGAGAGAGAGAGACTCTCTCGAAGCACATTGTATCAGCTTTTTAGGTCAGCGATCGTTGATCACGAGTAAAAGTCGCATAGCTAGAAAATAAATGAAACTACAGCAGCGAGTGCCAAGTCAAGGCAGAAGAAGAAGAAAAAACAATATTCAAATTAAATGCGAATGCGAATGTGAGTGCGAGTGCGAATGATAGCACATTCATATGTCAGACACATGCCACATGCCACAACAGTGGGATGTTGATTAACAGTTTGACATCCGTCTGCAATGAAAAGCTTGTTGAGAAAGCTTTTTGGCACTGCTCCCACAACGGCTTGGATCGCTGTGACCTGCTCTACTTTAATAAGTCCATAAATCATATGGAAATTTACGTGAGAATTTTATCAATGTGCGCGACAAGGGCAGAGGGAGAGAGGGAGAGAAAGAAAGAGAGACAATGGCGCATAGAAAGGGAAAAATATTCGTTTGTCTATCGGCAGACAAGATCAAGATCGTTATGTAAATTCGTTTTTGATATCAAATACATATCTACATACATATGTATGCATGGACAATTGAACAAAGGAAAACGAAGAAGCGAATCCCCCACACTAACCACAGCCATAAATCTGTTGTCTGGTTGCTTTTTATGTTTGTTTTTTTTCTTCTTTTTTTTTGGCAAGTTCAAGAACCTTTGTTGAGTGTCTCGAGTGTTTTTGTTTTTGAAAGCGATCGCTGATGGCTTCATCGTCATCAACAGAAGTATCTGATTCGTTACAATTCTGGACAAATGTGGCCCATGCCGTCCCTAACGGCTGTCACAGTCACAGCGTCGATTGTTTCGTCATTTGTTGTTACTCAGAAAGACACACTAATACAGTCATGCATACGATGTGACATGAAAAAGCTGTTTAGGCCAACGAATTTCGCTGTTTCGATAATCCAGCCTAGCCCACTAATGACCCCTCCCTTGCCCCCCGTTGGCGGTGTGTTAGCCTTGCCTTGGATTCCACAACAAGTCATGGCGCTATTGGCCAAAACAAGTCGCCTACAACACAACCGTTTCGACTGTTCTGAGTAGAGTTCTCGAGTCAAGTCAAGTCTACGCTGTGATCTGTGAGAATGCTGCCCCGAAAAACCCACTCGTAAAAGCCAAGCTTCTAAAAATGTTTTCTCATTTAACAACAATCGCAAAGTTGTTGTCGTTTTCTAACTTGATCTCGTTGCTGTTTCAAACATATTCTAAAAAAAAAAAATAGTAAAAAAACAACAACATTTATTGCAAGTCTCTCAATCTGCATTCAATAAAATCTGTGTAATTGGAATTTTTTTGAACGAGTTTTAAGTTTAGCAGAAAATTGGCTTCGTTTTTAGCATTTGGCGTTGGTTTTAATTTATATTGTGCTCAAAGCGCAGCCTGCATCCGCCACTGCGCACGACACAATGGTAACTAGTCGTCGTTGTTGTTGTTATTATAATTGTTGTAGATAAAGCTGCCTTTGTTTACAGGTGTTCCACTGCACGAGCAACAGCATCAGCTGCATCAGCTACAGCAGCAGCAGCAACAACCACGACAGCGACGACAATTGCAGTTGCGATCAGTTCCAAGTTGTTTTGTTGTATAATTATTAAATTTATAATTATTACACACACAAACAAAAACACACATACACTCACGCACACTGAGCGAAAGGGAAAGAGAGAGAGAGAGAAAGGCAAAGTGCAGCTGGGTGCTGCTGAGTTGGGCTGCGCAGTAGCAGTTCACAATAACAGCAGCAGCAAAAGCGCTATTCGGTGCTGTATTCACTTTGTATCATTAGTAACGGCGCACGTAATCCAACTCTCTTTCGCTAACACACACATACTCTCTCTCTCTCTCTCTCTCTGTTAGACGCGGTCCCTGTCTAGCAAATGCAATGCGTTTGCTTCTGCCTTTGCCTTTGCCTTTGCCTCTGCCTTTGCCTTTGCGTTTCGACTGCAATCGGGCGGCTCAAAATGAGCGGAAGAGGAAGTGGAAACACAATATGCAACAACGCTAACTGCACAACGCGACTGCGACGCAGCGTAATTGGTTGGCCAGCGATTGTTACACAAGCAACGTACCAGGTAGCAGAGACTCAGCAGAGACGCAGCGCAGCAGATCGCGCAACGACAGCGCCTTGTACGCTTCGTGACAGAGCGAGACAGTTTTGAGCGCAGCAACCGTTAAATGTGACTTGAATTTTTTGCTTTCTCTGCGGCTGCAGCTCCCAGCTGCAGATGCGTGGAATCAGCTATTAAGCTTTTATGCTCCTCAACTAAGCGCTTTACCCAAAAAGCAAATGCCATAATATAAAGCTTTAAGCTGTTTTCGGCACTACAATCTGAGCTTGACGGAAGGATTTTTAGTTCGCCGCATAAGCGGAGCGTCGCTTTACAGTTATTTTAATTGAGCTCTTTCTTTTAAGAGAGGGCTCAAGATTCTCTTCTGCGCACATCTATTAGCAGTAGTTTAAGCTCTCAGCGATTGGCTACAGTTTCAATTAAAATATGTAGCAGAAATTTCCAGTCGAGTCCACATACACACACCCCGTGCACACACACAGACACACACACTGAACTGAAAGAGACCGACAGTGGGACGATTTGGACGTGTGTTTGCCGAAACGTAACGGGGCAGTGGCCGTGGCTTTTGCCTCTGCTGCTGCTGCTGCTGCTGCCGCTGCTGTTCCCGCTGTTGACGCCTGTTTTTTGTAGTTGTTGGCGGCACTATTGTTTTTGTGATACGCGCGCAGAGAAAGGCGATTTTCTCTTTAATTATATTTTATTTTTTACATTACAAAAATTGTATGCAATGGCTGCTTTTTGTTTTGTTTTGTTTTTTTGTTCATGGTTTCCGTTTGATTTTATTTGGTGGTTTTTAGGTTTTCGCAGTTGCTGCTGCTGCGGCTGCGGCAGTTGTTATTGTTATTGTTATTGTTTTCTGTGGCAGGGGAACACGGCGATGTCAAATTAATAAACCGGCCCTGGCATGACGGCCTGGCAGCCACAACAAACAAATTGCCAATTACAACAAAAGCAACAACGACAACATGACGATGAAGACGCACGCGCTGTCAAGTCGTGAATTATATGATTTGAACACTCTCACACACATACACAGACACATATGCATTCACAGGCATGAGTGTGTTTTTCAATTTAGACCTTAAAATATAATTTTCATTTTTTCATATTTATTAGCACTCACACTCACACAGAGTCACACACACGCAAGCCTTTGTTTGCAAATCAATTGGCGCGCTGCAAAATTTGTTATTCAATTTCCAAATTTCGTTGCTTGTTTTGCGTATGCAAAGTGGCAAGAGAAACAACAATTAACGAATCCATACTCAAAAATTAAAAATCAGAAATAATAATGGACGCCCCACAACAACAAAGTAGCAAAGTGAGCAGCGACTCACTCCCCGAGTGAGCCAAGTTTATATATTAACAATAAAACGCACGATCGGGCGGGCAGCGACTGCGACGTCGACGTCGTTGTCGTTTTGAACAGAAAAGCGCGCGCACGGTTTCTCTGTGGCCTGTGCTGCCTGCTTCGACGAAACTTTGAGAGAGACTAAATTGGCCGACAGAGGCGGGCGAGCTTCCAAGCCGTAAATCGACGGCCCGTTTCCACATCTATCGCTGTGTGCGAGAGAGTGAATAAATGGTGTGTCGGTGTGTGTGTGTGTGTGTGTGCGCGCGCGTACGTGTATGTGTATGTGTGTTGTATTTGCCAATAGGCAAGTTTGTGTGCCAGTTATTGTTGTGACTGCTGTTCTGGCTCTTCTGCCTCTTCTAGCTCTTGTGGCTGTGTGCTAAGCTGTTCTTTTCAATTTGATATACCGAAAACAATTGGCGGATCGTAAGCGAAACACTTGCAGAATGGCCAGCTAACACACATACACATACACGCGCACTCTGAGCACACAATACACCTGCAGCTCATTGACGTACTTGCTGTGACTGGAAGGCAGCACAGTGGGACAAAGACTAATTGTAATTGTAATTAAAGCAAAAAATAAACAATGCAAACTCATTTAAGACTCTTTGATGCAATTAAGAACCTCTAAAACATCTGCAGTGCAGCAGCTTTTTAGTTTCCAGTAAGTAATTGCGCAAAAATGAAATAAAGAAAGAGCCAAACCAGAAAATGCTGAATACATATGAATAGGCAACTACACACTGCCATGAAATCAAGGTGTAAATTTGTATGCAAACGACGTGTACACACATATGCACACACAGTGCTGAAAGAAACTCACACTGGAGCACAGTCACTGTCGAAAAGGCGATCACAATAGCCCAAAACAGCTGCTCACCACAACAGCAACTGCATTGGGAGAGCGGCAAGCGTACGGAATGAGCGAGTGAGTGCCAAAATAATAATAACGAGCACAACTAACAGACGCGAGGCATGTGAGCGAACAATAAGCTGCGCTTACGATACGCTCAGGTGACTCACGACCTCACGCCTGGGTCTGGTCTTTGAAGGGCGGGTGAGGGCGGTGCTGAGCGGGGGCGCTGCATGCGCTCTCTCTCTCTCTCTCTTTTGTGGAGCTCTCTCTCTCTCTCTCTCTCTCTCTGTGTGCTTATGCTGTATGTAGGAGAACGAGTGTGAGTACATTATGGCCGCTGTAAACGCTAACTGTGAGGCACTTTTGGTAGTTAGTCGCTTGCGGCGGGCTACTAACAAAATGGGCTTCGTAATGGCTGACTGGGTACGAGACTGAGCCAAGCGTTAAGCGTCATGATGAGTTTGCCTCTGCATATGGCTATATGGCATATGTGTATCTGTGTATGTGTATGTGTATGTGCGTGTGTGCTGGTGTATGTGAGTGTGTGAACAACAAACCATTTATATCCGGACCTGCGGCCTGTTTTGACTTTTCATTGAAACTCGCTTGTTGTTGTTGCCGTTGTTGTTGTCGGACATTGCTGTCACTGGCATCGTTAAAAACTAAAGTCATAAAAACCAAAACTTGTGCCCACTGTGCCTCACACAGCATAAACATAACTCACAGTACGACTATCTGTCTACATATGCAAGTCTCTATGAGCTGGCCTGATGATGATATTAACGCATTAGGCACAAGGTACACAAAACCCATTTACCTTTTGCCTGACTTTGTCTCAGTTGTTATGAAACAATCAACAACAACAACCGACTGTGATGACAAGCAACCAAAAACAACAATAACTTCATGCAAGCGAGGGCAGATTGGTAATAAAGCAAATGCCAAATATAGAAAAACATTTATGGTTCGATTTGGCTTAAACTAATTTCGATAAGCGGCGCCCTAACCTTTTCACATCTATAAAACCATTCTGAATAGCTGAATAAATTTTCTAATTTGGAATAAATTTTAATATTTTCATCTAACGAAATATCCAGTTGATAAGATATTTCGATTTCCCAAAACCAAAAATTTATATTACTTAATTACTTAGTTAATAACATTTGGTAATAATTATTTGTGTTTTAATTTTTTGTTCTTTTATCTATAAGCTATTTATTTAATAAATCTTTTACTTTCGGTTACGCTTTTGTCTTTAAATATCATAATATCATTTTATTACTTTCTTTCTTTAATCATTCATCAATTTTGGTTTATCTAATAGATTAAAATGAAGTTATCTAATCTTCATTGACATTACTACAAGCAGTTAAAATTTTGTAGACTTTATGCCAATTTTTGTATAGCTTATCTTATCAAAACTCAATGCTTAATCATTTGACGGACTCTTGCCAGAACTGTTAAAGCGACCCGTGCGAGCACATACGCATATGAATCGCTTTGTATAAACTCGTATGTGTTTTTATTAGTAAACATCGCGAATGTAGTTACTAACTATGCGATTACGATTACGCTTAACGAATGCCTGACTTGTTAAGTTGTTATTTGTTGACTTGACCTTAGGCTTCTGAGCCCAATTTGTGGATAAATATGTACATGTGCATGGATATGGTAGCAGCCCTATGAGCGCTAGCAGCGGGGCCAACAGACCTTCATATTTACCCAAAAAGCCAACAACGATTGCCAACCCACAGCGCCCATCTCTCTCGCTCACTCAAGCTCTATCTGTCTCGTTTTAGCTTTCGCCTCCCTTGCCATATTCGCTCGGATAGTACCTTCAACTTGCGTGTTGCATTGTGGCCATCGTCGATTGTATTCGGTCATGGCTGCCAGACTTGGCAACTTGGCAGCCACATGGAGACTTGCCAGGCTGACTCTGACTTGGTGATTAGAAAGTGAACGCTGGGCGCGCTGAGACAATGGATGAGAGAAGCGGTTACAGTTAATGAAGCGTGCCTCCAATTTCCTCCCCTCATCATTCGAGCTAGCGAAGGGCACGCGGCGTGCTTAGCCTTCGTGGCACGACATTAATTGCAGTTGTCATTCGTTTTTCGTTTTCATTTATTTTATGGACAATATTTTAAACTCATTTCCTTAGTATAATGTGCCATATTATAGCTTTGCACTCGACTCTGCCCGGAGACCTTTTTTATCTGTTGTTTTAGGTTTGACTACACAAAGTTTAAATACATAGGCAGTCGTCGTAGAAGCTGTTCAGCTAGATCATCTGTATATTATTTGAATGATCTATCTTTTAAAGTAATAGCTCGACGTACTTCACGTCATTTACAGAAAAGAAATTCGATGTAATATCTAGTCATTGCTTTATATGCTATATGTATTTAATGCACTCAGATCTTTCTCTTTAAGCGCTTCCCATATTTCATAATATAACTTAAAGACCTTTTTTCAGCTAGAGCATCGGCCATAGGGCTCAACATTTAGCCCATCTCTAACCCAAGGTGAACAAAGATCACGACAAAGTCACTCGACGATCAGATTCACTCTCACTTGGACGGCCATTTAATTAAATGTGTAACAAACACACAGCCTCCGATGATGATGAAGATGAAGATGAGATGAGCAACAATGACGAGCCACGGCGGTAGCAGTAGCACTGCGGCAGCAGCAGCAGCAACAGCAGCACAAATCACATCACTCAACATCAGCAACAACAAATGGAAATGGGCAACGGTGTTTTTTTTTCTTCTTTGTTTTTTAATTTTTTTATACTCTGTACCAAATGGTTATGCTTTAGTATAGGTATATATATAGGTAATATAAACTTGTAGACATTTATGTAACATGCAACTGAAAGTTTTTCTAACCCTAGAAGAAGTTTTTATCTATAAGATAGAAGTTTATCTGACTCTAGAATAAGTTTTTTTTATCTCAAAGATAGATGTGTGTGCTATAATAATAATAATATGTATCTTAAATAATATATGTATCTTGTTTTCAGGTAAAGTTGAGTTCGACTTCCATAAAAAACTGATTATTTTCCATCTCAAAAAAAAAAAAATATTTCTCAACTAAAACTTGAGGATTATGAATCCAATTTAAAAATTAAATTCAAAACGAATCAAGAAAATCTCACATTTTGGATATACAGTATATAATAATATATACTTAATGTTTATGAAATTCAAGACAAATCATGAAATTCGAAATGTTATCCGAGAATACATTCTTCAAGAGGACTTCATCCTTCCCACAGCTATCGACATTTAGTATAGGGTATCACTCTGACCAGCATGCCCCACTAGACTCTTACTCTTACTTGTGTATTTATTTTTATCTCTTTTGCTGTTGAAAATTATGTTAGTGGGAAATTTTTAATTTTTTGTGGTTGCCAATGAAGTACACGGTGAAGCGCCGCCAAAATTTCACTTTCACTTGCACTTCACGGCGCAGCGCAGCTCAGCATAGCAGAGCAGAGCAGAGCACAGCACAGCACAACAAAACACAACACTACACAGCTAACAAAAAGCAAAAAAGCAAAAGAAGAAGCAAACAAAACATATTGCTTTACTTCACTTGCTTCGGCATGGCCATGAATGAAGCGGTCGCTGTTTGTTATTTGCGGCTTTTTGGCTGCCCACTGGCGTCGCCTTCATCAATCACACAACAACAGCAACAGCAACAGAAACAACAACAACAACAATAATAATAATGGGGAGCAAAAGCGGCAACAACGTTGTTGGCTCATGTGGCACGATTGCTGCAAGTGCTGCCGCTGCTGTTGCTGCTGCTGCTGTTGTTTGCTTTTTGGGAAAGTGCGCCCACAAGGGTTCTATGCTCGTTAGGCTCTAAATCACGTAGCCAGACTCCAGCGAAGCCCCCTGTCTCCATCTCCGCTCATTTGTAGCCCAGCAATTGGCTCTGCCTATCTGTCTGTCTGCTTTCTTTCATTGGAGAAAAATTCATGTTTACAAGCGATTAGCAGCCTATTATTTATTTATGTATGTTCCATGCAATTGAATCTCTCTCCACAGCGGCAACAGTTGCCTAGCCAGATCTGTGGGTAAGATTATCATCATCGTTATCATCACCATCATCATTATCATCATCAGCAGCAGCAGTAATTCAAGTGAGCCACAACAAATCGCCAGCTTTGCATAATCAGTGCCCAAATTGGACATCATTATGCGAAACTATTTTTACTTTTCTTTGTTGCTTTTTTTATTTTGTTTAATGTCTATTTTTGGCAACCTAACGCAGCTGGCCACAGAAGCTAATGAACTCTTGTGGCATGTAGTGGTAGTCTTTGCTGTAAATTACAACCCTTGGCGCAGGCGTCTTTCGGTTTTATTCGCGAATGTTGCGAATACGATTTCGTCAGCTTCCAATTCAATGCAAATTACTGACAAAGCCCAACTACACGCTCTGTCGACAACAGCAATTGTCGTTATTGTGCAACCAAGACGAGCAACAACAAAAGCCAGTTAAGACAGAACCTTAAAGTGTAGGGTGCTTAGCAAGGAATATGGCCTTAGATGAAATATATATAATTTTTAGAAAATCTTATCATACCTATAAGGCTATACCCAGGTGTTATATGTTTAGAAGTCTTAAGATACTATTAAATCTTATATCTTTAAGAGAAGTCTCCAATACTATTAAATCTAATCATATCTTTAAAAGCCTTAAACATATGTGAATTGTTGCTTTTAGTTTAGAACTCGTAAATTGCTTTTCAACTTTTGTTATCTAAATCTACTTGCATCTACAATTGCATATGCTCTGATTGAAATTGGATATTCATTTTACGCCTTTTGATTACAGGGTTCGGACAGGGCAAGCACTTCTGGGTAAGTAATTTACCTAGCATATATGCACTGCGAGTAGCTTCACAGCAAAGCGTCGGCTGACTAACTGGAACTCAAGAAATTTGGCTCACAACTAGGACGACAACAACAACAATGACAACCACGGCAACTGCTGTAAGAACTGGTAACTGGTCTGCCGGCAACCGGCAGCTAAAACTGTGGCAACACCTCCCTCTTTGCCACACTCACAACCAAACACACACACACACACACACACATGACGTCAGCCGGTTGGCCACGCTTGCAACTCTTCTTAACTGGTTTACACATTAATTTAGATGCTTTCTTGATGCTTGAGTCAAGTTTTTCGGTTGTATTCACATTTTGGAATTTATTTACATATTTTGCGTAGGCCTACAAACCCAGAAGCCTACTAAGGCGCCGGATACCCGCTCAGTCAGCCAGGCTGGCAAAGCAATCAGCAGCCGTTCTAAAATCGATGGAACCACTCAAAAAAAAAAAAAAATCAAGTAAGAGGGAGTCGAGACTGCTCGACTAGGAGATACCCTGAACCCTGCAAAGTACTGGTTCAAATCATTCTACACTTCTTTCATGCACATATACAAAAACACATACACACACCCGTACGCATGCATCCATACGAACGCATAAACAATTGCTCTGCTAACTGCGCAATTACTGCGCTTGGGCTGCCGTGTGGGCTATATTACGAAAATTTGTTTGTTGAATAAATTTTTTTGTAGTGGGACTATCTTCATCAAATTTTCAGAATTGACATTTAAATGTGGGGCGAAGGGGGCGTGGCATCTAAAATCTGTAAATGACAAAATCTTTGTATTCATTACATTAATCTACACAGTAAATCTGAAGTCTCTAGGTCTAACAGTATTCAAACTAGGCTTTAAAAACCAAGTCAGATTTTCGATTGTTATCGATAAAAAAGAAATGGGATGAGTTATCGAAAAAATATGATAAACTCGTACTGCGTATGGTATACACGAGTATACATGTAAAATTTCAAGTCTCTAGCACTTGTAGTTTAGGAGATCTCTGCGTTAGTACGGACGGACGGACGGACGGACGGACAGACGGACATGGCTAGATCAACTCAGCTCGTCATCCTGATCAAGAATATATATACTTTATGGGGCCTGTTACATACATTTTCACAAAAACATTATACCCTGAAATCCCATTTTCAATGGGTTCAGGGTATAAAAAACTCAATTAGCGAGTCGCTTTGGGTATATCAGGTTAAAAAGATCATGTGAGATCAATGAATCATCTGGTTCATTTGCTGGTCACACTTTTAACCTGAGATTTGCATCTCACAAACACACGAGGATGTGTAGTTGTAGTTCTGTGAACCATAAAAGAAGAGAAACGAAGTGTCAATACTCTTTTTATAGACATTAAGCTTAAGAAGAAAGTTTTTGGAATATCCATAAATGAATAAGTTTAGTTAACGTATTTATAAGATATTATTTGAAATTGTTCCAGACATAGACATAGTCCTCTAGATATTAAGATGTTAGAAAAAATGGTAATTTGCTTTCACAATCTATTACATGAGATATGATGCAGCCAATACAATTAAACGTATTACGGCACAAGTGTTTGTTGATGTGACTGTTGGACCTGTTCAAGAATATATATAATTAAGTTATGTTATGGACAAAGAATGCTCCTACTAAGGGTATTAATTTGGTGATAAAACTAAAATACCCAAACTACAATGCTACAATAAAATCGGAAATCATTTAAATAGCATGACTTTCGAATTCAGCGCTTGAGCTAAATTCAGCTGCATGAAACTAACTCAAAGATCAGTTTGCTATATTGATTCATAGACAATCGCTCAAGCTACATTTCAGATGATTAGCTGTTAACGAGCTACTTTATATAGAAGTTAAAATATATATACATACATCCATTACTCGATCTGTGTAAAGGAAAGAGTTGGAAGATTCATTATTATTATTTGTGAATAGCTGAGCACTCAGTCACGATTATTGAGATGACAATAAATATATAAGATGACCATACCTCTAGAAAACAGATATAAATAAAATACATACAAATATCAAGTATATATACTTGTGTATGCAATAAAAAATCTAGTTTGGTTTTATTTGAATTTATCAAGATGTTCAATAATTCAGGTTTTATTTTTATGACACATCGCAACAGACCGTGCAGTTCCTTATTGGTTTCGCTTTGGTTTTAGGATTAATGGCAACCAAAAATGCATAGCTAGTCGTTAATAAGTTTCTAAATTATCGCAATCACAGTTACATATGTATGCAGTTTGGATATGATAAAGATAGCAAAGTATTGGTCGTATGTGCCCGACTCGTATCTATTTTACATTGTGTCTAAAGATACTCAACCAACACAAAAACACACTAAACTCTTCCGGAAGTTTTTCATCTTGAATAAGCTAAATATGTATATGGTATGTAAATATAAAGCCCAACTTTTCGTATAAAGAATTGTTATCTGTCGATACTCTTGTAACTTGAAGTGGGTTTGCTAGACGAGAATTTGAGTGTGTAACTTTTACAGGTTAATTTATATTTATCAGTTAGTTTGTGGCATCGGCCACGACTTCTTCTGTTTGTTACTTACATGTCAACACCCTGATAAAACATTTTAAGCGGCTTTAAAGCTTTAAAAAAAACTGGAAATAATTACTGTAATTTTGAGCTTTAAGACAAATAATAATCATGGCCATATCGTCAGATGCATAATAAAGTAAAAATGAAACCAACCTAATTAAAATATTAAATTTGTTGCTATGCAAATTGTTTAATAATAATCGGCTAAGGTTGATAAGCAACTCTAATTACTTTAATTTCATTGATATTATTTTTTTTATTCCCCAGATTTCATTCAATATTAAACTAGTTCTAATAAAAGAGGTGTATTTAGTGTAATATTATAATAATAAATATATTTACATTATGCAATTTGTCTGCTGTCTTGACATACATATACTCATACTCATATCAATAGGGGAACACGAAAACTTTAATTACTGATATTGCTCAAAGCATCAAGTTTTTGCTGTTTAAGTCTTGCTGAAGATAAAATTTCATTCTCTTTTAAATAGCATTTGTTAAGATTGAGTTACTATCTCAGTTTAGGGTAATGCTCGTCTGCTACAGATGCACTGCCTCGAAGACCTAATGACAGTCATGTACATATAATCACGTGTTTATCATGGAATTTTTATGCGCGTGTCGCGGCGTGGGAGTCGTAATGCTTTAACCGCACATACACACATATGTATATCTCAATCTGTACATATATAAACCTATCGAAAAAACAGCTGCACACATACATTTGCACATATGTATGTAAATACAGATACACTCTCTTTGTGTGTCATGTGATGTTGGCTGTATTGAAAATGTCAGAGTTCAAGGCTTTTTCGTTACATTGTGTTTATGTAACTGTTAGCTAGCACATACAAGCTCTACACACAAACATAAATGTACATAAATAGATGAAAGCTAAGGCATATGTATATAAGCATATACATACATATGTACATACATGCATATGTACATATATACATGTGTTTGCTTTGTGCCAAAAATAACCAATTTGTTACGCTTGAGTTCATTTTTGAGCCTAATGCAGAAAATTTCAGATATGTCGTATATTAAATTGTATGTAAAAATAACTTTTCAATGTATATTATAGATATTTTAATAGGCAGTTTGCTCAAGTTGCTTCCATGGTGAATATAAGCTGTTCGAGTTGAAATTGTGAATAGAGCTGTGCTTGCGCTCCACAACTAAATTCGTGGCATACTTTGGGGCTGCAACTAAATTCTGCAACGCAAAGCATACTCCAGCTGTCTGGCAGGCCATTCACTAATTGGAAAAGTGTTGCCTACTTTTGTGAGTTTTTCGTTTTCGAGTCCAATTCAAACTAGACACAAAGTGCATTGTGTGGGCGATGCCGCCTTTTCGTTGCTGCGTGGTGTGTGGGCTCTATGAAGGGTGGGGCAGCGTGGGCGAACCACTGCGTGGGCGCGGATGTGGGTAGCTAAACAAACGAGCAGGAAAGCAGAGGGGGAAAATACCCGAAACAGTGGATATATCATTGATTTTTGCTGCTGCTGCTGCTGCAGCTTCAATGAGTTGCGTATTGTAGGCGTTTATTGCGTCACAAGCGGCCTCGGCCAGAGCGAACCTTGAACTGCCGGCTGGGAGCTCAGCAGGAGCAGATGCCTTTGTGTGTGTGTGTGTGGGTGGCTGTAGCTGTGGGCGGATGCCCCACAAGTGCAGCCAATCAAACACAGTAAAGGATAATGCACAAAAAGGGGATACATGTGTCGATAACTTACCAGTAGATCTCATTGGAGGTAATCATATTGGTGGTCTTGTAGTACTGGGCGGCCGTATAGCTACTCATTTTGTAGATATATATATAGATGTATGTATGTAGTATATATAAATATATGTGTAGCGGATACACGACTTGTGCTACTTAAGGCAGACAGTGGCCCTTTAAAGCTGCGGGCTGTCTAATGAAACGGAATTGTTGTTGTTGTTGATGTAGTTTTTGGTGTGGTTACTGCGGAACTAGGCTCTGATTTTAATGGACGGTTTACAACACTTTGGCACCAGCGAAATGATT
The DNA here is from genome assembly GCA_035045345.1 of Drosophila hamatofila. NCBI lineage: Eukaryota > Metazoa > Arthropoda > Insecta > Diptera > Drosophilidae > Drosophila > Drosophila hamatofila. The sequence continues at coordinate 2,911,288 of JAWNPA010000001.1, forward strand.
ACAATGTTAATAATGATGATAGAAAAAATCAATACGGCAGCGGCAAGAGTTTCATTCGTGTATATTTTATGAACGGCGGGCCAATTTTGCAATTTACATATGTACTGTCTGTATATACAGTTATAGACGATAAGTTATTGATATACTATATGTGTATATATAGATGTCCGAGAAATCAGGAATTATTAACGCCCAATGGGCAGCAGGCAACGAGGAGGCAACGACGACGAAGACAGCGAATTTGCCGGGGTTGGCTGCAGACAAACGAATACATACACAGGACCGCGGCGACGAAGGGGCGGGCGAAACGAACGAAATGCTTGCAAAAAAAATAAAAATGAAAGAAAAACAAGAAAATAATACAATGGGAAAACCGAAACCGTAAACGAAAACGGGGCTAGCTCCCCACGCGAAAGGATACGCTTACGAAATTAGTATGCACACTAACTAGGCACTCGAAGCCCTAGACACTAGGCACTAGCACACACTAGAACTGGAGCGCAGTTGGGCTTACATGGATCTACCTATCCATATATAAGTTATATATATAATAGAAAATGTTGCTAGGCGGAAAAGCGTCTGCGAAAAACTAACGTCGGCTAACTGTATTGTGAGACTGACTGCTGAGCAGCGCGTTACTAAAGGCGTCGACAGAGCCAAAGCGGCGTCAACTTAACCAGAGAGAGGCACAACGACCCTCTTAACACAAAGAGAGAGACAGAGAGAGCAACTCGGCGCGAGAGAGAGCGCCCCTTGGCCCAGCCAGATGGGACAGATGCGAGTGCGGGTTGTTTTCGTATGAGCGTCTCAGTTACTTTCAGCCTGGTGGTTGCTTCGCCGAGGCCCTGACTTGCAACTTGCAACTGCAACTGCAATTGCAACCGGAATAGGACGCAGAACAGCTGCTGCTGTGGCTGCTACCTTTATGGCCAAGCCAACGACAAAGGCAATTGCAACTGTAGTTCATTGACAAACTCTCTTAGCTAATAGCGCAATTGACAGCTAAATAGTTTTATGTTTTCATTAAGATCATTAAAACTGAATACGACTCCCATTAACAACAATTGCCGAGTCCAACTGAGAGTCGGAGAGATTATGTCTGTTGTTGTTGTTTGTGTTGGAGCAACCCAAAGAGAGTATGAGAGACAGAGAGAATGGAAACGTGTCTGCTTAAGGGTGGCTGTGGATGCCGTCGCATAGAATACGTCAGGCATGAGCGAAACGAATCCGGAATGTTTTGGGCTGGCAGAAGGAAAACAGCTTTCAAGTACTAATGTGCCTCAAGATGCTGCCACACACACACACACACACACACACACACACACACACACACATACACGCACATACAAGCACACACGCAGAAGGGCAAGACTTCTTTAGGGCAATTTATGGCTCACCCTTATTTGCCAAAAATTGGGGTGAACTGAGAGACAAAGTGAGCGCCAGTTAGAGCTAAACTGAGAGAGATTGCGAATGGACAGCATTGCCAGCCCAAAATCTGGACACATACACTGGGAGAAACCAGCGCAGAGTAATTATTGAGCAGAAGACATATCTTTATTGAATGAGTGGTTCAAAACGAGGATGATAATTGAATATAGGGTAGAATATTCTAATATATATACGCAACTCTGTAAAATTAATGGAAATATGAACAACTATTTGTTTCCAATCCAATCGGCATACAAATTAAACCTAAGTTTTTTTTTGAATATACATTAGTATTTATATAAGAAAAAAATAAAAACTAGACTTTATTAAGTATATTAAAAAAAAAAATATTTTTTTAGCGAGAAAAGTCTTTAGATCATCTGGCCTTTAAAATCATCAAAACTAGCTACTTTTATTATATTATTTTTATTGCATCAAATCACTTAAGAACAAAAGTATGTTCTGATTCGAATTTCGGACTTTACAAAATTGTTAGAGTAGATTCCCTGGCGCGCCCAAATGGGCAGAATTAATAGAGACCAAATTACAATCTGCATTTACCTTTTATTTTCCATTTTTTAAAACAAACATCAAACAAGATTTTCCTAACTTTCTTGCAAACTTCTAAAAGTTTCTTTGAATATTATATGTTACTATTATATGTTACTACAGTCAGTCAACATTTTGTGAGATTTTCGTTGGTCCATTTAATATTTAATAGACATCATTCCCAGGCATCAAGAATTGCAATTTCTAGAGGGCAATGTAAGCCCCGGAAAAGTGACGAGTTGAATTGAATTCTTTGAGAACTCCTTTCTCTGGGCTGTGCGTGTTCGAGTGTCTGCTTGCTTTTCGGGATGGAGGTCTGTCTGCACTTTCTATGGCCCCGTTGCCCCGTTTCATGCATGCACCCGCAACAACAACAATGACAATAAAAACAACAACAACCACTTGGCGAGGTTATCCCCAATGCGTGTTCCTCATTGACTTCAATTTTTTTGCGCGTTTTCCAAATAAGCAGACAGCAATAAGTATTTAATAATCACAAACAACAATAACAATAACAACAAGAAGGGCGCCTCGAGTAATTGGCAACAGCAAAATGCAACTGTGAGACGACACTGCAACACCAACAGATTGCCCCTTGCCTAATTCATATTGCCTGCCCCTTAAGCCTAAGCAACTAACTCTGCCACGTTTCTTTGTGCATTTTATTATGTGAAAAACATAAATAATAAAAAGAAGTTCAAACTTTGAATGCGCTTCTCATGGATTCATTTTTGTTCAAGACAAGTGGATAAGTTACACAGAGCTGCAGAAGAAGGGGAGTGGGGCAGGGGAGAGCGTGTTGAGTGGAGTGGACTGTAGTGTGGGAGCAACATGCACTGGATGCACGCCCCCTATTGAAATGGGTCAAACACATTAGCCGCACGACAACGCAACGAAGAGCGCATCAAAAATGCAACTTGCAACCAACTTTGAACTAGATAAAAAGTTGAGCTCGCTGCACTCGCTGCACCCCCCGCTAGCCCTTCACCCACGCTTGCCCCTGTGCGGGAAAAGAAGACAAACAAATAAACAAGGAAAAACAAACTCAAAGAACGCTCAAGTGTAAACAAAAGCGCAGCAGATCAACAGAAGGAAAAACGCATAAGATTATAAGCTCCGATCGGCCTGACTACGCAGATACCCTGTAGGAGATAATGAATTTCTGTTTGACACGATTGAGCTAGAATTTGAATTTAAAAAATGAATTACATTGCTCATACACTGGTCTTTATGATATTTTTTAATCTTCACAATTCATTGCAAAACAAATATTCTAATGCTCTTGGTTCTTAACTTCAAGATCGGAGCAATAAATATTACAAAGTTTTGTCATACTATATATATGTAGACAACAGAAACAATAAATATATATATATATATATAAATAAAATTATATATGAACTTCAATTCCTTACATTTATGAAAGAACAGAATACCCCTTATTGGGTCACAAATTAATGAGTATAAAAACGAAATGCTCAACGCATCTCAAAGAACTCCCATCGAAATGAACTCGAAATGGAAATGGAGGCAATCTGACAAAGAGACAGCTACAAAAAGGAAGAAGACGACCAACTTGAAGTAGGCAAATGCCAGAGCTGAATTATGGATTATTAGAACAAAAGAAAATATCATTTCCATTTCCATTTTCGTAGAAAGATGACAAGCTATTTGCTAGTCGAGTGCGATATAGACTAAATAAAAGGAAGCCCTAAGCATTCCTTATTTGAGCCACCAGCTAATTAAGTAAGAGTAATAATCAAAACTGTTGCAGGCCGGAGCAGTAGCAGTTGCACTTGCAGTCAGAGCTGTCAGTCAATTGTACAAATTGTGGAAATGGAGCAGCTGCCGTCCCAGCGAATCCATCCTGGGCATGCTGTGAGGTGCCTCTTTTGTCATCCGTGTAAAGTCAGCAAACGCTAAAGAGCACACTACAACTGGGAATGTGGACGGGCGGAGGAGGAGACGGCGCAAGCGGGAGGCTGTGGAGCGGACTGCAACAACGCGGAGTGTACTTCATGTTACAGAACATGCTGAAGAACATGTTGGGGCGGAGACGCCTTAAAACACGGTCTTTGACACATTATAAAAGCAAATAAAACACTTTATGAAATCTCAAATACCCTTTGCTAAACGATATTTATGAGCGGGCAATTCAAAGTCGTAATAATGAGGAATACATATTAAAATTTCATTATACATGGTTTTAATAATAATATAATAATAAAGAAGAATTTGTATACAAATAGATGATAATTATAAGTTGGCGATTCCAAATCGTAGTGAGGATAATAATAATGAAAAATTAATTAAATTTAATTTATAGATCGTTTTAATATTATTATTAATAATACATAAATCTACTTAACTTTTTGAGTACTATTTAGATTTTAGAAGTGGCTGTAGATACTTTAATTTTCAGTACACTCAAATTCTTTTAAAATCGTATAAAATTTTGATTAAAAATGGTGGTGGCCAGACTATCTTGACTTTTCAAAATATCTTATCAATAAAAATATTTTCAAGCTCGAATCACAAGTCGATAATAAGAAGTCAATAATAATAAGAGCGCAGGCTAATCAGAAAGAGCGCTTTTTTATTATATGACAAAAATTGGAAGAAATTAATAGTTATTAACAGATCAAAAATAAATATAAAGATAAATATATATGTATATATATAAATATATTGTATAATATTTTTATATTCTGTAATATTCCAAGCAATTAATATTACTTAAATAATTTAAATTACATTCATGTAATTAATTTTAAAAAATTTAAGCATATCTAAATGCACATTTAACACAAGCTAAAATTAGAAAACAATTTTGCTAACATTTGCCACTAGCCCATTTCGGAAAGCTTTTAAGCCCACACAACAAGATAGTGTAGCATTAGTAAAAGATGCACAAAACACAAAAAAGTGCTCATACGCCCGAGTGCTGGGCCACTGGGAAATATATGTATTCGCATGTAAACGCCTCTGCTTGAGCTCCACCCGCTCCTGTTCGTTCAGGGACCCTCCAATGGGAGCTGCTGCTGAGGTCGCTGCTGCTGTGCAGTCACTCAGCTGGAGCTTCAGCTGGCACAAGGTGAGGCGGGGGCGTTGGGATGTGTGTGGGGAGAGCACAGGACGATGACGTTTCGCATAGGCATAGCAGAAGTGTGCTGAGATTTTGATGCATAATGCACAATGCGAGCTGAGAGATTGAGAGATGGTAAATGGGCACAACGCACACTCAAACTACAGTTGCAGGCGACGTTTCGTTTGCAACAGCGCGTTATCCCCAATACGTCAATGTGTGTGTGTGTGTGTGTGTGTGTGCATGTGTATAAGTGTGTTTTTGGGAGCGTTGCTGCTGCTGGCTGCTGGCTGCCGTCTCTTTGTATGTGGTGGAATACTTTTACAGTTTGTTAAACTCTATTTTTAGAGCGTGTGCGACGTGGCGGCCACAAGGAAAATTTGCTTTGCCTTGATGTTGTTTTTGTCGTACATGTGTATATATTTACATCTCTATTCATGTGTGTGTGTGTGTGTGTGTGTGTGTGTATGTGGGGGCGCTTGTTGGCTTAGTTATTGAGTCTGTTAATACGACGAACACGAATCGAGACTTTAAAGCTAGTCAAAAACATTTGGGAATGAAGCTTGGAGCTCCAATTTGTCACGTCGAGTGGCAACAGCATCCAACATCATCATCCATACCGGTGAGGCAGCAGCAGCGGGGGAGCCGTGTTAATTGGGTGGCGTAATTAAAATGCAGAGAAAGGTAGAGAGCAACAGAAAAGGACAGAGCTAGCAGAGAGCTTTGGGTGTGTTGCAGACGAGATGCTACGCAATTAAAGCTAAACTGATTTTCATGAAAGTGCCAATGAATGCTGCATGCAATAACTATAAAAGAGTCCTATACATATATACAATATATATATATATATATATATATATATATATATATATATATACTATATAGATATGTATATGTATATATATATATATATATATATATATACATATATACCACATGGGTGTGGGTGATGCCTGGCAAGCTGCTCGAATCGATACGAGAGTTTGTTTGCCTTCCCACGGCCACACGACGAACTCAATGATGACGTTAATGATAATAATGATGATGACGTTGATGATATTAATGACGTTGATGATTCCTAGCCACAAAACCGAGTCCACAGGTCTGTAACATAATCACAAGTCCGGCAGGCAAAGCAACTCTCTAAACAGCCACGCTGCAAAGAGAGTCATAATACGAGCAACTAAGTAGAAACAACATTTGCAACTGCAACAACAATACCAACAATAACAAAAATAACTGAAGGAAAAAACAGTAACAAGAAATCAAAACAACTAATTCCAGCTAACGAACTGTAAATGCACTTCATAAGGCCGACAGAGTATTGTTTTGCATAATTCTCATATTGATAATGAGAAACCATAATTAGCGGACGGTGGACAGGGGGCCTGGTATAGAAGTTAATTAATTTGAATTTTAAATGATTGGCTTTAGATGACGAATGCTTCGATAATAAAAATATTACAAATGAATTTCTTTAAAAAACTGTAGTCAATATTATACAGCAAGCTAATAGACATAAATTATAGTACAGTATATGCATATAGACATATAGTATATATGAAAATTTTGACAATATTATACAAAGCAAAGCATAGTATAACTTCCAATCCGAATGTAAGCTAGGAGTTAGTTCTTTAACACATTGTGGTCTATTACTTACACCAAGAAGGAAAAAAAGCGCTGCTATTTTTCAATAAAGTAATAACACTTCAACATTTTTTATTTATTATCGACGGTTATATATATATATATATATATATATATTCAACTTTCAACTTTCTATAATAAATTAATTTATCATATTCAGTAATCGTCACTGGGTCACTCGAAATCTAAGCTTAATTATTATCATTATTATTGTTATTATATTATATTATAAATACAGTATTAATTTTAATGCATGCTTTATCATTATTATCCTAACTTTAATATATTATTTTCATATTTTCATTTCTGTATTCCCTATATATTTCTTTGAAATTTTATAGTTAATTATACTGTCACATTCGTGTTTCACGATTCTCATTTCAATTTCAAACTGAACTTTTTGGTATTTCTTTGTATCTCTCGTTCTTTATCTGCATCGATGGCAAGCATTTATTCGCTGTACCCCAACTACTAGATAGGGTATATATCAACAACTAGTTGCCAGCGTTGGGCAGCAGCTACACGAACAGAGCGACGGACGGACGAGTGGACAGGCGACTGGTGGTCAGCGGCGGTAAACGGGCTATATACCTGTACTACGACGACGTCGCTGACAATCGATTAATGGGCCACATAAATGGCTATCTTCTGGTTGGTTGCCTGATTCGTTAGCTGTATATCGTTGTTGTTGTTGCTGTTGCTGTTGCTAGTTGACCAAGTTGGCGCTCGTCTAAAAATTGAATTCGCTTTCAATTTGCATGTTTTTCGTTGTTCGTTTTTTCTCGTTTTACGTTTTCGCTTTTTAATTTTCGTATGAATGAAATAAGTATAATGTATACGAATTTCAATATATTTAAAGTAGTATATGTGTATATTTTAATATGTATATTCATATTTGTATTTATTGTGGGCGTTATTTGAATGCGTTCAACGGCGCCGCAGCGACGACGCTTTTTTTGGAGTTGTCCGTCGCCGTCGCCGTCGCTGCTCGCCAATCACTTGGCGGCTGCGCGCATTGGAATTGGAAGAGGCGAAGGCGAAGGGGAAGGGGAAGGGGATGGGGTCGTTGTTGGCTGCGTGCATTGACGTTGGCGAGTGGACAGCGGCAACAGCAAGTTGAGGCTGCAGCAGCAGCAGCAGCAGCTGTTGACTGTTGACTGTTGGCTGTGTGAGATGGGAGCTAAGGTCAAGCCCCAGGCGCCTCGAGCGCTGATGACTGATGAGCAGCAGCGACAAGGCAAGCATTATTGTTGTTGTTGTCGCTGTTCGCATATGACATAAAGCCCAAATATTGAAAGTGACAAGAAAACCTAAAAATATAAATCGCAAAGCATTTGTTGTTGATGCGCCTACACACAGCCACAGACACACACACACACATAAGTGGACATTAAAATTTACGTGCTTTTAATTTTCGAAAAATTAAATTTGAATATGCGGGGGGATCGGTGGTTGGGGGTTGGAAGCTGCGCCCGCCTCGATGTCGCTGCACTCTTAAGACCGATAAAGTGTCGAACGGACGCGGGGAGTCAAGACATATTCAAAAGAGTGTGTGCGAGTGTGTGTGTGTGCGATGCGTGTGTTCGAGTGTGCGTGTGGAAATTAAGCAACGACGCATTTTCTTGGCACCAGCTGCAGCAATTGGGGCGTGCTGCTGAGTGTGGGGCGAGCAGAGAGAGAGAGAGAGAGAGAGAGAGAGAGAGAGAGAGAGAGAGAGAGAGAGAGAGAGAGAGTGGGGCATATATATAGTGCCTAGGGTCAGCAGAAGGAAGTACCAGACACTCGTCCAACAAATGCGCATCAAGGGGAGGCATTGAATTTGGGTCAATGTACAACGCTCGACTCGCAGACCACCGAAAAATCTTTTTCTCGTTCTGCTCTTCTGTTTTGTTAATGTTTTTATAATTTTTTATGAATATTTGAGTTTTTCATTTCAAATTTTCCATTGGGAAAAATGAAAAGAAGAGCAACAAAATGTCAATACATCTTATTAATTGCTGTTTTTAAACAAATTTTCGCTTGGCTTCTCCTCTAAAGCGTCGTTAATTGATTGACGGCTTGGGTGGAGCCACGCGCACCCCAACAAATGACCCCAAAAGCAAAAATAAAAAAATGCCAGAAAGTTAATGCAGCTGCCATAGGCGAGAGTGCAAGTGGAATTGCAAAAGCAACAGAACGGAAGTGCCTGTCACTTGACAACCCCGTTCTAAAAGATCTCTAGCAATATATAACATAACAACATAGCTGAGATAAGACACATGAGACACTACTCATCCATGTTCAGACTTCGAGCCAAATAGAATTAGTCAAAGAAACAATATATAGGTTTTCACATTTCAGATTAGAAACTCTATGTTATCTTTAGATTGGTATAAATACTCAGAGCAGCCCATAAAAGAGATAATGATGCAAATGTTAAACTATATTTAACTTGATCATTAACATTATGATTGAAATATTATGATTAACGGATAAAAACTTTGAATCAATTTTTAATTTATTTATTTTAGCAATGTATCATATATTAAATACTAATGTATTCCCAAGGAAACTTTTTTTTTTTATTAAAATTTCATATTTATGCTGATTATTACTTAATTATGTTATCATATTGTTTATTATTATTTTGTACCTTAATTCAATATTTTAACTAATGAAAGGTCTGCATTGCTCAATACATTTTTAATTTTATACATATATTTATGATTATTTATATTTTGTTATTTATTAATATTGTTACACTTTTAATTATTTTTGTGGCATTTTAATTATTTTTGTTTTACTTAAATTTTAATAAATTTTTAACTGATTTATTTTTATTTTCATGTATATTGATTAATACATATATTATTATTTAATACTATTGTTATAGTGTTGTTCATTTTGTTGTACTTTAGCTAAGTTTCTAACTTGATAAAATGTCTATCAAAACTTAGAAGTCGTTCTATAAAGGGAACATCGCTATGCATTTACATGTTTTATAAAATTGGACATGTCCATAACAATGGGGCGTTTGTGTAGCTGATTAAATCTTTTTCACCTTATAAATAAAAAATGTTTTCAATCGGGTATAGCTGACTGAGAAATACTCGCTCATACTTTATTATTATAAGTTTCAATACCGTAGTCGGATTGGATATCGTGATTGATAAAACATACAGACTTTAAAACTGCAGAATATATATGCAAATTTCATATTCCTCGTTGTACGCTCTCAAGAGCCGTCATTTCAATTTTTTTATCCCACTTGCCAAAATGTTGACGCTCTACAAATTCAAGTTTAAAATACATTCCGCTAACCCAATATACTCTTAGTCCATACCGTGCACGAATAGAAAAACAAATCAAAAGCAAATCCCACATTATGTCTTCTTTTATTTTGTTTGCCTAAAAAGAGGCTAGACTAGACTCTTGCCATTTTTGGGTCACGCACAGAAAACTATGGAAAGCGGCCAGCACGGGCTGCTCTGATCGTGAAAATAGCTTAAAGGCTGGCATGTTATGGCCATGTTGGGTGCATAAGTTGAGCAACTGTCACAGCCGCCCAGCCATGAATTGACAATCCTATACGGCACGAGTCGGAAGTTGCTAACCACGATAACGAGATACTTTTTTACACAGTAACAGTTACAGTTGCACTTCAATTTACATGGCCATCAATCATCGTCAAAGCCGCTCGAGCTCAACACGCCAAAAAATGAAGGAAAAAATAATACAAAATTGATTACACTGTGTGTTTTGTGTAGTCCAAAAACTAATCCGTTGAGACTGAAGACTTAAGCTAGCGGTTGCCAAAGCGCTTTTTGCCATGTGAAATTCGCTATGAATAGCAATAACAACAACAATGGCAAAGCAATGGCAACAACAACAATCATTTTAACAACCCCAGACGCCAATGGCATTGTTTATTAAACATTTCAAAAATGATATAGCCAAGTGATTTTAATTATTATTCTTTGCTGCTTTGCTGGCTTACTGCTTTGCTGCCGCTCGGTGCTCGATGGATGATCTCATTTTTCAATTGAAAACTTTGGGCGACTCATGTGAAAAGTTTTTGTTTATCGCATGCGTAATAAATACATATGTATATGTGTTTTATAATCTAGTCCAAAAGGCTGAAGGGGTCTGTCTGTCTCTAACCAGGGCTCCCACAGACTCCCCATGTGCTGCACGCTTAGATCAGCGCGCCGCCGCACCCCACCTCCTACCCCTCCTCCTTCTCCTCCCCCGCCATACGCCAGCCACGCACTGCATGTCCATTTAGCATAACTTCTAATTAAAAACAAAAACATTTGCAGCACGCATGTTTCGCTGTCCAGCTCGCAGCCACTGCAAAGACAGCAAGTGCTGCATGCAAATGTAGAGGGCAGAGAAACCACTTAAATAACCATGAGATCTAGATAATACGTACTCATAATACACTTTTATTTCATTTTAAATAGCCAAAAGGTTTCAAATGATAATTAAAATAAATGACACTGCTAAATAAGACAATTTACTTGCCGAGTAAACAGTGGATAACTGAAGAATATTATTATAATTATTCTAGTTAGCAGGAAATATCTAAATATTAAAATGTGTATGAACAATAAGACCGTGCAATGGCGGGAGTATTTAACTCAGATTACATATTAAAAACCATTTAATTAATATAGGTTCTCGTATGTATGCGAAGCTATTCAGTTACGTAAATATATTGTCTTTGGCACACGGTAAGAATATAAATGAAGGTGCTGGTAGATAAGTACTGTAAATGTTCTGAATTCACTATAAATGAATACCTTTTATATGCACATACATATAACAATCTGATTGTCTATATGTATATATATTCGTGCTCAATTCGAAGTTTATTTCCCCTTTTATTGACACTCTTTGTATTTGCAGTGCAAAATTCTGATATACATATTTATTTAACAGCTCATTTTTTCCCGTTACTTGACATAGTTGTTTAACCTTAAGCTAAGCTCTAAGCTTTGGCTACTTAGCAGCTGGCCACAGTGCAAACAGCCATTAAGTAGTCAAAAAGCCCGCTATTTATCCCTTTATTCTGCGAACTATCGCTCATTCTCAATCTCTCCCACTATTCCGCCCCTCTGCCGCTGTCTCTGTCTCCCTCTGGCCAGTTGAAAAGGGGCGTATGAAATTAATAGACTCTCCAACTCGCTTAATTATCGCACTCAGCAGACATTTTAAAATGGGCAAATGTGTTTCTTTTTTGTTTTTGTTTTTTTTTTCTGTTGCTGTTGCTGTCTCCTATTGCTTGTTGTTGTTGCTTTATGCAGCCATTTCCCTAGCAGACATAGCTTGTTCGAGTTGTCGCTGTAATTGTAATAGCGTGCGTGAGCCTGTGTTGTTGTTGCTGTTTGCTTTATTAGATGATGATAACTTGGCTAATGAGTTGTTGGACTGACAGCGGGACTGAGCGAAAAGCCAACGACATTGTGTTTTGTGTTGGCTGACCAAAAAGACAAACAGACCAACAAGCAAATACCGTCAAAACAGCAACAACAACAACAACGACGGCTACATTTGAGCTGCCCGCGCATTTTCAACGTTTTCATCTTGAGAATTCGTTTTTTGTTTTGTTTAACGCTTTTGTGAAGGTGAATAACGCAAAAATTTCAAAAAGCGCCAAAAAAGAACCTGTTGTGAAGATCGGCTCAAACTTAAGGTTAAGCGGGTAGCTAGAAAAACAACAGTTAGAGAGCAGCGATAAGTGAACTGCGCTGAGCCGCTGTGCCGAGCAGCAGCTGAAACACTTGCGCTTATTTGAATTGCCATAAACGGGTTCACTGCGAACCATTAACCTAAGCTATGGCAGTTCGTTGATATATATCTGCATCTGTATCTGTGTCCGTACCTGTATTTGTATCTGTTTCTGTTTCTGTTTCTGTATCTCTATCTCAATGCCAATATGTGTCGTTTAATCGCGTACTTTGCGTGTTTGCCATTGCATTAAGTGCGGGCAGTTTTTGATTTAATTTAGCTGTCTTCACATACTGATGGGCGGGCGTGTACTAACTGTACAATGTTAGGCCTATACTTAAATATCAGTTGGAAGTTTACTTAACTTCAACAATTTATCGTCTGATGGTTTGATCAGCATTGCCTTAAATGCATTTAAAAACTTGTTGAAATATTAACTTTTTTTGTATCTTTCTATTTTATTTTAAAAAGTTGTGTCTAAAAGTAGCACAAAAAAGTTATGTCTAAGACTTCAATAAAATAAACAAATTTAACTAAAACAAGTAAGAAAGCTCTAGTCGAGACTGCTCGACTACGAGATCCCCTGAACCCTTCCAGCAAATAGTATTTTAATAATTCGTCGTTCATTTCTACTTACACATGCACACACACATACACACATACGCACGCACGTATAAACAGGCATAGGCTGTTGTCTGGACTTACTATTTGAACTTATTTGCTTAATAACTTTTTTTGTAGACAACAATCTCCATACAACTTTCAGATCATGATAATAACATTAAAATGTGTGTATGTACCAAAGCACAAGTCTCTAGTATTTGAAATACGCTTTTTGCAAACTTGTGGGGAAGGGGGTGTTTTGGGTGGTTGATGGTAAAATATAACAAAAATCGAAATTCTATAAAATACAAATGAGTCTACGTTAAAAATTTGAAGACTCTAGCTCCAAAGATGTGGGAGATATAATTTTATAACTGATTTTCGATAAGGTTTTTTTTATCGATAACAAAAAATCAATTTTTGAAAATAAACTTGATCTGCGCGTACAATACACGGACCTGCAGTTTCACATTTCAAGTCTCTAGCTCCTATATCTTCTGAGATCGACGCGAAACATACGGACAGACAGACGGACAGGGCTAAATCGACTTAAATCGTCGCCCTGATCAAAAATATATATACTTTATGGGGTCTGCCACGCCTCCTTCTGCCTGTTACATACTTTTAACAAAACCATTATACCCTGATTTCCCAATTGCAATGGGTTCAGGGTTTAAAAATACAAAATAAAAATTTAAAAAAAAAAATCAATACCTTTTTTTTTTTGAGTCAATTTTATATTTTTAAAATTTTTTAATTTCTTAAAATAAAGTAAGTGCAATAATTAATTTTTGCACACAAATCAATAATAATATAAAAATAAAATTAATAATATAAAAATAAAATTAGAAGTAACCAAACACAATTAATTTTTATATTAATTTCATTAATTTTTATTTTATTTTTTTTTTTTTAGCAAATTAATTATGTACCGATAAAAGTATTAGATAAAAATCTACCGTATTTGTATTTATTACATCATACTAGTTATTCCCCTTGTCAGTTATTTGGAAAATGTCTTTTCTTAAGATTTATGCATGATTTCTACTGTTTCTGTGCGCAAACTATAAATTATATTTATAAGTCGTATAACATTAGGATCTTGTTGTAATTTTTAGGTCAAGGCAATGTTAAGGCCCTATTGGCTGGGCCTCTGCTCAATTCGAAGCAATGGCTGCTACCCCAAACTTGATATTGAATTTCCGCAGTTGAATTTCAAGTTAGAAATTGTTTTATATTTTTTGACTACTTATCGCCTATCGTTAGTTTGTTGATACGCTTATCAGCAAGGCGAGTGCGAGAGATAAGGTGGGAATTACGCACAGACACACACACAGACAGAGCAAAGAAAGGCAAACAAATGGCAAAGCGAGTCCGATAAGCCTAAAAGGTAAGCTAAAAACATAACGAATACAACAACAAACACTCAACTGCGGTTGAGTCAGAGTTTTTTCAGAGTGGCAAAAAGTCGAATAAATGGTGATCGTTGCTCCGATTGGAGTAATATTTTGGCCATGACTGTGAGGGGCACACAGGTAGCAAAGGTAGTAAGAAGGAAAGAGAATTGCACATGAAATGGGGTTGCAAAAACCAGACAGAAGCAGAGCATTTTTAGCCCTGCAGCCTATTTGTGCAGCTGGGCAGGAGGACATGCCACAGCGACGCTGACTCAGAGTCCCCTGCCCCACTTCAGACTCTTGAAGGAAACAAGTTAAGTTGCTCGAGGCACTACTCACCCTTCGTCCAGTTCGAGCGGCAAGCGCTTCAGCTCAGCCATATCCAGCTCGAGGCGCAGATTAGCCACCAGGCAGAGCAGGCGATCGCGCTCGATGCTCAGCTCCTTGAGCTTCGCTTGCAGCACATTGTTCTCGTGCAGCAAGTCCTCGACATTGAATTTGATTTGCGTGGGCGGGTGTACGGGACCGGGACAGAGCATGGAGCTGGCCATGAGCAGCGACTGCGTTGTCTGATGCAACAGCAATTGCTGATTGCTCAGCTGGTGATCCTCCAGAGCGTCAGGCTCGCTGCGCTTTGGGGACAAGGTCTTGTGTTCGGCCTCCGACATTGTTTTAGTTGTGTGGAAAACAAACGCGACTGCACTTTATGGACTGAAACAGAACATCGCGCCACGCAAACGCACTCGCGGCCAAGAGAGAGAGAGAGAATAAGATCGGAACACAGTATAAAAAAAAAAAAAAAACGAAAAACAAAAACGACTTTGAATATTATAAGACGAACGAAGGAATAAAACGACACAAAGCGACGCCGCCGCAGTGTGCTTTGATTTGAATTTCACTTAGTTTGCACTCGCGCTCTGCTCTTGGCGCACACTCACAGAACTTATGCTTTTCAATTTATATTTAAATTATGTATTGATGCACTTGTGGTGTCGTGTGCTGTTAAGACAACTCTTTAAATTTTTTATTTTCATAACATGCGCGAGCGACGTGCTACTTGTTCTTCGGACATCAAAACGAATACACGAATACGGCAAGCAGCGTGACCAAAACCACATTTTTCAAATATACAGAGTCTTATACGAAATATACCAACTATAATACTGACATTTCCTATTTAACTCACCAACTATGTTAGACTTATCGTTGATCTACCATCTCTAATATATTTTGTTGGCGCTATAATTACTAATTCAAATATTAAATAGTTTTACGTTATTAAAAAAGTGTATTTAAGCATACCATACATGCACTATACGAATATAGTATAGAAAATATTAGTTAAGATTATTTTTAATTTTATTCAATGTTATATATTAAAATAACTTTTCAAATAATATACCATTATCAACAGTAAAGAAAATGTTCACAAACAAACAGCTGTTGTACTCACAATGGTACTGTTAAATATTTACTTTATGCTAGTTCCAAATGAGCCCGCAAACTAAGCGAGTCAAAGGAACTTGTTTTCAAAGTGGATGAGTTCATCTTAATACTTTCTATGAATAACAGCTTATTGGCTTTCTTTAATTTTATTTGCAACTGTTTGCTACGCTTCTGTGGAAAGATGTACTGCAGGCGGCGGCATTGTCATAGTGGTTTGCTGTTGGGATTCGCTTTTACGCGTGGAGCGCTTGCGCACGCGCTTTGTCTCCTTTGCCCAATCCATTTCATTGTACGACTGCTCAGTGGCACGCCAGTGCAGCTCCTGTCGCTGAACTAGTTCCACATGCTTTTGTTCAAACTCCTTGTCCGGCGGAAGGAGAAGTTCCCAGCGTTTTGTCGAATTTACGCGTGCCACAGTGCTCAGCACATCCAAGGTTTCAGCGGGGGGCAATTGGGTGGCGGTCATCACTTGATTACGGTACAGGCACGGAGTACGCGAGAATCTGTAGAGCTGTCCGGTGAACAATTCAAATTATTAAGAACCCTGGATATATAATGTACTGTGTAACCTACTATGTAATCCCGGGCACGTATCATTTGCTCTGCGGAGACTCCATTGGCATGTGATAGCATCTTCTCGGGATAGACCACCTCGGACTTGGGCACCCAGTTGCCGTGCAGCAAAATACCCACCTGAGGTAACAGCGCCAGCACTTTGTCAGCGCTGACATGCGGATCGACGTGCTCCGTGAGGATGTGCAGCACGTCGGGAAACGAGAGTATTTTGGCATCCTTGAGCAGCACGCGCAGCTGATCCACCAAGGGCAGAGTCTTCAGCATCGCCTTGTTGTAGACGGGCAGCACATTGGCCGCGTCCACTTGTTGGACGTGCTCGTCGTGCGGCAACAGCTTGCACAGATACTCGCTGGGCGGCAGCGACAGCGACTGATTGGACTGATGGTTGGTGCTATAGAGCTTCTGCCGCTCGAGCTCCGCTGTGGGGGTGTCCCGCGCATGCCAATAACTCTCACACCAGGGCTCGTCTACGATCCGTTGCACGAATTTGTCGTAGCTGCCGCGCTGCTCCTTGGTCTTCTTGGCAGCGGCGCCAGCGCCAGTGCCGCGTGCAAACTTGACCGTCACCTGCTGTGCCACCTCCTCGTCATCCAGATCCTCCGACTGGGCCTTTTGCTCCGCCTTCCGACGCTTATCCTCCTTGTCAAAGTAGTTGAGCGAGGGCCGCAGCTGCACGATGCTGGCCAGCGGTGACAAATGCACCTCCTTGTCTGTGTAAATGCCCACCACGTACTTTGAGATGTCTGTCAGGGAGCGCGTGCTGGTGAACGCTTGCTTGTCCATGATGCCACGCTTGTAGGTGGGTCTTTCGGCGCCTTTGGGTGTGGCGTTGGCGAGGTTGCTTTTGCCATCGGCGGCTACTGCGAATTGCTCGCCTTTGAAGCGATCGAAATGCTTTGACTCAATGTTCAGACCGAAATCCACTTTGACTTCCTGTGTAAACGGTTTCACACAGCAGTTGACGACGACGGCATTGTCGTGATTTGGTAGCTCGGTCTTTGTGGGGTATTGAAATAGGTATAGGTTGTCCTGCAAATTCTTTGACAGAAAGACGGGTATCTCCTCCACAATGGGATCATCCTCATCCTCCATTCCAGTTAGGATTTAATACTTCGATTTGTTTTACGCTGACTGCAGGGCAGGAATCATGCGGCGTTGTTGGCAGAATGACCAGCTATCAAAACCACAAGAATACTAGAAATATGCCTTCAATATACTAGTAGTATACTGCACCGTGTTTGCGATAGTCTTATCGATAGGTGTGTCGACAATGCACACAATTCGATTGTTCGATTGCCCAACATCTTTCCGTTGCCCGCGCAATTGTAATAATTTAAACAGGTTCAATCAAGGCGTTCATGTGCTTGCCTCCTTTAAGCATTAAAAACCAGACGATGTCACACTTCATATTTAATTGAATTAAATTGAAGTGATTCAAATTTACATTGCACATGTGACCTTGCGACTCTGACACGTTGCTCCCATACAGAACTCGCTTTTTAACGTACTTAACCCATCAGCCTGCGAACATCATATCAAGCACACAATTAATTCACAGATATATGTATGTACATATGTACATTTATGGCAGCTGATGTGCAAATATTTTCCATTCCAATGAGTCGTACGTTGACGGTGGCGACGAGTCGCTTATCAATTCAATTGAAATAATATTAATAACAATAGCTGGCTTTATAATCAACTCTGTTGCATCAACACGGACTTGCGACTTGCGACTCGGAATGGAATGGAAGCACGCCCCTCGATGACTAATCGCGATCGCGGCTCGAATTTCCAGCCGCTATCTGCTTGGAAACAGCTTTATGGCTTTATATGCTCTATACATACATACATATACTCAGTACAGTAACCACAGTTGCTACGATCATAAAAACATAAAAAATAATTTATTTGCTTATTAATTTTTGTTTAATAAATATACAATATATAAAATTTCTGGTTAGTTTGCAAGGCATTTGCAAGGCCACTCAAAGTGTTTTTATGAAAATAAAAAAAATAAAACACAAAAACTAGTACAAAACTCTGATTAGCTGATTAGCTGGTAGGCAGACCAATTATCTTTCCACTCATTTAACTACGTTCAAAATACATACACTGATAACAAGGTACATTAACACACTTTGTTTAGTACACAGAGATACACACGGACTTGACTTGGACATGTCGGTAGAAAATTAAAATTGATTCGTATTTCAAGGCACAACAGGCACTCTGTTAAATAGATATTACATATTAGTCTAGGCATTAACGTTGGACAATAGCGCCCAATAGAAAGGCCGATCTATTGGGCGAATAACATTTACACATACATATACGTACACACACACACAAATTAATTAATTCAAATCGAATTTTAAGCATGCAAAATTTGTGCTTGGCACTTGTAGGACGAGGACGCCAGATGGATTCCATTGATCCATTATCTTATGACCAGCCGCCTGTCAGCTTGTGGAACATCTCCTCGTTAAGCGTCTGGTTGTTTTCTTTGGAGCGCATGGACATGAAGATATAGCCACCAATGAACTCGTGCACCACCTTGCAGTCGGCGGACAGGCAAGAGAAGATAACGTTCTCGTCATGGAATTGAATCATCATGCATTTGACGCCCCAGTTGACGTTCCAGGCTTTCATTGTGTTGTAGCGCCAGGTCATCAGATGATCGCCCGTATTCAAGTCCATGCGCATGATGCGATTGTGCGCCACGCCCAGCAGCTCCTCCTTTTTGTGGCCATCGAATTTGATGACGAAAAGCGTAACGCCAAAGTCGGGCAGCGATTGCCAGGCCTGTATGTACTTCAGCTTGGCCTCCATCAGCTGCAACTGGCGCACATTGGCGTGCGCCTCCAGAATCCGCTGGACTGCCTTACCGGACAGCTTGCGCAGCATTTTGGGCGACAGATAATCATTGGCGTCCACTGCGCGCGGATTGATATTCAAAGGCGCCGCCTGTGCCTGGGGTTTCTGCATTTGAAGCAGCGAGCGTATGCTGCTCACCTCGCTCTCATAGCTGCTGTCGGCCAGTGAGCGTCCTTTGGCCGCCAAGCGACAGGCGGCCATCCATTTGGCATATTGCTCCTCGTTCTCACAGCGCACCCAGTATTCGGTGTTGGGGCTTTTGGGTCCCGCTGGGACCTCCAGCCGTATGCCGAACTTGCCCTGGGCCAAATGCACGTCGGGCGTCACCTCGCAGCCACGCAGATTGATTGTGATGGTCGGGGCACCGCGACGCGTATCCTCTTGTGACTTGTAGAGGTGCAGGTGCAGGTCGCGGTACGTGAAGAAGTACCGCTTGTAGCCCCTCAGCGTGAACACCTGTGGCTTCAGGAAGCGCAAGTAGTCGGAAAGTTCAGGGATTCGTGTTATATTGCCAGCATCACTGCCCGAGCTGGGGCCCTCCAGCGTGATTTGCAGTTCGTTCAGAGCCGAGTCAATGTCGTCGTCGGCGCCGTTCTCTTGGCTGGACGACTCAATGCCGGAATCAGTGCCGTGCGGGTGCAGATCCGTTTGATGATTGATCTGAAATTGCAGCGCGGCAAACATCAATGTCTCCTCCTCAGTGCAGTCCAACTCCTCGTTGAGTATGGACCACTTGGCTTGCTCGTACAGCTGGTTGATGCGCACCTGATCGTACTTCGGATTCAGGTCGAAAAACGTGTAGTACTTGAATCGCAGACAGAGCGTATCGAATTCGCGCACACCCTGTTCCATGATGGACAGCGACGAGTCTAGCCAGCCGACGTTCATGCGGGCCTTCTGCACTAACGTCTTGGGCCGCACAAGGCGAGCGCGCACATCGGGACTGGGCGAGCGCGGAGACACAGATAGATTCTCCTGAAATTCACCAAAGATGGAGCCTGAGTCATAGGTGACGTAGCCATTGTGGCTGTTGTTGTGCCTCCAGGTGCCAGTAGGCGAGCTGATGGGTGTGCCTGGCGCAGTGGTCGCCCGCCGGGGCGTCGTCGCATAGGGCGAGGCTGGAGCGCACAAGAAATTTCCGTTTCCATGTGACCTGTCCAAGCTACCATTGCTGCCATTATAGGCATTCGTGATGGGCACAAATGAGTTGGTGTCCGGCGCAGGATGCAGATAGGCGGTGCCATTGGCTTCTGCAACGGGAATCATCTTTTGCGGCAGCTTGGAGAAGTTCTTCTTTAAATGCTCCGGCTCGAGAGGCTTGCATAGAGACAGCTCTTCCGGATAGCGTATATCCAGCTCTTTGCAGAGATTTACCACGGCGCCAAATGTTTTGATTGAGAAATTGACACGGTAATCCAGATAGCGTAAGTCAGGCATTTGGACACGCAGCGTCTTGTGCATGGGCGTGAAGTGTAGAAATGAATCGGATTGCACGCCCGCCTGGTCAAGGGTGGAGCGCGTGCGCGTTAGCCAAATATTTTTGGCTGGCCACCAGAGCGCGTGATCGGACCAATCCTTGGGCATCTCTGGATCGACCAGCTGCAGCATGACGCCGCCAATATGCTGGTCACCGCGCACACGCAGCGTTTTCTCCACCTGCAGATCTGTGATAAATATCCGCAGGTTCCAGGTGTTCTCGCCCACATGAATCATCGTGCCACTGTTTTCCTATTTTAGGCGTATTGCCAACACACATATACAAGGCACAAGCACTAGCACTAGCACTTGAGCGACTGGGCCAATAGCTAGAAATGAATAGCAAGCAAATCATTTGATTTTTTAAAATCGCTCTATCGATGACGTAATCTACATACATACACTCTTTCTCTGCCTTTCTGTCCAATATGCGAGCTGCTTTTGCAATATATACATAAGCGAACGCGAATGGTTTCGCTACTGGCGCCCTTATCTCGCCCAGATGTTTGCTTTGGCTCGCACAGACAGCTCCACCGCTTGTTCAGTTACAGCTCCACTTCTAATGGAAGCTCTCACTCAATGGGGCTTAATCGTTTCTATTGCTGTTGTTGTTTTCGTAGTTCCCTCGTCGCAATAAGCGCTCAAGGTTATCGTTAGCGTTCTTTCCGAGGAGGTGGAGACGTCGTTGTCGTCCCACGGCACAACAAATACTAATGAATGCTGCAAAATTCCACACACATACGAGCGACTGTGACGGCGACGAGCGAATCGTGAACAAAGCCAAAACGCCAGCAGCTCTAAGCGAGATAGAGAGAGAAATTAATTCATAAATAAATCAGCACGAAGCAGCGACGACGCGACGTGTTTTTGGTTGATTTAGCTTACAACTTGTTTCTGCTAATGTGTGCTTTTCTTTGGCTTGTTTATTTGACTATATACAAATTATATTTGGCCATTCGTATTTGCTCAGCTTCTATAATGCGACGTTTATTAACGTTAATTTATTTTTAGAAGATTTTCACGTTCGTCATCAGCTTTCGTCTGTTGCTAGAGTCGAGCAAGCACTTGTTATCGATTGTACAGTTATTGGTGATCATGCCGATAGTATTGCTTAAAACAAATATAATTCGAAATAAATCGTTATGTTAGTCCAAGACGAAATTATTTATAAAATAAACTACTGATTATCTTAAAATAATTAAAATAATGTTTTTTTTTTTTTTTTTTTTTTTTTTAAATTTATGCATCAAGCTTGAATATACGTTGTCAACTCATTTTCATGCATCGATATATCGATAACATTCAACAACCCTGCGCGGACTAAGATGCATAAATACATAAACGAACTGAAACTAAGTTATTCTTCAGGAAGGCATGGAATAATTTAAATCAAAATCAAAGTATAGTTTTTAATTTAGCTTTGAAGGAGCACATTTATACAGATGTTAAGGTCCATGGCAACGACTGCCATTGTCACTGCCAAGCACGCACACTTGCCAACGTGCTCTGCCTTTCACACAGAATTCGTAAACAAATACAATGAAAGCTCCCGTTCAGCCCCAAAGCGCCAGTCGTTGCGGCGCTGTCTCTTCGAGCGCACGTACTGCAGAAATAGTCTCTCCGCCAGCCGAGCGCCGACTTCACTACGCGCCCGTACGCTATCTCCCTCACACCCACGTTGGCAGTCAATACGAATACCTGTAAACGAGCGCGCCAGTGCATGGACGAGCGTGTGTACATATATATGTGTGTGTGCCAGTGTATGTGAACAGCCAGCTAGGAAAATTGTGCATGAAAAATCAGAAAAATCTTTCTTAAAACGACGTGAAAACACAAGCCATGAATCAAAGAGAGCGTATACAGTCCAATCAAATAATACATCTGAAACGTAGCACAAACAACTGAAACATCAGAAATATATAGTGATTTTTTAATTTTTCGACCTCGTATTGTGTTTTCATTTAACAGACGAAAAATCGATCCAAACGATGCGAACCAACCCAAAATTATAAGTCTTGTCTGGAAAAGCAGTGCAAAATATCATCAAAATATTATTTACATGTAAATATATACATATATACGGGTACATACATACGTATATACATACATATTTAAAACGAAGCGGCTAATTTCATTAGTAAAAGTTGGAAAATAAAGAGCGGTAGGGAAAGAGAAGGAGACAGAAATAGAGTGAACGACTAAAAAAGTGAATTACGTTAATAGTTAAAAAACGCGCAACAGACGCTGCAATATGATAAAACAACAACTATAGAAATAGCAACATCAACAGCAACAGCGCTTAGTCATCCGTGTGAGTTACGCCAGCGCAGTTCCAGCTCTTTGGCAGTACACGGTGCAGGCCTACAGCGTGGAGCGGCCCCGGGTTAAAACGCTTGTGACTGACTGCTCGATGATAGCGATTGCATTGCACTACGCCTACGCGTACGCCACGCTGTTGATTCCAATAACAACAGTTATTGCAGTAACCTGTTGTGCGCGTTTGTAGTTCACCTTTCGTTGTCAAACAAACAGAACAGCAAGTAGCAAAAAAACAAAAACAAAAACAAAACGAATCGGATCAAATACCAACACACGTACACACGTACACGAACAAAGATATATACTCGTTTAATATGAGAGGCAGCTAGAAAAAGTTTACACATTCAAAAAGAGACCGGGGCACACCTGTTTGCTGCATCCATTGTGCCGAAATAATAGTTACATATATGTATTTTTTCCTATTTAGTGACCAAATATTGAATTGAATTGTTAAAATGTCGCGTTTAACGGAGGAAATGGTGATTGCCCGTGCCAAGCAATCGGACCTGGGTCTTATTAAGAAACTCAATTGCTGGTAAGTTAAACGAACTATTTGTTAGCTATTTGTTATTGGCTTTAAGGTGAAAGCCTAGCCCAGTGATCTCTGGCGAGATCTCTGCCAGATCTCTGCCCACTTACCGCTTTCACTCCACCACTCGCAGTCTGTCAGTCAGTCAGTCAGCCTGACTGACCCAAATCCCTCAATTGCCAGCAGCAACCAGTTTAACCCAAGTTGTCCACTTGCGTGCCTGCCTACTCGGCTTTCTGGCTGCCTATCTATGCCAGAGCAAGGCGAATAAAAAAGTCTACGAGCTTTGAAGCCTTTTTCCTGCTGCAGCGAGGAAAACACTTCAAGGCTTTGCCTGCTGTGAGCAGCAGTCATTCGAAACAGTTATTTTGCAAGTGGTCCAGGTGCTTTAATAGCAACATCTGTATATTTAAATGTTAAATGAAACTTACGAGCCTTGTGCGAATTTTTATACCCTGAACCCATTGAAAATGGGATTTCAGGGTATAATGTTTTTGTGAAAATGTATGTAACAGGCAGAAGGAGGCGTGGCAGACCCCATAAAGTATATATATTCTTGATCAGGATGACGAGCTGAGTTGATCTAGCCATGTCCGTCTGTCCGTCCGTCCGTCCGTCCGTACTAACGCAGAGATCTCCTAAACTACAAGTGCTAGAGACTTGAAATTTTACATGTATACTCGTGTATACCATACGCAGTACGAGTTTATCATATTTTTTCGATAACTCATCTCATTTCTTTTTTATCGATAACAATCGAAAATCTGACTTTGTTTTTAAAGCCTAGTTTGAATACTGTTAGACCTAGAGACTTCAGATTTACTGTGTAGATTAATGTGATGAATACAAAGATTTTGTCATTTACAGATTTTGGATGCCACGCCCCCTTCGCCCCAAATTTGAAAAAAACGTATATCAAGTACTAGAGACTTGTGCTTTAACATATACACACATTTGAATGTTATTATTACGTTCTGAAAATTTGATGAAGATAGTCCCACTACAAAAAGATTTATTCAACAAACAAATTTTCATAATATAGTCCACACGGCAGCCCAAGCTCAGTAACTGCGCAGTTAGCAGAGCAATTGTTTATGCGTTCGTATGGATGCATGCGTACGGGTGTGTGTATGTGTTTTTGTATATGTGCATGAAAGAAGTGTAGAATGATTGGAACCAGTACTTTGCAGGGTTCAGGGTATCTCCTAGTCGAGCAGTCTCGACTAGAGCCCTCTTACTTGTTTACTTATAGTCTTGTTATTATTATTCCTAATCCTCTTGTAAATCCTTATTCTATTTTTTTAAGTTGTGGCGAAGGGGGCGTGTTATCTAAAATTTATAAATTACAAAATCTTTTTATTCGTTACTTGAACCTACACAGTAAATCTAAAGTCTCTAGGTCTATCAGTATTCAAATTGGGCTTAACAACGGAATAAAATTATTTATTATTGTCGTCGATAAAGAAGAAATAGAATGAGGTTTCGAAAAAATATAGTATACATGAGTATATATCTAAAATTTGAAGTCAAGCATTTGTAATTTAAGAGATTTCTGCGTTTATACGGATAGACGGACATGGCTAGATCAACTCAGCTCGTCATCCTGATCAAGAATATATGTACATATATAGTTTCTGGAGTCTGTTACATAAAGTTTTACAATTTGTTTTATTATCATGAGCAAAATCATTGATCTATTCTGTTGTACTATATATTTAAGATATACTATACAAATAATATAATAAATAATATATTTGATAAATAATAAAATATATAATATATTTGATAAATAATATATTTGATATATAATAAAATATATATATATCAGCGAAAAAGTCTATTTATATAGTGTACTACATATATACAAATTATATGGATATTATATCATATATTACTTTACTTTTTACTGCTTTAAAAAACAATTAATCAATAATAATCCCCATTGTTTTCTTCTAAGCCACGCAATCTATAATCGTGCCTAATATTCATATACATACATATTTTAAATTCTTGTCTTTTTAGGGGAAGTGATCTCACCGATGTCAATATAATCAAGCGAATGCACGGTGTTGAAGTTTTGGCGCTTAGGTGAGTCAAATGTTTCTTAAAACTGTATCCAATTGGACTCTGTTATAGATTAGAGGAACGGTTCGCTCATTTCCTGCACAGCGCTTTGATAGATTTTTAAATTCAATTAGACGCTTGCCATTTTAGACAAGTCTTCACATTGTGGGTGGCAGAGTGAAAAAGACAGACAGACAGACAGAGAGAGAGAGAGAGAGAAAGCTAATCTGGGCATAAGTTTGTATCTGTCAGATACTTGTGCTCAAATGATGTCATTCGCACAGCGAGAGGCAACGGCATCATCAACAGCCGCAAGCAAGCGAAAAAAAAAACTTTGGCACGCTCAAGCGCGTAATTAATGCACAAAGCAACACCAACAACAATAGTAATAACAACAACATGAAGCATAACAAAAGTCGTGGGAGCACCAAAATTGGCAACAGCAACTTTAAGTTTGTTGGTCCAGTAAAGGCCCAACACATTCGCTCGGGCTAAGTGCGTGGGGGCAAGGGCAGCACTTGCTGCTACAAATATATGCGAAATACGAGCAACGAGCTACGAGATACAATAAGCTCTCACACAGATACCGAGACACTTAACACAGATACTTGTGCTTGCATGTAGGTGATGATTATTCCAAGTATCTTGAAGTTTTCCTCTATTGCTTGCTCTGCTACCTTGTAGATTGCGGCCTTTTAAGGCAAACATCATTGTTTTTGATTGTCAAGGTCGTTTCGATCGATTTGCATGCCAAACTGCCTGTCATATGGACAATATATTATTGCACAACAACACAACACAACGCATATCTGAACTCTTATAATGTATTTATTAGCTGTGCTTCGCCTTATAAGAACTTAGCCAAGCAAGGCTTTGTCGTAAACTTGTGTTGAACAGATGGCGTTTGTGTTGGTTTGTAGGCAGGACATGCAATGAGGGCGAAGCACATTTATGTCATATATTAAAATTTATCAGAGCTCAAGCAATAACCAGATCATATTTTAGAGTTACAATATCTTTTTATATACATTATAATATAGGCCGCATCAATGCTACTTCAGATGTTGTTAAAACCTCTTTGTAGTAACCTACTTTGCCTTATCAAAAAACAGTTACGGCGTGAACACACTCGATGGCGCACTGGCCGTAAATGAGAAATGAGTCAATAGATATGGCCGTTCTTAGCGCACGCCACAACCCCGACCCTGGGCAATAAATAACAACAGCCCAATTGTGTCTAAATGGGCTTTCGTTGCAGTTAAGTGGAAAACCCTTTTGGTTTCATGTCGCTGAGCAAAGGCTTAACATATTTTCTGTTATGCCCACTTTGTTTGCCATTTATGGAGTCGAAAGTTAATGTAGATTGTTGAGTTAGGCAAGGCGAGGGTCGTGGGTTGTTGGCAGCTCAGTCAGTTGCTGTTGTCGACTCTGAATACATAAATCAGATGTTTTGCCCCCACATGGTCATATGGTGCGAGCATTACTCATTCGCCTGGTTGCATGCTTGGATTTATTTTTGTAAGAACAAGACAGAAAGTTCTAGTCGGGAGTACAGGACTAAAAAATACCCAACACCCCGCACTATCTGTGGATTTTTAATCGATACTTATAGATTATCGGAAACACACTTGATCTGCGTGTGCTATAGATGGACCAAAAGTCCCTTTGCAAGTCTCTAAGTCTTATATGCATGCAGTCAGTCTACTCCTTGTTGCACACATTTAATCAAAACCAAGAAACGTTGACTTCTAGCTTTCAATGGGTACAGGGTATAATAATGTACACATACAAATTTTGTATTGATATGCATTGCGTGTTGTTGGCACTTGGCTGGATTCCGTTCACAGTATGGCCCGCCCCACTTAAAGCTAAGTGCCAACCTTGAACGAAATTGATAACTCTCGCTAATGTGGCACTAACTATGCATATTAGTTCAGTACTTCGATTCGTGGTTTCCTTTGCCTATGGTGTGCCAGTTTCCGACTCTATTAATAGTTGGTTGAAATCGCAGAGACTCCAAAATATGTCTTGCCATGGCAATGCACCCGTGTGCCATTTACGATCCGCATAGGTATCACATCTATGTTTAGAAGCGTCTGCTGCAGTGTTATTTCTGTATACATATACATTCTACATGCTGTATCATTGTACCCAATGCTACCACAGCCTCTGCAAAACATCAGACAGCGAACATTCTTATCTTATCTAAAAAGAAAGATAGAAAAATCCGACTACCGAATCGACAATTTTATAGTAATTAATATTGAAAGAGCTGCAAGAGCTCTGACAATGGAAACTTACAAACTGACATAGACGCCGACTACCTAGCCAAGATATATGTATGATGACTGGAACGCTATCAATGACGGTGCGACGACGGTGTGGCTTCATGCTGTGTTGTGGCTCAATATCATATGTTCTCTAAAGAGCCTAGGTAGTATTAAGAATGCCTCGAAGAAAGTTGAATTTGTGAAGTTAATGACCTCGCGCAGCAGCCGCTGGGGCACAAAATCTTTTGTTTCTTTTGTGTAGTCGCCGTCTTTGCATAACTTTCAAATGATTCACGGCACTTAAACGGAGCTTCTTTTGTCACTCAACATGGTACCCTGAAACAAAAGAGGTCACATAAGTATGATTGAGGCTTTAATAAACTTAATTTTATAAGATTGAACAGTCCCAATATCTTCTAAAAAATTATCAAGTTAAAGAATAGATTAGAGACTATTTACTTTTCTCAACTAAAATTAAATCAATATTTAAATTTTGGGTAGAACTTGGCATTGCTTAAATCATTTATATTAAATATTGAATTAACTACTATTTAAATAAAAATATATTCTATGATATTCAATTGACTTTATATTAAAAACATATTATATATTTATGCATATTATAAGTTTTGAAGTAAACTTCAATATACAAATATTCTCAATATACAAATAAATGTTCAATATACAAATATTCTCATCTCCCGATTGAAAATTATATTGCAGCGTCAACAAAATATCCACCTTGGCACCCTTTGAAGACTGCACAAAACTACAGGAGCTGTATTTACGTAAAAACAATATACAAAATATCAATGAAATTGGTTATCTACAAAACTTACCAGCGCTAAAATATCTGTGGCTGGAGGAGAATCCATGCTGTGAGCGAGCTGGACCCAAGTGAGAATTATTATATTGTTATATATAATATTTATACTCTCTATATATGCTCATAATTTATTGATCTCAGCTATCGATCGATTGTGTTACGCGCCTTGCCCAACCTTAAGAAACTAGATAATGTGGAAGTTACTCCGGAGGAGCTAGAAGCAGCCGTACGCAACAACGGCCCTCAGGCGGCTGATGATGATGTCTATGAGGATGCGTATGAGCCAAAACAGCAGCAGCACCCGCAGCAGCAGCAGCAGCAGCAGCAGCAGCAGCAGCAACCTCAGCGTACGTCTCCACAGCAAATACAACAGCAGCAACATCAGCAGCAACAGAGCTATCCACAGCACTCACCGCGACATCAACCATCATCGCCGCTGCAGCAACCACAACTATCGCACAGGGGCAGTGCGAGTCCCTCAAAAGAGGTAACTAACCTTTTCGTTCTCTGTCTGTCTCTCTCTCTCTCTATCTGTCTCTTCACGCATCCACGCCCCTAACTAGGAATGTTATTTCCGGCCGTCATTTAACAAAGTACATTTTTCTATCCTAATTACTAACAAGCCGCCACAATTAGCAAGTCCACTTGCTAATAACTCCGATGGAACGAATAACGTGGCGAATAATGTCAGCGATTTATATAGCAATCAATTGCAAAACTCAATGCCCCCAACACCCACAAAGGTAAATGAACGCAATGCGTTTGCTCGACCTGTTTATGACTTGCCCTAATTGAGTGTCGCGGTTGAAAGGGCAGGAGTTTAATAAGCAATGACCGATAATAGTATTTACATTAGAGTTTTTATTACTTAATTATGAATTGGCAATATGACATGCAGAATTGGGGTTCTTAACAAATTTGTAGAACGAAATATATTTTCACATGTTGGCCATATTTGCAACTGATCTTATATTTTAAAGGATTTGTTCAAATATATATAAATATAACAAGCATCTGAATTATATAAAATACACATGCACTAAGTACACAATTTGGAGACTCTACGACGTACGAGAATAGGTATCTATTTTTTACCTGCGCAGACTTTGCAGGGATCTACAATTACAAGCTTGTATAGGCTACGAAATGGTTAACAATATATCTGGTTCGTAGGGGCTGCCACTCCTTTTTCTGCCTGTTACATACATTAAAAAAAAACATAATCTGAGCTCCAATTTTTAATGTGTTCAGGGCATAAAAATAGACGTAATAATATATAAACTAAACTAACCGCGGTCCAATAACATTTATATGTTTTCAGTCCATGCGGAGAAAAGAGTACTAATACTAACAAATATTTGGCATTCCATATTCTTTGCTATTTCCCAGGAACCCGCACACCCGCCATCGCCCAAATATAACACCATTACTAAAGAGCAACGCACTTCCTTTCATCAATATGATGTAAGATCCTCATACTACCAAGCAGCCAACCAAATCAGCCAACCGTTTTAGCATTTATTTAATGAGAAATGATGAGCTTGTTGTTGCCGAGCCTAGTCAATGTAGAGTTAGTTGGATTCTCTTTTATTTCCATTTTTAATATTTTTGGGTGTGGACACGTCACACTTGAGACCCCACCCGATGCCCGTCGCCCATAGCCCGTTACCCATCGCACATTGCCCTATTGGGCGGCGTGTTACGCGTGAACGAGTCACGCGATATAGCAGTGGCATGGTGAAGGTTCTGCAGCTAGTCGGCTAGTGGGACCCATTGTTAGGCGGGGGCTTGGGCTGGGCTGAGGTTTCTGGGTTAAGTCGAGGCACAACAGCAGCATTTGACTTTGAGCGAACGTCGCTCGTCGAGCAGCTGAGGGAAACTGAAACCGAGACGAAACATAATTACCGCAGAAGCAGCAAAACCAAAAGCTAACTGATAAAAATAGGTCATTATGTATTCAACAAGAAATGTTAGAGGAGCTAGAAATAAAAAGGGGTTTGGCCCCTTCCAGTTAATAGACCCTCGGCACATTTTCGGAGATTCAATGTTTTTGTAGTGCTTGCAGCGCTTGGGAACAGCAACAAGCTCAGCATTTCGAGATGTAAAATGGTCTGGTATTGAAATGGCAGACAACACAACTAACGACTTCTTTGTGCTCCTCTCCCATAAAAATAATCTAAAAACAAACGCACCACGACACTAACCAACACAACAACGATTAGCATTCGCCGGGCTCTGATCAGGAAAGTCCGCATGTTGGCTACAGAGAGACGCGCCCTGCGCCCCTGCCGCCCAGCATGTCGACGCACTCGATGAAGGTAAAAATCGCTATTAAAACACAGCTTAATGGTTCTCGATTTTTGAAGTTAGAGGATAGAATGTTAATGCATTTTTATCATGGTATTTCGTTGCTTCTGATACAGGAATACTATCAGTCGGATAGGCCCAACTATCCAGCGCACTATCGGCACAGTCAAACGGATCTGACGGAGTGGGAGGAGCATCAACAGCCACCGCAGGTGCATCACAATCCATATGGTAGCCAAATGCAGCTGCATTATCCGCAGCGACGTAGCGCCGGCCCCGAAACGGCTGGAGAGCGTTACGCTTACAGGAATGGAAGTGCACGAGAAAATGGAGGCGACTGGGAGGTCGATGATCGATCGAGACCTAGGTGAGCAAGCTGATAATCCAATCCGAATCGTTCGGTTCTAATCAACACTTTGAACAATGCAGGCGACCCGAGGGTCGATACAGTGATTCGGTTAGCACCGTTTCTGCCGCCGTAATGAATCATTTTGGGGGTTGTCATCGACGGCCCGTCAATCGCGTGAGTAACCTCTTAAGATATACCGTTGAGATAGTCGACTAACAAAAGATTATTCATTTGCTTTCGTAGAACTCAAATCTACTATCCGCCACATTGTGCCTGGTCAAGGAGCTAGATTACGGCAGCCTGGAGGTATTGGAGCACGCCGTGCGCTGTCGCATTGACGAATTGTCAGGGGAATGATGAAGACGTGTGTCTAATCGCATGTCGATTAGCTAATATACTTAAGGGTCTACAAGATCCACGAAAGTAAACCACACCAGACGGATAGTTCGTAAATTTTATTTTATAGACCAGAAAAAAAAGACACTCAGTAACACGACTCGAAATTTTTTATCTTATCAATTTAACGAATTAAAACAAATATGTAAACAATACTTGCCAATTGTAATTGTAATAATTGTTGACTTTTATAAGCATCGATAAGCTACAATTTTTCTAACTGAAATATATGAAATACGTGAGATATATAACGTACGTAGAATATGCATATGATAATTAATACGATTTTGTGAAAACTAACCCAAGAATTTATAAGCTCTCAACGTTCTAAGTGTACAACTAATTTGATAATTATTCCAGTGTATTTAAGTTTTTACCTTGTTTTTGGTTTTTTACACTCAACATTGCAGTTGTGTTAATGAATTAGCAAAGTAAGAAAGCAAAGCACAGAAATTGCGATAACTAATTTACTAGCCACACTAGCCTTATTTTGTACTTAAAAAGAAAAACATGTAACGTCTAAGGCGTCGAGCACAACACAATACATTACAATCTTCCTTGTTTTTATAAATTAGTTAAAATGTTTAACTCATGATAATTATGGGCCGGACTTTTGAAGCTTGCCAAACCTTTGTTGTTGAATAATTACAATAATAATTGTGTAGAATTGTACACAGCAATTTAACACTAATTCTTATAAAAACTCGTCCACTTTAAGTCTATTTTCTTTTATAAAAATGCGTATGAAATTAATAAATAATTATATTAACAAGCAAAACGAAGTAATTTGTTTCATTAGAACTTTTTCGGTTGAACAACTTGTTGAATAGGGGGTACAAAGCAGTTGAATAAGTAAATGACTGACTGCTTACACTGCAGTGCACTGCTTGTAGAGTTTTTACAAGTGGCTAAATATCGTGAGTGGTGTATGACTTTGCTTAAAACCAGTTTTTTTTAACTAAGCACGAAAACGTTAAAATCAATATTAGATACGAAACATTTTTTCCAATCCAACTTATTTAGACAAAAACCATACGAGCTAAAAAAAAAAAACAACATTTCGAAACAGTCAAAATGATCTAAGCTTCAAGGGTCTACCAAAAGTATTTTCTTTGAATGGAAAATAATAAAAAGACTATTCATTTAACTTTATATATATATAATATATAATATATATATAATAAAAAAAAAAATAAAAATATATTTATAGATTCCAAAGCGCTTGCCCCATTATCATTTTGATTGTAAATAAAACACATTTTTTTTAGAGGGGCTTTACAACATATAACACATAATATATTTATATTTGACTTTTATGTAGGGTGTTCAGTAGTACTCGGTTATATGTTTATATGGGGTTTGTGTTGTAAGTTTTTCATTACGGTTGTTTTACAGTTGCTGGAGTTTCGCCTAGGCTATATAAGCTGATGTGTGTTACAGTTATTATTTAGTTTGCTGCTAAGTATTTGTTTTAGTTAGTTTGTTATATCTGCTGTTGCTGATGTTACGCTCTGACAACAATTCTATGCCAATTACAAGAAACTAAACTTTTCGAACATTTATTATTTTTGTAATTGATGATGATGTTGTTTGTTTTTTTTTTGTTTTTTTTTTTGTTTTTATTAATTATTATTTTTTTTATTATTATTATTATTATAATTTTTTTTATTATTTTGAGTTTTAACTCGTGATTTCTTCGGCCGTTGTATTCATGGCAGAAATGCAACGCCTAACTCATATACATTTACATAAAAGTTAAGCACAATATAATGTACTCGAATATATTGAATAATTTTAATGCTTGTTATTTTTGTCTATATTAACTTGCTACACATTGATATATTGAAGCCGCAGTAAATCTTAAACAAATGTGCTCTGGAAAATTGTAATATCTGATATTTTGTTTTTTTCTTTTGTGTTTTTTTTTTTCATTTCTAATTGTGCAATTACAAACATTTAGGAGGTGCCAGATTATAAATATAGAATTTCTAACATTTATATAATATATATTTGAATCAGTGTAGCCAATGTTGTTTTTGAAAACTTTACACATTTAAAACATTCACTTTATTTAAGATATATTTAATTATTGTCTGTCACAGCGTCGCGTTCGACACAACAACGTGTGCTAGCTTTTAAATATAAATAAATTATGGGTGTTATTATTTTTGGTAATCTATGCTTAAGCTCTTAAGAAATTAATCGCAAGAGATGTTGGTATCGCAATTGACGCATGTCTTCCAAAATGCTTGTTGTTGTTTGCTGAAATTGTCTTCCATTTCAAACAATGCGAAAAAATGTCTTCCAAACACTTTTTAGCATATACAATAAATGTATATATAGAATATTTGTATGATATATTTATAGAAATATATGTTTATATATATATATATATATGTTATGCACATCGAGATATTTGCAATAGATACACTTATTTAATTAATGTCTTCTTCATCTGCATCGAAAAACGTTGAAACGTTTTCCTCAATAAATGAGTCTTTGATTTGCAATCGCAACTCATTTTGTATAGACCAATATATATATATATATATATATATATATATATATATATATATTAGATTCATATGGGCTGTTCAATAACCAACACTAAACTCTTGGTTAACATTTATAATTGTGACACGTAATTGATGCTGATATTTTTATATTTAGCCGAAATTATTATAATTATAAAGATGTAATCAACTTTTCCTTCTGCCTTTGTAAAATTGATATGCTGATTCCATTAATTAAATAAAATTAGTATTATAATAGATTTCCTTTGTTATGTGTAAATAATTGGTTTACGACGATATGTTGTGTATTTTTGATATTAATTGGTTGTGATTTCTATGTTTATTTTATTTTCTCTTCTTCTGCTGTCGCCCTTATGACGAACAACTAATCCTTAGGTTTGTATTTGTGCAGACATCGGCATCAGAAAACAGCTAAATCCTAGCTATATAGACATAGATAAAGATATCGATACCGCTGCCGCACTGGAAGCCCTTTTGTGATTTGTTGCTGTTACTCTCCTACAAGCTGAGAACTTTAATTTTGAAGTGTTTCTTTTGTTTTCTATTATTATTATTATTATTATTTAGCTTACTATGTTTCATAGTACTTTAGTTTTGTTAATTGAAATTAATTACAAATTAATTGATTCGCATAGGGAATTTCGTTTTTGCATTGTTTTGTTTTTTGCTCGGGCGGCTTTTTGTACCGCACTTATAATTAGATTTATATAGATTTGCCTTTTGTTTTCTCGTTTTTTACAATTCAACTAAGATCAACAGTGAAGTTATATATAGAGACAACACTAGCATAAACACAAACGAACGACACCAAATCAAAGTGTATATTTTTTAGTGTACAACGAAAATAACAACAGAAATATTATATAGTTTCATATATAATTGGTTGTGATTTATGTACCTTCAGCCGAGCAGCGTGGGCTCAGATGAAAAACGGCGATAAATCACAGTTGCACAAAGACCCGCCATCGCCAGTTTTGCAGAGAGTCTTGCACACTTCGTTCCAGTCCGGAGTGCCGTCATCTTCAGCGATGGCCATGGCCAGCATAGCTGCTTGCCTGGCACTACGTGCTCTGTCACCTGCTCCGGCACCTTTACCGGAACCATGTGTAGTCACACTCTGCTCTGTCCTGGCCCCATCCGAAACATCCAGCAACTGGCAAGGACTGCAACCGTTGAGCGCGCGTTGGCGTTGATGGCAAAAACTCCTGCATAGGCGAGTGCCATAAGCTTGAACGTCTTCAACTGTGTTGGATAGAAATATGTTTTTGGTGTAAAGACAACGTCAATACATAATGCATAATTTGTAGATTTGTATATGATTTGATATAGTAATATAAATAAAAAACTCTTAATTGTTTTAATAATTTAAAATTATACATTTACCTTTTTTTAATGATAGAAGCCACTAACACAATTCGAAATTAGAAACAAAAGGTTTATGCTTAAATAACTAATGTTTTATAGTAATTTATAGCTTCATAAAAAGAGAAAAGATATTAATTGTGGTACACAAAGTTGATCTGTGGTTGGAATTTCAGAGAAGTCAGAGAAGTACATAGGATGAAAATTTCAGTTATACCTACGAACGAATAGAAGGAGAAATTGAGTCGGCTGCTGAACCTTTTAAAAAATATATATCTGAGCTCGCAACGCCTAATTGACTCTATCAATTGAGAATAGGTTTAGGCTACAAATTATTCTTTTCATTTTAATTTTTTCTGTCAATGTAAAAATAATTTTAAGACCTACTGTTCTATCTAGATTTTTTTATTATAAAGCTGGCATCTTATTTTGATTTGCAAATTTAATATACCTATCTTTTAAATAATCCTATTATACATATTTAAAAAAAATTAAAAAAATAAATCTTTTATTGCTTTATATTATAAAAGAGACTTAAGTTAGTGTTAATATGAGATATATTTTAATTAATATCTACAGCCAAGTTTTTTTAGTCACATTAGTTTCGGCATCTATTTGTGGGAAATTACACAAATTCATTTCGAATGTAAGTTTAATGAAAATTTGCATGGATTTGTTTTAGTTTATGTATATTCTGATTAGGTGGAATCGAACAAAAAACAATCTTGTCATAAGTCTGTCATAGTTATTAATCGGCAATACTACAAACAAATTTGTGTCCAAGGTTCTATCTACATCTAAACTAAATCTTATAATAATTGACTTATTATTTGTAGTGTTAATAGCAATCGATTATCGAACATGTATTTAAAGCATAAAACATTTTCTGTTGATCAAGATGTGTATACATTAACAATAGGGATCTTTATTTTTATGCTTGATATTTGGCTTATTTAAAGCTTTATTAAAAGTAAAAAATATATTAATACATTCACTTAATAAATATTAATTATTTTTTAATGGAATTATAATTTTAATGGATCTAGAAATCAAAGTAAACCAATATCTAGAAATATTTATGCACACATTTTGCTTACCTGGTTGTGGTTCTTGCAGTTGCATGCCTTCAACTAAATCAAAATCTTTGCTCAGGATCGCAATCATCTTGACGCCAGACGTCGCGCAGGGTTCCGCACATGGCGCAACGCCGAGGCCAGCTCTGAAAATTTCATTAGAAAACGTACAAAAAAGTCAAACGGTTAGCACTTGAAAATGAAACTGATATAGGCCCAAACTGATATTTGGCTTATTTCGCAAACAGCTACCACATAAAGGTATTTTTGCTATCTGGAATCGATCAACACTCAAAACGCCAATGCATATCACTAAAAAATTTCACATTTTTCACTCGTCAGCAAACGTCAAGTTCTATTGAAATAGATTTCACTAATTTGTCACACAGTCTGACAGCTTTTCAACTTTACGAGGATGATTATCGAATGTGAAGAATACGGGATGTGGCGTGATATAGATAAGATTTCACTTGCACTGAACCGTTTAAGGTCTGGTTTGTTCTGGTCTGGCCTAGTCTGGTATAGGCGCACTTTTAATGCTAACTCTTGACTTACCCGCAGAGCTCTTTACACACCAAACTCCAATCCTGAACTACGCTAACGGACGTCAGAGCTGGCGACGGCGACGGCTTTGCCAGTGCTTCTTCAAGGCTTTTCTGTGCTGCTTGCTGCGCTTTTGTAGCATCCCCCAAAGCCTTCAACAATTGTGGGTGTCGTGACGTCACGCCGTGAGACTGCGCATAGCATACTACAGCAGCGACCAATAGCAGTCGAAACATGCTGGGGACCCAGGCTGAAAAGAGACAGCGAGAGAACGAGACACCATCAAAGCACCATCTAGCATCAAAGCATATGACGGGAAAATAGTCATGGCCGCCCTGCACGTCGTATACTTGATATAAGCCCCATGCGTGCGTATGTGTGGCCGATGGAGGTGCAGCTGGTTGCTGGGAGCTAGTAGCTGGTTGGGTCCTGGCCGCCTGCACAATGGAAGCAATTGTGCTCGAAATGCAATTATCGCGCGCCTGAAACTAGGCAACAACGCGCCGTTGCATGGATTCCATTGTTGGCGCCTCATTGCAATTGAAATTTAATGCGCTTGATTTGCCCGATTCAAAGAATTTCCATCTACTCCTTTGTTATGCTATCGCCCAGGCCCAGATCTAACTGCTAAATATCCGGATGCCTAAATTATTGATTTTTTTCCAACAATATCACGAGAGCTGCACACTTTATTTACGCATTTGGCTGTAGTCCATGTTGTTGTTCGAAACTCCGCCTGGCACTTGTCCAGGCCACATGCCCACAGTTGGAAGTTGCCAGCGAGAGCAGGCACGTGAATATAGAACAGAACCCTCTGGGTTATACACACACACGTACACCCACAAATTTGGAATTTACTCTTTTTTTTTAATTAACTTTTGCAGCTTTTCTTTGAGTCTATCGTCCGACTTTTTCGACATTGAGAAAAAAGTATTTAAACGATTTAAATATTTTGGCCTATCTGGGTTATAAAGCTTATCTGCGCTACGTGCAAACACAGCCAGGTAAATATTCGCATCAGTTATTTTAGTTGTGTTTAATTTTTTGTTCGGTTTTGTTGGCTTAAAAGGGAAAACTAAAACTCTGCATGGTTTATTAAATATGCGAAATTGTAAATTTAATACGTACTGGAGAAATTGAGAAGCAAATTTCAGTCATTTTGATATGCAGTAAGATAAACAAACACTTCGATATATTTAATGTTCTTAGCCCAGCTAACAAAAATAATAATTAAGTATCACAATCTTTGAGTTTCTTTTTTATCCATCAAATATATGCTGTACACACAAAGTGGAAAACAAAGTGTCAGTCTGTAGGAACAATGTTCTTCAATAACCACTATTCAAGCTAGAAACCTTCCTCATAGAATATAAAGATTCAGAGAACATGATTGTGGTTAATCCATAGAAATTATTATTAGAATATAAATGTTCAGAGCAGATGATCGTGGTTAATCAATAGAAATTATTATTATTTTAATATAGCTAGCTAAAGTAAGCATATTAAACATATTTGGGGTTCTTTAAATGAAAGCCTCAACAAAATCAGATATTAAGCTAGAAATTGAGTTGGATATTACATAATATTAAGCAAAAGATAAGTATATATATATGTATATATATATATATATATATATATATACTTATCTTTTGCTTAATTTAAATGTAATATCCAACTCAATTTCTAGCTTAATATCTGATTTTGTTGAGGCTTTCATTTAAAGCTTCCATATGCTCCTTTAATAGATTTGGCTAATAGTTCGTTCCATTCGTTCGTGTATTCGATTATAGACTTCCTTATACATATTTTTTGTTAAGATCCAATGTACTTACTTCTCACTCAATGAACATTCAAAATGAAATTATTGTTGATTTATTTTTATTGAAAGTTTTATTTTAACGAGTTCACTTGCTGTGTTCCGCGCGATTCAATTCACAATTTGTGTTTGGGCTACGTTCCAAGCACGCTCAGGTTTTAAAAGGCCACATGGGCGAACTAACTGAAATGAGGGCCAACAACAATTCGAATATCACACTCGGCGCAGCGAATGCTATTTGTTATAAATAATTAAATATACACATATATAAACGTTATCAGCAACACACAGGTGAAATCGTAGGGTGGTGGCCTGGAATGTTCCGTGTGTCAATTTTTGGTACATGATTGTGGAGTTGACACTTTGGATCCATTGCCTTTGATCACAGATAGGCTGAGGCAGGAGTACTTAATTATTATTGGCAGCATTTGCCTTTTGAGTGCTCTTTTGCCTGATAAGGCTACTCGGGCAGTCGGCTATTACAGTAGATAACAATTATTGGGAGAAAAATTAATAATAATAGGCAACGCAATACATCAAAATATGTGCCTGGTGTTCACGCTTAATTTTGGTTAATAAAGCGAAAATTATGGAAAACAAAAGCAAATTTGTTCAGTCTTATCACAATTGCCAAAACAGAAGGATCTGCATTGAAGTGAAAGATAATAAAAATCATGATCAACTCGTTTAACATTTATTGCTGATTGATTGATGGGAGCTGTGTTTTGAACTGCAGCTAAATGGATTCTACGATAAATTTTCGGACTAATTGTCTGGATGTTGATCTATGAACTAGTTACGCGAGATTCAACCGTCTTTTTAAAAAGAAATGCCACGATTTTCATATAGCTGGAAAATAGGGATTTTAAAGAAAATTTAGCTCCATTTTATATGCGTGCTTTGCAATCGAAATATTATATGTCTGTATTACTAGATGTCCTAGCATTAGATAAAGAGATCTAATCATTAAGAGAATATCAATTCATTGATATTCTTTGAAAATATTTAAACGAATTCAGGGAAAAGCTTTTTTTTAAGGGGCGATCCCTCATTATTGATTAGGATCATAGGCTAAAACAAGGTTCATGCTCTAGATATTATGGACTCTGTTATACATATATGGCATATAAATCGAATAATCAATAGATATTTCCGTTAATTATTTCCATTAAAGTTATTAAAAACAATATAACATATTTAATATTAATAAATTAAAGCAGTATTAGTCAATTTATATGTTTTCTTAATTAAATACAATCTCAAAAATCATTGTTAAAAAACTAATTTTGATTTTGTATACATTCGAAATTATAAATGTTATTAATGTCATATAATATAATATTATATAATATTATAATAATAATATAATCGAAGAAATCATTGTTAAAAATGTTATTTTAATGTTTTTAATGTCAATAATGCCAATGTAATATCATATTATAATAATATAATTTTTAATATGATATTTTGCTATAGTTATTGTGGATGTACTAGCTGAAAAACTAATAAACTATTAACTATTAAAAAGTAATATTTTTTGTATGAAGACAATCTTTATTTAACATCACATTAAAACTATGAATGCTTTTTAAATATAGTGCATAAATTCCAAAAGTCATACATATTATTGTATATCTTGTATCGTGAAACCCAACATGTAACTGGCATTGATAGCCTTGGTAAAGCCTGAATTTCTTGTCATTCATTCGGAATCGATGCAGTTACTATTTAATATTGTTTAAAAATAACAAAGAAATGTGTAAGCACTGGAATGCTAGGCAAGGTAAATGCTATGAAATTGAAATGTCGCCTGCATGCTCGTAGATAAGAGAATTTAGTTGAAAAATAATTTTTGTCGGCCTCTGTTTGCGTTGGCAACTTGCTTAAACAGTGTTGGCAGTTGCTTTGAGTCCTTTTACCTTGTTGTCCACATTGTGCTGAGTTGGCATGCTCGAGTGAATGCCAAGTAACATTCAGTGTTACATAAGATGCACCCTGCGCCCCTAGAAGTATGCTATGGAAAATCATTGAGATGCAAGTAATGCAATTGAATCGTGTGGGCGGGACCCAGGCCAACTGTCGGCCCTTATATGAAATCTGTGTGTATCTGTGTATGCGAAAATCCGTATAGGTGTTGGTGTTTCCTTTTTGCAACTCCAGCGTTGACCTAAATTTGTGCAAGCCACGAAAAATCCATAACTTTATATGTGCTCAGATATGTATATGTATATAGTAAATGTTTTTTTTCTATGATATAAAGCAATTCCATTATAAATGACTGAAGGTTTTTCTTGGCTTTCATATATGTTTGCACAAATTGCGCTTTTCTTTTTGCCAAATGGCAATAAAAAACTTTGGCATTGTAAATGTCAAAAACAGTTGGAAAATTAGTTTGTTAATTAGCTTTTCATTCTGCCACATCACATAGCAAAAACAGACAAAGTGCCCGGAGTACAAAAAAAAAGAAAATTTATCACAACAACATCAGGCACTTAAAATGTTGGAAAAAAAGAAATATAAAAAATTAGTCTGAGGGCCAGCTGGAAAAGAGTTGGGGGTAAATCCTTGTACTGCGAGGCGTGCGCAGTGGCAACAGCTGCGTTCGCTGTTCGTGTATGTATCTGTTGGATACGTAAAAAGGCTGCCGCCCATTAAAGTGGCTCCGCCCACAGAGTGCCAAGATGGTTTCCGAATAAATTCGTGACGTCATAGCCTGCCTGCGCAGTTTGGCGCCGAAAAACTAGCTAAAATATGTCTGCATATATACGACGTGCCCA
The DNA here is from genome assembly GCA_035045345.1 of Drosophila hamatofila. NCBI lineage: Eukaryota > Metazoa > Arthropoda > Insecta > Diptera > Drosophilidae > Drosophila > Drosophila hamatofila. The sequence continues at coordinate 2,953,252 of JAWNPA010000001.1, forward strand.
TACATAGGAGCTGGTCAGGTCTTTTCTGTTGTGAAGGTTATGTAACACACAGCTCGACATATGCTATATAAATGCGAGTGTATGAGTGTGTGTGGGTGTGTGTGTATTGGTGTAGGCAGCCATTTTGTGCGTGGCATCGCAAGCTTCGTAGGCAACCCAGGCGGATGCTGCTGTTCATAGCTCCGCAGATCGTCAGCGAGTGTAGCTGCTTTTTGTAAGCATCCAAAACTTTCGAACGTAGCTCGTTACAGTTGGTCTTGTGGCTCCGTCCCGTTCGGTTCAGTTCAATAAAGTTCCCAGTTTACGCGAGTGTTGTGCAACCGAGTATTGTAAGTTGTAGCTGTAGCACAATTTAGTAGTTGCACCTGCCACCAATTCAATCGCATTCTAGGTCATCTCGATAGCTAGCTAACTGAACTAGCTTAGTCAAACGCTCATTTTGCACACGCTCGATCGCAAACGTCATTTGTTGTTTGTTATTGTTCTTGTTGTTCCTTGCATCGCACATTTTTGTTCTTCACACGTAATTGCCAGTAAAGCAGCCAAAGTGAATTACTTAAAGCAATACATCGACGATATCCGCAGGATAATCGGTAAGATATCCTATACTTCACGCTCAAAATAAAAAAGAAATGTATCTTTCTTTTGTAAACACACTACGCACTCTTTATCCGAGTGTCTGTTACATAAGTTAAGGTCCAGGTTTAAGGTTTTCCACATCGATTACAGCTGTCGCCGTGTCTGTATCCTGTACATGGTTTCTATATATACTCCAACACCCACACACACACATACACATCCACTTAGGAAATAACGTTAACACTCACTGCGCAATAGCAGATGCTGCTCAGCCTTATATGGTATATGCATATGGTATACATTCAGGCCCGTCCCAGTCCCAGTCTCCTATCAAATCTGCGTACATGCATGCTGGCCTTATATACGACTATGTATATGAGACTGTGCCACCCACACTCACTCGCCAATTTTGTCCTTCAGTTGTCCTTGTACACACACATTTGCGTACGTCCATTTTCATTTCTGTTTATTTACTTAGCCATTGCATTTTCACGCTGTTTTTCATAGCGTTGGTTATGTAATTGGAGGTATTTACATATCTATAGCTTGGATATTGTGTAACGCCTCGCTCCCACTGCCAATGCCATTTGCATATGATTTCATCTCAATTCAGGGTTATATAATGCTAAAAACAATTGTTCATTGATCAGGCTTATATTGTCATGCAGATTCAACTATAATAATCTCTATATTTTAAAAAATTTCATTTTTATTGCAGAGGAGAAAATGTCGATCAATCCGAACGGGTATAAGCTCTCCGAAAGGACGGGCAAATTAACAGCATATGGTAAGTATAGCTATAAGATAATACATATTTACCATAATTGAGTTAGTCAAAGGTATTTTGAAAGCTAAAGCATATAGGTATATTTATACAAGTATGGTATAACATTTTCATTACAATGCATTTAATATACAACAGTTTTAAGCGGTACATCAAGAAGCAATCAATCAATAAAATATTTAAAGATTTATACACATAAAAAATTGTTCAGATACAAATTATGAAATAAAAACAAGTAAGAAAGCTCTAGTTGAGACTGCTCGACTACGAGATCCCCTGAACCCTTCCAGGAACTAATATTTCAATAATTCGTCGTTTCACTTCTACTAACACATGCACACACACATACAAACATACGCAGGCACGTATAAACAGGCAAAAACCGAAATTCTTAAAAATACATTTAAATCTACGTTTCAAATTTGGAGATTCTAGCTTTAAAGATGTAGGAAATATAATTTTATAACTGGTTTTCGATAAGGTTTTTAATCGATAACAAAACAACGGGAGCAGTTATCGATTTTTAAAAACAAACTTGATATGCGCGCTATATATACGGACCTATGAAAGAAAAATTTCAAGTCTCTAGCTCTTATATCTTCTGAGATCGACGCGTTCATACATACGGACAGACGGACAGACAGACAGACGGACAGGGCTAAATCAACTTAGTTTGTCGCCCTGATCAAGAATATATATACTTTATGGGGTCTGCCACGCCTCCTTCTGCCTGTTACATACTTTTAACAAAACCATTATACCCTGATTTCCCATTTTCAATGGGTTCAGGGTATAATAAGATAATTTTGTTCTATATGATCAAGCATATTTATTTACTTTTTGTTTAATCACAGATGGGAAACTGTATTTTAAATAAAGTTAGGTATTCCATCACTTACGTCTAAACTGTAGTTGATTTGATCCCAGTTGTGGTTAATGTAGCTAAGCTTTCAACATCCATATTACATATTATAATATATTTAAAAAAATCAGAATACACACATTAAAAATAATATTCATTTAATATATTCTTAATATTACAAGTTAAATATATATTTTATTTTATGTATACCTGAAATCTGAATACTACCCAATATAATTATCTACTGAGAGATGTTAGTCATAAGTATTAATCAGCCTTCATAGTTATGAGAGCACAGAAATCTATTTGCTCAAGGAATAATAAATGAGAGGTGTTAAACTGACATACACAAACAAAACGACCCAAAAGGACGACCACAAGGCCGTACTTGAGCAGACAAACACATTGGTCTGCTGTCCAGGACAGTCGCTGCCAGTTACAGTCCTTGCAAGGGACCTTGATAAATTGCTGCGTCGCTTGACTTCGCTGATGCGTGAAACTGGCGAATGCCTTGTAACAGATTTTGCCAACAGCAGACAAACAGAAAAACAATCATATATAGACAGAGAAAGAGAGAGAGGGGAGAAAAAGAGAGCGAACGAAACAGCAAAAGTCAAGGCATCAAACCACCACCAAGCTGGTTGGAGGCCCAGAATAAGGCACAAAAAGGTGCTTGCAAGACGCGTGCCAAAAATTGAAAGCACAACAAACATAAACCGTTTAGTCACAGGATATTACGTGCGCTTACATGTGAGAGCGGGACGGAGCATCAGGCATACACACGCAAATACATACATATGTAAGAAAGAAGAATCGGGATCTGTTGCAGGGGTTCAGGGAGTAAAAGTCCTGGTCACGGCTGTGTCTGGCATTAAGCGCACGCGGACAAGTTTTCGCTTATGTGGGCAAAGCACATTAAATTTTATTTAACTTTGCCGTATACTTGAGGAATTTCGAAATTGCTACAATTTGTCTGCTGCTGGTGCCCTGGTGGTCCCAGGGTTGATCGGCTGCTGATTTGAATTGAAAATGGCTAGGCTACATGAAATGCGCTTTTAATGGCAATTATGCGCAACGTTAACTTTCCAATTGAAGAAGACTCAGACTTCAGTCCCTCGTACCGATATCTCAGTGGGCAACACTAATTTCATTATGCAGGCAGGCAATTAATAGCACAAACCACAGTGAAGCATAGCCAGCAAAGCCGCACGCTGTCTCCGGAGTTGGCCATCCCCAAAGCCTCAACTTGGGCAGCATATGGCTGAAATCCATTAAAAACTCATGGCTTTGCAGTTGGACATTTACGCGTTCTAAAATAAATGTGTATGTTATAATAAATGTATATGTATAATTAAAAAAGTTTTTTAAAAATGTTTTATTAGAAACGGAATAACATTAAAATATCCTGCATCTAATTCGGAGTCTCATAGTATATATATATTTCTATATATAATTTCAACGCTGTTCGAATCGAATTAATAATAAATACATTGTTCATCTATATATATATATATATTCGTCACTTTCAAAAAAGATTTTTCAATCGTGAATGAGTATTATACAGTCGCTAGCACTTGACTGAAATATTCGTATGTTTTTTTTATTATTTTCAAACTGAAGGCGCTGCAATATGCACTTACTTTATGAAAAGAATCAGTACATGATACTACAGATTTGTAACTTAAAGCATAACCGAGAGGTAAACAAGTAAGATAGCTTTAATCGATTGATAGACTGCTCGACAACGAGATTCCCTTTGAAGAACTGATATTACAATAATCCTTCGCGTCTTTTCTACATGGATAAGAAACAACACATTATTTGTTGATAAGTTGTCTTTTAAAAAGAGATAATAGAGTTTATATGTGTGTATTTGCCAAAGCCCAAATCTCTAGTATTTGAAATAGGGTTTTTGCAAATGTTAGGGATGAAGTGGATTTTTAACAAAAAATCAGAGTTGTATAAAATACACATACATGTAGCTCTAAGGATGAGCGAGATATATTTTTATTACCGGGTTTCGAAAGGTTTTTAATCGATAACAATAAAAAGTTATCGAATTTTGTAAGCAAACTCGATCAGCGCATGCTATACAAGGACTTACGAAAAAATTTCAAGTCTGTAGCTCATAGATTATGAAATCAACGTGTTCTTACGGACAGACAGACGAACAGGGCTATATTGACTCAGTTTAACAAAACCATTAGGGGTATAACAAGTAAGAAAGCTCTAGTCGAGACTGCTCGACTACTAGATCCCCTGATCCGAGGAGCTGATATTTCAATTTTAATTAGTCTTCGCTTCTTTTCTGAATGAAACAAAGCATGCACACACATACACACATACGCACGCACGCATAAGTAGGTATGGGCTGCAGTGTGGGCTTACTATGGGAACTTATTTGCTTAATAACTTTTCTTTTAGACGATCAATCTTCATAAAACTTTTAGATCATAATAACATAAAAATGTGTGTATGTACCAAAGCACAAGTCTCTAGTATTTGAAATGCGCTTTTTGCAAACTTGGAAGGAAGGTGGTGTTTTGGGAGGCTGGGGAAGAAATATAACAAAAATTGAAATTCTATAAAATACATATGAGTATACGTCTAAAACTTGAAAACTTTAGCTTTAAAGATGTGGGAGATATAATTTTATGACTGATTTTCGATAAGGTTTTTTATCAATAACAAAAAACGGGAGTAGTTATCGATTTTTGGAAATAAACTTGATCTGCGCGTGCAATACATACTCTAAACAAAACCATTATACATTGATTTCCCATTTTCAATGGGTTCAGGGTATAAACAGTTAACGATATATAGAGTTGCACAACTGTCGTAAAGACTATGCTTTCAAATTAAATAAATTGTATGTGCGCGTCTCCACTGCTCAAATCATGTGAAGCCATCCCTTTAATAGATTTAGAACTATCATCATTAAGTTTGTCAGGTAAAACACTGTTAACAGATTCTTTTATAAACAAACAAAAACGAAAACATCATACATTGTTCTTACTTGTTGAATGTTGGCAGCAGGATAAAACGTACAAATATATTTCCTCTTTGCTTTATAATCCATGGAGGAATTACAAAATTGTTAACGCCATGTAAAATATATAATATTTAATTAATATTAAGCCCAGTCAAGTATATAATAATGTGCATTTGAATATATAATGAAAAGGAGATATTTATGCTCTATGTGTGCCAATTCAATAACATTTCCTTTAGACTTATACTCTTATACTATCTTCTGCAAAAGCATAAGATATAAATGTGAAATCTGTTTTTTATGGCGCAGTCGTTTCAATTTCAAATCCCGCCCACAAATCATCATCACAATAATAATCATATATCATAGCAAGGCGCTGCGGCTAGATAAGGCAAAAAACCATTTTCGCTGTCAGCAGCAGCGCACGCGCCACTTTTTTTTTTATGGCTAACGATAAGAGATGAAGATAGAAACTGAGAGAGAATGAGAGATACAGGCGGAGGTGGGGAAGTGCTTTAATTCCACTAACAATACGGATTTTTTCATGTTTTTATCCAGATCTGATGCCCACGACAGTCACCGCTGGAGCAGAGACTCGTGAATTTCTGCTGAAAGTAGTTGATGTGCTCTTGGACTTCGTGAAGGCAACCAATGATCGAAATGAGAAAGTCCTTGACTTCCATCATCCAGAGGATATGAAGCGTCTGCTCGACCTGGATGTGCCGGATCGGGCGCTGCCGCTCCAGCAGCTGATCGAGGACTGTGCCACGACGCTCAAGTATCAAGTGAAGACAGGTAACTCCAATGTCGATAGGCATATTGTAGATGGGATCGACTTGGGCTTTCCCAGGGGTAGCTTATCATATGTTTGCACAGTCAGCCAGTCGGCGTTAATCAAATTTGTCTCTGCATAAATTTGCATGAGCCGCAAACACAAAGCATATGCTTGTTTGGCAGTAGCATACTTTGCAGGGCGCGTGCCCGAACAACTTGCGGTCGCATTAGGGCACAAAGTGTGCAGCCTTGTAGATAAGCACATTAGTTCGAGGACATCGCAACAGACAATGCCATTTTATGGCCCATTGAGCTGTGCTCGTCCCAGCAACAATAACAACAAGAGCTGCTGTTGTTTACACCTTTCAAAAACACTCGTCCGACCCCATTCAAAATGGACTTAAATCTGAAAAACTGACTTGCCATCAATCATAAATCAGCCAAAAGGGTTCTAAATGCGGCTTTAGCAGCCAAAAGTCATTCGCACGTTTCACTTTATGTTGATTTTTATATGCGATACCCATTGAAAATTAAAAAAAAGGCATATTGACTGACACTGACTGAGATTTTTTCAAAAAACACATCAAGAGAACTTATAAGGAATCGTTGTGATATCTCAAGTTGCCATATCAATGATATTTTTTGGACAGTTTCTCATATGGTGCTTAGAGTTCTACAGAGTATATACGAGAATACAATCAAATTTTAAATCGTACAGACATTAAAAAAATTCAAGTGGGTCGGTCTTTCATATTAGAATTAAATAAGTGTGGATTGCCTGTTACAGGGTGTCTCTTAGTCCGGCATCCATAAAAGTTTCTTTCTAGTTTTTCATTGAATGTGAATACTCGCCTGATTTCATTGAAAATTAATGCAAGGGGCGGCCGGGAGCGCGCACGTGACCGCAATTCTATTTGGAGTATCGATAATAAGCGCCGCTCAACCCCGGATGCTGCGGCCTTGTCTAGGAAACTGCGTGAGCTTCCGTCCACCTCGCCCCGTTTGTGATAGCAGGAAATTACACCGGCTTGTTGGAAAAGGAAGCAATGCTGCCAAGGTTTTTGGATTCTACTGTTCTCAAAATTGAATTAAAACTGGACTGAAATAACAATGCAATCAGGGAGTAGCTGCATAAACAAAGTTTTGATTAGATTTGAATACTATTAAAAGAATGGAATTAGGAGTAGATTGCGCTAAAAGGTGGAAATATATAGAAACAGTTTGCTGTACAAATTGCCAGACATTTTGTTTCTGTATTATGGTATGATAAAACAAATACTAAATATAGGTTTCAGCATAATTATATTTGACAAATATGTCACTACACAAGCTAATTTTTAGCATATTATATTGATATTTTCATTTGGTATAAAATTTATCGTTTCACGAACAGAAAAGCAGATTGAATGTGTTAAAATTTCACATATATTCGCATTTTTCATTGACGGAATTTCCCTTTTGCTTAAACTAGCATCATATAAATCCCATTTATGATCCATAATCCCACATAATGTACACCCTGCCACAGGGGAAACATGATATGCCAGGCACGAGAGCCGGGATGCTTTCCGTCTTCCTCTCGTTTGTGGACGACTCTATAAAAAGGGGAGCTTTAATCAAAATCCGTTGTTATTTTCTGACTCGCTGCATTCCTGATCCTTTGATGCGAATGAATGACTGACTGCCTGACGCTCTGCCTGGCAGTCCTAAGCTCGTGTCTAGGTCGAGGGTGATTCAGGTCCTGTGACTCGAAGAGTCCTCATTCCTGCCTACAACTGAGGCCACATTCGCAAATTGAAATGTTTGGATGCCGACGCTTTTATACACTGTGTGTGTATGTGTGTGTGTGTGTGTGTGTGTGTGTGGGAGAGTCTGTGCAGATGGATTTAGCCTTGTGGCGAATGGGATTTTAATCACACGACTTATGGCACTCAAGATGTGAACTGACAGACGCCCAGAGCGAAGTACACGAAGGGTTCGCAGGACATTTAGCGAGGGGGCTTTCGACAGCTTCCTGATGCTCCTGCCCGCTGTTTGTACTGAAAGCATTTTGTGATTTTTCGTGGGATTTCAGTGGAGTCGCAGCAAGTCGCAATTAGCTGCAATAAATGAACAATTTAAGACACACCCACACACACGTAAATGATGACTGTTAGACTAACAATGGACAAGCCTAGCGCTTTAAGATCTGGGCCCTATTGATTTTTCTGACCCCGAACATGCCGTCAACAATGTTTGTCGGGCTCGTCTGCCCTTGAACGCTGCACATCCGGCCTTGTATTGAACGCCAGTCAGCCGTGTTTGGTTGGGTCGCCAGCCGGCTGTTGCTTTGTTTCAGCTGAAACATTTTTAATAAAACAAAAAATTGTAGCATGAAAGATGGCAACACAGCTGCCAGGCACATCTGCTGTCAGCTTAACCAGCTCCAGTTGACAGACAGCCATGGCGAAATACGAAATACGAAAGGCGGTAGATAGCAGACGGAAGACGGAAGACGGAAGGCATTTTCAGCTACATTAAACAAGCAACTCACATTTCTTATCCACAGGCCATCCCCACTTCTTCAATCAGTTGTCGAACGGCTTGGATCTGATCTCCATGGCTGGCGAATGGTTGACCGCCACTGCCAATACGAACATGTTCACATACGAGATAGCCCCGGTATTTATACTCATGGAGAACGTGGTACTCACCAAAATGCGCGAGATTATTGGCTGGTCCGGCGGCGATTCTATTTTGGCGCCCGGTGGCTCCATTTCAAATTTGTATGCCTTCTTGGCCGCTCGCCACAAGATGTTCCCCAACTACAAGGAGCACGGCTCGGCTGGCTTGCCCGGAACCTTGTGCATGTTCACATCCGATCAGTGTCATTATTCGATCAAGTCTTGCGCTGCTGTCTGCGGCCTCGGCACTGACCACTGCGTCGTGGTGCCATCCGATGAGCACGGCAAGATGATTACCTCCGAGCTGGAGCGCTTAATACTCGAGCGCAAGGCCAAGGGCGACATTCCGTTCTTTGTCAACGCTACGGCTGGCACAACTGTGCTTGGTGCATTCGATGATATCAATACTATTGCCGATATCTGCCAGAAGTACAACTGCTGGATGCACATCGATGTGAGTAGCCATTGGATGTCGGAGGGAGCTGATAATGGAAACTGTATCTATTCCATTCTTTCAACAGGCTGCTTGGGGCGGTGGATTGTTAATGTCGCGTAAGCATCGTCACCCCAGATTCACAGGAGTTGAACGGTAAGTACATTTAAAGAACTGTTTTAATATCTGTCCTTCCAAAAAGGGTCTGGTCCTTCGACGGCCAGAATAATATATATATTTAAAATATATGACAGCAACTTGCGGTCTCGAGGAATTAACACGAGGTGCTGGCACCAGTGGTTCAGTTTGTACTAATTTTTTATTGATTTCACATAACGCAAGCGCAGCTTGCACAGTGAGCGCATCTATGCGCGAACAGCGAGAGAGCGATCAAATAAGAGCGCACTCCTGTGCTCGCGCTCACAACAACAATTTATCTACAGTGGTTAATAACTATAATAACTAACTAGCTAAATTCATATTTCTTATTTTATTTCATATTCAAGGCATCCAACTGCCTTAACATCGGCCGCGTTGAAAGGCCGCAGGGCTTCAATATACTTAGTTATGTGCTGACTGGCAGCGGGGCAACGCGATGAATCGCCCTTTTATAGGTGCCAGATTTTGTCTTAACGACAACCACGCGCACCCTACCATCTCCGCCGGCTATGGCTTCCATCACCACGCCTAGCATCCACTGTTGTGGAGGAGCGTTGTCTTCTCCCACGAGCACGACTGCTCCGACCTCTATGTTCTTGCTCTCCTTCGTCCACTTTGACTTCTGCTGGAGGCTGAGCAGGTAGTCCCTTGACCAGTCGGTCCAGAATTGCCGCTTGATTCCTGATGTCAGCTGCCATCTTCTCAAGCACGTTAGCTTGACGTCGTCGACTGGCTCTGTGCACACGATTGGCAGCGGCACGAGCGTTCCTCCTATCAGGAAGTGCCCTGGTGTGAGCACTTCGCCGTCGTTGGGGTTGCTGCTGGGAGCGACCATTGGCCGCGAATTGAGCACGGCCTCGACCTCGACCAGCACGGTGGCCACCTCGTCCTGCCGTAATATGGCGCTGCCCATTGCCTTCAGCAGCAGGCCCTTGGCAGATTTCACTGCCGCTTCCCAAAGGCCGCCGAAATGCGGCGCTCGAGGAGGAATGAACACAAACTCCATTCCCCGCTGCGCAGCAAACGTTTCCATGTCCGCTGTGTTGCCATGGAAGGTAGCCTTGAGGTCCAGCGTGCGTGCAGCACCCACGAAATTGGTGGCATTGTCGCAATACAGCTTCCGGACAAAGCCACGTCGACCAACGAACCTGGATAAACACATCAAAAAAGAGTTCGAGGTTAAATCGGTGACTAATTCTAGATGCACAGCCTTCGAAGTAAAACAAATAAATATGGCAATATACATCTTAACTGGCGATTTGCCACGAATTCCCAACGAAACTAGTATTGGACCACAAAAGTCCACTCCACTGATCTCAAATGGCCTATTTCCATGTAAGCGATCAGCGGGAAGATTGCCCATTATTTGGGATAACAGTTTCGGCTTGTAGCGAAAACAATGTACGCATTTTCTAACTACTGCACTGCAAGCCTCTCGAGCATTGACCAGCCAAACCTGCTGACGAAGCAGGCCCATTAATACCAACGGATTGGCGTGGCAATGAGAGCGATGCAAATGCTCCAAATAAAGCGTCACGAAACGACACTTTTTTGGAAGCAGTAGAGGGAATTTGGCATTATGTGTTAGTGGTGCATTCAATAAACGACCTCCTACTCGTAGCAACCACAACACACGCCTGCCATGCTGGTGTGGGTGCAAAAACGGTGTCAGCTTTTGCAATGACGGTTGCAACACGATTGATTTCTTAATTTTCTTTATTTCCTCGATGAATTCAATGTGTTGAATTACAGATATGACTGCAAGGAATGCGAAACTTAATTCAGTAGCTGTAGGAATCAGTGATGAATAACTCTCTTGTTTTCCATTGATAAAGCGGAACATATATGCAACTATGCGGATTAACTTAGAGAATGACGAAGTTGATTCAATAAGTTGTATGATGGGATTTGCTACCTCATCGACCGCGATCAACGTAGTTGCAGTTCTACGCTTCTCTAGCAGCTCTAATTCTTTGGATAGTGTGATATGTGGGTTGGCTGGCCACAACGTGTCTGAAAGGCTTAAAAATCCTGGTCCGTGAAACCACAATGATGTTTTAAGCTCCTCAACTGAGCATCCCCGCGATACAATATCTGCTGGGTTATCTCTCGTTGGTACATGACGCCAAGATACATTAGTTGTCAACTCTTGGATGGTTGCCACGCGATTAGCAACGAATGTGTTCAAAATAGATGAATGCATTCGCAGCCAATGAAGCACAACCTCCGAATCTGACCAAAATGTGACTTGATTGATAGGACAGTCAAGTATTTTCTTGACTGCATCCCACAAGGTAGCTAATAATTCTGCAGCACACAACTCCAGCCGAGGAACAGATTTTGTTTTCAAAGGCGCTACCTTAGACTTGGCGACTAGCAGCCTGGTAGTAATACCCTCATCTGTTTGCATTCTTACGTATATACAACAACCGTAAGCTTTCGATGAGGCGTCAGCAAATCCATGGATTTGGCATCCCTTTGATTTGAGTGTGCCAACGTAACGAGGTATATGCAACGAGCCTAAGTTTGAGAAACAGCTAGTTACTGCCTCAAATTCTTGCCTCATTTGGACAGGCAATTGGTCATCCCACCCAAGTTTGTGCAACCACATTTCTTGTAAAAGGACCTTCGCACGAGTTACGATCGGACTTAACAAACCTAAGGGGTCGTATAACCGTGCCACAAATGACAAAACTGATCTTTTGGTCGGTTGCACTTCTACTGGATAACTCATGGAATATCTAAAACTGTCATTCATCGGATTCCAGATTAATCCTAATGTTTTTGTGTCCTCTTGATGACCAATGATTATATCATTTCTAGCTGGTTGTGCTGCGAGTTCTTTACAGTTGGACGACCATTTTGTGAGAGGAAACCCAAACGCTTGAAGAATTGCTATCAAGTCTCGATGCAACAAGCACAATTCTTCAACGCTATCTGCTCCTGTCAACAGGTCATCAACATAAAAATCTTGGGCTAACGATCTTGCAGCAGCTGGATGAGTGGAAGCATGCAAGTCGCTTAGATGTTTTAAACATCGAATTGCTAAAAATGGAGCAGTCGCTGTCCCATACGTTACTGTATTTAAACGAAAAATTTGTAACGGATCTGTGGGCGTTTCCCTCCACACAATAAGTTGAAAATTGCGGTGGGACTCGTCAAGTTCCACTTGACGGTACATTTTAGCGATGTCTGCTGTAGCAGCCCAAGGACGAAGTCGAAATCTTAGCAAAGTCTCCCATAACTGCGGCTGGATGGTCGGACCCACCATGAGTAGATCATTCAGCGACAATTGAGATGAGGACTTGCTAGAGGCATCAAACACTACTCGAAGTTTAGTGGATGCGCTGTGCGGTCTTAGCACGCATTGATATGGGATGAAATAATGCGGCTCTCTCGGAATTTGATTGTCGGTGGGGCTCATATGACCCAAGGCCAAGTACTCTTTCATAAAGTCCGTGTACATTGGCCGAATGTCTTCTTGCTTGCTCATTCTTCTTTCCAAGGCCAGAAAACGTCGCTTGGCTGTGTCATAAGACGTACCAAGACAATGTGGGGTTGATTTGAATGGCAACGACACTTTGAACCGACCCGAGGTAGTTTGGCAAATAGTCTCTACAAATGACTTCTCGCACAGTTGTTGCTCTGGGGTATACAAATTCGAATTAATTGTATTTGGTTTTTCTTCCAACTCCCAGAATTTGCGAACTATTGTATCTATCTCTATGTCGTCGTTTACGACACTAATGAAAGTCGACGAACTAGTAACTGCATTCGATGTTCGGCAGCGACCAGATACAATCCAACCAAAGGCAGTCAATTGCAATGTTGGGCTGTTATCAGGTCCTTTTATTCTGCCTTCTCTTAATATATCAAAAAAGATATCAGCACCGAGCAGCAAATCTATACATTGGGGCTTGTGGAACTGAGGATCAGCTAATTGTACGTTATCAGGTACCTTGATCTCTTCAGTATGCTTCTCAGGTTGGTACGACGATATGGAACGTAACACACCAAAGTCTGTTCGGATTTCTATGTCGTCCGTTCGGGACGATATCGAAGTGTGAACGCTGTGACGAACGGATGACTGACAGTTAGCAATGCCCAACAATTGAATCCCAGATTTTTGCCTTTTCAATTTCAACTGCTTCGCAAGTTCTTCAGTTATGAAATTAACTTGCGAGCCGGAATCTAATAAAGCTCTAGCTAAATGATAAGATCCAGATTGATCTTTTATCTTCACAACTGCAGTTGCCAAAAGAACTTGATCAGAGGCTATCCGTGCGTGATTTACAGATGAAGTCTGTGACGAAGTGAGACGAGGGACTGCTGATACAACTGCTGAGCTGCTTTGAGCCGCCTCAGAGCTGTATCTATGCAGTAGGGTATGGTGCGGCTTAGAGCACACACGACAGTGGGCTGATTTGCAAGCAGCCACTGAGTGTCCTGTTCGCAAACAATTTATGCAGAGCGGATAGCTCTTTGCAAACGAAAAACGTTTCTGACAGGGTATTGCTGCGAACGACGAGCAAGAGTGAATGAAGTGATCATTCTTTTTGCAAAACACGCATTTAGGACTCTGTGGCTGACTTGGCAGAGCGACAGCCAGTGCAGTTTTCCCAATTCTTTTCCTATTATCCTGAACTACCTTACGACTTGGACCAGATGATTCTTCAGCACTTAAATGCTGATACCGTCTGTTTAAGGCAGCTTCACAATCTTGCCACAATGGAAGTTTATTGTAATCCAGATTCTCTTCCCACCTAGAGCGCGTGCCAGCGTCCGCTTTCATCATTACTAAATGGATGAGCATGGCATTCGAAATCTGTTTATCAGATCCTAGCGATAATAAGGACTCGTAAATGGCACGTACTGAATCAATCAGCATGCGCAAAGATGATGCTGATGGTTCAGACATGTGTGGGAGGTCAAATAGTTTCGAAATGCTGTTAAAAAATATGAGACACTGATTGTCGTACACATTTTTTAAAGCAGCCAACGCCTTTGGGTAATTAGCCTCTGTCACCTGATATGCATTGACAGTACCTAATGCTTCTTTGTCCAAGCATGACAACAAGTGATTGAATTTTTCTATGTTTGATAGCCCTGGCTCGTTGTCGACTAAACTCTCAAAAAGTCCAATGAAATTCTTATATTCCGAATATTCTCCGCTAAACTTTGGCAACTTTATATTCGGTAGACTTCTAGAGTGTGAAACGGGGGTTATCATTGTAGAGTTAGCGGGACTCTCACTTTTAGGTTGGCTATCACTACCTCGCTTCATTAGAAGCGCCTTTGTTGACACACACAAGTCCTCTAATGTTGACCGAGGCACTAAATCTGCATTAATGTCGTCCAACTCTTGTTGTGTCTTAAAAGCCTTTTCTATGTAGCGGTTCAGTATCTCAAGTCGACATTCAATTTCGAATGGCTCTACTGGTTTAGTGTAGTCTCTTAATGATTTATTTATGCGGGAGATATCATTTGTAACGTTTTTATATATAGTCAACAGAGCTTCGACACGCTCCGATGATGACTCGTCCATAGACCGATTCTTTCCTCGCTTGCCAGTCATGATGCTATAAGTGATGTTCAGATGAAACCAATTTCAATCGAAACAAATACAAAATTCACTTAATGTATGACAACAAGTGAAGAACAATTCAAAAAAAGTTAACAAATGAGCGCGATCGTAATAAATCTCAATATATATTACGCTGGCAGTGTTAAACTATACTTGAGTGACTGTTACAGACAGCTGTTAACGATCTAGCGAAGACAACAACCAGAATGTTGAGTGACTATTAGTGTAAGTGGTCTATTGAGTGAACATTGAGACAACAACCAGAATGTTGAGTGACTATTAGTTTAAAGCGATTGAGTGCAATGCATTCACACATACACATGCACAAACGAGAGCGCGCCGGTATGTGCAAGTAAGAACGCAACGATATTGCAAGCTAGAATGCCAAATGATTAGTGCAGATCGAGCTCATACGAAGAGCGCAAAGCAAGAGTGCAAGTTTGAGCGATACTGAATCCAAGTGACGAACGCAAGTAGTGAGCGCAAAGCGAGAGCGCAAGGTTTGAGCGATAATGAATCCAAGTGACGAGCGCAAAGCGAGAGCGCTACTGTGTGTGCAAGCGAAGGTGCAAACGATATTGCAAGTGAGCATACAATGAGTGCAAAGCTAACGCGCACTAATATGCACAAGCGAGACAGTAAAACGAGAGCGCAACTATGTACAAGCGCGAGTGCAAACGATATTGCAAGTGAGCGAGACAGTAAAACGAGAGCGCAACTATGTGCAAGCGCGAGTGCAAACGATATTGCAAGCGCGCATGCAAATGAAGAACGCAAGGCAAGAGCGCAATTATCTGTGCAAGCGAGAGCGAAATTCTATGTGCGAGCGAGAGCACAAAGCGAAAGTGCGAGTCGAAAATGAGCACAAACAAAACTGTAACACACTATAGGCGCCAAAGAAAGCTTGGATTATGCGAGGCAACAGAGATTGAAATGTTCTGGCCGATCAAAGGTCAATGCACCTTATTTTTTTTGTATTTATTTTTTATTTAAACAGGCTCAATATAATTTACATAGGCGTAGATTGTACATACAATAATATTCTGTATGTCTCAAGTAATGCATTTATTTATTTTTCGCTTGCATTACTTGGTCATCTATATGCACTATGTATACTTATGTACTTCCCTGATTATTCACGAAGTCCATAATCCAGTTTCTTTAATTCCAACGATGTCCACCCGGGGGCGCCAAAAATGTCCTTCCAAAAAGGGTCTGGTCCTTCGACGGCCAGAATAATATATATATTTAAAATATATGACAGCAACTTGCGGTCTCGAGGAATTAACACGAGGTGCTGGCACCAGTGGTTCAGTTTGTACTAATTTTTTATTGATTTCACATAACGCAAGCGCAGCTTGCACAGTGAGCGCATCTATGCGCGAACAGCGAGAGAGCGATCAAATAAGAGCGCACTCCTGTGCTCGCGCTCACAACAACAATTTATCTACAGTGGTTAATAACTATAATAACTAACTAGCTAAATTCATATTTCTTATTTTATTTCATATTCAAGGCATCCAACTGCCTTAACAATATCCCTGATCGGCATTGAGAAAAAATGATTAAAAGCTAATGCTAAAAGTTTGTAATATTTATGTTTATATATTTTTGATTATTTTATATTTATTAAATTTATTTTCTAGTTTTACATAAAAATAAATTAAGAGACAAATATAAATAATTAAGAATCAATTGTTCTGGGCTAAAATATTAATTCAAACTCTTGGCAGCAAAATAAAAGAGGTCAAATAGAAATTATTGAATTTAGATCTAAAATATTAAGAAATATTCTTCCAATTCAGACAAAAATTTTGTTCAACAAAATCTTATAATTTGTACACATAATGAAAGCTTAAACTCTAATATTTTTCTATTTTTCTATTTCACGTTTCTTTGAGTAAATTGAAATGTATTTTGAAATACATGAACCCAAACTCAAGTCTGCTTCATTGTCTTTATCAAATCTTTATGTCCCATACAATAACTTGGCTCATTTATCATCTGCCCTCATATTCGTGCAGTCAAAACATGAATTGAAATCTCTTGTTGTGCAAATTTAAATCTAAATGCTCCCAAATGGCCCGCATCGTTCAAAGTCCAAAGTACTTACAGGGCGAGCCTTCAGCGACATGTGGTAAAAATCTCAATTTGCCATTTAGTGCTTCCATCAGGTGTTCAGAGCTTAACGGGATTACAAGGCCCAAAGCCGAGTGCATTTTCGTCTGTGTCAAAGACAAACAAATGAACAAAGTGGATATTCAACCCGCGCGTCCTTGCAGCACTCACTCAATTGCCACCCTTCCGCCAGACCGTGATGCAGGATGGATGGATGGTTGGATGGTTGGCTAGGTGGTTGGGTGGGTGGATGCTGGGTGGTGGGCATTACTTACACAACAATTACGCCAAACAATAGCTGAAGGGCAGATGAGGCGGCTGCTTCCCTTAGATGGTTGGGCAAGGAATTTTTAATTTTAAAGTTAAAATCGGAGTTCGTAAGTGCACTTTACGAAAGTCCCGCCCCTCGCAACTGGAAATGCCAGAGAGCTTAGGCAAATGTCACCGCTGCAGCTGTCGTATTGACAGTTTTGCGGTCAAGGGAGAAGTGTCCCATAAACACTTTCAAATTGATGGGCCCCATCCATCAAGTGGCCATTCAATTCATTTGGCGCCCAAATCCTGGTTGGCATGCAAATTGCGGGCCCTAATTGAACTGCTCTCTATAAATTAATCATTAAATGCGCGTGCAGCTGACATCTTGTGGGCATTGGCAGCTAAGCCCGAGTTGATTAATAGCATTCGGCTCCAGCTGCTAGGAGATGCTCTTAAATCTGCTTAGCTTGCGGGAAATGCCTAAAACAATGCAAACTTTTCGCTACAGCTTGGCGCTGCACAAGAACATAGTCATTGATAGAACTTGTGGCATGCGCCACATGCCGCCACTCAAACTGAAGCACGCTTACACTGGCACTCCATAAGCATCATGTTTATAGACACCCACCCACGCGGAACTGTAAATAGCTGCCCCTGGGGGATGTTTAGTGGCGTCGACGTAGTGTCGACCCTCAGGCTTTGGGGTTGCGCTCGCTTTGAATTCAATTAAAGGTCTGCGGCTTGAAATTGCCACAATTTATGGCACTTGCCTGCAAGGAAGCTTCTGTCCTTGTCGCTGTCCTTGTCCCAGCGGGGTGGCTGCGAGCGAGGGTTGGCACTGGATTCATACAGACCACATAGCGTGGGAGCTTAGTGTTAATTGTTTGTAATTTGTAATTGAATGTCATTTAATATATTGTTGACCGACTTGATTTGACTTTTGCAGCGCGGATTCTGTCACTTGGAATCCACACAAGCTCATGGGAGCCCTGCTCCAGTGCTCGACTATTCATTTCAAGGAAGATGTAAGTACTGAAACTATTTTTGAATTTAATCATCAGTCAAATTTATTTTAAGTAGTAGCCTATCAATATAGCTTGAAAATAGTGTAAGTATTGTTCATGCATGAGCATGGAACTTATGACTCAACATGAAAACAATCGATGATAGAGACACATTTGCGCCCATTTCATAATTGACGGTAGACATTAGGTGTTTTTAAAATTTTTAATTTTATTTTAGCATAAAACATCAAACTTGTTTCAATTACTGTAGCTCACACATTAGAGTTCAGTATAGAGCGAGAGATCGGAGTTGAGTATGGATCGCTGTAAAAGTACATTATGAGTGGAATGCCCATTTTTTCATTGCAGCATAGATCGCTGTTCTTAATCTGTATAGTATTGTAAGAAAATATTAGCCAAAAATACATGGTATCGTGATTAATGGTCTTCACAAGACCTCATTCACAGTATCACTGCCGATTCAGAGCATTTGTAAGTGAAAGCTAATAACATTTTGTCTGAATATCGATTATAGATAATTCACTCAGAAGATGTTACTTGAGTCATTTACACAAGGTCCTTACTAGCCTTCTTGCATTAAAATACTTCTTATTCCGCAACTTTGAAGCTTTCGTCAACTCTAGTCAGAACTTTATGACATGTTGTTTCAATTATAATTATAATTTAGTAAAAGATGTGAAAAATATAAGAAAGTTAATTTTAAATTATTGCACAAGTAGTTTTGCTGGTCTTACAGCCATGACTTTAAAGTTTTAATTTGCATCTTATATCTATAGCTAAAGCTCCCCCTCTTGATTCATACACATTTTAAGTTTACACATCCTTCGTTTTGAGCCATTTCCTCAACATTCTTCTGCATATCACAATGTTTGTTGTTTGCCTAAAGAATTCCAATTGTGTTGCGAACAATTCCCTGTTATTTTTCATGCCAAACAACAGACAGTCAAGCAGTCAGGCAGTCAGACAGTCAGACATGAACGGGGGCTGTCGCAACCCGAAAATTACAATGAACAACCAAATGTTTGACAACCCTGTTGCCGCTGCTGCTGCTGCTGTTGGTGCTCCTGTTTAGTTCGGCAAGAGCCACCCCTCGATTGGGTGTGCTTTTTTATATGCTGTGCAATATGTTGCCATCGGTCACAGTTGCGTCTTTTGGCAGGCGGAATTTTAATTAAAATTTGAACTTGACTTATGAGCAAAAAAAGAGAGAAAACGGAAAAACGATAACGAAAATCCATCTGCTTGCAGGGCCTGCTCATCAGCTGCAATCAAATGTCTGCCGAGTATCTATTCATGACCGACAAGCAGTACGACATCAGCTACGACACTGGCGACAAGGTGATCCAGTGTGGACGGCACAACGACATTTTCAAGCTCTGGCTGCAATGGCGCGCCAAGGGCACCGAGGGATTCGAGCATCAGCAGGATCGCTTGATGGAATTGGTTCAGTATCAGCTGAAACGCATTAGGCAGCAATCTGATCGCTTCCACTTGATTTTGGAGCCAGAATGCGTCAATGTATCGTTCTGGTATGTGCCCAAGCGCTTGCGAGGTGTGCCTCATGATAGCAAGAAGGAAGTGGAATTGGCAAAGGTGAGATATCGATCTGTCTGTCTATCTAGTATAGACTAATTACACCTATCTTCATCTGAAATCTTTGCAGATTTGCCCCATTATCAAGGGACGTATGATGCAGAAGGGCACACTTATGGTTGGCTACCAGCCAGATGATCGACGACCAAACTTCTTCCGGTCGATCATCTCTTCCGCTGCTGTGACCGAGCAGGATGTGGACTTCATGCTTGATGAGATACACCGATTGGGCGATGACTTGTAAGCGATTCTAGCTGAGAACCTATATTGTCTCCAAAAGATAAATCTAGCTACTGTTGTGTAGTCGATGCAACCAAGAAGTATCTTTAAGGTAAAAAGCATATCATAAGAACGCGAAGAGAATAACGCTCAACTAATCAAAGTTATATGTTGCTGTACATTGAATTACAAAGTGTTACCGAATGTTATTTTTGAATTGGTTTTTAGTTATTCAATTTTAAGAACCAACACAGTGTTGGAAAACTATTAAATATGTACTCATGTACTTACTTACATATAATCAAAGTGTTGCCAATTTTAATGTTATTTTATGTTAAACTTTCACAAAGAAATTTCAAGAGTTTATTGCGACTGTTGCACATAAATATATATCAAATTATTATATCGTAAAGAACTTTAAAAAATATCTCTGTGTATATTTATAACACAATCGAAACACGACACAAAAACCACCCGCCACACTCACCACCAAACCAAAAATAAACAAAGTTGCAATATTTGAAAGAATTATAAACAAAATAAAAAAAATTTAAGAACTTAAGTGTTGTAAAATGATATGATATCTTAACATATCATTGAAGAAAATCAAATCATGCAAAGCTAATAGTATGTTGAGCTCTAACTCGTTTGCAATTCTCAAATTATATATTTCTGTTGCTGCTATATAAAAAAGTATATCTAAAGTTGATCTATGGCAAAGTTTATGCTACAGGCAATTGTATGTACCTTTACACCATATATCAAAAGAGACCTGCGCTTGTTAAATTGTACACACTTGAAACAGTTCACAAATGAAAGCTACAAGATTGGTTGGGGAAGGTAAAATAGCTTCATGTACTACGTAAATCTGTAAGAATGGGACCTTGAGCCCAAACTAGTCCAAGTATCGAACTGTGCTATATACATAAATACGTATAAACGAATAATTTAGTTGAATTTTAGTTATTCGATCGTGCTTATCATCAAATACGTCTGATATATATATACACATATTGGAGATATATTCGGTGTCAATTAAATCCAATTAAATAAAATGTTAAGAAAAGGTGTTGGAACATTATATGAAGTATAACTTAGGTTCGATTTCGTTAAATTTCATTTGAAATGAGTTCCGAAGAAAATCAAAAAGTAAACACATATACGCGCTGTTCGTACATAATCTTTACCCGTATAAATATATTCACAAATATATATAAAATATACTTTTATGTACTGTAGTTTAATGTGCTGTTAACTAAGTTGAATTGAATCAAATTACATACATATATATTATGTGTATATCAGAACAATAACAAATTAAAAATTAAACAGAAAATTCAAAAGTCAAATCATATAATTTGTATTTCGTGTATAAATTGATGTATATGTCTTTGAAAATTACAATAAAAACAATTATTCCAGCATCTTAAATATTAAATATATATACATATATATATATATACATAAATTATAAATAAATGAGTAAATAAAAAACAAAATTAACCAAAGAGCAAGAAAGAGAGTTTTTAATTGTCTCTTTGCAGGCGACACCGATTTGAGGGGCTTGTTTTGCTAAGAGCTCGTGATAACCGGCCCAACCGGCTTAAGAGCGAGCAGATGGCCATACGTACGATATATAAAGACTATAATTTTTGAGCAACTACTCAGTCGTCATTGTCACTCTGGCGTTAAGCACACTCTCCGCTGCGTCTGTCATCTTAATCAGTTTACTAAGCACACATCTCCTCGGAAGTTGTAATTTCTTCAGTTTTATAGTTGATATTGGTCTAAAATTTGATAAAATGTCAGTTAGTTTTGTGCCAGTGCCAGCCGGCAGCGATTTTCCCTTGGAAAATTTACCATATGCTGTTTTCTCCACTAAGTCGAATGTGAGTAATTCGTTTGTTTACAGCTATAAAATATAATACATAATCGATAGATTCACTATTCTATATATATATGGGATGAGCATGTGATAAGTATATATCTATACTATATTAAAATCCTTAATAATGAATATCACATGGAATATAATAAAATAATTAGTAAAGAAGTTTCTCATGTATTCGGTCTATCAATTTAGAACAAAGACAGCTTTAGTGCATATCATTTGCATGTTAAATTATATCAAAACTAGTTTGTTTCCACAGTCATAACAGCTACTGCTATGTAAAACACCTGCTTATCTTGGAATATCGTAGTTGAATACCGTAGAATATCTTATGGTCGTATTCTTGTTTCTTTACAGCCCGTCCATCGGTTATGCGTCGCAATTGGTGAGCATGTGTTAGATCTAAAAGCTGTATCGCATTTGTTTGCATCCCCGCTGCAGGTATGTACTTTGCACTGCTTGCTGAACTGCTTACGGAATATGCTTCGTTTTCTATAGGCTGCTCTGCAGGCAGAGACGTTGAACTTGCTGATGAGCTTGGGTCACGAAGCGTGGGATGCAGTAAGGACTCAAACCCAAAAACTGTTGTCCAAGGGTTCCGAATTGGAGCATAATGTTGATTTAAGAAGCGCGTGGGTTTTCTAGATACATTCGATTCAATTAGATTTGTCAATTTAATTCTTTTCCATTGCTTTTCCTAGAGCTCTAGTATCTCAGTCGGAGATTTCGCTACATTTGCCAGCTCTAATTGGTGACTACACGGACTTCTACTCTTCCATTCATCATGCCACGAATGTGGGCATTATGTTCCGGGGTGCGGATAATGCTCTGATGCCCAATTGGAGGCATTTGCCAGTGGGCTATCATGGACGCGCCAGCTCTGTTGTTGTGTCTGGCACGCCTATTCGCCGCCCCTTAGGACAGACGTTGCCCGAGGGCTCTGACAAACCCATCTTTGGTGCGTGCAAGCTTTTGGACTTTGAGCTGGAAATGGCGTTCTTTATTGGCGGCCCTGGCAACCAACTAGGCGAATCCATAAAGGTAGACGATGCCTGGCAGAATGTCTTTGGATTTACGTTGATGAACGATTGGAGTGCTCGTGACATACAGAAATGGGAGTACGTGCCACTGGGTCCGTTTACGGCTAAGAACCTGGGAACCACCATATCGCCTTGGGTGGTCACAACGGCAGCGCTGAAGCCATTTCTGCTCGATAACTTTCCACAGGAACCGGAAGTGCTGCCATATCTAAGACAGAGTATTCCCTTTAACTTTGACATAAATCTGGAAGTTTTCCTAAAACGTAAGACTTGAATAATGCCTAAAGGTTTTAGATATAGTTTAACAAAATTTCTAACTTTATAGCTGCCAATGATAATGAGTCGCTGATTAGCAAATCCAACTTCAAGCACTTGTATTGGACACCTCTGCAGCAGATCGCCCACCACACGGTCACCGGCTGCAATTTGCGGCCAGGTGATTTAATGGCATCTGGCACGATAAGCGGCGAAACGTCCGACTCATATGGCTCACTATTGGAGCTCTGCTGGCGTGGAACTAAAACCGTAGAGCTTCAAGGTGGCCAAACACGTAAATTCCTGCAGGACTACGATGAGGTCATCATTCGTGGGCACTGCGAGAAAAATGGCCTGCGCATTGGCTTTGGAAGTTGCGCTGGTCAAGTGTTGCCGGCTCACCCAGTGGACCAATAAATATGCATACATACATATGTAAATAAATATACATACATATATTTATTTATACATATATAAATAAAGAAATTTGAATCTATGCGTACAATCTATGTCTGCTAGCAACCATTGCTTACAATCAACAAGTGACTGAAGCTCTTTGCTCTCTGACAACCGCTCTCTCTTAAGTCGAGCGCTCTCTGGGAGCGCCAAGCGGTGTCTGTGCCTTTCCACGCTGCTTCGTAAATATGCGCATGCTGCCGGCGTCGCCGCCGTCGTCGACGGCACTGCTGGCGCCTAACTCGCAGTCAGTCAGTTCTCACTGAGCGACGGCGAAGGCAAAAGTAATTTGAAAGCGTCGCGCGCAGCAAACAAATTTATGATATTCAATGAAGACAGTGAATTAAAATACAAAAAAAAGTTAAATAATATGATACAAAAGCCATTGGCGCCATACGCAATCTAAATGGCTACACTTCTAGTTTTGTTTTAATAAAAAAAAAAAGAAATAATAAAATATGCAATAGGCAAATAAAATTTGTTCAACGCAGTGCGGACATGACTTGAAAACCCGTTAAAAGTGTAAGATGATTAAAAATTCCTCAATACTTATTTGTAATATAAAATATCACTGCGTGATTTACAAGTAAAGCCAGCTTTTTTTTTTCAACTTAATGTGAATATTTTTCAAATTTCGTGTGCGGCAACCACTCGCAGTGACTTGGAAAAATCAATTTTGTAGCAGGTCTGCGCACGCACTTACACACACACGCACTTACACACACACATACACACATACACACACACACTGAACTCAAGCACACGCATGCACGAACACACAAACACATAGACAGACATGAGCTTAGCGCCCACCCACCCTGGTGCACTCGAAACCAGACTCAGGACCCTTTGAAATACTGAACAATCCACTTCTCTGTCGTATGCCTGCGTTGTTGTGTTTGTTCTTGCTTGCATTGATTTTCTGCATACACACATTTCGTCCACAAATCTGCGGCAGATGCACAGAGAAGTGCACACACACACATAAACAGACAGGCAGAGAGACAGCATACACGCATACATATGCACACATACCACACGCTCAGCATGCAAAAAGTTAATCAGCAGACTGCACAGTCCCCCAACAGCAGCAACAGCAACAACAACAACAACAACAGCAGCGAGTAAAAAGATACGCAACAGCAAATGGCTATAAAAAAGTTTGCAATTAACTGGCGCCGTCGGCTGTCATGCTGGAACAGACGCTCGCCCTTTCCCCTACGGCGCCCCACACTTACCTTAGGGAACCTGTTTTGGCGCGCCAGTTGCGCTTCTCGTTTGCCTATGCCCATGCATCGTGCGCATGTGCCCGGGAGAGTGCCTGAGTGCCATGTCTAGACTGTAAAGTGGTCTGCTCTCGCTCTCTCTTCCTCTCTCTCGCTTTCGCTGTGATGCTCGTGCTCATTGGACGCACGCGCCGGCTTCGACGTCCACTCTCATTGACGATAACATGCGAATACAAAGCATAAAGCAAAAAGCTGCTCAATTAATTTCCATGTTTATATTTACTTACTCCATAGGACATTGGGATGGCATCGAGTATGAATCGTCATTGATGGGGTAGCGCTTAATGCTAACTAACTTAGCTAACTTTTATGTACATATAAATTATATAAATCAGTAGAAGTAGTAGTAGTCCAATTTGTCTTATCTAATCAATGAGATTGAATTCAAAAATTTTATAGATCATTTTGTGCCATCGTGACACGACTCGCTTCTAAGTGCTCATCTCTATTTGCTGGTTGATTCTTATCAGCAGCAAGTCATAAATTGAGGGACAATGCTTTCTGTTTCGTTCGTTAAGCTCTGACGCCGTCAATGATAGTCGATTGCGCACATATACACACACATAAATATCAAAGAGTTAAGTACATACATATATACATATGTGTATATAATTCATATTATTTTTAGCCTATAAAAAACTTCATATTCTAAATTGCCATTAAGGCTCCGATCTATTTTGCTACCATCTGAAACTTAACCCATTTTCCGCCACAGAGTAACATAATTCATAAACGTAATTATATAATAATTTAAATGAGTGTGTGCTTCGATAAGGTGAGCCACACAAGCAACGTGTATCAGTTCACGTAAAGTATTAAGACATTTTAATACAGTTCAGTCAAGCGCCTAATGCACGCCAAAAGCAAAATTTCCAGTTACCGTCACAGAAAGCACTCTAATGAGGAATACATTTATCTACATACATGTACGTACATAGCATAATGTACGTACATACGTATGTATGTATGTATATACTCTGTACGTCTGATGTGTATAGAGAGAAATGTTGTATCAATTTCAAAAATGTAAAAATATTCAGTTTGAATTTTAATTATCTTCGAAAGGCTTTTGATAACATCTTTATACATCTGAGTTACTTTAGATATCGCGACTTTTGTAAATCTAATGAAAATGTTAAAGCAAATAATTGATATTACTCTATTCAATGTTATAGAAAGCTGAGAAGATCTACCTATTCAATATTAGAGAGAGATAGAAAGTTTTGCAGGGAAACTGAAAAGCGTATACGCCTAATTGGAGCTTCTAGATGAATTTATATTACCTCTTGTTAAAAATAAGAACTAAAATATGTGCCAAGTATTTCTTTGTACTTGTTTTTATTCAATCTTATTGCGTTCATACGATTTTTTGCTGAGTGTTTTTTATACCCTGAGCCCACCCATTGAAAACTTGAGATCAGGGTATAATTGTTTTAGGCATGTTGTTGCGATATGGGATCCTATTATTTTAATGGACTTAACTTGCTGATCGATAAAATTCTACAGGAAGAAATTACCGTTTTAGATGCTTAAATTCATTCAATTTAAAGAAACACAAAAAATATATGCCCAAATATTTGTGAACGTTTATTTATTTATTATACTTCGAACGCATTGAATATGAGATTTTCGGAAAATTGCTCATATTAAAATGTATGTAGCAGCAGAAAGTATTTATAATCGCAGCAATCTCGTATTTACGACATTTACTGCATTGGAATGTTAGCTTTTCGCAGTGTTTAGGGTATCTCCCAGTCGAGCACTATTACTATTTTATTTTATACCCTGAACCCATTGAAAATGGGAATTCAGGGTATATTGTTTTGGTGAAAATGTATGTAACAGGCAGAAGGAAGCGTGGCAGACCCCATAAAGTATATATATATTCTTGATCAGGATAACGAGCTGAGTTGATCTAGCCATGTCCGCCTGTCCGTGCGTCCGTCCGTTTGAACGCAGAGAACTCCTAAACTACAAATCCTAGACACTTGAAATTTTACATGTATACTCGTGTATACCATACGCAGTACGAGTTTATCATATTTTTCGATAACTCATTCCATTTCTTTTTTATCGATAATAATCGAAAATCTGACTTTGTTTTTTTAACCTTAATTTAAATACTGTTAGTCCTAGAGATTTCAGAATTAATGTTTAGATTTATGTGATAATAACAAAGATTTTGTAATTTACAGATTTTGGATACCACGCCCCCTCGGCCCCAAAAAACGTATATCAAGTACTAGAAACTTGTTCTTTATCGTTTACACACATTTGAATGTTAATATCACGTTCTGAAAATTTGATGAAGATAGTCCCACTATAAAAAGATTTATTCAACATATAAGTTCTCATAAAATAGCCCACACGACATCCCAAGCGCAGTCGCTGGTAACTGCGCAGTTAGTATATGTGCATAAAATAAGCGTAGAATGATTGGAATATCAGTACTTTGCAGGGTTCAGGGTATCTCCTAGTCGAGCAGTCTCGACTAGAGCACTCTTACTTGTTTTATTTGCTTAGCGGAATGCGGCACCAAATGATTCCAAAGTACAATGAAGTCGACAAAACGCCCCCCGTTGTAGCGCCAGCTCCATTTTCAATAAAGTGGGTGGGTGACTGACTGACTGATTGACGTACAGACTGATAAAGAAGCGCCGAGCGCAACAACTACTACATACAACAATGTTGTTCGTATTACAATTGCGGGTGATCAGCAACTGCGAGTGTTGCTGCTCCAACCAGTAGATTGAGTCTTTTTGTAATTGGGTCTCATCGTTATCGTCGACAATAAAATTGCAGCGTTAGCTAAATTAACAGTGCGCCCATAGAATACAGAGTGAATTGGAAGCTGAAGCTGAAGCTACAGCCAAAGCATAAACATGTCTTGGAGTCTAATGGCAACTTGCCAGACTTGTCATAGCGTTACAGTTCGCTTATAAATATCCGAGTATATGTACGATCCGCGACTCATAACAAAAGAAAACAAACGGGCATTATATAGATATGAGTGTTTATATATATTCACTGTATTGCTTATAATTAAATGTTTATTTCAGCACTATTTATTGTTGATCAGCCAAAATGCCATAAACAATAAGCGTCGAGGAGTTGAGAGCTGATAAGATCAACAAAAATAGCAAGAAAGAGACACTTCAAGCCAAAAGTTATCTAAGATTCGCAACATGACTGAGCGAATGTGGAGTTTACGGTGCGGGACGCTGTTCATAATGCTTATGATAACTCTAACATTGGCTTGTGAGTACACAAAATTGATTCATTTTAAAGATAAGCATATATATTTATTCAATGTCTTCGAAATATATCTTCGATCCACAGCGCCAGCGCCTAGTCGCCAGTATAGCTGCATGAGCTACAAGGAGAATGACAATTCACAGCACGACGACGACTATGAGCAGGAGAGCAGCGAAGGCATCAGTGTGGAGCAGCAGCAGCAGTATCTGGAGACAGGTGCCCTGCCCACTGAGCCACATAAGCGCAGCTGCACGGAGGGCTATACGTTCTGTTTTACGCTGTGGAATCAGACCTCTAATGGCACGCGATTCGTCAAGCAGGGTAAGTTTTAAGTAATAAAGCTAAAGTCGGTGGTGATCGACGAAGAGGTACTCTAAGCACCGTCCGATCTCTAATGTTTCTATATATAAAATCAAATAATTCTATCGCAATTGCGATTCTTAGAATATCCTAGAATAAACACATTTGAATGTAGTATGCACATGTATGGGATATACGCTTTGCGCTACTCAGCGCTGCTTGTTGCGTGTTTATCAAATTCTTCTTAACGGATTTACATGTGATTTGCTGGATGGATCGACTCAGCTCATCGTCCTGATCAATAATATATAGTTTATATGGTTTGTCATGCGTCCCTCTGCATGTTACATCCATTTTAACAAAGCCAAATATATAATAATAAAGCCAATCCCATTTTCAATGGGCTCAGGCTATAAGAAAGCAGGAGCAGATATATTTTAACTAAACGAGTTTTTTTTCCATGTAGGGTGCTGGAAGGACAATACAGATCGCAATTCCATTTGCAGCCACACAAAGTGCACCAGCTCGGCGCCCACATCCCGCAACAACAGCCTATACTATTGCTGCTGCTCCGGTGAACTGTGCAATGCACAAGTGGCTATTGTGGAGCCGGCGCCCCAAGAGTTGGCAAACAATGTGCAGTTGGTGATCTACAATCGAGCCGCATCACAGCAGCATAACTCCTTTAGAGCCACAACGCTGCTCACCTGTGTAGGTCTGCTGACAGTCTTTATAATTGTCATCCTGTTGGCGGTTCAATATTGTCGCGGCGTCAAGGAGAATAGCGAGCCGGAGGAATCGCCGTTGGCTCCATCAGGACCCGGCTACAGCTCCAACCTGCGAAACGTCGACAATATGAACCTGATTGGCATGCTGGGCAGTGGCAAATATGGCACTGTGATGAAGGGTATGCTGCACGACCAGGAAGTGGCCGTCAAGATCTATCCAGAGGCTCATCATCAGTATTATGTGAATGAGAGAAACATTTACGCGCTGCCACTGATGGACTGTCCAGCTCTGCTCAGCTACTTTGGTGAGCATACAGTGGATGATAAATATCCCCAATTTTTTTATTGATTATGATTATGATGATTTCTTTACCATTTAGGCTACGATGAACGTCGCACCATGGATGGTCGCATGGAGTACCAGTTAGTTCTATCCCTCGCACCACTGGGCTGCCTTCAGGATTGGTTGATTGCCAACAGCACAGACTTTGCCCAGTGCTGTGGCATGCTGCGCTCCATTACGCGCGGCCTGTCCCACTTGCACACCGAGCTGCGATTGGGTGAGCTGCACAAGCCCTGCGTGGCCCACCGGGATCTCAATTCGCGCAACATTCTGGTGCAGGCAGACCTCAGCTGCTGCATAGCGGACTTCGGATTTGCATTGAAAGTGTTCGGCTCGAAGTACGAGTACAAGGGCGAGGTGGCCATGGCCGAGACCAAGAGCATCAATGAGGTGGGCACACTGCGTTACATGGCTCCGGAGCTGCTCGAAGGTGCCGTCAACTTGCGAGACTGTGAGACATCGCTTAAGCAAATGGATGTTTATGCCCTGGGCCTGGTGCTGTGGGAGGTGGCAACACGTTGCTCGGATTTCTATGCGCCCGGCCAGGTGACGCCGCCCTATAAGGCTCCCTACGAACAGGAAGTCGGTCCGCATCCCAGCTTCGACCAGATGCAGGCCTTAGTGGTGCGTCACAAGGCACGCCCTCTGTTTCCGGCGGGCTGGGGCGGCGGTGCTGCTGCCAAGCTTGTGCGTGATACCTGCGAGGACTGTTGGGATCACGATGCAGATGCCAGACTGACATCGCTTTGTGCCGAGGAGCGCATGCAGGAGATGTCGAGCTTGCGGCCACGGCTCCAAACGCAGCCGGCTAGTCCGCTGCTTAACACCAACAACCTGGCCTCGCCGACGGCGACGTTCGTTAGCACAATCAGCAACACGACAACGACTGCGGCTGCAGTTCATCAAGCCCAATCACAGCTATCTTCAGCCGATGGAGGATTACTGCAGCCGCCTCCCAATCAGCAATTTCCCACAGAGAAGAACCATTTGAGCTACGCACAGCCTCAGTTGCAGCCGCATCTGCAGGGGCGCAATCCTTGCCAGGAGCGCAACCTAGCACCTCAGACTCTGCGGACGCCGCCTGTGCTAGTGGAGCGCAGTAAGAAGCACAGCTTTCAGCCACAGCAGGAGCAGAGCCTGTCCTGCTTGGAGCATGATGTGAGCGTAGAAGAGCTCATTGCCAGCCGTCAGCAGAAGCAGAACTCAAGTCTGGGCCAGGGCTTTCCTAAACAACAAAACACAGATCAGAAGCTACGTGGATGGCATGGTGTGCGCGCCTTGATCCACAAGAAACTGTTTCGCAAAGAGCACGCCGAGGAGCTTTGTAGGCAGCTGCAGCTGGGCGAGGAGAAGTCGAATCTCGTGGCTGCTCTGAAGAGCATGGACAATGCGCACTTGGCGAGTGGTCTGAGGCGACCCAACAATCTGGACTTGAGTCCCCTGCAGCCAATGGACAGAGCCAATCTGCTGCAGCTTCGCAGTGCGGAACAGCGTACCGGCACACCCGCTCATATAGTGCCCCGTTCGCTGTCTAGCAGTCTCATCAAGCACATTAACTGCAATGGGAACAGCAACCACAATCCCAACCACAACAACAACAACGAGAACGAGCTGCACATGTTGTCCGGCTCCCGGGCTCCAAAGCGACGTCCCGGACACCTGCGCACAAATTCTCTGCTGGTAACCAGCAACAGCGGCTCCATGCCGCCGCCAACGGAGCAGCAAATGCGCCGCCAACACAGCCTGGAAGTCTTCCGCGAGGTGTTCAGTGGGCATGGCAGCAGTGAACGACTGCGCGATCCCAGCGAGCGGGTCAAGACACCCGGAGATGTGCCCCCCTCTGTGCGGAAGGCGCGTGCCTCGAAGACCCTTAGTCTGTACGATGATCGCATGATGGACTCGTCGCTGTTAAATATACTCTAGCATGAGGAGGTTCTGCTGCTGGAGCTTTAAGACTATCATCGGCAGCAGAACTATATAGTTAACTCATATCTTAAGTTTCATCAAACACACATATTCAGCGATAGCCATACGGAGAGTTAACGGCTCTCGACCTGATACTTAAATCCGATATTGAGAAAACCCCCACATATATCTAACATATATATATTGTATTTTTCGAAAGCATGATCCACAAGTCCTCGCTTATAAGAGATAGATCCAGAGAAATCTAGAAGTAAATGTATTTTTCCACCAATCATCGTAGCGTTTAGTACGGTAAACAACCAAAGTCCTTATAGGTTAGAACAGGATACAACAGAATAGTACAGAGTATAGGTATAGAAGACTACAGAGCAGATAAAGCAGTATAAGCGACATATTTTTGACTTGAACTGGACGTTAAGCAGTCTGATTATAGAGAAACGATAGTGGTTTAGTGGTTAAGTTCTCAATAGAATTGAGCTTACAGGGCGTAACTGTACCTCGGTTAGGCTTACAGTCGGTTTAGGATCAAGCAGAATGGGGCTTTTAGAGGGCCAACAGGTTAGGAAAAACTTTTTTAAAACTATATACACAATATGTAATGCATATATAACTAAAACAAAAACATTTAGACTTATAACACGATTATATATAAGCTGGCGGATGGGGCTGACACTGCAACAGAAATTGTTGCGAATGTTATTAAAGAAAAGAAGTAGAAGTATACAGCCCTGATTCCAGAACACACACACACTCATACACACCTATTTTTCCAAGTATTATACGAACCCATTCTAAAGCAACTCTGACACCATATAAAGAATTTCATGCGTATGCCTTTCTATTGTATTCAAACTTAGAGATCGGATTAGTTTTCTTTATCATTTATGTAGTACATGTAGACCAAAACACCCGCAGCCTTTTAATTAAAAAAATAATATATATAAATAAGCACTAGTCATATGATTTACATTAACTATAAATATATTTAATAAACGTTTATTTAAATTCATTTATTAAGGAAAATAAACAATGAACTCTAAGTGTACCTTCACTCACTTCATTTTGAATTGCAAATCACGCAGGCCGCCGTCTCAGTTCAATCAGCACCGGAGCGTTGGGCTTGTTGATCAGCAGAGTTTCAATATCCAGCTCGACATCCGTTCGGCCCCTCCAGATGAGCTCATAGTTGCGCAGCAGCTGTGTCGAATAGAATTTGAATTTTAAATTTCTTTGCTGTATCAGATGATGGTAGAGATTACCCTCAAGAGCAAGACGTGCATATTCTGTTCGGCGAGGCGGCGAGCAATACAGGCACGCATGCCGTGTCCGAAAGGCAGAACGAGATAAGGATTGAGAGCACTGCGCTGTTGCAGCCAACGGTCGGGCTGGAATCTTAGAGGATTCGGAAAATGTTCAGGCTGGCGACAGGCAACCATATTCTGGGTTACTACGGTGGTCTACACAAGCGAAAGGGTATAAATAATAGTGTATTATTGACATTCTCAATTCTACTTACTCCCTTGGGCACAAAGTAACCACTGAACACTGTATCCTGATTGAGGACACGGCCAAAGCCAATGGAAATGGGGTTAAGGCGCAGCGACTCTTTGAGCACTGCCCGCGTATATGTAATCTCCGTGCGCAACGCATCCGCGCTGAGGGACTCTTCAGGCTTGGGTAGTACTTTGACTGCCTCCGCGTGGAGACGCACCTGCACTTCAGGATGTCGGGCAACATGGTACAGGAGAAATGCGGAGGCATACGAAGTAGTGTCAATGCCAGCCAATAATAAATCAGCTGCCGTACCCACAATATCAAGTCGGTCGAGTTGAGGGTTCTGAGCGTAGCTAGCAATCAGTGAGGATCGAAAAGAACTTCCTTGCACATTTTGTTCCAAAAGCTGCAAGGCAACGCTTTCCATATACGCTTGAGCGCGCCGCAGCTTCCGATAGCTGGGCGTTTCAATAAAGCGCCACAGCTGTAAGCCCTGGTCGGTGGGTAGAATGCAACTGTTTGTGGTCTCAGCGGCATGCATCAGCTGTGTAGAACGCGAGTTGGCATGTTGCTCTTCGACCGAAAATGACTGAATGCGAGCTCCAAAGGTCAACAGGCAGGTGACTAATGATTGGAGTTAATGGATTTAGTACTGAGATCGGTAAAAGATAACCTTACAATTCGCTCACGTTCCAAATTCAGTCTGGTTAGCTTGGGTAGCATGTCGATGACTGCACCAGCTCCAGCTGACTGCTCCAGAAATGTCAAGAACTCTTGGGTCACTCCATCCACCTCGCCAACGAAGTTGCGCACACTTCTCGGCGCACTCAGCTCCTTTTGCAGCTGGGATCGAAGGCGCCACCAGTCGGGTCCATTAGTGGGCAACAGACCCGTGGTCTTGTAGAGATGCGGTCGCTGTTTGCGATACTGGGCCAAGGCCAGATGACTGCGTCGTTGCGGACAGTCACGTTCGTTGAGCAGTGTCGCAATGTCTTTGGGATCGTACAGCCAAACAATATCCTGACCCGGCACCATTGTCTCTCTAACAATAGATCCGTATTTCTCGTACTTATCCTGCCCGGCCTTGTGCAACTGCAGCCAGGAGTAGGCACCAATTCCAGGCATGTAGTTATACAGATTACCCAATCCAAACGGCCCTCGTGGCCCCGGCATCGCCTCGAATGGTTTGGCGAACGTGCATTGCCGCGAGTTGCAGCAAATTTTCAATAACTTCGTCAACATTCCGCTCAGCTGCGTCCGTCGTCGATTCTCGAAAAGTACTGAAGCAGACTTTTACGATGGGTAAGCATTTAGGGTTTTCATTTCTTGCGCCTTCTTTTGTTTCACTTGTCACCGAAAAGGTAACAGAATTCAATAATCTGCTCGCTTCAGAGTCGTGTTTACCTGTGATGCAGACTTAAAACCGTCCGTTTACCTGACGAGAAAGAGAGGGAGAGAGAGAAAGCGTGAGAGTGTGCATCAGCTGTGCTCTTAAGAGTGTTTCATGGTTTTACATTAATCGAAGACTAGTCCTGCATACTTTTAGGTGTTGACTAATTAAATATTTCGCTATTTTCAGTCTCTGTCCAGTTGTTAGACTACGCGGATAGACCAAAACCATCTCGCATATACTCTGTCTATAAAAATCAACAGACAAAGGCAGAAAAAATGAAATCCTCTGATATTTCAATAATTCGTTGCTTCTTTTCTGCATATACAAGCAACAACACATGCGCATATAAGTATATAGATATGCACATGCTAACTGGGCAGTTGACGCAGCCACTGTAGCTCCAAAGATTTCGAAATTTCGTATTATTTATTATTAAATATGAAACTATTTCACTGTAAGCGAATAGAATGCACAATATAATTTGAAAATAGTAGATTATGTTTATTTTTATAACTTATATTTTAATACTTTAGTCATTTTTGCAGATCACTTGATATTGTGTCTCGATGTTAAAGCACCTCTAATTTTATTTTCTAAAGCAAAACTAATCTTCTTTTATATCCGTCTGCGATTTGGCTTTTCCCTTCTTTTCCTTGAGGCGTTTCATCTTCTTCTTCTTATTTAAGCTTTGCCAAATCAGAAGGAAGAAATTGCCAAAAAAGAAGAGCATAAAAAGTAGAGGTAGAATTAAAATTTCCATAGATTTTCTAACAAGGTAAAACTTTCCAGAAGACTTGGGGACCGCCAAATGCTTAAAGAGATTGGGTTGGCTAACCAATTGTTCCGCATACCAAACGGCTACATCCAAAGGTGGCAATTGACGAGTGCGGTAATAGAGTTTTGCCTGCTGCATTGTTTCTAAATAGGAATCGTCACGTACCACTTGCTTCAGAGCTGCGGAGAAGCTGTTTACTGTAAAGAAGCTTGGTGAAATTCGAACTCCCAAATGACGTTCCTCTAAACGTTGGGCGTTCTGACATGCAAAGAGATAAATCGCTGAAATATATATAAACGCAACTCTGCTGTAATCTTAGCTTACATTGATCTGATCCATTAGCAGTGGCAACACAATAATTGGAACTGCATTGTAGATAGCTTCCTGGATGCTGAAGCTATCTCCATGGGTGAGAAATACTTTCACATTAGATTGAGCTGAAATCGAAAACATGAGTTGAGACAAGATTCGAGTTGAAAGACTCTCAGCTAACCCAAAATATTTTGCTGCATATTTTCAACCACATTGATGGCTCTCAAATTGTAAAAGTTCTCCGATAACTGTTGCTCCTTTACATTGTTCACATTCCAAAGGAAGCCAAACTGGCTATAATCCTTGATCATGGTTTCAATCGCCTGTATGCCTAATCCATACATAAGCTCAATATGGGGCAGATTTATGAAAATGATTCCTTCGGAAAAGCGCTCAATAAATTCCTGCATGCTAAACGGCAACGGCTCCGACTCAGACCGTATATGCAAGCCACCCACCTCAATCACGTTCGGTGGCATGTTCTGCACATAGTCCAGAATCGGATGCGTGTTAAGCAGCAACACCTGCACCTCGGGATTGTAGTACCCGTTGCCCAGCATGCCGTTTAAGACGGGTTGAACGACAGACCATTGAATGCTATCAGGAAATACGATTGAATTGATTATCTTTCAGTAGTCTGTAGTCTTTTAGTTTCATAGTTACAATAGCTCGGCCAGGTACATAGCATGGTTCTGCACACGATGCCAGTATTTCATTTCCAAAGGCAGACGACTGATGAAGTGCGGAATCGTTGCAGCACTGATAGTGTTTTCAGCTTCGACTAACTGAGCTAGGTCTGTCGTCAGCTTACCACCGCTGAGGGCCAGCACGGGCACAGATCGAAGCTGGGGCAGCTTCGTAAGTAGACATTCCATGGAATAGGTGGCATCATAGATAATCAAGTCGAAATTCCCCACAGGAATGTTGAAGTTTTTGAAGAAGGCTGTCTCGACCGTGGAGCGGCAGGTGCCTAGCAACGCCTCATACCAAATGAGCAGCTGCTTAATATCCCAATAGTTCTGGTAGTGACCCATAGCGTCTGCATAATGCTTCCTAACCACGTCGTACTCGTTGACCACTGAAACGCTGGTTATACCCGGTATATCTGTATCGACTTGTGAGCCAATCACTGTTAGCTGGTGGCCGCGGTCAGCAAGTGTTTGGAAGAAGTATTGCAACCAGCCAGGATTATTATGAACCGGTGTGCCAACAATGCACAAAATTCGAGCAGCATTCGACTGTTGCCAATTGCTGCAAGTTGCCAGCAGCAGCAGCAGCAGCGGTAAAAGTGCCGCGATTGACTTCATATTACCACACGATAGCACCGCAACAATGCGACTGATTCACTGCTGGCTCCGCCGGCAGTGATAAGATAACGATAATCAAGACCAAACGATAAGAGTTGTGTTTTGTTTATTTTTTTCCCTGGAGAGAGCTGTGTGCTCTCAAATAAATAGAAAATATTGAATATCGCATACATACAGAGTGCAAGTGACTAACTTGGCAAAGCCTATTATATATGCACATGTATTTACAACTAAGTAATTATTATTAGCCAGGGTTTGCTCATGAAATATGAAATATGAATACATGAAATACAACAACTAACAGGCTCTAATGATAAAATCAAGTAACAGCGCTCTAATCGGGAGTGTCCACTGAGAGAGCTGATTTGCTATTACAATCATTCTACGTTTATAGCGCAATTTTTAGGGAAGTAGGGCTGCTCTTTGGCTACTACTAAGGGCTTTACTGCGGGAAATTAATCGTAGAATAAATGATGTAATGACAGATAAGCAAACGTGCATGGCCCGAAGCCATTAAAGCTGGAGACTTATATTATATATATAATCGTGCATACCCTGAATAAGGGGCGTGGTAAATCCGTAAATGCATTTCCGGTATATCAGAAACCCACTTATTTGAAGTGCTAGAGAATTGAAATTGAAATATGTATATACCTAAATTGACAACCAAAGATTTAAAAAATTTAGCGCATATATCTATATCCATTGGGAGCTTGGCAAATCGGGTAAAGCTGTATCTTCGTGTTACTGTTAATCCTTAACGATATATATGTAGATTAGGGCACCGATATTCGGGAAATGGATATGGTAGCGTTTTCATAGTGAATGAGTATTCTGCAGTCGGTAGCGCCCAGCTGCTACGTTATTATAGCCTGAACCCATTGAAAATGGGAAATCAGGGTATAATGTTCTTGTGAAAATGTTTGTGACGGGCAGAAGGAGGCGTGGCAGATCCTGTAAAGTATATACCAGCTGAGTTGATCTAGCCGTGTCCGTCTGTCCGTCCATCCACCCGGTAATCGATAATTTGGTTTCGTCGTTTTAAGCCAAATTGAAATTTTGCTAAGTCTAAAGTTTACTGTGTAGATTAAAGTAATTTATAGATTTTGGATGCCCTCTTCTTCCCTAATTTGAAAAAAAAACGTATTTCAAGTACTAGAGACTTGTGTTTTAGCAAATTCACCCATTTGAATGGTGGGCATGACGTCCCACAGTCATCATATATGGCAAGTAGTTGGAGTATGGACACGGAACTAACGATGCGGAAGGTGCCGAAAAAATGTATATTAACACATTGGGGACAATGAGACCATTCCAATTAAATATGATTTCGGCTTGAAAACTCCGAGAAGCATAGCCACGTCGTAGGGCTTGCTGCAGCTGTTAAACTATCCGGATGTCTTCGAGTTTGATCTGATTTGCTAGGTTTTCTGCACATATTCCGCTATCCGCCTATTATTGGCCCATAACCCTGGACTTTATGTCGAATAATTATTCTCCCGCACTTGTTCCCTATATCTGGAGTCAGTATAAGGCGAACACGCGCTTCTTTCAGCGTTTGGATGATACCCTTATATATGCCGCGAAAACAATCTGAGCATAAAAACAATTTCATATAGATTTAATAAATTTATCAAATCTTCATAGTTAGCTATCGCCGATGGTATTATAATCTTCTGAATGAAAAATTGCTACCCATTTTTGGGCCCGATATAAAAGTTTCCAGTCCAGATTCATTGGTTAATTTCCATCCAGTCACCATGTGGAGGCCTTGCCATTCAATGTTGTCGAGTTGAATGGCATTCAGGTCAACCCCAGCCCAAGAAGCGTGGATCCATATTATTTTCATGAGGCATCAACATGCTAACTCAGAATATGGACAGGGAGATTAAATTAAAATTCGTGGAAACCTTCAGCCAATTGTTCACTAAGAAGTATTTGACGGATGTGTAGATGCCAGCTAACGTTTTGGTCAAGGATTTTCTGCCTCAAACTGATTAAGAATATTTTACGAGATTGTCTGACAAGAGTCATACATCTTTGGTTTTGCTCATCTCACACTGTGGTGGATTAAGCACCCAGGAAGCGACCTGGAACGGTGTGCCCATTGTCGGTATTCCTTTATTCCTCCATAAATAAGGTCTTTTGGAAGTGGCTGCAACTATCGATTTCGTCTTCTCCGAGGAACTCATTCAAACGCTTTCTGCCAGTGTTGCTGTTCAGGAAAACTATTTGAATATGATCACTGCCCTACTGGTTTCAGCCATTCGAGAGGTTGCCGGGAACTAGAGTTACGTTTACGTTTACGAGCAGCTTTTGGAGCTGGCCGTTTGGTGACTTAAGTATCTCCTACGTGCTCACGATGCTGCCACTTGCACTCGACAGCCAAGGAACTGAACTACTTCCAGTCCCATTCCTTGGATGTGATCGCGTTTCTGGCACTGATTCCCTTGTTGCTTACTTATGTGCTGCAGAGCTTATATAATAGCAGGACGAGAAGGACTAGCAGGAGACATTACAAGCACGATAGAGTAAACAGACTTATTTGCATAATGAAATATTTTATTTACTTTTGTAAAATTAAATATTATACAAGAAATGGTTGTTATTGCTATAATTTCTAGGCAACGGGTGCTCATTATTTCCAAAAAAAAAAAAAGAATCAAATTACACATACAAAAAAGAAACATATATATTTTTATAATTTTGGTTCTCAGATTTGCATAATAAACAACTATTAGCAAAGAAATTACTCATTGATTCTAAATCTAGGTGTGCTTATATACGTATGTTTGTGTGTGGTTGTAGGTGTGTTTAGCTTGTTTTGTGTTTATTTACTTGTTGTTAATATGGCAAGATTAATACATGAATCTATTTTTACTTACTGCACCGACAGCGGGTGCCCCTAATGAAGCTTTAGTCTAACTAAATCTAGGCGCGAATTGCACATTGGATTATTCATAAATTAAGTTAAATATATAAGTATTAAATTAATTAACACAGATATTCGTTTTGTTTGTTATATTGTTCGTGTGTCTGGGAGAAGTGTTAAAGCGTGGTTATGTACAGATTAACAAGCGAGCGGGGTATTCACTTCAAGATTTGTAAAATATTTAAAAATGCTTTCATTTAGTGAATACCCCTCATACAAAGCGTGACTTCTTGTTCCTTAACTTGAGGCTGTTCGGTTAGTTTGGTGCTTTGTGAGGGGACTGGGGACAGTTCGTGGATTGGTACTGATTAATTTGCTATGACAAGGATGCTTGTAAAGCATTTCACTCATTCACCAGCTGCGCTGAGCCGGGGTCGTCATAGGGCGCTCCATTCGCACCCACATACTGATTGTTGTTGCGGTGCACGAAGCCACGTCCTGGTGCTGCGTTGTAGTAGACGACACGGCGTATTCCAAACGGATCCACATAGCCATAGCTGCCCGCCCGCTTGCCATCCACCTGGGCCTCCTCGTGATACTGCTTGGGCAGCACATAGCGGAATCCGTTGCGTGTCACGCTGACACCATCGTACTCCGAGGCATCCAGATTGTTGCTGTGCAGCGGACGCAGTCGGCGGCGGTACGCGCGATTCGGCAATGGTGGCAACAAAGCCGAATCCAACGCATTCACATCCAGGGGTAAATTTGGTGTGTATAACCCATATGAACTGCGCTGGGGCGTGGATCCAGGCGCATAGTGATAGCCGGCATCACCAACGGAAGGCGGCGCAGCGAAAGGTGCAGGCGTTGAAAAAACAAATTGATCCTGCACCGCAATGGGCGCAGGAGTCGTGGACACAATGCCAATGGCTGTTGGGCGTGGCCGAAGTCTCCTGCGGTGAGAGCTCAGAGGTGGCAGCATGGACAGCTCTGGCGCCACGAAAGCTGGCGAAGGCACAGATGGACGCGGCGTCGTTGAACCAATCACAGCAGCGAAGCGACCTGGTGCAAAGCCATGATCAGCTTCCTCATCGTACACGTTGATTGCATTGATATCATCAATGGGGTCTGCGTTGGGCTGAATGTGCACATTGCCGCCCAACAGCTGATCACGAGCTCTTGGCAGCTCATCTGGATAGTGATCGAATCCTAGCTGCGTTTGTGGCTCTATCTTGGCTGCCTGCTCGGGCGGCAGGTAGTTAAGTTTACCCACGCCAGAGCCCAGATTTGCGGTGGCCAAGTTTGATGGGCTATACAATGGTGGTGGGGGCGTGGTAGTTGAGGTAGTGCTGCTATACCCATAGCCATGTTTCCGATAGCCGCCAGCTACGCTATTGCCACCTACATTTCCATCGACCAGAACGCCAGATTGAGCTGGCGCTGCTTTCGTGGAC
This sequence comes from Drosophila hamatofila, assembly GCA_035045345.1. Lineage (NCBI taxonomy): Eukaryota > Metazoa > Arthropoda > Insecta > Diptera > Drosophilidae > Drosophila > Drosophila hamatofila. The sequence continues at coordinate 2,994,379 of JAWNPA010000001.1, forward strand.
TTGATTGCCTCCTACAGATGGCCAATATATATGAGCTACTGAATGTGGTTATTCTATTTATATCATCTAATAGTTACCTCAATGCCTCTGTTTTGACCCACAAAAATGGTTTTTGATTTTAGTATACGATATCCCTCCTTATCGGCGATGTAATCTTTTTGCCGCAAAAAGCCAGCAGCATCGATCCAGGCTTCTGTGCCTGCAAATAAAATTTCTTGAATTCTCATATGTGAAGAAGCGTTTAGCTTAAGGTAGTTTGATGTCTAAACTTTTGAAATGTATCTCAGTTTAATAGTGAGTAAACTAAATTAAGTTTAAGTGCATCCTTCCTCTAATGGGATTTATTAAACAAATATTGATTTAACTAACCAACAACTACACGTTAATAACTGTTTCTCATTGTGAACTTACCGATGACTGTGCCGTCCTGCAGTCGCTTTTCCTTGCGGAACTGTCCGTTGTCGGTCTGAAAGCGGAAGTATCTCTCAGGTCCCTCATCCGTTTGAATGTGGTACTGACTTTGACTCGCATCGCCCCACGAGGCTGCTGCCAACGCTACCAGTGCCAGCTGCAATGAAAATTGTCGACAAGGGGTCAGTAACTTGCCACATGCCACTTGCTACTTGCAACTTGCTACTTGCAACTTGCTACTTGATACTTGGCACTAGTTATTTGCCAGTTGAGGCTTGTATTTTGACTAATGGCATATGGCATATGGCAATAGCCGCATATCCGCTGGTAATGGCAGCTAGAAATGCATGTGGATCTGGCCAAACATGGCGAACTGCAACAGATGTTAGATAAATGCCGACAGGTAGCTGTTGGCGATGTTAAACTTGGCCAAAAACGTGCAATCATCGGCGCGTTTCAATTTCAGAGTCAAGGTGACATGATGAGATGCAACCGCAGCGGTTGCACAACGAAGTGCAACGCAGCAACAAGTTGCGAACGGAAATGTTGCATGTGAAAGTGTTTGTTTTGCAATTGCCCCAACCACAGCGAACGGCGACCGCGTCGAACCGGTTATAGCGCGCACGTTGCGTATACGCCATGTGGCTCAAAAATTATAGTGCTTGTAATTCAGGGACAAGGTTATCGTTGGCGCGATTGGCTCATTGAGATTCTTTTGCCAATTATTCTATTGCCGCCACCCGCACGTAAGCACCTCAAATGCTTCAATTATTTAAGCATGCAGTCATAAACCACTCACAACTGCCACTCGATGGGGGCAGCGACCGGGTGCGTCGCCACGGCGACTATGTGGGCGTCTGCCACTGCGATTGTGGTTTGTGCGCTTCAATTAAGCTAATGTTTTCGTAGCTGACATTTTTATTATAATTTTGTGCTTGTTACCCGATTCGTGCTCGCTGTTCGCATTCGCTTGTTGCTGTATTTATTTTGCTTTAATTAATTATTGGCTAAAAAAAAGTGTAATTTTTTAAGGTGTCGCCTTATGACAGGCTTCGTTTTTGCTTTGTATTTATTTGTATTGTAGCTTGTAAATATGCATAAATCTTTAGAAAAAAATGAAGTTCCAATTGATTGCGTACATTTTGAATTACTGAACTGAACTCGAACTGAGGTTGATATTTATTTTCACATTCTTAAGCTAATTATTGGACTTTGGTCGTAACTGTTTTGGCTTTGTAAGTATATAAATAATTGTAATTAATTTATTTGAATTAGCGCTTTGATTAATTAGATTTGTGACTAACAGCTCATGACATATAAATACAAATGCAGCCATCAATCATACACAATTACATCAGCTAGTCCCACAGTGAGTGACTTATACAAAATATATGTGTACATGCCAAAATACTTAACCACTTTCTTAAGATCGAAAACAAAAGTCCCCATTCCCATTCAATTACAATCAATTTAAATATTTGCGCATAAGCGTCATAGTCAATCAACAGCGATTTACACAGCTAGAAATTTATTTCTTTTGCTAACGCAACGTAATAAATTGTGCAAAAATTATTATGGCTATTTCCGTTATGGGGCTAAAGACGGTGGAGTCGCTGTGGCTGTGTTCGTGTCTGCGTCTGTGGCTGTGTTTGTGACTGTGGCAACAACGAGAGTAAAAGTGCCAGCAGCCACAATCCACTTCAGCTGCGAGAGCAAAGATCTGGAAGAAATTTTAGTCCAAATTGGCAGCGCAGTTACTCAACCGGTTGGCGTTGGTGTTTGCTCCCGCCACAGCCTGGCAACATGTGTATATGTTGTTATTGTTGTTGTTATTGTAGCGGTGGTGATGTTGCCGGCTGCTTGCCGCATGTTGCTGGAGCTGGTTACGTGAGAATCACAAGAGTCAAGAGACTCCTTTTGGGCGCGAGCGCGCCTTAAAAAGAAAAACAAAAACAACAACCGAAAAATCAAAAGTGGAAAATCACGTTTTTCTTGGCGCGAGATTTAAGTGCCGCTTTTTGTTTACGTTATTGTGTTATTGCTGCTGGTCGAAATAGTAACAAAGCTTAACTGTTGCGCAACAGTTTTTTTTTTTTGTTTTTTTAATAATTTTTTTCGGCATAATTCACGCAGCACAACCAAAAAACCATTTGCCCAATTGTCTGCATGGCCCCAAAATTCTACAAAACGAGCAAGCTGCAATTTGCGAGAGTCGCAAAGTCTCAGAGAGCAAAGAGCTGAGCAACTATCTCTTTATCTCTGAGTGCCCTCGGCCCTCGGGTGTTGCCTTGCCCCAAACTGACCTTCGCTGTTGTAGTCTCTTAATTAAAAATCACTTCAATTATACTTATGCGAGCGCTCTAAATTTATTATAAATGATATGATAAATGATCAGGGAAAAAATAGCGCAGCTTGCGATTTCGTGTATACCAGACATTCTACCAGCAAATCTTTTTCAATCTATTAAAACAACGCTCTAATGAATGAAGCACACCCATAGCGATGACGGCGAGCCTTTCATATTAAGCTAAGAGGCGTGTTAACCTTTCTCTACATATGGCCAGAAAGATTCATATATCTCATCTATATACTTATTTATACATGTAGACAACCCACACAGTCTGCTGGAGTTGACTGATAAACATATGTATAATCATGTTAATCACAAATTGTTGCCGCTTCCGTCTTGAAATACGCCGAAACACTGGAATCAAAGCTAAGCAAATGGGTAAGTGTAGCGCATGCAAAAAGAGTGCAAAATAAAAAAAAAAAACAAAAGACTTAAGACACAAACCTGTAGCATAGCATGCAAAACTACAGTTGCTATAGTTGTTGTTGTCGGTTTTTTATTTTGTGGGTTTTGTGGTTTTTGTGGGTTTGTGGGCGTATGGGAATCAGTTGGTTCGTCCGCTGCTTAGTCACACACTGATTAATGCAACCATATGTTTATCTGAAAACTTGTGGGATTTTCTCTCAATTACAACGGCTTTCAACTGACACTCGAACATTGACAAACATATCGGGGAGCCAATGAAGCAAATAATAATTTTTAATTGCTCAAATTCCACAAAAACAATGCCCCAAACAACATGACGAACATGAAATTCAATATTAATATGCGGCGATTAATGAAACATTTCATTGGGCACAATCGATTCCGAGAATGTGCGCCATAGACACACAGCAAAACGGAACGACTGAGTGAGGGACTCTGCTCGCCTATTGAATTACACATTTCGACGAGACACCCACACCCAAACACAGCAGAGGGTCTCTGAGTATGTGGCTTATGAGCAGCTACTGACAGACCGCTGTCAAATTTCGAGCATAGCCCAAATTACTGTGGGAGCAGCAGCAGCAGCAGCAGCAGCAGCGGCAACAACAACACCGAAAAAAAACGCCGCTATAAAATTGTATTAAATTTCGTTAGTTGATTGACTTTTGGTAACTGCAAAAAAATTGATTGCCTTTTTTGGTCAACGTTTTTGGTGCTGCCATTTCCTGTTTGTTTCTTGAGGCATTAACAACAATTTGCTAGAACTTCAATTGAAAATATGATTTGGCAAGTTAAATCAAATAAATGCTCGCAATGTGTGTTGGTGTTTGATTTGTTGGCACATGTTTTCAAAACAGGCAACGCAAACCACGCGCTTCTGAGCCAGCGTCCGCCCGTCTCGTTAGTATTATTCAAAACTGACCTGCATCGCAGTAGCTGCTGCATTGAAACCGCCATTCGGGGTAACCCAGTTTTTGACATTTGCATTTGGCAGCTGTTGCTACTCGGCTACACATTTGCTAATTTCTATAAATAAAATCACATCCGACGCGCTCAGCTGCAGCATACTATTGCTAATACTCAAATACTCTATGAAAAACTTGACTGTAAAAGTTTAGCAGAGACTTGAGCCTCTGTTAGGCTGCTTGCCTTATTTATTGACAAAGGTCTTAACATCTTTTTAGAAGTGCTTGTCTTTCAGCTTTGCATGAAAACTTATTGAATAATATTACAAAATATTACGAATATGAAGTTTCTATCTATCCGCAACTAGTTTGAGTAAAAATGTTTGATACAATCTCTTGTAAGGGCATACAAATCTCGTCATGCCTTAAGTGACAATTTTCTTTGAGAGTACTTTTCGCTGTAGTTGTTTGTTACTGCGCGACTGCCATAGATCATTTAATAAATTGCGAACAAAACTGCATTCAGACAGTTTGACTTGCATTTGTCGCCGTCCCCGTCTCTGTCGCTACCGCTGGCGGCATTGCATCATATTTGAGCCATTTTTGTGGAACTTGCCAATGCGTAATACTTGTGGCATGCATGGGGTGTGAAATGGCACTTACGTGTAATGCTCGGTAAATATGATGAGTGAAATGTGATTGTTCCAGTCTGAATGCTAGCACTCACATCCACCCACAGTGCAGCTTCGATGCGCGTGTCAGTCACGCAACTATCTGTTGTTTGAACAACAGAATAGAATATGGCACTTTCTGTATAATAATTATAATTATGCAATTGGCATGCAAGCATGCCAGTCGGCTGTTAAACAATTGTACATGCATCATAAATAATAAGCCATAAACAATATTATGACTTTTATGCGTTTTCGTCACGGCGACAAGGTCAGCTACGTCGCTCATAAGAATCAATTGGGCAGCTCACGTAGGCGGTTAAGTTTTTCACGCGCTTCCGAAACTTTTCACTTTTTTTGTTTTCGTACGCCTAATGGCTTTGCTTTTTGTTCAGATTATGAATATTGTTGAGTGGCCGTTTGATGGGATTGCATAATGCGGATAGAATTGTAGGTGGCGCGCCCAAAATGTTTCGAGCCGTGAAATGTTATGTAATCTTTGGGTGCCTACCATAAACTCTGCTGCCTCTAACCCGCTCTCTGCCGATTGCCGTCTGCCGTCTGCTGTCTGTTGTCAGCTGCAAATTGCATGAAGGCCGTTTGTAATTAGGCAGCCAGCTATGAAGTCGAATCTTACAAAGCACCCAGAAGGCATAAAAATTGCTCAGCGCCGCACTGACTCATCAGAAATGCGTATAAACAGTTTGAAGGCCAAGAAAATGTGGCATTGACTGATTGGACATATGCAAAGGAAAACCGACTAGACAATACATTGCCATAAATCACATACAACGTTCACCGAATGTGTAGCAAACGCTGTCAATAGTGACACTTGCACGCACCAATGCCTTGTGCCTTGTGCATTGTCTTGACAAGTTCGTGTCCTAAGTCTTTCGTTTAATGTGTGCCGATTATTTTAAGCTGCAACGCATCAGCGCTTTATTGGCTGGCGATTCGAAAATTTGCATTTTGCAAAGTTTCCGTGTTTTGGGCGCTGCACTTGGCTGCTCCAATTTGCGAGTGCTCCAAGTGGGTTACAGTCCAAGTCCAAACGTTTTGTGGCCAAAGAAACCTAAATGCGCTCGTGACATTCGGCCCCACAAGAGAGTGAAAGTTTCACGAAGGAAGACAACAACAACGGCTACAATATATTCAGCTCAGCTTCGACATGGCCCAATGCAACTTGGCATAGCGATAGTTGCCGTTGTTGCTGTTGTTATTGTTGTTGTTGTTGTTTTTGGCCATGTTCGATGTGCGATCGTGTTTTAATTTCGTGTTGTATAAAGCTTTTTTCATTGTCAGCGGCGTGCGGGCATGCAACTTGCATTGTTTGCCCAAGTTTGATGCTTCTTTTGGTGCCTGGCTAAAATGCTAAAACGTATTTCATAATTGCTGTGGGCTAGTTAGTGGCGTCAATGTACATCGTAAGCTATGCAATGGTGTTTTTTTTTTTCTATTTTCTTCACTTATTTAGGCTTTTGCTTTTGCCCACAAAACACAAAACACACACACACAAAAAAAATCAAAAAGAAGCAGCCAAATTAATCAAAGTAATTGGCCAGCTCAGGGCGGGGCGGCAGTGGAGGGGGCCGGGGGCCACTTTTGCCACTTGGTGTATGAGCTGCGTGTAAATGAACTTCGTATGCATGCACGTATGAGTATCTCACAGATAAGACCATGTGGGAAAAGCATTTTGGCAGCGTTTACAAGCTGCTGTTGCTATAGCTGTTGCTATTGCTGTTGCTTTGGGCTGGGCGCCGAGCCGTGAACTGTGTCAGCAATGTTGCATTTTATGCAAAATGCCGGTGCGTCAAATACCAAAGTCACTGATTAAAACGCCAAAGTATTCGCCAGGCAAATGCAGTGTGTGATAATGCAGGTTTTATTTGACTTTCCAAAGGGCCAACGACAGCGTGACTTTGGCATAGTTTTAATGGCTGTTCAGTTTGATCTTTTCCATTGTGTGTGTCAGGCACCACAAAGAGACTCATTTGTGGATGCGTGGGCTACACCTTGGATATACGTTTTTGATAAACCAAACCAACAAAAGCTAACCCTCTATCTGGCGACACCGTCGTACCTCGGTACTGTGGTACTGTGTGTGGGCACAGGGACACAGCATCGCGTGGTTGTCTTGTTTGCACTCTAACAACTTCCAGTTGCGGCTGTCAGTTGTTCTCGCTGAAATATTTGAGACAGAAGTGTGACAAGGCGTGAGTCGTAGTCGTAGACACAGGCATACTAATGGAAATTATGGCAACAGAAAAATGTATAAAATCTGAAATCAAAGTACAAAGTGCATCTATACATATTTTGTCGTACTCAGAGAGTAGACAAGGTACACAAATAATAATAAGCCAAATGAGCAGACATGTAGACCTCCTCTAAACATTAAGCCATCAAAATGTTCAAGATATAATCACACAAATAACTTCTGAAAAAATCTTCACATTCATTTCAAAGTTTTAGAGGTGGAGTAGCAAAAATATTTAAACCCTTTAATTTTCCATAAGTTTTTGCTGTAAATACTTAAATATTTTAAAATAATTAAAAATTAAGAACAATTAATTGAAGAGAGTATTGAATCGTCTGTAACAATAAGTTGTTGAATTCTCACTTGCTTCATATGCTCAAAGCATTTTACACCTACTCAAGTGCTAAATGAGAACAGAATATTGTTTTCATGTAAACAGGTAAATTATCCATTTATTACACGTTTATTGTTTTTTTTATACTCTAAGCTCAATCTAGATAGGTGAGCCGACTATAACTCTTGTGCGGCATACATATCGACATTCACATATATTTATATATAGCCATACGATTCGAGTAACGACTGATTAATGTCCGGCTACTATTCAGTTTTAAATTTGTATTGCTCTATGCATAAAACTAATACGAATTGACTCTTAATATTGCTTCTTTATCGTTATAATAATGTTATGATACAAACAAACAAAAAATGATGATAAAAATAATAATAATATATATATATATATATATATATATATATATATATATATATATATATATATATATATATATATTTTATTAACCACTAATTCATAATAGTGATGTGGTTCCAGAGTATCTTCTCTTTGGGAACCCCTCCGTATTTCCGTTTCTCTTTATTTATTACTGAATTTACATATTATTTTATTTTATATATTTTAGGTCTTCTTAAATTGAGTGACTCCAAATAATTCAGGTTACAGAAAAATAATTTAATTGCTCAAAAATTACTAAAAAATGTCGACTCCAAAGCGCGTCATCTTCCCACATTACTCAGACGGACACTGCCTGACCCGCAATTCATTCATTTGAACGTGGCCATAAACATTTAAACAGCAGCTGGGGCTAATTTGTTTGAAGCCCCATTAAATTTTGGAAATTGGCTAATTGAGTTTAGTGAGAAATTCCAGTTAAAATTCAGGCGTGTGAACAACTAATTAGAATTCAATTTTTTTCTTTTATGAATTTCCTAAAAATTTCTTTACGTCTTTTACCTCAGCCGCACTTTAGGCAATTGGGTCAGCCAATAAAACCAAAAATTGCAGCATCATTGTTAAGAAAAAAAAGAAGGAAAACAAATAAATAAAGTTGCTGTTATTTTGGTGGGCTTTATTTCTGACTATTCACGAAATGCGATTTTAATCAAGGTTCATTATGGGGCGTTCAAAAATTTATGGATAAATAATTTATGCGTAAAATGCAAAACAAAATGCCAAGCAAAATTTCATTGATTTCGGTGCCTCGAGCTGCTTCGGCGGCATGTTACATTTGAAATGATATTTAATAATATGTAATTGTGAAATGCAGAAATGAGAAATGAGCGAATTAAAAATAGTCTGGTATCCATGAGCTCAGTGTGGAGAGTTTACATAATTGCTGGACTGAAACGGCTAATCTATTCAATTTATTGCTGTCACTCAATCTGATAGCTTGTCCATCTACTATCTCCATCTCTCCATACCGTATTCTCTCTCTCTCTTTCACTCTCTGTCTCTCTGTCAGTCAAGGTCAGGCAAGTAATCCGCAGACACAAACAAATGCTACAGTTTTAATTAATTCAGTTGCGCTAATTTTGCTGCCCTATTTCAAATATATATTTACAAATAATTTTTTTACCTCGCTTTGCTTTGCTTTGGCTTTTACAGCTGCTCATTTGCATTTTTAGTGCTTATCTTGAACCCGACTTGGACTTGACTTCAACGCGTTACCAATTTGCGCAATTGGCGCTGCAATTTGTTTGATTTGTTGCCTTTCAAGGGAAAGGTTTGCCCTGCCCACGTGCTGCTCTCTGCCCACCATCCCATCTTCAAATACACTCATCATAAGACACAACGTATTCAACGCATCAGCACGTACTCATCAGCCACAGCATCATCATTATCACCGTTGTATCTTCGTTATCTTTTCGGTTAGACGATGCCAGTGACCTTTGCTATGCTGATTTTCATATTGTTATTTCATTTTTCCACTCTCTGTCTCTACTGTGGGCTGTGCATATTACACGTTAGTTCAGCGCCGAGATCAATATCGGGGGAAGCCCGAAGCAGTTGCTGTCTCATCGTAAGAAAATCGTACTCCACGATTTCTGTTGAAATTTTCATGATGTTTTATTTTTTATAATTTTTTTTTGAAGATTGATTGAAGTCCGATGCCCACTGCTAACTGTTAAGAAATAACGTTTTGCCTATTCACTGAATTCTTTTTATATTCAAATTTAACCAGCCAACTCTAATATGGGTCAAAAACTACAGGTTTGTTTATGGCGAACAAAATAAATATATGTTAATCGCTTGTTTTGTTTTATTTTTATTTTGTTTTTTACTTTTGCACAGCTGCCATTTGAGTAGTACGTTCAATATGCATAACTTAGTCAAAAGGTTTTCATTAGCACAAACACAACGGCAGAAGCCAGTGAAACAAAAACAAGTAGCACTTAACCGTGTAATTGCAATGCAGTCGAATATGTTTTACACAACTTTGAAGCATATTCCTCACTGATGAACTGACATTGATTTAACAAGATTTAATACTTGTTTTATGCTAAGGCAGCACTTGATTCCTCTGCCTGTGCACCTAGTCACCGAGTGTGTTGCCTAACTCTTTCGGCGAACAGCTTATGATCTTAATTTTTTGTAATTGCTTAATTAGGCAAGCACAGAAACAACAACAATAGCAATCGGTTGTGTTAGCAATCCAACAATTTCTGAATTTCACAATTATCGAGATAAAAACAAATGAATAAATAAATCAACGTAAGTGCAACGTTTCTCTTAAATCTTGTCTCTAAGCGCGGCTGAAAACAAACGACTTTGAAATTTTTACTTAGTTGTTGAAGCGTTGTTGCTGATAGATTTAGTGCTACAACTTAAATAGAAGTTAAAATTGTGGGAACCATTTAAAAGTGTCATAAAATTAGCATTTTAAGTGGCTAAAACGGCTGCTGAGTTAAGAAGAAAAACAAAACGTTGCTCAAAAAAATGAGTAAGCTTTTCGTTTTCCGTCAATACATATGGAAAATTCTAAAAAGCAATATACTTCAGTAGGCCTTGAAAATTCATGATTCTAGCTCATCGAAATTGTTAGGCATTAGTTCTACAACCTTTGAAGTGGACACATCTCAATCTGCATCGACACAAAAACAAAATAAATATTAAAAAGTACATAAGAAATTTAAATTTGATATAGTTTTGGTGGTGAGCGATCTCTGGCTGTGCTTTACTTCAATAAGTAAATATTTATTCATTTTAGCCAACGACGGAAAAGCGGCAGTCATGTCGGAAGATTTGACCGCCAAGTCCTCGTTCAAGGACATGGCAAACACGGCTATCACCGATTTACAAAACCCGTTGCCCATTTGCCGGAAGCCCCGACCGGACGTCAACTCGTTGACAGTGCGCCAGTATTTGGATCAGACGGTGGCGCCCATTTTACTGCACGGACTGCAGGCCCTGGCCCGCGATCGACCTACAGATCCCGTTAGCTATTTGGCAACTTATTTGTTGAAGAACAAGAACCGCTGCGATGAGTTCAATGCGGATGCTGTGTGAATTTGTTTCGTTTATTAACTTGAACACACATTTGGTTAGACTGATTTTTGCTGACATCGCTGCTATTCGCTGATTTTTTATTGAGGGTTTTCGCTACACACATTACAGAAATTCCTTTTCCTTACTTACCATGAGCAGATTCATACTCTCCAGAAACATGATTTACTGCTGTTACTTGTTGCCCACTCGTTTTAATGTAATCACGCACACTTCAATGGATCAATATAAATAGGCAGGCTAAACACAGTCGCTGCCCCGCTAGAATTTTGTTTTTCTTTCAAACTTTTCATTTACTTTAGGCAAATTGCCGTACACAATATTTGGCAACTGTTGCTGCTGCTGCTGCTGCTGCCAGCGACATCACGCCCGAGCGCGTTGAAGTTGAACGGAAAATTGCACCAAAAGATGCGCCGTTAATAGACAAATCTTTTATGTTTTTTTTTTTTAGCTTTAGCTTTAGCGAGTTTAATTAGTTCCGCCGACTGCTGATGCTCCCGCCTGCACTTCCGATGTTCGTGGCTGTTAACTGAATGATGACTGATAATTATTATCGCTCGACCGATCTCGCTCTATCGCACGTCCGTTTGCTCAGCTGGCTCGACTGCCACTAAAATCGCAGCGCTTTTAGTTGACGGTTTAAAAAACTTCAAATTCAAAACGCCAAACGGTTCGGCGCTTCGTTCGCTGTTCGGCTGGTATCGGCTCGACGGCTCGACGACGCGATTGCCACGAAGCATAGGCTGTTGCCTATGGGAAGGGGGAAATTGACTGGCCGCCTGGAGGTTGACTTTCGTCTGGGCGTCACGCAGTAAAGCCGTTGCTTGTCATGGCTGTTAGAAGTAATCTACTTTATGAGCACTCTTAGAGCACTTTCGGACACCATAAGCCGATTTCATTCTGACCACCCGCAACAGTCACGCGCCAAATCGATTGTGTCTAGGCTCACAATTTATATGTGCATATATCTGTCTGTACTATATATAGCTTCTATTAATTACATCAGTATTAAAGCTGATGGCCAATGTAAATGTTTGCCACATTCTAAAGTTCAAAATTCAGATCGCCTGCTTTTAGTATAATATATGCCATTATTGATTGATGCTATAATCAGAAGTGCAATACTTGAGACATCGTGTGCTTCATATTTTAGAAAGGGTTTTGATGTTTGCCTTGATATTTAAATTTTTGAAATCGTTTACCTGCATTTCTGCTTACCATTCCGACAAGAGTCGTCGAAGTCAACCACGTGCTTGTACTTACTCTCTAGAGTCTAGACTGACAAACTTACTAGTTTCTTAACTGCTAGCTATTATATCACATGTGGCAATGATCATTCTGTCAATCAGTAATTATATGTATATGCAATTATATTTGCATCTACTTTGTTACTAGTATTAAGGCAGAAATGTGATATAATTTATAAAATCAATTTTAAAATATTCATTAAAAAGTATTGTGTTTTACAAATAAAATCTACATTTATTATAAGCTTTGAGTTGAGAGAAAAATTTGATAAAAATTATGAAATATGTAAAAAGTATATATTTATTAAAAACGAATAATCAAATAATATTCTGCATGTTATATAAATTAAAAAATATGTTTAAAAATATATTTCAAATTATATTTGCATTTATTTGAAGTTCAGTATTTAGGAAAAAATTGATAAAAAAAAAAATATATAAAATATAAGTACATATTTCAAAATATAAATAAAAAATAATATTTGAAATTGTATTTTGATTTTTGTTAAGATAAGTTGTAAATAATAAAAAAATATGGCATTAAGGAAATTTTGGGATCTCAAAAATTATATAAAAGTAATTAATACGAAAATAATCAATAAACATACATTTTAGTCAGCGATGTTTGTTTCCTCGCATAAATATATATGCTGTTGATACAAATAAGCCATAAAAGAATACGAACCCACACAGTGTCATAAAATTTAGACGTATATATATATATATATATATATATATATATATATATATATATTTATGTATACCTACAATCAAACATTGCCTTGTGACTTAATTTAATTAAAAAATAGCACAATTTTTGTAATCGCTTGTCTGCCATAGATCTTGGATCATATAACAACTTGAGGTCTTAAGCTCCAAAGTGGAGTTTGCAAATTGAGCGTAGTCGATTTTGGCGCCAGTATGCTGATTGTTGTTGGAACTGTTATTGATATTGTGATTGTTGTTGTTGTTAATGTTGTTGGAGTGCGTGGGTGAGTGACAGGCGAAGCCGCTGTCTATTGGAGCGACGCATTTCAAGGCTGTCGATTGATTCAACTTGTTGCCGCCGGCTGGCGCTTGAGTCGCCACCAATCTGCAAAAACAACAACAACAACAACGACAGCAACAAGCAAATCGATTCGTAGCTAGCTGCGCCCATTTACCGCTTGCAATATTTGTGGGCGCTGCAGTGACGTCACAGCTTACCAGACCTGCCATGATATCATTTTCCTCACACTAAATCACACGAAAAACTAAACATTTCATAAATCTAAGGCTGTGCACAGTCCGATATAAATTTGCAAGTCGCTTCAATAAACAAACTATGAGACTCGGCAATTAGTATGCGGCTCACAGAGGCGCGACCCACTGTGCGTATGAGCAACCGAAATAAAAGGCAACACGGAACAGATTCGACTGCTTGGATTGTTTATGCGTTACAAGCTAAACAGAATTTAAATATTTAACATGACGCATGCGACATGGCTGTCCAAAAGTGTCACTCAGCTGGTTACGCCCCCTCAACCCCACCTATTGCCCCCCCATACACACACAGCATTGTTGTGCGTTTGACAATTGAAATGAAATTGATCGAAACGCGATTAGCAAAATTAATACCAAGCAACTACAACAACAACAACAACAACTGACCAACTATGAAGTATTATAAATGTTATCGTATTTGCACATTGTATAATCCATGTGCGTGCACTTATGGCCAACGGCCAAATTGTTCATTGTAAATGAATTGGAATGACAACGTTTCCATTCGGATGACGATGATGATGGACAAGAGGAGGAGTTGAATTTCGTATATCGATTCGGCAAATCGTTCAGTGTCAATTTGTAATCTATTTATAAAATAGCAATGAATACACTGGCCGGTTGAATATGGTCAATTTGTAACGGAGCTTGGGACATAATTAATTCAGAGTGTTTAGTTATCGAAATATCACAGAAGCGAGGGAATGCCATGAAATTATTAATGCACAAAATCACAGTTTGAATTAGTCGAAGATAAACTGTGTTCAGAGAACTATAGTAAAGCAATCGTTAACAGTTATTGATGAGATGAAGATAATATCTTAGACTAATTTGTAGAAAATAAAGCTCAGATTTAATTTCGATTAAAATTTAAATCTATAGGCGGACACACATTCGATCCAACGATTTTTTGTTGAAGCGACTAATTTGAATGTCTTTAATCTTAATCTTAATAAAGATTATATTATATTTAGTTATATTATTCAGTTTATTGGACAGTTAGCCAAGCCTGCAGCGTCGTCCTGAAATACATTTAGACGAATTTAAAAAAAAAAACATTGTAAATGCGAAGTCTTTTGATCATAAATTAAATAAATGAAATCAAAATATTATATTGAAAACAAGTTAAAAACTATTAAGAAATTTAAATTTATTAAAATGACAGACCGGCCATTTAATTAAAAAAAATTATTTTTTTCACTCTCAAAATCCAAATATAAATTTTCTAAGTCCTGCACATTAATCATCAGTCAATTGTATCAATAAATAAATCATTATTCAATCTGTTAGTAACTCCTACAGTAAATCCATTGACCGTTAAATGTGTATATAAATTTTGTATAATTTTGAAAGGGCATTTTAAATTCCGTATGATATTTAGTTAACTTTCTATTGTTTTTTTTTTTTATTTTTTTACTTTTATAAACTATATTATTCACATATACATTTTTCGCTATTATTAGTGCAGAGTCACGAATTGTTCACGCGATCTGACTTTGACAGTTTTGTTTTCTTTTTATGTAAGCGGCGTGGTTGGGTGCATGAGATATTCGTCGAGTTATATCGACTGAAAAGCGCAGACAGACTAAATCAAATCCAGGGCATTCTTATGACCTCATGCAGCTAATCCATTGAGTTGGGCTTGTGAAAGTTGTGGCCCAAAAGAATCAAAGACAAAGGCCAAAAACTCCAGCACCCACACATAAAAAGAAATAGCAATCACAACGAGTATTAAAAAATCGCCATCGCTCCACATTTGGATGCAGAACTGAGCTGGCCTAGCGCGCTGACAGTTAAAAGAAATTTGCCAGAAATACACAAAAATAAAAAATAAAAAAAGAACAGCATGACCTACGCTAATAGAAAAAAACATAAGAGAAAAATAATTTAGAGAATTCAGACTAATTTTAGCTGTTGCGACATCAGCGAAACATCGCAGCATTTCGAACAACAAACAACAACAAAAGTTCGCTGAACTGCACAAAGGCAGGCGAAGATATAATATGTAATAACAAAACTTCAAAAACGCTAACGAAAATAGCAACAACAATGCGAGAATGAAGACAAAGCCAAACTTCATTAGTTGGTTCTCGCATCATCAGCTAAGTTGGCCAAAAAGAAAGCAGCAGATGATTCTGGCCACAAAAAATGCACACAAATCAACGTTCGAATTGTTGTTGAACCAAGGCAGAAGATCTGCAAAGCAGATGAAGAAGAAGCGTAGCAAAATTCCACAGCTAAAAGTTCGATCTATCGAAAACAAATTGACTTTTTATAGACAGTGACAACAATTAATTATATTTTAATATGCCTGCACTGTGGCTAGCAACGTGTGGCCAACAGATTAAAGCCCCAGACCAGACCACGCCAGACCCTCGACTCGAGCTACGTCTGCGACTGCGTCTCCAATGCCGCTTAGCATGGCCGACAGCTTATTAGTTTATAGTGTCAACAACGCGGATTAAAAAGAACGCTGAAAGAAAGAGGCGGCGGAGGAGAGAACGACGAAGAAAGGTCGTCGCAGCTGCCGTAAGTCATCGAACTTTCTCCACAGGCTCCCTTTGTTTCTGCTAATTTCTATATTATGTTACAGGTGTTGTCAGCCACACATTAATTAATTATGTTTTGGCAGGCGCCTCAAACGGGTCAGCCAAAGTCTGATGCAGTTGCCGATCGTCAACAGCGAGAGACGCAAATTTGTAACCATTAGTCGCACAGCTTGGCTATATATCAAGTACTCACAAAAGGGGGAATTCGATCAGAAAATGTGTAGCACATAGATGGTGCCGAGTGCGATTATATATATTCTGGTTCAATATTAATATATATAGGAATTAATCACTGCTCCTATACTAAATAATATTGATTGAACTTCTTTCAGTTCGAAACTAAATAGAAACTATGTTAAACGAAGCTATATATCATATAGTTGGTATTCGAATTGTTGATCAAAGATAACTAACTTGAAACTATGTGGAATGGTGATTTATATCAGATAGCTTGCATTGGAATTGTCGGTCAAAGATAACTCAATGATCTTTGACCGATTGTTCCAATACCAAATGTATGATATACATAGATATATATGTATGACATATATGGTAAGTTAAACTTTTCAATATATGCATTTTGCTTGATACTTGATTTACAACAGACTTAAATTTAACGAACAGCTTACTATTAAACTCGAAATTCTACAGAGAGAATCGGCGAAACTTACTTATTTTTTAATTTCTTATAGGCTGATTTCATTCACAATAGGGATAAAGTATAGTTAAATGAATGCATAGTTAAAATGAATGCATAGTCTGTTGCATATCATGTAGATGTTTAAGATTATATCTTATTTCAATATTGAAACAAAAGTCAATTCAGCTTGCTTGCTCCTGAGTCTAAACGTTGCTACTGCTAATAAATAAGTAATCAATAATCAGTTTTATTAAAATCACGTAACGACATCTCCTATTCGGATACTACCAACTAGATTATTTTTACACATTTGCTAGAATTGTATGTGGTTTTCATATTTTGACAAAACTAAATTAATACTGATGTCTACAAGGCTATTTCTAAAATATATTTCTTTGTGCTTAGTAATTTGTTTATTTAGAACAATGAAAATCGGTTAGAGAACATTAAAATACATATTTTAGCAAGTACAATTGTGTAATTTGCCCAAAGTTTTTATTCAAATTTGTCTTTCTAATTGCATATGGGAAACAATTTAAACAATCGCGTGTCTCAGTTTTAATCAGAAATTCCCAAAAGCGAAAATTTGTTTCTTTATTTTGTTGTTTTTGTTTTTTATTGTTGTTTATGCCGACTGATTCGAATAGAATGGTTTTTGGTAGATACTTTCAAAAGCTATGCTGTAATTAATAGCTGCTTACGACTCGGTCGCAAATTAGCCTCATGATATAGCGCCCCAAGAACTCAATTTGTCGCTGCTTCTGGCCCCGACTCGCGTAGGTGGTTTGAACTCAAAACGCGTCAATATCGTGGGCTCCACTGAACTGACGGACTCGAGAACTAGATCCTGTTATAATTTTTGTCAAAGTGGTAAGACAACCATGAAGCTTGATCTACAGAGAAGTGCAATATTAAGAAATACCCTATAAGATTATAGCTCCAAGTTGAAATTCGAACTTCAATTTATCGAGGCAACTCAAAATTAACGTTTTCATAAGTAGTATATATAATATAAACAATAAACACGGCTCGATATGGATGGCTTTACCAAGCAGTTCACCTGATTCCTATGTGCATAGGGTATAACAAGCACTAATAAAGCTTGCTGTTTACTCTTTTTTTTTCATAAACTTAATACACACCTGGTCTAAGAGCTAGAACTAAACAAGACTAGTACTAACTATAGTAAGCTGATAATTGCCAAGTGTTGGGTCTGTATAAAGCAATTACTATTCATTATATGAAATCTGCACAAGTATAAACTTATAGCAAAGTGGCCATACAATAATTCTTTCGGGTGTCGTTTGCAAACTTGTTGCTTGCTTCCGTTCGATGGAAGGCGTAAGCTCATTGACTTTGCAAGTCAAGTGGGCGTTAGGTACTCGTTAATGCTATTGTTGGTGTCGTATATTTTCAGGCGGCTAAGAAATAGAAATACATTACAGCGACCTTCACAGGGACAGCTGCGACTGCTAAAAGTATATACTAGGCTAGGCTTAATTTAAAGGATTCGATGTTTTGGCGCTCTCCTGTCGTATGGCATTGATGAGCTCATAGTTGACCAGAAAGGTGAAGCGCAGTCCCGAGATTTCCACAGTACAATTGTGGGCCAATCGCGTCTTGTTTCCATTCAGCAAAGGTGTGCCATCAATGAAGATGGCGCGCTTGCCTTCGTTGGCTATGAAGAAGTCGCCGTTGCTGCGCATTTTGATGGTGCCCTGACGGCGCGAAATCTTTGCAGCGGGTCCCTCCAGGGAAAGATCCACATCCACGCCACATTCCTTGGCCTCGCGACCGAATGTTATTTCCTTAGAGCGCATGAGATAACGCACAAGACGTCCGCACAAGCAGGCAAGCGTTTGGTTATCGAACTCACTGGCTGCCGTGGGTCCGAGCACTGAGTCAACCAGCACGCCCCAGCGTGAGAGCTCGTTCTCCAGCAGACGGATGTCGCGTTTGTTGCGCCGATCGGCCAGAGTTAGTTCAATTTCCAATGCCTCATCGCGCGGCTCTTGCAAGTCTTGATCGAACAACTGATCCTCAGCATCTGAAAAGCTGAGAGGCTGATCGGCGCCCTGCAAAGGCTTTACCGATTGATCAGGCAGCAGACAGTATTGCTTGAGCAGCAGCCAGTGATTATGCAGAGACTTCGCAGTGCGTGCGCAATAGAACGTGGAGGCGTTCTTGTCCAGCAGTTCCTGAAACTGCTCCAACTTGGGTGTCTCCGACTAATTGAGAAAAAACATTGGATTAGTCTCAGCAAATGCAAAATGAGAGCCAACTGCTTACGCTCTTAATAGTGCCTAGAAGGTCCTCCTCCTGCACGCTGTACAGCGCCTTCCGCTGTACAGACTCCACCATCTCGGGATGCAAATTACGCATAGCAGACACGGCAATCCGAGACACGGATGGCTCATACAGCAAGGCATACCAGCGCTGTTGCAGCTCTTGCAGGGTAAACTTACAGGAGAATTTGACTCCTCGATGTATCATGCGTAGGTCGTTGGTTTGCTGTATCCCTATAACAAGTGCCAGGTCATCAATGGGCTTCCAGCGACCCAAATCCTTGGTGGCCATCTGTGCGAGAGGGCGCCCATTGCGACGAGGCCTTCTGTTGCTCGCCGAACGCGATGGACGTGGACGACGTTCAGCGGCAATCACACGATCCATTACTGGCTTCGCCTTTGGCTGCGGTTGCTGCACAGGAATATGAATCGTTGGCAACGGCAATGCGGGAGTGGCTGGCGTTGAAGGCGTCGCAGGTGCTGAAGCAGTAACTATGTTCGGTGTGCCGGGTACCGTGTCCACTGCAGCGCCAGGTGTGTGATGCGTTTCAGGTGCTACAGCTGCAGTAACTACAATTGGACCGGGTGATTGTTGCAACGTTGGTGTCGTAACAATTCCAGAATAATTCTGAGATGTAGTCCGTGGTCGACTGGAGCGGTTCGCATCGGCACCGCTACGGTTCGTTGGTATTGTAAGATTATATTCTACAATTTCATCGTCAAAACGTTTACGTTTTATTGTGCGAGAGGAGCTAACAAGCAATTGAAGTTAGTGACAGTTTACAGTTAGCTTAAAATGTCAAACTCACCTTCGACGCTTAGCTGCGTCGTTTTGTAGCAACTCTATCGGCAAATTGTGAATTGGAGTTTTACTCAAAAGCGTTGCTGTTGTTGTTGTTGTTGTCGATACTGTTGGTGTTGGTGTTGGTGCTGGGGCTGCGCAAGTGTTGACAGATGTCGATGACACACTGACAGTGGCAGGGACGTCTATTGCATGCGAAGCAACAGCAGGCGCCATTGTGGTATTTACACTTGCAGACGATGATGTGTTGGATATTGTAATAGGTAATTGCGTGTTTTCCATTGCTATTTTGAGCAATATTTATTGTTTTTCTTTTGCGACGCACAAAGCACTAGTAACGCTGTGACAAATCGATACATACCAACTATTCGATAAGTCACTGCCATCGAATCACGATATTCTGCTTAGTGGCAGCACCACATAACATTATTAAATTGTTTTTAACATAGGTACTCCTCAGTCAATAGAATTAACATATTTTTGATATTAGATAGAAAATCATGTAAATGCAGAATATATCATAATATATATGATAACATAATTAATTACTTAAAATTTTGAAATTTTATTTAAATAAAAAAATTGAACTTGGTAACATCGCATCTCTGTTAATTGATGTAATACTATCGATATGTATCGGCACGAAATAAATAGTGTGCCCGATCTATTTAATGTTTGTGCTGCAGCCCTAAGTTTGCTAACAAAGTAGTGATGTGAAACTTGATAATAAGATAATAATGTGATGTCTATTCTTAAGAATGCGCTGTATTAATAAGTGCATTAAAGCATTTCAGTATTGCTAACAATTCGCAAAAGCTTTACCAAGCGCTACAAAACAATGAGGTAAGCGCGCAATGCAATTACAATGACGAGTGTGATGACTAATCGATTGTGCTTGTAGTTGTCACTACGCGGAGTCGGAATCATCACAATCCGAGAGCAAAATGGACATCTCGGAGACGCCCACGGACTCCACGGGAGTTTCGCCGCTGGCCGACGAGCGTGCTAATGCCACGATGCCAAACAAATCGAATATCGAAGACGAGCGGGAGAATAACGAAAACAAAAACACGTCAATGCTAGACAACCGAATAATACGGCCAGAGTTGCTGCTGCCAGTCGAAACGATGCCACAACGACAAATAACAGAACGCACCCTGACATTGGCGAACAGCCACCCGCTTATGTCGCCCACAAACACCGACTCTGACTCGGAGCCCTTTCAAGGCAAATGCAAGAATTTCCCCGATGTAGTGCCGCGCACTGAGCAGACCGCAACAGAAGCTGTGCGGAATACGTTGAATCAGCAAAACAATATGCGGGTCAAGCCTCAAGACGCGAAAGTCAGTCTGCTGCGAGCAAATAGCCCAGACCTGCTTAGCAGTGAGTCAGATGTGGATGTGTCGCAATATTTAGCTGCTGTTGAGTCAAATTTTCAATCGGTTTCGTTGCTGCCCAATGCGAATAACAAAACGTCGCGAAGAGCTAAACGGGCGGCCGCAGCTGGCGGTGAGGACATTTCCAGCCTGGACTCCATATCAAATCACAGTTTCGACGATGACGAAGACATCGAGCACAATTTGGCCTCCCTGAGCCCATCCAGCTCGCTGATCGATGGCCTGGATGGTGAGGACGACGATGATGACGAATGCGAAGGCCCCGAGTTGCTGCCCGACAACGATGACGACCTGGACGACTTTGGCATGGCAACCACGCCCACGCCACATGCCCCCGCCGGAGTGGCAGTATCAGCAGATACAGGTGCAACTGCTTCAGAGTTGCCGCAATATACGGCTGATGAGGAGCGACGCGACTCACGCAATTGGCAGAAGATCACGCTGCCAGATGGACGCACCCGAGAGATCGACATGCGCGTCATTGAACCTTACAAGCGCGTGCTATCCCATGGTGGATACTTGAAGGCTGGTGGGCAGAATGCTATCGTTATATTCTGCGCCTGCCATTTGCCGGACAGATCCCGTGCCGACTATAGCTATGTCATGGACAATCTTTTTTTGTATGTAGTGAAGACGCTGGAACAGCTAGTCACGGATGACTATGTGCTCATCTATCTGCACGGCGGATCCAGTAGACGTAATGTGCCGCCGTTTCCATGGCTCAAACGGTGAGTCCTCCAAATAGAATCCCTTTGAATAATATTTTATTATTGCATATTTTGTAGTTGCTATCAACTGCTCGATCGCCGCCTGCGCAAGAGTCTGAAGCACATGTATTTGGTGCATCCCACTTTTTGGATAAAATCTTTGGTATGGATGGCTCGGCCATTTGTCAGGTATGTAAGGCTCCTAACTAGCTTATTTATCACTTACTATAAATTGCTAATTGTTTTTTGCAACAGCACAAAATTTTGGCGTAAGCTCATTTATGTTAAGTCTTTGGAGGAACTGGGCCTGCACGTGGCTGTGGAAAAGGCAGCCATCCCGGAGAAAGTTAAGCAATACGATGCCAAGCGACATTGAGCTGCACACTCGAACCACTCAAATTATTGAATAACTGCTAGCTCAGACTTGATTCACTCGCAACGCAACATTTACACACGCTCGCATTTGTGTTTTCGCATTCCTTGATAGACCTATTTTATATAATATTTGCTCTCAGTCTCGTATTTATTTAAACTCTTGCTATGCTTTAATTTAAGATCTCAATCTATGTGATACTTTTGATTTTGCTTTCTCAACCCATGTACTCTAACTCGCTATGTGCTATGTAATTTAAATCGCGGCGTTCAACAAACATCGAACAAGTTTTTGATTGCTTTTACCAACAGCAGTAAAACACACATATGTAGAAATATGTAGAACTAACTCCCACACAAATACACTCTTACACACAAGCGCAACCACTAATGCATAATTATAACTAATCATGTAGCTTCCGCTTTAGTTCCATATATTCATACATATAAACATAATCAATCGTACAATCTACAATACATATACATACACATACATACTTAAAGCCTGGTTTTTTAAATAATGTTAACAATGAAATAAGCAACTAAAAACCACCAGACTTCCGTACATGTTACCTTCTTTGTCGTAGCAAAATACTATTATAAATTATTACGAATGTAATGAACCCTAACTCAACGGAATTTAATATTAAGCGAGTTTCTAATTGAAAATGTTTAGCTGAATTTTTTGTGTGAGGCTTTTGCATCGATTGCATCGTATACCCAAATCGTTATCAACCAAAAGCACCAAAAACACCGATCCTGAATGCAGAAAGCAGATCCCATGCCAGTCACTACTCGCCCTCTACCCCACACAGTAGATGATTAGGTCGTAAGTGAACTAGTGACCATTGTATTAAAAAAGGAAAACAAAAAGAATATTTGATATTTAACAATCTACAATCTCACATACACATACATGAGCATAAGAACGTAGTTGTGTAATTAGTTAAGCATGTAACCGATTGATATTAAGGAGCGATCTTTTGTTGGTTTCCCTATTGCTTAAACGATAATAAAAATGCAAAACACAATTTTCCAAATTGATTCATTATGCGAGTTTCAATTTAGTATCTATGAATAGCTGCTCTGGTCGCAGCTCCACAAATCCTGATCCTCGTGAAACTGAATCAGCACCAGCTCGTATGTGACGATGGTGCCAGCCACCTGATGAAAAACATTTTAGTATATATGTATCAAGTAATATTTTCATGATCTAAATCAAATACTAACGCTGAGCACCAGTTTGCGTGTCAAATTGAAGAACTTCATCCCACTCAGGGCCACCATATCGCTGGTAATCTCTTCGGCGAATCGCATGGCATCCGGGCACCAGGACTCCTTTGGCACGCAGCGCAAGTAGCGCAGCGGACGACGCGACTCGTCGTGCACGCTGGCCGCATATAAGGACACAGCCAGAGTGCGTCCAATCAGAAAGAAGAGAGAGAAGTAAAAGTACACCGTATGAGCTATCGAGGGCATGGTGCTGCGAATGAATGTTAATAAATTGAGAATCTTGTAGCGTAGGGAAGAGCTCGAATAACAAAACATCTTTAGCACTTCGAAGTTAAATGACTTGTGATCCTAAGACTTTGAAGCCTTAGGGCGACAAATCAAAAAACATCGTTTTCACTGATTGTTTTTATAAAAAAAAAAAGAATAAGAAGAATAAGAATACAACTGAAATAGCCAACGGATTTTACAAGGCGGGCAAAAAATTCTTTTATAATTCCGCAAACAAAACACCAACTTTGATTTTTTACAAATGTTAAATCCGATCTGATGTTTTTTGCTACTTGCAAATGTTATAGTATTTTCCTATAGGCCGATGTGCACAAATGCTTCCATTTCGAGCACGAAAATATATTTTTTATGTGCAGAGTACAGTATCTATAAACGGATACAACTACACCGACTCAACCTTAAATATTTTATGAGGGTGCTACAGAGTCAGTGTAAAGTTACATATGTATGTATGTATGTATATATATATATATATATATACAAGTATATATAAGAATATCTTATATACACGTACGTACTTGAGACTCCGCAGCAATTGGACACATATAAAGTACAGATTGTTGGAGAAGGATATTATAGTAATGAAGGATATGGCATCATCCATGGTGCTGCATAACGTGCATATATTTCTATATTGCATACGTCTCTCAGACCAGTACGCTGCAGCCATATGCTGAGAAAATAAATATAAATGTGACATAAATGTGGAAATAAATTTTGTATGATGACTTACCAAGCCCTTGAATTTGAGCAAATTATCATTGAGTTGTCGGAATTTGGATGCCAAGCCGATGCTCACTATCATAACCAATATATCCATATAGTTCCATATAAAGGTCGAGTAAACATTTTGTAATTTGCCCCACAGGGCGAGGGGCGAGGAGTAGTTCAGAACATAGAAGATCTCATCGTTGGTCAGCTCGAAGAAGTTTCGTATGGGATCATCCGTTTGATTGCAAAACGAAGCGTAATTAATGGCTGAGATAATGCTCAACAAATGTTCCGCTAGTGAAGTAAATTATATTGATTATTCAGTGAATTTGATCTAAGTTCAAATCATACCAAAGGACAACATCATGCCCACGAGCATGACCATTTTGATGGTCTGAGCCATGCGCCTCTTCTCGAACTGTGTCTGATATTGTGGTAGATCCTGCTCGATCTCGTACCACTTCATCATCAGATCGGGCCACTGCCGCGCCAAGCTAAGAGCCTTGCCACACACCAAGAAGATGCAGCTCTTGAAGATCAAAGGCCGGATGGTGTTGAATGTTATTGAACCATTCAGCACTTTGTAAATGGTCAAGCTAAGATTTATGAGCATAGACACCATAAACAGCAGGCAGCAGCAGGTGCGCACATAGCGCCACGAGAAGCTTAGGCTGCTGGGATGCTTGGCCGTAACGCCTCGCACCGGCATCAATGCAAAGCACTGAGCAGTCAGCAGGACCGAGCCGACTGCCTCATGGAAACTTCCATTGTACATAAATTGGTCACGCGTTCTGAAGCTCAATTCTGAATATTAATATAAATTAATAAGGATATGGAGTATACAGTGAAATCTGCCATGGATGGACAGCTACGGTCGTAATGAGAACTGTGTCCGTTCAATGGAGATTTCACCTATATTTTATATTATATATACATATATATATAGTATACCACTTTTGATATCTTTTCCATGTTCCCTTTGACCCCGCTTCGCATTGTCCTCTGGAAAATGTCCTTTATGCGCACTAAATAATATTTAAAGCTAAGTCTATGTTTATCTATGTCGCCTTGAATTGAGTTGTCTACCTTTTAAAGAGTATATCTAATTTACGTAATAGCGGCGACTTCTTAAGCTTTTTCCAGCGTCGAAATTTACGCTCCAGCTTGGGCAGAAACCTCATGTTGGGGTCGCAGCCAAAGGACAAATGTGCTTTGCATTGGAAAGTCAATTTATTCAGCGCATGTCCTATCATTAAAAACACCTGTTGTTTTGCACTAATCTATAATTGATAGCTTAACGGTGCATATACAAATAAAAGTACGAATTGGGTGGAGCTCGCCTGAGCTCAGTGTTCATAGCAGTCATTAACTTTGTCCTCCTTGTTGAATTGCAGCAATATCAACTCGTAGGTTACAATCGTACCGGCCACCTACGTCATAGGAAGTTTACAAACAGATTTGGAAGCATTATTGATAACGACTCATACCGCTATAACAACGCCTCGTGTCAGTCGAAAGAGTTTCATGCCCGTTAGGGCGACCTGGTCCATGTGAACTTCCTCCGAAAAGCGTTTCAGCTGTAAAATGAATATTATTATGAATATTATTCATACAGCTCTCGCAGTACTAAAGTGTATACCTCCATGCACCAGTAGGGCCTCGGCACCAGTTGAAAGATAACCAAAGGTCGCTTGGACTCATCATTGACGCTTGCGCTGTAAAGCGAAAGGATTAGAGTGCGACTCAGCAAATAGCTCAGCGAGAACCAAAAGTATGCTGTGTGCGATGCAGAAGGCTTCTTCCTACAGCAAATACAAAAAGTGTTTATGCAACTGAGGACTGTTCGTCTTAGCGATCACCTACTGCAGGCTCTTTAAAATTTTGCCACATATAAAATACAAGTTGTTGCTAAAGCATAGCAGCGTTATAGCTGATATAGCGCCATCCACGACGGTGCACAGTTTGCAGAGATTGCGAAAACTGATGCGATTTTGTATCCAGAACTCAACACTAGTGGGCTGAAAAGAAAATTCACAATGGGGATGGGAAATATTTGGATGTGTAGATTCAACCGCCCTTAGATTTCTTACCAATCGGGCTTCACGGAGCATATGATCGTTTAGCTGCCGGAAACGAGCCGCTAGCGAAACGCTGACGGCCATCACGAATATATCATTGAAACTCCAGGCAAAGGTTGCCAGCACATTGACCACTTTTCCAAGTAATCCCAGGATCGGAGTGTAGTCGACAAAGTGAAAAAACATGGAAAAGTTGATGAGCAAGTAGCTGTTGATGGGCTGATTTGGCAGGACGGGACACGCGTTCACGTAGTAAAAGCTGGACAGCATGCTCAGCAGATGCTCCACTGCAACAAAGAATGAAGATCGCTTCAGTTGTCGACAATATGGCTGACGGTATAGCAGCCACGTACCCAACGAGCAGCCAATGGCTATCATTATGATCATTCGGATGTGCGAAGCCAATGCAGCACGTTCTCGTTCTGTACGCAGCATAGGCAACTGGGACTCGACCATCTGCCACTCTGAGACAACCGCTGGCCATTTTATGGCCAGCTGGAAAAAGGACACCGAAATGGCAAAAATTGATCCATAAAAGATGAGAGTTTCCACCGAATCAAAGTCAAAGTTGACGCGTATAACAAACATCGCCAAAAACGCAGATGAAATGCCAAACAAGACAATTACAATCAGTGAATAACAAGATCGAAAGCTTAGCCAGCGGAAGCTCAAATCCTCTGCATACTTGGACGAAATGCCCCTCACAGGCATAAGCGCAAAGATTTGAGCAATGATCAACACTATAAGAAAAGATTGTGATTATTGGATTGAATATTAATGGTTTTATAGATATATAGATTTTTATTCTATGATATTTGTCAAGACTAATCTTCCTCAATCAGTTTCTCATTTCTAATTATGGGCTAGTTTTGGTGAACCTAATTCCAAGTGCTCATCACGTATAATTGGAACCGAAGTTCCAAATATTATTATAATTTCGCTCTATCGATATCAAGTATATATATGAGTTATCATTACTAATTTCAGTTCCGTGTGTTTTAATTATATATAAATGGAACCTTAATTCCATATTGAGTTCATCATAGGATAATGATAATATTTAAGTTCCTATTTATTTCCACATTGAGTTCTTCAGATCATTACGAGTTCTCCCTAATGATTCTAAGTACTCATATATTTATGGAATTTAAAACGATTTGTTTTAACCTATATCTTTAAGAATTATGGTTGGCTATTAGAGCTTTTACTAACATATCAAATTTACACATATTCATTAAATATCTAATAAGTCAAACTGTCCACTAATTTGCAATATAAGAGATGGATTTTATCACTAACCATACAACATGTGTGATTAGTGGTGCTATACAGGGTCCTACAAGTCTCTAGTACTCTTGTACTTTCTGAGATCGACGCGTTCTCACATGCGGACAGACCGACGGACGGACAGACTAAATCAGCTCGGATCGTCGTCTTGCCTGTTACATACATTTAACACAACCATTATACCTTGATTTCCCATTTTCAGTGGGTTCAGTGTATAAAAAACTTACCAAATATTTTTTAGATTTTGAAGATTTTTTTTAAGTTGGCCGCTAGAATACTCTTATTTGTTTTTTTTTTTTTTTTTGCTTATATTAGCTATATACATATTTATGATGTTACATTTGTTGACAGCTTAGTTTCCCTCGGCGATTAATTTAATTGATAATTACCTGGCCTAATGGCCTCCAGAAATGAACCACTGTGCACATAGCTTTCTCTATCAGCTCTTTGCAGGATTCGTTTGACCTTGTGTGGAACGAATTTTTCCGCATTTTGCCTACGTCTTGGCCGAACATGCAATTTTTGGTTAAAAGTGGCATTAGGTTGTGCGCTATTCACATTGGAGCCATAGACAATTCTTGAGCCAAACGACTTTATTAAACTTCAGACTTACTCGTAGTCAACGCGTGTTCCACGCCAGAAATTGATGAGGCTCAAGCTTTTGCGACGCCGTGTCGTATCACCCACAGTCCTGGCCATGTTCTGTGCCCGAATAGTCAAACTCAACAACTGAAAGGTGGGTTTCTCTTTACTGCCAGCCCGGCCAATTGCATATCTGTTTTGCCTATCTGCTTACAATCTTTCTGTGCGAATTGTAAATTGCAAATTGCTGTCGGTGACAGGTTTATAATTTATGTATTGCGATTTAGTGCACAGTTATGAATAGAATATGCTCTTGGAGCCGCCAGCCCCTCGGCTGCAAATGCTCGTCTGCACCTCAGAGCCATTCATTTGATTGATTAGCACCAGCTCGTAGACCATCAGAGTGGCGGCCATCTGCAAGAGGGCAAGCATAAATGAAGCCAAAACACCTTTGCATAGCTCACCGAAAAAATGAGGCGTCTGGTTAGAAAGAAGTATCCTTTTCCACTCAGCGCAAATTGGTTTGTCAACATGATGTCCTGTATCCGCCACAGTTCCCGGCACCAGTATTCTGTTGGTATTTCAAAGAGTGTGTACGATATTTGCCGAGCTTCTTGTGGAATCGAAGAGGCAGCAAACATCATGTTGGAAACACGAGCAATCACGTAAATCAGGCAGAACCAGAAGTACAGCTCATCCATGAAGCTGCCCCTTGCCCTGCACAGAGTGACGAAAAAGGCTTATCAAATTTTTGAAATCGAAAAACTAAAAACCAAATTTAGCAGTTACTTAAAGCTATGATAAATCTGTACACAGACAAAGTACATATTGTGAGAACAGGCCAGAACCACCATGCCAGAGAGCTCCTTATCGTACAGTTTTAGCAGATCGCAAAGATCCAACAGATCGTAGCGCAGCTGCTCCCAGAACTCGCTGGGCATCTGCTGGCCGGAGTGTCGCCGAATGCGCCAGTGCATCTGCTGGAAGCGGAACTGCAGCCCGCGACAGATCAGAGTCAGGAATATGTCCACGAAATTCCAGACGAAAGTCATGGCCAAAGTGGTCCACTCAATGAAGAGCGCCTGTGGCACATTGAAGTGAAACACTGAGAAGAGCTCCTGTCGCTCCCGCTGAAAGTAGTTCAGCCAGAAGTCCACGTCCAGGTTGCACTCGGTTATCTGTTGATAGTTTCCATACAGGGCACTCCCTACATACGTAAAGTGCTCACAGAGCGCGGCCAACAGCATGCCCACACCCCAAAGCCGCAAACGGCGTCCGAATTGTCGACCCAAATGGCAATCGTAATCGGGGTGCAAGAAGACCATCTCACACCGAGCAGTCCGACGGATGAGATGCGGCCATCGATGCGACAGAGACAGGAAAATGCTCAGGCAGGCAATGCAAATGACGCTAAAGCTCAGCGAACCTAAGGAGAGTTCAGATTGCAAGCTGGATGGAATAGATAGTAATACACTCAACCTCACCTATAGTGTAGATCTTAAGGCCATGATCGAGCACCACTTTAGAAGAGAGTCCCAGATCCATTATAGCAAATGCCAATATGATGACACTGAGCACAAGAGACGGCGAGAGCCAGCGAAAACGCACATTCTCAACTGGAGAGCTGGGCCAGACACCGGACACGGGAAACACGCCAAGAAATTGGGAGAGAACCAGAACTAAAAAGATAATTGGAGAATAGGTAAAGTTTTCTTTTTTTGTTTAATTATTTTTATATTAGTATCATTATTATATTCATTTTATTGCTATTCAGTTTTATGAATTTGCGTCATTTTTTTTATGACAATAACTCTATTAACTAAGACTTAATAGAGAAAATGTTGTATACTTTATTACCTTAAAAATATATTTTTATCGTTTTTAGTATTATTTGCTTATTAAATCCAACTTGTTATTTTTCAAAAATCGTATAAATTTATTAATTATTATTTTTTTAATGCAAATAACATTACTAACTTGTGTTTTATTATATAAAGAACTTAAAACCATTTTTTTATACGACGTCGAGGGATTGTGTTTTTATTTAGATACAATAGAATTGGAATCATGGGCAATGATATGATAATTTCAAAAGGAAATTGGCGTATAAGATATTGGAATACACAAAATTTTGATTCAGTTTGCAAAAAGAAATATCTAAACTTTGATATTTATCAGACAATTCGAACTTTAGTTCTAGGGAATTAAGTATTATATAGTAATTTGGTAGTCTAGTATTAAAAGTATGTTCGGTATCTATAAACTAAACCATCAATTAAGCACTTAGTATAAGCAGTTTATTATTTGAAAATGGTAGTTCCACAGAGTGCTACTTACAGGGCCCAATGGCGTGCTGGAGCGTATTTTTCTTGCACCTCTGTCGGCTTTGCTCCATTTCTTGACTGTTTACTGGCAAATGCATATGCGAAAAAAAGATTCGTTCAGCTCTGTAGCGATTGCAATCGTCAAGCCAATGTGTACAACGGGGCGTATGACGGATGTTTATTAATGTATTTGCAGTTAAGATCTGAATGGACAAGCATGACATTCCAAACGGCTTCTGAGTGTTGGCTGGCTTATCAATAATACACATCTCATAGTACATTTTCTCAATGGCGAACATAAATAAGGAAAGGGATTGATAGGGAATTTTATATTAGCTCAGCAGTATACGGTTTTTTGCCTAATTGCTGATTGGTTAATGACATCCGATATCATGAGCTCATAAGTGATAATTGTTGTGGCCATCTGAAATCAAAGAGTCTGTAAATTTATAGAAGTTCGAATGATCTATTTCCCCACTTACGGACAGCACGAGTTGTCGGGTGACATAGAAGAACCCATTTCCAGATAAAGCAGTCATATCATTGCCTAGCTGTTCGCTGAAGCGTTGGACCTGTTCGACAAAAAGAGAAACTGTAAAAATATAGATTTTGAAAATGGGTATTCAGATTACCTCAGGGGTCCACGCCTTTGAGGGCACATCTCGAAGGGCTATAATGATTTTGCGCTCGAAATCGTTTAACGATGAGGTAACAAAAATGGTTAGAGTAGTGCGTATGATAGCAAAGATAAGTGAATACCAGAAGGCTATCATGACAATAAGATCCACACCAATATTTCTGTTTGAAATGGAATAAAACTTGTTGCTGCAAAGAATTCTCAAACAGAGTGTCAACTCACTTGAAAGTATTAAACAACTGAAAGCATATGAATGACATGTTATTGCCAAAGGACAAGAGCACAAGTGGAGCTACAGCAGCGTCGAGCAGACGCACTAGACGCTTCAAGGCCAAATAATGCTGTCGCACCTCCGTCCAGAATATGGCTGGCATCACCTTGCGGTGCACGGCAGCAATGCGGCGATGTAGCTGATGGAAACGTGCAGCCAGGCCGATGCCTATGCACATGAGAAAGCAGTCGGTGAAGGAGCGCGGATAGGCAATGGTCTCATTAATCCACTGCAATTAGATAACAAATAAATCCGAATCACGTATTGCCAGTCGAGAGAATCACCTCAAGCAGAGGCAGCATCCAGAAGCGATAAGGTAGTATATTATAGAGATGAGGTCGTTCCCATTTGTATATGCTTTCCAGGTAGCTGACATTGATGTTACATTGTGTGCGCTCCAGATAGCTCAAGTGGCAAGAGTTGGCCAGCAGCAGGCAATGCTCCACTGTAACAGTAAATATATGTAGCTACAGGCATCTATTCCCTTTCTATCTCACCCAGGGCAGATGACATGATGACACCCACAACAATATTGATGCGTCGCTTCATATTGTACTCGTCGTAGAAGCGATAGGGCACGCTGAGAAAGAGCTGCTCCACGCGGTTCCAGTGGCGCATGATGCTGTGCCAATTGAATGCCAATCTCCAGAAGAACAGATGCTCCAGCAAGCAGACTATATAGAGTGCCAGCGAGCTCGACGTGTGGAAGTTGACGCCGACGCTGATGACATGATTCAAAACGGCACCGAATTCACACAGGTTGAGTATGAAAATGATGGCCGAGTAAAATACGCGTGGACTAAGCCATTTGAATCTAATGTTGTCTATGTCCACGGAGCGTATATTACTCACGGGCAGAAGAGCATAAGCCTGTGATATGAAGAGAACTGCAAGCAGGAAAATTAGGGAAAAGCAAATACAACTATCTGAATCTCTGGCCAAGTCGGAGCAGGTGAAGCGCACCTTGGGAGACAGCGCGATAGAATGTTTCACCCTGCGGCATGGTCTTTTACTGACTGTACACATTTTTTGCGAAAGCTTTTTGTGCAGGCAATGAGTGGGGGCGTGTTTGTTTTTTCTTTTTTTAAATTCAACAATTTAGCAGCTAGTATTTACAATAATTGAAAGATAAATGTGGCCGACTGTCAGCCGACATGACAAATTATAATAGTTGTTGCCATTTCCATTCAGGCGCACAAGGGCAGCAAGCCTTTGCGGCGGTTGGGCTCGTCGAATTGCAACAACACCAGCTCGTAGGTAACTATAGTGCCAGCCATCTGAATAGAAGGGCAGATATTTTGAATGGAAAACAAGTTAGTTCAAAACACTTTAGTCATACGCACCCCAAAGAGCAGCCTGCGTGTTAGGAAGTAAAATTTCTTGCCAGACAAGGCAACGGTTTGCGTGGACATCTGGAAAATGAGGCGTTCGACCTCCACACACCAATTCTTGCTGGAGACACGGCGCAGCACGCCCAGCGCACTCTTCGACTCATCATTGATGGTGGCTGCCGTGAGGAACACACACGCTGTGCGACCCACAAGGTAGAGCATAGAGTACCAGAAGTACACATAATTGATGGGCCAGCGTAGTTTACTATATGAACAATAAGAAGCTGTTTTACTAATTCTGTTGAAAGTATTAACGATCGATCATTCACTTGAATATGTTGAGCAGCTGACAGCACACGAAGTACAAATTGTTTGCGCAAGACAACAAAATGATGCTGGACAGAGCATTGTCCACTCGCTCCAAAAGCTCACACAAGCGCACATAGTGCTCACGGATCTCCATGAATGTGCTTTCCGGCACTCGATCCTCATGCTCCAGTCGCCTAATGCGCTTAGAAATTTGCTCGAAGCGATAGGCCAAGCCCTTGCTAATCATCATGATGAATAGATCCATGTAGTTCCAGATGAAAGTGCAGGTGCCATTTACCAGCTGAAGAAAGTTAGGACAAGAGATCTTAATATATGATATATACTACTAGTGGAATGACTAGGCTTTGCACGGATTTTGGCCTGATGGTTTTACAAGACTACCTAAAGGGCTAAAAAAGGCCATCAAATTTTCTTTTATTATTTCTTTCTTTTGATTTTTTGGCATTTCAAAAAAATATAAATATATTTTAAAAACTTTTGTCACGATTTCGAAGAACTATTTTTGTTAACAAAGCTTTTATATGGGTCCATATTGTTTTTGAAAATATGAAAGAGCCTATGTTCATCAGAGATCATGTGGGATTGTAATGGTAAAATAACTTGCTAATGCACAAGTCTGTAGTATAAGTCTGTTCGATAAGGTTTTTAATCGATAACAAGAAAACGGGAGCAGTTATTGATTTTTGGAAACAAACTTGATCTGCATGTGCAATACACGGACCCATAATTTTAAATTTTTTAGCCTCTAGCTCTTATATCTTCTGAGATTGACGCGTTCAAACATACGGACAGACAGACAGACGGACGGGGCAACATCGACTCAGCTCGTCGCTCTGATTACGAATATATATACGCCACGCCTCCTTCTGCCTGCTACATTTGTACTTTTAACAAAACCATAATACCCTGATTTTAACCATTTTTAATGGGGTATAAAAATGTATAAAATTATAAAATTTTGTTCAAGTCTTACCAAAATATAGACGCCTACAAATCGGGTGTAGGGCAGTATTAGAAACACATAATCGTAGTTCAGTTTGACGTAGTCATCAAAGGATACGCCCATGGTTGAATTGTAGTTGTGGGTGCAGTATTTCACGCGCTGTTTATAGCTGACAATGGCAGAGGTGAGATACAAACTATGCTCAACTAAAATGGGAAAAACAACACATTATGAACAAATTATAGGAAATGCTATTATCAAAATCTCACCCAACGACAAGGCTATTATAATAAGTGCAGGTTGTCGCACGCGCTGTGACAGGTTTCTTTCGAGCCCCTCGTAGGGGGGCTTGGTGAAGACCAGCTCCAGGCGCGTCCAGTAGCGAATCAGAGGCGGCCAACGGCGCGCCAAGTCGATGAATAAAATGCAAGCGCATTGCACACAAGTGAAGAACACCTGACCCACTAAACAACAGTGAAATGGCATGAGTTTATGATTTAGTCCTCATCTCTTTGGCTAATACCCACCGAAATTCTTGGCTGTAACGCCTATGTTGAGCAAATACTTCAACATACTTAGTGTTAGCACCGAGCTGGCTATCATGAAAATCACCGTCCCAATCATCGACACAGATTTAAATCGGAAATGCACGTGCCGTGGATTCGCACGCCAGATGCCAGTCAGTGGCATTATGGCAAAGCACTGACCCAGCAGCATGACTATAAAATCGAGGAAAAAACTATTAATAACGTTGCAGTCGGGAGCTACCGACTGAATAATACTCATTGACGGATTAAGTACAGCTGAGTCGTTTTTGGTAAAGGAGTCAACAAGGATTGTGAAGTCACTTGACTGCACTATTTTGGAGCTCTAGCACAAAAACTTTTTATAGATTTGCCACGCCCTCTAGAGGCATAGAAATAGAGATAAATCAGTAGAGGAGGTCAATAGTAACCTATTCGTTAAATCTTTTAGTTTCTAGCTCTAAGTAGAAGATACAGCTTTGAGCTTACACCCAATCAGCTGAGATCAATCCGATATACATATATTTTGCGTCTTGTGTTCCAAATATCATATTTCTAGCACTTTAAGAAATTGCGTTTCTGAAATTTGTATTTTCCGATTTGCAACGCTTCTATTGGACATGTCGGGAAAATCTTAACTATTTCACAAAAGTTGAAAACCTAACAGCCTAATTTAGCAATTAAGGCATGAATTCACATTTTATGAAAATTGTTTTCTTTCAACGGACAAATATTGCACAATTTTACGCAATATATGTTTATATATATATATATAGTATATTTATACATATAACTTTTCTGCAAGTTTAAAATAGTTTTTACTTACTAGGAGAAGCTGCTCTATGAAATAAATCCAATTGAGAATAGTCCGTAGCTGTCTCACTTTTGATGACATGAAAGTCGAAATTTCCCTCATTTGATTGCTTATTTTGGGTGTTTTTATCCAAGGTTTTTGGGCCTTGCCGCAATTTCAGCTTAGCCTGTCCGTCCATGTCGCTGGTCATTTGAGCACTGACCCGGAGCGCCTGCGTCTATGCAGGACAGAATCGGAAAATGTATTTTTAGAATTGCTGGTCACACTGCCCGAAGGAAATTGCAGTTTAAAAACGCAGTTAACACGCGCAGTGTGGGAGTTAGTTGTTGTAAACAATAATTAGGAGCTAATGGAAAAGCACCTGTCGACGCTTATGGTGCTTGATTAAGAACTTAGTCAACATGCGGCACGCTGCGGTTAAACATCCGTTCGAATGGGATCGAAGCATTTTGAGACTGTTGAAGGCGAAGCGGAGACAGCAACGCGCTACAATTGAGAAAAAGTGGCGCTGTGCTGGCAATGCTGAGGACTTGGAGCAACTGGATACTTTTCATCGTGCCATACGACCATGTGGGTAGATTTGATGTCTTTGATGTGAAAGAACTTCACGTCTCACTCTGCTCTTTTTACAGATTTGTGCCTGGCACAGGTGTTTGGCATGATGCCTCTGGCAAATGTGCTGAGTCGGAGTCCTCACATGGTTAAATTTCAGCTACGTTCTTGTGGCACCTGCTTTTCAGTGATATTTCTTTTGCTAGGAGGTATGAAAACTATGCGTTTGGTAACGAGACTTCTTCAAGGCGGCCTGAATGCCAAGAG
Source organism: Drosophila hamatofila (assembly GCA_035045345.1). Lineage (NCBI taxonomy): Eukaryota > Metazoa > Arthropoda > Insecta > Diptera > Drosophilidae > Drosophila > Drosophila hamatofila. The sequence continues at coordinate 3,030,632 of JAWNPA010000001.1, forward strand.
CATAGGTAAGTCAGGAAGACGGATGGAAAAGATATTAGAGTCCATACTTATAATTAGAATTAGGGCTATTTTCCTATTGCAAGTTTAAATCGTCTTATAGAGGCACTAGCTATATTAAACTTTCATAACGCGATAAAAACATCAAAATTTATTTATTTGCCAAGCACCATTCTAGTACGTATTTGAAATACATTTTTTTCAAATTTGAGCGAAGGGGGCTTCGGACAGACGGACATCGCTAGATCCACTCAGCTCATCACCCTGATCAAGAATACATTATACTTTAGATTTTGAAATCACAGAATGGACGTTCGATCTTAGAAACTAAACTCCAAAGAAAGTGCGAGTCTACTCAGGCGTTTAAGAGTCTATTGTGATTAATAAGTTTATTTTCTTCCACAGTGGGCGTCGTGTTCTTTACGAGTGGAATGGTAATCTGCGTGAACTTTATATCATTGGCACGCGGCTGGTCTCGATTGATTGTGCCCTGGAGCGGCATAGACATTATAATGCTATTTCCACCATATGCACCAATGAAATATACTCTTCGACGGAAGCTGCTTATCACTGGATGCTCATTGGGATGCTTGACACTGCGTAAGCTCCAATTAATACATACAATTATGAGAACTCCTTTAAGATTGTGATATTTTGATAGTTGAGCATTGGCTGTATTATGCGTCAAGCTATTCCAATTATCGACAACATATAATGCAATGTCAACCGAACATAACTCAGATACCTTTTAAAGGGTACATGATGAAGGAGTTCGCGGATATTTTTGAATTGGTGCCCTACAATTCCATCTTTATATTCTATGCCTTTGTATGTCGAACTCGAATTGGACTGCTCAAATGAAATTAACCAAAAGTTTTTGTTATTTATGTTCACAGTTTCTAAATGGCACGTTCACTTTCATTTGCAACTTTATGGATACGTTCATAATTTTGATAAGCGTAGGCTTATCCCAACGGTTTCAACAGATGGCCACGCGCGTTTTGAATGCCGTTAAGCGGGTAAGACCTGTACAGTGTACATTTGTATATACATACCAGAACCTATTGAAAGTGGGCAGAATGGATTTTGAAAATATGTGACTGGCAGAAGTGGTCTTGTTTTACCCCGTTCAATATATATTTACATTCATAATCAGCTCGATCTGTCCGTCTGTCCATCCATATGAATGCTGCAATTTCATGAACCACAAACGCTAGACTTGGAATTTAAAAAAATAATATTTCTATAAGACATTCGATCACTCATTCGATTTACTTATAATAGATCGAAATCGAGACTTTGATATAATTTCTGAAGCTCTGCATGAATTATATGAAAGCTGAGACTCTAACTATACTGTAAAGGTTGCGCCTGTTGTGTATACAGAGATTTTTATATTTCGGGTTTTGGATATCTTTTCAAAAAACGTATTTCATATACACACATATGTATGTCATTATTATGCTCAGAAATTTTCTTTAAATATGTATGCATGTGGATTTAAAACAAAAGTTATTTAATACTTATTTTAATACCAATATTTACGCCCAAGCACTGAATGTTCAGGGTATCTCTTAGTCGGGCAGTTCCGACTTGAGCAATCTTAATTCTTATATATTTATACTTATATATTACACTTGGTAAATATTTCACTTTATATTGGCTCTCCTTCAGTATGTTCCTGATGCTGAATGGCATGAAATACGCATGCATCACGTACTCTTATGTGAGCTCATGGATCTGGTTGACGCCAACATGTCGAATATTGTGTTGATCTCCTGTCTGAGCAACATTTACTTTATTTGCAATAAGCTGTTGACCATATTTACGTAAGTTCTTTAGTTACATGAACTCAAAACAGTACTTACCCTTATATTATTTATATTTCTTACAGCAAGCTCCATTATCCCATCAACTACGCATATTACTGGTATAGCTTACTCTATTTGCTGTGTCGCACCTGTGCCGTGTTCATTTGCGCCTCCAAAATTCACGAAGCCTCTTTGCTACCTCTGAGGGCGCTTTCCATGGTGCCCAGTGACTACTGGACCGAGGAGGTGCAGCGCTTCAACCATCAACTAGGTAGTCAGTACATAGGACTCTCCGGCCTGGGTCTGTTTCATCTGACGCGCAGGAGTTTCTTTGGAGTGAGTCTTGCCCTTGATTCCAATGACAAATATTCAAACAACAAATGGATTTCTATTGTAGATGATTACGACCTTGGTTTACTATGAGTTTATGCTATTGCAATTGGATGCGAAAAGCACCAAGGATGATCTTGCCAATCTGTGTGGGTGAATGTGCGATGACAGTTATGAGAGCAAATTTATACTAAACAAAAATTGTAGTTATCCAAAAAAGTTTTTTTAAGTGCTCTTCATTATATAAATTATAAAAAATACACATGAATTTATATTTAAAATTTGAAGCTAGCTCTTAAAAATGTAGGCGATAAAATATTATTAAAATTATTAGTTTTAAATTGAAAACATTAAAAATTAACAAATTAGTCGACACGGCTTGACTCCGAGATCCCCGGAACCCTTCAATGAACTGATATTTCAACATACATTTTAACATTTTTCAGGGTACATGTAAAAAAGCTCTAGTCGAGACTGCTCGACTACGAGATCACCTGAATCCTTCCAGGAACTGATATTTCAGCTTCAGTCATTCCTCGGTTTTCTGCTTATACGCACCCACGTATAAATAGACATGGGTTACAGTGTCGACTTACTATGGGAACTTAATTGTTTGATAACATTTTTTGTAGACGGACAATCTTTATAAAACTTTCAGACCGTAATAATAACATTATATGTATGTGTATTTGCTAAAGCACAAGTCTCTAGTACTTCAAGTACGCGTTTGGCGAATTTGGTAGGAAGAGGGTTGATTTTGGGGGTGGGGGTGAAATATGACCAAAATCGAAATTCGAAATTGAAAAATATATATATGAATCTACATTTCAAATTTGGAGACTCTAGCTCTAAAGATGTAGAAAATATAATTTTTTAGCTGATTTTCGATAAGGTTTTTAATTGATAACAAAAAACGGGGATAGCTATCGATTTTTGGAAACAAACTTGATATGCGCGCTTGAAAAAAAATTGCAGGTCTCTAGCTCTTATATCTTCTGAGATACGAACAGGCGGACAGACAAACGGAAAGAGCTAAATCGACTCAGCTCGTCGCCCTGATCAAGAATATATATACTTTATGGGGTCTGCCACGCCTCCTTCTACCTGTTACATACTTTTAACAAAACCATTATACCCTGATTTCTCATTTTCAATGGGTTCAGGGTATAACAAGTAAGAGACTGCTCGACTAGGAGATACCCTAAACCCTGCAAAGTACTGATTCCAATCATTCTACACTTCTTTCATGCACATATACAAAAACACATACACACACCTGTACGCATGCATCCATACGAACGCATAAACAATTGCTCTGCTAACTGCGCAGTTACTGCGCTTGGGCTGCCGTGTGGGCTATATTACGAAAATTTGTTTGTTGAATAAATCTTTTTGTAGTGGGACTATCTTCATCAAATTTTCAGAACGTAATAATAACATTCAAATGTGTGTATATGCCAAAGCACAAGTCTCTAGTACTTGATATACGTTTTTTTCAAATTTGGGGCGAAGGGGGCGTGGCATCCAAAATCTGTAAATGACAAAATCTTTGTATTCATCACATTAATCTACACAGTAAATCTGAAGTCTCTAGGTCTAACAGTATTCAAACTAGGCTTTAAAAACAAAGTCAGATTTTCGATTGTTATCGATAAAAAAGAAATGGGATGGGTTATCGAAAAAATATGATAAACTCGTACTGCGTATGGTATACACGAGTATACATGTAAAATTTCAAGTCTCTAGCACTTGTAGTTTAGGAGATCTCTGCGTTAGTACGGACGGACGGACGGACGGACGGACAGACAGACGGACATGGCTAGATCAACTCAGCTCGTCATCCTGATCAAGAATATATATACTTTATGGGGTCTGCCACGCGTCGTTCTGCCTGTTACATACATTTTCACAAAAACATTATACCCTGAAATCCCATTTTCAATGGGTTCAGGGTATAAAAAGTGTCGCCGATTATATTTACTACTATTAGAATTGCTCAATTGCTCAACAGAAATAAGTGTAGTTCAATGGTTTAAAGAAGAGAATATTACAGCGGAGAGCAACTATTCAAAACTAAATTTTGTTTCGAATTTTAAAGAGAGCCAGATCGTATAAATAAAGCTGCCTATTAAAGTTTTATCTCAGTTGAAGTTGGATGACGGACATGGTGAAGGTTGAAGTGTCGAAGTATACGGGATGATTGTTTGAATGCCATTTATGAGCATATTCAGTCGTATATACTTCTGAACGGATCGTGAGCGTGAGTTTGCAGAAAACATAACATATCATATACCAGCACACAAAATGATTTGAACTAAAACCACCTTGCTGTACGGTAAGTTTAATTATTGAAGTTATACCTGTATTTGCGCAAATTAATGGATTGTGTGTAACCTTGAAATCATTAGCATTAAGTGCAGAGAAGTAAGTGGCAATGGGAAAATGTGACAATTAAAGCTCCAGATTTATTTACTTAACTAATTTCAAAACAATTCGTTATGAATTGACGCCTACTTGGGCGTCAAAAATCATTTAAATGTGATGTGTAAAAATAATCCAAAATAACTAACGGAGTTAAGATTGTGAGACAATGGATTGTTAGAGTTTCCTGATTTGCCACGCTTTCAAAGGAGAAATAGTATTTTATCATTTCTCTTTTCTGATATTAGGATTGAAAAGCTCAGCAAGATATAAATATATATTGAATTTAAGGTTGTAGATGTATATCTTCAGAAGGTACAGGGTTTTCTGATTTCCCATGAACCAAATCGGTGAACTATATATCTTAATAATTTATATAAATTGTATGTCTTTAACTTTACTAAAACCTAGATGTTTCATGTTTCAAATAAACAAAGTCATTTCTAATTTGGAGCATACCCAGTTAATGAATTTAAGCATTCTATCATTCATCAGACCAGGTAGGTACATAAGAGTCCATATTCCAAGTCTCTAGTGGCTTTGCGGATATATGAAAGACGATGTGACTTTTAAAACTGGTAGTAAGTTATTAATTAAACAACTTTCTGAACTTGTAAACACATTCATTCATTATGCAAATTATTAAACCGAAATTAAGTCAAGTCACTGTAAAGGCGATACATCAGAGTACTGGGACTTGAGCAAGGAACCTTTTATTTAATATTGAATGTCAAAGCATTCATTTATTTTGCGAGAATTTCGCAATTTGGAATTGAAGTTTAGTGATTTGCAGAGCTTCAAGACTCGTGCTAATTGGCATGTAAAATAATATTTCATTTTTGGGCTTTGCGGGCAAGTGTGACTGTTCACATAGGGCGGGAATCCACAAATTGGGGGTAACCGAAGTCGTTTGCCATTAGTTTCAATTATATGAATGGACAAATGTAAATCTGACAACTGTACAGCTATTGTTACGCCAACTCAACGACCTGTCATACAGAGCGAGAGAGAGAAAGAGAGTGTGTGTGTGAGAGAGCGAGCGGTAAGACGTCGAAGAAGAGAGGAAATGTCAGGACTATAAGTTTACAGTTCGAAATGGTTTTTCAATTCACGATTCGCCTTGACATTGACACTGACACTGACGCTTTGCCAATTAACACTTTCCTGGTTACCTGCAATTGTTTATAGCCGCGACGCGGCCCCAAGCGGGGCAATGCCCATTCGTAGGAGCAATTATCCTGTCAAAAACTATGCACCCACATGGACATGCATATGTATGTGTGCGTAAAGCAACCGAAGCTAGTAGCAAAACAAAATGCCAACAAAAACAAACGCGGGTGACTACAGAACCGTTTCCGTTTCAGCACGTGAGTCAGTTAACAACCCCCGGGACTCCGAGCCAAAGCCGAATCCGAAGGCAGAGCCAGAGTCAGAGCTGGTGTGTTTTGACCGAGCTGTCATGGCAACGACAAAGCCCAAGCAAATACAACTTGGAAAATGAAAAGCGAGCACTGTGAGCACTTTGTGGCAAATCGAAAAATTTTCATTCACTCAGAACGCAACGAACCGCCAAATCGCAAGCAAGCTGAACGGGACGCGAATTAGAGTGAGGCATGAGCCAGCATGGAGATACCAGAGACTGTATCTGTGCGAAGGTTTCGCGAGTTCACCCCGCGGCAAAAGCATGAGCTTTATGAGACGCTCCTGGAGCTGGCAGAGACGATAGAGGAGCTGCCCAAGAAGTCGCTGCGCAAAACTTTGGAGCTAACGTTGGCCGTCTTGGAGTACAAGGGAGAGTTGGCGCAGAAGTTCGAGCAGAGCGGCGAGAGACGCCTGCAGGATGAGAACGAGAAGCTGAAGCGCATGGTGCAGAAGCTAGAGAATGAACGAGATGGACTTAAGAGCAAGAATAAGGAGGTAAGTGCTTATTCCCAGCCTGATTCCCTAATCGAAAATACATCTGCTCAACTCAAAGTTGGCTGCGGAGATCAAGCAGCTGCAGGAACAACTGCGCCAGGCAGCACAGCAGGCCGATGCCAGCGACAAGGACTCCTCGGATCCACTTTCCGAGCTGGATAAGCAGGAGCATCTGCTGCATAACATCGAGACGAAGAACAAGCATATTAAACGGCTTCTACGCGAAATTGACGTGAGACTCCGTTTAACTTAAAAAAAGCATTTCCAATTGACAATTTTCATTTTTTTGCAGACTCTGCAAAATCAGAACATTGCCCAGTCGAAGACCATTGTTCTGCACGAGCAGGAGCTGCAGCAGATTAGGTCCAATCTGCAGCAGCTTTCGCAAGATATTACGAAAGTGGAGCAGGAGCGCAAATCGTTAATGCAGCGGGAGCAGCAGCAGAGTCTGGAAATTGCACGTCTCGAGGGCAATATCACTTTCCTTGAGGATGAGCGCGAAAAACAGGATCTGGAAATGCGTCAATTTCTGGATAAGTATGAAAATCAAGTGGTCAACTGGAGGCAGCTGCTAGACAAAAAGGACAAAGAACTAGATCAGATGCGCAAGAGGTTAGAGCAGACGACATCAGGCCAAAGCACCTTGGAGTCTACATCCAGCAGTAAGCTGAGCCCTCGGCAGGAAGAGGAAACTCATCTACGACATGTCAGTGACTAAATTTGAAATTTCACTAAACTCTAAGCGAAAACTTTCAATTAATTTCAGCTGCTTGAGTTACGTGAGAGACGGATTGAATCTTTAGAAGGAAAACTGAAATCTATGTCGGATGAGATGGTTAGCTCCACTAAGGTAATGAATCAGCTGCGCGTGCAACACGAGAGCAAGAAGAATACTCAGCAGCCAAATGCCTGCTGCAAGCTGATCGAGGAGCGTCTGCGTGCTGCCAATGCCCGGTTGAAGCAGTTGTCGGAGCTGCTCGACAGCACCGAGCAGGACAATGTGCTCAAGGCTAAGCAGGCGCTGCACGCTCTGAATGCTCTGGAGGCCTATAAACGTGGAGAGAACGGGCTCGTGCCGGCACTGCGCCGTTGCTCGGAGCTCGAGCAGAAACTCGCAGAGAGGGACAAACAGCTGCGCAACTACACGCAGGAGCTGAATGCGATGCACGAGCTGGATCAGGAGAACTCCGTGTTGCGTCGACGGCTCAATATACCCGACGATGTGGTTGTCCTTTCCAAGCAAGTGCGTGCCAAGCAGCGCAACAAAGACAAGCAAATTGAGAGGTTAACGCTGAAGTTGCGCACCTCCGAGGAGCTGCGATTGCAGCTGAAGCTGGACAAGTGTGAATTGAGGTAAGTACTCACGGCTCAGCAGCTCCTAATCCAAGTGCTCAAACCAATCATCTACAGGCGCAAGTTGCTCGAGCTGCAGAACGGTGAGCCTCAAAGACTGGACGACTCTTTGCATCAACCCAGTGAGGCTGGCGAGCTGCCTCCTAGTGGACCGCTGGAAAGTTCGCCACGGCGAGGGCAAGGCGACGGCGCTGCCAGCTCCGAGCTGCAGACCAAATACGAGGATGTGCTCGCGGAGAACGAAACTCTGCGCATGGGCATGTATGAGATTCTAGAGAAGCTGCGGGAATATGATGGTAGGATGACTATATGGAGTCAAGTGAAGTCAAAAGAAGCTAAATACTGTTATTCTCTTGTAGCTACCTCGGAGCACATCACCATAGACTCGGAGCTGCTGCGGCGTCTCATCGAGGCGCTGCCCAGCGGTGCCGGCGTTCCGCATCTGCACAGTCAACTGCAGGAGCTGAAGGCGCGTGAGGAAGCGCTGTGCCAGCTCCTACATCCCAATGTCAGTGATTCGGAGACCGGCGAGTTGTCCTCGGTGCACAGTATGCGGGATGTGTCTGAAATGAACGAGGATCAGGCAAGTATCTTGGTAATCGATTCAGCCACGCGACCAACCACACCGACTGACGTGATCGAGGGTCTGCAGTTGCCGGTCATCACAGAGTTGGAGCGAGAGCCGGAGCCGGATCCGGATGCTGAACGACCCAGGCCCGGTACAGCAGAACTGGCCGAGTTGACAATTCTTCGGAAGCATTATGAGGAGTTGCGCCTGCATATGTCTTCAGATGCCAACGAGCTGATGCGATACACCCAGGAGCTCCACGAGCAGTTGATTGCCCTGGAGAAGCAGCTTCACGAACAGAAGAGCTCATACGCCTACATGCGCGAGGATTACGATCAACTACTGACATCGCAGAAGCAGCAGGAGCTACGACACATTGAGAGCACGGCAAACCTACACAATCAATTGGAGATGCTCAAGTCGGAGCTGGCTTCCAAGTGCGATCAGCTCGCCACAGCGCAGCGCACGCGTCCGTTCACGGCGGAGGAACGCCTCAAATTAGAGCAGCGGAATGCCACACTCAGCATGCAGCTGGCGCAAGCCATAGACCAGTTGATGGGCGAACTGAAGATTCAGGAAGTTTGTGCGGATTACGGCATCGTCGGTGACAATTACCAGCTGGACTATATAACAGCCGATGAATTCGAGAAGCAGCGACAAACGCTAGACAGTTGGGCGACGCAGCAGGCGGAGTTGCAGCGCGAGAACAAACAGCTCGAGGGTCTGCTACAGGTGGCCAATGGCCAGATACAATCGCAGCAAAAGCTGCTCAACGAGATTACCGATAATCATATCAGTCTGCGGCATCTGGTTGCTGATTTACAGAGCAGCTCCACTGACAAGCTACTGCTGGCCAAGATGCAGCGCGATTTGGACATAGGTAGGTGATGCTTGGCATGAGCTGTGACAGTTTAAAATTACCTCATTCCACTATTACTTCAGCCAAAGCCGAGTCTGCTCGCTTGGACTTGGAGCGCAAGCGTTTGCAGCAGAACGTGGATAATCTTAGTACCCAACTGCAGGCAGCGGAACGTCTGGCGAGCCAGATGCAACAGGACTTCCAACTGGAACGAAACAATAGCGACGTTAAACAGAAGTAAGATCATTTAGTTAAAGAGATACCTTTGAAGGGCGCCCATATGAGTAGCTTTTGCTTGTTGCAGTTTCTGATCAGATAACTTGCTTCTGATTAGATATCTGTATATAGTACACGATGAGGGTTACCATAATTGCTTTACTTCTTGTCTTACAGATTTCTGCAGCGGTCGTTGTTTACCCTCAAGGAGAAATATGCCAAATTCACACCCTTGATCTTCCTTCACAATTTTGTGTTCTCTTATCAAAAACTAAATCAACGTCTGTTGGAGCAGCAGCAGGTGGAACAATCTGCTGAAAATACTGCGTTGGTAGAGCATGTGATCCAAGTGGTGCAGGCAAAACTGTCGCCCAACGAGGAAAACTCGCAGCAGTTGATCAAGCTCATCAAATCGGAGACGCAGTCTCGGTTGCTGGAGCAGCGGTGCGAGAGTCTGCAGGCCAGGCAGTCCGAGCTTCAGCAGGAGTTGAGTGAGCTACGCTTGCAACATGCTGCAGAGTCGGAGCATTGGCAGACGATCGGGGCGCTGTTTACGGGGCCTAATGACGAGCGTAAGGCATCCACTCTTGTTGATGTGGCTACCAATACGGAGTCGGCAGCACCTGTGCCTGCCATGAGGCGCACAGCGCAGCTCATTGATCGACAGTCGTCGCCTATTGGGTCGCCGAAGAGGCGGCTTTCGAACCACGACACCACAACTCAGACGGAAAGCACCACAAAGCAGCTGCTGGAGACAGCTGTGCAAACCAATGGCTGCAGACCGCGGCAAAAGCAACAGCAACAGCAACAACATCAGCATCAAAGCGTCCAAACGGCACAGGATGAGGAGCTGCATCAAGTGCGGGCAGAGTAAGTAATGTAGAGGAATAGAGGAGAATTGCATTTGATACTTACCCTTTGCCGCAGGCTACTGGCAGCAAACAAACGTGTTGAGCAGCTGGGCCAGCAGCTAGAGACGACCAATGCCCGCAGAGAATCGGATAGTCAGCACAACGGCGTTGTGGAGAAGACTATATTATCGTTCCACACACTGCTGCTGGAGAAAGATCAGTCCATTCAAAAGTATCAGGATCTGCTGCAAACGGAAAGGGAGCAAGGTCAGCAGCTGGTCACGAAGCTAACGGCCGAGAACGAGACGCTCAAGGCTACGGTTAACAATCTGAACTTCAACATTAAGACAAAAGATCTGGAAGTCATGGATCTGAAGGCTAAATTGGAGCTACACAGCTTACCCGTTGGCGTCAATGTCCAGGCAAATGAGACTTCGCTCGATCTGACGGATGAGAGGATTGAGGAAATGTTTGAATGTAGCTCCGTGGATAGAGGCACGCAGCAACGCCAGCAATCGGAGGAGAATGGGGATGCAGGGGTTGCCAACGAAGCAGACGGCGAGCAGGAGAAACAGGATACCGAAGAGCTGAAGGAGCTGCCCACACTGCACAAGCAAATCAAGGAGCTGAGGGAAAAACTGAGCTACTACGAGCACAATCTGGTGACTCGTGAAGAGGAAGTGGAGATTCTGAGGGAGAAGTAAGCTTTTAAAGGAAAGTATTAAAATATTTAAATATATTAATGAATTACTCAATAGACTGAAGCTCTGCCAGGATCGCGAGAAGTGCATGGATAGCAGCAGCAGTCCTGAACTGGAGCAACTACGCGTCTTCCTAGAGGAAAAGGACAAGCACATTCGAGACCTCATGGACACGCTAAAAAACTTCCATGTCTGTATTATTGGGGATACTTCAAATGGGGCGATTCACTTAACTATCCATCTTCTATCTCTCTTTAACAGGACGATCAACAGCGCTACATTAACGACACCTCCAACTATTCGGCCGACCAGATAGCCAAACTGGCCGCTGACTTGAATCGCACCGAGGCCACCAACAAGATCTACCACACCCAAATGGAGGCACTGCGTCGCCAGCTGGCCAATGTAACGCAGCGCGAGAAGCAGGCACGCGATTTGAGCCAGTCGCTGCGCCAGCAGCTCCTCAAGCGTCCGGTAGTGTCAATCAAGACGGAGCTGAATGCTCGCGTGAAGAATGAGAATCTGCAGAAGCGTATTCAGCAGCTCGAGCTGGATCTGGATGAGTCGCGGGCACAGCTGCAGCGACAGCAGACGCTGCTGGAGGCCAAGCGCACGCGCAGCGCCAACGAGGTTGGTCTCTGGGAGAAGCAGAAGCGATGGCAGCAACAGGCCGAAAAGTTTAAGAGCAAGCTGGAGGAGACGGAGCTGGCGCTGGACAAGACGCGCACCCTTCTTCAGGCGGCGCGCACGACAATTGCTCGCCTCGAGAAGGATAAGCATTTGCTCGAGGCGAAGGTGGGCAAAGCAGGAGCAAATGGAGGCACTGCGGCGACCACAAGTGCAGGTGCCCACAACACCTTGAAGTGTTGTCGCGCTCCGTCCTGCCCGAATCTGCATCATGTGGGCGCCGCAAAATTCACGCCCTCTCCGTCGGAGAGTCCAGAGACGTATACGGGGCCAAGCAGTGAGTGCAGCTCGCCGGCTCACAATCAATCCCAGCCGAACTCCACTCACCACAGCTTCTTTGAGCAAGGGCAGACGGAATTGATAGAAGCACTCAAGGCACGCATCGAGATGCAGCAGCGAAAGATCATTGCCATGGAGTTGGAGGGGCGTGGCAGCAATGCGTTGACTACCGAACTGGAGAAGCTGCAGGAACGCTTACAGGCAGTGGAGGCGCAGAACATTCGCCTTGAAGCGCGCAATTTGCAATTGCAGCTGGATTCGGATCTGTTGCGACAGGGCGACAGAAGCGATCGCCTACAAAAGCGCATAAAGCATCTGGAGGAGTAAGTGATCCTCCTCCTTCTAAAATCTATTGACTAAACTTTTTACCGTTACAGCTACATCCTTGCACTCAAGGAGGAAATGGCGCGCACCGAGTCACGTCGAGACTTGTGCAAGTGCAGTGGACTGAAGGTCAACACACATCATGGCCAGTCCGCGGAGCACACAATTCTTTCGCTGCGCAGCTTGGTGGAAAAATTGCGTTCAGAGAACAAATTCCTCAAAGACGGCCGCAACTCCACGGAGTCACGCGGTTCCACTGACTCACTGTCTGCATCCACGGAGCTGGCTCGGCTCCAGCAGATGCATGCGGATGCTTTGGAGAAAATCACTGCTCTGCAGCAGGAGGTTGGACAGCGCAGCAGTGATGGAAAGGTATTGTATTAGTAAAAAATAAAAAAACACTGGATTTATATGTCATTCATATAGGATGAGGAACTGAAGTACATAAAGGAACAGCTCATGAAGAAGACACAGCTGCTGCAAAAGGCGAAAGTTCTGCTGACCCGCGCTGCGGCCAAGGAGAAGGTGCTGCGAGAGCAGATCGCAGTTTGGAAGCGGAAATGCTCTGAGCTCCAGAATGTGCCTGTTATTGATGAAATTAGCGAGTAGATTTAATTTTAAGAAAACTTTTGTAAAAAACCTAACCACAATCGCAGAAAAGGCTAGTAAAAATTTCAAATCGAACCAATTCCTCTTTTATGGCGTTGCCGTACTGAGAAATGACAATTATTAGATGCTAAACTGTGACGTCAGAGACTCACAGTTCTTACATTAGCCAATCGATTACCATAAGCACTAACGCTAACCATACAACACATAGACTGTACGGTTAGTGCTATAAGCCAGTACACGTTATAAAATTCATATTCCTTTGATGTTGCCAGACCGTGCAATTCCAACAATTTGACGTCATTGGACGCAGTTTTGCTCTTAGCGCACATCATTCAGCTAATCTTACCTAATTTACCGTGTATATACCATTGTAATTGGACGCGGCACTAAAAACCGAAGATTATATTCATAAATGTGGACTTTGCTCTGCGCTGCGAATCAAGTAGTGTGAAACTCGGGGCGAAGTGAAATGCCGAAGGTATTTGAATCAGACTGTCTCAAAATTATTAAGAGCTAAAGATAATTCACATTTTAGAGTTGATTTCTACACTAAAATGTCTTATGAAGGGTTTGAGCACCTGCTTGTCCAGAAAGAGGACAAAATTCTGGTCATAAAATTTAATAATCCCCGAAAGAAGAATTGCATCAATTACAATGGATACAAGGAGCTAAGCCGTATCCTGGGCGCCGTCAACCAGGACGAATCCATTTCAATCGTCGTGATCACCGGCGTGGGAAACTTCTTTACGGCTGGCAATGATTTGTCCCAGAAATCCGAAGTGAGTGACATGGACGCTTACCTTAAGGAGACCAACAATACATTCAAAGCCATGGTCTACAGCTTCCTCAACTGCACCAAGCTCATTTTTACACTGGTCAATGGCCCGGCCATTGGAATCGGCTGCACCATTGTGGGACTCAGCGATGTGGCTTGGTGCGCCGAAGAGGTAAGCAACAGGTTGCTCAAATTAATTAGTGTGCTACATCTACTCTATCACCTGCAGGCGTATTTCGCGACACCGTTCACCAAACTGGGGTTGGTGCCGGAGGCCTGCTCCAGCTTCACCTTTCCACTGATCATGGGTCGGTCGAAGGCCACGGAGATGCTGGTGCTTAACGAGAAACTGAGTGCCCAGGAGGCATACCATTTTAATTTCGTTTCTCGGATCTTTAAGTTAAATGAATTAGATGCTGTGGTGTGGCCAAAGATTCGCGAATATGCCGAGCTGCCGCCTAATTCGATGCGGGAGTGCAAGCGTTTAATTCAGTTGTCCTTGCGGGAAAGCCTTTTTCAAGCCAATGAGGCGGAGTGCGAAGCACTCCTAAAACGGTTTTACGACAATGAATGCATACAGGCCATCGTTGATTTTGCTATGCGCAAGTCGAAGCTTTAACTTCAGATTTCCATTTCAACTGGTATTAGGTATTTTACTCAACAAAAATAAGTTTAAACAATACAAGCAAATTGCATTGATTTAGAGTGCAGCAGGTTTTATGTTCTGAGTGCAGCCAAGATTGTCATTGGTTTATATGGTCACACTGTGAATGGTTACTTCTGACTTGGCATATTTATAAAGGAATATTTGTTAAATATTTATTTACAAGTAAAAACATAAACATAAATATAAATAAAACAAAAATGTTTATTTATGCCATTTTTACGTTTTGTCATGATAGTTACTAATTACAATATTACAAATTCTGTTATCGATAGACTCTAGATTTTTTATCGTATAGTTCGTGCTGCTGTTATGTGACTGTTATAGGTGCACCGCCTCTGGACAGCAATTTGGAGCCAACTGGTAAATATTAATTTTAATTTTGGTATAATTTAGTAGGTAAACAAGTAACTTGCAGAAAATATTTAAAAAAATTTGCTATAATCATTTCTTGAGCTTTTGGTCATGTGAAATTTGTAGTGCTTTTAATGTTATTAATGCCAGAGTATTCTGTTAATGTTAGCTAACAGCAATAGGCAAATGTTAATGTTACTTCCCTGTAAAGTTTGCTGTTGTTTAACAGGTCACACTGTCACCACGAGTAAAAGAAACGAAATAAAAGAATTTTTTTGTTGCACATGCAAATAAAATAATTAAGACTTTGTGCAAGTGGTAACAAATTGTATACTCAATATTTTCATAATTGTGCGTGTGCGGGTGGCGCATGCAGAGAGTAACAGTGTTAATTAGACCAGCAGCCGACGCGACAGGAAAGTTTAGTGGAAAAGTTGCTTGCAGAATTCGTCGTGTCATTTGTAAAAAAAAAAGAGTGCCGCGGCAAGTGAATCTGAAGCACGAATCATTCATTGGCAGCAGCCACCCGCCGCACTGTCGAGGGGCCGCCCGCACGCAAAAACATGAAAGATTTGCCACACAATTAAATTACCATTGGCGAACCATTAAAGGTAAGTCACCGCAACGCACTTTTCCTGACCAACCGACCGACCGACCGCCCGCACGGTTTTCCCCCTCTGTCCTACGTCCGTCCCTGCGGCACATTCCGCCGCGCTCTCTTTCGCCGTCAACGTGGTGTTCTCTTTGCTGGGTCGGTCGGTCGCTGACGCCGCCATTGGACATTGGAATGCGTGCATTTACATGCTTAAGTTACGCAGTCAATTCGAATTAGTTGGAATTTCGACACTTATTGAAATCGACTGCAGATTGCAGTTACATTTTTTTTTTGTTCGTCCAGTTGAGTGACGTAGTGTTTTACAGGTGTGTGTGTGTGTTTATGTGTTTACGTGCATGTGTCACTCGTTTCTGTTTCTTTCCGCGTGTGTGTGTGTGTGTCAAGCTATAGCTATGTATATACTTTTTTTCACCAGCCGGCATTAAGCGTGGACATGCAAATTTATGTTGTTTTGAATTATATATTTTTGACACCTGAACGCCATTTGCGGATGTAGAGGAGGGGCTAGTGGGGCTGTCACCCCACCCGGTACAGTATGGCCACACTCTCTTTCTCGCTCTCTCTGGCACTTGCTCTCTCTGTTTATTTGCCTTTTTGTATTTTTTTATGCTTGCTTCTGTGGCCCACAGCTGTGCGGCGTTGCCAGATGTTTTGAGGCAGTCTCAATTTAACCTCAAATTTTGGCGCTTCGTTTGTGTTAACTTTTGGTTTAATTTTTGTCGTTTCGCAGTAAAAACTTCAATGTTTGGCGTTTGTCGTGTTCATGTGCTGTGCATATCTTGAGATACGTCCAGAAACGCCAAACAGAATCCGATTGCACCGACAGTCGTCATCATTGCCAACTGCGTTGCCAGTGTAACGCAGTCGTTCCAATTATGGCGCAGCAAACGCAGCAGCCGGTTGCGCAGCAGCAGCAGCAGCAGCAACAACCGCCAGCAGCGGCGACGCCAGTGTCCACACCAACGACACCACAGCCGCCGCCCAATACCAACAACAACAACAACGGCATTGTGTCGTCATCTAACAACAACAATAGCAATGGCAATGCAGTGAATGCTGTGCCCACAATCTACAATCAACAGCCGCAAACTGTGTACATGTCCACTCCTCATGGAGCAGCACATCATCCGCACATGGCGCAGGGTGCTCACGGTCCCGTGTTCCATCCTTCTGCGATGCTGCCGGCACCCTTGCCCAGCAATGTCTTTGTAAACAATGTGACCGCTAATGTGAATCTCCATAACTGGCCGCAGACCGCCTACATGCCAGGTGGCGGTGCTCCGACCCATTATGTGAGTGCGCATGGCGAATTACCGCAGGAGCAGGTGAGTGGGAATTTATTATTGGAATTAACTAGATACTAATGTAAATGTGATTGATTTGAATTTCACTGTCTTTTAGGGCAATCCACTAATGCAACAGCTAGCGCCTATGCCGCACCATCAGGGCAATCCGAATGGCCACATTTCGTCCGGTATAGGCGGACGCAATCGTGGACGTGGCCGCGCACGCGGCGGTGGCGGTGGCCAACGTCGCGGCGACTATCACGGACAGCGCCATATGCAACAGCAACTGCAGTTGCCGCCGCAGCAGCAACAGCAACTGCAACCGGATGGCTCCAGCCCGGCTCCAAATGCCATGCAATTGCAACCGGACCAGATGGTACCGCAGCAGCCTCCAGAGGCACAGCTTCAGCCAGTGTCCTACTATGCTCCTCATCCGTACGCTGCATATGGCGGCTATCAGGGCACCTACTTTGCACCGCATCATGGCCCCATACAAGCGCCGCCAAATGCGGCAGGCAGTCCACATCCGGCCACTGGCACGCCCTTGTATATATCTCATATACCACTCTACAATGGCGCACCCATGTACAACTACATGGGCGGCTATTTCTACCCGCCACTGATGCAGCCGTCTGAATATCAATATTTACCCGACGATGGTGGGCAGCCGCAGGGCGGCGTAGTTGATGACCGGCAGGTTTGGCATCCAACGCATATGTATGCCGAGGATTACCAGGAGATGGCGCATGCGAATGGTGATGAGCTCAACCACAACAGTTCCACGTTGACCTCACCCGAAACGTCGAGCATGCTGAGCCCCAACTATCCCATCTACGATACTCAGCAAATACATGAGATGCAACAGCAAATGGGCGTTATGCAGATTTATGAAGATGGACAGCTGGCTTCTATTCAGGCCATGCATCCCATTGCCGGTCCAGTGCCACAGGTGAGCGATCCCACAGTTCAGTTCAGTTCGTAGTTATTTTTATGCATTCTCTTCCCTACTATGCCAGTATGATGACGAGCTATCCGAATGTGGAGCTGCGCCTATTGTTGGCATGCCCGCTGCTTGGACATTGCCAGCAGAAGCTCCGCCTCAGCCTATGCTGGTTCAGGCCGTTCCCTCACATCATATCATTCAGCCACAGGCACAGCCTCAGCCAACAATTTGCATCGAACAGCAGCCGCAGCAGCAACAGCAACTGTCTGTCCAACCACCTCAAGCGGAGACACCCACCCCACCAGCTCCACAGGAAACGCTGGGTAAGTGCCACAAATTGATTATTCAAGCTGATAGCAGAGTTCTTAACTTGGGAATTGTTCCGATAGTGTTGGATAACTGATAAAGCCTTTCTCTATTTATACTTTGATATTTTCATCAATGATGAACGAGTTGCGATAGCGTCTGTTAGGTATTTTTTGTTTATCAATTGCAATTTGTTCAGGTATGAGTCCGCATTAAAGTACACAGAACTTGATTCCAATAAAATACATGTAAATTCAAATGATAAAAGTACATGTTAGTTTGCGCTTCTGTTGAAATGATAAAAGTCTGGTCGATATGTTTTTTGTGGATAAACATTTTTCTTCAATTGAACTCGAGTAAGCAATCAACTCTCTATATCTATTCTAAGTATATAGTATTCCTCGTTAATTTCCAACTTTCGAGGCATGAAAGAAATGTTTTATTGAGTATTTACAATTTACTATTCCATATTTGATTTTATCAAAAATAAAAAAATTGAATTTTGAAATGAAAGTCTAATTAAAAATAAATCATTTGAAATAAACTTAAATTTAACAAATTACATTTTCGAAATGACATCTCGATCACCATCAATTTAATTGATTTTTGGATTAATTAAGCATGAATGAATTTTAATTGATTTCACTTATTTACATTGAGCTCGTAATGTCTCTACAAACATTGGGCCTTTTGTGAGAATTTTCATTTGAGAATTAATTTTGGTCTTTCATAAACTCGATCTTTAGTTGTGTTTATTTGATGTAATTTGTGCTGACTCTTCGGCTTGCTGTGCTCCGTTGAAGTCGTTTGGGGTTTCAGTTGCGTTTGTGTCAGGTGTACCCAAAATATCACATGATATGGGATGTCGTTGCGACGCCTTCCAAATTTGTTTTCATTTCTTTTTTTTTTTGTTTTTTTTTTTGTTTTTTTTGATATGCTTTAATGAATGGGGTACTATAATTTGGGCACGAAATGTGTAACGTATTGAATCCACATAGCTATAAATATTTCCAAAGATGGCTAGATGACTGAGTCTAGTTAAGCAATATTATTAAAATTTTTTTTGTATTCAGGCATGATTACTATCTTTGGATATAGTGAATAATCAATGCCAGTATAAAAAATAAGTTTCCCTATATATTTTATTTCATTTTTTGTATGCATTTCATTTCCCCGTATTCCTGTAGTTCTCCAACATAAGTCGATTTTCGAAGCATTTTGAAATTCCTTGATTTCTTTTGATTAAGGTTTGTTTTTTATTTGATTCGAATTGGCTGTGTCCATTTCTCGGAAATAGTGCAGTGGTATTAAATATCCTTCTGAGCTCATATATATCAATAGTAAGGGTATATGATCTTCGTCATGCAGTAGCTAAAATTTCTTCTGTTATTTTTTTATAGGTTTGCTTAATTGCTGGGGCAGCTCTTTCCGAGTGAATTATTCGTATTGTTGCTAGGCGCTCGGTCTGTTGCGATCCGATTGAATTATTTCTGAGTGCTTGTAACGCCTGCTCGAGTTGGCTATGAGGGGTGGCACTTGGAGGCGAAACCTCTCAACAGGTGTTTGGTTTATTGTCTAGACATCGCTTACATATACGGGGCTTAACAGTGCCTTAGTCTATTTAACTTTGTTACTACTCGTTTTTACCACTAATCAGCTGTGCAAGACGACAATATCTCTCGCTTTGTGTTTTTTGTTGTTGCTTTGTATTCTTTATGATTATCAATCGAGAGTCTCTGTATATATACAGTTTATAGTACGTGAACGTCATGATCCACTTACTGTCGCAGCTGTGCAGTATGTGCATTCTTATAGTCTACAGACTTGAACCGGGTATATCGATTCAGGTTTTGAGGTTTCCTTAATTACTTTTGCATAAGAAATTTTTAGTAAATTATGTCATTAGTGTAAAGAAAGTAAATCAATGTTAATACTCCCAAATATTTATATTTATTATAAATTTATATGTGAATTAATATATCTTATACGTTTAGCTTCCCAAGAGACTTCATAGTTCTAATAAGCATTTCTTAAGTTCCCATTTTCTTTGAGCTTCTTTTAACTTTGCCTCTGCTGTGCCCCCTGGCTCAGTTGTATGATGCTCGGCGTCCGGTTTAGTGTTGCCTTCCGCCTTATCAAACACCCAGTCAATGACATTTTTGTTGGCCACTGGCCATTACGGCAAGCAAAGCAAAGCAAAGCGAGACACAGTAAAGCAAAGCGAAACGATATGGATCACTTCACGCGTACATGGCTCACACGTATATTATGCACCCGGCCCAAAGCAAAATTGATAGCTGTTCAGTTCTGTGTGTGTGTGTGTGTTTGTGCGAGAGAGTGTCTGTGAGTGTTTACCCTGTTAAATTGCTGAAATGTCTCAGTGGGCATTTTATTATTATTTTCGCAGCACTTGGCGGGTCGACTTTGTCAATACTTTGATATCACGAGCTGTGGCGTATGCTCAGCTACATTGATATCTGATTGATATGTGTGTGTAACTGTTTTTCGCAATATTAGCAATTGGCAAAGCTCATTTAAACGCCATTTATTGATTAGGCTAATCTAGCTGGCCAGTTCATAATCGGGCTGCGATTTGTGAGTCTTGTCCAAGTGGCGCACGTCCACTCCACACAGTTCTCGTCGTTTGAGTACAAGGTAATTCGATAAAGTGTCAACTGAATTATTGTTATCTGAACTTTGATCGATGATTTTTAGAGCCTGAAACCGATAATTATACATGTGTATGTTACTACATCTAATGAGTACTTACCAGGCGTATAACAGATTATCAATATATATATATATTAATATTTGGAAAAATGTTTTTATTTTCTTTTTGATTTGGTTTCTTCTAACATTTTTTATTGTTCAGCTTTGCTTAGTGCTGCGGATTTGGTTTTGTTTCTTTACTAGCATAGCTTAGCGATCTCATTTGATGTTTTCTATATTTGTTGCGTATAACAGTTGAAATTTGTTTTTGTTTTTAGTTAGGAGCATGTGTTAGTGTGTGTGTAAATGGCGTAAAACTGCACTTCATTGCTCTTTGTGTGTGTGTATGGGTGGCACACACTCTATACATTTGATTAGTTTTAAAATATAAATATATATATATGTATATGTATAACACAATCTATATATGTATGTATATTTTGTTAATAGTTTCTCTTGTGTATTACAAAACGCACAAGCCTTTAAAAATTTGTTTTGTCATGGACTTGTGAGAAATATTTGCACGATTCTTTCATTTCACTGATTTACAAAATGTGAGCCATAAAGTTGTCATTTTGTTATTGTACATATACATTAAAAGTTAAAAAATTGAAAACAATTTCAGTTGATTTTTGTTTAAGGTTTCATTTATATAATATTTTAATATAAAATTTATTAGTTTAGCGTTGTTTCTGCAATAGTTGTTCCTCCTCTAAACTCTTCTCTTCTCCTCTGCTCTCAATTGGCTCACACGCTTTACAAGCTATTCTCTTTGCCATCTTTATACATACAAAAAAGTAACTAACTATTAGAATAGTAAGCTTTACACTCGTTTGTTTTTCATTTTGCGATTGCTATTCGCTATTCGCGTTTGGGTGTTGTTTTCCTTTCCTTCTTTATACTATAACTAGACCGTATGACACATTTAAACAATTACCGTATAACAACGAATGCACAACAACAGTTATAATATAGATCGAGAGTTACTAAAATACATGTACAGATACAAATACAATAGCAATAATAGTAATAGTAGAAGTAATAATAATAATAATAATCGTACATAATGGTATATTAAAAACCGTAAAATTTAACAAGCAAATAATAAAAATACTTTACAATGTAGATTTTGTTGCCTTCGCTATTGTTGTATAATAACATTTAAAACTATAATCAATCAGAATTTATCAGAGTTCCTATTTGCTGTTGTTGCTTTTTTTGTTGTTGTTTTATGAGCGAGTTATATATTAATATATTTATATAGCTAATTATATATGGCAGCAGAGCTCTGCTACAATCTTATCGAAGCTAAGCCAAGTTTTCTTGAGTTTATTAAGTTACCATCAAGCAAATCTATAATTTCTTGTATCTATATTGAATAGTTGCTTAGGCATAGTTTCGGTTTTGTATCGTTATATATAATGTATCATTTATATATATAGTTTTTCTGTGTGCTCTCTTTACAATACTTTCGCTTTGCCTGGACCTGGGCCTGCCCCTGTCTGAACTGCGCGTTTTTTGCTTTTCTCTCCGATCTCCCATCTCGCATCTCTGATGTCAGCTTTGATCGTTGATCCAGCGTCCTTCGGGGCTCTTCCTCTTTGTATAAGTTGCTAAAAAAATATCGCACTCTACTCTTAATTCATACACTTTATCATTCTTACATTCCTGTTCGCGCTCTTCGCTTTATTTATATTATTTGTTTGTTTGTGTGCTAAATTCTTGTTGCTTAGAGCTTTGATTCCGTTGTATTTGCTGCTGGTTTCTGTTGCGTGGTGGGGAATGGCTGCAGTGGCTCCTCCTGCTGTGGACTGGGCAGAGTTTTGATGATCTTGGGCACTATGGTGATTGGCTGATCCTCGTCCTCATCCTCGGCATCCTCGCCCTGCTCCTCGTCGATGGGCGTCAGTGTCTCAGCATGCACTGGCGTCTCGTCTGAGCCACTGAAGCGCTTCATGCAGGGCGCCAGGAAGCTGGTGGCGGTGGACACGGCAAACAGTGCACCCGCCATGTAGAAGGGCAGATCATAGGTGTGAGTTAAGTCGTAGATGAAGCCCGCCAGCGGCGTTCCCAGCAGTGCAGCGAATCCTCTGAACAATATGAGCAGGCCGAAGGCGTTCGTGAGCTTGTCCAGGCCCAGCAGATCGACCAGAATAATTGACGTTAGAGAAATGTAGCCAGAAATGGCGATTCCAAAGGCGATTGACATGGCTATATAGGCGCTATAGCTGTAGCAGAGTGGAGTTAGTGTGACCGCCACTGTGGAGATCAGCAGGCAGATGTTGTTGAGCAGCAGCGAGTTGACCTGGGGCAGATCTGCCACCCAGCCACAGAAGACACGTCCCACGGTGTTGGTGATGCCAATGATGGAGAGCAGCATGGCGGCGTCGTTCTTGGCAATGCCGTGCTCCTTGGCAGCATCCACCAGGTAGACGAAGGGCACATACAAGCCGGCCATGCCGAATATGTTGGATACGCCCATCAGCATGAAGACGGGATCCTTGAGCAGACTCACATCGAGCATGGTGTTCACCACTGACTTGACCGAATCGGGTATTCCCAGGCAGGGGCACAAGTCGTACTCGTCCCGGTGCTTGTCCGCCTCGGCCAGAGGATCCAGACGCATGCTCTGCATGCTCTTCTCGTACTTGGTGAGGGACAGCACCGAGTTGCGGTAGTTTGTCAGCGACTTTTGGGACTGATATTGGGGCAGATTCGTGACGGAGCCGGAGTAGAAGATGTCCTTGCGTGACATTGGACGCACCATGCGTCCGCCGCTAGCGCTGCCACTGGAACTGCCTTGTCGTTGGGACAGCGACAGCTTTGAGGTATTGAAGTCGCCACCAGCGCCCGCCTCAATGTCGCCGCGAGAGGTGGCCCGTATGGCCGCCAATGAGGGCTGATAGCGCTCACTGCCGGATGTCTTGCGGACGCGGCTGAAGGAGGGCACCGAACCGTTCTTGGGAAGACTCTGATGATCGCCAGCAAGAAAGGCGGGCTGGGAGGCGTTGCGGATCATCGCATCCTGCGACTGGTACGGACTATGCTCACTCTCCGAGTTGCGCTGCGAGCGGCGACCCGAGCGCGTGGACAGTTGACCATTGCTATCAGCATTGCCATTGTTTGGAGGGGATTGAGCATTTATTTCGACTACCTTGGACTCGGTGATGGTGGGCAACGTGGAGACCGGATGCAGTCCGCCGGATTGCTGGGCCAGCAACTCGAGATTGAGGCTGGAATGCACACCTGGATCGGCATTCAAGGGCATCTTCAACTTGCGTTCCATGGTGCCATCCGGCAGCTGGACCATGAAATGTGAGCCGGCAAACGAGCCGCGCTCCAATTGCATCTGTTTCTCCTCGTACATGCGCTGCATCAGGGGCTTGACCTTCTTCTTCTTGGGATAGGTTAGCGGACGCATCATGGCGCCGAAGATGGCACAGTTTAGGATCAAGCCAGCGAAAATGAGCAGTGCATTCTTCCAGCCGTACTCCTCTAGCAAATACGTGGCCAGCGGAGCAAAGGCGAACGTGCCAAAGCCGGAGCCGCACACAGCTATGCCCGTGGCCAGGGAACGCTTCGTCTCGAAATAGTAGCCCACGGCCACGACAGCGGGCAAATAGATCATGCCGAAGCCAAAGCCACCCATAAAGCCATACGTGGCCATAAGCATGCTCACAGATCCGCTGAACGTGCTCAGGACGAAGGCGATGCAGGCTATTATGCTGCCCGCAATGCACACGGCTCGGCAGCCATATTTGTTGGCCAGGGCAGAGACGATGGGACCGGCGCTGAGATAAACGCCCGACAGCAAACTGCCCACCCAGGCGACGGTGCCTTTGCCCTCGTGAAAATAGGCGACGAACTCCTCCAGGAATATTCCGAAAGTGTAGGCAATGCCGTCCACAATCATGTTGCACATGAAGCTGGCGAAGCATATGACCCAGCCATAGCCGCCGTCCGGCGGTGGCGGCAATTCGCCGTAGACGCTGACCTCGTCCTCATCGTCGCCTTCGTCGTCGTCCTCTTCGTTGTCGTCGTCTGGACTGTTGTCGTTCTGTTCGGCGGTTAGCCGTGCCGCCTCCTCGCAGGCTAGTTCGCTGTCCGTGCGCTCGAATTTGCGCAGGCGCGCCGCCGAGTTGCCAACGCCAGCTGCCGCCGACCCCGTATTAGTATTACTATTGGAGTCAACCATAATTGTGTTTTACTGTGGATTTGTAGCTCGTCTTGCTAGGCGCACACACTTTGTTTCTGACTTGGCAGAATTTCAAGCAAATCTTCTTTTCTTTTTGTTTTACTTCAATTTGAATTTTGTTTTATTTTACTTTTTACTTCTTGCTTTTACACTTGCACGCCCGCTCACTCACTCGCTCACTCGCTCGACTCCGTTAGCAGTCGTAGGCGGGAGGGAGCCAGAATCGTCGATTTGTCTGTTATGCGTTGCCGAAGTGTCGCGCTCGGCGCCGTTGCGAGTTATGCGAGCCTTAGAGCAATCGCTGTCGACGTCGCTGTTGTCGTTGCCGTTGCCGTTGCCGCTACTGTTTTTATCTTTGCGCGCGCTCAGCATTTAGCGTGTTCTCTGCCATTCCCCAATGCTCTGCAATGCTTATGGCGTTGCCACTCTTAAGTTCTGCTCTCCGCGGGAGTTAACAGCGTAGCTTTGGATGCCGTTATATTGGATGTGTGCGTGTGTTGTTATTGTTAAATTGTAACTAAAAGTTCTTCTGCATTATCGACAGCAAAAGAGAGTGGGGGAAAGAGACCGCAACTATACATACATGTTTAAATTTATTAAATAACGGCTTGTGGATTTTCGCTCTTTGTCACGTTGTGCTGTGGTTGTGCTTGAATTTGTTTTGTTTTTAATTATTTTGTTTATGCGTAAAATGTTTGTATCGGTTTCAGTTTCAGTTGGCTGGCCAAACTACAAATTGTATTTTTGTTTTGTTATTGTTTTGGCGTTGCAAATTTTGGCTGAACTTTGCTTTTGTTTTTCTCTCTGACTTTGCACTCTTGCATTTGCATTTGCTTTACTTTTAATTTTGATTTTGATTTGGCTTCGGCTTCGGCTATTGCTATTGCTTTTGTATTTGCTGCCTTTGGGGCTACTAGTACATGCTTCTGCTGCTTTTATGTATGGCACATTTTTGCATTGCTGCCCGCCGACGTCGCCGTCGCCGCCGCTGTCGCCACTTCTGCTTTTTGGGGGTGCTGTACGTATTCGGCGTTGCTCTTGCTGCCGCTGCCGCTACCGCTGCCGCTACCGCTGCTGCTGCTGCTGCTGCTGCTGCTGCTGCTGTCGATAATGGCAATGCAATTGTATAATTTGTTGAGCATTGAAATGAAATTGTCAAATGTGTATTAAATACAAATTCCTGGCGTCAGCAGAACACAGCAAAACTCTGTCGACGGACGGCCCCGCAACGTGTGATCGATAAAATGTGAATTGAACGAAACAAACACGCCGAGCAGTAGCAGCGACTGCTACTACTACAGCAACTACAATGAAAACAAATCCAACAACAACAACAACAGCAATAACACAAGCGCACACGGAACTTGGCTTACGTGTTTCTCACTTTACCACACGTAGAACAATTGACGCTTGCAGCGAACTGCAGTTTGAACTAAAGGCTTGAACTCAAGTCTGATGACTAGCTTTGGTTGATTAATTCATCTATATCCATAGATACTGTTAAATATATGCTTTGGGTGTATACAACTTTTATTTTTTCTTTGTGCGCCGCGAGAGATACCAACAAAAAGCACCGCACACAGACTGTTTCGTCGTCACTGCTGCGCTGTTCGATATAAAATGAAAATGAAAATTCGTCGTAACCAACGGACGACGACTGAAGCCGACTGACGGGGCTGCTAGAACTGTTATACTGCGATACACAAAACAGCCAGCTACAAAGGCACCAAATGCGAACGCAAATGCAAAGGCAACAACTACATTACAACCTTATACAACAAACACAATTCCAATTACAAACAACAACAAATGCAAAAGGCAAAAAAAAATGAGAAAAAAAAAAACAAAATATCGAGAAAAAACAACAACAGCCAACGACGGCAACAGAAAATATTCTCGCCATGCGGTTGCTGACATTGCGATTGCCTCGCCGATGTCGATGTCTATTTTTCATGCAACGCATTTGAAGTTCAAGCGCGCAAGCTCTCTCTTGGCCGCGGCGCTCTCTTTGGCTTTGCACTCTCTTTGGCTGTGCGAAGCTCTCTCGCGTCGGTTTACAGGTATGCGACGCAAGGGTTGCGCTTGGCAGAAACAGCTGATGTGCACATTGCCAAAGGCAGCCATAGCGGCAGCAGCAGCAGCAACAACAACAACAACGATGTCAACGCGAAAAGGAATGTTGGCTGTTGTTACGTTTCACACAGATTTGAGACAATCAACTTCACATAGTTGCCCATCCATCCGCATAGCAACCCAACCCCCCTGGTAAACTACCCTCATCTATGACGCACTTTCTTAAGGGTTGTCTTCCTTTTCCGAAATGTCTGTTACTTTTTTGTTGTTTGTTGCTTAGCTTTGGCAGGCCATGGCAGGCAAGACAAAACCGGCACACGTACATATAACAGTTTTAGCCGTGTACGAGACGTGTATAACAGACGCAGCAAAAGAGCGTAAACTGTTGCTCTTAGTTTTGATTTAGGTTAAAGGTTAACTTGTGACTTTCAAACTTTTACTTTTTCTCCATGTGTCTGTATGCCGCTGAATGCGTGGTTCAGTGTGCTTAAATTTTTTTGGCGTGCCGCCTTTTGGGCGCCGCCAATGCGGAACCTTCGAAAGTGCCCCTAACAGAAGCGAAAACTGTGTATTAACAGGTTTTGTTTCTTTTTTACTTATAATACATAGCTCAATATATATATATATATATTTTAGATAAGCAGAGCGTGCTAATTTCACAGTTTTTATAGCCCTATAAACGGATTATTTTTAGTCTTGGAATAATACGAACGTGAGTTTTATAACAGTTTTGCTTTTGGTTTCAGCTTGAGCTTAAGGGAATTTCGATCGGAGTTTCTCTTAAGCGATTCTCTTAACAGGATTTGCTTTTCTGCCAAACTGCTTAATCACTTTTGTGTGGCTGTTCAATGTCATTCATAAAAATTGTATCGCACACACATACACACACACACACATACACACCTACACCCACACAGCCATGTGACTTGTGGGTCAATGCCAGAGGGCAGTAGCAGCTCTTGACGTTTTGCCTTTCTGCCTCGCAATTTGATTTGCTGTGATATTAGCGCATTAGCCGCCCTCTGTTAGCCCATCTTTCACTTCATGCGTAAGTAGTTGTTAGCGCAAGGAAATTGCACAATTCGTTTGGTCACATCGTGTAATTCTCGAAAACGAAATATAATATGCACACAAGACTAAACTGTTATACCACAAGTTAAGCACACACACACAACATGCGTGTGTGTGTGTTCTCATTAGAAATGCATAAAGTTCTCGACTTGATATGCAAACCAGGCTGCTGGCTTCGACACGTGGCATTAGGCCAACAGCATTGAGTGGGCTGCAGTGCCACGCCCACCTAACCACAAAACACTTTGTACATGCAGCAGGTGTTTGAATTACCTGCACAATTTCATCTGCTTGTACCAAATGAGGAAAGCAGCTGCCGTAAACCGAGCAAATGGGATGGGTGCATTTTCTGGGCCCAAGCCAGAAAAGCACAAGAACAAAAAAATAAATGAATAAAAATAGGATAAGGATTATAAAGAATAAAATAAAAGCGAAAATAAAGTATAAAAGATACCTAAACAAAAATAAACTAAAGGCAAAAAATATATATATTAATTAGGTAAAAAAAAAAAAAAAAAAAAAAATATATATATATATATATATATATATATATATATATATATATATATATATATATATAGAGGTAAATAAATTATGCATTAAGGCTTTCACTTGACTTATAAATTTGAAATTATGAATGGAAAAAAATTATTTGTAATTTGAAATCTTTATAATTAGTATAATCTAAATTTTTATCTTTTTAATAATTTAGTAAATGTTAGTATTATCTCTTTCTCTCCCAGAGAGAGTATTATCTAGTTTATGGGTAGCGAAAATTGCTTTGTGCTGTCCATTTACTCACATTAGCATTTTCCTTTATTTCGCGAAAGAGTTGAATGCGCTTTTCTAGATACGTTTGTGTATTGAAGACACCAATGTCATCGCCTCTTGGCCGGTTCAAGAATTTCTTAACAACCTTCTTCTCATTTATTGTTGTTTTTATTTCTTTGTTTTTTTTTTTTTTTTTTTTTTTTTTTTTTGCAGTGGTAGAAGGGGAAATTAAATTGAAATTGCGCATACGCCACATTGCGCCGCTGCCAGGCAGCTTGTGCGCTTTTGTTTAAAGGTGTATTTTTTACGCTGTGAGAAACAGTTTTCCTCGTTGTCACAGTATATATACAAGTATATACGTACATCAATATGCTATATGCATAATGCACAAATAAACACATATATATGGCTACATATATGTGTATGTGCATATATTTACAAAATGACGCAGTGTTCTAGCTGGCTACTTTTATCTTTTTCTTCGTTTATATTTTGTTCGTATTTTACTTGTTGCTTTCCGTGCGCATCGTTTGTTGTCTATTTCTGATTTTGTCGTGTTGCTATTACTGCTGTCCCCTTTTCTACCTGCTAGATACAGTGGTACCTCAACGAGTGACTGACATCCACACGCCAACTGTTATACACATTTATATGTTAATGCCAGTTGCACACACATATGTATAGGAACACATTTACGTTGACATTTACATTTACATTTACATTACAAGCTAGGCAGGTGAAGCGTGTGTCCTTGCCGTGCTCCCCTAACTGCTGTTGCCACTTTACCATTCTTCCTGTCGTCTCGCTGTTGGTGTCCCGCCAGTTATCCCATTCTGTTGGCCAACTGTCAGTCCCAGCCCCAGCCCCAACAATCCAATTGCTGTTGTCGACTGCCTATCGATACCTATCAACGACAATTCTAGCGAACAATAAGAATTCGTTCCCGATCCCGCCTGGAGATACCCTGTATTCAGCATTCCTTGCATAATAAACTTTTTTATGGAATTGCCCAGAAAAATTTAATTTCTTATAGCTATGTCGTTCAGATTTGAGAGGATTGGTTTGTTATATATTATTTTGGTATATATATGCCGTAAAGATATCGCAATAGCAATAAGAATTAAAGGATTATTGAAAAAAACTCATAAAACTCTTAAGTTTTGTGTAGTTTAAAAGAACTTCTATAAAAAATATGTTGGCTTTAGATAATAAGTCTCCGATAAAATGAACTTTCAGATAGGCGGGCAGATGTCTAGATCGATTCGGCTTTTCACTACTTAGAGACTGGACATTTTTATACCTTGAACTCATGTATACCATACGCAGAAAAAGTTTATCATAATTTTCGATAACTCATCTTTTAACATCATCTTTCTATCGATAATAATCGATAATTTGACATCGGTTTTAAGAATAATTTGAATATGCTTGACTGGCGCTAGAGATTTCAGAAGAAGGATTTTTGAAACATCAGTTCCTTGAAAGCTTTAGGGAATCTCGTAGTCGAACAGTCTCCACTAGAGCTTTCTTAGTTGTTACTGTTGGGGTTTGCTGCGATACCCTGCTGTTCTGCACACAGTTTCAATAACAACAATATCGTGCCGATAGAAGAGAATGAAATGGCTTAATATAATCGCCGCCCAGTTTATAGCGAGCAGCTTGTCGGCGTCGTCGTCGCCGTCGTCGCCAATGGACTCGTAAATAATTTGTTGGCTAGTGCTTTCATTGATAAGAAAACGTTTTACAGTTCTTAGCCGCTTGTTTGCCGTTTGTGTGTGCCGCTGACAGGTGGTGCGTTGGCGGCAAGGGTGGTGCAGTGGGGCAGGTAATTCGCTTTGTTATAGACGAAGGTCGCGTGCCGCCGTTTGTCGTCTTAGGGAATTATGCAATTTGTTTGGCTTATTGTTTACCGCTGGCTGCCACAGCTCTTGGGCTATTATTTATTGTAAATTGACACAAATGAATTCAATTGAATTGCAACAGCCACAGCAATAACAGGGTGCACACCGACACAGGGCGTTCTCAGTTGTTGCCAGGCAATCAAAAGTGTACGCACTTCTGTATTTAACTGTTGCTGTTTGTCATCGAATCCATTGGCCTGATCGTTATCAATTTATATAAAAGAACAACAGCAACGAAAACAACAACAATTATAATAGTAATAGTAACAGTATTATTAACAGCAACAACACTAAATGAGTACCACGTGTGGCAATATAGTTATATCACGCTTTATTTGTTTACTGCATTATGCTTTCAAGTTGTTTTTTTTCCCACTTACTGATAAACAACAAATTATTTGTGATTGAAAATGCATACGAGCAAATATATTTACTGCCTTAATCAATTTATTAATAACAAGCAGAGCTGTGCCATTTTTGTATAATTATATACATAAATACATAATTATATAAAAAAAAATGTTACACACATTTGTGGCTCGACTTTGCACTTTGAGTTGCTTGTTTTTGTTTCTTCTTGTATTTTGCTGTTTTAACATAATTTACTGTGACTCAAATCATAAATGACTAAGCTCAGTTTATTTTGTCGTAGTGATGATAAGCGACATACCAGTTGAATAACTGTACTTGTTTCATTAAAAGTAAAAGCGAAATGCATTCTAGGATTTGTTCTAAAATTCTAAATTTCTTTCATTATTTATTTAGTCACTCTTCATTAATATCACAGAGCTCTATCCTAAATTTGATCGCTTTTGCCATATTTATTTCTTAAAATGATAAATACGCTCAATTATAGTTGATTTTCTTCTTTATTTATTTATTTTTTCTTTTATGCATTTATTGGTAACTTTGAGTGTTTGAGTCATTCAAAATATTCAGTGAATTTCTTTTATTTTTTACTCCTTGCCATTCAGTTCGTTATCAATTAAATGGGTTTATAAATTGTAAGTCAAATGCAAATTACTCAAATGTGGCAATTGTTATTTTTATTTCGTTTTGCTGTTGTTGTTGTAGTTGTTGTTGTTGTTGCTAATAAAAATTGAATAAAATCGCGCGTTCAATAACAACAGCCGCGCATGGAGAGGGGAGGGAGGGGCGGACCAGCTACAGCAGAGGGAGCCGATAGAGCCAGACGGCGGCAGCCCCGCTTTTGGGGGCTGCTCTCCGACTGATGATGACCCCGTTTCGAGTCGCATTGCTTGGAAAGAAAAATCAATTAAATATCAACTACAAAACGAACTGGCAACAAAATCTCGATTGTTCATATATAGCGCGACTCAGTGTAACGAGAGAAACGCAAATTCATTTGCGTAATGTATAACTGTCATACGATATGTGCATGGCATATGTCTATGTGTGTGTATGGCGTGTGTGTGTGTGTGTGTGTGTGTCTGTAGTACAGTTTTTATAGTGAAATCGAAAGCGAAATTGTCCAGTCAAGTGAAGTAGACGTCACAACTGTTCTAATGCTGTTCACTCGCCCACTTCCACTTCCACTTCCATTTCCACCTCTACCTCCATTTGCTGAACACTCCGCCCCATCGGCTCCCTCCCAACTGGCGCCCTGATGTGTCAAAGTGAAGTACAGTCGCGCTTGTTGTCGCTTTTGTTCGTGTCGTTGTCGGTTTCCTTGTTTGCATTGTTGCATTCAAGTTTTTGTTGCTGTCTTCTATTATTAGCTGAACATGTTTAACTGTTATTGTTGTTGTTACTGATTTCTATAGTTGCTGTTGTTGCCATTTGTTATTTGTAATTTGTAATTTGTAATTTACCTGTGCGCTCATGTCTGTAATTATCCAGCTAACCTTGTCACACTGCAGCTCTCTCAGCTCATCGTCGCACCCAAATGTGACACAGTTTTTTATTATTATTATTATTATTATAATCTCTAGGTTCTTAATGTAGTTTGCATTCGATTCGAATTTGAGAAAATTCTCAATTTGTTGTTATCCAATTGTTGCCATATACAAAAAGTTACTCTATAAATTTTCATTTCATTTTTGAGAGTTCTGTTCCAATTCAATTCTAATTTTTTTTATTTTTAAGTTTTATCTATCATTGTGTACATTTATTGACTGGCTCGCTCGTTAGACGTTAATTGAAATTAATTAACACATTCAGCTCAAAATTCTGGGTGCTCTACTATTGTTGGAAATCCGAGTCCAACTGGGCGCCCTGCTGCTATTTCTGCTCTTTGTCATATGACGTTATGGGGTAAATAATATTTAGCACCGCCTGTTAATTGTGGACTGAAAGCATTCGTTATGATATAGGCGCTAATAAAATCTTAAATAGCTTTCCTCACACATACTCCAAATGGTATATCTAATATTGTAATTGTAATCGTTTGTCTGCTTCACACGGGGTGGGGGCATGCTGCCGCTGCCCCATGTGATGATGTGAGCTGATGGGGAAAGAGGCCTGTTTCTGCTAGAAAGGATATCTTGAAGTATTGCAATCAAATTCCAAAGAGATTTGTTTAGTTGAAACTGTTGTCAGTTTTCAAATGTGTTTTGAATATTTGCCTTTAATGTTTTATTAAATTTTGTTTGCTTATACAAATTTTGTGTCCTCAAGTGCATTACACTGGAATCCTCTAATTTCTTATGTGTATGTATAAAATTATTGCATTTGAATTGAATTTTACCTCCGATTGCCTTTATGTATACAATAAATATTACGAGTCTGATGATACCAGAATTTCATCTGATTAATATTTTCATTGCATTGTGAAAATATTGCGGGATTTATCAGCTGCGCAAACTTTGATTTCTCACAGTCTCAATCACGCCTCAATGCCCCAAGGGCCGTGAGATACTGCCCCCTTTGGCGTCGCCTGGGGCCTTATCAGGTGTTAATATTTACAGCGCGTAATTGTTAGTACTTGGGGCGAGACCCGTCGCAGCTCTCGCAGTCCCTATCAGTGGGAAATATTAATTAGGCATTTATTAATGGCAAATGGGTGAGAGGAGAATCGCATCGCTGACTTCTCCGCATCACGTGCGCATTGTTTTTGCTCTCTTTGTTTCACAACTGTTCCAGCTGAGTGTCGTCGTCGCCTTATCGGCAGACATATTTCGAGTCGTTTATGATATCGTGTGGCCCATATCAAAACAGGGCCCAAAGTTCACCATAAATAAGTTCACAGTGTGAGGCAGCGATTGTGATTTACTCATAACAATGTTGTTTGTCCGCACAAAACTGATGAGTGGCCGCTGTCTCAATGGTTTTTTGGGGGAGGCACATATCACACTCGAAATGGACATGGATTAAGTGCTTTGCCATACTTTTCGCAGTGGGCAACAATGTGTGTGGCATGTCTTATCGGCCAGTTGCTGGGCCGACTTGTACAGCGTTATCTCTGTAGTCGTGCTGATTTTGTTATTGTCACTATTAGATGACAGACGTGCTCGATTAAAGTGCAGTAAAGACAATTAACTGCTGATGGGATGAATTTGTATTGTCTTTGTTGATTAGCGTCGTGTGAACTAATTCAGCATTGACTTTTTGATATTGTGATCTACTTTTAAGTTCCACAATATGCTCAACGATTTGCTGCCCCCCTCCTTAGAGAGACAAAAACAAATCAATTAAAAGACGTCCAAATTTGGGAGCATCAACAACATCCGATCCAAATAAAAATATCTCATTTGACATCAATTGGTATCAATTATGCAGGCACTGTAAATTATTTTGTATACTCACAGCAAATTGGCATATTATGTGCCCCAAGAGACAGAGGGTATATCTAGGGGGTCTTTTGCTTATTTGAACAGTTGCTAATTAATTGAAATTCTCTTTTACAGTTAATAAAACGCTGCTCACTAACAACAAAAACAACAACAATAATAATAACAACAACAACCACAAAAGCAACAATGAGCTGGCTCTAGAGGAGACACTGATTGGCAGCAACGAGAAGCAGCAGAAACTTGAGCTGGACTATCAACAGCAAAAGGTTGATAAACATCAACAGGCAGCTAACCTGGTTGTATCCATTGCCACCGTTGCACCCCAACAGCAACAACACCACCAGCAGCAACAGCAGCAGCAGGCTGCAGTGCCACCGCAGCAACATCAACAGCAACAAACTTCGCCAGTTGTGCCTCAGCAACAGCAGCAACAACAACAAACGGCAGTTCATAATGAGCAGCATGGACAGCAGCAACAGCAGCATACACCCCATCATCAACAGCCCATACATCAGCAGCAGCAGCAGCAGCGTAAACCACCTCAGCAGCAGTACAACAACAGCTCGCAGCAGCAAGTGCGTCGCAAGTACTCCTCCGAGTACAACCATCAGCAGCAGCAAAATCATCATCAGGGCAGCAGCGACACTGCCATACAAACCACCAAGACAATGTCGTGGACAAACTCCGCCCAGCACAAGAAGTCCACGCAGTCGGTGGCGGTCACAGCCTCGCCCAACACTGTAAACAATGGGGCAGCTGTTGCTGCTGCTAGTGGAGCAGCTGCACCACCAACTGGTGGAGGTTTCAATAAACAGTCTAGCACCGTTGGCGGCGGCATCTACAGCCATCCCACCAAGACCTACACTAACCAGCAGCATTATCAGCAACAGCAGCAGCACTATCAGGCCAACTACAACAGCAACAACAACGGCAACAGCAACAACAACAACAACAACAGCAGCAACAACAGCAGCAACAGCAGCAGCACTAGCAACAACAGTCAGCCACAGGTGCGCACATATGGCACGATGAAGGTGCCCTCGTCGCCTGTTGCAAGCTCAGCGCCATCGCTGGAACGCAAGATTAGTGGACAGCAGCAGCAGCAGCAACAACAGCAACCACAACAGCTGAGCAACAGCAATTCAACAACAACAGCAACTACCTCAACGGCTAGCATAACTGCGACGCCGCAACAGTTTCAACAACAGACGTCCACTGAAAGTCAGTCCAATAGCACAAACAATGCCACAGTGCTGCCGCTGCAACAGCAGCAACAACAGCAACAACAACAACATGGCCATAGCCAATACGCTCCAGCTGCCAAAGCCCATGCAACCTATGGAGCCAAGACCAGAAACAGCACCCAAAACTCGACCACAGATGCATCCTTCAGCGCAGCTGCAACTTCTGTAGCTGTGCAGCCGGCGCTGAACTTGGCGCCCCCAGCACCACCTGCCTCGCAGAGCGCTAGCAGCGGGGACAGCGGTCAGCCTTCTTGGGCCAGTCTCTTTTCCAGCAAAAAGCCCGTGGCCAAAGTAGCGCCCTACGATGGCAACAAGTCCCAGCAACAGCAGCAGCACCAGCAGCAACAACCACCGCAGCCGTCGTCACAGATACAAGTGGTGCCACCACAGCCACAACCACCACAGCAATTGCCTGCGCCACAACAGCAATTGGCCTTTGCGTCGCCTACGCAGAACCTGCCAAACGTTCATCATCAGTTGCAATCACCAACGCCGGTGCCGGCGCCAAGTGGCCCGCTTATCACGCCTGGCGCACTGTCCTATTCTGCGGCCTCGGCACAGGCTGTGCCGGCCTCTGTAGCCCCACCAGCCTCGGCAGCTGTGAAGCCGCTGAAAGCAGAGCCGTCGCGCGCCGCCCAGCTCGACGAATGGACCAACAAATATGCCGACTTTTTGATACGCTACAAGACCAACCTGACGCCCATAAGCCTGCGGCCGCGCGGTCTGACTAATCGTTCTAATTACTGCTACATTAACTCCATACTGCAGGCGCTGCTTGGCTGCTCGCCCTTCTACAATCTATTGCGCTCCATACCTAAACAGGCGGCCGTGATGAGCGAGGTCAAGACACCCACTGTGAACGCCATGTAAGTAGCGAATGGCCTCTCACCCAGTTGCCACCCGATTCGATTCGCCACAGACAAGTCAACAGACGCCTTGGCGCCAAAAACAGCTGGCGTCTGTGTTACGTCCGTGGCACAGCAATTGTCGCTGGTTTCTCTGGCATGCGCTGGTTGCCTCCGTTTTGGACGTAATCTTCGCCTGATGCCGACTAGTCAACGCAAGTGCATTGTGCATACGCATGATTGGCTTCTTGATGACAACATGAGCACTGCTTGCACGCACATTTGAGTCTATGATCTCTAGAACTGTGAACCTTTTCTAAACTTTTCTTATTCGTTTAATATAGGATGTCGTATATGAGCAACTTTTCGTCGCTGCCGAGCGGCACTCGCTTGCGTCTGAACAACAAAGCTGCTCAGATCAAGGGCAAGGATGAATTTGCCGGCGTTGATCTGCAGTGCGATTTGGCATTTGAGCCCACTGAAATATACAAACTGTGGAACG
The DNA here is from genome assembly GCA_035045345.1 of Drosophila hamatofila. Lineage (NCBI taxonomy): Eukaryota > Metazoa > Arthropoda > Insecta > Diptera > Drosophilidae > Drosophila > Drosophila hamatofila. The sequence goes on from JAWNPA010000001.1 coordinate 3,067,565, forward strand.
ACAGTCGTGAGGAGCACGTGGAGGGCAGACAGGAGGACGCTGAAGAGTTCTTGGGCTATGTTCTCAACAAGCTGAACGATGAGATGCTCGAGGTAAGGTTTCATTTTCCTTTAACCTTTAACAAGTAAATGGAGCTCAAGATTTTTGTATTTGTGTAGATTATCAAGTTGATTGCCAAGCCGAATGCTCAACAAAATGGCGTGGAACAAGAGCAGGAGATCGAGGATGGAGGCGACGATTGGCAGGTAATATAATATTTCCTAACGTATCAAAATGTCGCCTTACGCCTTTGGTAACTCTGGGTGCCAAATTAACTCACTCATTCTCTGTCCGATACTCATCTCACCATCATTTTCATCTGTTTTACCCATTTTGATTTATATATTAATAAACCATGTTTTCTAGATGATCTGCAACAATCGCAATAAGGGCAGCATTACACGACAAACTGATTTCGGACGCACTCCGCTCAGCGACATCTTCCGCGGTGAGTTACGTTCGCGCCTTCAGCGTGAAGGTGAACACTCCACGGATGTTATACAGCCCTTCTTTACTCTGCAATTGAATATTGAGGTAAGTGAAATTAAATACAGCATATTGGATACATGTATATTAAACGAATGATTATTGCAGAAAGCTGCGTCGGTGAAGGAGGCTCTGGAGATTCTCGTGGGTCGCGATCAACTAGAGGGCGTTACTGGCAGCAAGAGCAAACAAGAGGTGGTCGCCTGGCAGCAAATGACGGTGGAGAAGTTGCCCGTCGTTTTGATATTGCATTTAAAATACTTTGACTATAGATCCGATGGCTGCACCAAAATACTGAAGAAGGTCGAGTTTCCTGTGGAGCTCAAAATCGATGCCAGTAAGTTAATATATCAAACCTCAAAGAGATAGACTCAATTGTTATCTTCTTCGCAGAGATTCTTGGCTCGAAAAAGACCTCGCAGAAGCAGCGTACCTATCGTTTGTTTGCGGTGGTCTATCACGACGGTAAAGAGGCCTCAAAGGGCCATTACATAACGGATGTGTTTCACACCGGCTATAACAACTGGCTGCGCTACGATGACAGCTCGGTGAAGCCGATCGGCGAGAAGCAAGTGTTGCAGCCGCACACGCCGCGTGTGCCTTATCTACTCTACTATCGTCGCTTCGATACCCTGCCACAGATGCCAGCTAGCAATGGCGGTGGTGTTGGCAATTCAGTAGGCGCCACCAATTCCCATGCACATACCCATGCCTCAGCCAGTCCCGCGTCCACCGCAGCAGCTGCAAACTCAGCGAATAATAAATGAAACTAAGTTGTCAAAATATTAGCATGCTCGGTCTTAGGGCTTGCCAGAGTTTGGTTTTTATGCATATACAAAGAATTGAACGGTTATATTATATTTAAATGTTTAAATGCCTATGTTTAAGCCCAAAGTCCAAAGCGCATGTATGTGTGAAAGGTAGTTGTATTTGTGTGGTGAATGCGTGTGTGTGTGTCGTCTAAGTTTAATAAATAAACACAACTCTTAGTTGGTAAGCTTTAGCAGTAATCCTAAGTTGATAACAGTTTAGTTGTGCAACAAAGCAAAACAAACCAACAACAAGTCGTAACGAAATCTTTGTACAAACCGTAGCACTTGGGATGGCTAAACTAAACAGCGAGCAAATTATATACATATAAACTATATAGTAAGTTTCTTATATTCGAACCAGCCAATATCTGTAAATCTTGTGTGCCCCTCAATCCTATCTAAATGGCACAAAAAAGCAGATGCGTGCATAATATATAGTTGTAGACCTCTTCTATATGACAAACATTTAGAGCTCTATATGTACATAAATACGTAGTATACATATATGATATGATATATTATATAAAAAATAAATCGTAGAATTTACTTGCAGTAATTGTTTATAGCATGCAGCATGCATTTAGGCGACAGAGAATACAATCAGCCGTGCATCAAGTTAAAAACAGTAATCTATATTGAAATGCTTTGAATATGCTTTAAAACAAACAAACAAACAAACAAAAAATATCTTTTGTATACAATACAAGACATGAAGATACGTGGATATATAGCATTATTTTGTATGTAAGCTCGAATAAGTGAATACAAAAACCAACAAAAACAAAAACAAAAAAATAAATAAAAAAAAAAAGAAGAAAACTAGGGCGATTATTTTTAAAATTAATATAGTTTGTTGCTTAGTTAGATCCGATATTCATTTTAAAACTACATATATTACTTTTATGAAAACCGTTTGCATCCATTATGATATTTTAGTATCTGTTGCGAAAAATCGTGAAATTGGCTCATTCATTATATATATAAATATTATTTTTTTTTTAAAGATATTGTTTTTTGTTTCGTTCACAATTACAATCAATCAAGATTTCTGGTTGCATATGGAGTTAATATAACACACATAAATATAACAAGCATACATAAAGATTCATATATTATTTTATAATTCATATACTATATTTACATATACTATAAATAACGTGCCAATGTTAAAATTTTGATAAAATTGTAAACAAAACAAAAAAAAAAATTATGAACATTTAATATCCAAAACAATAACTTTTTGATACTTGTGTAGTCAGTGACTTATCAAAGGAATATTGTTAAACTTATTTTTCAATTAGTTACAAACTTTTGTTGAAATAGGTTTTATATTTAATAATCGATGTAGACATAAATTAACGTAAAAAAAAACTATAAAAAAACATGCGAACGCGCCGACTTAGAATTGTTACAACCTTCATCTTAAAAAAATAAAGTTTATACTTGCAAGTTATAAACTTTTTTTATAAACGAATGGTTAAAAAAAATATAATATATATATATATATATATATATATATATATATATATATATATATATTGTTTAATATATATATATATATATATATATATATATATATATATATATATATATAAATTGTTTAATATATATATATATTATATATATATATATATATATATATATATATATATATATATATATATATATATATATATATATATATATATATTTCTTTTTTTTTTTTAAATTATAAAATGAATAAAATTATAATTCTGCATATGGCGAAAGTTTTCTTTAGAACATCTTGAAACTTAAGTGAATATCAGCGCAATGCCATTGTAAAAAAAACAGCAAGATTTCTTGGAATATTTAAAAACAGATGTAATGCAATGCATATATAAATTTATATATATTGTATGTACACTAATGAATATATAAATTGTACTATATATATATTTTGATGTTACACATATATTAATTAATTGTAAGCCAAATTATAGTAACATTTTTTTCTATAGAAGTTTTACAGCGTCTGTGCTTGCTAGTTACAAATAGGTTCCTAAAAATACGTGGAAATATAAAAAAGAAGTAATAAACTACAAACTAAAATCGATTAAAAATAAAACAAAACTAAGAAGTAAGCAGAAGCAAAAACAATAATATTAGGTCTTGTAGTTTAAAGCCAAGCTAACAACATATGAAACGTAAACAAAATTAACATTTAGGTATAAATAAATATAAATTGAATTTATACTAAAAGGGAAAGAAAAACTAAAAAGCTGAGGAAAATCATGATGAATTTTCATTTTTGTAGAAGTACATAAACATATTATATTTTTCAAGCGAAATTCATATGTTCAACATATACATACATGTTATATATATATATATATATATATATATATATATATATATATATATATATATATATATATATATATATATATATATATATATATATATAAAACAGAAAGCTACCGAAACTAAAGACGTAATAGATATAAATTTTTGTGAAAAATTTGTTTTATTTCTTGTTTAATATTAATTAATACTCCGGAAGCCAGGCCCAAAATTAAAAATACATTTTTTTAAAATTGTATTTTTTTATTTTTGTTTTGTTTGCATCTCTTTTAATATTGCGTTTGGCGCTTCATCAGTTTTGATATCGTATATGTTTTATGTTTAAGTAGTTTCTAAGGCTGTGTAACTAACTAAATACAAATTAACCATTGTTTAAGTCGAAAAATCATAAATGTTGAACCATTGCCTGACAATTTTTGTTTAACTTTGTTTTCCAGTTTTTTGAGATAATTGTTGTGACCCTAGAAGGAATGAAAATAAAATAAACGAAAATTGGCAAGTGCACTTACTAAACGTATAATCGAGAATACGATAAACAGATAAGATATATATGAAATAATACATAATTAAAACTTTAAGTAAAAATTAAACAATTATGAGAGTATACAAGTAAACGACAAACAAACCTAAAGTTAAAGTTAAGGTTAAATGTTTTGTAATAATTTTCTAATACGAAAGAGAAAGTCGGAACGGTAGATGCAGAAAGAGAAGCAATTTTGAATATACATATTGCGAATGGCAGCAAAAAAGTAAACGGAATTAATATTTTGGCATTCAAAGACGTTTTGCAAAACAAAATGAATGTATATTGAATGAAAATGCTAAGAACTCATAATAATATTAGCCCACATTTAGTGTAAACTGAAACAAACGAATTGAAAATGTTGTACTAACTAAAGATTAAACATACCTATATAAATTGTAATATGGTACATCAAGCGAAACTAAAATGAAAATGAAACTAGCAATAAAATAAATAATACCATTACCAAAATCATTTGTTTTAATTCTAAATGCAATCCAATAGGAGAGTGTACTAAAGGGCGAAGGCGGACGAAAAGTGAAAGGAGACGAGCTAAGAGAGTCGCCAATAGATTCAGGTGTGTAGGTCAAAAACAACACGACACGAAGACGCTCAAAACCGGTTCTCAAAATAAGCAAGCGATTTGTAGGCTCTTTATTGGCTAGCCGCAACTTGAATACCCTCTCGAAAACAACAAAATTCATGAATAATGCCAAGTATATGAATGCGGCATATTAAGCACAGATCAAGTAAATTCTTGAGTTAACTACTTACTCTACGATCTGTTTCAGTTAAAATCACAAATACTGATTGATGATGATCTTATAATATATTAAAATCGATTTTTTCTCAATTCAACTATTTATATTAATATATTTGAAATACTTTCTTCAGAGTATGCTCGTCAAAAAGAGTAAGCAATATTCAACATAGTTAAAATAGAATTTCGTTTATCGTAATTTAGGCTTCTAGGTCTTATTTATGTTCTATGCATGTTCCGCAATTCGAACTTTATGACGATTGCTCTATTCTTGGAATAAGCCAGAGAATTGAGTAAGGAATAATTTGTTAAATTCAGTCGGAGAACGTCTTTAGAGCGTTGTAATTCATTTGTTATGCGATTCACAAGCCAAAACAAATCAAAACTCGTTTTTAGCCCACGGCTGTGCAAGAGGCACTTATTTGGAGACCGTTTTCGAGCTGAGCAAACAGTCGCGAGGCACCTGAATGCAGAGGCACTTCGCTCGGTGCTGAAGATATCATACGGCTCAAAGTTGAAAGTTTTGGCAAATGTGCGGGCTGGTCGAACGGCATGTTTCGGAATGTGCTGTTTCTGGCGCTGGGCCTGATTGTGGGCATGCAGCTGACCGAGCTGTGGGACTACATGACGCTTACGGGTGAGGGATATGAAAGCACAGCTATTGCGGCCGACACAGCTGCGGCTATGCACTCACCCCCAAGCAGGGAATCGCTGGCCGACTGGCTGTTTCATGAGACACGTGTGCTCTGCCTGGTGCTGACCATGCCAGCTCACCATAAGACTAAGGCGGCAAAGGTGCTCTCCACCTGGGGCGCCCGCTGCAACAAGCTGATCTTTATGAGCAGCGAAGATGACGACGCGCTGGGCGCTGTGAATCTGAATGTGTCAGAGAGCCGTGACAACCTATACAGCAAGGTGCGCGCGGGGTTCGCGTATGCTTACGAACATTACGTGGAGGATTATGACTGGTTTCTCAAGGCGGACGACGACACGTAAGTGGCACACAACCTGCAGCATTTGATTTCTCTCATCTGACGGCATTCCTCTCAGCTATGTGATAATGGAGAATCTGAGAATGCTTCTCTACCCCTTCGACCCGGAGGCAGCTGTCTTCTTTGGCCATCGATTTCGCACCACATATCCACAAGGCTACATGTCGGGCGGGGCTGGCTATGTGCTCAGTCGCGATGCACTGCGTCGCTTGAACCTCTTCGCGCTGAACAATACAAAATTCTGTCCCCTTAATGTCTTATCAGAGGACAGACAAATTGGTTACTGCTTGCAAAATGTGGGCGTGATAGCTGGAGACTCCAGGGATGAGCATGGCCGTGAGAGATTTCTGCCACTTAATCCCAGACACTTGATGCCCACCATACAGTATAACACTTGGCTGGCGACTTACTCTTACTTCACGCCGAATGTGAGTTCTCCTCTCAGCTCAGACTGAATTAGTATAAATTACTGTAATTGCATTTGATATTCACAGCTGAGCGATTGCTGTTCCGAGTCGGCCATCAGTTTCCATTACATTAAAATGCATGATTATGATATGTATGAGTTCTTCTTGTACCATCTCCGAGCCTTGGGGCTGCCGGAAAAGCCGAGTGTGCTGCCAAAGAAACTAACCTATGAGCAGATGGAGGAAAGGCTCGAATTCTGGAATCAACAAGTGACGGATCAAACTGAACCACTTAGTTGATAACTCCGCTTTAATATTTTCCAGTGTCAATAACAAGAATTTAGTCTGATTGTTGAGCAAGAAATTCGAATAAGTGGCTGTAAATGAAATCAGTACTCTAAAATTCCATGTGTATATCACAATCTGTGCTGACTGTCAATAGTGTTAATAGTATATCACGTAAGAATGTTGCAGTCGGATGCGACCGACTGCATAATACTGTACACAATATACAATTCAGAAATATGTATATATAAATATATATAATATATGATATACCAAGAAAGGATATGCAGTAAGTTAACTATTAAATGAATAAAATAAGACGTGGAAGATAAAGCTTGCATTCGCTTTACAAGACATACACTAAAACCAATATACTCACTTCACATCTTAAACGGGTATGAAAACCTGGTCTTGTCAAGGTTGGGTAAAAACACATTATATGTATGTACATATTATATTATATTTATGTATTTTTAATATATTCAATAATCAGAACTACGTATCATTCCACACAGGAATGCATATGAAAATGCATATTTAGCATGCGTACAGATAGACTATATGTATATATTAATGAGCATGTTAGTATTTATTATTAGTATATTATGAAAGTATACATATATGTATGCATGTATTGTGTTTAAATATATACAGATATATTTATAATACATCTATGTATTTAAGTATGTATATATAAATATTTGGGAATGTAGCGAAGTAATATGTGAATGTTGATTGCTATTGTGTATTTTTATTATGTATGTTTTATATACAGTGGAATTGTAATAATTTGTTGTTGATAAATAGAAAATTTCTATATTTCGTTAAAATTGCTACGCCCTAGAAAAAATTTGTTAGCTCGTAAATACTCCATACATTTTTGCTCCTTTATAAACGGTAATTTTATTTCGAACCTTCTTGCAATTCTTAGAGCCAGCCGAAATTTGTTGGCCATTAAACTATCGTTAGTTTTTGCAGACAATTTTATATCTTGATGTCGCTAAACATGCAGAATTGTGAGGTTTCTTATTGTTTTCGCTTAGGTTAATTTCTTTACAAATGGTAAGTCGATTTCTAAAAATGTTCAATCAAAATACGAATAAGACCCTATCAATCTCTCAAAAATAGAGGATGATTTCGGCCATTGATAGTGAAATAAAAACATTTGACGTAACAAAACAATTTAAAATCGTTCCATCAACAGTCGTATCAGTTGTACAGAAAAAAAAAACCAGATTTTATTCTGCAAAAATTCTCATCGAGGAAAAGCGTCGACAGGAAACTGAAAAAACATAAAATCTCTGTTGAATCGAAATTGGTTTAAGCCTCTTCAAATTAAAATCTTGACAAATCGTGAAATCATATAGTTTAAAAAAACATTCTGGCTCCGTTTTATTTGGAATTATCGGGATCCCACTGTATATTTGATTGAAAGGATATCTATGAGTGTATATATGTATGATATGACTGCATATACGAATGTGTTTACAGATGTCTGTATGTATTTATATGTATGTATTATATGTATGGTATGTTTGTATTTTTATGTGTATGCATGTGTGTTTGATTGTTATGTATGTAACAGATGTATAATATATATATATATATATATATATATAGATAGATCTGTAAAATTGTATTGTATTTATATATCTACATACGTATATAAATATATAATATATATAAATGCAGGGTTAAGTGTAGTATATAAATATTTATCTATTGTCAAGTTCATATAAGTAATATCAAACAATAAACACTGTGTATCTGCAGACTTTGATAAATGATATAGGCGTATCAGTGAACTTAATGTAATTGGCCGACTTTGTAAATAAAACAAGAGACTCGCAGCCGGAACTAAGATTTATTTGACAATGTAGCAAACAATTGCATGTTGCCATGTGGAGACACGAGACACGAGATACGAGACTCAAGAGGTGAGGAAGGAGGTGGTGCGAGAGGGGGACGGAAACCTAAAGTTTAGCTGTCCATTGGCACAGCTTTGGCCATTTGTCAATGGAGTCGGGTGGATTCGGCTGCAGACCCCTGCTTTAAAGCCCAATTTATCACAAAGAGGACGGGCGCGTGCCGCGTGCGCCGCTCTTCGTCCGCCGACTGCCTCTGAGGATTAGAGGGCAGAGGAACAAATGCCGAATGGGAATCGAGAACCGGAAAATCGAGTGAAACGTGCCAAACACGTGAAAAATACCTGGGGATCTCGGTTGCTTTTATTATTCGAGTTTCTGTTGCATCCGCGCCGCCATTGTCGTTATTTATGAGCATCGAAATGAGCTGAAACTGCAGTACAAATGCCTCGATATGTCGCACTGGGGTGGGGCGGTAAGGGCTGGTGGCACGCGAGCCTCGGCTCGACTATGGACCGCGCCTTGGATGAGGATAAACTCGTTTTTGGCAAAGCCAGCGCCGGCAGCTGCCACACAGTCACAGTCACAGACACAGACACAGACACAAAGCCGAAATGCAGTCGAGCCGCAAATGTTATGTAAAATGTGTAACACATTTACGAGCTGTGCCGTTATCTAGCTGAGGGTTGCCTCTGGAACGTGTCCTGGATCGTGCCGTGCGCCCCTAACTATTCCCGTGCATACGTACGTCCCTGTCTCCGTTCTCTAGTTCTGTCTGTTGTTCGGCTTGCGCTTGCGCAGCGCCCGCCACGCAGCTTGTTAGCTTAATTTCCATATTTGCATAAATAAATAAATACATAACATGTTTTTACATAGAACTTCGTTGATTGGAACAGTTGGTGCCGAGCTTTATCTACTCGCATGCAAATAAGCCAAAGTCCGTGTAGAACTGAACACGTGTGTTGGCCAACAAGCCGTGAACATGCAAATGACTATGTACCTCGAATTGGCCCTCGACATGAACAGCCCAACAGCATGACAGATTTCTCTGTTGGATTGTTATCAGCTGCATGCCACGCGGCACCCATTGAAATGCCGCCTCCCCAGCTTATGCGATAAGGATTGAGCAATTGCTGCGGATAGATAGCAACTGTTTGAACAACTCGTGGTTTTAAAATAATGTATCTTATTGATTTGTGGAATTAATTGATAAGATGAGTTGATTGATTAGATACAAATTATTAGTCTTATCGCTATACAACCTACACCAATTAATAGCTTATACCTCTTCTGATGGCAACAAATAACATTTTGGCCATCTATAATACAACCTTTAAGGCATCCTTAAAGCTAGCTCGATAATTGCCCACATTTAGTGTGCAAGGACCTCCCTTTCCAATAATCAAATGTCGTCCTTCTTTAAGCAGCTCGGCACGCCCTCCACTTTAGCTCTTGCTATTTCCATTATTGCCATTGATAAACCCTTAAGTTGTCGCTTACTGCGCACATTGTTGGAATCATTTGCTGCTTAAAACCCAAGTCACAATCCGTATACGAGTCCCTCCTCGGCAGGCTCCGCAACGCCCATGTAATTAGTAGCATTCCTTAGCTGACAAAGAGCGAGAGCGAGAGGGAGAGAAACAGAGAGATAGATAGATAAAGAGAGAGAGAGAGAGAGAGAGAGAGAGAGAGAGCGAGTCCATGCTCAAGGCTCTGGCTCTGGCGACAAGCTGTCTGACATTGTGTTTACACATTTCGAAGACTTTTTATAATCAATTTAATGGCTTCCCTGGTGCAGAGCAAGCATAAAAGGGAACTACACTCAAGGTGAAGACTCCGAAGACAATGGCAGAGCAAAAGGCACATGAATAAAAAGCCAACGCCAGGGACTCTCTGCGGGCATTTCAATTTGTAGGTGCCTAAAGTGAAACCTACAATTGGCACTTTCCAGCCAAAGGAATTGCCCCTTTTTTTGTTTGCCCTATTCCTTCCTTTTTATTATTATTTTTTTTTTTCTTGCGGCGCCGCAACTCAATTAAGTGACGAAAGTTGAATGAAAACCCAAAAGGGCAAGCCGAGCCGAGCACCTCACAAAGGCGGGCACCTTGCAGTTCCGATAAGAAAGCCGGCTCCGAGCCTGAAACTGAAACTGAAGCTGAAGCTGAAGCTGAAACTGAGAAGGGTCGGCAGCGAAGCACATAAATGCCGCCGCAAAAAGGGGCTGCGGTGACTCAACAATGTCTTGAACGTGTTGCTTCGCTTCCTTCGGAATGTTTCTTATAAGGATTTCCACTGCCTTGCCACTAGCAACCCCTAAACAAAAAGCAGCCAAGACAGTCGAGGGTTTCTTTCAGCTTCGACGTGTGCCAAGGCAGCTACTCCAACTGGGAATGAGCATAAGACTGAGACGGAGACAGAGACTCGAGTGAGACTCTGACTGAAAGCGAGGCATGTGTACCTGTGGCAGGATCAGGACTTGCGCTGACAAAGCGAGGCGCCGACGTTCATTGCGCCATCGTCTGTCTGCCGTCAACGTAGCCGCCTCGCAGTTCCGTCGCTTAAGTTGCTGTAAAGGCCATCAGGAGCTCCGTGCGCTGTGAGTCATTGGCGTGTCGTAAAGCGGAAGTGATTGCCAGAGCGGGGACTGCATTTTCCTTTTCCTCGTTTTTATACACAAAATATTGAAAATTACAATAAACTAAAAACGGGCAATTACGGGACACGTGCACATATGCAAAAAGGACTCGCGCTGCAAAGGAAGTGGCAGCCAAGCGTTAAATTGAAGCATGCCAAATCAATTAAAAATTTGTAGTCGCTTGTTTTCCTTCCTAACATAGTTTACATGGCAACAGATATTCGAATTTTCTCTCTTTGTCTGACCATTCGTAGTGTAATTTTTTGATTTTTAAAATGTTTGCTGTGGATTTTCCATCTGAAGTTGTGCGGGTAGTGGCACCGCATTGGCAGCTGCTGCAATTCGCTTATCGCATCGGGGTAAAAAATCAAAATACCTTTACACATGATTTATCCAAGCACTGCATGTGTGTGCGCGCGTGTGTGCTTGTGTGTGAGTATTGCAGCTGCCGTTGGTTTTCGCTGCCCCCTTTGGCATTTTAGGGCTGCGATCGCCCTTGGCCGAAAAATGCTTTTGCTATTGCCCGGGAGTCCGAAAACCAACCCCCTGTTGGTCGACCCAAAACAACATTTGGGGTGGCTTCTCATCAATGCATATGCATACCAGTACGTGAGTGTGTGTGCATGTGTGTGCGTGTGCGTGTGTGTGTGTGCGTGTGTGTGCTATACAATTTAGAACAGCTCTCAGTTATTTAGTTGTTGCTATTTTATGCACATAAATTGCAATAATATCTCGTCCGAGCTCATGCGCCGACTTTACCAAAAATCAGACCATTCGAGTTGTTACTGTTGCAATTGCAGCTCCCATTGAAAGAGCCCATTTCCAGTTCCCTAATTATCCATGCATCTGTTTGTGGAAGGGGACCAAGCGCTGTGGTTACTAGCCACATTCAATGGGTGAGCCAGGAATCGAGCGCTGCTCGCTAGATTTTGAATGGCTGAGCGCAATGAACTCTTTACCGACAAGTCCCTTCGACTGGAACTAATGAGTATTGCTCTAGCAGAGTAGCCGAATTGAGTGTAGCCAAACTTCTATGCCCTAAAAGTTGGGCTTCAAATTTTTGAATTCAGAACTAATTAATCCATGTGAAGTTTTTGTTTGAATACATTGTTTGAATACAATATTGTTAAAAAAAAAAAAAAAACAATTGAAACACAAATTATTTGCGAAAACCTTAGTTGTTCCATAAGTTTTGAAGTATGCAAATCCAAAAATTATAGCTTAACAATATTGCTTGGTAATGATTCATTTATTAATTTGTAGGCTTAACAAATATAGAGGTTGCATTTGCTAACACATATAAAGTGGCGCCTGCTTTAATGACTTGAATGAATTGAACATTTGCATAGAACTTTCTACGGTCTTCGAAAGCATATTTATCTTTTCGCAAATCAACCAACTATGAGTAAATGTTTTTCGAACAAGATTCGACTTTGATAAGACATATATTTTGGCCAACTAGTAAATAGCCAGCTTATTAAAAAATAAACAATTAAATAAAAGTAAAAAGTCTAAGTCGGAGATCCTGACTAAAAGATACCCTGAACATCTGGATCAGAGCTGAAAAAAGCGTATTCTTATAAAAATTTTTAACTAACAAAGATTTTGAAAAATGTTTTTATACACAATTTATAGCTCCAAAGATGTACGAGATATAATTTTATAGCTGTAAGGATGTATTATATATTTTATATCGTATGTTGTGTTAGTTTAATGTGTACAAAGTTTTTTTTCGATATTATAGCTATGGAAATAGTTTTATTTTATTTTTATTTTTTACTTGATCTGTTTGTCCTATATAGGGACTATATAGGGACACAACAAATTTCAGATCGACGCGCTTATTCATACAAACAGACGGAGTAACCGAAAGGGTTAATACTTCGTCATCCTGATCAAGAATATATATGCTTTAAGGACTCTGCCATGCGTCCTTTTGGCTGTTACATACATCATAATAAAACAATTTTCCCATTTTTGAATTGGCTCAGGGTATAAAAATTAGTGCGCCTAACCTATGTATAACCAATACTGGCTATGGAGATTGTCGATGGGATTGGTGAATCTATTGTATGAGCAAATAATATGAGAAATTTTGCATAACATAAACAATTAAGAATCTTGCTGTCCAGCGCTATCGACAGGGTAAAACTCATTCATGTTCTAAATTGCGTTCTATCTAATTAAATAGTGGATATATCATTTTTAGGTAGTTCTCAGATGGAGTTTAAAGTATCGTGACTGTTATTTTGGAGCTAGCTCCAAGTTCAAAACCGTGGGTATTTTCGATAAGCAATGCCTTACACTTCGCGGAAAAATGAGTATAAAATATATAAACACTCACTTGCTTTCATAACAAACGTCAGGCTAATCACGTCCGGCTGATTATTTATGATTATTTTTATACCCTGAACCCATTGAAAATGGGAAATGAGAGTACAATGATTTTGTGAAAATGTATGTAACAGGCAGAAAGAGGCGTGGCAGTATATATATTTTTTATCAGGGCGACGAGCTGAGTCTATTTACCCCTGTCCGTCTGTCCGTATGTATGAACGCGTCGATCTCAGACGATATAAGAGCTAGAGACTTGTAACTTTTTTTCTTAGGTTATCAAGTATGTGTGTGTGTGTGTGCATGTGCAAGTAGAAATGAAGCGACGAATTATTGAAATATTAGTTCCTAGAAGGGTTCAGGGAATTTCGTAGTCGAGCAGTCTTGACTAGAGCTTTCTTACTTATTATAATTAACTCTTTAGGCACAAAGAACACATGTATAGTAACTATTTGGTAAGTGTTAGACAGTTCCTGGCCAATGAGTACGAGCTGCTAGTCGTGTGAAAAGAAGTTATCAATGAAAATGATAAATGCAAAATACTTCACACTTTTAATTTCGCTTGAATCCGGATTGCTTATTTTTGGTTAGCAACATGAGTAGCGCACACCTGTTTATAGGAGATGACTAAGACAGTAAATTGGTTTATCTTGGCATCGGATGACAGACAAATAGACTTTGTGTGTTCCAACTACATTTATGTAGTCTGAAGCTTTGAAAAACAAACGCTTGATGCTGATAAAGTCTGATAAGGGAGTCATGTAAATCAAATTTCTTACAACAAATATGCACAACCAGCCAAATCATTAAACTCAACAGATAAGCGTCTACCTATATAAAGCCCTTAAGTCAGCTCTAGACAGCATAAAGTACTAGCACGTTTAATAGAATGCATTGGGCTACAATAACTCTCATTTCAATCTGTTGCCTCGGCACAGGACTATCCGCAATCGCTCCAGCTCCAGTAGCTCTAGCAGCTCCAGCAGCTGTAGCCAATCCCACTGCACCCGCAAGCAATTTCTATTTGGAGCTGAGGAGCGTGTTGCGGAATGTGCCATATAAGCAGATCGAGCATCTGGTTCAGGCCTATCTGCTGAACGATGCCGAGTTCCAGGCAGTCATTCGGGAGATCAATTCCCTGCAAACATATCGTCTGCGAATGCAGCTTCTGAATCAGCCAGAGTTGCGTCAATTTCTCCAATGGCTGTCGCAGCAGCTGATCCTCTCAGGCGGATCACTCAAAGTGTTCGAGGATCTGGAGCTGGAGATCAAGGTGCTCAACAAGTACCCCCATTGGGCGCAGTCAGTGAATGGCATAGGCGGCTTTGAACAGGAATTCTCCTACATCTATCCCGTGGCAGCGATTCGCAATCTGCTCGAGACAAGTGCCCAGCAGAGTCCCGTCTTCGGAGAGTTCTGGCAGCGCGTCGTTGCCCTTAAGCCGGTCTACGAGCGCTTCTTGGCCACAGCACAGGCCAAGGCATTCGCCAACCGATTGCGGACTTTAGGCGTTGATGTTAACGGCTTGGACACATTTGTACGCTACCAACTGGGCTGGAGCAATGACACACTTACCGCTACCTACGACTACGACTACAATTATGGATTCTATTAAAAGAGGGCAAGGATTTGCAAATACTTACGTACCAGTATTCCAGAATTATCTATATATATACATATATAGTGCGATATTACATATTCATACTACTCAATATCAATAAACGTTTCAATAAATATTAGCATATGTGAACAAATTGAATTGTATGGGATGGGAGTGTATGTGTCTTAGATCAATAGACTTCTTATCTGAAAGTTTGTTTTGAGTTCCAAACCTTCCCTACGCTGCAAAGTTACATTATACAAACTGAATTATCATCATTTAAAGACAAATCATGGTGGTGAATGACGACATACTTCGGGACCTCAACATCGAATACTTAAACTTCATTCAAAACACTTTCATTTCTTGCTTTCTCTCGAATCAAAAAGTTCTAGCTGTCATATTTGATCAACTCTGCACCTGTAAGAAGACACTATCTCGATCAATTAGACCATTGTAAGACTCCGTTTACCTGATTATTCATAACTCATATACGTCATTTAAAAATTTCATCTTCCATTATCTCTACACTACTCCTCATACTAATTCAATCTTTGTCATCCATCTATTCTAGTTCATCTTCATTGATTAAATTACACTCTCACACCACTATTTCAAGTTCTATACGAATGTAACACTATTTAGTTAACTTAAATCTGGCATATCAAAATATTAAAACTGCTTTCTCTGATCTGTCTATCTGAATAACTGAATGCGAATTGTGATGTATTTGTGCAGATATTTTATGTCTTTAAAATGGTGTTCCAAGGGACAATCCGTTCAATTGTTAGTTTAGATCAAGGCTTCAAGGGTCATCAGTTGCAAGCATATCCTTGAAGCTGCATAAATAGACAGCGGAATTAGCGTGTGAGTGCATGCACACACCCTCAACAGCGGCGACGAGGTATCCATGGCAATGCCATGATTAAGTAACAGATGAGCCATGTGCCAAGCAATGTCCTGTCTACACTGCCTGGCCCGGCACTGCTTGTGGGTCGCACATGCGATTTAATTGAAACAAACCAAACAGGAAACGGCACAGCAGCACAGGCCAACGCAAATGGGGTGCTTTTGTAATGAAGTTCACTGTTGGCCGTTGTCACTTCCCAGTTGCCAGTTCCCAGTTCCCAGCTCTAGTATACAGTTACTCATTAAAAGTGGCGGCCGAGTCGCGATGAGGCGGCGGCGGTGGTTACGGAATTGGAATTGCAGCGGAAACTAGTTAATGTGAGGCTATTGTCAAAAGCAGAAGCGCAACTTGTGCAATTTTCACACAGCAGCGACGCCGACACCGACGCCGACGCCGACGTCGACGTTGACGTTGACGTTGACGACGACGCGTCGGTTAGCTCAATGCCGATGCTTCTGTCAACGTTAAAAGCAAATCTTGCACAGGATCTTTGCTTGCTAGGCAGTGGCGGCTCAACCATAATATTTAAACAAAACAAAGCAAGAATCACTCTCATGTCGAATATTTGATACTCTTAATATTGTAGGGTTTTTTTTTTTTCTTAAGCATACATATATCAATTGTATCGGCGATATAAGTTCGTTATGTCAGACGTACGTCGATTGTGTCTATCATGAAGCCTTTAGATTTAGTGTATATATCAGTATATTATATCTGTACACACATCTGTGTGTATATGTCTAAATTCACTTTTACAGTAGATTTCGTCGAGTAATGTAATCTTTCTTTCGGAATACTTTTACACCTTTGTAGAGAGCTAAAAAAGTTTGAAGAAGTAAAGTAATCGCCCGTTAGATAATTATTGGTTATTATTATTATATATAGGATTTGAAGAGATTTGTCTACAAACGTTTTATTTCAAAGCGATCGTCTAAAATGATGTAACAACTATGCTATACCATAATATTGTATACTGCCAATGTATATGATTTTACAATAAAATAGTCTACTATAATATCATATAATACCATACTAGAATATACCATATTCAATTGTAAGTTTACAAAATAAAATATGAACTTTGGGAAATAATGAACAGGAAAATATGTTGTTTTACTTAAAAGAATTAAACCTTATTTTTAATTGTCAAGACCAATGTCTTTATTAAACAATCAAAACTAATTAATACTAATAATAATAACAAATACGTTGTTGGAGGGTTTTAATATTAGCTGAACTTAATAAGTGCATCATACTCTGCTATAATAACTTGAAATTGAGATGCTAGTCTCATGTTGATTTCTGTTTCAAGTATATGATAAAATGATCCCATCTGAGCGAATGCCATAAGACAAGTTGCTACGCATTGCCTTTAAAATTGAGAGACTACTTTCATTTTAAGATTCAGAGGGACTCACGGATGAGCATGATCTCAATCGATCAACCATATTTTGACTTTATGGAATCTTAGCTGGCTTTCTCTGTGTGTCACAGATTTCGTGACAAAGCAATAATGCCTTATGCAAGCGCATAACAATGCAAAAAAAAAAAAAATGGAAAGACTCGCCCTTTTTTTTGCGGTGTACGCGTCCAATTGGAATTTTATATTGTAGACAATAAGTGCGGGGTAAAAATGAAATATATTTTTTATGTGCATATACATATATATATTTGTATATATATGATCCCTGCAATACCTCAACCCCAGTTCGAACCCTCCAGCCCAGTGTGCACTGTGACTGACATGCGGATATACGAGTCTGGAATATATGCGGCTGCAGTTTGAGCCACCCCTAAAGAACGAAAGGCGCCCTAAAACATTTTTAAAGCGCTTTCGAAATCAGCAACAGCCTCAGAACGTGAACGCGAACGCGGAATCGGAATCGGAATCGCGCTACGCTAGAGCTCTGGTTTATATTCAGCTCTAAAGCAGGGGCTCGTTGCTCTGCGTTGTTCTACCCCATCCCCCTCGGTTAATGTCCTTCGTTGGTTTACGTTTACGGCCTGCGTTTGGTTTGGTTTGGCTCGTGTGCACCCTACGACATTTTGGTTAGTGTTTGCAAATGCACCTGGCTACATTTTTTCGGGCTTCGATTCCGTTCGACTTTTGTGCGTGTGCGTGTGTTTGTGTGTGTGTGTGTGTGTGTGCGCGCTCGGGTGGTTGTAGTCCTGCTTGCAGTGCCTTGCATTGTGATTTCCATGGCGCACATGCCAATGTGTGTGCCTATGTGGAAAATGACCCTTTGTAGCATTGACGCTATGCACCAGCAACTATGCGATTGCGACTGCGACTGTGCACAGCAAGGACATTAGCAACAACAACAACAACAGCAACAATAAAGCAACGCTGGTTGATGGTCGCGTGCCCGAAGCACTTCGACACCCAACTGAATTGTGATTGTTTTCCTTTTTCTTTGCGCCGCTTTTCCTTTTCGCATTTTGCGCGCTCATGCAAAACGCTTTGACGAGTTATGAACGCATGCATGTGTATGTGTGTGTGCGAGTGTCCTGCGGCGCATAAATAAATGAATACATGCATTTCGCCTTGACTCACACACAATTCAATGTATAAATCGGAATAGAGCACGTCTAGTGTACAATTATTATTGCTCATGGGCTGCTCCTGCTCTCCTCTATTCAGTTGGCCAATTTGCTGTGCGCTGTCCAAATGGGGGTTAGTCATGCGGCTTTTGTTTGTGTTCAGTGTGGATTAGAGTGCAAATTCCTTAATCCTATCCTGACTTAAATTTCGGCATGCCAATGCTGCCTCGTTCATAATTAAATACGCGCTGTCGAAATGGAACTCTGATTTAATTGAATATTAAGGGACGTATTTGCAAATGGATCAAAAACCTTTATGCAAATTGACTTCTCTCCAACAGTGTTCGAATTTGTTATTTGACCTTTTTTTTTTTATTGTCGAGTCTCACTTTACACGCAAATTCCGTAAATTGTTGTGAGCTGTGAAGCCATTTAATACTAGTTAAAAGCTCAAAAAATTAAATAATTCTCGCTCAAAATAAAAAATTATTTTGAAAAATATTTACAGCATTTAGCTAGGTAGCTGGCAAACCCTCGAATAACTCAAAACCCCTTAACAATCACAAGCTCCACCTAAATCGCTGTTAATTGGTGCGACGCGAATGGCAACCAGTTGTGATCCTGTTCTAATCGCTGCCATATGGCACTCGAAAAAAACGTGGAATCAACCGAAAAACAATTAAGAACAATTCACACTGAAATTAAAAAGAAAGTACAAGTGAGCTGAGTGGGACTGCCTGACTGATAAATACCCTTTTCGAGCATTCAGATGCCGTCAGATTGTACAGAGATCTGATTCATTTTCAGTTATTATGTATTATCAATATGCCAATGCTGATAAGTGGAAAACAGCAGAGTATAAGTACTCCATTCACAATCTTGCTTGTTTTTCTACCACAAAATTATTAGAATTCTTAAGATTTGATACACACTATCACAGTTTACTTTGACGAAGGGTTAAATCAAATTGATAAATATTCAAATAGAGTAATATAATATCTGATTCAAGCCAATATGTGATAATAATCATTAGATTAAATAGTAATTTAATAATGTCGTAGTAGTAAAAGAACTATTAGTAGTAATTTCATAATGTAAGTAGTAGTAGGAAAACTAGTACTAGTAGTAGTTTCAAAATGTAGTAGTAATAAGACTGGTATTAGTAGTAGTTGTATAATGTAGTAGTATTAAAAGTAGTAGTGGTAGTAAGTAGAATAAATAATATATCAAGCATTTGGCTTTTCTACAACAACCAGGACAGCAAACCAAACTACAGACTCTCTGCTTTAATGTTGATCAATCTGCTTCTTTTTGCTCACTATATACCCTTTTTATTGCCCATTTTGCATTGATCTAGGGTATATAAGCAAATCCCAGCCAGTTTCCGTTCATTTTTTGCGCGCCGCACACAAAAATTGCATCAAATTATGAAAGCAAAAATTTAATTACAGCTCAACCGCGCTCTTCCCCTCGAAAAAGGGTAGAGTACAGATGGGAGCAGCTTGGATTTGTGCCTGCGGCAATGGCAACATGTGCTACAGTGGAGCATCCTTGAGGAGCTGCCCAAGCAAAAGTACATGGCGGTTGAAAAGCCTTTTGAGACACACAGATGCAAATGCATTATGCCACATAAACGATGCATTTTCGAACATTAATTATTGCCAAGCAGGCAGGATAACAGACGCATCAGCTTTGGGGCTGGGTCTGCACTTGAAATTACCATAAAAAGATGCACTTAAGGGTTAGCAATGAGCAAGCAACAAACAACAAACAACAAACAAAATGCGTAGCCCAGTCGACCCAGTGGCAGGGGAGCCCTGTCATCTCGGGTCGTCCTGGGTGTTGTTGAGTGCAAATTTGAGCTAAGCGCGCCTTGGAGCGCAGAAATCCGAGCAGTCAAAGGAATACGCCGAATCGAGGTGCGAGTGCGAGTCCGACTCTAGCTGGAAATAACGCAGCATTTGTAGCTGACAGCCTGACTGACTGATGAGCGATTCGGGTTTGGGATTGCAAACAGGGT
The DNA here is from genome assembly GCA_035045345.1 of Drosophila hamatofila. Lineage (NCBI taxonomy): Eukaryota > Metazoa > Arthropoda > Insecta > Diptera > Drosophilidae > Drosophila > Drosophila hamatofila. The sequence continues at coordinate 3,088,096 of JAWNPA010000001.1, forward strand.
TGGAATTTTGGTCTTTGCGACGCTGGGCGGCTGCTGCTCGCGTGGCTGGCGCACTTCTGTCCGAATTGCTTTTCGCTCAGCTTTCAGTTTACAGCTCTCAGCACTCAGCTCTCAGCTCTCAGTTCTCTGGTCCGTTCGGTGCGTGTGCTATTAATTCTAAGCTGCATGGCAAACACAGATTCCAGCTACGAAGGGGTCACCACCCCGCAACGATCGACAAAAGCAAATGCTGCAGCGGCAACGCTGTCGCTCTGGGAATACTTTAAACCCAATTGGGGTGGTGACAGCGCCGTTGCCATTGCCACGCACGTGCCTACCGTAATACAACAACAGCAGCAGCAGCTACAGCAACAATGGCGTCACATTGAACATAATATGCCATATTTGTGTTTGGTGCGAGCGGTACGACCAAAAGCCCTTCACTGGGAATCGAAAGTGCATTCCCTTTCATGGCAACCACGAGGACAGCGCCGGCAACGGCGTCGCATTTCGATTATATTAATGCAAAGCACACACACACACACACACACACACACACACTCCAAGCACTCTGACAATCGCTTTGTGGTGGCTGAGCAGACCAAGCTGTGTCTGTTTGTGTGTGTATGTGTGCGAGTGCGAGAGTGTGCTACGTGCCTACCCCACCAAAAGCAAACTTGACAAGCTTACAACAGGGCTGAGTCTGTGTCTGTGTGCGGCGTCTGTGCGTAGCGAGCATGAAGCGGGAGCGGGAGCGGGAGCGAGAGCGGGAGCGGGAGCTGAAGTCGTCGACACAGCTAGAGCCAGAGCCGGAGCCATAGCCCAATGAAAACCTGAAAATGCACCAAAAACCAAAAAATACACGCAGAGAAATTACACACGTAGTATTCAATGAAAAATATGTGAACGGAATATATATTTACGATTATATTTGCTTCTTTCCCATACACAAAAAAGAATCATAATTTCGTATAACCTGTTAATATTAAAATAACTGTTACAATTACAAAAAATATTATCTAAACTAAATAGATCTCATCAATTATGTTTCTTATAATATAGTTGAAGTACTTTTGTTTTTTCTACAAAAACTTAAATGAAAATAATGTAATATTGATATAAAAATTTGAAATGTATTCATTGAAGCATAATTTTACAGTTAAAAAATTTAACTAACTTTATTTTACAAAGAATTAAGAAAGTCTTTTGATAATCGTTAACGGAGAAATAGTGTAGGGAGAAACTGTGTAAGATGAGATAGAATTTGTTATAATAGAAAGTGTATTTTGTTTGTAAGCTTATTTTTAACAGATTTTTTAAGCAGTTTCTTTTCAAATATAAAATGTTTAAAAATATTGTCAAAGATTTTTATTAAATTATTAACTCCTATTATTGTTATTATTATGTAAAATTAATGAATTTTAAAGATTCGATTTCAGGAAAAGATTGAATGCTACAAATATTATTTGAGCTTGTTTGGGCTTAGCTCAACGTCTATCATTGTAATTTAAGAGCGCCAATTTTCCCAATAGATTAGTTTAGTAAGATATTTATATTTGTTGCGATCATTCGCTCCGTTTTCTCTTCTCTTAAGATGCGTGTTCGTTCTTGTTTAGCGTTTCCTAATACACTAATTGCATAACAATAGATATGTAGTTTTTTTATACACTCTCGTTCGATTATTAAAGACGCGTCTACAGCCATGCAAAATTGATAAATTGGCAATTCATACCTATAGTAACTGACAGTAACGCAATCATTGTCTCTTTCTCCCGCTTAGAATAATTCTGAAAACTAAACATTAATAAAATATACCGAACATAGTGTGTATTAATAATATATTGACACTAATTTGATTTGGCCTTAAGCTACACGAACTATCGATATGTTCAACAAGTATTATTTAAAATTAATTAAATCGTCTAATTCGGATTTATTTCGATATTTATAGTTTTTCAAACGATAGTTGGCGCCTGCTGAGCATGAAAATACTTCCGATTGCCGCAGATGTTTAAGAGTCCTGCTAAAATAGGCAACACAATGTGGCATCTCACATACTTCAGGTCATTCTGGCCCATTGAGTTTCTCGTTGTGCGCACATTTCGCATTTACCTCTGGTTGCACGCACAATTAACAGTTCCATGGCTATCAGCTGTTTGCTAGGATCAACAGAAAGGATCCAAAGGGATCTTTTGTGCCTTGCCAAATTTCCATGAATCAGAGTATTTGCAAGCCTGACTCGAACATGTGTTCCAGTTCCTGTCGCGTGTCCTTTTTAGGTGCGTGGCAACTGGGAACCTGAGTCACAGCTGCAACACAGAATAGCTACACAATGATTTCTCCAAGTGCAGGCAGGGCACAGTGCAAAGGACTTTCACTGCCAACTGCTGCTGCTCCCCCCGCCTCAGTGCATGTGTGTGTGTGTGTGTGTGTGTGTGTCTGGCTGACTGGCTGTATGGAAAAAGGGTGACTAATGTGTGTGATTGCTAACAAAAGATTCCGGCTTTACGGCGGCGTCGCTGCCAGCGCCAACGCCAAGCGTCGACAGCGGCAGCAGAGGCAGCAGCGGCAGAAGCGGCGAGGGCTAAAAGGACAACGACTCGAATTGGGGGATGAAATTTCCAAGAGCGACGCCGTCACAACACACAAACAATGATTTTAATTTCGCTTTCCTTTGGCACACATAAATAGAGGCGGCAGGATATGCTGTTAGTCATTCGCAGCAAATACGTCGAGCCGACAGGAAGCAGCCAAAGGAGCGCTCAACGTTGCCAACGTTTCAATTTGTTGTTAAGTTTTGCTTAGTTCTTCAACTCTTTGTTCCTCCCGTTCACCGTTCACAATTCACCGTTCACCGTTCACCGTTCATCGTTCTTCATTCACCGTTTACCGATCCCCGTTTCCGTTTATTGTTTCAATCCAGTTCTTAAAGCGCGTTCAAGTTTCAGTTTATCATCATTTCGTTGATACGCGGAACATTGCAATGGCCAGTGTTGCCAACCATCATCCGGCAGGGGCCAACCACAGCCACAGCCACCACCCACACCCACTCCCACTCCCTCACACACACAGCATACAGCTGCTGCACAATGCAACGGCTGGCGGACTGCCTCACGGCCTCGGCCTGCTGACCACAGTGGCCTCGCTGCCGCCCAAGTATCGCAGCCGTTATCTGAACATTAAAACCAAGTGTGAAATTCCACTGGATCTGTCTGTGAAACCGCCATCGCCAGTGCCAAGCGGGGATGTGCCAATGGCGACCGCATTTGCTGAGGTTCCCAGCGAGCCAACAGACGGGGCGTCTGCAGCTACCGAGGAGATGGAGCACTCACAGGAGGTGGCACACGAGGTGGTCGTCATTACAGAGAAGGCCCTGACGCCACCACAAAGTCCAGTTCCAGTTGAAATGGCAGTGGCTTCACTCAAGCGCAAGCTGAGCGAACAAAGCGAATGCCTGCCCGCTGCCAAAGTGGCCAAATCAGACGTGAGTCCCGTCGCACCCGTAGATGCTACCCCCGCCAAGCCCATTAAGGTCTCGGACACGGCGCCGCGCACCAGTAAAGCATCAACTTCAAGTGGCAAATCGACGCGCAATAAGGCAACGCGCAAATTGAAGTTCGACGAGGAGACGAGCTCGCCCGTCTCGGGCACCATAATCAGGCCACTCGAGGACATCACCGATGGCACCATGCAGTACAGCAACGGCGACATCGATCCCAAGTACAATATTGTTGAGATTACCGAGGAAACCAAGGCGGAACTGGCGGCCATTAAGAATGTAATTGGTGACTATGTGTGCCGGCTGTGCCGCATCAAGTTCGACGATGCCTTCGGTCTGGCGCGCCACCGATGCGCCTGCATCGTGCTGCTCGAGTACCGTTGCCCCGAGTGCGGCAAGCAGTTCAATTGCCCTGCCAATCTGGCTTCTCACCGGCGCTGGCACAAGCCCAAGAAGGAGGCGGCCGCTGCCAAAAAGGAGAATCGCAACACCAGCAATCAGGAGGAGCAGCAACAACAATCCACTGCCACCAAGAAGCCAGCCGAGGAGCTTGCCTTTGACTGCGTAGAGTGCGGCAAGAAGTTTAAGCGGGCAGCCTACTTGCGCAAGCATCAGCTGACGCATGCCAAGAAGACACAGACGCGGGCGGCTGAGCCGGACTCTGAGCCGGAGAGACAGCCAGAGGCAGCCACCACCATAACTGGCAGCTTCCAGACGACGGTCTACAAATCGAATAGCTCCAGCTCGGCGAGCAGCAGCTCGCATTCCTACACGGGCACACATGAGGACGAGGGCGTCTATGTGGCCGGCGCGGCAAGCAGCAGCCACTATGACTACGAGTCTGACTGCAGCTCCTCTACCTCCTCCGCAGGGTACGGTCGACTCCAGATCGTGGAGCACGGCCTGACCGAGGAGGAGAGCATTGCCGCTGCTGCGCTGACAAATCTCCGCAACTGCGCCTCTGTCATCCAGCACACGACGATGGCGCACTGAGTAAGTGGGGGCAGCGAGAGAGGCGCACACCTGGGCCCATTGGCAACTGTATAATTTGTTCATATTCCCCTATTGTTAAGTTTAGAGTTAAATTCGCCTCTTGTTTTGAGGGAACTGCAGCTGAAACAGACCAAAGAAATTAGTTTTTATATTGCAAATTCGACATTGATTGAGCTTAAGCTAGTTTAGTTTCTAAAAGTTGTATGTCTCAGTTTCTAGTCATTTAGTTCTTATCGATGGGTTCAATTCTAGTCAACTCTATACTTCAATCAGCATTCCACTGTTGTATTTAGTCATTCGAACCAAAGACGGCAATCTGTCTAGTCAGCCTAGTTTTTAGTTTTCTTCTTTAGCGTAGATATTAGTATTTATTTGTAGTCAGTCCAACAAATCAATTGGCACTAGTCAGTCAGCTTCAATAAGATCTCATTGCTTTTGGTAAAAGGTTTTTAGACCAAACCAAGGCAGTTTTCATCTAGTCAGTAAATTTCTAGTCATTTAGATAAAGTCTACTCAGCTTTTAGTTAACAAGTGGCAATAAAACCAAACCAAAGTATCTTGTTATACAAAAAAATTTCAACGTGAATGCTAAGCACACAAAAGAACTACGTAATTCAAACTCTGCTGTATTCAACCTCTACAAACTATCAATCTATTTAACTATCATACTAAAAATTTAAACTCTACCATATGTCACACCAGTATGTTAGTTAGTTCAAACAGTTAGTTCATTAATAATCTTTAATCTTCTATATCACATTTTCCCTTTGACTTTACATAACCCTAACATCAACTTTTTTCCTCATAATCATTCATTTCATCTCATCATCTTCTCATATTCCCATTTCCAATACCTTCACAACATTAATACATCATCATCTAGTCACTACTTTAGGTAGTCCCTAGTCAACTTAGAAGCTATTTAACTGTTTTGGCATCTCATTAATATATTCGATTTCGTATGCAGATTTAGTTTAACTTTAGGAAAAACACATTTATTTTGAATTATTTTTCAATAATTTTCTTTTTCAAAATTTCAAAATTTCAAATACCAAAAATCGAAATTCAGGCGAAATTGTGCAGTACTAGTCGTAAGTCCAAGCAAACCAATACCAAACAAAAAACCAAAAATCTAAACTAAGTAACGAAATCCAGTTTCCGAGCTGGTAACCAAAGTCGAGTGTGAACTCTAGTCATTTTGTAGGACACTAAGTTTTGAGGCAATAACTCAACATCAGTTTAGTTTAGTTTTTAATATAGTTTAGTTTAGTTTACTTAGCTAGTTAGTTCTTTTGGTTAGAATAGTTTACAAAAAACAAGAAGATAAACAACGGACATTGAACCAGCGTTTCACTACCAGTAAAAGTATTTAAAGAGTACAACTTAAGCTATAGACAAGAAATACATGTACATATAACAAGTCTACTTGGCCAGAGGCAACAACAGAACCAGCGGTTGTGTACTTAAAAGTCAACTCTTAATTCATAAGCAATATCGAAACAAAATCCGAGCAATATCACAGCGCTATTGTTCCTTAGTCTGTAGAATGCAATGTAATTGGTTGTAACCGCAGAGTACAACGAAAATGGGAAAAATTCGCTCAATCTACAATATAGATCACATATATATATATATATTTATATTTATATATACTAGAGATACGTAATATATCACTGATAAGCATATCTAACTATTAAGTGAGATCTTGTGATACTAAAGTGTTAAGCCTAAAGTTTACAACGACTTGTGCTCGACGTTTTTGTCCGTGCACAGTGCATTTACAATAACAAAACGAATTGGATTTTGTACCATAAATCTGAAGATTAACATTATATATCTAACTATTTTTATACGTAATATTTGTATTTTTATAAACTATTTTGAAAAATTGTATATTTTGGAATAACAGACATTTAAAATAAAATTGAAAAAAAGGAAAAGTTACGAAATTTCTGGAAGCTTATCTAGCTATAAAATTGAATATGGGTTGCTAGGCAATCCAGCCCTCCTCGAGGGCAACATAAACTGGTGGGTAATCACTTTATAATTGTGGCGCTAGTAAACACTTCCTATATGAAGTCCTCACAACCTCATATATCCAAACAGCTCGTGCACATGCCTGACAATGGGCTTTCCACATGATGGAGGGTTGAATCGAGACCCCCATAGTAACTGAAACGGGAATTGGTTTTCTGTCTATTCACGATGATGAAGAAGGCGTTTCACTATCTTTGTGTCTTGGCAATTTTCTCATCATGTTCAATGACCATTTTTGATGGCTCGTAAAGTAACTGCAACTGATGGGTAAACAAAACCGCAGCAGCAGCAGCAGCAGCAGCGGCAGAGGCGGCGGTGGCGGCGGCAGCAGCAACAACGCTGCAGATGTAATGAAATGCCACTAAAGGACATTGACATGGGCCATCGATCTCTACTAGGCAGCACTTAAAAGCAACTAAAACAAATATCCAAACAAACACAGAAACTCACACATAGACACACACTTTCATGCATGAAACTTCAATAGCGGAAGTGGACAGATGCAACTTGCGCCTAAGCACACAACAAAAGCAACTGCGAGAAGGAAATGCCACAGCAAGGGGTGCGTACTGAGCGGGGTTGGGCTGGGCTGGGCCTGGCTTCGCTGCGGGGGCGGGGGTGGTGCGCTGCTGGACCAAAACGCGGTGAGCACGCCAACTAATGATGCCCCGAACGGAAGTGCGTAAAAAATGTTTAATCAAATACAAATGCATGACAGCACGGAAAACTGCCAGGAATAATGCAGTTGTCAGTTCGTGACTAGTGGATATACTTTCAAAGTGCTATTGAAGAACGAATTTTGAGGATTATGTGAAAAAGGATCAAGCATGAAATAGAGAAAAAATCGAATACAATTAAATTTTTTATACAATTGTATTTGCTTTTGGGAATATTTCAAAATCATTTGTCAAATTTTTAAAATGGCAAAAAATCGAATATAATTTAATTTTTAAATAGATTTACTTATGGTATTGCTATAAAATTTTTTGTTAAATTGTTAAGAGATTTAGATATATAAACTATTTGGATTATTTGATATTATAATAAGAACTTTTGTCAAAAAATAAACTGTAATTCAATTTACTACATTACATTATATATTAAATAAATTGTTACCGTTCTTTTTTATAGTATATTATATTATTTATAATATATTATAGTATATTATATATTAATAATAAATAATCGAAAAAACATAAATTCCTTAATTAAGATGCTCAGCTTTATTTTTATTTTAATTAAATTGGGTTTTTCAATACTATGCATCATGTTACTCCTTAACATCCTTTAATAAATTTCAGGGTATTGTTGTGGCACTGAAAAAAGCCCAACAGCCGGCGTTGAGCTGGGGGTGGGGCAGCAGCACATCATATGCGTGCTCGGCGTGAATCAATTTAAAGCGTCAAAAGAGCCATATACTATTTAGTAGATGTCCTGCACAGAGCGAAAGTTCAGTGCGCACAGCAAGCGAAGGGTGTTGGAATTATGTAAAATCATGCCGAAACAAAAAAGAAAACCTACCCTTACCCTACATCAACGGACTGACAGGGGGTGCAGCATCATCCATCGCTTGGTTATTGAATACCGCAACGCGGGTGTGTCCACAAAAAGTCAGCCGGGGCAGGCGGAGTCATAAAAATGTGTGGCGATTGGGTTTCAGAAATAATAAAAACGGGGCATGTAAACTGATATCTGCGCTCGTGAAACTTGCATTTGCACCTTGGCACGAGACACAGGACGCATAGCTGGAATATGGACATGGACATACCTTTGCAGGCAAGCCCGCATTTGGTGCACCACTGCCGCATAGCACCACTGCGATGTGCTACACTTTCTGCGGGCTGTGCGAGCGGCAGCTGCTATTGATGGCTAACCGTTGATGATATCTAATTATGAGTTTGGGTCTCTCGACCTGCGGCGGTAATTTGGCCACCTTGAGAGGCTGCTTGAACATTTGTCGCACTTGAGGTCCTTGCGACATGCAGGCGCTTTGTTCGGCCCTAAGTGGCAGTATGTTCGCTTCCAATGCAAAGAGTTGACAGATTGATGAGGCTGATTGGCTCGAACGATGAGTGGCCACTTGAGCAGACTGTGTGATTACCATCATCGTTATCCTTATGCCGGCTTAGCCGTTACAGTTGTTAGCGAACTAGCGAAAGCTCGTTCGGCTTTTGCGCAGTGTAAATTCGTGCTTTTGCAACTCTGCATGGCGTCGGGCAGCTGCCGTCGAGCAACTCTGAGGTTAGCGAGTTGGCAGGACTATTCCTCCAAGTACATAATAACGGTAAAAGGGACTTTATCTCAGACAAGCACTCTCTCTCTCTCTCTCTCTCGGTCGCTCGCTCGTTGAGCACCTACGCTCGGGCAGGCCGTCGGATTTGGCCAGCCAAGGAGCAGACAAAATGGAGCCGGAATCCACGCACACCTGACATTCGTGTTGTGGCGACGCTGAAAGTCAGACGTGTTGAGCGCAAGGCAGCAAAATAAAAATCAAACCGAGTGCAAAGTTGAGAACAGTTTTTAAAGTTGCCCGCTGGCTAAGTCGCGTTGAAACGGTAAAATGATATGTGAAGCTTTGCGAAGGCGAAGGCGCATTCCCAGTAAATTCAGCGTTGTTTACATTTCGATTCGCTGCTGCCAACTCGATAATTGCCTAAAAATCCCCAAGTCCAAAAACATGACGTGCTGGCAGCATGTGCTGCCTGTGGCGACGACGCTCGCTTGGTGATGAGAATGGGGGATGTGAATGTGGAAAGCGGAGAGCGGGGGAGGAGAGTGGAGGACGACGCCGTCGATGACGCCTGGCGGGGGGCTGCTGTGCTCGCTTTCGCTCTCTCTGGTTGCTCTCGCTCTCACTCTCGCTCTCCCGCTCACTGACGGTCGGCGAAAGCTTTGAAAGTCTGCGTACTTATTGATTGCGTGTCCTTTTATGCTCTCAGTCGCTCTCTGGCTGTCTGTGTCTGTGAGCGTGCGACTCTCACTTGTTGTTGGCTATCAAGAAATTTAATAACGGTACTTTTCTGAGATTTCCAAAGCTTCTGCCTTTGCGCTTTGCTTTTGACTTTCGCCTGGCATGCGTTTGCGTGCTTTGGATAAATTTTTCACAAATTTTCATTTTCAGTTTTTCTCCCGACTGTTTTAGGGCGGTTCCGCAAGGCAGAGGCTAGCTACTCAGCCAGCATAGAACACAGTTTGGACGCGTCTCCCAACACACTCTCTACGTATGTGTCTCTATGAGTGTGTGTCTGTGTGTGTGTGAGTGTCCGTATGTATGTGTGTGTGTGTGTGCGCGTGTTTGTGGCATTGTGTTTGTGCGCGTTTGTGGGTCTGTGTATGAAAATTTGTTGCAAATCAAAAACAAATTCACAAAATACTTAACAACAATAAGAACAACACGGCAACGAATTCCGAGACTGTTTACCAAAAGAGAAAATAAGCCAAAAAGGCAACAGTAAATTTAGATGTGGAGCGCGTGTAAATCGAGAGGCGAGCACATGAAAATATTATGACAAAAAAAATGTTGTTATTGTGTCCGAGCACATGTGTATGTGTGAGTGTGTGTGTGTGAGGGAATGTGTGCTGGTGTTAGTGTGTGCGCATCTGTTAGACAAGCTTTTGTGTGTTTGTGTCTGTGTGTAAAATTCAATAAAATGCGAAAATTGCAATTGCCAAAAGGCAATTACAACAAAAAGAAAAAGAAAAGCCATACAGCAAACACAGGCGCACACAAAGAGACGTCGAAAGCACACACACACACGCACACGCACACGCACATTGGCATACACATGCAAATGACAGGACACACTGACACACAAACCGTAGAAGGCAGCGCCTTTTTGGTGTGCGCGTAGTTTTGATTTTCTCTGTGGCTCTGTGGCTTATTTTACCCACTGATTTTCGCAGCGCCTTTAACTTGCCTCTGTGTGGGTTCTCCGTGTATGTGTGTGTGTGTGTGTGTGTATGCGTGCGTGAATGTGTGTCCTTCTGCTGCTTACGTACGCAGACTGACTGACTCGATGCGACTGCCCCGAATGCCTGTCAGATCCGTCGCACAGTTCTGTGTCTTTCACTGTCCTGGGCCCATGAAATGAATGCGTATTCAATGAGCAATGAAATCCGTGACACATTCGCGCTTCAGTCTCTTGTTCTGTCCGTCTTTGGTGTTTGTCGCCTCGCGTTGCCTTTCCCTTTCGCATTTTCCATTTAATTTATTTTTTATTACATTGCTCGCCTTTGTTCTCGGTACGGTGGTCCGATATCCGCTTTGAATAAAGGCGACATTAACACCATAACCTTTGGCATTTATCTCGAATCGTTTTGTCTTCTCGCAACGTTAAATGCTTTTCAAGTGCAAACACACACACACACACACACACACAAGGATACAGGCAGGCATGCCACATGTGCGGTTGTCCTCTCACATTCATAAAAACCTGTGTCTCTGTGTGCGTGCGTGTGTGTGTGTGTGTGTGTGTGTCTTTGCATATATCCCTGTATTTTATGAAAGTATTTCATACATTTTGATTTGGTCGCTCGGCTTTGTTTCTGTTCTTGGCATTCGCATTGGCATTTCTGCCATGCACTTTAGCAGTTTTGCAGTGTTCTGCAACCGGAAGAGGACAAATGCCTGCAGCGCCCTCCAGCCCGCCTAATGTGCTACAAATTGTTTGCGTTTCACTTTAATTTTTTAGCAGGTTTTCAATAATTGGCAGCCGTGTGCTAAATTCCATTGTTTAAACGTGCAAAGTGCTCGCGTGCGCGGCTCAGACAACGAATATCGCAATATTATCATAACATTACCAAGCAGAAACAGTCAAAAGTAAAGGACCTATCACAACTCTAATAACTTTGCCAAGTAGTATGCAGTAGCGTGAAAGTGTGCCTTTTTATTAAAAGTTGAAATTAAAATAAAAAGAACTAAAAACTAACAAATTAAATAACTTGTTGACTTTCAATATTCAATATCAAGGAGCCCTCGAAATATTTCCAGCGTGATTGATAAAAGGTAAGCTAAAACGTGACATTTATTAAAGCTGCCTTAGATCTTCTCAGTTAAGTAACAGTCCCTTGATTTAAAAAAATACTGTTTTCAGAATAATGAGAGGCTTAATTGAGCCTCATGATCTTTCCATTAATCATACCATTTAAGGTACCATGTACTAACATCTTTTGTCAAAGACTCTTTAGCGCGTTTAGCTCTAAGCCTTAACCAATAAATAGAACAAGGTTTATTAAAAAGGCGAATTAGAATTACTGGAGAAGTTTATGCAATACAGATAACTCTACTTGAAGTTTGCACGGCTTTCTTTCTCATTGTCATCTGCTGTTAAAATTGATTGAACAAGCTACGCTGTTTTAATATACATCAAATTGATATTTATATTTACTTTCATAAAAAATTTAAATAAATTAATGAAAATATTTTTGTGAATATGATTTTTATCTTAAGTATTTTATTTTTTTCATATTGTGTAATTATTTGACTTAACAGAGTCCGCCGGCACTCAGTCAGTTGTTTACTATATTTTTTTTGTATGTTTTCATCGTTTATAAATAGTATGAAATAAATATATAAAACTAAAACTTCGAAGAACAAATGTTGCCTCGGTAGCTACCGGTAGTAGGGAATTGGCGTAACTGCCATTTCCCTACTTCCATGAGTAGCAATATTTTAATTATGAAAGTAATCAAAGTACTTGGCCAACTCTCTGATTCATACGCAAATTTGTATAGGGTGCACCTAAACTTTGAATTAAAAGCACAATTATAAAAGAAAATATAATATTCTGCGCAGGTTCAGTCTACACCATTGGCTATAACAATGTTTTGCTATTCAAAGAAAAAAATATAAACGAAACTCTTTTTTTTTCGATTTATTTCTTATGTTGTTGCGTAGGCGTCATAACAACATATCCATTTACGGATTAAACATACACAAAATTTCATAGCAACTTATCCTTTCTAAACAGCCGCTGGACGTACCGACACACACACACACACACACACACACACACACACACACACGCATAGATGGGCACGAACCCTTCTGATTGAGAAGTGTAACATAATTTTAGGTGCACATTCGCTGTCGGAAGGCTGCAGAGTAAAATATGGTTTGGCATTTTACAAAAAGTCTATTAATAAAAATAAGCAAAAAATCAGTGCCCAACCCAAAAGAATTAACCCAGCTCAGCATTGAAAGTGCCGAATGCCGAAAAATAAAGAAGCAAAACAGAAAAAGTAAAATCAGAAAAAATACAAAATAAAAAGAGCGATATAAAAAGAAAAATATGAAGCCAAAAATGTTAAGCAACTAAAGTTCAAGGCATTGGCTCGTCGCGGCTTGCCCCGAGTGCGTTTACTTTAGCAATCAACCCGACCTCAAATTCACATAGCCACACACACAAACACACACACACATACAGGCACACGCATACGCCCAGAAGGAGATATATATTGAGGGATTCTCGTTATTTGTATTATAAAAACAACAACTAAAGAGGCCGCAAAGTAAAATAAAGAAAACCCCTTTTCTTTTTTTCTGTTTGCCGTCAAAACGAATTTGGCACAGAAAAAGCAGTGCATTTGGGGGCTCACTGTATGTGTGCGAGTGTATGTATATATATATATATATATATATATATATATATATATATATATATATATATATATGTGTGTGTGTGTGTGTGATACTCAAATAAAACATTTGGCTTGTTTGCTGTTGGTGTTTTCAATGCTTAGTTTTTCAATTTTGCGAAACGAAATCAAATCCACAAAACATTTACACGCATGCACAACAAAAGACGTGCAAATTTTCACGTCAACAGGCAAGACACACACGCATATACAACACACAAACACAAATATACATCGACAGCTGCAGATACACACAAATACACACACGCACACACACACACACACACACACACACTATCACGTACTTAGGCAGCTGCCAAAAATGTGTAGCGCACATTTTGGGGCGCTTTCAGCATTATTTGCACCTTGCTATTCCTTTTTTGGTGGACCTTTTGTTGTTTAGCATTCCTTGCTTTCTTTATGTGCCGCTTTCTCTCTCTCTCTCCCTCTCTCTCTCTCTCTTTCACTCTTTCTGGCTGTCGGGCTGTTTTGTGTGCTCCGTTTTGGGAGCAGCTTCTCCGTCGCCATGCTGCAACTTCAAAGCTTTGACTCCTTGTTGTTATTTAGTGCCTTGGCGTTGCTTTTTATGCGTTGTCCTGCCACACAAATTTTCTTTCGTATCTCACGGCTGGCGATTGTATCTGCTATCTGTTGTCTCTGAGCGCGTGTGTGTGTGTGTGTGTGTGTGTGTGTGTGTGTGCGTATTTGTTGTGTATCTTTTGCTGAGTACGTGTGCCTGCCTGCTGCAGTCTTGAGGCTCTTTTATGATGTGCGCATAAAATATTTGTCATACTCCAAAATCTGCCAGCAGCCCAGTATTGAATACTGTGTGCTGCCCGACCGACCGACCCAGCGACCGACTGACTGACTTACTGACTGACTGACTGACTGACTAAACGACTAACTGACTAACTGAGTCTCTTCGATGCGATTTACTGTGGCCTTCATTAATGTTCAGCTCGCAATCCTTTTTTTTTTTTGGAGGGCCACGCCCCAGCTTGCATAACAAACGTATCTATGGCTCCATTTTAAGATATACATGTATTTGTTTATAAATATTTGTATCCGTGTGTGTGTGTGTCTAGATATATAAATATATATATATATATGTATATTTTTGTATGTTTTGCATGCTCTGCGGCGCCTAACGAACTGTGTCACTTACACTTTTGACTTTATTGTCAAGTCGCGTCGGCTTTCAATCTCGACTCAATTCGACTCAGCTCGACTCTTCGTCCTCTCGCCTGCTGCTGATCCTTCCGTGTCAATGTGAAAATATTTGCCTCAATCCGCTTGACTGCATGCACGTTTTGACGTCGACTGCAGGGCAGCCTCAGCCATTGCCCCACGCCCTTTCGGCTGCCCCCATCTCTGGGTCGTCGCCGCGTCGCTTTGTTGACTTTTGCCCGGGACGCTTTGACGTCGATTACGCAAAGCCAATAATGAAATGACTTTGGGGTTTGATTGGCAAAACATTGCGGGCTACAAATGCGAACACCACATTGCCACTGCCACGCCCACTGCCCACACCGTCGCGCCTCTCGGTGTGCTTGCGCTAAAATTCACGCTCTATTAATGGCGCTCTGTATATATATATATATATAAGTGTGTGTGTGTAAGAGAGAGAGAGAGAGAGAGAGTAAAGTGTAGGAGCATTGTCTCTATTGTACACTGTCAACATTGGCGCTTGGAGCAACCGCTTTGATTTGCCATTTTAATTAGCAATCAAACAACTAAAAATGCGCGTGCTCTATAAGCCCCTTTTGCTGTTTATTTTTGTGTTTTTCGGTTTGTATATATATATATATGTATATATATATTGATACGTATATATATTTCGTTTGTCGCTTCGTTCCTTTTTGTGTTTGACTAGTACTTCAGGCCCCGCAGATCGAGAACGAGAACGAGGCCCATAAATAAACATTCGAGCACATCGCGTTTTTCTGACAATGTCTTTTTTATTTATGTGCGCGTTTATTTTGCCATAGGTATTGCTGTGTATTTGTATTTGCTTACATATGCCACATACACACACACGGTCACAAACAATACACACACACACACACATGTACACAAAACTCGGTACGCAGAGCACATATCGAGCAGCATATTTGGTATTGTCTTGCCGGGGGCATTTCACTCGCAGCTTTACTATGAACAACGATTGATTCCATTTTCCTATGAGATATACCTTTTTTTCTTTTTTTCGCTGTTCTTTCATTTCAATTTAATTTAAAGCGAAACTCAGAAGCGGGTTTAAAGGTGGACACTTTTCATCGACATTTTCGCATTTTGCCAACAATTACTTAATGCAGTTGTCGTAGATTTGATCTCGATTTCAAATAAAATAAATATTGTTAGTGTCACCCCTGCAGAGCATTTGGATTTTAATTAAAAATACCGTACCGTAAATTTATCTCATACACTGTTTAAAATGTAAATGTTTTGTGGAAAAATGAATTTTTTCTTTCGATTTACTTATGTGGCTTTTCGTCTGACAGATAAAAGATAAACAAGCCAAACAGACCACAATTTTTTATATAATTCAAGCACTGGCAATAGATGAACACATAAATTGACATTAAAATGAATTGAAAATCAAATGAAATGATTTTTAATGATTCATTTTGGTATTCAGAACGCAACTTTTAAGTCGTATCCAACTTAATTTATTTTTATTATCCAAAACGACAGTAGAATTTACCAAATGTACAAATAAAAATAAAAATCTTTATTTTTGGATTATTGTGAAACTTGTATTTTTGTAGTATTATATATTTCTTTTTTTGTATTGAGATTTAATATTATTATTATTATTATTATTATTATTATTATTATTATTATTATTATTATTATTATTATTATTATTATTATTATTATTATTATTATTATTATTATTATTATTATTATTATTATCATTATTATTAGAATTAAAATGATTGCCATTACTATTACTTTTATTAATTTTTTGTTAGTTCTTTGGTAGGCAGGACTCGCATTCTAACAGCCTGGTCAGGCGACAAGCACCATAGCGCACAGCTCTGCTAGTTCCCACATCAGTACCACTGCTTAGACATACCAACCTCAAGACCTGCTAAACCGACTCTCGACATAAAAATTTTGGATTTTTCGTTTTGATATGACCTTAATGTTCATTAACTACAAAATCCCTACAATAATACAAATTTAAAATGAAAATAGATTCTATAAGATTGCTTAAGCTGTGACGATTCCATTATTAAATTTCAATTTGCACTTTCAAATTCAGAAAAGTGCTAAAGCTGTAGCTAAATACTAAGTCAATTTCGTCTAGCTAACCTTGTTCTGATATTTTCTGTCGGTTAACAGATATCTCAGTCGCTCGTACGCAATAATGGCGCCTGTCTGCGTCTCTGACACGTTGGCCATTTGTGGGTCTTGCTGCTGCTTTAGTTGGCACTGTGATGCGATTTCGATATCGAATGTTTACATAACGCCCTGGCACAAAATCCAATTGCTGAATGGCTCAGTCTGACGCTCAGTCAGTTTGTGTGTATGTGACCGTGTGTGTGACTGTGTGTGTGACTGTGTGTGTGTGTGCGTCCGCCTGACTTTTGTCTGTCTGCCAGTCTGCCAGTCTGTCTGTATGTGTGTGTGTGTGTGTGTCTGTTTATCTGTGTGCCATATTTAGTTACCTATATGATTTCATATCGTATGAATTTTATATGAATAAATCGCAATTGGCTTGCACACAACTCGCTACGAGTCGCAAAAAAGAGCATAAAGCTTGCGCACTTGCAATTTTTGCCGTCTGCTCTATATGTACTTTTTTCTATATAAATAACATTTATTTGGCTCATTTGGCGGTTTATGGCCAACAAGGCGTCGTTCGCGCTAACGCCCTTCGCCCAGCCCACACCTCGTGCCATTCGAACTCGCTCAACCCATAGATTCATGTTTATTTTTAAAGGCTTTGGCGCTTGTCCGTTTATCGTAATTACAATCTCATGTGAAGCGATGTTTCGCGATGCTGTTGCACAACTTTGAGGCCATATAAATTTAAAAGGGGAGCCTGGCGGGCCATATAGAATATATATTCAGAATATGCAAAATATACAATGCCCATTCTGGGGGCTCATATAACTATGGCTATTCATTCCACAATGCAGGCAGCCCAATAAGACATCATTTGAATGCGGTCCACTATCCAGTTTTTGGGGTAAGTCATTGGTCAAACGCTTGGGGAATAATAAATAAGTGTGCTCAGGCCATTGAGTGTGTGTATGTGTGCGCGTGTGTGTCTGTGTGTGTGTGCTGACCAAAATATGCATGTTGTCCCGGCCATTTCATAGTTCATTTGTATAGAGAGGTCTATGGCCAGCCAGTGACCAGAGACCGGCAGCCAGCCAACCAAGCGTGGCACAGTTTCAGTTACGGTTTCAGGTTTTTGGGGCCCAGCTTGTTAGGCCTTAGTGCTTTTGTCGATGAAGTGTGACGTTTATTAAACTCAATTTAAAAGAATGGCGACTCATTTATTTTATTACTGCCTGTCAGTTTCGCCGGGCCGGCTAAAGTTACCAAGAGACGAACCAATCACAATCCCTCCCAGAAAAAAAGAGAAAGAGAAAACACAAATGTTAATAGTGTGGCACACTTCTCTGCCCTGCGTGTCTGTGTCTGTGTGTTGGAGTTTGTGTTTGTGTTTGTGTGAGGCATAACAACAACCAATTTGTTATTGATATTGACAGTTGCAAATAAATGAGCAATTTGCTGGGCCTGTTCTTTTCTATGGTCTTTGTGCTAAATTTAGCCGCCGCCAGCGCTGGCCAAGTGAATGAATACTATAGTTCGTATGTCTGAGCATGAGCATTGCGGGCTAAAAGTGCACTAGAAACTGAGCTGCCGACCAAAATTAGTCCACTAAGCTCGGCAATGGCTTGTGCCATTGCTGCTAGATATTGGGGTCAGTTTATATGGGACACAAGTCTCCTTAGAGTGTCAGCAAGGAAACTTTTATCCCTATATCTCATTAGAAAACTTTCAAAATTAATTTATTTGATTTTTATTAATAATCAATCTAATAACTAACTATTAATATTGGCAGATTAGTGCCCTGCTACCTTAAAGGCAGCCTAATCTAAGCAGAAATTTATAAAATAAATTTTGGAAAGCTTTGGTTAGTTTTATTATATGTTTGCACATTTTGATACATACATTATATTATATTATATTATATAATAGAGATAATAGAGTATTTAGTAAATTTCTTTGAGCTTTCATAAAGGCCTCTTTGCATGTGAGAATATCTAAGATTTGAGATTTAATGCTATGATTTAATACAAAAAAGAACATAACAGGAAATTTGCATTTTACATATTTGAATACACAAACGCTTAATACTGTGAAGGGGTTTTAGCTTCCTCTTTGCAAATGAGCTCATATTAAATATTTTTTTTTTTTTTTTTTTTTTTTTGTGAAAGATTAGCATGAGAGCAGAATAAATTATAGGTTGAAACTATCAAAGATAAAAAGTTTAAGTTTAAGTTAATATCTGAAATATATAAGGTAAGGACCCGACCCAGTAGGTTATGAATCATTTCCTAGTTCTGGTGCAGAGTTTTGGGATGCAGTACCTAGATGTCTCGCCAGGCTATTTAAGTGATAGTCTAGTCTGTCGAAGTATTTTATTGGATGTATCTGGCAGCTTAAAGTCTTGATTCATTTGAAACATTGCGAATTTTATTTCATTCGCTTCAATAAGACGCTTACTAAAGCAGCATTACTTTTAGCTTTTCTATTTCTGTGTGACGCTGAGCAGCATAGCTTTCAATTTGAGCTACTAATATTAATGGTTCTTAAGTTGTCAAGCAACCGCTATACACACATTCGCTCCATTTGTTTGGCCTGCTAAACGAGCTGCCCGCATAAGCGAGCCATAATTTGTTCTTTCTCTTTTGACTTGTTTTTTGGACAACATCTCGAATTGACAAATGCGCATAAGTAAGAAACACTTTTTTCCGCTGCTCAGTTAAGCAGCCAACACTTTTTCTCCTGGCGCGTTGTCATTACAGCCGAGGAAAGTATGCTGCACTTTTTTCGCTGCTCGCGTAATTTGATAGATGAGCCATGGCGGCCATTATGCAACTGTGTAGCTAGAGCGTGTGTGTGTGTCCGTGTGGATGTGTGTGTGGGTGAGTGGGTGTGTGTGCCTGGTGCTTGACATAACTCACATTGCAGTTTATTTACCAAATGTAAAAAACAGTGCAGCAACAAAAGCAAACACGCAGCAAAGCATCAACAAACAGCAAACGTAGAAGGAGACGCTGGAGTACGCCTGGCAGTGACAGCATCAGCGTGTGTAACAATTTTTCAACAGTGCTACACATAAGTCTGTCTACCAGCTGCTATAATGTGTTTCCTGTTTGTGCTCAACGCTCAAAAAGCGGATATGAGCGCCCCTTTCCCCATCGGAAATGTGTTTCAACGCGCGTTCACTTGCTTTCTATTCTTTCTCCCGCCCCTCGCCCACTCACTCTCCTCCTGCCTCGCCCACTCTCCTTACTCTATTCTGCCAGCTTTATTTTTTAGTAACTATTTGAAGAGGTTGCACCGCTGGTCACACACACACACACACACACACACACACACACACGTGCACACACACACACACACACGTGCACACACACACTCGACTAGCATATGGACCTGACCAGGCTGTACTCCCGCTTTCCGTTATCTTTGCGGGCAGCCAAGAAATATATTTCCAGGCACACCACATGATCGAGCATTAGGAGAAAAACGGACTGCACAGAGTGCTGGCTGTTTTTTAATTTTTGCTGCCAAGCATATTGCTATGGTATGGCCGTGTCATTGCCAGTAAAAGAGACCCCATATGCCCCTCTCCACGTGTGCCCCACCCCTCCAGTGCAGCGCCGCCCATTGCACAAAAATTGAAAAATACGCGCGATAAAACGCTTGACATGCCACGTAATGCGTTGCAAATATATTGCCAAAGTTTTTGCTGCTCCATTGTTGTTGTTGCTGTTGTTGCTGTTGTTGTTTATGTTGTTGTTTTTATTGCTGTTGCTGCTGTTGCTGCTGTTGTGACAGCACAGCGTGCAACGCGGAAAGCGTAGCGCCAGAGACAGCAAGTGGGTTTTTGTTGCTGGCGGGAGGAGCAAAGTTTTTAACTCGGCCCCGTTATTATTCATTATTGAACTGCCAGTTGGGGCTGACATACGCCAAATGCCATCGAAAACCGGTCGAACAACAACAGCCGCAGCCACAGGAACAGTAACAGCAACAGCAATAGCAACAGCAACAACTACGGCTAACAAATGGCTAAAACGGCACTGCATTGATTTTGAGCTCATTTAATTTTTAAGCGCAAGGCTAAAACTAATTTCATATCATTTGGCATTGAACGGGGGCCATCCAGTGGTCAGGAACTTTGGCCCGCTGTGGCTTCTGCAGCTTGGCTGTTAGACAAATGAATGTCCTTAACAGAACGACGTCTGGGTTATTTGGAGTGCATAAAAGAACTGCGCGACGATTAGTCACAAATCGATAAGTATATTTTATAAACTCGTAGCATGTATATCAATGGCGGCAGTTTATCAATCTAATGCTCATCAATTTGTCACTATTAAAAATAATTTCCATCAATTTCTTTCGAACAAGTAAATAATAGCTCAAATAAAACAAATTAATTACGTAATGTTTCAGGCAACAGCTTATCGAACAACTTCATATCAATATTGTTAAGCTGAAACTAAAAGTTTCTTTACCAAAAATGATTGGCTTACAGAAATTATTAGTTGCCATAGAATAGCTTGGGGCTTCGCTTAATCTCTTCAATTTGAACTGTTTCTTCTTTTCTATCCCTTTTTGTATTTGATATTTTATTTTGTATATACATATTTTACATAGTATTAATACTTTGGGAATAGCTCATCATCATTTATAGCTACGACCTAAGCATGTTAGAATTTACCAAGCTTAGTTTATACGAGTTAGATAGATACCATAGATATGCAGTTATTTAATACATGAGCTTTAAGGTCAGCTTGAATATTGTATATTCTCTGTTGCACAGGTATTTTAAAAGTGTTTTTAATTAATTGAAATATCCGTCAAACAAACTTTGTATTTATCAAACGAAAATCAAAAAGCTATTTATTGCAAGCCTCATTCCTTGAACACATATTTGTTGCAGGACAACTTAGCGTAGGATTCTCTTACTTTTAGTTTATTAAATCAATTTATTTGATGGCTTAACCTAAACCAGCTTTTGAAACTTGTTAAGCATTTGGATTTGTTGTCGTTTAGCAAGGCTTGAGATAATTTTTCAAATATTTATTTGTGGATTCATTAGAGCTTAAAAATTTGTTGACGTAAATGGATTAAAAGAGCGGATTAGTATTAATGTCAGAGACATAGAAAACGAGAGAGTGAAAGAGGGGGAGAGAGAGAGAGAAGAATGGAGGGTAACCATATAGTATGTACCATATGGCATGGAAGTGAAGGGGTTCATTGCCAGTTGATTGGTTAACTAATTCGGAGCATTCCTTGCAGTTGTGCAGTGCACCGCTGTGGCCATAAATATGCGAGTTGTGGCATTTGAAATTTTTGTGTGGCCTCCTCTCGATGGGCTTGCTTTGGGCTTAGCCCACATTTAGTGGGGCTTTCGGCTTTGGTTGCTTTATCGTTTTATGGTTTTATCGCTTTTGGCGTTGGCTTTGACGTCACCTTAATTAATGGGTTAATGCGACGCCGGCAGCGAAGCTGGCAGCGCTGGTAATTAAGCGACTTTGTCGTTGGCCTTCTGTGGCAAATGAATTATGCGTCTGCTGGGTGCGACAACAACTAACAACTGCTATAGAGAAACTAATTTGGATGCGGCATTGATTTAATATTTGCTTTTTAATTAAAATTTTGTAATGCCTGTAGCTGAAACGTGCTGGAAGTGCGCATTACAATGAGGAAATGTCCCACATTAATTATATATTGAAAAACAGTGTGCGTGCGCGAAATCTATGCTCAATTAGACACAATCGCTTGAAAAGCGTCAAACGTTGCGTATACGCAATGTGGCAGCGCCTTGATGACGGCGTGAGATACGACAGCAACAACAATAACAACAGCAGCAACAGCAACAGCAACAGCAACGGCGACAAGCGACAGCAATGGCAACAACCGACAGCGAACAAGGACAGCAGCAGCAGCAGCAGCAGCAGCAGTGTCCGCATCATAAGCGAAACGATGACAATGGAGATAGCAATGAAGATGGATATGGGGGATGCAGAGGGGAATGGGGAGCGGGTTGGTGGCTTGTGTCTCTTCATTTACGTAATGTAAGCAATTTGTGAAAATTGCTGGCTTGGCCGGCAATTTTATAGATTAAACTGCACCAAAGTGCAATTGGGCGCAAATTTGTGTGTGGCTCTGCAGCAAAGTTTGCGCTTAAAAAGGAGTAGATTAAGATAATGAAGCTGCAGTTTAGAGCCGCCTGAATGCTTGAGTGCGAATGTAGCAGGCAGCCTGAATGGCTGAATGGCTGACTGGCTGACTGGCTGGTTGGCTGGTTGGCTGGCTGGCTGGCAGCCACTCCATCACTTGCAAATTAAAATTAAGATGAATTATGAAACGTCTCAAGATGCTGTCACAGGCCAGGAGACAGACTATCAACTCCCAGTTGAGCTGCGAATTGCTGCGAGCGTAAATTCAAAATTGATGTGAATTCCATAAATCAGTATCAGGCAGCGCAATGATCAATGACTTTGGCTGGATTGAAGGCACGTATCGACTCGCATTCTGATGCTTTATGACGTCAACGTGCAAGAGTCACAGACACAAAGTGTTAAGCCAACAGCCAACAGGCAACAGCCAACAGCTTCATCATTGTGCCAAGTCAAGGGCAGAGGGGCGGGTGACAGTGTCAGGGCTTCTGAATGGGTTACGTTGCGCCGTGGCCGGAATGAAGCTATGAGCTGCCTCTTCATGGCATTTGCGGCATGGCAAGCATTACAAACAATGTGAAAAGACGGAAGAAAAAATTATGCCACGCCCCGCCAAGAAGGGTCATCAATGCTCCAAAGTAGCCGCTTTAAGCTTTAAGCATTGATTTATAAGACTCCGCGCGCAGACAATCCGTAATCCGTTCTTGGCAAGCCAACTGGTGCAACTTGGCACAAACTATTCCCAGCTACGAAGTGCAATAAAAATGTGAGCCCATGACAAAAAAGGGAAAAGAAGAAGATAGAATAGTAAACCAAAAGGGGCAGATACAGTCAATGTTGCCGCTGCACAGTGGTCGTCAGGCAGCCAAACTGGCTGCCGAGCTGAGGGCGGGAGGGCACTCGGAATGTCGGCTAAACGGGGCCGACCATTTGCCCGACATTGCACACTATTAGTTGCAGCTGCCAAAAGTGATGAATGTGTGAAATGTAAACTTTGTTACGGAGAAATAACAGCGCCAAAAGCTGAGCGCCAATTGCAAAGAAAAGCCAGAAAAAAAGAGCTGGACAAAAAGGCAGCTAAAGCTCAGCCAAAGACGGGTAAAGTAACGTAAAATGAAACCAAGCGACAGCCGCCTGTCGAAAATTGCAATTCTCGTTTTTTTTCTTCTGCGTTTTTTTTTTTTTATTTTATTTCTGTTGCGGCCGCAGCAGCGAAAATCCAATTAAAGCTGCTGTCATTGTGTGGGCGGAGCAGCGCGGCAGATGGGCCAAAGGCAATGGCATGGGCGGGCGGGCAGTCGCAGTCGTAGTCGCAGTGGGTGTAAGTTGGCGCTGATTGAATGTCAGACAAGGCGACGTACATATGTGTCATAAAGCGGAGATTGTTTAGCGCACCACTTCGGAAATCTGCTCTTTTCTGTGCGCCTCGCTCCTCTTCTTCTTCTCGCTGAATGCGCTGTAAGACTGTGGCCTTGCGCTTTAAGCCATTTAAAGTCCCCCATACATCAAAATAATAGGTCAATCAGTTGATGCTGATTGAAAATATATGTAAACGGAGCCACGAGTATTTCAGAACATAAATATC
This sequence comes from Drosophila hamatofila, assembly GCA_035045345.1. NCBI lineage: Eukaryota > Metazoa > Arthropoda > Insecta > Diptera > Drosophilidae > Drosophila > Drosophila hamatofila. The sequence continues at coordinate 3,112,262 of JAWNPA010000001.1, forward strand.
TCAGCATGGCTCTAATAGAGATGAGCATACATGGCTATAAAAGGACGTCCATTAATGAGAAAGCAATAAAATATATGAGTATATATATTTGGCTAATAAAACAAAGTTTTTTAATACTTTGAAACTTCTGTTTGATTTATGCCAGATAGTTTTTACGCTGAAATAAATATAAAACAGGCCTAATTAGTTGTTTGGTCTGAGCAACATCGATTGGTGGAGCACATGCACAGCCGATTGGCCCAGTTAGTTTTCGGCTCATTAACTTTTTCATTAAAAATTAATTAAAGTCGCAAGTTAATTAGGTCTAAGCGTATTTATCATTTTTAGCGCAAGTTTTACATTTCTTGCTCTGACAGCAACCAACGAAGCCACCAACCCACCCCGCCCACCAACCCACCAACCCACCAACCCACCAGCCCACCAGGCCGCCAACCCGCCAAGCAGGCAGCCATTGAACAGCGAACCAACAAACTAACGGTATGCCAAAAACTTTTGCGTGCCATGCCCGTGAAGCCACTACCAAGCCCGCCTCCCGGCCATCCCGACCCGCCCAGTGCAGCGAACCGCCCGCCCGTCCCTGTCGTCTTGCGCAGCAAAGTGTCATTAGGCTGGCAAGCATTTTGGCATAAATTAGTTGGGCGCGCGGAAAGGGGGCTTGAACATTTTTGTGGCATCGCCTTTAGCCTTTCAGCATGTAATTATTGATGAATGATCTGCCTGCTGTTTAATGCTGGCGCGTGCCTTCAACTGCAGCAACTCGTACCCAGCGAGGAGCCGCAGCCTTTGATGTTTGGCCATCCAGCAGTGCAAACAATGGCGGCAAAGCCAAGCATAGCCAAACAGCCATCAAGTCAAGTTGATAGAGCGCCAACTGAGGCCTCTGAGCCAACAACAAAAGCTCAGCTAATATTGTAATAATAAACAATGGGCCAAGTGCTTTAATCGCTTTTGCTGATTATATTGCAGGCTAAGTGCTTGAAGAGCTCTGCTCAAAGAGCAAGCCACACGATAGCCACACTGAAAGCAGCAGCAGCAGCAGCAGCAGCAACAGCACCAGCTGAAGGGAATCAGAACAGAAGGCTTAATCTGATAAGCAATACTTACATATATCCCGTGACTAAGCAGAAAGGTGCACTGCTGTGTGTGGGGCACTTCAACTATCGTGATGGGACAAACTGTTCGCTGAGTAAAATGAGGTGAAAAATGTTTTATTTAGCTTAGAGTAAAGCTGTAAAGCCAAAGGCATTCTGTGAGATGTGCGATATGGATATGGCTGGGTTGGCTGCGCAGGAGATTGAAAGCGTGAGATACAAGATTTTCCCTTATGTGAATAATCAATAAGTGACTGATGATGAGAGTAACATGCTAGAGCATGCCGCATACAATCCTATTGGATATGAAAACTCATCTGGAACTACATATAAAAGAGCTTAATTTGCCAACTAACTAGGATACCAATCTGACAATTTACGTAATTGACGGATATAAACTTGATTTGAATTAAGATTGATCTCTAGTTGTCCATATGCATATCAAGTTTGGCTTGCTAACTTAAAATATATTATAGCTTATAAATTAGATAAGTACTTCTCTTAAGTTGGAAACTTGCATTATCAGAATCATATCAAATTTTCACTATATAATCATAAAATACATATTTTCATATATAATTCGCAAAGTAAACGAATTTCTAATAAAAATAAAGAGACAGCCCGCTCTCTCGCCAGCCCAAAAAGTCTTTTTCAGACAAGCCCAAAACTTGAGTAGCAGTTACTAAAGATAATCGCCATGAACGGAATTCCAGATCCATTTGAATCAAATTTGAATATGTGCAAATGTATAGAGAAAATGTGTAGCTTTACATCATTTACAAACAATAACTTCTGAGTAAAAATTATCAATTATTATATATCGTGAAAACGAATTGACAAACAGGCTTGATAGAATCTGCTTATAATCATGATCAAGAGTCGGTCTGTCTGTTACATAGATTTAACAAATAAATTTAAAAATCATATTTATATATGAATGGGGGCAGGATATAGAATGAAATGAGAATTTCGAGCTCGAAAAGATTTCGCTTGCCACGGATTGAAGAATTGCGAGTCTAAGTAAAACTCATATGAATAAATCTGTGGACCATAAGCATAACGTCAACTAAGACTCTTTGTCAAGAGTCTGAACTGAATTTTAGCCGCAACCGCATGATCCTATAAATGTATTTAAGCTTGCTAGTCTGTGAGGCGACATAATCCTGTTCAGCCTTGAGATTTTACTCAACTCAACTGTTCACATCCAATAATAGCTGGTGCAGCACTGCCTGATGCTTTTTTCATGCTCGGTCCGGCTTTAAAGCTTTCAATTCATAAATGTGAAATCGCACAAAAAAGAAATTGCCTGCTTATGAGAGTCATAAAATGACACTCGCAAAGCAACAGCAACAGCAACAGCAGGGGCAATAGCAGCAACAGCAACAGCAGCAACAGCAGCAACAGAACCAGCAGCATCGGCAGCAGCAGCAGCAGCAGCAGCAACAGCAACAGCAACAGCAACAACGATAGCAGCTGCTGTTGTCGCTCTTTCTACAAGCAACGATGACGCCATTGAAAAGCTTAAACGCTCATTACACTGGCAGGCATTAAATTAATTGGAAGCTGCGCAGTTCTAACTGCAAACTATGTACCCAAAAGAGGCAGCGAGCTGCACAGTTGGCCATAACAAGCGGTCGGGGAGTGGGCTAGCGGGGGATAGTTGCTGTGAGGGTTGCTTTCGTAGAGGCAGCTAAAGCAAAAACGTTACAAAAGGCCAAAAGTTTGATGGCAACTTTTGTAACTCGGGCCAAAAGCACTCGAGTTGCATTCATTGCTAATTTGGCTTTAATTGCATAAATGTTGCGCTTTTTGTACACGAATTTTTTATGAAAAGGGCGAGTGTAAGAAGGCAAACAGCAGCAGCAGCAGCAGCAACAACAACCACAACACCATCAACAGCATCAGCAATGAGAACAAAAGCAAACGTTGAACCAAAAGAACCATAAATTTAGCTGGTCAAATTCATAAAACTTACTGAGCAATACTCTTACAATTTATACACAGAGATAGGCTGGATGTTTTGTAAAATTGCTAGCCAAGTGCACTTTAAATTGCAATTTTGCCGTGAGGTGCAGCTGCAGGTGGCACACGAGCATGCTGGTCAGGTAAGGGATGGTCCGAGAAGGCAGCAAAACAGATGCAAATTTTTGGGCCAACAAACAAGCTCGTTTGCTTCTTATCAAGCAGCGCACCTGAATGACGCAGACAGAATGCTGGGAGCACTGATGTACTGAATCATGGACTGACTGATTGACGTACCAAGTGACTAACTGACTGGCAAACTGTTCACAAGAGCTGGGCAGTAGCCCATGGGCTAGTTGAAGTATTGCACAAATATTTGAAAATGCACAAAAATTTCCTACTTAAATAAGTGAAAAAGTTGATCCATCATGAAAGCAGCTGGCAAACTGAATTTAATGAATGTTGGCTACAAAATTTGCATATTTATAAAAAAAAAAAATAATAATAAAAAAAAGTCCGTTTTGGTAAAAGATGAAAAAAATTGCCACTTTTCAGTTCGCCTTTCATGTGTCCCTTATTGCTGCTGCTGCTGCTGCTCCTACTGCTAAAAATTTATGAATTGCGCAGGGTTGCCAGCCAACTACATACATAAATGGATTGCCTGCATGCTGTGCAAGTTTACAAAGCTCCAAGCCCCCTTTTCATATAATTTATATGCTTTCGTATATAGAAATTAAATTGTTTTATTCTACATATTTCTTCTTCTTGAGTTCTTTTTTGCTAGTTTTATGCTTAAATCATGAAAGTTTTTATTTGCTGGGGTAGCTCTTAAGCATTAAGTGCAACAACTTTTAATACTCTATAAGGATAAAAGTGCATAAGTGCTACGATCGAGGGAGGCGTATACACAAAAATAGGAGAAACATAAGCTTATGAATGTGAATATTGGAATATAATTGAATATTCCTTATATATTGGTGACAGAAGCTAGCTTGAGTTATACTCTATGTGACGCATGATATAGTTTTTTTTCAGATTGGAAATCAGCTCAAAGGCTTGATTCTGTTTCCTACTAAATGGCATATATTAAAGTTTTTCGGATGTGACCATTGCAATGGTTGGAGTTTTACTCAACAGAAAGCTGTTCGATTGGAATAGTTTTTATGCATATTATATACATCACAAACTATTTATTATATAATGTCACTAAATTGTAACTCAAAATAGTAAATTGATTAATTTAGGTACCTTATAGCACCTAGTTTATTCATACTCATCCATAGGATATATTTGCGTCGAGTATATTTGGTATTTTCCATTATTTTATTTACCTTCGACTTTTTTGTTCTTTCGAAACTGCTTAAGGTGCGTTGAAAAACTTATTGACATAACTGTCATTACCTGTCCAAGAACAACAAAAATAACAACAAAAACAGTGTTGCCAAAGGTAAAATCCGCACTTAAACTTGCATTGGGCCAAGCAAAGGAAGGGTGCACATCGGCGAGGAGATTTAAGTTAAGCGGCCAACGAAAAGTGTATTCAAATATGCACAGCAGCGACAACAGCAGCATCAGCAACATCATCATCAGCAGCAGCAGCAGCAGCAACAGCAGCAACAACAAGAATAGCAATAAAAACAACTTGAAACAGGTGTACATGAAACGACATCATTGTCTCTGTCCCAATCCATGCGCCCCACCAATCTCTGGCCCAATCTCTAGTCCCAGCCTGGCTGAGTTTTTGGCACGCTTTTTGTTGGTGTTTTTGCACGAAAAATGTTTGCAAGTGGCAAAGAAATTTTTAATGCGATAAAACTTTAATAAAGGCTCACTCTATATGTTGGAATGTGCCACCTTCAATATCTCAGTTTGTATGCGAGTGTGTATGTTTGTGTGTGTGTGTGCGGGTGTGGCCTAAAGTAGTTATGAATACAACAACAGTTAGCCCAGCCAGAGTCGCAGGCACGAACGCACTTAAAAATGTATGTAATTGTGCAAAAGTGTTGCAGAGAAAGGCCCGAAAGGGAGGTGGGCTGTGGGTGGCTTGCTGTTGTCGAAGCAAAGGGTGTGCAAATGTAAATGGTAGCAAAAGTTGCGTATATTGTAGCTGTGGAGAGGCGTGAGACGGTGCGAGTACGCAGTTAACTCGTAAGTAACAGAAGTAGTTATAGAAATGACAGACATGCACGCTGCAGCAACTGCAGGCTGCTCCAGGAGCAGCCAGAAACAACATCAAGGAGCGCACAGAACAGAGCACCAGCACACCCATACAAATATACTGACGCACACAGCCAACGACGTAGATAAAGACGTAGACAACGATGTGTCTCTGCGCTGACAAGCTGTGGATGAAGATGCTTGGCTGGGCTTGGCTCACTGCGGTGACCAAGACGAAGGTTTTGTAATGAAGCTGGAGACGGACGCGAAGGTGTGCTAACGAGCAGGCGACACCACTTAAATGACAGCTGGGAGAATACAGATTTCGCTTTGGAAACAGAGCCCAAGTTGGAGTCGGAGTCGGAGACTGGCTGACTGACTGACTGACTGACTGTTTGACAGACAGATACGCAGCTGCCTGGCCACGTAAATCGTTTTGAAATGCAAGGTGAGGATTAGAGAAATGTGTTGAAGAAATTACGGAGAAATGAAAGTTTGCGAATAATGTGTACGGTGTGTTTGGTAGGAAGAGCGGGACAACAAAAGGAAATTGCTGCATCTGATTATAGAATGCGAGCTGAGCTCTTAGAAAACCTATTTGGGGACAACAAAAGCTAAAGCAGATGCTGGGAGATAATACACATTGAAGACGCACGCAGACTGCAGGAGTGAGAAATTACATAATTTAATAAATACATATATTCATCAGAGTCGAATAGAATATAAATATACACAGATTATTTAGTCCGATTTTAAACTGATTTGACATAATACAGGCTTATTTAAAGTAAGAATAATTATCTATTTTTGGTACAAAGATTTAAAATTCTCTCCAAAAAAGATTATATATGTGAAACGCTTTATTTGAAATTTTATCTTAGTTATTTACGCAACTCTAATGTTCACGACCTCGCTTTGCCTTTCTAGTTTTATTTGCAAGTCTGTTATTTTCTTGAAATAAGTAAATAAATATGAAATGTTAAATAAGCATCTAATATGGTTACATTCTCCCACTTAACTTAACCGCTTATCCATAAATATATATATGTATAATTATATGTGTATGTATATTTATGATGTGTATTGATTCAGTTTTTGTTTTGCTTTTACTGTATGTCTAATTAATTTTGTCACATTAACATTTACTGGACTCGCTGCAAATTTACGTCCGTGGGCTAATTATGCCAAGGGCTGTACCGCTGAACGCACACGAACACGGACACGAGCACCCACACACACACACACGCAGACCCACACACACACACACAGTCACACATACATGCATTGTTGCCTTCAGCATTTCCGCTTCATTTAAATTAAAAGCCTATTTAAATGTTAAATGCAAAAAAAGTGGCTTTTAATTTCATATTAAATTGTATAAGCAATTACCCAACGTAAATGCAATAAACATGGCGAATTTATTTTAATTTTCATACAAGCGGGCAGCTTGGCCAGCCAAAAGGCGCCGTTGGGCCCAGTCAGCGGCGACAACGGCAACAGCAACAGCAACATCAACAGCAACAGCAACAACAGCAACAGTAATAGCAATAACAGGAGCAGGGCAGCTGTCAGCATGTTTGGTGCCGCTATAGTTAATGCTCAAAGCCTTTTACAAAATTAAAGTCCGAATTGGATGGCCAGCTAACTAGGTGGCCGGGTGTCAGTTGCAACTGCAACGCAGGTTGCAATTGGCAATGGACTGCAAGTGTTTGCTATCAAATTAATTGGCACTAAAATTAGCACGAACTTCTGCTGCTGTTAGTGTTACTGCTTCCACTGCTGCTGCTGGTGCTGCTGGTGCTGCTGCTGCTACTGGTGCTGTTGGCAACGGTTGCTGCTTTGGCTGATTTAGTTGCCACTCTTCTGCCCACTTTTATCCACTTGGATCCAAGTGTCGGCCGCCCGCTGCGTTTTTCCATTTGCACTAAGTACACGGATTTTGCATTAATGCAACAGCAGCAGCAGCAGCAGCTCTCGCAGTAGTCGGCGAGAGGAGACAGTGCGCACTCACATGAATCATTCATTGATTTAATTACAATGATTGCCGAGTGCAGCGAATCGGGCAGGTGCTCGGCAGTCGCTGCTGCCAGCTGCCACCTCTATCAAGTGTTTAATTAAAAGTGCTAATGCAAAATAAATAAGCGGAATAGCTGACAGGAAAAATCAATTTGTGCTAATAAGCACAGCCCATGATCCTACACAGTAAACTTTCAAATTTATGCTGAGCTCAGCATAAGCAAATTAATTTTTTATCATTCAATTTTGCTTCTGAGTTTAATTAAGGGAATGGCAAACCTGCATTGAAAATTTTTGCAATAAACCATCCAAAGCTCATATTTATTTATTTGAGACACATTATTTATTTTTTGAGAATGTTAACCATATATGGACGCAGAGGGACTGCAAAGAGAAAGGATATTTGTATCTTATTATAAGCTGCATATCATCAGAATTGCGCACACTTCTTGTTCCTTTTTATACCCTGAACCCATTGAAAATGGGAAATCAGGGTATAATGGTTTTGTTAAAAGTATGTAACAGGCAGAAGGAGGCGTGGCAGACCCCATAGAGTATATATATTCTTGATCAGGGCGACAAACTAAGTTGATTTAGCCCTGTCCGTCTGTCTGTCTGTCCGTCTGTCCGTCTGTCCGTATGTATGAACGCGTCGATCTCAGAAGATAGATTTTTCATAGGTCCGTATATATAGCGCGCATATCAAGTTTGTTTTTAAAAATCGATGACTGCTCTCGGTATTTTGTTATCGTTTAAAAACCTTATCGAAAACCAGTTAAGAAATTATATTTCCTACATCTTTAAAGCTAGAGTCTCCAAATTTGAAATGTAGATTCAAATGTATTTTTAAGAGTTTCATTTTTGTCATATTTTACCGCCCACCCCTCGAAACACGCCCTTCCCTACAAGTTTGCAAAACCCGTATTTCAAATACTAGAGACTTAAGCGTTGGCACACACACACATTTTAATGTTATAATCCCGGTCTGAAAGTTTTATCAAGATTGTCCGTCTACAAAAAAAGATATTAAACAATTAAGTTCCTAATGTAAGCCCACATGGCAGCCTATGCCTGTTTATACGTGCGTGCGTATGTTTGCATGTGTGTGTGCATGTGTTAGTAGAAGTGAAACGACGAATTATTGAAATATTAGTTCCTGGAAGGGTTCAGGGGATCTCGTAGTCGAGCAGTCTCGACTAGAGCTTTCTTACTTGTTAATATTGAATGTTTTATATCATGTAGCTAGAATCTAGATTCTCTCAATTTTGTATACTCTGAATGGTATAATGGCTTTCTTACAAAGTAAGTAATAGTTAAGAGGAGAAATATATATGTATATGATATGCAGGACGACAAGCTGAGTTAATCTAGTCTGACTGTCAGTCCGACTGTCTGTTCGTGCATCTTTCCGTATGTATGAACTCAATGATCTCAGAGGAACAGAGCTAAAACCAACCAATTTTACACTTAGTTTTATACAGTTACGACTTATACAATTTAGACTTTTAGATACTTGCTCAAAATCTAAAAACTTTCTTTAAATTGAAGTCAGTAGGAAATATTGCTTATACATAAAAGATTTAGACTTTTTATTCAGTTGCAAAACATTGAGTAAAATATGTAGATCTATTAAATTATATTGCTTTATTATTACTATTATTATCATTATTTTTATGTACCCAGCTATATTTTGAATAATAAAACGGAATTACATATTTCAAACAATATTATTGTACTCATATTAGAAAAACTTTCCGTGTACATCGTTAATGGTTTCGTATCATATCGTACATCTTAATAGTCTTTGCCCATTGAATTCAATTCCATTCACGAATGGCAATCATTGAGTCCACATTCCCAGCAGCCAAAATGCTTGGTGATCATCCAAGTGCTTAAAAGTCCATGCATATCTGGACAGGTGCAACAGCAGCTGCCTGTACAAACAGAAATTGAATCTCAATCCTACCCTACATCCCGGCAGCCCGGCAGCCCAACAGTCCGAGAGCCAGCAATGGCATTTGCTTTTCACACACAGTGCCGACACCTTTTCCAATCGTAACCACTCAATGCAATGCATACAATAATATTTTTTTCTAATTTCGTGCAGTTCAACTTGGTGTGTCTGGCCCTTTCGTTGTCCGTCTAGTTGTGTGTGGGTTTGTTTGAGTGTGTTTGTCTAGCTGTGTGTAATGCTCTTTAATAGCATTAGTCGTGTTGCGAAAGGTTTAAGCCATTGCCCATGCGCTTCTTTTTGCACATTTGCTTGTTTTTCAGTGTCTTCGTTGCGCTTTCATGCCACTTTGATTTTACTTTGTGCATTTACCACGGACGTTTAATAGCTGAAAGGTAAATTGCACACAGTTTTCCTTCTTGCCATAGCAACAGCAATAGCAACAGCCATTGCACCGACAGCAACAACAACTGCAACAGCAGCAACCATTGCTACAAGGAAAGCAGCAACACTTCCGCTGCCATATCGTTGCTCGTTGCTCGTTGCTTTGCTTTCGACAATGTTGTTGCTGAAGTTGTTGCTGCTGTTGTTGTTGATGTCGGGCAGCACGGAAATCATTTGATTTGCAATGTTCGTGCGCTGTAAGGCGATCAAAGCATTTTGCCAGAGCTGCGACCCAGACAGCCAACGAGGCTTTTGACAAAGGCCAACGAGCGAAATGCAACCAAAATATCAAAAATGCATTTGCTAACATTTCAAATGATTTGTCAACTGCAAAAGGCTAGAATTTGCTAAAGATATTTTCCTATTTTGCTTTTGAAAAGTTTTAAGTGATTGCCCTGAAAATATTAAACATTTCATTGATTTGTATAAATTGATTGAGTATGAAAATAATTAAGCTTTGAAACAAAAATGCCGCAGGCCTTTATTAGTTATCTGAGATTAAAGTTGCAATGTGTTTCAATTTATAACATTATATTATGAATAAGTATAAGATAAATGTGAAGTTGGCTTACAAAATGCATTCCCTATTGGCTTTTAAATTTAAATAAAATTAATTACTGCTTAATAAAATGATACGTTCATTGCAAAGCTCTGAACCCTTTTACTAACTTTTGCAAATTTACATTTAATTTGCTGGTATTTGACTTAAGACAAAATTATTTTATGACAAATATTAAATCTTTTCTATCTATTTATTTTAAGTTGTTGCTCGCAAACGCACTGAAGCACAGTTAAAATAAGGTCTTCTTTCGTGCTTTTATTCGTTTTCAATATGTACTTTTATTTTTATATTGGCAGCTTAAGCTTGTGGTCCCACAGCACAAATCTGTCGATTTTCGAGGGCCAATTGCCGGCGAAATCGTTTATCAGCATTATCGGTGCGTGCATTTGGCTATCGAACAACTTTTTGCAGAGTAAACGCGTATATAAATTAAACTGCAATGACAGTTGAATGGCAAAGCTAAAATGATTGGCTTGGCTATAATTCAAATTAATGGCAGATTATGCCACTCAAACTCTTTTAAATAGCCAAAAAGTCAGCCGAGCAGTAGCTGCAAGAGAGATGCCAAGTGCCTGGCTGCTCAACGTCCCACAAGCCACATGCTGTGCGCAGCAAATTGCAAAAAAAAAAAAAAAAAAAAAAAAGACGATGAGAAAACTGAAATTCTCTAGTGAATGTGCTCGGCTATAAGATTTGCTTTAACTAGGATGAGCCAAACTGCAAACTGCATTGAGCCATATCATTGAACATACTTAAAGTCGAGAGACAAACTTATGTTTCTAATTGGCATCGGTAAAAAGCAGCTCCAGCATGAGGAAACATCTGAGGTAGCGAAATAGAAGATCATTATAGCCTTCCTAACTTACTTGCAGGGTATTAAAAAACTGCACTATGTTTTCAAGGGTGGGCGGAAACATAAAACGTATGATTTTATAAATTTCCAACCAGCTGCAGGATTAAGGGATCGACTGTGATTGTGTGTGTGTGTAGATATATGAGTGTGTGTGAGTGGGTGTGTGTATGTATGGTGCGTGTGATGTTTACTGCTGGCTGCGTTCAACACGACGTATGCGTAATCTGCGCTTAGCATGCGAAAAGTCAGTCATAAAAAAGCCATCAGCTTAAACTGTTGCGGCCATAAAGGTTAACACTGGCAACAAAGCAAATCGCAAACAGAAAACAAAAAGAAAAACAAGCAACTACAACATCAAATGGCTAAACTGCTTAAATTTTAACGAAACAATGAGCTGAAACGGTTTGTTCTGAAATAGCGAGGCAGAGAGAGATCGAGCGATGGTGATGGCGAGGACGAGGATGAGGGCGAGGACGAGGACGTGGGCGAGGGCAGCGAGACGAACGCATTCCGATGCGGGGCACACGCAAGTGACGGCCATGAAAGCGTAAAAATGTAAAATTAACACGCAGCTTCTGGTTTTAGTTTTGTGGCAAACGGCAACTGCAGCTACAGCAACAACAACAACAACAACGACAACTATTTTTCACAAAACAACAACTGCAGCTGGCAAACCGCAGCCATAAAAACCACACAAAAGCAAGAATGAAGTTGTTGCCGCTGCTCACTGCTAGCCGCAAAAGCGCTTGAAAAATATGTTAACCACAGTTAAAACAGCGACAGGTCAAGCGTGCAGCGCGCACAATCACACACACATACACACACACAGAGGGAAGCACACACACAAGTAGAGTGAGTGCCAGCAAGGAAGAGACACGTGCGGCAGCCTTAAACGCTTGGCATGTTGACAAATGTTGCAGTCGACGCCAAATGAGCAGCACCAGCCTGACGCTGACCTCGGCGTCGCAGTCGCAGTCGCAGTCGCAGTCGCAGTCGACGTTCACGTCTCGGTCGCTGTCGCTAATGCTGGTAGTTTTAGTTGCGCCTGAAAGCATGCAGCACTTTTTAATGCCCCTACTCTGGACTGGTGAGTGATAAGCTCCGCCAACGCCACCGACTGACATTTGTTTTAATGCAAACGTCATCGTGTGGCAGCTCTTGGCTTGGTTCCTCACTGCTCAGCTCCGCTTTTTGGCAAGTGTTAAAATTTTAACACACCCATGACATTATCAAACTCGTCACACCTTCGAGTTGGCTCGTTTTTCCTTGACTGCTTGACTGCAATACTCAAGTATTTGCCGCTGCTGATTAGGCTAAGTAACATAGAGTAGTGAGTAGAGTAGTTACATAGAGCAACATAACGTAAAAAACTACATATACTAAATAAATTAAGATATATCCACCTGCTCCTTCGTCTGTATAATTTGAAGCTATTGTAATTGTTTAATTTAACCAGACGGAAAATCCATAACAATGATATCTTCTCAAATTGTTTAAGAATTTAAGCCTATGCTCATTCATTTTGTATATAAATACATTGTGAACTTAATTTATCCATTCATGACAAACAAATGTGTTCACAAAATTTAATTACATAACTATTATAAATTTAAGCTTTAAGACTTCACCCATTGCCGCTTTATAGCTTTAATTACATGCACGTATTTGTGGCCATTTCATAGTTCTCAAAGTCCAATGCAATCCCCCATTACTTACTTATGTGATTATCCTATTGAAAGCAGCATTAAGATGGTTTCATTTGAGCTCTCGGCTTTCAGTTGCTCCAGTCGGGTTTCTCCTTATATACTATAAATTGCAGCTAACTGAAAATGACCAGAGCTCACTTGGTCGAGATACGTATCCTTGTCGCGTCATTTGTTGATCCGTGTGCTGGATTATGTTTCTGCCATGCCACGATGCCACAATGAAGCTGTAGTAAGTGCTTGAGACAAAGCGCATGGGAGATTTGCCAACGTTGATTATTTGTATGATGCGTACGCTTTTAGTTACTCGGCTAGCTGTTGTAGCTGTGCGCTCTGCGCACGTTTCGTACCTTCACAATTCATTAGATAACGTATTGCATTTCAATTCACATTAGATGCACTCATTGGGCATTCAACAAACGTTTGCATTCAACTTCAATTGTGCTGTGCAGTCGATTTTTATTGATGTTTTTAATCAGCAGCAGTTGCAGTTCTCAGATATCAGCCAGAAAGCAATTTTACTTGAGTTGAGCTCATTCAAGTTTTATTGCATTGCTCCCACATCCCGCAGATATACCGATACACACACGCACACATTCATAGCCACACACACACACACACACACACACACACACACACACACACACACCACACACACACACACACATGTACTCACACCTATTAACAAAGTTTCATTTGTGATGATATATGCCTTTTGCTGCCTTTGAGATGCCTGTGCTCCGCTCCTTTCGGCTTGGCGTGCGTGTCTGCTGCCACGCCCACTCACCGTACGCCCTACACTCTGCATGTGTAGAGCATCTAGCGGCGTCTGTGTGAATCCAATTTGATTGACGTTACGAGTTTCTGCTACTGATTCCAATTGCAATCAATTTACTTTTGTGCTCTTCGTATCCGAGTTGAAAACTTCATTAGAAATTTTCCTTTTTTGCCAGCCTCGACTGCCATTTTATTTTGCCTTTTCTCTCTGTATGCGTGTGTGTATGTGTGTGTATCAGTATGTGCATGTGTGTATTTTTCTTTTTTTTTTATTTCAATTTCATCATTTGGCTTTTTCTGCACTCGTCACGTTTGTTTGTTGCTTGGCAGTTTTCAGTTGCAGCTGCAGCTGCAGTTAAGTAGCCAAACTCACAGACCAAGGAAAATGTTAGAGAAAAGGCAAACCAAAAAGAAAACTTGGCGTCATATGTGAAAAGTTTGTCTGCGGTTTGAGGTTTTTTCGATACGGGTAATGATTATAGCCGAAACTTTTCCTAATATACAGCTGCATATTTTGGCTCAACTATCTTGAATAATGTGCGATATTTTTAAGTTTACCGAGCAGCAAACAAGTCAGACTGCTCCAGTGCCAGGCTTCTTTATATTTACCATACTTCTAAATTATAATATACTATGCAGAGTTTTAGTAGGCTAATAGAAATTAGAGGAATTAACTATAAATACCTTACTATAGGGCTATTGACACTTGACTATAGTGCCATCGTGAATTAACAACAATGTCATTTGGAGAAAAAGAAAAGTATTCAATCAGTTCGAAAGGTAAAGCAAAGACAATAACATTACAGCTGTGTAAAGAATTAAGATAAGATTTAAATAAAGCTTTTTAATAAAGTACTCATTGTTACTTAAACTGAAGCCAACTACTCACTTAATATGCCAACAACTCACTTATATATATATATATATATATATATATATATATATATATATATATATATATATATATATATATATATATATATATATATATATATATATATATATATATATATATATATATATATATATATATATATATATATATATATAATATGCATCAGACAGATAAAAACGAATGCCGATTACACTTTTGTAAGAGTTCATCAAATACAATTTGAAAGAAATTAAATACATTGTTCCATATGAATTTGTTAGCTAGGAGGACGAGGAAGAGCTTTTAGATATAGACAAGCTGAAACTTATGCTTAGTTTAAATATGTAACAAGATAAAATCAGTCTAAAATTTTTAGAAGGATACTGATTTAATTCTTAAGGATGAACGAATAGATAGAGAAAAAAAAAACCCTTTTTTTTTAAATTCGTTTATGCCTAAAGCATAACAATTATTTTGTCTTATAGATTCATTTTAACATTAAAGTGCGTTTAACTATTATATTTTATGCTATTATTATATTTTATGTTCTATAATTTCAATTCATTTTATAATTTATATTTTATATTATATTTATATTTTAAATATCAACTAAGCAGATGCATTTTATACTTCATATTTAATTCTATCGCCAATTCATTTTATAATTTATACTCTATTTTATACCTTAATTAATATATCTTTAATAATTAGAGTAAAGTAGGTCAATTGATTTCATATCAAAATTTACTACAAAATTGAACTATTAAGTCTTTTTCAACTTAAATTGTTAAATGCATTTTTATGGCAAAAAATTGCATTGTATGCTGCCTAGATGAAATACCACGAAGTATTTTGCATTGGCAGGTCACAAATATTTTGCAATCTGCTGTCGCATGATTTTTCATGCTGGTTAACTTCATAACATTGTCATGTGAGGCGAGCCTCGATCCAGTTAAGTTTTTTGAGCCATATTTACAACAGAAAATGAAATACTCCAGTGCATATATTTTTATTATTTCAAATTAAACAACATGTGTTGGATTTTAATTTGCAACGCAAATAAACAGTATGCAGCATGTAAAACATTTTCCAGTTTCCAGTGGCTGTTGCCCGTGTTGTTTTGAGGTTGTTGTTGTAGTTGCTGTTGTCATTGCTGCCGCTTGGTCAGGTGTCGCTTTAAATTGAACATCGTGTGCGCGTTTTATTTTGTTTTGTTTTTGTTTTTTTTCTTCTATTTTTCTTTTTATATAGCCGTTTTGCAGCAAAATGGCAGCGCAAAAGTGGCTCTAATATGTAAAAACTGCAATAACAGCATGAGCTTCAAGAGCGGGGCTGGTGGGTGGCGGTTAAGCTAGCCTAGAGTGGATACAACAAACGGTCAAGCAATTGACATGCCTATGAACCATCAATCACTTCAAACTGACCCTCCCGCCCCCGCCCCCGCCCGACGCGTCCTTGCAGTTGTCAGTGCAATCAGCGGACATGGACAGTGGGAAAGTAGCATTCACTGCCAGTTGATTTACGGCCATACTGTGTCTACGTCAAAGAGCATATACATTTTGTCATTTAAATAGTAGTAAGGACTATAATCGATGTCTTTAATGGATCGTTTAGCAGATAATTGTATCTATGTTTTCCTATAAATTATTACACATATTTTTTATCTTTAAGGTTTTCCTTAGGGTCTTAATAATCTGGAACTTCTTGAAGTAAATATATTAGCTACAAGGAGGATGAGTTGTTGAATTGGGTTCCTAATAGAAACTAGAAAATCGAAACTTTCTATAGACTACACAGAATAACAGAGAGAATATAAAGAAATTTAGTAAACGACAATTGATTAATAAATATTCCTTTGTATGACTAAATAAGTAGACTTTAGTTATTATTTAATAAATTAGTCAAATTGAAAAGTAACTCAATGTATTATTTATTTGTATTTGGAATGCATAAATTAAATTAGCTATTCTAAAAGTCACAGATTACTATGGCTAAAGTTCTTTTAATAGTGAAAAACCAATTGGAAAACAGCCTTTGTAAAAATGTATATCTACAACCATAAACCAACTACAGGAACTAAAATTTTAAACAGACTTTCATACTTGATTAGGCAGTTATTCTTATGAAACGGTTTTAGGCACATTCATAGTTGCTTTTTGCCTGCTCATGCGTGTGAAGCCCTCGACCAATAACTGGCATTTCAAGTGTAAACCAGCCTCGACTTTTCAAATATTGTTACTCTTTCCACTTGACTGGATAGCCGGCGGTGCTGCCACCGCAAACAATGTAAATTATAAAAGCAAAACGAAGGCAGTTGACCAGCGTTTATTGTTTTTCCTTCTATTTTCTCATTTTTGTATTTTTTGTGAGTTTTGTTGAATTTGAAGTGCCGACAGGCAGCCTCGTTACCCTTTTCGCACTGCTTTCAGTTCTTTTTTTATCAGCTATCTGTGAGTGTGTGTTTTTTTTTCGGGTCAGCAGCAATCATGCCATTCTGCTGTCAATAAATGCTTGCCCACTGCTGCCACGTCGACTGTCAACATTTTGCAGTTATTTTATCTCAGTGCCCAGTGACAATGTCATAAAAGTGCAGCTCAGGTGCAGGACAAACATTTTCGATTGTCTCTATTTTTTTGTTTTCTTTTAATGTCCCTTACCCCTCACTTTATGTTTGCTTGTGTGTGTGTGTGTGTGTACATATGGACGAGTATGTGTGTGTGTGTGTGTGCTCAGTGACTTTTTGTTACATTACATATACGCACAGTTGCATTTTAATTAAGGCCAATAGATTCAGCGCTAAAACACACAAAAACCAATTAAACCAAAATAACGACAACAGCTACAGCAACAGCAACAACAATTACAAAAACAATTGCGCCTGCCAAATAAAATGCAATTAGAGGTCCGAATCAAGGGACTGAATTAATAGCTAGCTGCACTAGTCCATGGCGAGCTTAGTGTCAATGCGGCGTATGCGTAACGTGAAACATTATGGGAGCAGCTGAGTTGTGCTCGGCGTTTGGAAGCCGCAACAAAGCAGACAATTTGCAACGTTAATGTTCGTCCTCGTATCTGGCAAATGAATGCTGGGACATGCTCGGAAGGCCAAACGCAGCCACGCACACAGTCAGGCTGCGACTGCGACTGTGACTGCGAGTACTTCCAAGTAATTACAATTGACGATGGGCGAGTATCGCAGGCCATTCATAAATGCATTTAACGTGTCGCTGCGGCTGCGGCTGTGGCTGCAATTGCAGCACTGTGGCACTGTGGCACTGTGGCAGGTCAGGTGAACGTGCCGCAAATGCAACTAACAAGGAAACAATTACGCGTTGCAGCTGTCGCTGCCGCTGTCTGTACGCTGATGGAGGTGGTGGAGATGGTGGAGGCGATGTCACTACGGAAAATCCTATTAGAAATTTTGCTATGCAGCTTCGCCGCAGTTTCGGCCGGCAAAGCGACACGCGGGACTATCTAACTAATGAGCAAATGAAGTCGATTTAAGGGCTATGCGAGCTACATGTGACTGCGTGCGTATGCCTGCGTCTCTGTGCGAGGCTTTTGCAGTTTTAAATATGAGAAATGTTGATTGCTCTGTCAGATAGCGAGCATCTGGCAGGACGCAGGGCGTATACGTAATATGCGCAGCTGTGCAGTTTCATATGTACTTAGGGCTCGGTAAGCTGTCCTTTGTGCTGTGCCCTCTGCCAAGAGGGTAGAGGCACATAATAAGGGAAGCTTGCCACGCAATGAGGGTAACTGCTTCCAATGCTAATGAAAACGACCCAGCTCCGGCCAGAGACAAATTGCTGTAAGAACTTGCAATATGAATGCAATTTGATGGGCAAATGCATATGTGCCATGGATTATGGGCATACTTCGGAAATACCTTTCATTATTGGCTTTAATGCTGAACAATGTCTCAGAGTGAAGCAGTCATACAATATAATTAATTTACACCCAGTTGCAAATGGTCGGCACTTATCTTAGCTGGGCAGAAATGTTTTGTCAGGCAATAATTGCAACATTTTGCTGCACTTAGGCCACACACACACACACACATACACATGTACTTTATCAAATCGCTGTAATTATTAAAGTAAGTGCAATTTAAGTTCAGTGCAGGATGGCGTTTGTAGTTTGATTGCTATGTAGCCTAAAGCCTACTTATTTGATTAAATGCGCTTAAATCAAGCTACAGCTGCAAGCCACAACTCATTTAACTGTCATGCACTAAATAACGTTGCTGTAAATCTACATGGCATAATCGCACACACACATACACAGACACACACACACACAGGCCACATACTTATTTATATATGTATGTAGGAGCCATGCGCATATAAAGGTTATGGCTGTACATAATACATATATTTAGGTATTTGCCAGGCGACCAAGCCTGGCTCAGCTGGATATAATGAGATCACATGACATATAATGAGGTGCGCTGTTAGCGTCGCTGCTTATTATAGCTCCCTGTGTGTGTGTGTGTGTGTGTGTGTATGTGTGAGTGTGTGCATTTTGATAGCAGGACTAATTGCACAGATGCCAACGATTCAAATTCAATTATTCAAGGAATTTCATTAATTTCAAATTAGTTGAGCGAGCCAGTGGCAACACTTAAGCTAACATACATACACATAGGCACGCACACACACAAATTTCTCACGCCCATGGCCACGAAATGAGGCGAAAGCAATGCCGCAGCATCGTGGCCAGCGCCGAAAAGCGGGCAACACTTTTCATAAATATTAAAGGCAAACGCCATATAAAATATAACGCATACCACATGTTGTCCGCAAGTGCAGCCAGGTGGAGTAGTAGTAGCAGCAGCAGCAGCAGCAGCAGCAGCCCTGTCACCGCAGCAGCAACAACACTTGTTGGTTTTGTTTCTGTGGCCAGGCAATCTGCCACGACACTGAACACTGGACCCAACATTGCCATGGGCCTGGGAACAAAGTTTGTTTTATGCAGCATTTTATTGTTTTAATAGTCCAGAGACGGCACCCAAGGGCAGGTGGAGTCTTCGAAATCGAAGATGTGTTTGCGCAAGTGCGCGCACAAGGCGGCTAACCACCTAATGAACGTAGCTACAGCAGCAGGAGCACTGGCAGCAGCAGGCACAATAACAGCAGCAGCTCCAGCGACAACTGCAAAGTGCAATGTGTGTAAATTCACACAGCTGTGCCCCGCCCGGATATAAAGTCAGACCTGACAGACGACAGGCGACAGACGGCGGCCATGGTGGTCATATTTAATGTGTGCCTGGTCAACGCCTGGTCAGCTGCGCCAGTGTTCGGTTAACTGGAGGTAAGCTGGGGTGGTGCAGTTTGCATTTTTTATGCGCCCACAGCTGACAGCCATGGCCCAATTTGCATATGTGTGTGCGCTCATACATATAACTGTGTGTGTGTGTGTGTGTGTGTGTATGCTGCAGGTGTCAAGCCATGTACAATTTTTGTGGCTTTGATTGCCTTTTCTGCACCAGAGTTATGAATGAAGTTTAGTCGCAGTTGAGTTGTGGCCACATCATAAATATGTCAGGACTCCCACACACAATCAGGGTCTCAAGTAAGTTTCACGTGCTAAGCAGATTGAGCGAATGTGACTGCGGGTGTGTGTCTGAGTGTGTTTATGTTTGTAATATTTGCGTTCAAACTGCGGCAATGCAATGAAAACATACGAAAAATGTAAATAAATCGCATGATGTGCCATGTGTGTATTCATGTTTTGTGTGAGTATGTAAGTAACTGGGTGGCTGTGTGTATGTGTGTATGTGTAGCAAGCCACAAAGATACACACTGTAGCAGTAAAAACCAACAGCGGCAGCTACAAATAAAACCGTGCAAGCATAAAACTAAAGCAAGTAAAAGCAACTGCGCTATTTACTAAATTTTGCATATAAAACAACAACAAATAAAATACAAAATATACAAAACAGAAAAATGTAAATAAAAACAAAAAGGCTGGCGCAATAAAAATATTTGTAAGTCTGCGAGAAACAACAAATTCTCTAAAATGAAATTGAGGTCTCATTGAATAGATAAAATTTAATGTAGTAGTAGTAATGTAGTCTAGTAGTACTACTAGTAATAAAGAAAATATTTAAACTTATTTAATTATTGTTGGTTTGGGTTCTCCAATGAGCAACCTTTATTGGGAGGTATTTTAAAAATTTATAAAAGCCACTTATTTTTTATTTGAAGAAAAATACAATAGAGCCAAAAATAAATTAAATTGTATATTAATGGAATTATTAATCATAGTCCCGATGATGCGCAGTATATATACATATTTAATACAAATATTTGATTTATTAAAAATAATTAATTTTTAGAAACAGATGCAAGTGTAAAAACAATTTTTTTTTTTTTAATTTCACTAAGACTTAAACATTTTTCACTTTAATGGATGAAAACGATTCAATCTCATTAAAACCAAATTATATTACAAGTTTAAATTCATCCGTACTGGCTCTCTTACCGTAATGTTAAGATACCGAATTTGAATAGTATGGATTCAATGAATTCAACACTTAATAATTCATAAAAAAAAACAATTTCTTTTTTTTCAACATTCGGACTAACAATTTTTAATTCGCAACAAAAACAGAATGATTGGAATATCAGTACTTTGCAGGGTTCAGGGTATCTCCTAGTCGAGCAGTCTCGACTAGAGCACTCTTACTTGGTTGTTTGATAGTTTGCTGAAATATTAATGGAGAATATTCCTATATAAATCTTAAGAGTATATAGCGAGTAATTTCTAAATAGCAATCTCACTAGTGCAAGTCACCTAAGTTGTTTACTATTACAAATTAGTAAGATATGCCAAAAATCCTCAGTTATTTTGTTAGCACAATCGCATTATGTTGTTCATATCTTGAAAACTATTTAATAAAAGGAAATGAAACAAAAAGCTGAGCTGCTCCATTGGACTTAAAACGAATTTGTGCTTGTTAGAGTCAACTTTGTATGAGTTTTCTCAAGCTAACTGCTCGACAGGTTAGTTGGGGCATCTCCAGCACTAATGAACCAACTGCTGCCAGATCCCTTTGCATTGCAAATAAAATACATACTATCTGCTGGTGAAAACAAGAAGTCCTGCAGCATTTTTACCATAGCGCAAGACAAACAATAAAAATTTACAACCAGCTAAACGAACCTACGAACAGGAGCAGGAACTTCTCCCATCCGATTCTCCGTCCCATAAACCAGAACCAAAAACCACACGGAGCGGCAAATGAGAAGTTGGAAGGGCAGGAGAATGAGAGCGGGGGGAACAGACACCCAAAAAAGGAACTCAATAAATTGTCATGCAGTAAAATGTAGTTTTGTGTAGTGTGGTGCAAAAAAAGCTGAAAGGACGAAGCCAACGGCGGTTGGGGCCAAAACGGGAAGCGCGACATTGTTTCAGCGGAACAACGCGACAACAAAAACAAAGAGCTGCAACAAGAGTGCAACTGTGGCAAACATAAAGGGGCACACGTAAAATGCCAAGACAGCGCCAAAGTGCAGGAGGCTAACCAATGCATATGCACAAAAATATATATATGTGTATAGGTATATGTATATGTATATGTATATACCAAATGCATGCACAGATGTGCGACTGTGTGCCGTCTGACCGAAAATCACATGTTTGGTTGTAAGGGAAGGATGTGATTCAAGTTGCAACAGCAGCAACAACGACACAGCACCGCCTGTGACATTTTGGCATTTGTACTGAGCAGCGCCAGCTCCTGCTGCTACGTACATAGCTATTCAGCCCGTTACTTGAGGCCCCGACCGCCTTCCAAAGCGGGGCTTGTCAACGTTGTCAGCGTTGCTGCTGTTGAATTTTTCATGCCCATTGCGCGACATAAACTTGGCCTGCCTCTAAATTAAGGCGGTTTCGCTTTATTGGCCAGCCAGCCTGCTGCCTCTGCTGCTGCCACTGCTGCTGCCTTTGCTGCTGCCTCTGCTGCTGCCACTGCTGCTGCCTCGGCGCCTGCCTCTTCTGCTCTTCTTGTTATTGTTGAAGTTTTGCTTGTTTTGCCGTTGCTGCTGCTGGTGCGGCTTCATTTGGCTTTCACGTAAATGTGCGCTTAGCGTGGCCATGTAATTGAGAACTCTCCACTCGCCCGTCTGTGTCTGTGGCTGTGCCAGTGCCAGTGCCAGTGCCAGTGCCAGTGCTTGTGCTTGTGCTTGTGCCTTTTAAGTGTATTAATCCTTTTTATATGCGCACAAAACCACAGACGCAGTCGAACTTGAGATGCCGAATACACACACACACACACACACACACACACACAGATACAGGAATAAAATACACAAAAATTAAGTATACGTGGTGTATGCTCGCGTAATTCTCTTATTTGATGTTGGCTAAAATGGTGGTTCGTTTATTTGGCTAAAATTGCATTAAAGTTGCATAAGTGCACATGGTTTTAATATTTAATTTGGGAAAGAGCTTTCCAAACAGCGCCAGAATTCTTCACGCCGTTCACACTATGCTCTCCCCCTCTCCTTTTCTCACTCGCTCGCTTTCTCTCTCTCTCTCTGTTTCTCTCCCCTTTTACTCTTTGTCCGAGCTGCTGTCCTGCCGCTATGCACTTAGCGCTTGCCTTTGTCCAACTCTGGGGCGATAACGTTGACATCCACGCTTAATAATATCCTTTTTGCCGTTTCCTAACGCCGAAAAACAAAAGCGCAGCAGCCAGCACAGCAATACAGCGTCCGTCCTGCTCTCGTCCTGTTTTTCCAGGTCGTGATTTTTCCCCAGTTAAGCTCCGAAAAAAGCGCAACGCGCAAATGGAGATAAAAATTTGCCATGCCAAGCTAAAGGAAACGACAAAAAATACAAAAACTAAAAACCAACAACAGCCAAAGTGCAGCAAAAGTATTTACAAAGCGTTATCGTGATGCGACCCAAACAGCCTGAACTCTGAACTATCCCAACCAACCTGCTCCCCGAACATGCCCCACGACCCACGACCTGCTCCGGCTCGCTCCCAGCACGTTCGCCTATTTATTTTTTATTTTTTTGCTTCTGGCATCTGCTTCTCTAATTTCTGTTGCTCTGCACTTTATAAAAGAGTTAAATAAAAACGCGATACACTCGGAGCAAGCGGCGCGAAAGCTAAATGGAAATATTGAAAGGATTTGTTATTTTATTAAAACTACCTAAACGAAGAAGAAGAATTTGCGAGGCAGACTTAACTTAAATGTAGCAAGCACTTCAAGTGTAAAGAAATCAATTTCAGAAAACAAGTTTTATAATTTTTTTTTGACTTTACTAAATAATGCTTTTATTTTTATGGAATGAATTATTTACAAATATTGAAATATTGAAAGGATTTGTTATTTTATTAAAACTACCTAAACGAAGAAGAAGAATTTGCGAGGCAGACTTAACTTAAATGTAGCACTTCAAGTGTAAAGAAATCAATTTCAGAAAAAAAGTTTTATACATTTTTTTTTGACTTTACTAAATAATGCTTTTATTTTTATGGGATGAATTATTTACAACTAAATTTTTTGCTTTTTTAGGAAACTTAACCCAGAAAGAAATAAATGAAATATATATATTTTAAGGCTACAAAGGCTACATAAATTTTTACAAAGAGGAGTCATTGGGAGTAATTATCGAATAAAAAACTAAAGCTAATATATAAATATGATGCTAACAAATCTTTCGGCTGCATTAGCTGGACGCCTAGCCAAGAAGTTTGTCGCCTTAACCAATTGTTATATCCTGAACCCATTGAAAATGGGAAATTAGGGTATAATGGTTTTGTTAAAAGTATGTAACAGGCAGAAGGAGGCGTGGCAGACGCCATAAAGTGTATACGTGCGTGCGTATGTGTGTATGTGTGTATGTGTGTGTGCATGTTTAAGTAGAAATGAAGCGACGAATTATTGAAATATTAGTTCCTGGAAGGGTTCAGGGGATCTCGTAGTGGAGCAATCTCGACTAGAGCTTTCTTACTTGTTTTATATTTTAAGTTTCTGAGAATACATGAGATGTGAATAAAATTAGATTGCCATTTTTAAATTATGAGAGAAAGAATATCATAAGTTTAACAAATGAGGTCACCTCAAGATTATTACATTTTGAAGATAGTGTCCTCTTTTCGGCAACTTAACCTAAACACAAATTCTAAATAAAAAGGGCAATGATATATATAGTGCAATATATATATAGTTTTAAAAGCATACTTGATTTATTTTAGGCCAAGACTCGGTCAAGTAGGTCTTGAGGTCTGGGTCTTCTCCTAACTTCAATACGTAGGCAGGCTGGCTGACCTTTGTGCTGCAGTACTTAGACTTTGGGCGACAATCTATTCTCTCGAGCTATGTTAAAGTCTGTATCAAATATGTTTGTTAAGTACTCTGGCTTAAATTTAATAGAGTTCATATTTCAACCAGCTTTTCTAGTGAGATAAAATGCATTTTGAACCTGTCGCAGCATCTTTTAAACTGAGTTTGCATACTCTACTCAGTATTCAGCAGCTGTGCTTTTGCCACTCTCTTAGCATGGCGCGCCGCATCTTCTATTCCAATTTACAATTTACGAGGTGGCAGCTCTTAAGTTTAAAGCTCGTCAAGCGCTCGGGCATTAAATTTCGTTGTTCGCAAAATAGTTTCGCATTTTTACAACTCAATTAAGGCGCCAGCTCAGAGCCAATTAAAATGAGCAGACAGCCAGCTGATTAACCTTGTACGGGCATGCATACAGATATTCTGCAAATAGAGGCGTCTATTTGTCAGCCATAGGCAGCGCATGAAAGTATGCAATGGCCAGGCCTTAAACCTTAGAGCAAGTGACCGTCGCCAGGTCACGTTGTTGTTGTCCTCGTCCTCGTCGTCGGCGTCAGCGTCAGCTTCGGCGTCGGCGTCGGCGTCGTCGTCGTCGTAATGGTAGTTGTGCATGTGCGAGTGCAAAAATGACGTCATTCGCACAATGCCACGCCCACGCCATTCGCAATCGCCCAGCAAATGTTGGCACGGTAATTGTGTGCACTGCACCACGCTTCGGTTGGCAATATTGTTATGACCAAAAACCAGGTCACAAAGGACTTTAAACTACGCTCCGCCTACTCCTAACCACGCTCTTTTCTTCCGACTGTTGTTATTCGTTTTTCTTGGCCTCAGCTTTCAGCGCGAACGCGCGCGCATATTTTATTTGATTTATATACAAAAAGAAAGAAGAGCAGTGCATAATTTTTGTAAATTTACTTACTTTAAGAATTCGAGCTCAAGAATCCTTTGTTTCCTCTTTTTCAGTTTTTGTTTTGGGCAGCTAAAGCCGCAACTGCAGCAAATGCTGCAAATGCTGCAAGTGCTGCAAGTGCTGCAACTGCTGGCTGCAGATTTCTCAGCTTTTCGCTATTTTGCATTTAATATTTATGCCGCATATCTCCACCCTGTTAACCCCCATCTTCTGGCTTTTGTGTACTTTGCAGGCATGCATCAAGCTCGAAGCGCTCAACTGCTCAACTCGTTGCGACTTGGCGACTTGACTCAATCCCTGACCAGGCCAGGCCCGGCCATGGGCTGTTGAATAATTGATGCAGTTTTGGTAAGTGCATTTTGAAAGAGTTCTGTTCTGTAGCTCTTTAGTGCTTTAGTTCTTTAGTTTCGTGGCTGTAGCCTCAAATCGCTTGGCGTTTCATTTAAATGCAAGCCGGGATCTCTCCCGTTAAGTCACAGCGTCTGACAAATGAAGTGTTCAAAGCGTACAAGCCATACGAGGCGTGGCGCAATCCTCATGCATAAACCAATACGCGCTGCTGCTGCTGCTGCTGCTGCTCCTGGTTGGGCCAACGGTAGCACTTACGCGCCGGATGCGGAAATTGTACAACAACAACAACAACAATGAACGGCAAAATAGCATCGAGGCCAACGAAAAAATGGCGTTAACAGCACCTTCACAAAGCCACCCATACATACGGCACACACACTCACACACACTCACACACACACGCACACTTGCGGCCATACAAATGGGAGACAAGAACGCGCATTGCCACACATATTGTCCACTATTTTCACACATTTGAACGGCCATTTGAGGGCAGGGCGAGCGGCTGGGGCTGTAAAGCGAAGATTGGTGTCCATTATTTTGGGTCAACCTACGGCCATCTCTTTCTCGAGCGTCTCGTTGCTGTTGCCGTTTCGCTGTGCACGGTCTGCCGATGGCATCATCAGCTTTGCCATTGAGTTTGCCAGCGCAAAGTGTTCATGATTATGCAAATGGTTATGCGAGTATATTAAAAATTGAATACTTCAGCTTGCCACATGGCAGAGAATGTGGCGGAATGAGGCGGGTGTAATAGGTGTAGATCTATAGATCTCTAACTTTAGCCATCTTATTTGGGGATAAGGATACAATTTAAAAACTAAATTAGTACGCATATTCAATGTCAACCAAATAAATATATATGTATATATATAATTAAATATAATAATTGAATATTTAATTACTTAAATAAACAAAACAAAAACAAAAAATATATATATAGCTTGAAATCAACAAAAAGATCTATAGATCTTTAATGAGAGTTAATGATAAAGTTTAGAAAAATTCAATTATACCCACATTTAATGCCAAATAAATAAATATATAGATATAAAAATCAAGCCTTATTCTATAGCATCCATATCTATAAGAGTGTCATGTTGCCATAACTTGACTGCGATACGAACTTGTAATGATGTATTTATAACGGGACAGCTATCGAACAGCAAACTTTGGTGCTGCTCTACAATAATCTCCGCTCAGCCACTTTAGCAAAAGGTTAACAATCAAAGTTCGATTTGTCCATAACAACACTGCGTATACGCAACGTGAAATTGCCTGAGGCTATCTTTCGAGCAGGTCGCGTAAGTTTGTGAGTGTATTGGCAGTTCGTGCAGTAAAGTTTCAAAGTACGTTGTTTATGTATGCATTTGCTAGCTTTATCTTAATGCTGTCTAGATACAAAATTTTCGTCTCCGTTGCTGTAGCTGTTCCGCAATGGTCACGGTCCTCAGCTTGTTGTTGTACAAGGCTTTTGCTGTTGTTGGCGCACTGCTTATCCTTATCCACAACATTGTCGTCTTTCGTCATTGTTGTTGCTGTTGTGGTTGTTGTCGTAGCCGTTGCCGTTGCCGTTGTCGTTGTCGTTGTCATCGTCTTTGCCTTTCGCCTTTGCCATTGCCATGCCTTTCCGCTCGTCGTTTGTTTTGTCATTCAATTCAATGAGGCTAATGTCCGTTGAGTTTTGCACCGCACCTACAGTTGAAGATATAGCCAGCTCAGCGTGCTGTTGTTGTTGGTGTTGGTGTTGTTATTGCCCTGTCTGGTTTGCTCCGGTCTGGCTGTGCTCTTGTGCGTCCATTGCTTCCCATGTTGCTGTTGAAGTGCCATTAAGTTTAGTTGTCACTTAGCCTCTTTGCTTTTATATGCCCGTTGCTGTCTGCCGTCCGCTGTCTGCCGTCCGCCGTCCGCCGTCCGCCGTCTACCGTCTGCTGTCCTAGTGCCCGTGCAGCGCGTTGTTGTTATCCTTTTGGCTTCAACGTCTTAAGCGACTAATACCATGGCCATAAAAATGTCCAACTAATGCTTTAAAGTGTGCCAGCCAATGACAAAACCCAAGTCAAGTCAATTCGCCTCAGCCAAGGCAAGGCAAGACAGGCCAAGCCACGACAAGACAAGCCAAGGCAATTCGAGACGAGACGAGATGAGTCCAGTTTAGCTAACACTATGGCTCATTCCAATTCTGATTCTAAACAGCTGCCGGTTTCCGTTATCGCAACAATTCGGCTTTTCATCGATCGTTTTGCGTGTTTCTGTCTGTTTGGTTTTCAGCTTTAAGCTTTTGGCAACTTAACTCGTTTTCCTTTTTATTTCGATTTTTGTTCTCTCACTTTTGTCCAGCCTACAATTGCGTGTTAATTTTCACACAAACACCGACGTGCACACATACAGAGCTACAGACCCAGTCGCTTTTATAGCGTACACTGTTTGTGTTTTGTGGTTTTTATTTAAGCCGCTGCCCCAGCCAGCGTTCCCAATTGCTGCTGCTACTGCTGCTGTTGCTTTTGTGAATCTCTTTTTGTCATGTTCGGCTTGGCACTTGTTTAAATATTTGCATTTTTATTGCCGAGCAGGACACATTGAGCCTTTTGGTTCATTAGCAGATAGTCGCACTGTCGCTCTGGTTAACCAACATCCGATGGGGTCATGGTGCAAACAGATCGACTCGCTTATGTGCCAGCTGTGCTAATTGTGCCAAAGTTTCGTTCCAATGAAGTGCATGCCATTCAATTAACTTTGCTGCCGGAAAAAGCAACTTGAAAGTTGCAGAGAAAATGCAAAAGCAATCGCAAATTTTTCGATCAACTTGCCGGGCCACGATTCTCGATAAGCTTCCTTATGCTGCATATATTCCAGCAATCATGTAAACAAGCCGCGTCAATGTGTGTTTGTGTTGCTGCAGCTACATACAGTCAGCAGACCCCGCCAGCAGAAAACAACCAACCATCGTTACTTAAAAACATGTCAAAATTTGCAAACAGCAGCTGAAACACTTTACACTTTAATGGGCAGCTCGAAAGGCTGGCTGCTTGGCTGCTCGGCTGCTCGGCTGACTGGCTGAAGGAAAATGCATTAAAAATGCAGATACAGCTGCCGGTTGAAGGCAGCGCGCTACAGTCATGTGCAAATTTCAACTTGTCAATTTATGATTATGGCACCTCATGAACCGAAGCAAAATGTAAATTATACGCCACCGACCAAATAAAACTCAAGCGAATAACAAGTGAAATTGCTGCTAAGTCAGCTTCTGTCAGTGTGTGTGTGTGTGAGTGAGTGTGTGTATGTGTATGGGTGTGTGCTGTAGGGTGCGGGCTGCTAATTTAGTTTTTATTGTAGTTGCTTGTGGTAGTCGGCTGCATGACTTCTTACCAGCCCGTCAGACCGTCAGCCCGTCTGCCTTCCCGACTGGCTTGTAACATTTAAATGTTCTTAACGCTGAATTGACTAAACACACACACATACACACATACAGACACACACACAAACTCAGTTGTTTGGCTGTTATGTAAATTAGAATGGGACGCTTGCCGCTCATCGCTGCTTCATAATGTTGTTCAATCGACAGCCACCGCAGCGCAGGTGCACTGAAATAGTTGCTTAGTATGCTACGAGTACGAAAAAAATCAAATGTGCCTCGGCCGGAGAAGCAATTCAATGTCAGATCAAAAATGTCAAGCCCGGTTAGAAAACTGTCAATTTGTTTGCATGTTAAGTCTCTTCATGCTGACAAAACGTAATGCTTTTCGGTTACATTTATGAGCCTGAGTTGAATGCTGAATTTTAATATGGGTATTTTTGATACAAATTCTTTAATAGCCTTCCCTTGTCGGAATGAGTTCAAATAAATATTCACTTGTATAGCTACGGGCAATGATATGATAAAATAAGAAAATAACAAGAGAAAATTGGCGCATTCAATATTAATGTTAAGTTAAAGTATTGGATTTTTGGTTTCTGTGTTTTATAATGAAAACCGAATGCTATGAAAACTGAAGTTAGGGGTAGAAAAATTAGTTGGGTGTACCTGTCACAGATGATGTTTGATGTATTTTAAGTCAAGTCCTGTTTCAGTTGGTACTGAGTTCTTCTCTTTGTGCTGTAGTACCCAAATGCCTAGCCAGACTGTGATAATCTGGTCTGTTGTGAAATAGTTATTGTTGTTACTCTAGTTAGCAAGTAATTTTATTATATTGCATCACGAATGTCCTTTTATCATTTTCACTATGGTTTCAATTTTTTAGAATATATGTTTATTAAAGCTTAAACCAAATTAAATATAGCAAGTGAACAAATTTAAAATTATTACACATTCAAGTACATCTGAATTACATTTATGTTACATTGATACAAGCATTTAGGGGCATTTTTTTTATGTCAAGAGCTGCCGTTCTTAGGCTTTTCAAATGACTAATTAATCGACATATCGAAGCTTGAGACCAGGACTGCGAGCTATCGATAACTTACAGGGCTACAGAACAAATATTTATGCTCGAAATGATTTAATTCACAACAGTTATTAAACATCGATCCAACACTTATTAATGATTGTAAAAAGTAAATAATAAATAAATAAATTGAATATTGTAATTTTGATTCAATTTATTTTATTTATTTACAATATATTTCTGTAATCGCCTTAAGCTATAAACCTGCAATGCTGAAATTGTATACTGAAATTCGGTGAACTTTATTCTCACTAAACAACGCGTCAAAACAGTTTCGTTCGATTTACAATGTTGCGGTTTGCAATTTAATAGTAAAGCCATCTAAAATTCCATTTCGGAATACACTTACTGCCAGCTAAGCCTTCAAAACAATGAAAATGAAGTTGCGAGTTGTTATTGCTGCTGTTGCTGGGCGGCGGAAATGTAAATGAATCTGATTGTGAGCTTCTACGGGCGAATCGCATATAGTGCACGGCCTCACACACATACATGCATGCACACCTGTATGTGAGGCATAAAATTTGATTGTGATTGAAAAGTGTAGCCTACTTTCGGGCCGGCGCATATAAAATGCATGTAATCAAGCGAAATGGCAATGTACTGCCATCGAGGGGCAATCGTGACGGTCGACGGTCGACGGCTGACGGGTGACGGGTGACGGTGACGGTGACGGTCGGGACAATCGGGACACAGTGCATTTGTGCATGTTAGCTACCGCACGGGCCGCTGCTGGTTGCCAGCTAGCCACGCCAGCGCCACAGTCCACGCCCTCGCTCTCCACTTGGCCTGCACAATAATTGAAATTTGATTTGATTAGTTTGCATTTCGATTTTATGCAGGCCTCTGTTTCATTTCGCTACAATCTCTGTATGTGTGTGTATTACAGAACTAAACTGATATATTAATTTTTGCGGGCTTAATTACAGCGCCTTTGTCAAATCCCTTTATAATTAAGTTCCTTGTGAATCAACCTGAATTGTCGATCCCTCTTTTTATCATTAAACAATTAATGAAAATCGCAAGGACGCCAATATAATTGAACTATTTGGTTTTCATAATTGAAATTATACGCAGACAATTCAATAATAATTACCTCGAGACAAAGCGTGACAGAAAGAGTGCCATAAGTTGTGAAAGAGAGGGAGTGAGAGAGAGACAGAGATATTCAAAGGGGGAGAAGCCGCTGCAGACGTGTCCTGTGCCTTCTGTGGCAGGACTCAGTGGTATGTAAAAAATTTAATTAAGTAACTTATTGTTATTATTTGCATTCCCTTTTGTTGTTGCTTTTGTGGTCTTCGGCCGGCCAGGGGCAAGATATTTCACTGCATATTTCTGTCGATTTTCTTTTGTGTGACGCAATAATTAAATAAATATTTGCACACAGCAAAAACAATACAACAACAAATAAATAAAAATAATAATGCATAATATAAAAAATAACATTTATGATATTGTCAATATTGAAAAAGCGCAGAAACTCAGCTCTTAATGGAATCGTTGCGGTTGGAGCGATGTGAATTGATGATGCCCACCATATTGATAAACAGTAAATGGAAGATTGGAAAATGATGAAAAATGCGCTGCACTTTCCGCACCTTTTTGTGTGGCCAAGTGGAAAGAGAAAAGAGCAAAAAAATAAAATAAAAATAAAAAAATGGGAAAAAAACGCACAAAGATTGTCGAAGAATTTTCTTTTATATAAATTATGACATCAGTTCGTGGACCCAGCTGGGGCGCGAACAGGAACAGGAACAGGACGGAAAAGTCAAAGCTGTGAATTAAAATAAAGTAAAAATGGAGGATTGACTGCGAGAATAAATGGCATGCTGGCTAAGTAATAAATAGTTTTCCTGATAGTTCAAGCTTCTTACGAAATGCAAGTTGAACAATTTTTAAATCAAATTATAAGAAACGTTGAATATTGCAATCAACTGTAAGTGGAAGCTATGGTAGGTCTTAGAGAACTTCTTTGAATTCAACTGCAAATTATGTATACTTTAATCAGCATCATTCCATTCTGTAAAGATAATAATGGTAACTTCTTAATATATTCAATGATTTCTAACTTGATGCACTTGGAGATAAATACTTCTTATGTAAATATAGGAGAGTGATATGCTTGGGCACAAAGCTTCAAAGTTTGAATTACCATTGCCTATTTTTAAGTTATTCCAATTTCAGTTTCTTTGCTTTGGAACAATTTTCACTTTCCCTGGCATTTTACTTTGTGCCAGATATGCAAATTCCTAAGATACTCAGAGCCACTTCTCATGCCACATACGCACATCTCTTTACTTTCCGCCTAGTAAGATATTCACGAATGCTCTTTTTCCACGGCATTTGTATGTTTAGATACTCTATAGCATTTTAGACTTATTGAGAAGGCGAGAAAAATGTAAATAAATAAATAATAAAAGTCAAAAGCTATTGTTATATTAAATAACTTTTATAAATATGTTGCCTTTTTTTTTCAATATATTTTTTTTACAAAGTAATTTATATTTATCATGTGTTAGGTGAAGAAATCCTAGTGTTTCTCTCGAAAAGATCTTTAAACACGCGTTTTATATCGATCATATAACATTTGCTCTGCCAAGGGACATTAAAGCTTCGGTGCAGCTGTGGCATATCCTTTCTTGGCTGCTTTCTTTACCGACAACATAATAATAAGTTTTGCCTTTTTCTCTTGCTAGCCCTTCGTTGCTCTTATTGCTCTTGTTGTTGTTGCTGTTGTTGTTCTTTGCATTGCGGGAAACACTTTCAAAGGGCAACCTGCATCTGCCATTTGCTGTTGTCGTTGTTGATGTTGTTGCTGTTGTTGCTGTTGTTGCTGTTGTTGCTGTTGTTGCTGTTGTTGTTGTTACTGCTGGTGCTGCTGCTTCTGCGGTATTGAGCGCAAAAGTTTACTGAACGCAGAAAAAAAAATAAAAACATATTACGCACTCACACAGACACGCTCTGGCAATGGCCATAAGAACTTTCTTGCATGTGTGTGTGCTCATGTGTGTGCGTGTGTGAATGCGAGTTGTACTATTTACGCCGCCTTCGCTGTCGACTCCTTTGGCGCTTTATGGCGGCGACTGCGACCGTTTGCAGCGTGTCCTTACACACACTTTAAATTATTTATTTTTACACTTTGCTATTACACATTTAAAGCTGTGTGCGTGCGCATACTATTGCGCTTATGTATGTGTGTGTAGCTGTGCGTGTTGGCGATGTTTTTAATACACTTGGCAAGCAACGCTATGCAGGCATCGGCCTGCTCCAACAACGACCGAAGAAGACAAAGAACAGGGACCGCTCTTTATATTTGCACAATTTCGCTCTCGCTCTTACGCTCTCTCATTTTCTCAGTTTCGGGCTTTCTCTATCCCTCTCTCTCACTCTCTCTCTCTCCCTCTCCCTCTCACTCACTGCTTCGCTCGCGCTGACTGGCTTTTCTTTTCAAAACTTGTAAATTATTTGCCTTTTGCCTTATTCCTTACACATACGCGCACAAATTGTCTTGAGTTTATGTGTTAAACTTTACATCTCATGCTTGGCCGTGGACGGACTCGCTCTGGGTGCGGGTGGCGAGCCTTGTGTCCTGTTGGCCATTATAGCATGCGGCCATGTGGGCGTCATTGTATCTGTGGCCTGTGCGCCTGCATGGCATGTAAATGATATCGTTCCTTCTGGCCACGTCCATATCCACATCTACATCTACATCCACAGCTACATCCACAGCTATATCCACATCCACATCCACATCCACGTCCACATCTACATTCACGTCCTTGTCGTCCTTGCTCACGTCACCAACGGCGACGTCGCTTTTATTGCTCGCTTTTGTTGAAGCTGCCTGCCTGCTGCCGTTAAACAAATGAACAACATAAATAATTGCAAAGGCTCACACTTACACATACGCACACACACACACACACACATACACACACACACACACGCTCATATATGTAATCGCACACGTATGCAAAGTGGGGTAAATCGCAGCATTTGCTGCATACTTAAAGGCGCTGCACGCGCCAACAAATCTGTTGAGCTTCAGCTTTGCCTGCCTCCATTTCGAAGCAAGATTAATGAGCGATGGACTAAAAGCTATTCAAAGTCAGCTGCCAATGCAAATTCCCATCAGTGGCATTCAAGGAGCAGCAGCAGCATCAGCATCAGCAACAATTACTTCCATTCCTAGCCACACCTAATTACTTATTTGATGCAATCCATAAACGTCGCTTATCAATGAGCCACCTCCGCCAGTGTGCCGGCCACTCGAATCACTCAACTAATTGCCACAGCACGCTCAAGAGGCACTAAGCCGCCTCAACAATCCGCTCATCCACCTCGAGCAGTTGCTCCTATTAATGCTGCCACCGCTGTTAATTGTTGTTGCAGCTGTCGTGTTGAATAACAAGTTGCACACCCGGTCCATTGTCGTTGCCGTTGCGGCCCACTAATTGTGGCTATATGTTTGCATCTCAATATACAAATGCGATTACATTAAGCAGCTTGTCTATCGTCCGCTCCAATTATAAACGAAGTATCCAGGAAAACCATTCAACACCTCAGATTTCGACTATTCAATACCTTTGGCAAACCAAGAGCCAAAGCGCACTTATTAAATTTTAAATGTTCCTTATTTTGTCGAAGTGGAAACTTAATATAGTTATACATTTAAATGGAAAAGCAAATGACCTCGGTGATACATACATAAAATTAATTTAACATATATAGCAAAGGAGTATAGTAATTCTTATAAACCTAATCTGTCTCGAGACAAAAAAATACAAAATGCGAACAGACATACGTAAACAGTTCAGTTTGAGAAAACAAACGGATTAGATTGCTTACACAATAACCTTAAATTAAATCTATTTTTACATAAAATTTCAGGGAAATGCTGTTTGGAACAGGTTTTATCAAGTCAATTTAAGTTGTTGCCCTTACAACTAACATAAAAGTTCAACTAAGCAGAATGCGGATCTTTTTTCTTTTCGTTATTATATGTGTCTATATATATTTTGTATATATTTTGTATTTTGTATTCATATAACTATTAATTGTTGTTTCTATTTCATTTTGAATATGAGTAGTATATTTGAGCTATGCCAGATACGCCCATATAAAATTACTACTAATTCCATTTGCTGTTCAGCTTTAGCTTTAGCTTATATACGTTTATCGTTTCTGTTTTGCTTCTTCAGTTTCGCACCTATTCCCGCAACAACAACAAAAACAACAACAACAACATCAACAGCAACAATAGCTCCGGTCCAGCAGGTTTTCAGTTACTTTGTTTTAGTCAGCAATGCACTAGCCACGCGATCGTGCGCCCAACATTCACTTCTGCTTTTGTCGCTCTTTCTCTCTTTCTCTCTTTGTCTCTCTCCCAGCTGCTCTCGCTCTCTTTGCGGCTGATCTGCCACGCTGACTTTCAGCGTCTGTCGCTTCGATAAGGCCGCCGCCGCAGTCTGATCGTGAACTTCACTGTAGTCGGTTAACTGGCGTTCGTTGCGCAGCGTGTCTCTGGCGAAAGGTAGTGAAACCTACATAATTGTGAGTTGGCTTTATAATATCTCGGTGAGAAATCGCTGATTGTGGATCGTTTTATGTTTGTTGTTATCAACGTGTGTAAGCACCACCTTAACAGCCCCAATTTTGGGCCTCGAGTGTGTTATAAACTATAATTAAGTACGTGCGTTCGCTTCATAGCCGCTCTGAGCTCGCAGTCGCGTTCAACTCAGCCTATTTAAATCAATACGAAATTACCGCACTGGTTTCTTTATCGCCATCGTTTTATTTGCCTTTGTTTTAAAAACATAAATTAATATAAATTCACGCGAGGTTGGACTTAATATTTCGATAGCATTAATCTTATTTCATTCCCGTTCATTTTCGCCTGCTGTCGTTGCTCTCCTGCTCTTGCTGTACCATTCCCACTACACCCCTCGCCCCTGCCCCATGTCAAGGTACATGTCCCAAGACCGGGAGAGCAGCTACAAAATACATGACATGATAAAGCAATAAAGCGACAATTGCAACAAGTTTTCGCCGTTCCGTTACGTTTGATGGCTTTCGGCGCAGTTTGCACAGCTTGTCGTTTAAACACAATTCGATTTAAAATTAATTTTAAACAAAATAAAATAAACATGCAGCGCATGCAAGTGTGACAAGCAACAGCAGCAACAACCTCAACTCAATTAAAACGTTCGCCGAATCGCCGTTGCAAAAACAAGATGCAAAAAACATGCACGTACATACATACATATTTGTATATGTATACATATGTATGTGTGTATATTTATATATACTATAAACATGCATGAAATCAAGCAGCAATAACAATACAAATGATGCTGCTTACCTCTCAATAAAAATTTACCAGTTTTTTGTACGCGCATACATATATTTATCCACGACTCTCAATTTATTTATTGTGATTATATTGTTATTTATTAGCGTCAGTTGTTGTTGTTGTTGCTGACGGTGTTTTTTCCCTTTTACTTATTTTTCTTGTATTTGCGGAATGTTTTTCATCTTTGTGTAATATTTGCTGCATTTATTGTTACTGCCAATTTGCTGTTTATGATTTTTATAGCACTTCCACGCGACTAAACAAATTCCATAAAATTTATACATAAATCTATTATGAAGCAATCGCAATACGTTCAACTTTACCATTGTTCACTTCCCTCTATTAAATGACTTTTTATGATGAGCTCTAAAAATTTGACAGAGGGAGAGCACGTGAAAATGAATAAGAAGAAAACATATTTTATATATACATAAGTAGTATGTACAGAGAAATGACATCAGAGTTGGGTTTATTTTACCTTGTTTCACAAATTGTGATGGTATTATTTTTAACACCTGATTGAGATAAAAACATTGTCACGTGTGTGGCAAAAATGAACTAATAGATTCAGAGTTGATTTAGTCCAAATTGATCGCAATGCTTAGTAGCCTGTGAACCAAGCGATTCATACTTTTTTTTAAGACTCATAGAGCTAATAGCCATTTATCCTATTTAGACAAATGAATAGCATAGTATATATATAGCATAGTAAGAATGTTCAGTGTTATTTATCTCAAACTCCAAAACATTTTAAGATATGTATAGATTTTTCAGCTTTGGCACATACCTAAGAAGCAAATGTATTTAATTTTTATAATTCAATAGAGGGCGTTGACAGTAACTTAGTCGTTAAGTTTAGAGTTTATAGCTCTAAAACTGAGGGAGATAAACTATCTACTCAAATTGCCTGCCTCCAATGTCAGACCCAAATTTCCCGCTACATGACGACATTTGTAAGCAATAATAATATTCGCTTTTGCTCTGTAGGAAATGATTCGCTTTAGCAGTAGCTCCGTTGAGTAGATAATAATGACTTCAGTTGTGTGTTTCAAATTTTCCGCCATCGCAACACATCTCTTTCGCTTCGTTATTGAACTTGAAAGCACGGCTGTCGCTACACCCAATACTTCTTCTTGTCAGTGACAATATAGCGCCTTGAACTGTAATCAGCAGCTACATAGATTGCACTGAAATGTAAGACGATTATGTTGTCTTTTGTGTTTGTGTTTAAGCCATACACGACCTTTGATTCCCTAAATTATTAATGTAAAAAATGTTTCTTCAATCATGATTAATAAGAACCGTCTTTTTGTATAAGTCAGAAACCAAATTCCAAATATAATTCGAAATTGTATTCCAAAAGTACAGTTCAGAATGTACCAAAACCAACATAGGCATATATTTTGATTTTTTGTGTAATCTCAGTTAATTCGAAGGTTTTTTTTAGTTTGATCTGCTCATAACATTTCAAAACTTTTTAATAGACAGAAAATACTCTGATAATTTTTGGCGCAGAAAGTCTCAAGTCTATATTTAGAAAGTTTCGAATATTATCTGAGGATAGCTAACAAAATATAAGCCATCTACTATAATTGATTTCAATTTATATCGTATTATATTATAGTATTATAGGTATTTTTAAGGACAGATTATCAAAGCATTCAGAAGTGTCATTTTTTAATTCAAAAATCGATTAAACTTAAGGAAGGACCACATAATGGGAATATAACAAGCTCCATATAAACTTCGAGTAATGAATAATCATATTTTATATTTGATTTGATTTGATTAAAAATGTATCGTTATGTTTAGTAGCTTATAATCGAGCCGATGTATACTCATTCAGACACATATACTCTTATAGCTAAAAACTACTTTATTTGATTTAGAGAAATTTATGAGACAACAACTGAGAAAGTTCTGATGGGCTCCACAGATCACGTGACAGTCGTTCACTGTCCAAAAACAGCAAAATCTTTTTTGCAACCCTGTAGAAAATGTAAGAATCCTAAAAATGTCGCTTCAAGTGAAACTGGCAACATTACAATCTAATCACAAACTCAACTACAAGTGAGGAGAACTCGAACTTGAGTAAAAAAAAAATCACTTACTCTTATTGAATGGTGTTTAGATAGCTGCTTCTATGTAAGATAAAACAATAAGGAAAAAGGTCTGTGTAGGTTTTATTTGCTGAACTATTGGTTCACATAATTATTATTATATTCTAAAAATGATGTATTATATGCAATTTTTATAGTGAAAATAAAAATATTTATTGCCCAATTTTCAAGTAACTCAAATGCTATTGCAAGGAAATTAATTTAAATGATTCCAAATTCGCTGAAACTGCTTATGAATTGTGGTTAGCTGTGACACATTTCGGAAAATTGTATTTGAATGCTTTCCACTTGTCACTCAATTTGAGACACATCAGCAGCAGGCATTCCCTTCAATCGTAACGTGGCCCGGCTCGAAAACTCGTACATTACCAAAACCAGAACCACATTAACCAGGCTCCTAATTTATAGCTAATCATCATATACATCCACCTGCAGAGCCCGCCCAGGATGAAAAGTTTAAGCCGCAGTGTAACTAAATCCCTAGGGCAGGAGGCGAGGGCAAGGCAGCACGCGTCATCCGCTAAAAGTCAAATTAAATATCTATTTTTGGGCCACATGTATAAAAATGTAAATTGCTCGTGGATTGGTCGCAGGGGGTGGGGGGTGCAGGTGCCAAGGGATCCTCGTTGAAGGATGTTTCGGGTTGGCGTTGTTAATTATACCCATGAACTTGATAGTTTCCCATCAAAAGGTAGCAGAAGCGACTAATGAAAATTCAAATTAATATGAATATGCAAATGTGAAAATGAGAAAATTTCCCCAAAAATACGTGTGTATTTATGTGCGCTTGTGTGTAAGTGTGTGTGTGTGTGTCTGTCTGTCTGTCTGCCTGGCTGTGTGCGTGCGTATTTCAGTGCTTTTAATTATTGTTGTTTGCATTTCAGTCGAAATGCCGCAAATTAGTAATGCTGCCGAGTCGTATCAGCCCGGCGCTGCACCGTGCCTATAAATTTATTTTACCACTGCTCCGGCTTACAGTTCGTAGTTACCAATTAGCATCCGGAACTGCTAGCAGTGCCTTGATGGGCAAATTAAAACTAGCTATGGAAATGAAAAGGGAAATGGCAATGGCAATGGAAATGGATTGTGTGATAAAACACATAGCTAAGTGTCAATGCGATTGCTGTCGCAGCTGCGCGAATGAGGCGCAAAATTGAATCTGTGACTTGAATTGTTGCAGAATTAGAGATGAGGCAACATTCATCATGCAGCAGCCAGCAGCCAGCAGGCAGCACTCAGCCAAGCATTATTGTTAGAATATGAATGACGCTTGTGCCCCCGCCAACTGCAGCCGGGTAAGAAACCTGATGCCTCGAACTTGGCTCCGACGCTGGCGCTGGCTAATGATGCGCATGATGTGCGCCATTGTCATTGTCATCATCTTGGCGACTGGTGCATGTGGCAGTGGCAGCAGCAACAGCAGGAGCAGCTGCCGCCAGAACGTCAACTTCGTCTTCATCAGTGGCATCAGTGGCATCAGTGGCGGGTGCTGGCTTGACGACTTTGTTGCACATGCAGCATGGCGTAGTTGGACGGCCTCCAACAGAGCGCTGTGCTGCACTGCATGAAATTAATATTAATCGCAGCAATGCATTTAAGCCGCATTTAGACGATTTGCCAGCCTTATCCCGGCGCTTTTTCATTTCACAGCCTTTGTGCGCGCTTTGTTTATTGTGTGATTTTTATTTATTGTTTTGCGGTCGCGCGGTTATTAAAATGCCGCTGGCAATTTGTAATCATTAGAGCCGCCCGTGGTGGATTATAGTGGCTCGGTGGTTACACAAAACCACTCTGCGCCTTCTCCAGGCAATTTGGCGTCGCTTTGTTACTTTGACTTTGACTGCAATAGTGATTGTGATTATAACTATGGCCGTGGCTGTGGCTGACATTTTAGCCAACTAATATCCGTGCAGTTATGCAAATCACACAAACACAGGCTAAAGGCGACTGCCATTTTACGTCTACCGGCTGCAACTACTTCAGCCATCAACGTCATCATCGTTTTTGTTTCTGTTCGCCGTGCTGTTTCTGTTTGTCGTGGTAAAATTTAAGTGGCCACTTGACTAAATTAATATGACACTGCTGGAAGTGGCCTGCACTTGTCAATGCCAACTTGCCCCTTGCCCCTTGGCCCTTGCCCCGCCACGAGCCATCGCCTGCTGTGCTCCACGGCTTCGCCTTCTGCAAGATCTCCTTATCGTCTTTGGCCAACAATATGAATAATTATGACGTCAAACTGTCAGTTGATTTGCATGCTCCACTCTTGTGAGTGGATTCCAGCTGCCAAACACTACCAGGCACTGCCTGCCAATGGCTTAAATGGAGCACCTTTCAGCATTATATTTTGGGCAATAGCAACAAAAGTGACAATGGACAAGATGGGACACAGCATATTCCAACAGAATATGTAATATGAGGGCGTGTGTATTTTTAAGAGAGATGACTGAATAAGCAACAATGCAAAATATTTGATATTCCAGATTTCCTAAAAATTTACATAGTTTTTCAAATCGTAAAATACTCTTTCCTCTCAATTGATTTCATATTGTAATTTAGAACTGTCTTTGTCC
Source organism: Drosophila hamatofila (assembly GCA_035045345.1). Taxonomy (NCBI): domain Eukaryota; kingdom Metazoa; phylum Arthropoda; class Insecta; order Diptera; family Drosophilidae; genus Drosophila; species Drosophila hamatofila. Next base: position 3,153,701 of record JAWNPA010000001.1, read on the forward strand.
GACTGAAAGGAATTGACAAAGCAGAGGCCAGACTCAAAGCCGATTTGTTCATCTTGTTTCCTTTTTGCTGAAGTTCATAGTTTACATAGTTTTAGAAAGATGATTTTTGGGCTGTTCCTAAGATTGCGTACATATATAGAGAAGCACATAATTGTTATATACAAAAGTTAACAATAAATGTGTTAGCGTCATGTTTACAAAAAAACAAAATCAAAAATTGTTATAAATTAACACTTTTAACAATTTTTCTCATCGTGTCTATTAAATTAATTTCTCTCACTTATTTGTGACTATCACCAAAATGTTGCACGTCATAAAATTTGTCTATAACATTCGTGCAAATAAGTAAAGAGAAGACTTTCTTAGGCTTTACTCATTGAGATTTAAAACGAGATAAAATAAAATAAGAAGATACAACTAAAATACTTTAATGCTCATGCTTTCATCTGAATTTCTTTTAGATATGTGTGTCTTGTAAGAATTTAATTGAGCTTCAATTTTAAATATCAAAGGTGGTCAGGCGTGATGTGTCCATGCTGAAGAGAATAGGAACAGAAAATAGAATATTTAAAGAAGTCAGCGTGAAGTCTTAATTTATTAGTCGAACAATATATTCAACTCAAGCAGTCTCATTCAAATGCATTCCTTTGTTTCATCCACTCTGCTTAAATGTAGTAACATATTTCTGCTAAAATGAAACATGCCCCATATAAAATCAAACGTATACTTGTCCTGTGTATGCGCGCAGCATGCCACATGTAGCCATATTTAATTTCCCAATGGCTGAGCTAGCTGACGCTCACACGCTGGCATCTCTGATGGCAAGCTACAGGCAGACATATCACTAGCAAGTCAAAATCCAAACTGTTTGCAGGTTGTCGCCTGTTGGTTTTTTTTTCTTTTTTGTATTTTTTTTTTTTTTTTTTTTTTTAGTTGTGCTTGCTTTTTGCTGCAGCATATGTCGCACTTGGCTCGCAGTTTGTGGCCAGGCCAGGGCTATGAAAACAACCATAAGGCAATTGCCCAGGCTGCTTGCAGCCTTCATGTCAGAGCCTCCTGCCCGCCTGTGCTGCTCTCTGCTCAGATCCCCAGACTCCACGCCCTATGTTTGTGGCACTCATAAGCCTTGAATGCTAAATGTCAAAGTTACTCCTTGGCGTAACATTCGACACATTGGGGCGTTGAGGTGTTCATACGTGTGTGCGTGTATGTCTGTGTGTGTATGTGTGTGTGTGTATGCGTGTGAGTGTTCGTAATGGCTGCCTGACTGACTACTGGCCTCCTGCGCCCTACCTTCAGTCCACTGATTTCTGCCTCATCATCCCGCCTGGTTTGCCAGCCTGCCTGGTTGCTCTTGGATTACATTACACTAAGTTCTGTGCAAACACAGTTGGCGCAGTTCATTAACATGTTACATGGACATGAAGACCCTGAGCTATAGCACTGCCTGGATTCGGAGTAACAGTTGGAGTCGGAGTTGGAGTTGGAGTTGGAGCTGGAGTTGAGTTTAGTTCGCTCTACTTTGAACGAGACTCTTTGGGGCTTGTTTGTTTGTGCAAATGTAGGCGTAAGCACAATATGCATGTAAGTCTCTCAATGCCTGCTTGTATCTTTGCGTGTATGTATGTGTATGTATGTATGTGGGTGTGTGAGTGCTTGTATGTGCTCGGGATGTATACTTTATGCCATTTTCTACACACGTTCAACGCCCAAATCGCTCAACGCTGATGCGGAAGTGTTGCCTGTGCGCCCACTTCAAACAACTAGAACGACTCAAAGCTCAAAGCTTCAAATATGGCCACCATATGAATATAAAAATGAATGTATATGAATACTTGGCTGTTTAAGAGTCAATGTGTCTGTGTGTGTGCTTCTGCTTGTGTGTGGTTGAGGTTTCTGCTTAAGCTGCGTATTAAATGTAAAATATAAATAATTAACAGCACACTGAGAGGCCGGAACGAGGCTGTCGAACAAAAGAAAAGACTGCGGTTAGCAGTCCTCGTTGCAATTGACGCCCGACCTGGGACAGTCTTCTCTAATTAGGCGCACTCTGAGTGCAGTCGTGTGGCTAATCAATGAGGACACTGGGAATGGATTGGGCTTCTGGGTTGGGTTGGGTTGGGTTGGGTTGGGTTGGACTGAAACCAATCTGCACAATGCTCCACTTAATTTACAGTTTTAATGCGTTTTGCGACGGGCTGTTGTTGCCGCAGCAAAGTAGATTTAGCCGAATTCAAGCCGAGCACACACAGCCCTAACAGCTAGCAAACAAACAGGCAAATAAGCAAAGCGTAAAGACAGATGGGCGGACGAACGGACGAGCGGAGAGATAGGCAGTGGTAACAAGCGGAGGCTAATTCATTTGTTGGCTTCCGTGCACAAAACCAGCAGCCGTTGCATACTTTGCGGCGAAAACAAAACCAAGGCACCAGAGGCAACCACAGCCATTGCCACAATAGCAGCTGCAGTTGCAGTCGCAGTTGCAGTCGGCGTCGCAGTCGCAGTCGCCGCCACCAGTGCAAGCAGCATCCATTCTGTGGTAAGTGCAGCACTCGTATGCGGAGCCGCACGTCAATGAGTCCCCAAAACAAAAGCCAAAAAACTGCATATATAGACACATATAGTAGTCGTGGCAATACCCTGGTGAGCTCTGCTCGGACTATTTGGCCTGGCTGGGCTGGGCCAGAGGCAGGCCGGAGTCTGGCCGTAAAACTCAGAGCAATTCGTTTTAATGAATCCATCCACATGCAGACATGGGCGGTCGGCCAGGCCAGTTCGCTCAGCTCGTCAGAGCAGCTGATTGTATCAACTTCCTAAGTGGATTTTGCAGTCCAACTGGCATTACGCCTCTCGGCCGCAGGTAATTTCGTATGAATGAAAAGCAAAAGTCGGCACGGGCCACATCACAGGCATTCGCTAGCTCTCTCTCTATCTCTATCTCTCTCGCTCTCTCTCTCTCTTTTTATCCACCTCTCTGTCTTTCTTTCTTGCTCTTCGCCTCTTTTAATCTCTCACCCCCCATTTATTTGTCGCTTGCTGTCTGCATTGTTGCAGCTGAGGCAGGTTTGAGGTTACTTATTCATGCCATAGGCTATGGCCTATGCATATGAGCAGCTCTCAGCTCTGATTCTGTGACATTTTATGTATATGCTGCTTGGTCGCGAGCTGCTGTGGGCCAGTTTCTGACGTTCTGTTTCAATACACATTCACTCAGTCCGTTGCAGCCACATCAGCCACCACTAGCTTCTCCATCCTTGGATGCCAGTTTCGATTCCCAGGACCCGCCAGTTATGATTTTTGTTTTGCAGCCGAATGCTTGCTACAGAAACTTTCCCGACTTTCTTCGTGGCAGCAATGCCCCATCCACCTGCAACCCCAATCCTTTTCGTTGCAGCTTTTCACACTCATAAATTTTTAAGCGGTATTTGGCCGTTCTCAGTCACTAACACCAACTTCTGGCCAAAGACTGCGACGTTCCCCGTTCTCAGTTATTTTCAGCAAGTCGAAATAGTTTCTTATGCAATTTTTATGATTTGACTTGGGAATTGCATTGCCAAATTGCATTAGATGGAAAACTCTAGCTGCATTTCAAATGAGCAGCTCTGAGAAAATGGCAAGTTATGTTGCCATCAGCGAACTCGGATGCAAATTATCAATATAGTATTCATTGCAATATTAAATAGAGAATCTCAATGCTCTTCAATTAAAATATATATGATAGTGTTGATCTGATATTAAATATAGTATTTATTAGAATATCAAACTGAACATTTCAAAGCTCTTCAACTGAAGGGTATTTGGTATAGCTGGCAAGAATTCACCTGATATTTGAATGCAGCTGGGCGTAACTCTCATTCTTTGGGGCTACCAAACCATGGCAGCTTAGCAAACCCAACAGCCAACTTTAAATTGGGGATTTCTACAGAAACTGAATTTCAATTAGTTATCACGAAATACCGCATATGAAATTAGTTGTAATGAATATAACTCGCTGCGCAGCACACCTATCGTAGTGCCAGCTGCCTTGTTCAGCTGCCGCTGCTGCTGTTGTCTGGCTAATGGAAGCTGGCTATTAGTTTATAAATTACGTAAGCCTTTAGCTGCAGGGACTCTCCTTTTTTTGTAATTTAAAAACGCATTTATAGTGAGCGCATTTCACTTAGTTTTTATGTATTACGTTAAACAGCTTTAGACACTCAACTGGGCTTGGGTTCTTTTACGAGTACACGTGCCGACTCTCTCTAACTACTTATCTTTCCCTTTTACTCTCGTTGCAGCTTTCTGGTGCAGAGGAACGACAAACGGCAAAACTAATTTATGGCATTAAAAATGCATATTTTCTAGCAGTGCGTTGCTAGTTTTTATCATTTGCCAAGTGCGAAAGGCGTGTGCCAAGGCAGCAGCCGCTTTCAGCTGCGGCGCCCAAAGTGTGCAGCGCTCTCTGACTGCGTGTTCGTGTTCGTGTTCGTGTGTGTGTGCGTGAGTGTGTCTGTGTCTGGGTCTGTGTGCGTGTGCGTGCGTGCGTCGGCTAGTGTTTGTGTGCAGTTTATGCGATCTACGAGCAGCTCATGCAGCTAAAATTGGATTCGACTGGCACAAAGGAGCATTAGAGCAACTGAGCCTGAAAATATCCTCAACCCCTACACCCCACGCCCGCTGCTTTAGCCGCTGCTTCGGAATCGTCTTCATCAACATCATTATCATCATCTGCAGCAGCAGCAGCGTCGCATGATAATTCACTGCTCTGGCCCTGGACTGGCAACGAAATGGCTTTCCTATGTGCAACGGTGAGTACAGTTGACTCCAGCCAAATTAAATAAATATAAAGTTTTAAGGCAGTTCTACGAAAATTGAAAGTTTTAACTATTTTTACGTGGGATTACCAGTCGTAAAAAGTATTATCTACATTCAAATGCTGACTTGACTTAAGCAATTTGTGTGAGTTTTAATTCCAACTCAAGACGGTTTCAAATTTAAATTGTGGAATATTATTATTATAATTATTAATATTTTTATATATATATGACAGATTTTATTTCGGATAGTGTGTCATTCTGTAGAACTTAAAGCACTGGTGTGTTTATTATTAATATTCTTGCTTCATATTCACACCTTATACGATGTGGTTATGGCCATAACCAAGCTGTACCCAGCTGTACTTCGAGCTGTTGGTGCTGCTGTGTTTTTTATCGTTAAACGTGCCGTTTGGGTGATATACATATTTCGCATTAAGCACTCTGTCAATATGGCTGGCACTCGTTGACGGGCACTCAAGTAATTTTAATAATGTGCAAAATGTCCGCTCGTTCTGGCAGAGTGTCAGATGAAGCGTTAAAGCGATATTTTCAGCGTATCTTTTTGATAGGAGTATACGACTGGCGGCTGCGATTGCAGCTGCAGCGTTAACCACGTCCAGGCGAAAGCATAATATTAATCATACGTCGCGTGTGCTGCAACTTAATGAATGTGATTTTTAAAATTTTTATACATATAGAGAGATGTATGTGGACAAATAAACAGCGCTGATAATACGTGTAAACTTTGCCCAAACGAAACAAAAAATAAACAAAACAAAAAAATCAGAAAAACAACCAAGAGGACTGCAGTGCCAAATCCATTAGTGTGTATGTGCGAGAGTGTGTATGTGTATGTATTAACAGCTGTCCGCACTTCCAATACGTAGCATGAGCCACGATGAGCGAGAGCGAGAGAGGAGAGGATAACAACAAGAAATTGCCTGCTAGACCAGATCCAGATCCAGCGCCATCTGCAGACCCAATACGATGACAATGACGGCGTCGATGTCGAAAACCAATTCACTTTTGCCAGCGCCAACGCCAGCGCCAAGCCATCTTCAGTGGTTTGCTGTGCTGTCTGGCAAGTCTCTGTCTCCGTGTGTGTGTGTGTGTGTGTGTGTGTTTCCATCTGTTTTGATGCTGATTGTCAAGTGTCACCCACAGACACGTGCTTACACTGCATGACTCCGTTTGCATCGTTTTTCCGTCACCCACTTGCAATTGATGTTTGCGCTAGCCAACGAGTCGAACTGCAAACGCAAACTCAAACTGTATTAAATTTGTACGGCTTGCGTTTGCTGGCTTAAGCCAACTCAATAATATAGATTTGCGGTTCTGTCGACAATGCGGCCATAGCAACAGTGGCACATTCAAGTGCATTTGAGCGGCAATCATTTTTGTGGTTAACAAATACAAAAGCCTATTAATGAACACACTGGCAACAACAGCAACAACAAGATGGTACACAATAACTAATAGAGCTGTGGTTGCATTCTGTGCAGGTGCACTGGGGTACAGGTGTGTAGATGTGCAGCTGTGCAGGTGTGCGGATGTGCGGATGCGTTGAGCAGTTGTCTATGTGCGGCTTTTGTTTCACTTAATCAACCATATTTACTTGACAAGCGCTCAAGGCAAAAACTTCATGAGCTGTGCAATTCCTTGCAATTGATTACCCAAAAACAACACTCACAAGTGAGCATTCAACACAGCGAATACAAATGCAAATTCAGTCCCAGGACAATACAAACTATAAACTATAACCAACTCCGAAGCCCCAGAAGCACAACTTTCTATTGTAACTGACTGTTGAAGTGAGTGTGTGTGTATCTGGGTGTGCGGGTGTGTGGGGAGCGCGAGCTAGAGCTGTGGCGTTAGTTAATTGAATTTTAAATTATTCTTATCTCAAAAAATGGTTAGTTGCGCTCATGAATAAATCAGTTTTCAATTTTACTTGCTAATTTGATTGGAGACTGCCAGCGAGAGAAATAGCGCCATGGCCCAGAGAGAAAGAGAGAGAGAGAGAGAGAGAGAGAGAGAGAGAGAGAGAGAGAGAGCGGAAGGGTGAGTGGGAGAGGGAGATAACAAGCGCGAACTAGAGAATTGTGTGAGTGCATTGCTCAAGTTTTTAGACAAATCAAAAATTAAGCTAATAAAATGAACTGTCAGAAACTGCAGAAGTTAAGCAATGGCTTGTGAGAAAGTTAAAAACTTATTCATGTTAATTTGTAGAATGCGTTGGCATTCTATTTACAACACCGTGATGAAAGCTTGAATATTAAATGTGAATTGAAAAAAGTTGAAGTTTATGTTAACTGCCCGAGGCGAATAAGTTTTACTGGGAGATAACGAGTGGGTTGCCAGGAAGCTAAAAAGTCAAGGGGTTATGTTATTAAGATGTGACTCTGTTGGACAATTTTCCTTACTTTACCTATACATATATAATCCGAGCATAAAATCGGATTGGGTCAGGCACTCTGGCACGAGATCTACTATGAATAATAGAAATAAGCAGAATGCAGTGCCTAAAAGTATGCAATAAAGAATGCGCCCATGTCAACACAGGCACTCGGACACATTGATTGCATAATATTCAATTATTAAATGTTAACAGAGCGTCCACGAAGGGCGCAGCAGTTGCCCCCCCTTTCATAACTGTCCGGTCCGGTCCGGTCCGGCCCGGCCTGGCTAAAGGGCGCAAGCAGAGCACTTTTGTCAATGGCCAAGCCTCTAAGTCAGATACACACACACACTCTCACATAAATGACTTATTGCTAGATGCAGACACACAGAGACAGAGACAGAGACAGAGATAGAGAGAGAGAGGGGCAAGAGCTAGGGCGTGCTACTTGCGTCATCAGCATCGTCAGATTTGAAGCTGCTTCTTCAGTGGAGGCCTTGGCATGCAGTCAAAACGCTGGCTCCCATGTTCCACAACTATTTTTCTGTGTCAGCTAGCCAGTGTGTAAGATGACATATATTTGTGGGTGGCGGGGGGCTGGGATAGTGATTAGAAGCAGGGAGTCCAGTCAGGCATGAGAATGGATGCGACTGGGCAGACTGAAGCATAACCCAGACCATTGAGTGTCTGTCATCAAGTTGCTGCACTTGCAGTAGTGGCAGTAGCAGTAGCAGCTGCGCTGCTGCAAAGGCAAAATAAACAAAAACTTAACCTCAGCACAAATTTAAGCAAATATTTGCATACCACATGTGGAGATTGAGGCAACTCTTCACATCCGAGATGACAGTGACTCGGTCGGAGAGTTGACTTCTATTTGGCCTACATGGTCTGGTCTGGTCTGGTCTGGCCTGGCTCCATTCATGCAATTGAAGCCGGAAGCAGTTGCATGGTCAGCAATGAACTTAACCAGGTGGCTGCATCCTGCCACAAGTCAGCCTCCAACTACAGCCACGCACAATGGCCGAGCACGGCTGAGGGGCTGAGTGGCTGTGGAGCCATTGAAGAAATGTTGATGCATGCATGATTTTAATCTGTTAAATGCGAAAATGCTTAAATGCCACTGCGGACTTTTCAGCCATTGGCAATGACTGCAGCTAATGACGCGCAAAATGTTTACAAATCATTTTGTCAATAACGACAACTGGCAAGGGATATACACGCCTGATCCTTCCATAATTTGCCCACATTTCTTACATTCATCGACAGGCGGCCATGAAAAGGTCATTAGTGTGCGACTGTGTGCCCATGTGCGTGTGTGTGTGTGTGTGTGTGAGTGTGTGACTGTGGCACAAATGGCCATTCAATATGCCATAGAAAAACATATACACACAGATACACACGCACACACACACACACACACAGACATATGATGCTTATAGCTAAAGCCAGCAGCCATAACAGCCACATGCTTTTTTCCACAACATTAACGCAAATTGCAAATAATAAAAATTCAAAATACCGTACGGATAGCTGCACGTGTTGCTGTTGTTGTTGTTGTTATTATTCTCCTTCTTGTTTGTGTGTGCGAGTGTGTGTATGCAGGCTCAAGTGTTGGCCTGCGGAATCCATAGCAAACCACAAAGTGAGGCTGACTATGGGAACATTTATCGCAGCTAGCGAGGTATTTTTAAGCCCACCTACAACTCATGTAGTGTTGTTCAAAAAAAAAAAAAAAAAAAAAAGGAAAGTAAATGCAAATTGTACTCTACATTGAGCAAGAGTATGCGTGATTTGAGCCACGTTTTGATATCTTGATGGCAGATCTTAATTATTATTAGTTATTTTTTATTTATTATAAAGTCGGCTCACTGGATGCCCAGACAAGGTTCGCCTTATGGGCCAGACTTTGATACTTATGTATAAATAATTTCAATAAATTTATATATTTTATTTATATAAATTTCTTTGAATTTGAATTTGATTTGACTCCAATTTATAACAGCAATGAAATTATAATTTTAATACAAAGTTGTTATATATATACATTTTCATTTTCCCATCAGCTTTATGTGTACTGCTGTGATTGTTAAATGAAGAGTATTTTCCTATTAAAATGATACTTTACTGGAAAATGCGAATGTGCTAGAGCATTCCAGTTTAAGCATGGACTATTTCTTTTCCATTTTCTACAGTTTTTCTTCTGTTGCTGCTCAAGCGAATCAAAATGAAATCTATTTTATGCAAAGGCACGCAACGTGCCCGAGACTCCGACCCAGACCCCGACCCACACTCAAGTCGAGATGCAGATCCCAAAGCTGTACTGGAAGCAAGCCAAATCTAAGATGGAGCCGCATATATGGTTGCCTACTTTACGGCTCCCGTGCCATGGCACGTATGTGTGTGTGTGTATAGGTGTGTTTGCTCACCCAGGCGTTTTCTGGCTAAAAGCTTTACCTATGCATTCATGCATGCGTGCCGTGCAGCTGCCACTGCCTCTTGGACTTGCCATACAATTTATGTATGTGCGAAATATGGCGCCGCATCTTAATTTTACCTTTGGCGCCTTGCGAAGCCTTTTGTTGTGCGTGTGTGTGGCTATGGTTGTGGGCGTGGGCGTGGGCGTGGGCGGGGTGCGCCTTTCTGATTTTCTTTTCGTGGCCTCGAATATTGAAATGCATATCGTGTAACGCTTTTAATGTCTATGAAATCTCTTGCAGCTGGCCACAGTAATGAAATGGCGACCTGTGGTGACATATCGATGATCTCGCCGCCAACGTCTTCCATTTCAAACGATCAAGATCCGTTTGGACAGCTGCCACCGTTACCACCGCCGTTGCGTTCCACTCAAGTGCTTCAGCCATTGAGCGTATTTCCAGGTGCACAAATAACTAAATAAACCTCCTTTCATTGATAAACTCTCTCTCTTTGATTGTCTGTTGTTTGTTGTTGTTATTTGCTCGTATTTTTTGTTGGTTTTTATTTCGGTTTACATTTGACCTATAGTTTTTATTTCTCTGCATATTTGTCAAAACATTCAAATATATTTGATTTGTTCAAGTATTTTATTGCCACTTGAATTGATGTGTAGATTGATCTTTTGATTTTGTTTTTAGCTTAATTGGCGCTGTTGTATTTTAGACTCCTTTTATTTTGATTTCGACTCCATCACTGAAATACCTGCCATAGCACACGAGACTACACGTTTTGGCACATACACACACAAACACACTCCCAAATACCAATAAACACACGCACAAATCACACACACACACACACACACAGACTCAAAGGTATACCAAACATGCCTCAACGCGATACAGTTACACACATTTTTGTTAACTTTGTTTAGCATTTTTCAGCTGCGCCGGCCGCACCCATTCAGGCTATCAATCAATCAACCAAATTCCATAAAAAAAACTACCAACAGTCTTCCATTAATTAAATGTCGCTCTTTCTATGCCCTCTATCTGTGCTTGCTCTTTGTATTTTTAACTTTTTGACTACCAAAAAAAAAATTTTTTTGTAACATTCCATGGAAAAAAAAAAAACTAAAAACTTTTTCAAGTAGCTGTGCTCTGTATTGATGCTACTATGTGTTTTTCTTTAAGTTGTTATTTTGTCTAATGTCTACTAGAAAGCAAATAAAAAACATACATATATCAAATGTAATTTGCAGCTGCTTTGTAAACATTTTTTGAACGTTTGCCAGCCGTTACTCTTTCCACCTCACTTACCTTAGTGCTGTCCCACAACTGTCAAATTAATAACAAAAAAAAAAAAAAAAACAAAACGAAAACAAAAATACAGAAATGCTAACAAATTCTAACAATTTTGTGCTCTCTTCTTCTATTTTTATAACCCGGACAAAACAACAAATCTTGACAAACAATTTACTATTTATATTGAATAATATGCTTTTATGCGTTCATTTGTAGAGTGAGTATAAAAGTGCAACTGCAACCGCAACTGCAACTGCAACAAGAACAAAACCAAGTAGGATCAGCCTACTTCTACTATATTATATTTATGCATAGTATTTATATTAAACCTTTCGTTTTTATTTATAAATGCTTTTAATATATTTGTGCAAATCTTTGGTCACTGCTGTTGCTCTATTTTATATTTATATTTTGAGTGATTCAGTTTTTATTTTTGCTGGGTTTCAAATCCGTGTTAAGCGTAATCATTAAGTGGTTTTGTCTCAATATAAATCCTTATGAGCCTGCTCGTTATTCTTCTTGTCGTGTATGCCTTGTTCAGTGTCCAATTTGAGCGAAGATTCTTACGATTATGTTTTTGGTGGTCGACGTAAGACTCCGCCCACAACAACGTCAACACAACTCAAGCTGACCTCGCCTCCAGTGCGCCTGCGACCCGAAGGTGCGTATTACTGTTTCCTTAATTGAATATGTCTCTAACTGTCCTGCTACTCAATTCACTGAACTCATTCTGAATGTCACCCACAGACGCCTATCGAGGTGATAATATAAACAACGGCCGTTTCTATCGTCATTCCTTCAGCTACGCCCCCAAGCGCCAGCGCCACTCGAGTCGTGATGATCGTGACCGCGAGTCAAGATTGAGATGTCATGGCGAGGATGAGGCAACACTGCGCCAATTGCTGCTCGAGTATGTAGAACGCACGTAGAATGAAATCAACCACTCAACCAGGCAACTCCATTTGACCGTCCATGCAAATGAAATGAGCACAGAATGAACATGGCGTGGCATTTGCAGTGCAACCGCCAGAGCTACACCTTTTAGCGTGTCGCTTCATTATGCGTCATTTAATTTGCATGCCGCAAATTGTTCGCCGCAAAGTATTAGCATTTAGCTAGACAAATAAATAGCAATTATTTAGCAATATGCATATTTAGTTTATTGCCCATAAAGAATATTCCAAGTTTTTAATTTATACATTTAATGGCACGCACAAATAATCATTTCCATTTAATTTATGTATTTGGCTACTGTGTATTGAAGCCAATGTTTTATTTACAAATCAGCGAACACGCCGAATTATTGTCAGTTTGTTTTGTCCTTTAATTGAATGCACAAACAAAGTAATTTTCACAGATTTCGAACTATTTTCGTTTTTGTTTTGTTTTGTTTTTGTTTTTTTTTTTTTTTTTTAGTTAATGCAAACAATATTTATTCGATATTTGGACTTTTAGTTATATTTATCTGCAAATATTTAACAATTCTAACTACTTTCCCCCTCACACAGATTAGCGCAAATTATGTTCGTTTAAGTGTCCAGCGCGTGTCCTTAAAATGTCAATTATTTATTGAAGGCATTTGTGTTGTGTTGTTTTTGTTGCACAACCACCCGTAAAAACGTGTAGAAGCATAACAAACAACAAAAAGCCCCAAATATCAAACAATATTAATAACAACTGCAAGCACATGCGACATTCACCAAAGCTCGGGTTAACAAAAAATTCTCAACAAAGCAAACAAAAGAAAAATATGAAAAATATTAATTAAGCCAAACGTTTTTTGATGCATAACTAAAAAAAAAATTAAGCCAAATATCACAAGAGAGAGAGAGAGAGAGAGAGAGAGAGAGAGAGAAAGAGGAAGATTTATACAAATTGTAAAATAAACGCCGGAGTGTGAACACAAAATAAAAGCCAACAAAATGATGGGCACAATGCCACCCAGGTACATATACAAAGCATTCCAAACTATTCAAATTAATTTTCATAATAATAACAAAGCATAGTCATAATTAAGAACGCGAACATTACGCATACGCCATGTATTCCATTAACCCTTTGTTTTCCGTTTTTCTGTTGTTATTATTCTTGTTGGTTAATATGTTTATTTTTCACAGTGCAAATATTTTAAATTAATGCAAATTTATTACATAAACGCTCTTATTTTGTCTTCATGCTGTTTTCTGTAATTACTATAAAGAGCGTGACTGTGTGTGAGTGTGTGCGTGTGTGTGTGTGTGTGCGTGTGTGTGTATGCTGTAAATGGCTAACCATTTAAGTTTGTATATGTTTAATTAAAACTGTTTAATTCGCTTCAATCGTTTTGCTGCTTTGTTGTTTTGCTGTGCGATGCGTAACAGATTGATATTGATTTCATAATGCAAACTTATTGCATTAACTAAATTCATTATGCGATATCATTGTAAAGAGAGTTTTAGTTTATGTATATATGTTAATTGTTTAAATGCAATCGATTTTTAATTAATACAAGCACCAAGAAGTATGTTATTCGAATTCAAAGTTTTTGAACAAAATTCAGATTCTAAATTAGTAATTTAATTTCGATTGCTGTCATTGCGTAACATGGTACATAACTGTTTAACCAAACATTTCCATTTCAATACATTTAAATTGTGTTCTTGTCATCTACTTTCCCCCACAACATCATCAACTGCAACTATTACAACAACAACAATAACAATAACAACAATAAAAACAACTACAACAACAACAACAAATTACAGAAGCCACACCCAAAGTGGTTTGGTATTTACGCCACTCAATGAGTATGCAACTTCCATTCCCTACAACTACAATCACAGCAATAATATGAATAAATAAATATCTATCTTTACCTATACTACTACTACTATCTATACATAACTATACATATTTATACATTATATATTTCTAACTACATTTCTGCCCTTCTAAGTACCAGTTATTTACTTTCTGCTCGACCTTTTGTAATATTAACCAATGCACTCCCATATGGCACTTCATAGACCATTCAATTGATTTGTTAATTATTTTGAATATTTGGCGAGAAAAGCAAACACTACCGAAACTCCTGCTCACGAAATTTTGCATGTCAGACAATTATAATTCAATTAGTATGCCTAAATTAAATTTAGTTGTTATAATGTAATTATCGCCTCTGCAGCCAATCCCATTTTTCAATTGTCAAATGTATGTGATGCGGTTGACACTGTGGCTTGGTGCCACACTGGCCCTAGACACTCGATGCGCATTGTAGGGCACTTGAGAGCAGCCACAACAATCTGTGAGCTGAAGCCTCTGTTGCTCTTATTGTGTGACTCTGTATGCTTGTGAGTGTGTATGTGCGTGTATGGATGCGTATGTGTTATGTTCTTTATGACATGCCGAAAAGTGTTTGAGTGCCATTAAGTCACTGTACACACTTAAATGCACACACACACACACATAGACATGCACACACGCACACTCGCACACTTCAATCGTCGACAGCAACAGCAACAACAACATTCTCGTCCAGGCAGTCAGTTAATCAATATTGGACACTCAGCCCTACTCATTCAGCAATCGACCCCTACTTTGCATGCCAACAAAGTCATAATTATCATTCAACTGTCCTAACCCCTCCTCATTGGATGTGATTTAGCTGCATAAACAGAACAGCTCATCTCCTTGTTCAAATCGCTCTTTAAAAGTCACTCAATATTTCAGTCATGTTTGATTTAGCTTGATTATCATCGCTTTAGTGAAGTTTTGTTAAATTAATTATATTATTACATTTTTTATTTTTACAAAACTGTTTAACTAATTGGCGGATTGGTCCTCTCACCACAAAAATAAATGTGTAAACGATATATTTACAATTAAAGCTGCAACAAATCGAAAAACTCGTGCAATCAACTATGAATCAATTTCAATTTGTTGATTTATCCATATCATTCCATTGCGACTGCCATTCAAATTGGTGCATTATGCTTTCTATATCATGTGTTGTCTCATTTTAGCATAAAATACAAATCAAATTTGATATCTACAAACAAATGTTAATTCATGCAAATTATACAAAACTGAAAACGACAAAGAAAAAATTCAAAAAGTAAAAAAATTAATCAAATCTGAAATGCAACAAATTCAACGTGAACTCAAATAAAATAAAACTAAATATTTTCGTAATTGTAAATTGTGTTTGCCGCAAAAAAAAAAAAGGAAAAGTAATTATAAAAATAATATCGAATTGCGTACATTTGGTGAATGTCCCATATGCCAATTGGTTTTAACAACTTTAATGTGTATGTTACAAAATGTATTCTAATTCCTGATATTTTATTGCTAGTGTTTTGTTTTTCTTTTTTAAAGCTTGAGTATATCTTTGATTAGTTGAGCTGTGAGCAGACAAAGAGCTGACTACAAGTACCACTAGAGCTTTAAAGCCAATGAAGCGGGCTACCTTATTACACCTCTATTCAACTATATATCGTTGCCTAGGCAGCCCATATTAAGTGGCTCTCCATCCGCTCGAATAGCATAATACTATTTTATATACACATATGCAGGTGCATTCGCCACAAAGGACAACATTGTGAAAAGCGTCAGGCTCACGTATAAATTCGCGAGCACCTTAAATGAATACAAAAGGTAACTGCAGCAGCAGCACCAGCAGCACCAGCAGCAGCAGCAGCAGCAGCAGCAGCAGGAGCTGCAGAAATTGGCACAAATTTTATTAAATGCTCACGTATACAAATCCGTTACACAAAACCGAAAATGCTTGCAACTGACAGACACACAAACATACATGCACATGGATAAATATAGGTATGCGTGATACGCATACAGATTCCTATAGAGATTCGGCTATAGCCATAGTGATATAGGATAAAGATATGCATGCCAATACATTTGCACAAGCCACAATTGTTTTCATGGAGAACAATAACTTACACAGGATGCCTCTCGTTCTGGTTCTGGTTCTGGCTCTGGTTGTGCTGTGTTGTGCTCTGCTGTGCAGCTCGCTGCGCTGCAGCTCGTTTGCTGATGTATGCATAAAATAATCCTTTTATGCTCGGCACAACAATGTCCGTGAAATGCAAAACAATAACAATGATAACAACAACAGCAACAGCAACAACAATAATAACAAGAGTAGCAACAACTATAACAACAACAACGAAATGACAACATGTTGCGAATAACTCTCGCCTGCTGCCTACTGCCTCCTGCAGGCCCCGGCCCCCTGCCCCCTGCCTCCTCCTGCCAGCCGCATAGGCGCATTAACATAATGCGCAGCCAACTCAAGTGCATGGCTTTGCAGAAGACTGGCCGGGGGAAATGGCTGTGGCTGTGGCTGTGGCTGGTCGGGCAACCTATGGGTCGTATGCGCATTGTGTGCGTCAGTTATCAGCGCCCTGCCCCCGCGCCAACTTCTCTCCGTGGAGCATGTGCAACTGTCGCCTATAACTTTTGCCACACCATGTCCTGTTTTGTTTGTTGTTGCTGTTTGATTTTGGGCGCCACTCGCGCGTTCTGTTTGCGCAACCAACAAAAATCACTTCTCACTTTCAGTCATAGATACGTACTATGTACACATAATGCTTTTTGGCTAGCCCCAGCTCTGGCAAGGCAAATGCAAACAAACACACACACACACATACACAGACACCTACACACATGTCCTCACAGACACACTGAGATAGTGTGGGCGTTTATTTGTTTGGATGTCGCTGCATGTTGATGAAAATGTAAATTTTATGCATTCCGTAAAGACTAAAAGTCGAATCTAAGCCGGAAAACAGAAGTGATTACTTCACTTGGTATACACTAACACCAACTGTGGTTAGCACAACAAAGGCAGTGGTATTTATAGGTCTTTTTTGAAGATCCGACTGGGCGTAAATTCCAAAGATGCCAATTGAAATTTTCTGAACGTTCGAAAAAAATAAAAATAAATTCAAAATGGTAGCAGAAAAAAGGACTTCGATAGGAATCAATAGGAATCGAAGTGTTTCTTTTATTATTTTAAATTTATTTCTACTCAGGAAATAGCATAGTTCTTATTTACAGGTCTCAAGGCTCTTTCTGTTTGGCTTATTGCTCAACTGAATTTATAGTCAGCTCAGCTTTATGTAACCAAGTGTATATTGCACTCGGTATTCCAAGCAGATCATTTATCCTTTTAATTTTGAGACTTTTACTGCATAATTCTTGCTTCAACCTAAACGAATAATGCCAACAATTTACTTTAACTTACTTTTTATGTACTTGGTGGCTTGGCTTTTAAGTTGGTGCTGTTGTTGTTGCTCCTTTAGTCGCTCAGTCGTTGCCGCTGGCTCTGTCTCTGTCCCACTGTTCCTCTGTCCCTCTGTCCCTCTGTCCTTCTGTCCTTCTGGGACCGCAACAACACACAAATCCTTTCGTTTACTTACAGCTCTGCCTGGTTTTGTTGCCTGTATTTTGCTTCTGCTTTCTGTGTTTCTGTTTTGTATTTTGTATTTCGCATTTCGTATCTTAAGTTTTAGTTGCAGCTCAAAGCCATAAAATTTATGTTGCTTCATTCCTCAATAATTGCATAGCTCGGTAAATTTTAATGCAAGCGGTCATAAATAATTTCGTTGTGTGCCTTCGTTTGCTTGACTTGCGCCACAAAATAAATTACGTTGATACACTAAATAACTACGTAGTCTGTAGCATAATAAAAGCCAGAAAGGCATTCGCCAGCTATCGTACAACTAAAGTGCATTTTTGCTTGATATTTTCTTTAACTGTAACAAACACAACTTCTACAACAACAACTTCCAACAACCGCCAACAACAACAACAATTGCGACAAATCTACAAATGAACAACAACAACGATGTAACGTCTTGGGGGCACTTTGCGTGACTTGGCGTCTGCACGTGACGTCACGCAACGCCGTCAATTGAATTGTATGCATTGCACGCATATGACCCGCACTTGGCCACGGCCACGCCCACCACACCACACTCTCACCCCGAACACAAACACACACACACACACACTCACGTGTGGAACGGCCATTTTCGATGGGACGAACGTAATTGCTACTGCAATGGGGCCTGCATCGCCGTGGCGCAGTTTGCAAAAGCAAGTTAGCGTGATGAGCATGAATCTATCAGCGAAACTCGATGAGCTGCAGCGAGGCGATCGACACCTGGAGACGACAGTCGCCTTGTGCGAAATCCGCACACAGCTGCAAGAGCTGACCAAGTCCGTGGAGAGCTGCCAGAGTGAGGTATCGGAGGTAAGTGGAGCACACCAGATTAGCACCAAACTCAATTGTCTTAAATTCGATTTGCCATTGTGTGTGTGGTTGTGTTTGTGTATAGGTCAAACGTGACATGGTGGCTATTAAGCACGAACTGGACACCGTGCAGCAGGTGAAAGAGGAGATTGAGGAGCTGCGCGAGTATGTGGACAGACTGGAGGAGCACACGCACAGACGGAAGCTAAGACTTTTAGAACAAGTTTGTAGCTTAAATTATTTGCCATGTTGTGTAATTAAATACTTGAATTTCATTTCTATTCATGTACACCAAACCAAACCAAACCAAACCAAACCAAACCAAACCAAGCCACAACCGAACCAAAACCAAACACCTAAGACACTACAAAACAAAACAAAACAAAAGAAAACAAACACAAACATCGAACAATACGACACTGAAAAGTTGTGCTCATGATACAAATTTCTTGGAATATAATTCTATTTCTTTATTTGTTCTATATATATATATATATATATATATATATATATATATATATATAGAGATATATTCATATATATGTATGGGCGCAACTTTCGAATACCCCACATACACAGACGGCTTTCACACATTTAACATGGTTATTTTTAGTTCTATTATATTTTATACATTCTTTCTTTATAAATAAATTTTCTCAAAAAGAATATAAACCAAAATCGTTTTTTATTTTAAATTTATTTTAATTAGTTTTTATTAATTCATAGTGAAAATCCCACTTCTTGGATTACCTTATACAATTTTCGACCAAGTTTTAATATTTTACATTAATTTGAAAACAAGTAGCAATTGGCCTCATCTCGAAGAATATGATGTAACATTTGATTTTTAATGCACACTTGTTTGCAAAGCGTTTGAGAAAACCCGCACATACCCAACCAATCATCCCGGATCCCGTCCTTAAGTCTGTAAAATAGTACGTTTGCTAACTGTGATCTGTTTTTGGGCAACCTGTTGCAGGGTCTGACCTTCTTCCTCACCTACTCCATATTCTCGGCGGTGCTGGGCATGCTGCAATTTGGCTACAACACTGGAGTCATCAATGCGCCCGAAAAAAATATTGAGAACTTTATGAAGGATGTGTACAAGGATCGCTATGGCGAGGACATTAGCGAGGAGTTTATACAGCAGCTGTACTCGGTGGCTGTCTCCATATTTGCTATTGGTGGCATGCTCGGTGGTTTCAGTGGCGGCTGGATGGCCAACCGCTTTGGCAGGTTTGTAGCCAACAACAGCAATAAACGAACTCCAATTAACATTCCGATTTAAATTTTGGGTACTTACAGAAAAGGTGGTTTATTGTTGAACAATGTGCTCGGTATATCGGGCGCCTGTTTGATGGGTTTTACCAAAGTTAGTCATTCCTATGAAATGTTATTCCTTGGCCGATTTATAATAGGTGTTAATTGCGGTAAGTATATGTCTTTCCATAGATAATATGTGTAAATTCTATCTATATGTATGTCTGACTCTCTCTCTCTCTCTCTTTCTGCAGGTCTCAATACATCATTGGTGCCAATGTACATCTCTGAAATAGCACCACTGAATCTGCGCGGTGGTTTAGGTACTGTTAATCAATTGGCTGTGACTGTAGGTTTACTATTATCCCAGGTGCTGGGCATTGAACAAATCTTAGGCACTAATGAGGGCTGGCCCATTCTGCTGGGCCTGGCCATATGTCCAGCAATATTGCAATTAATATTACTGCCAGTTTGTCCCGAATCCCCAAGATATTTGCTCATTACCAAACAATGGGAGGAGGAGGCGCGTAAAGGTAATATTTAACAGCTAACAGCTAAGCGCTGGGAGTAAATGGGAATGAAATACATTGATTTGTTCATTTGGCAGCACTTCGTCGTCTTCGCGCCTCCGGCTCCGTGGATGAAGACATTGAGGAGATGCGTGCCGAGGAGCGCGCCCAACAGGCTGAGAGCCATATATCGACCATGGAGCTAATTTGCTCGTCTACGTTGCGTCCGCCTCTGATCATTGGCATTGTGATGCAGCTGAGCCAACAGTTTAGCGGCATCAATGCCGTCTTCTACTACTCCACATCGCTCTTCATGAGCTCCGGACTGACCGAGGAAATCGCCAAATTTGCCACGATAGGAATTGGCGCCATTATGGTAACCAGGCAGCAGTTAATCCGATTAGGACTCCACAAATTAATATGAATCTTCATCCATAATACAGGTTGTAATGACTTTGGTGTCTATACCGCTAATGGATCGCACTGGGCGCCGCACATTGCATTTGTATGGACTGGGCGGCATGTTCATCTTCTCCATATTCATAACGATTTCCTTCTTGATCAAGGCAAGTACAAGGGTTACCATTATTCTGCATAGCTACTATACTATTTAGTATTTGGTATTTTCAAGTACGGCAAGTATTTGCCTGAAGTTTTTTTTTAGCATTAATATAAATTGCATATTGCGTTTGATTTTGATAATGATTTAAAGACGCTGTCTAAATATTTTACAACTAATGCTACACATTCTATACTTTTACGTGTGTTTTGATAAATATTTGAATATTGACATAGATATTTTATGCATGAAGTTGTGTAGACCCCCCTTTCCATCAGCCCCACAGTAAAACCTTAAAAAAAAAACCAAAAGCAGAAAAAAAAAACGAAAAGGGCGGGCATGACAGTTGTCCCGCGCGTATATCTATAAATTATTGATGTGAGATATGTATATTTGAATTTATAACAAGTTGAATTTATAGCTGCGCCTCTGCCAGCAATCAATTTGCCATACCCCTCCATCGCATTGCATTTACTACAATGTACTTTGTAGAAATACGTTTAAATTAGTAAAAATATATATAGAAATGTATATATTATGTTATTTATGGGCTTCCGCTAAGCCACTGCAATTATTAATTTTGTATAAAATATATTTTAAAATATGTTCTCAATGTAGCACACATATCAAGCATGCAATGCACCCAACTAACACCTTTAAAGCGATTTAATTTATTGCTGCATTTTTATAAAGTTTTATCTTGTATATAAATAAATCTAGTCTAAGCTTTAAGACTCCCTGTACATATAGTATTTATATTAGATTTTTAATATCAATATTTTAAAATAATTTAATCTAACCTAAAGCCTGTTGCGTGTTGCCCGTTTTGCACCTAAAACGAAACTTTATTGCTCGCCTTATACAAAAATAGTTTTTCTTTGCAAAGATTCTTTGTTGTGTTGTGCCTAGGTTAAGTTGTTGCCTAAATGAGCTGCTAATTTATGGTAGTATTTGACTGAGTCTAGCATGTGGGAGAAACAAACCAGCAGTCAGAGCTATTGGCCTATGAAATGCCTAGCTCTAACTGGACGCGTTCAGCTGGTCAGCTCATTTAGGCAATCGTCTCGCCCCTTATTTAAAAGCTATTCTCGACTTGGCAGGCTTTTGCCCCCACTCACACACACACTAAATTATTTTAAATTAATTTGTTTTCTTATTTTGAAATTGACAAAGAAAAGCAGACACAGTTTCAACAGCAAAGACAATTCACACGATTTGCAAAACAGTTTTTCCGGGCACCAAAATGCAAACAGTTCACAACACAGCCAACCGCAAGCCAGTGTTGGAAAATGTACAAAGCTGTCGCTAAATTGATTCTAGAGCAGAACACGCGCTGACAAACGCTTCAAAGGCCACTTTCAACACACAAACCTCACACTGTCACACCGTCAAATGTGTCAACACGCCGCTTGATTTATTTAAATAGACTTGAACTAAATCTTAATCTATATAATACTACTTATTTAAGATATACATACATACTAGTATTTTCCACTACTTGTACTTTAAGCGTTCTCCCAAGGTGTTACAGCAAAAGTATAAAAACTCAAGTGACAGTTTGTGACGCGATGAGAACGATTCAACTCTTTGAGAACCAAGATAGCAATTACTTTTAAAGTATCTTAACTAAGTATATATTCCAATGAACTCTAAGCCCAACTCATGCATTTAAGCGTTCAGACTCATAAAATGGTAGAGGGTTTATCTTAACTTTACATTACTTTACATTATGATTCCAATGGATCACCATATTCCTTGATTTGTTTTGGTTTGTTATCAACGAACAATTCGTTAAACATAAAAACGTATATATAAATATATATTCTATACACATATATATTTATATATATGAGAATGAAAGAAAAAGCCTACAAATCATCGAGAACGCGAGTACTACGCATTTTGTATAGGAGTTTTTTGGTTATGTGCAGGAAATGATCGACTGGATGTCATATCTATCTGTGGTCGCTACGCTGGGCTTTGTGGTGTTCTTTGCCGTGGGACCCGGCTCCATACCCTGGATGATAACAGCGGAGCTCTTCTCCCAAGGCCCACGACCCAGCGCCATGGCCATTGCCGTGCTGGTCAATTGGATGGCCAACTTTGTGGTCGGCATTGGATTCCCCAGAATGAAGGTGAGTCACTTACTTTCGAATATTCAAAAAAAATGTTTCTTAAATTATTTCAAATATTCCATTTGTACAGAACTCTCTGGAGAACTACACCTTCTTGCCATTTAGCGTTTTCTTAGCCATATTTTGGATATTCACCTACAAGAAGGTTCCTGAGACCAAAAACAAAACCTTTGAGGAAATCTTGGCCCTCTTCCGTCATAACAACGGCAGGTATGTAAAAGTTTCCATTCAATCATAGACTTTGCACACAGCTCACTGCGATTCGATAACTACTCGGTTCTGACTATAATCATACATAAAGAGATTAGATGCCTATAACTCCTCAGAGCAGCTCAACCACATTTCCACAAATCTACCTGAAAACTTTCCCTATGTCAAACGAATATCTTGGTTTCAATTATGTACTTGGAAGTTTATTATGCGGTGTGCATATAACTTGTATCTCATTACGATGTTTCTTTGGATTGTGTAGCCTACTAGCTATGCGCCTAAGTTGTTAAATTTTGAAAGTTATATCTTGTTTATTTTACAACACTTTGTGTTTTAACGACTGTATTGAAAATAATACCAACCATGTCCATTCTATGTATGCCCGAAACTGAAGGACATTTCGAGATAGTAGACTGTACGGGTAAGTTGCATGAATTTAAGAGAAACTGACAAAACAAAAACAAAAACAAAATCAAAAAACAAACTTAATAAACTCCAGATCAAAGCTTAAACAAAACTACAATCTGAAGCGTTTCGCTCTATTTAAACGTAGCTCGTTTGCTGTACTTTATTAGTTCACTCTAAAAGCAACTTTATTGTACATTTTAACTAATTAAAACAAAAAACAAATACAAATCAATGAAATTCTATGAAAACTTGCGCTCAAAGTTTCATACTTTTTCGGCATGTCTGCTTAACTTTGCCTGTTCTACTCGTTACTTTTGTTACAAATTACAAATTACAAATTACAAACTACAAATACAATAAAAATAAAAACTACTACTACAATCCATTAACAGCTGGCTACAGCTGAAAAATTAATTAATCAATACAAGTTCATATTTAGCAATTTAAATATAAAAACTACTCAATATTTAATATGAATTTAAATACTCTGTATACCCTTCTATTTAAATGCCATGTTTCATTATCAACCGTTTTGTAACTCTCTATCTATTTCTCTCATGTCACCTCCACCACCCTAAAAAAAACCTATATATATATATGTGTATACCTAAATATATATACATATATACATATATTTGAATCAATTAAATTTCTAATTCATGCAGCGCCCTTACATCTAAACAATCCCACTCCGAGTCTTTGTCCTTATTGCTCATTGTTCATTCTTAATAAATTGGTTAGTTTAAAGCACCACAAATTTTCAGTGTTATTAACAGAGCACAACAACAAATGACAAAACAGAAACACACACACAGAACCACACACACACACTCATATAAGTTAACAACACATTTTGATTATGTTGCTTGTCTATTTAGTGGGGAGAGTGTCAACGGCAATGGCAACAGTAGCTCCACAGCGGACATTGAGATATCGCAACGTGACTCCAATGCGACGCGAGCCAAAGTGCAGTAATGTAGGGCAGCTGTTGTCCCCCGCACACGCCCACGCTCAAGTCCAAGCCCACATCGACGCCCACCCCCCCTGATGCCCACGCCCCATGCCCACGCCCCATGCACATGCCCATGCCCAGTTGCAATGTCCTTGCAAATTTAATTGGCATTTCAATGTGTGCACAAGGAAACAGTCGCAATCTCAACAGTCGGAAATCACTTTTTTTTCTCAATTTCGCTCGAGTTTCGAAGTGGAACTGAACGGAAAAGTTTGTTTGCGACAGCTCTTGCGATTATTCTTGTTTACTTTTAATTTATTTGATAGATTCTAATATTAAGTTTTATTTTGTTTTTCAATTGTTTGCCTAAATAAATATTATTTTAAGTTATTTAATTTGTTGATTTTATTTTGGGTTTGGTTTTGGTTTTCATGTAGTAACCGCGCCTAATAACTTCCAAGCCAGTTCCAACATATGCTCTAAGTTCTTTCAGCTGAGGCTAACTCACACACACACATACAGACAGGTGTAAAGAATACAAGGTCCCGTTTTGATCGCCCTACCTGCTCCTCTCTGTAGGCGACGCGTATTATGTCCAATGTCTCGTAATTGCTGTCATTAGTTTGCAAAAATTAAATTTTAAATATGTTTACACTTAAAACATAATCGTAGAGTGTGCGAATTTCAGGAGTATGCTAAACTGCACAAATAGCTTGGAGCCACAAAGTATGAATTCTGGCATCGAGCATGCCGCATTGATGGTATCTGAGGAGAAGACCCAACATGACTCACGTAAGAATTTTAAAAACGAATTACAACTGCAAGCAAAATTCCAACTTACGTTCTTAATTTCAAACTATTATTTGTTGTGCAAATTGCTCGTTCAAACAAAAAAAAAAAACAAAAACAAAAAAATTAATACAAAATTGAATCTAAAAACAAACACCTAAGAAAATAATACACAATATTTACGTATCCATGTTGTACAACAAACACGATTACACACATCCAACATAATGACCTCTAGGTAAACCGAATATACATAGATGTTTAGCTCGGCCTAAAAACAAAAAAATAAACAATCATACTTGTAAGATGCACACTAATACATATATACATACATGTATATATACATTTATATATACACTTCAACAATACATATAAACACCAACATATAATGTCTGTATAAAAAAACTCACCCAGACACTCGCAGCGACATGGTGAAACTTTCAAAAATATTACACTAAATTCCGCATTAACACATATTTTTAATAATTAATTAGCAAACATTTCTCTTCGAACTTTAATTTCGATTTTATTTCCATTTATTATTTTTATTCAACTCCACACATGTCAACCCATTTTTATGTGTCTAACTCGTTAAGAATGCAACGTGGCATGACTTACGTACATTACATATATCTTATAATGTTTATTCCTACAAAATTATTATATTCAAAGTGTATTTTAGAACTAGTTGCAGCTGTAGTCTTTTGAAAATCCAAGTAGCTATAAACATATATATGTAAATATAATTTTGAATTATGCCTGATTGACTAACTGATACTGATCAGCGCAAAGCTTTTTAATTTGGCTTTGAATAATGAAGTATTAAGAGAGAGTATTCAAAATATTCCACTTACAAATATCGTAAAAGAAACATTAAAACTTCTACCAAATACATTAAAGCGCTCCATTTACACACTTACACATTAAATAATAAATACATTGTTTAAAAAGGGGCTAATTATGAGAAAAATGTTTAAAAAAATCTGGAGCCAACTCATTTGTAATACTGAAGGAATTGTATTCAACTCATTTTCTAATTTTTTGCTTAGAAAATTATTAATTACGATAGACAAGACTGAGACCTAATTGTGTGCTTACTATTATTTGATCAAACCGAACAACGCCGGTTAATTACAGTTAATGCCATTAGGAGAACTGCAGCATCCTCACAAAATTCATAAAAACATATTAGTTGCTTTTAGCTCTTCTGTTATGCATGCTTGCCTTAATATATATATATACATATTTTTAGCAATGTAATATAAGCTTCAATATGTTCAACTATTAGAATATATAACTATTAAACAATTGATATAATTTTAACCATGCCATATTTTTCGTTTTAAAAACATTCATAATTATCTGGGAATATTTGAATTGTGCTGCTAAAATTATAATAAAAAACAAACAAATTCAAAATCAACGAAACAATTATCATATTGGAAACTAATTAAATAATCAACTGGATTTTTACACAACTACAACAACAACCATAACAACAACAACAACAACAAAACTACCACCATTCACAATACAAAAATAACTTGAACCTACTGTATGTAACCGATTGGGAAACGTCACTGATATATTGGCGACAATTTAAATAATGCATGAAAAAACAAAAAATTCCAAAATCAATTTCTTGCAAAACATATACTAAAGTCTTTGGTACGACTTCGTTCTCGTTGACGGTTGAAGGCATGGGTCCATATCCGTTAAGTGATAGCACCAATCTCTTGGGTCCAACCTCGACGAGTTATG
Organism: Drosophila hamatofila; assembly: GCA_035045345.1. Lineage (NCBI taxonomy): Eukaryota > Metazoa > Arthropoda > Insecta > Diptera > Drosophilidae > Drosophila > Drosophila hamatofila. The sequence continues at coordinate 3,180,449 of JAWNPA010000001.1, forward strand.
CGAGCGGCGGTGTCGGTGGAGCCGGCTCCACGGCTTGCTATACAAACTACGGTACAAATATACAAACGCCAGTTCCTAATCGCAAATGCTACTACAATGAGTCTGACTATGGGCGAGATGATAGCTTTCGCAGGCACTCGGCGCATGGAAGAATGTCATGTAGGTTAACAGCAACTACACTAAGAGCCTCTAAACCACATTCACAGAGTCCCCAATTAACCAATTAATAAGACACCAGCTATTGGGCCACCAGCCACAAAGCATTTACATGAAAATGCCGCGCGTGCCGCTTGGACAAGACTTTAACACACAATCGCACCCAGCTCGTCAGTTATCCAAGCAATATCTACTCGTATCACTAACTTTCTAGGCTAAGCTGCAACAAACTGCAGATGGCTCAATCCAATGTTGAGAACCATGGTTGATCAACTGCTTGAAATATATATCATTTTTATCTGTTTGTTTTCTTTATATTTTATTTTCCTATTATAGTACGCAAGTGAACGTGAACTCGGGACCTACCTAAACCTTGAGCAATAACATTGAATTGGCTAAGTAAACAATATCTAAAAACAGCACCTTTAAAGACTCCACTGTACCACATAAAGGGTGCCAATAATGCGTCTGAAAGTATTTAAGAAAAATAAAACAGAGATTAATTGAACTCATGACTTTTTCAAAATTGTCCGGATAATAACTTTGAGAATTGCTTTTACAAATCACAATTCATTTCATTACCATAAGTCATTCAGTTGCTAATTACTTTTTTAGGCTGCATGACATTCGCTCGAGACGTCATCATTTGTAAATTATAAATCGAAATACCTAAGCGCATGTGTATTATTGGCATGTACTTTTTGCATGCACTGTTAGAATTAACCTTAACTAGAACTAAATCCAGCCAGAAAGCTAATAAACTAGTTCAAATAAATAAGAGAAATAAATCGAAATTAAATCAAGTTTTATTGGTAACTCTATTAATTGGAAAACTGTTTCGATTTTCATTTTATTTTTGTGGCACCTTTGCGCTTCTTGTAGCTGCATCCGAGCGATTTTTAGACGGCGGCCGAAGTACACACCAGGGCCGGAGCGCTGCCTCTGCGCCCCATCACCTTCGTCAGCAAGCACCTGCCTGCCAGAACAGCGGGCCTTGACTGAGGAACGGCTCACCTCCTGAAACTGCCAGTGTACATTCAACGAGTCGCGCTGAGGAGGAGCAGCAGCAGCAGCACCACCACCAGTCCTCCTCCTCCGCCGTCAACTCTGCCGCTGCAGTCGCAACACAGCCCCAGCATCAGCATCAGCATCAGCATCAGCATCAGTCCTGTTACACTTCGCACGATTACGTGCATTGTAGCTATGAGAAAGACATCGTATGTGATCAAGCGCCGCTGGCACCCTCGAACAACACACAACACAAGCATGAGCCGCCCCAGCTACAGGAGGCGGTTGCCGCGATCCCACATTGCCATCAAGCACCACAGCCATCGCAGCGCAAGCACAGCCACAGTCACAGTCCGCATCACAGTCGCCACACATCCCCGCACAGTCATCACTCCCATCTGGGTCAAGCGCAGGGCCAGGGTCAGGGTCAGAAGCAGTCACAATCACACTCGCACCATCATCATCGCCGTCGGCGTCGGCAGCACAGCGTCGCTGCTGTTGGCGGCAGCGGCAGCAGCAGCTTGCCAGGCGCCCACTCCCATCACTCTTCCTCTGGCGGCGGTCAGAGCGCTTCGCGGCATGTGTGCGGCAGTCGACGTCATCGCTCCGTTACGGATGTGTCCTGCAACTCGATTAACGCCTGCCAGGATGCAGCATGTGCCGACCGCGAGGTGCAGGAGATAATGGTGCGCAAATCCTGCTGCAGCTCATCCCGCACCGAGCTGGCCCAGTACTTTGCAGAAGACCTATACGGCACGTCGTCGCGTCGGCCCAGCTCCTGCTGCACCAGCTCTGACTACTGCTATCAAACGGACTCCACTAGCCTGTATGGCTCGCGCTCTTCCCTGAGCCGCAACAACTCCATCAAGTCCGCATCGGCCGCCATGCGCAAGCAACGACTGCAGGCTCGCCAACCCAGCTACACATCGATATCCTTGCGGGGCCTGAATGCCAGTCGGCCCAACAGCCAACTCGGCTCGCTGACCTCCATCTTCGATCGAGCCAAGCAAATTGCCGACGAGGGCAGCCAGGTCGACCAGCATGACCAGCGTCTGGCAACGGTGACGCCCTCCCACAGCTCCACACTGGAGCGACATAGCTCGAAGGGCGCCCTGAGCAATGAGCTGCCCGAGTATGCTTGCTCGCCATCGCCCATTCGCTGGAGTTTTCTAGCTGATGGCAAGTCGCCTACTGAACTGGAGCTGGAGGGCGCCGTAGGTAGGACTGCGGAGGCCACGCAGCCGACAGCGGAGGATAAGATGGAAGCCTGGCATGTGCCCCAGCCGGAAATGAAGCCGTGCCGCAAGCTGACCAGCAACACAGAGACCAGCAGCTGGAAGAGCTCTCTGTACGATGACAGGCCAAGTACCTCAGCAGCGGCACGCAAGCGACGCGGCAGCAGCTATCACTGCGAGTTCGAGGAGTCGACAACCATACTGTTTCATCAGGATCAGGAGGGCGAGCCGTACAACAACTGTTGCAACAACTACATACAATGCAACACTTATCTGGATCAGGACCTGCAAATAACCAGCGAGGACATCCACCAGTATCTGTCCAAGGGCAATCCGATGGTGGGCGATGTACTCAACAATTCGAAGAACTATCCCTTTCAGCCCAGCAATGCGCTTGAGTTCCAGTACAAGAACAACTTTCAGCAGGGCAACAACAACGCGAACAATAACACCAACACCACAAACACTGCCTCTAGCGACGCTGGCGAATGCTTCCAGCGCTACGAGCGCAGCTATCACTCCAGCTCCAGCAAGGAAACGAATCTGAACCAGAACTCCAGTGGAGTCCAAGCGCCGCCTGAGCCGCTGTCCCCCAGCAATATTAATCTGTCTAGCAGCAGCAACAACATCAATATTGTGTTTGGCAGCGGCGGCCAGGAACGCAACGCCAACGAGGTGAAGTTCATCAACAATCGAGCGGGCGAACGAGAGGCCGAGGCGTCGGTTAGCTCCGAGGCGCATCACGCCGGATACCTGCCCTACACGTACCCTAGCTATGACTATTCGAACATGTCTGGCAACTCGCACTTCGAGAAGCCGCTGGCCATCGACGAGCTTCCCAAGGAGTTTGCTGGCATGCACTTGGATGGCGGCGGCTCGACGACCAGCGAGCATTCGTCGTCGCTGCACTTTGACTCCTTTGACGCCGCCTCGGAGCAAAACTTGCTGTCGCAGCCCATGTCACCAGGGTCGCCAGCATCGGTTTCAGTCAATCCTGCCGCCGACGGGTACATGCACCACGCCCACTTTGATCAGCATCAGCCGCATTATCATGGCCAGCACACGCATGCGCATCACTTGCACCCACACATGCACAGCCACGCCCATGCTCATGCCCATCACAGCACCAACACCAACACCAACACCAACACCAACAGCAGCACGCACCACTATGGCACCCACGACCTGGCCGAGGACCAGTTCCGGCTGGGCAACGCCCTCAAGAAGGTGCGCAAGCGTGCACGCAAATACACAGACTTCCTGCGCAAGAAGTGAGCCGAGATCGTGAGCCAGACCTCTGCTGATCAGCCTTACTATTCCCATCTCTAGATTCGCCCTACTTTGGCCGCAAGTATGTGGTCGTCTCGAAGTCGCAGGCGATGCAGCCGCGGCGCTCGCAAAGCTTGGATGAGGATTAGCTGTGGACGGACCATTCAATTGCATTTTCAGAACACACTTTTCAAAAAGCAATAATTAAACATTTTTCGTAGACACACACAAATTGCGAAATTAATAAATAACTTAAATTTGTACACTGCCAAATGATAAAGATGATTTAAATAATGTTTATTTGTGGTAAGCTAAATTGTATTGTGCGATATACAGACAGACACACACACACACACACACAGACATAGACACGCACACACTCACACTAAGGCATGTTAAGTCATTCAAGTACGGCATCCAGCTACCAAATAACAAGAAAAACAACCACAACAACGACTATTTTAAAAATACCTAAGCTAACAGTGCGTATACATGATAAGTATGAAAATTTGTATATTCAACTTAAAGATAAGAACAGGTTTTGAATTTGCATATTTAACTTAAAGATAACAAAAAGAAAACAAAAGAAAAAACAAAAAAAAAAAAAACAAAAAAAACAAAATCAGAAGCAAATGGAAATAATAATGCACAACTACCAAAGTATAGTTTTAAAACAAACAAAAACAAAATGAAGAATTAAACATCTTTAAATAATTATTTATTAGAGTTAAGAGATCGAAGGAGCGCTACAAGATTTAGAGTTTCAGCAAATGCAGTAAGAATAACAACAAAATATTAACTATTAAACTACTACAAAATTATTAACATATGCAAGCAAAACAACTGTAGCAGACACATACAAATGCAAAGCTATTGAGCATTCCACTAAATCAGTAAGTTAATCTTAAATATTGCATATAGGAAAGTGATTTTTGTTGTTGTTCTTTTTTTGGAATAATTTACAATTTGATATGCGAGTTTTTATGGTTGGAATTAAACAAGTTTCTTCAGGGAATGCTTGCAATTTATGTATAAGCAATATGCCGTTTTGCTCAAAGGAAAATTAGACACTTTATGCCTAAATTGCAAAATTTAATTTCATATTAAATTATGATAAATTTAGGTTTTCCCTACATTATGTCGGCTCTTCAGTTTTCATTTTATTTATTTATTTTTTTTTTTTTCAAATTTTTTGATTGCATGGATCCCAACAACTGTCTTCCAATTGTATTTGATAGATATATTATAGTTTGAATTTCTTTAAATAATGATGATAAACAATTTACATATATTGATTACACATATATATATAATTTGAGTAAATTATTAAATCGAACGTACCTTGCGTGACAAAAATAAACAAATACAAACAAAAAATTAATGGTAAACAAATGACGAAGAACTGTAAATATTTGCTGTTAGTTAATCATTAAATTAATTTACAGATAAATTACAAAGAGAATATAATTAATATTATTTGTAGTTATTAGCTGTAATCATTAAACATAGGTAAACCGGAATAATAAATATAAATGCACTGCCAAAAAGGTTTTATAAAAGAAAAACAAACAAACAACCACAAAATAGATCGAAGATGAGAGTATATAAGAGGATCACATGAAGAAGAAGAATATACAGATGATGACGTTGATGATGATAAAACAATAACTGTTGTAAATATAAGAATGAATACATATAGAGAAAATCATAGACATTTTTTAATGGCACATTAAATAACGAGGAGCATGCGACTTGCAGATTTTTTACATTATTTTAAAGAACTAAGTAAAACACAACAATAAATGAGTTAAAACAAATTCTAAAATGAAACCAAAACAACAAAAAGAAAAAAAGCCACGCGGCAGCGATTTTGTAGCAAAATCAAAAGAGAAAATGTTAACATTGCATAAAATTTAAAAATAAAATAGAAAAATAAATAAGTTAAAGCCAAACGCAAAATAAAAGTAAAAAAAAATAATAATAATAACAAAAAACTACGCTAGCACGATTACGAAACAATGTTAACTGGTTGTGAGTTTGAATGGATAAACAGCTGAGATACTTCCGATCGGGGGAGTATCTTGGATGCATATCACTTGAGCCGAACTAGTCTAATGTTGTGTGCATTACTCTAATGCAGATGTGTAAATAATACAACACAATTGGAAACCCAACTTAGTTAATTAACGCCCATACAACTAAATATACACACGCAATGAATTAACTATGCAATTTAACGAGAAATTAGTTCATAACAACAATAACAGAAAGCAATCCAATTAATGATGCATACAATTTTAATGTTCACTGAATACAAAAATTAAACACCGTGAAGTTCGCGTAAACAAAAACAAAATTAATTTAAAACAGAAACAAAACCTAAGGAAAACAAAAACAAAAACAAAAAAAAACAAAACCATTTATGATAATCATACACAAAGTTGAATGCAAAACACAACACAAAATAAAAACAAAACAAAAACAAAGTAAAAAAACAAAACACAAAGGACAAACGCAAACTAACAACTAACAGAAACAATTAGACAAAAGCATAAAGTAAATAAAATAAAATGTGAGAGCCGTTTGCAGAATATAGAAGAAAATTTATACCCTTTCGACTGATCCATAGACAGGATTGGTCGAATGCAAAAGGATTCCCAGTTCAAGATGGTTTGATGTTTATTTTTTGTACAAGTTTTTTTATATTTGTAATATAATTTGAAGGCGGAGCATAGACGATAGATACGGTAAATTCAATATGTTCTAGCATTTGTCATAACAATATATAGTTGTGTACATAACTATTTAAAATTATGTATTACCATACCAGGACAGTTATCTTAAGTATATAAATACATAATAAATACTTATAAAGGTGAATAATTAGGCACAACTATACATAGCCACACACACACACTTACACTTTGTCACACAAACACAAACACACACACACATGAGCACACAGAATATTAGACAAATATGAGTTGCGTTAGTTAAAGCAAAATGGGCAATGGAAAATAATAATTAATAATATAATGATATACAATAATAAACTTGAACTAGGTATGTAATTATGAATTTACATTATTTTTAGCAAAACCAAAAATTACAAATTTAAAAACCAAAGCAAAAACAAAAATAATGAAAACTCTAATACCACTTAAATGCAAGAAAGAAAAACTTATTGAAATTAAATTGATGAATTAAGTAAATAATTGCTCAATTTAGCAAAGAGTATAAATAAAGAATTATACGTTAAGTAATAATTTCAAATGACACGTCTTTTTTCTAAATGAGTATAGATGGGATTATACATGGCTGTTAACTGATAATGATAAAAACCTTTAATCTTGATTAAATAATAGATAACTATGGGACTGCATATGAGAAACCCGATAATACTTCATTCTATGCAGCTTGAGTGCAATTTCAAAAATTGTAGATCTTCTGAAATATAATATATAGGTATGCATAACTTGTGAGCCTTTTCGAAGATGTGATCAAAATAGAAAATAGGGAAATCAGTCAGACGTTACCAACTGCGGAATACTTATTCACAGCCCAAACTGCCAGATATACATTTGTGGAAAACTCTATATTCAGATCCAACTCGCCACGCCGCCAGTGGGCTTAGATTTGTCATTTTGGTCAATTTTGAAAGCTTACCCTCCAAAAATGAGAAAATTCAGGGTATTTCTTAGTATGCCACGCCCCCAGAGTGGCGTAAAAATATGTTTGGTTTATCGATAGAGGAAGTAACTTAACTGTCTTATTTCTAGCTTTAATACTTTAAGAGATATAAACTTTTGCGGGTTGCCACGCCTCAACGGGCGTAGATATACCTGCCATATATTTTTGGCCTTGGGTTGTCGAAGTATATGTTCAAAATTTCAAGTATCTAGCATCAATAATGCTTAAGATACTTAAAACGATTTGTATAATATATAATTTTTTTATATATAATTTTTTATATCGATCTATATAAGATCGTAACAGTAACTCACGTGAAAAAACTTGGGCTTTCAAGCATTACACTGTAGAAGATATAGTTTTGCCACACCCCCAATGGGCGCAGATATATCCTCCATATCTTTTTGAATTTGGGTTGTCGACGCGATTATACATTCCAAATTGCAACTCTCTAGCACTTCAGCTAACAATGTTTCTGAGATACCGTCTAAAAAAACTGGTGCTAAAGCTAGTTTCTCAAATATTTAAAGACTTTGAAATTTTTCTATTCAGAAGAATTAAACAGAGTAATATATATATTATATGCTACAACTGATATATAACATTAACAACATTACGCCTGTTGGCGTATATACTCATGTAATCTACGTCAATAACTCCTAACTGTGAATAGATAAAATAAACCTGAGAATTTAAAGTTAAAACGAAATTAAGGATGCTCTGCTAATGACAAATGCATATGGTGCATAAGCATGTATCGGTATCGAATTCAATGTTCTTAATTTATCGCCACTCCCATAACAATGTACTCGAATATTTTAGCCATCAGGGTGTGATTTGCATTGCGCATGCGCAAAACACATCAAACTGTTTGCAGATGACAGTTCCTGTATGCGCTGGGTGCATAGTATACCTCGATTGGGAATTTCAAGCAAAAGCTAAAGCGAAGATGAAAATCTAATCCACAATAAAATATGTTGACTGCCTTGCGTCGCAAAATTCGCCTAGGAATGCAGCGAACGGTTCTAATTGCGGTCCTGTTGGCGGTGGGCGTCTTCAGCTATGCGTTCCTCAATTTATCCTTCTGCTTCAAGCTGATGTCGCATAGGAGTCTCACGCACATGGTAAAAAAGTTGTAAGTTATGAGTATAGCGAACATCATCTACATGCTATTTTTGTGACAGTGCCAGAAGTATGAACATCACGAGTTCAGTGGATCACTCTGCGAGGAGCTGTGCAGCAGCCAAACGGCCTTCGACAACTTCCAATGCCCGTTGAACGACATGAAAACGATTCTGTTTACTGCTGAAAAGAATGGCGACATGCTCGCCGTAAAGGTAGGTCAGTTTGATATTAGCGGTTCAGTTGCCATGACTACGATACCATTCCCACTCTTGCCGACACGCAGCTGGCGAAGCACAACGACGACGACTTGAGCTGGACGAACAGCAAGGGCGAGGAAATTTATCCCAAAATCGAGGAGTTCCACGAGATAGTCAAGCTGCACATCATCCTGGCCTACAATGTGACACTGGATGATAATATGGTAAGCATATGAAGTTCTCAGACGAATTAAAAGTTAACTTTGTTCATTTATATGTCAGATACGCGCCCTGGTCAATCAGGAGATCGCGGATAATAATTCACAGCAGATGGTCAGCTTTTGGCGACTGTTCAAGGATAACAATTACATGATGGGCAAGCTTTTTGACGAGGACTCCGTGTTTCCAGCCGTGTTGGGTTCCTGTGGCCCCTACTATGCCACGGAGGGCTTGGAGATCGTACAGGCTAATCCCAGCATCATTCAGTATCTGTGAGTAAATGCGAAGCATGTGTAAATGTACATGTATATCATTCGAATCCTGGCTGAATCTATTTTGTGTACCTGACAGCTCCTCCAATCGACAGCAGCGCCTAAAGCATGCTCTCAGCATCATGGAGTACATATTTCGGCTGGAGGAAATGAAGCCGGAGCCGCTGCGAATGTGCAAGATGCAAGTGAATCGCTTCGGCCTCACGCCCGACAGGCGTCTAAAGTACCAAAGTGCGGAGCATGTCTATGTCGAGAGTTATCTGGACAAACGTATATCAAATGGCGCCAAGTGCCACAACCATCAGGACTGCAGTTTCCACTCCTGCCGCGGATTGTGCGACGCAGAGCGCCAGGCCTGCACACATATCCAGCAGAACAACAACTTTCAGATATTCTGCGAGCATGTCCTCTTGGGCAGTGGAACCTTCCAGCCAGGTCTCCTGAGCGGCATACGCTTGCCGCGTTCGCTGCAGAAGCTTGTGAAGATGTGCGTGCAGCCGCCAAAGGAGCACCAGGTGCCAGAACGTCGCCAGGCGCCCAGCCTCCAGCTTGCCCTCAGGCTTTACAATGAGTTGAAACAGCTGTTGCAGGCGGTGATCACCGCTTCCGGCTCGGACTCCGAGGTGGATAGCCAGAGCTCTCGGCTTAGGCAGCAAGGAGGCACTTAGCTGGCCAGGATGCACGTATAGTAGTAGAGTTGGTAACTCCGCCTGATGGCTTGCTCAACAATTGGTAGCATTTTTACAGAAATTAGATTTAATTAATTATCGCATATAGAATTAACAAAAATAAAAGTTTTTTAACATATGATAATGCAGTTAGATTTTTTTTTTTTTTGGTTTTGTTTTTTATTTTTGTTTTAAATTGTCATAAATTATTGTTAAACTGAAACAGTTTGTTTCTCTATTGTTAAGCTTGCCGATGAATATTGTTTTTCTGTAACTTATTTCGAGTTCACATTGAAAATCAATTGGCCTCGCGGGCGTTTCAAACTTGAATTAAAATTTCGTCTTTGATAGTGCTCAAAAGTGTATTCCAAAAAGAGCTACATAAAAGTGTTGATTAGTTTTTATCACAATGACATTTTAAGTTTTAATTTTTTATATGTATTTATCATTTATTTATTTTGCCTTGTATTTTTGAAAAGTACAGCGTGCATATGCCCTATTGTTAAAATGTAGTTTGATTAGTAATCCCTCTTAATTTTAGCTGGATTAACTAATTCTGATTTTGTTTTTTAAAATAAGTTAACTTTTTTTTTTTAATTTTTCCGGCATAGCTTTCTTTTATATTTTCTTTTGCGTTTTTATACTTTTTTTTTGCATAGGCATTGTTAGTCAATTATTTTAGTTTTCTAATGATTCTACCTGTAACAGAAGTTTATACAGAGGTTGTTCAATAGTTAAATTGTGGCAGATATCGAACGAAATAGTTTCGTGTTTTCCTTTCTCTTCTTTTTAATTGTATAATTTATAATTTATATTTGTTATGATTTAGGGCGCTTAGCATAAGTAATTAATTTTAGCGCTTCCTTAAAGCCATTTCCAATGGTTTATTACAATAATCAAGATGTTTTTAAGTAAATTATAAAAGAGTAGAAAAATCTAATAGATATCGTGTTTGTTGTTAGTACATGTTTTCGTTTTGCAAAAAGTGCCCTATGCGCTCAAAAATTATTACATTTTTGTTGTAGATTTTATTCTCATTTGTTAATTTAGTGTTTGTTTGTTTTCTTGTTTTCTTGTTCATGCATTTTCTTATTTAAAGTACATACATTTTTTTCTCAATACAATTTCTAAAAACATAAATGTAGCGTTCGACTTAAACTAAACTCGAAAAGGATGCGGACTGCTTAGTCAATTGTAATGGGGAGCGGGTGTTGGGTTAATGATTTAAACGTACTGAAAATATGAACTGCCTGTCTAATTGTAAACTTTTCAAATGTCAAAATGTGGGAGTGCAAATAATGTGTGTTCATGTGTTAATGGTGTGTCTGTATCTGTGTGTGTATGCGTATGTTGGTGCTTATTCATTCTGCATTTGTCTTTATGCCGTTGTTGGCGACGCTGCTGCGGAAGCGGAGTTTGCCAAAATCGGCGGATTGGTAGCGTTCACTACACGACCCGGCGTATGGGCATTCTCCAGGGTCTTCGAGTGCTGCAGCTGCATCAGATAGTGCTGCTGGGTGGGCTTGTGCAGTGCCAGCTGGGACAGTGCATCATCAATGGTGAACCATTGGCGCTTGCGTCCAATGCTACGCGAGTCCTCCCACTCATCGAGCTCTTGAGTCACGTTCATTACGAACACCTCGGTACGATGCATGTGATCGTTATTCTATAAAATATCGAAAATATATATTTGGTAACTCGGATTAATTACTTAGTTTCTCTATACCTCAAAGACTCCCAAACAACGTCCCAGACTGCCAACAACGCCTGCCTCCTCCAGAACCTCACGCACGGCGGTGACCGACGGCTCTTCCTCTGGCTCGACCCCGCCGCCTGGCACAATCCACAGTTCTGGACGGCGTGAAGAGGTCACCAGCAGAACCTGTAATACATTTAGAGCTTTAATTATACTATACATCATTTCATTTTCGTTTTTCTTTAAATATTAATCAAATCTCATTGTTGGCATAGACCGAAATAAAGCTTCCAAGCTTACCTCCTCTTCGTTCTCGGCTCGCACACAAATACAGGCAGCTCGCCGTCTAAAGCCATCCTTATCATAGATGCGTGTCGAGTTGGGTTTCTCCTTGACCATCTGCAAGTATAAAGATATGATTATTGGATCCTACAATTGGCGAATACCCGCAACGATTCGGGTAATATTTCATTCAGCTTTATCATTTTATTTGTGTCGCGTTTAATTTCAATGTGTGCGCACACGAGAATCGTGATTCCGTCTTATCAGACATTCGATTGAGAGGCCGCCAGTAACTGCAGCGCCGGCTTATCAACGATTTATTTATGTGCGCCGTGAGCGTGTGTGAGCGTGAGCTGGGTACCGTTTGCCGTTTGTCGTTTGTGAATTAGCCGTGTCATGAATGATGATTGGAATACATTCGCAAACATCTGGGTGCTTACCTTTGCGCTTTATATGTGCGGTGGCTGATAGCTGACTGCTTAGGCACTTAATGAAGAGACGGCCGCCTTGACGTCCCTTTTCTATCTCCCTCTCTCTTACTCGCTCCCTCTACAGCTCCTCGCTCGCTCGCTTGCTCACTCACTCTCCGCCTCTTGCTTTTGCTGCGTTTGCAACAAGTGTGTTTATGTATGTGTGTGTGTTTCTGTTGTTGCTCTTTTCGCTATGACAGCTGCACCGGGAGCCGGTCGCTGGTCTCGTGCCGTTTTTGCAGGTGCTTTTTGTTGGCTGCTGCGTCACAGCAAGTAAACTGTTGTATGTCCGAATGTTCGTGTGAGAGCCGTACGTGTCACTGTATGTGTGAGTACGTGTGTGTGAGCGCGTGTGTGTGTGTATGTCTGTCTGTGTGAGTTTTGTATGTTGCTGTAGTTGTTGTTATTGTTGTGTAGTAACGAAAAAAGAACTGCGCGTCGGATGGTTTAAAAGAGATGTGGGGAAAGCGAGAACAGAAAACTTGTTGAAATTAAAACGAGTACAAGAATGAAGAGGAAATAAAGCGCAGACAGGGCAGAATTATTTAACTACTTTGCAGTGGGTGCATATTGTTGTTGTTGTTGTTTTTTTGTTTTTTTTATGTGTGTGTATGTGTGTATTTTGGTTAGTGCGTGCGTTCGAATTGGGATTGTAGTTATGTTCGTGTTGGGTTGTTGTTGTTGCAGTTGTTGTTGTTGTTATTGTTCCTGTCACTGCCTTTGTCCTGCTTTCAGCTGATGTTTGAATAGTCGCAGTTGCTGTGTTGTTCGATTGTAAGCCGAGCCGGAAACTTTTCGCAATTTGTTGAATTTGAGCGAGACCGACGCACAGCTGGGCCTTATCTGAGCACGAAACATGCGTTTTCCATTTTCTCGCTCCGAACACGCCCCGAAATTGTGATGAATAGCCGCGTTCGGCAGACAAACACACGTGTTAAGCCTTGATCACCGGTTGTTATTTTCACGGTTACGATTTGTAGCTGCGAGCCACTGGCAAAAGTTAACAATTTTAACAATTTCACGAATGTTGCATCGGCGAACAGCTCGACAAAGAGGAGGATGCAAAAAACAGTGTTACCTCTCTTCGCAAAACGAAACTGCCACAATTTACACCAGTTGGCAGTCCTATGCTGCAGTTGGCAACGCCGTATATAATGGTTGGCAGTACTGATTGCTTACATATAAATTACAACAGATGGCGGTAGCTCGATCGCTAGATGGGGCAAATGATTTTAAAATAGAATTTTATTTCTGTAGTTTTTCTTTTCTTTTATAGTTTCACTAAATATCAAATCAAATATCTTATATTTATTAATTAACGCTCAAACTCGTAACAATTAATATGTAAAAGAGCCAAATCACAAAAAAAAATTTTTTTTTTGACTACAAATTCTTGTTTACTTAGTAATACCATTAACCATACTAACCATATGGTTAGTGGTAATACTTACCTTAATATAATCATGCTAAGCCCAATTTTAATTTAACAAATTTTAAAATTGAATCACAATTTAAGTTGTTTAATTAGTTTGTTTTATGGTCAAAATCATTAGATGAAAAAGGCATTATGGCCTTTCTAATTAAATTTAAGACTAATTAACAAAATTAATAGTGTAAACAGCCTAGAGATGGAGCAGTTCCGTTATATCACGTGACAAGTATCGATATTAATTGAGTGGAAAGCAAATGTTGAAAGGAAATAAAAACTTATTAGTCTGTCCATTTATACCTCTAATTAAATGAAAATAAAATCAAAATATTATCAACTCGTCAGAAAACAGTTTAATGTCCTTTTTAAAAATTAAAAACATTTATCCGAACAGTTTTATCAATCTGCATTTATATTGGTAGAGGACTACAGTCATGTATCGATATAAATCGATTTCAGATATAACTTGAATCAAGTAGGTATATAATGTCGATTGCGATTAAATATATATGAAAATCGATTCCATTCAATGTGTTGTATCCAAATCAATTTAATGTATTTATCAATATGCAGCAGGAAATAATTTAAATCGAATTTGCATTGTTCCATCAAGAATATACGACATTCTTTTCCACTTATTACGCATTCATGAGCAGTTCCAATAATCCCTGTTCAAACACACATCGATAATTATCGAGTCGCTTACATCGATTATTCATATCGAATTAATATCAGCTTTAAGGTCCTCAACTGGCTGGGGAGGCGAAGAAAAATGATTTACTGCCGCAATGGAAGACGTTAGTTGAACGCCTGCCAAAAACCCAAACGGCAGCAGGAGCGGCAGAGGCGCACAAAAAAGGGCGTGGCAAAGTTTATGGGCTGGGCGCCTGGAAAATTTGCTTTGCATTTGTTGCAGTCGCTGAGCTCTGGGTTTGGATTTTCGGTTGTAAGCTTTTAATGCAACTACTTAGCGGAGGATAACTGAAGGCCCCATCTGAGAGGCTGAGAGGGCCGCCTGGCAGGGCGGGGCAGGGCGGGGCAGGGGCGGGCCGTTGCTGTGTGTCCTTGGCTGGCCTTTAACATTTACTGCCAGCTCTTGCGTTTGCATTACAGTCGCGACACATTGGCTGGCGTGGCCCGTGTCCTGCGTCCTGGTCTTGTGCCGAGTCCTGCGTCCTGCGTCCTGCGTTCTGTGTCTTGTGTCCTGTGTCTGTTGCTCTGCCGCTTTTTGCTGCTCTGGCAAAGCAAATTGCTTATTTCTTAATGCATTGCCATTTCCTTTCGGCTTTCTTAGACATTCTCAGATCTCTCTCTCTCTCTCCCCCTCTCCCTCTCTCTCTCTCGCTCTCCCTCTCCCACTCTCTCTCTGTGTGTGTGCGATTTCAATGAATTATGAGCTTCATTTCTTTCTTTGGGTGTTTGGCTCGACGTGGCCATGCAGAAGTGTTAAACTGTTTAACACGCGTTTTTCTCGCTCTTTGACTTTTGATTGCGTTTAAATTTAGACACCGAAATCTTTTTTTGTTTTTTCGCTCTTAGCATATGAATTAATTCAGCTGCCGATCAATGAATTTCTGCCTGTGATAATAACGTTTTTTTGTTCATCTAGTTTCAGTTTCAACTCGAGTCTGTCTGGCTCTCTGCCTCAGTGTGTGGCACGCTTTGTTGCACATCAATTCAGAGTCATAAATTTGCAATAGGCGTCCTCTTGGCTCGCAAACTTTTTCTATTTGATGCGTCCGGCGACCACAATCAAATCAAGTGCAAAAATTTACAATTTACCAGGGCTGCAGTCTCGCATTGAGCTGACAATGGTCACCAGGGCACCAGGGCTGCATTAGCTAAATTATAAATATATTACTGCTCGATTTAAAGACTGCTTGAAGGACGGATCGATTGATTCATTGATAGAATTTTCGCAATTTCCACTCTGCAGATTGAAATTTCTAAGACATTTAATAGACAAGATTGCAACGTTTCAGGTGAAAAATTCTTTAAAAATTATATTATCATTGTAGATTACTAATTGTGATCAAATGTCTTTCAGCTGTGCAATTGTGTGAAGCTGTAATGGGCCCATGGCTTAATTCCAAACATCATTCAAAATACCGCGTTATGTGAGAAGCTGAAATGCTTCATAAAAACGAATGAATAGTCATGAATATTTTATTATATTATTATTAAGTTTTCATGAGGAAATGAAATCCCGAAAAGATTTGTTTATAAATTAAATCGATACATGCATTCAATTTATCTCAAATATTAAATATATGCAAATATATGTGTGAAAAATAATATATGATACATATGAAATATATTTGCATGAAATATAAATATTATATTTCATATATATCTCTCTATTATATATATATATTTTTTTCAGGACTGGCATTCGATGTGTAACCTATTTAAAGGGCGATAATTTCGGTTTGAAAACCAATTTTTATTTATTTCAGCGTAACTAACTTACTTTGGTTCTTAATGAAAACTTTTGCCTTGACCATGACCTTGAGACGGTCTAGTAACGACACGCAAGCACCCCAACTTAAATTTCCAGTACTCAGTGCCTCGTAGCTGGCGTATTTAATATTTGTTCATAAATCGAAGTTTTCTTTTTAAACTTTAAAATATTTTTTTTTTTCCAAATAATTGTTTAGGATTGAACACTATTTCTTCCTAGATATACAGTATCAATTGAAGCCTTGAACCCAATGAAAATGGGCTATGAAAATATTTTTAAAACATGAAGAAATAGGCGTGGAATAAAGTATATGTATTCAGGACGACCAGCTGAGTCAATTTAGCCATCTTCGTTCAGCTCAATCAATTTACTCTAGAGCTTTTGTAATGAATACAGGATTCAGGGTATCTTCAAATATGGAAGTCCATCACTATAGCATTCTTACTTCTTCTATTAAATAATTAAATTCTTAAGTTATGCTTCTGAGTTGTGATTCAGAAGGATAATTTATATTCCTCTACACGAGCTACCAAAATTGTGTGTGCATTCCATTATATTATAATATCCTAACAGAGAGTATATAGAATTGCAAAACACTCCAGAATTTAAAGTGTTTCAAGTCTTACGTACTTTTCCTATTTCGCCTATAGTTCTCATTTCTTTAATTTCGAATATCAGTATCTATATCAATGCTCTTATCGTGTCTTCTGCTTAGATTTGTGGCTCTTCAATGGAGTTGAGGTGGGGCATTGCGACACTTACTGCTAATTGACTGGCAGTCGAAATTCAATCAGTCTGGCCTCATTCAAAGCCAATTCAAAGCTGCTGACTGCAGTCCTGTCGCAGGTGTTGATCCTGTCATTAATTTGCTATCGCTGTCATCAGCAGCCGCAGCAGTTGTTGCGCACGTGCTCACAATGCTCAATAGAACACGGCAAGGAAAGTTGGCGGTTCGCATGCTTGGCTGGCTGGATGGGTGGATGGGTATCCACACTGGCTGGCTAGGCAACATATTGTTTCATTTTGGCTTTCTCTTTCTGCTTGCCCGCAGAGCAAAGGTTCACCTACGAACGCAATTTGGCAACAAATTCGCAAAACAGACAACAGCAACAAGCAACAAACAACAGAAACAACAACAATGAACAGAATTATACAATTTATGCGATTTACGAGCTCCGGCAGTTCCTTCAGTCCAGCTTCAGCTTCGGCTCCTGGTGCTGCTCCCGGTCCCGCCCCCTCGCTGCCTCCTCCTTTGCCCTTTTTGCCTCGACAGCCGCAAAACTATTTCTATTGCTGCGGCGCTGTCGCCTTTGCCTTTGCCTTTGGCTTTGCCTTTGCCTTTGCCCCTGCCATCGCCACTGGGCAAGGATATGCCGTATTTCCGTTTACATAATAAATTTGCTAACCACGTTCTGTCGGCGTCGGGACCTGGACCCGGGCCTGGGCCTGGCTTGCAGCTCCACCAGCTCCACCAACTCCACCAGCGCCGCCAGCGTCGCTTGGCATCAAGTGCCTGCGGTTTGCATTTTTGTTGCATGTTTTTTCTTCTCAGTGTATCTTGTTGTTGTTTTTGTGTGTCGCCATCGCCATCGCCATCGTCCGGGGCACCTTGCAGTGCCAGTTGACAAAAGGCGGTACAAAAAAATTGGACAGCAGCCGCAGCCGCAGTCGCAGTCGCAGCAGGCGCTTGAATTGAGTTCAGCGTTTGCTTTAGCTCAGTTTATAAACTTTAACTTGGACGTCACAGCAAAGCAAAGCCAAGCAGAGGCAAGCACAACACATGTTGTGTCGCTCTGGCAAGTGTCGCCTCCACCTGCCGCCACCTGCTGCCACCTCCCGCGCCTGCCTCTGCCCCTGCCCCTGCCCCGCTGCACCATTTCCTTGCCAGTTGATTGACGGAAGTCAGTGGCGGCAACAACTTTTGCTTAATCATTGGGCGGCGCTCGCCTTGCCTCTAATTAATCTATTAAATGCAAACCAGAGACAGCGCCTACAAAAAATGCGTCGTCGAGGAAGTCATCTTGCAGTCGCTCCTCGCTCCTCGCTCGTTGGCCAGGCCTCGCTGCAGCCAGTCAAACTAGCTGCTTCCGTTTTCCGCTGGAAGTGAAATCTGTCAGCGGACGTCATAAAAATGCCAAAAGGCGAGCACCACAGCTGAAACCTACGGCTTCTGCCTACTGCCTGCTGCCAATTGTTCTCGCTGCGAGCGCTTATCGATAATAGTTTGAAATCAGATTCCTGATTAAAGTATTCAAACTAATCTATAAGATTTTTACACCTGAGGGTGTGTAAGCTTTACTGAACTTCAGTCAAATTCATTTCTGTTTCAGACAGTCCTTAGGCTTAATTGCTCGTGTATTTTATAGATTCTGTAAAATAAGCTATTAAAGTTTATTAACAAATATGTTCTTTGAGTCGTTAGCATTGATAACAATAATAAATTATAATAATATATAATACATTTTGTATTTCAACAAATATTTTCTTATATTTATATATTTAATTATATGCGAAATCATAGTATATTGGAATTCTTAAATGTATGCAACAGGCAGAAAGCATAATGTATATATATTCTTGATCAAGGTAACGAGCTGAGTCGATATAACCATGTCTGTCTGTCCGTTTGTCCCAGGGCCGGATCAACACACATTAATGTTATGCGGCCAATATCCCAGTGATAAGAAAGAAATTAGGAATAATATACTTATGTACTTGATTTTATTGAGAATTTAGTAAACATAGCTTATATTAATTATTGAATAGAATAATTATATGTTTTGTGCGCAAAGCTTGTAAACAGGAATTCGAAAGAGAGATTGCGGAGGATATAATTTTGCAAACTGTCGCAATCAAGAGGGAATGATTCGAATTTGATATCTTTTGAATAAATACAAACAGCTGATGATTTAACATCGAATTATGATACTTACTTATAAATAGAATTGGTTCAGTATTTATTATGTTATACTAGCGTAGTAACGTGATTTTTTAGATTGGTAAAAAACAGCGATTTACAAAATTTTTATTTACCTGTGGTGTAGGCCCTGGGGCCCTGGCCCAACTGGCCCCTATGATAATGCGGACCTGGTTTATCGATATGTTTACAGTTTGTTTATTCTCTGTAAGTATTTCTCTGTGTCTTTAGATTTGTCATTAAGATTACCGAGTAAAATATTTTTTAATTTCGTACAGAAAGAATTTTCGAAGTTTGTATATTTATTTGTACTTATTTCTGTATGCAGTCTGCTATTTGTAAATCCGCTCTATACTATAAATCAGATAAAGTAACTTCCTTGTTAGTCAAATTTAGAAAATGTTAACTATTTAAATCATATATTTCATTTAAGAATATAATTTAGTTCAAGATTTAAACTTGTGGCAGCTGCAACTACTGATAAGTCAGTTATATGATTATCTTGCGTAATCAACGCGAGTTGACATTTCAAATTTCAGCTCTATAGACCTTCAATTACAATGGATACTGAGATGAAATTTGGAAAATAAAAATATAGCTTGGAAAAGAAAATAAAGTTGAGCACATATATATTTATAGCTTTATCGCTAACGACTTATTGCAGTTAAATCAAACTGGCAGCTAGTTTAGCTCTTTTCTGGGATGAGGCGCCCTTCCATTGCGAGTGTGGGCAGAGGCTGCGCCCACTTGTAGGTGCCACAGGTTCCCCGTCAGCTGTCGCCGTGGGGTAGGTTCAATAACCCGCGGCTGCAGACTTTGCAACGCGCTGCCTGCCATCTCTGCCACCTCTGCCATCTCTGCCACCTCTGCCATCTCTGCCACCTCTGCCATCGCTGCCACCTCTGTCGGGTCTGCCAGCTCGTCCCGCTGCTAATGGCTTGCCACACTTTACATTAGCGTCACAATTTATTGGCCGGCTGTTGATGCCAATGCTGCTGGATTCGCCGCGCCGGCTGTTCGGCTGGCCGGCTAGTCGTGACATGGTCGTGGGTTGACTGCCTCCCGGCCCACTTGGCCGTATGCTTTACGCATGCTTGGTAGCTAAAATGGTCATAATAATAATAAAAATTTTCTGCCTGCAGAGTGGGGGCCGCGGCAAGGCGTCTGAGCGCATGTTTGACGCATCAGATGACGGCAACAGGTTACGCAGTATCTGAGGAGCATCCCATGCTGATCTCGTTGCAAGTGCGTAAGCAGCAGCAGACGGAGTCGAAGTTGCAGCAGCAGCGACTACGACCGGTTTATGGTTTATGTCAATGCATTGGCAGGTGTATGCTGCTCTATTTATGCCAGCTCTATCTCTAGTCCCAGCTCCAGCTCCAGCTTCAGCTGCCCCGAAACTGGCTTGGATGCATGTATTTGAATTGATTTTGGGAGGCAAGCGCAATGTCAATATGGCCATGAATTTATGTTTAATAAATGCAGTCAACTGGCGACTCTTTAGGCTTTCCGCATTCCTCGCCCAGTAGTGACTGTTAACACCCACAAGAAGACGCTTGCCAGGTCGACGGCAACAGCAACAGCAACAACAGCAGCGGCAGCCATTGTGCAGCCAAAGCCGAACCTGAAGCCAACAAATTCTCAAAGAGGCGGCGGTGGCGGCTCCTTTGTGCCTTTGGTCAGCGCGCTGCAGTTTTAGATTATTTGTTGCTGACAGCTTCATGAAATATTTATTATTATGGTATGAGTATGGGTATGGGTATGGGTCGGGGCTATGGGGGTATGGGGCTATGGGGCTATGGCTATAGCTTTGGCTTAGGCTTCGGCTTGGGTTTGGACTTCTGCTTGGGCTTGGGCCCGGACTGCGCTCTCGGCCCGCTATTCCATCTCTTTGTTTACAGGTGTTGGGGGTGCAGCAGCAGCAGCAGCTGCTCCAGACAATTGCCTCGGCATAGGCAAAGCAGTTCGCGCTGGATACCAAAATTGAGAATTGAGGTGTTTGCCGCCGCGCACCAAACTTGAAAGCCAAAACGCCGAACCCGAGCGCTGATCGCTGAACGCTGAACGCTGAACGCCGAACAACGAGCACTCGAACACCGAACGCCGAGGATCAAAGAGAGCCCCAGAGCCGGAACAATGCTGCGTTAAAGGTAATTGTTTGTCAATTACTTGACTCCCGGCCAAGCGCGTGGCCATTTTTGCCTTGGCCGGAGAGAATGTGGCTCAGAGACTGACTGCCTCGAGCAGCCTCTGTCTGCCAATGTATTTGTATCTGTATCTGCATCGGCGCATGTATCTGTATCTGTATCTGTATCTGTGCTGTGCCTGGGCTGCTCCGGCCTGCTTTGGCCTGGCCTGGGCCAATTATAGCTGCCTGCTCGTTAGCATACACGAGCTGTATCCGTATTGCCATCGCAATCGCTGCCGATAATCGCGCAGAGTGTAAAATTATTTAATTCCCGCTTATCGCTGCTGCCGCCTGCCGACTCCTGCCTGCCCCCGTGAAGAGTGTGTGAAAATGTTGCAAGCTCAAGACTTTTTGATATCTGCCATGCGGTACACGATATATCGCAAAGGTATGGATATGCCTGATTTGTTATACTCTTTTGATATGACTTGCTTGAGACCCTTTGCTGCATACTGATCATTCTTTTGCTTTAATGGATTACAAATCTTTGCTACTTTGATGCACCATTTATAAACTTTAACTGTCAAGTCAACAAATGGGCAACTTTCTTGTAAATGTTTGCAATTAAAAATATATATAAGATTTGAACAATCTATCATGATTTTTTAAGCTTGGCAGACAATATCTCAATCTCTTTTATATTTTAGGAAGCTAATAGCATTTACAGTTGGAGAGTCATCGATAGTGACGATAGTCAGTTAAGAACCATTAATTAAAAGTCGATAGTGACGATAGTTATTTAAGAACCATCGATAGTCGACGATAGTGGAGAGTCCTAAGAGTAAAAGCAACGAGAATGCTTGAAGTGTTTTTTTTTTTCATTAATTACAGCTTGAGGCTTGTTTTAACCTTAAGGCTTGTTTCAACCAGAGATAAACTGAAATTTGTATATATATATAAAGTTAGACTAACTAAATATCAAATAAATTTAAATACAAGTTGCATATTATAATATTTAAAAAGTAAAAAATCAACAACAAAAACAATTCAAATTTTTTATTTATTTTTATCTTATTTTATTTATTTGTTTTTTATTTATTTATTTTTTTTAATTTCTAATTCATTCTTTCGTTTAGCTCACACCAGACTACACTCATATCTTTTATAACAACGATCACACACATTTTTTAAATTTCATTGTCAATTTTTGGCCAAAAAGAAATTTTAAAATTTAATATTGAAATGAAACCCTAAATATATTAGTTGTAGTTTATTAAAACTCTATCAGGAAAGATCGATAACATCTCACAAGATTAACATACGTACATATATACTTTTTGAATATACTTTAAGAAGAGTGTTATAAATTCGAACATTTAACCTCATCTAACTCCTTTGTGTTGATATTGTAGTTCGTTTTGTTTCGTTTTGTGTGCGTGTGTGTGTATGTGTGTGTGTGTGTGTGTGTGTGTGTGTGTGTGCCACAGTTACACAGAAAAGTAATTTCGAGCATGTTGCTGCAATCAGACGATTCTGCCGCCGTTGCCGCTGACTGAGAGATGCTTTGATATGGCCTCGTTCTGCTGGCTGTGCCACATAAAGTTGCAGTTGAAGTTGAAGGTGTTGTCTGTGGCTTGGTCAGTGGCTGCCACGGCGGCTGGCATAGCTGTTGCTGTCGCTGCCGCAGTCGCTGCTGCTCTTAATTGCTTGCTATTTTCAAATGCTGGGCGCTTTCAATTTATCACATGTCTGTGACATCTGCAGTGACATTTTATTAGGCGATAACGATAAATTTACAAAGATTTATTAAGTGGCAGCGGGCAGTGGGAAAACTGCGTCAGCGTCGTCTGCGCTAATTCAAACAAATTAAATGAAAATCTCGAAAATTATTGATCGCATGCGGCATGAGGCATGAGGCAAGTGGCAAGTGGCAACTGCGGCCGGGTTTAACGAACGCGCTAATGAGCTGCTCAACTGCTCAGTTGCAACGATCAATTTGTTGTCATTGTTTATGCAACAAAAGCATCGCAATCATAAAGGGGTTTACCCATGGTGTTTATAAGCACAGATTGCTCTATTGCCAGCATGTGGGCAGCGGCGGCTGGCAGCTGGAGGCTGGAGGCTGGTGGTTGGCAACGCCATGCGGGTGTTGGTAATTGACTTGGATGCACTCATAACTGACTCCGTTCAGCGAGTTTATGCAACTTGCAACTGGCAACTGCCAGTCACCATTGAGGCGGGCGTGGGTGATCCTAAACGGGCGGAGAAACAATCCTTAACAGCAAATTATGCAAATTTTGTGACTGCGATGAGATCAGAGACCAGAGACCAGAGACCAGAGACCAGAGCAACTGCTGGCTGTCTGGCCAAGTCTGGCCTCCGGTCTAGTCAGCTCTGTCGTCTGCTCTTGTGGGTGGACAATGTGACAAGCGTCGTCGTGAAAAACAACAGTTTACTTGCCACAGAGTCTGCCACAGCCACAGACCCTGACATGCAGCTTGATGCTTGAAGCGCTGCCGCACTCGAGGCCTCTAGCCCAGACAGTTTTACTGTCTTAACTGAAAATTTATATTATTTCATGCAATTTGTCATCGTTTTGCCAGCAGAAGAAAGATGGCTTTGTATGGGTTTCGGTTTTCAGTGTTCAGTTTGCAGTTTTCAGTTTCTTTCTTTATGCCTTGCATCATTTACTTTGTTGCACGATATGCGGTTTGTTAGCTTAACTCGGCATTCGACTCCACACGCGGATGAAGTGGGAATCGCAGCGGCTTATGACAATGCTGAAATGTGATCACGTTTTAGAATGTTTGCTAAATGACAAAACAATTAAAACGATATCAAGCTCGGATCATTAACGAGGCTCTGACTCACTGTGGAGTTGTTTACTTTATTGACTCGGGACCCAACGAAGTTACAATTGAATGCAGCAGGCAACCTTCTACAAAAATGTGTTTTAGAATTTAATTACAATATGTTTTCTATATACACTGTTTTCTATATTACTGTATTCGTAAAGCAGTAAATTGAAAGGAATAGAGAAAAAAACCAAAATGTTAATACAATCCAATAATTAATTATTTAACATTATTTTTGATAGAAATGACAATTATTGGATAGTTTGAGCTACAATTAAATAATAAATTAAGTTAGGTTGCGGATCAGCTCATATATAATTTTTATATAGCACTAGATTTTTCTTTACTCCTACTTTAAGTGCACATGATATTCGTAACTTGGCTCGCTCAGCAATTTTTTGCCAATTTTCCAGTACATTTTTTTTGTGGAGGAGCCCACAAAGTGCGACATTCAGAAAATATGTGGCACATTATTGTGTTTGCATATTTACATGCGTTTAGAGAGTTATTAAATTGGAAGACTTATGAAGCACGCGTGGGCGTTGCGACGACACGCGTCGTTAGTTGTCTTTGAGGGCATGGGCGTGGGCGTGGGCGTGGGCGTGGGCGTGGGCGTGGGCGTGGGCGTAGGAGTGGGTGTTTTTACTCGCTGAGAATTAGATGATTGGAGCATGGTGCGACCTTTAGCGCTGTAGTTGTTAAAGCTAATTTTATAGCTAGAAACTCTTCTGAAGCGTGGCTCGCCCGCTCTCTCATCCTCTCTCTTTCTCTTTATCCGCCTCTCCCTCTCTACAATGTCTTTCGGCTTTATAAAGAAAGGTTCTTTGCAGGCTTGAAACCAAATTGATATTACACTAATTAAAATGCAATAAAATATCGCAGAAATTGCCATTCATAAATCATTACGACTGCCGCAGTTGAGGCACAAAGCAACACATGGTCCATGGTTGGGAGCTCGACTCGGAGCATGGGCTGGAGCTTGAGCTGGGAACTGGGAACTGGGAACTGGGAGCTGGTAGGTGGAGTGGGACTTGCAGCTATATACAATTGAAGATTGAGGTGTGAGCCGACAAAGGAAATAACGCTCCTGCAATTTGCTGGCAAAAAGCGATGCGCTCATCATCATTAGAGCTTGGGCTGGAGCTTTCGACTGGGTCTGAGTAAGCTATCGCATACGCTCATATAGTATTTGCTTTATGATTTTGTTAATTCAGCATAGATAGCCGCCAAGTGGCCGGGCTATTGTGGGAAAGTTGGCATTGGCGAGCGAGAGCTTATTAAAATCGCGAGTTTGGCTCAAATATTTAACAAAAGCTGCCACATCTGGAAATTATATGCGTAATTTGCGAACAATGGCGTCGTCTCCATGTACTCGGCTACCTGGTACGTTAATCGGCAATCAATATACGATACGGCTCCGACTGCTGCTACAATCGGAGCCACGGGCAGCTGCCACAGGCGCGCCCATTAAACATAAACAAAATTAAGTGACCATTAAAATGCCATAAACTGGCGACGGCGACGGCGACGGCGTTCATGGCCATGTCGCTGGATGGGCCTGGATTAACTCTGGCCAGTGTCGAACGGGCGGCATTTGAAAATCTGCACCAAGCAGCGAGCATCCAGCATCAAGCATCAGCAGCCAGCATCAGCAGCCTGCATCCAGCATCAGCATCCAGCATCCAACATCCCCAGCGACAGCTTCCACATCCAATGCCTTTGCCCTGGATCAGCATGAAGGGGCACTTTCGTTTAATGCTGTTGCTCGTCGGCCCACATAAATCGTGTACTTGCCGCTTGTAGCTTTCAATTTGTGACTAGGCGCAGTCCGAAGATGCAGCCCTGGCTGGACGCGATTTGCCAATGCTGAGTGAGCCCAGCAAAATGCTGCGTGGGCGCATCGCGCCACTTGAGTCAAGCAAAGTAAAGCGCTGTCGCATCACAGCTGCGTCCTCCCACCTCGTCTGACCGCTTACGCAAATGTTTCAATTAAGCTAAACAGAGGGTCCCAGACGTGGCATCAGCAACAGTTGGAGCTGGAGCTGGAGCTGGAGTTGCGACGCGACACGTTGCGCCGGAAGTTGCCTGCGTTGGTCGAAGTGCTGAGAAATGGCAGCGCGGCACGCAAATCATCAACCAAACTTGCTTCGGGTCCCAGCCGAGTCGAGGCCGGGATCCCACTCAGCCAGGTGCCAAGCCGCGGGTTGCCCGAGATCTTTTCAGTGTTTGGCTTGCTGCTCTGATTATGGGCGCTGTTCTAGTGATTGATTTATCGGCTCTGCTGCCCAACTAATTGAGTTACATTAAGTCGCTGCTCTCTTTTCTTAGCCGCTCTCACACACTGTCAGGCGGTCTCCGTTTGACGTTGAGCCGCTGAGCTGCTGAGCGGCTGAGCTGGCGATGACGAGCCTCGACGAGGCCCGACTTATATGGCTAAAACGCGCCATTAATTGCAGCGCCACTTTAATATTTATTGTCAATTATTGTTAGTTTAATTGTCAATTATTAAAAATTGTTTCGTATCGCGTCGCGGCAGTCGTTGACGACGTCGTTCACGTCTGTCGATGTCTATGGAAAATTGATGCACGCGGCGTATGCGCAATGCACTCCACGCTGCCAACTGGGTTTTCTGCCAGGTCTCAATCAATACGTAGCTCAGGTGCCACATTGGCTTCCCAAGCATCGGTCAGCTGTCAAGGCTTCGTGCCGGCTTCACACGCTTTTTGGGCCGCGCTGAACCGAACCGCGCCGAGCCGGGTCGACTCGGGTCGGGTTGGTATTACATGTGAGCTGCGGCCAAATGCGAGTCTCTGCTTTCCGGTTTTTCGGTAGCTAAGGGAGTGCGTAATCAATTACCTCTGACAGAGGTACAATCACATGCTCAGCTGTCTGAGGTTCCATTGAAGCTGATCTCTGATGGAAGCCAGAGCCTTGTTATTTTTATCATCAGCACCTGAAGCAATCCAATTGTGAATCCAATCGAAGCTGGCTAGGTTAAAACTGTTTTGTAAGCTGCTCTAGTCATATTTATTGTAATGTTAATAAGTTTTTTTTTATGACCTGGAGCCAGGGACGCTACACGAATAGTTCAACTGACTTTAATTAAACTTCAATTATATTTTTATTAAAGTTTCTACAATAAGTAAACAAATTTTATAGAATATAAATAAAACATTTTATTAACTTATATTTGCTTATTAAGAGCATTTAATACCTTAAAAAAAGATTAAAATTATTTTGATCCGTTTTACGGATGTAACTTCAGATCACTAAACAAAACTTCTGTTGCAGCTCTTTTCTCATTTTTTATTGAGTCTTAAAGGGTATTTTGAGTTCGATCTGGCTCACATTTGCATCGTAACGCATTTTACTGCTTAATACAGACGATGATGAGAGGACGTCTCATTGCGTCGATTGCAGGTGCTAACAACTGAAGTAGCCGTTGACTCGATTTTTACAACCTGGCACCATTTCATATTGATATATATCAGGTGCAATCAACGTCTGCCGATTGCAATCGCTACTCTTTCTCTCCCTCTCTCTCTCTCTCTTTCTTTCTCTCTTTCTCGCTCTCTTGCACATTGACAAAAGCTGAGCGGCACGATCAAGGCTGAGCGGCGGGGACAGCTGCATCTGATGGGCGCTGATGCATCGAGCTGCTTCTCGCCCCTCCGATGGTTACGTGGCGCTGCTTCGGCTCATTATTTATTGTTTAGCTGCCCCCTTTGGCCTGCCTCGGCAGCGAGCGGGCATTGATTTTGTGGGCAGCTGGCGGGCTTCTTGCGTAATTGCCCATGTGGCAAACAAATTGGAATCCGCCAGCCAGCGATGCAGCAAGCAGAAGGCAGAAGGCAGCAGACAGCAGGCAGCAGTCGGCGTCTTGCTGCAAGTGCACTGGCGTTGCCAATTGTTGATTTAGTGGTACCTGGCAGCGTCTAATGCAGCGATTGATCGCACAATTAACGGGTTAAACATTTTGACAAACTACAAAATGCCAGACGATTTGTCACAGCCAGGTGGTCCTCTGGCCTATGGTGGGTGGTGGGTGGTGGGAGTTGAGAGTTGGGCGTGCACATGGAGCCAAAATGCAATAAGCACGCGCGTAAATCAACAGGACATGCCGCAAAAAGATGGGCGAGGCAAGCATCACTTGCCACCTGGTCGTTGCTTCTAATCAAGTCGACGAGACGAACGACTACGTGGACAACGGATGCTGTGTTTGCATCCTGGCTGCCCGCCTCATAAAAGCCAAATGAATGTCTGCCATTGCAGGAGCTGCTGCCTCGCAAAAACTTTACGACAAGCCACACAAATTGGACGCTCTTGTTTCGGGGCAGAGACTCTCGACTCGCCCTATACTATTGAGGGCATATTGCCAAGGCTCAACGGCTGGTAGCTCTTTAAATATAAAAATATTTATACATCTACATGTACATACAGTTTGGCAAGAAAGTGTTTACACACAGGGAAAAAATTTTAATTTTTTACTTTGAAGCGAAATAAAAACAGAAAGAATATGTATATTCAAATTTTTTTTAATGCAAATAGGTAAATTGAACAATTAACTTATTAGTAAGTAAAAAAAAATAACAATATGTTTCCATTAACAAAAGAAAACGACAAAAAACAAAAAGAGTAACAAAAATCAGCTGCCAAGAAAGTGTTTACACAACTAAAACTATTAATTCATTATAGTGTCTTAACTACTTTTTATTTAAAACTAATACTTTGTGTGGCCTCCGTTGGTATCTATGACTGCTCCCAAGCGTCTATTCATCGATTGGACCAGGTTTCTGACATATTCCACTGGGATATTTTGTCATTCTTCAAAAACAATGGTTTTCAGCTCAGTTTTATTCTTTGGATGCTTTTTGGCGGTTCTCTTCTTCAGATTAGCCCACAAAATTCTCAATGGGGTTCAAGTCCGGGCCTTGAGCTGACGTATCCAACACATTTTTATAGTTATAAAGTAGCCAGCACCTCAAAATATTTGCCTTATGTTTGGGATCATTGTCTTGATAAAACCTAAAAATTGGTTTGCCATTGACAAAGAACCCAAATTTTATGGCACTTGTTATTAAATGTGTGCGCAAAATGTTCAAATAGTGTCCAGCATCCATGGTGCTCTCAATAAAACATCAAAAGTGTCAGAAGTGCACTAAAACGTAACGATCTCTCGTCCCGCGCAGCCCGGAAAAAAACATTGATGTCGGCAGATCACGTTCAAAGGCGTCTAACGTTTGCTAGAATGCACGGAAATCAGCCAGATTCATATTGGGATGATGTAATATTTTGCGATGAATCCAAAATGCTGCTATATTATAACGATGGTCCAACTAGAGTGTGGCGCAAGCCCTTAAAAGCCCTCGAGAAGAAAAATATAATACCGACTGTAAAGTTTGGAAAACTTTCGGTAATGGTCTGAGGGTGCATCTCAAGCAAAGGAGTTGGAGATCTATGTTTTATTGAGAACACCATGGATGCTGGACACTATTTGAACATTTTGCGCACACATTTAATAACAAGTGCCATAAAATTTGGGTTCTTTGTCAATGGCAAACCAATTTTTAGGTTTTATCAAGACAATGATCCCAAACATAAGGCAAATATTTTGAGGTGCTGGCTACTTTATAACTATAAAAATGTGTTGGATACGTCAGCTCAAGGCCCGGACTTGAACCCCATTGAGAATTTTGTGGGCTAATCTGAAGAAGAGAACCGCCAAAAAGCATCCAAAGAATAAAACTGAGCTGAAAACCATTGTTTTTGAAGAATGACAAAATATCCCAGTGGAATATGTCAGAAACCTGGTCCAATCGATGAATAGACGCTTGGGAGCAGTCATAGATACCAACGGAGGCCACACAAAGTATTAGTTTTAACTAAAAAGTAGTTAAGACACTATAATGAATTAATAGTTTTAGTTGTGTAAACACTTTCTTGGCAGCTGATTTTTGTTACTCTTTTTGTTTTTTGTTGTTTTCTTTTGTTAATGGAAACATATTGTTATTTTTTTTTTTACTTACTAATAAGTTAATTGTTCAATTTACCTATTTGCATTAAATAAAATTTGAATATACATATTCTTTCTGTTTTTATTTCGCTTCAAAGTAAAAAATTAAAATTTTTTCCCTGTGTGTAAACACTTTCTTGCCAAACTGTATGTGAAAGATAATATATTGTGAACGGCTTGCTAATTTATGAAATAAAATAGCCAATAATTTCTACCACAATTGTGGTCACTGATTTCGTTTTTGTTTAGTAGTTGATTGAATTTAATCTCTGAGTACTTAAACTTTACTTGCCTAGTATACACCAGTTTGTATAACAATTCATTATCATATACTGAATATCTTATCTTAAAGCTTAATCACGTGTATGTCAGATTACATTTCATACACATGACATAATTCGGCTTGGAAGTATAGCTTTAATGTCTGTTCTGTCTCTCTTCAGCTTCGACTTATTCAAGTAGCTCTTTGGATTGTTTCACATTATGAAAGCGCATTAGAAGTTCGTTGTTTGCTCTGTCTTTTGGTTTCTTGTTTTATGGGTCACACGGCAGCCACTTGCACTCGCATCATGTTGACGCTGATCACCAGGGCAGGTGGCGAAGCGCTTGAGGAATGCCCACATCTCGGCACTGCCCGTTGGCCATTTGCATGCTCATGGGCAGCCTATATACGTATTCGGAGCACAAATGAAATGCAATTTTAGCTAAGCACAGGGCTCTTATCATTTGTGTAGCATCAGTGCACAAATTAAATAAAATTGCTGTCAAAGAGCCAAACGGCGAAACTTGTAGGAGGAAGCCACCAACGCTGTCATCTGCCGATTCCAATCGTCTGTGCGGCTGCTGTGCTCCGTTTGGCAGCGCCAGGCGGGCGCTTCTGATTGGTATCGCCCATGCACCGCCCGTTGCACCACCGCGTCGCACCAGCCGCCTGCTGCAGGCTGCAGGGCAGCAGTTCTTAGTTTCCCACACTCACGCAGCCAATGCGACATTTTCTAAATCGAATAGATGCCAAAAAATAAAGAAAAAAGCCACTCAAAGACAAACCGCAAAAGACTATAAAGATTTTTAATATGCGAGCGTCAGATAACCGAGGTGCACCGAGACGCCGAGAGACGCCCGACGTTGGCGCAGGGGCCGAGCCAAGCGCAGCTGCTGCTGCATTAATTACACCGCACTGCGCCTTGGGGCAGGTCGGCAACGGAGACATCAGACGGAAACCAGCTTGGCCGGCTCTGCTCTCAGCTCTTAGCTGTTCCCTGCTGCCTGCTGCCTGCTGACTGTTGGCTGTTGGCTGTTAACTGGCCTACCGAAAAGCACCCGCATATTGGCGTTCAAGCTGCGATAGACTGCGCATAAAATTCATAGCTTTTTGAATGTCATTTGTCGTTAATGGACCACAAGTTTGTTTCAAATTGATTTGAGAATGGCCCAACTGAAAGCCAACTCAAATAAATTGCAGCTACAAAATTGTTAAGTGCTGACGTTGCTTCAGTTTTGTCACAGATCAAATATGAATTATGATATATTCTAAATTTATGAAATGCGCACTAGACCTGTTATAGCCATCAATAGTATTGCTGGACATAAACTTTTGCGATACATACAGCACATATGGTTAGTGGCTATATACTCTTTGAAAGGATATATGTATATATTATTGTTGAAATGTCTTGCAGGCAAATAATCAAAAAAAATCAAAGTAAAAGTAAATTAATAAAAATTTAATTACAAATTTTAATTAAAACTAAAGCATTTTCGTAATTGTTTCAGTATTTTAGTAGTAATGAAAAGTATAATAGTAATATCTTTTTTAAATTACAATTTTTGTTTTGTTTTTTATTTATTTTATTTATTGCATATAAAAACCGTGCAAGGTTTTTATACAGGCTGTAAGGCTGTTAAGTCCATCGATGCAATTAGATAAACTATCAAGTGCCAACTATCAAGAGCCACACTATCGTTGGATTTTCAGCTGTACTATCAATAACTATATCGTATATTGAAATGCCTTTCACCAATATTTTATATACGCTCTCAGAATATGTAAATATAAGAAATCAGATATTCAAGGAATCCTCATACTTGGAATCCATATAATATGATATTTTATATGGTAATAATTTTCCGTATCCATGACTTAAATGTCGGACTTTGTTACGTGTTTATTTTCATTCCCAATCAATTCTCGCTGCAGATCATTAGTAAGGAATTGCAGAAAGTAGATTACATCTGTTGTAAGCTCCATTTCCTTAAGATTCCATTTACGATCAGCTCCAAAACAAAGCAAGCCAATTGTAAGCCAAGAGCCGCCTGCTTACCGTAATGGTTTATACAATCTGACGGACCATATTCACTTCTACTATTCTGAGGAAAACTGTCACATTTATGAGGAGCTTAAGGGAAACGGGCTGTGTATAAATTATGCCTTGTAGAATGTATCCCATCGGCACCCGGTCCTATTACGTCCTCCCGTCCGTGGAATGGCATCACAGACCATTTTCATTGCCCTCGGTGCTGGCAATTGGCGATTACGCCGCCGCGATAAGCATATTGGTCGCATGGAGCTGGCCTAAGATTCAGTCGCTGGCGCACTAAAGTGGCAACAGCAATTTGTAGTAGAGTGAACGTGTAGTGACCAAAACGGCAGCAAAGTTTTTGCTGCTGCTGCTGCTGCTGCTGTTTAATTAATAGAGAGTTGTTCCATGGACTCTCGAGTCTGGCGACTGCTGACCACTTGCATATGATCAATACGTGTTGATTAGTGCCTGGTATCGGGCTCGTATCTCGGCGCTCGGCTTTTATGGCTCGCTCTGCTGACAATTTTTTACCATATGCTACGGCCTTCATTGCAGTTTTTGTCACATAAATCAAGCTGCTGTGCACTGCAGCTGCAAGTCAAACCAAAATCACCCAAAAAATTACAGCAAAAAAGAACAAAATCAATTGCGGGTGTTGCCCGTTCCCAGGCTTTGGGGCAGCGACAACGGGTTTCTGACTCTCTGTCTCGTTCCCCCCTTTGAACGACCTTAGAAAATATGCAATTGTCTGGCATTAATTTATCGCTAGCTTTGCATTTAAATTGCAGGCATAAGGCCATTGAAATCAATGAGCTGCTAAGGTCGTGTCTCGTGTGTGGGTGTAGCAAGAATTCTCAATGCCCAGACAAACTCTATAACAACTGCCACGACTGCAGCGGCTGCAGCGGCTGCACCTGTTGCAGCTGCAACTCCGACTTCAGCTCCAGCTCCAACTCCAACTCCAGCTGCATTTCCGTCTGGCTGTCTGTCTGTCGACTCGAGGCCCCAATGCGCATGCAAATTTGTGATTAAGGTCAGCTGGCATCATCAACTATGGTCGCAGCGACTGCCTCGGGTTCATCTCTAGTTCGTCTGCAATTGCGAGTGGGTGCTCAGGGCAACGGCAACGGCAACAGCAACGACAACGACAACGGCTGTTGCCAGCCAGACGCACAGCTAGCGGCGATGCGTGCACGGCTCGACAGTTAATCTGTAGACGTGAATGGTAAGGGGTCTGTCTAAGTATTCAAGCGGACTTCGTCGAGGCTTTGCGTTTCTTAGCAAACAAGAAGGGAAAATTTGGAAATGAGACGAATATTTGATGTTAGACAACGTAACCCGCAAAGATGTCGGACAATTATACCCATAATTCTTCGAATCGCCGTCTCAGATACTTCCAATTTAATTAAAATCATTGAATTTGTTTAGTTTATTCATGAGGATATATTTGAAATCTATTAAAAACGGATATGCGGAATATTTTTAGGATTAAGAATAATTGGGTTGCATTAAATGTGAATTTTAGTAGAGGAAATTTATAATTAAATAACTTTTGTTCTAGACACACCTTCATAATAATTTAAGAAATACGTGTTTACTATTTAGGGGGGAATGGGCGAAGAAATCTAAAATCTGAAATAAGCATAATGGGATGGGCTATAATAAATGCGATATAAGTTTAGTATATCATGTACAAAATATTTATAAGATAAGACATACGTTAGATAAACTGTTGGGAAGACTGTAGTTGGGCGGCAAACTAACTCAGCCTATCATCTATCAAAGAGATGACAATGGCCTCGAAACAAGATATCAATATATACCGCTACAATCTATAAAGAGAAAAATCAATACCGAAATTCAGGGCTTGTAAGATTGTATAAATGATGCATAATATTAAAAATATTCATAATGATTTTTATAAATTAATTGGAAGATTTCTTTGAACAAGGTCGATTATACCAAATGAGCCATCTATGATAATTCTACTTCTTATGCTGATTTGCTTGTGCCCCACTTCCATATTTACTGCTATATGCTAAACATGTATGTATTAGTGGAAGCTAAATTGTTTCAAATGGAAGGATAAGGGCATTCGCTATAACTATTATACCCTGAACCCATTGAAAATGGGAAACAGGATATAATGGGTTTGTTAAAAGTATGTAACAGGCAGAAGGAGGCGTGGCAGACCCTATAAAGTATATATATTCTTGATAAGGATTTCGCTCTGTCCGTCTGTCTGTCCGTATGTATGAACGCGTCGATCTCAGAAGATATAAGAGCCAGAGACTTGAATTTTTTTTCAATGATCCGTATATAGAACGCGCATGTAAAATTTGTTTCTAAAAATCGATAACTATTCCCGATATTTTGTTATCGATTAAAACACTTTTTGAAATTCTGTTAAAAAAAAAAAAAAAAAAAAAAAAAATATATATATATATATATATATATATATATATATATATATATATTTCCCACATCTTTAGAGCTGGACACTCCAAATTTCAAACGTAGATTCATATGTATTTTTAGGAATTTCGGGTTTAGTCATATTTCACCCCCCACTCTTCAAAACACCCTCTTACCTACAAGTTTGCAAAAACCGTATTTTAGGTACTAGAGACTTGTGCGTCGGCACATACACACATTTTAATGATATTATCACGGTCTGAAAGTTTGATCAAGATTGCCCGTCTACAAAAAAGTTATTAAACAAATAAGTTCCCATAGTAAGCTCACACAGTAGCCCATGCCTGTTTATACGTACGTGCGTATAAGTGTATGTGTGTGTGCTGGGTAATTAAAAATGAAGCGATGAATTGAATTGAAATATCAGTTCCTGGAAGGGTTCAGGGGATCTCGTAGTCGAGCACTCTTGACTAGAGCTTTCTTACTTTTTTAAATACTAATTTCCAGCACGCTTAACAAGCTACATATATAAACGAATTAACTCACAACCTGGGAACCTTTACGTTAATTGTGTGTCGAATCGATAAGTTCTATCTGCTAAGCCTATAAAACGGTCGTCAAGATTTTATTAAACAGTGTTGAGTAAACAATCTGGATTGGCCTATGATAATATGTCATCAAATTGGTTGAGTTTCATAAATAACTGATTTGTTATAAATATTTAAATTTGTTAATGATTTGAATAGGCGTTATTTCCAACTTGCTCTTTGAAGAACCCCAAATACAAATATTCGTGGACTATACACAGACAATACAACTTTGAGTTAGCTTTGGACTAAGATCATTATATAGCATTTGATATTAATTCATTAATTAGTATCGCGAGTTTCTGATTCAGAGGAGATGAGGAAACTTGGAGTATCGGTATTAATTCCTATATGATAATGTCTCAAAGATCAGTAAGCCGAGTATCGGGGCTCAATTATAAATTACAATATTTATTTTATTAGACTTCATCATGTGAACAGCGTTAACCAGTAAGCTAGCCAACTTGTTTAAGGACTTTGGCTAGTTTCATGGGCTTCACAAAACGAAGAGCCGTAGTTAATAAGCAATATCTCAGCTAAGCGGTACAAGTCGGTAATTGCCAGTTTCATATGGTGGCCTAAGTTAAAGAAAAAGGCAGTTTCCGTTCCCAGAGCGGTGCACAATCTTCCAGGTAGTTAACTAACACCGCGGGGCACACTTCCGGCCTTAAAATGTGTGTCATAAAAGCGTTTGCTCTGAAGCCTGTTTATTAAATACGTTTCGGCCTTTGCTCAGTTAATGGACCACAAAAATAGCTTTAGCTTTTACCCACAAGCCTTCACAACAATATGCAACTCGTGCTCTATATTTGATAAAAAACTTTAGGTTTTTCCACTTTTCAATTTTATTTTATTTTTATTAAGACTAGTAAACTGCCAATCATTAAATTGTTCGTTTAGGCTTTCTACTGCACTAGTGAAATATTTAATGTAAGGATAGCTGTTTTCTGCTCACGATGATTGGCTGAAGATCTTACCATCTGTGCTCCTGACTTATCAATCAAAATTTAACAAGGATATTCGTACATGAAATCAATCCTTACTTAATTAATTATTAATTTGTAGTCCTAAAAATCGGATATTTCTCCAATTAATGGTAGTCAAATCATTTGGTATGTCCAATGTTTACTCTACTGCACTATGGTCGAAAAGTCAGAATTTGATGGGAAAAAGTCAAATTTTGTAAGTTGCCACGATTTAATAAAGTGGACAAAAGTGAAAATATTAAATAGTATTTGCCAAAGTGCAGCCGTAGCTTGCAAAGACTTACTCAAGGTGACTTTCGCAGCCGCTTATTATTATTTTGATGAGGTGGACCCCTCTTTGTCAATAATGGGCAGGCCAACTCTGATCTATTCAGATGCTGTAGTGCGACTAAAAAGAAATTTAGCATCTGACCTTGCATCAGACGAAACATATTTTTTTTTGAATAAAAAAAATAGTATTCTACAAACTTCCTATTTAACATTTAATATATTCAACTCAAATTTCAATAAAAATTCTTCTACATATGAGTATGCTTATTATTGCAGCTGAAATATTTAATAAAAGCTGAATAATTTAATAATTTTTAATTTTCAACCAAAAAATATTCAGATCGGATCAAAAAAAAAAAACATTTAAAATTTGGTTGTTATTAGTTATACATGAACTTATTATGCATTCACGTTGCTCAATTATCTAAAGACTTATTTTCTTCAAGCTGTTCGCATCCATTGCTGCGAAAGCACATTTCAAAGTTAGACATTAGTAATTATTTTGGCCACAAAATTTACTGCGGATTTTGTGGGTGACGCAGCCTTCACACAATTTCAAGCTTAAGGCCGCGATATATAAATGCTGTTTTTAATAGCCGTCAAAAGGTAAAACTCGTTTTAGTCTTATTTAATTTGAGTGTAGCGACTACGTGCTCGGACTTGAAGATGAGTTGCTCTAAGCTATCTAGTTGGTTGCCAGATTCAGACGCAAAAAGATCGACGACAGCATGTCTGCTAATTTGTTTGCAGTGGTATGTTCATATTTTCACCGAAACTTTAAATCAAATGTTTTATTTCTCATACAGTTTCTAATTGCATTGATTGCCAATTCAGCAGTCGCGGCAATAGTGCCGCGTCTTCAAGACAACTACGTTCAGCTGGAGCCCCTAAGTGACAACAAATATACGCTCAGGTAGAAGAACTTATATCCAAATTTGTTTCCATATTGTCTAAAACTCGTTCATGAAGTGTGTAGTTGCAGCAGTGAATAGTGATTATCAGTGTCCGCCTTGCTGTTTGTCCGTCTTAGCGTCTGTCTGTATGAACTAAAACCCTTTCGCTGTTATTGAAGCTAAAGATTCGTGTGCCTCTCGACTTACAATATATAGTACACTGATGGTGGTTTTTAGACAAACACATATGCATACGCATACGCATACGCTGAATATGTAAATCTACTTGGGTTGTTGCAAATGGGGGACTGACATAGTATGAACCTTGTGATAGTCTGAACGCTATTAGCGCTAGTCATAGACGAGCTCAATAAAAATATGTATTAACTTATTTTTCTAATCCATAACTTTGCACGTAGAATCAATGAAGGTGGCGCTGTGCGTGAGGAGTCCGTAGAACTGATCGAACCTGGACAGCTGATAGTAAAGGGTC
Source organism: Drosophila hamatofila (assembly GCA_035045345.1). Lineage (NCBI taxonomy): Eukaryota > Metazoa > Arthropoda > Insecta > Diptera > Drosophilidae > Drosophila > Drosophila hamatofila. The sequence continues at coordinate 3,218,483 of JAWNPA010000001.1, forward strand.
AGCTCACACAACAATATGTATCACCGTCTGGAACTCTGACCGTTACCTACGAAGCAGGTCCCAATGGGTATGTGGCCAAGTACACTTTCGTGTCGACAAAAGAAGGACCACCAGTGGTTGCCCTCAGTTCAAGCGCTTTGAAGGCCGCATCTGGCTAACAGAAATTATTACTTATTTTATTTGTTGGTTAAACCAACTGATTGTCGCTTTCAAAATAAATATGATTTGCAATTAAGGTTAGGATATTTTTTTATATTTGTGCGCTGCTCACTATTTGAATTCAAATTAAATATAATTTCTTTTCTTTGCTGAAGTTGTTCATTTGACCAACACGTTCAGTGCCATTTCCCGATGTTTGTCGGTGTGCTGGGCTCTGCACTTCACAATGCATCTATAAAGAGTTGATGGCTGCGCCTCTGCAGCCTTCGCCTGCAGGCTGCTTTTGGAGCACCCCAACTGTACTCTGTGCACGCAATCAAGCGGCAAATCAACAATTTTCCATGGCAGTGAAGCGAACGGTTTGGCTTTGTGCGGGTGATTGACGCTTGTTGCATGCAACAACACAACTGCTGTGGCAACAACTGCAGGCAGTCGATTTTAAGTGGTCGCAACCGCAACGTGAAAATACTTAGCGAATAGCCCCTCGGGTCGAACTTTCAACAGCCGGCGGCCCAAACGGCCAAGCAGGTGAAATGTTTGCTAAAAATCAACAGCTTGGCTAGGACTTTCTATCGCCACTTCCCCTCCTCCGCTCGTGTCTCTCTCTCTCTCTCTCCCTCTCTCGGCACCTGGTCGTGCTGCTGCTTCTGTGCGTGTGTCAATATGCGTGCAACAAGTTTGCCTTGGCGTATTTTTGTGGGTGCTCCACACTTTAAATTTATTACAACCCGATTACTTGTACTTACCACTTTTTTTTCAGATGCCAGATATCGATCAGGGTGCACCGTAGGCCGAGCCGCAGGCCTCTGAGCTGGAGGCCTCGCTGCCTCCGCCGGTGCCCGAGCCGGTGACTGGCTCGCATGGCCATCGATCGCCCACAACAAGACTTCTCTTGGACTCTGGCACCGCATGTAAATTAGCATATCGTGCGCGTAATCTGGCCAACGGGAGGCTCCACTTCGCATCCTGCTGTTGCGGCATGTGAAGGCGTCATCGAAATCGGAATCGCAGTCGCCGTCACAGTCACGCAATGGGCCGAAGCCGAAGTCGAAGCCAAAGCTAAAGCCAAACACTGACCACTGTGTGGGCAGCTGAACAGCCTGGGCTCCAGCTCCAGCTCCAGCTTCAGCTCCAGTTCCAGCTCTGGACTGGACTGGACTGGACTGGACTGTTTGTGCGTGCTGCATTCTGGCTTAATGACATTTTATCTCTGACGATGGCTGCCAAAATTATACATACGCCGCGTTGCCTGTGCAAAGTGTTTGTTATGCAAGCATAAAACAGCTGCAAATTCTTGATTTGTTTCCAGTTCAGAATTTTTATGCAATTGGCAGCGGAAATTGCTTTGCACATTGCTTTTTATGACATTTTAATATGCAAAAGTTTTAGGACAAAGCAAGATACCTTTCGTCCTGCCACTGGCTGTGGCGGCCGCTCACTTGTCTATGCATGCTGCCTGCCAAGTTTTGTTTTTTGCGAACTCGTGGCCAATGACTGGCGACTGGCGACTGGCGACTAGTGACTGGTGACTGGAGGCTAGTGGCTGGTCAAGGAACCCAGAGCGAGCATTAAGTCGCACCATCAAAACGCATTTAATTCAGTTTTTATTGAGTTGACAAATCCAATTAGCAGCAAGTTTTGGCAATTTTAAAGACAAACTCAACGAGCAGCCAAAGCCAAACTCTGTGCCCAGAAACACTTGAAGACACACTCTCACACATTGGCTATATTCCCGGAGCGTCGTCGGCTCGCTTTAGCACTTGCCCGCAATATGCCATTAGAGCGCACGAACTTTAGCCCTGCTGCGGCTGCTGCTACTGCTGTGGTTTCATCCGCATCCGCATCCGCATTCGCATCCGCATCCGCACGGGCGACACGTTGAAGCCGCATTGTTAACTGTTGACTTTTCTTAAACTTTTGCCAGTGTCTCCGGCACTTGCAAGCGGGCGGGCAGCGCATAAAAAATGTATACCAAATCCCTGCACTGCAGCTGCAGCATTACGTGGTTAGCGAATTTATTATGCAGTGACAGTGGCAGTGGCATTGCCTCAGCCACTACCAGAGGCGGTGGCAGTGGCAAAGGCAGTCTCCAGCAGACAGCCAGCATCCAGCATCCAGCAGCCACCGCCACAACCGCCAACGCTACATTTGTGTGTGGGCCATCCCCAGTAGCCAAATGGACCCACTGCCTAAGAAGCGACTGCTGCTCACAGCTGCTTTTAGCTCTTTTATCAACTAATTGACTTTTAACAAACAAATCGTGCAAGAAATCATATTGAACCAGGCGCTATTCATTAGCTGTAAAGCTGTGAGACGCTCAAGTGCACATGGAAATGGTCCTAAGGAGACTTTTGTGATTCAGAATTGTAGCTGACTATGCGATACTCTGCCCTTGCACTTTCACAGAAGCAAATAAATCTCTGTATACCAAGTTCTAGAGCTGTTAAAACCATCGATAGTATAGATGGACAAGAAAAATAGAATTTTAGTAGGTGTTGATGCATTTAGTTGGCGTGGGAAATGGGAAAGAAGCTTAAGTAAAGCAGGCGCGACCATTAGGGAAGTGTAAACAAAAACTATTAGCTGAGTGCAATAAGTGGCGACAATAATCTCATGTAAATTCAAGTTTGAATTTTAAGATTAAAAGGAAATCCAATACTTCAAAAATGTAAGTAAAATCTAGAAAAATTGATTAATATTTGATTAAGTCTTTTAAAATAACCAAAATAAATTATGATTGCTGACAAAAATGTAAGTAAAATCTAGAAAAATTGATTAATATTTGATTAAGACTTTTAAAATATCTAAAATTAATCATGATAGCAATAGCAGACTTGCTCTTAAACTAAAACACAAAACACTTATTTTTCTTGCAGTGTTGTTACCAACTATTATATGAATCATAAGTCAACGAGCTTCAAACTGAATGAATTAGCTTACGTGATCCCATAGAGTAGAGAATGCAAAGGAAACAAAGGAGAAAGAAAGCTTAAAGAATGCGCATACATGGAATACGGACTCGGACTTGGTCCTGCACTGACTCGAACGCACTTGCTTAAAAATTCTATTTCTTAAACGTGCTCGCTGCCTCGTTGCCATCCTAGTGCCTGCGGGTATGACTGCGGCTCCCGGCCGGCTGCGGACTACATCTATACATGTGTAGCAATATCTGTTTGTATATGTATGTGCATGCTCCATATATGTATATATATGTCTGTATGTCGGTACGTACGTATGCAGTTGGCCCGGGTCTGACTGTGTCTTGGCTGCCGCTGTGCAAATTTAAGTGTTTTGTACGTGCGCCAACAGCAATTGGCAAATTCAAAGGCGTGTTAGCATGCCATCAGCAGTCGAAGGGCGTAGGGCGAGAGACGACGACAGGCGTGAGGCGTGAGGCGGTCGCGCTGAGTCTCTGGGCGAGCTGCATACCCAGGAGGGTGTTTGCGGGCGAATTATCCTTTCAATTTGACTTGGCATATGTATGTGGCTCCAGTTGCTTATACGCCACTGCGTGTGTCTGTGTGTGTGTGTTCGGCGAAATCACATTTTAAATTTGAAATGTCTTGAGATTCTCTTTTGCCAATTCGCATGTCCTTTGCCATATTGACGTATGCCTTGCGCGGCGCAAGTTGCGCCCAGTTCCGTTTGCTGCTACTTTCGTATGCGCTGGGGCAAATATCGCAATTGATTTATATTGAAAAGTCTTGGTCCGTCTGTGTCCGGGGCAGTGTCTTGGCCACTTCCTGAATTGTGGATTGTGAACTCTGAGCTCGGGGCTCTGGGCTCTGGGCTGTGGGCTGGGTGTTGTGTGCGGTGTGTTATAGCTGTGGCTTTTAACTTTGAGGCCGTCGAGCTTAGACAGAGCGGAAGTCACATCAATTGGCCCGGCAGAGGCTGATATGGGTCGTCTGCTGTGTAGGAGCTAACATGTCTGCAGCATCTGCTAATGCCACAAATTGCGGCAAACGAGTTCTGCGGCGAGGCAACCACGGCACCACAGCACCACAACACTTGCTGCAACATTTAATGATGATTTCATGTAGGTGCCGCCAATAAACTCAATACTTAAATATTGCATTATTAATGCTACATCGGCGACAATTCTGCAGACGCTCGCCTATTTGATTCATAATTAGTTGGCTGTTCCACAGACTGTCTGCGGCTGACAACAGGTTGCAGCTGCGCTCGGCAACGTTGACACATCAGCCGGAGCCAGATTGACGACTGGCTAAACGTTTTATAGCCGCAAAGTACCGTTGAAAATGCGACACCGACTCCGACTCCGACTGCGAACAAGCCCTGCAGGCTGCAACGCAACTCAGCGCAACGCATCGTACAACTTGCCAACTTTATGCAAAATACTATTTGGCTGTGATGAATGGCAAATGGAAACCAACCGACTGACATTGTTTCACAGCCAGCCAACTGCTAGGGTCTCAAATATTAAACGTCACTGAACTGTGTGTTTGTCAGCGCTATGTGCTTTCCTTATTCCTAAATAACTAAATAATAAATGAATTCCAATATATTTGAACGGATTACAAAAAAGTCAAATCGAAAATTCGTTTCTTAATCGATAAAGGGATATTTTTGAGTAATCCTTATAAAGCTTTTTCAGTAAAAGTAGGCTGAATGTTTTTATGTGAACTTTGAGTAGCCATCTTTAATTCCCACAATAAGAAAAAAGTGTCAGTTACACCACTGCAGTGGAGTGCAGTGCAGTGCACTGAGAGTATAAATCTTAATTCTAAAAATTTATAATTCTTACTTGAATACTATCAGAGCTTGTTTATTTTTCGCTTTCAAGACTTTAAATTAATAATTAAATTTCTTATTGGAGGATTAAAAATGGATGAATAATAAATCCTTATAATACTTTTCCAGTAAAGGTAGGCTGAATGTTTTTTGTGAGCTTTTAGTAGCCCTCTTCAATTCAGTCCCCAGATATAACTCTATATCATTTCTTTTATTCAAAGACACAATACGAAAACAATCAGTTATACTACTGAGAATATAAATCTTAGTTCTAAAATTTTATAATTCTTACTTGAATACTATCAGGGCTTGTTTATTTGTGGCTTTCAAGACTTCAAATTAATAATAAAAATGACAATAATAATAATAACAGCATAGCCAATTGTCAATTGTTATTGATCAACTTCCAAGATTGGAATTCATATAGGCTTCCCACAATCGAAATGTTATAAGGAAACATTGTATTATTGTAGTAAACATGTCAACATTTTTGTCAAATTATGCAGGCAGACCATGGCATAGTTTTTCACTCCGCTGTAGTGCTGCTGCCCAGTGCATTACTCCATCAAGTTCTGATCACAGTGATTATGAAGTAAAATGCTTACCCAGCCAATTTGCCAACGTTGCAAATTAATACCCAAAACAAATGGACACGCAATAGCCACAGTCGATAGGCAGAGTGGTGGGAAGTGAAGTTGGGCCTGGAGAAATTGCTATTCATAAGAGTTACGACTGTGGTGGTGTGCTAGTGGTGGTGGTTCATGTGGTGCTCGGCAAGTGCATAGCTTATTAAAGCTATAGTAACTCCATGTTGCATGCAATTATCCAGTGAAACACCTTCACTTGCCACACATTGGCTGCCACCACACGATGCCGTAAAAGGCGCGCTGTAACTCGAGTAGACGACACCACTGTATCGATGGGGCGAATATATTTTATTTTTATTTAATTGAAACATTTTTAGCTGCGTCAAGGCGACAACGACGATTGAAGTGCCCGCTGTCGATGCGATCGATTTGCATGCCACTGGCTGGGATCAGTGCTCCGGCCACAGCTTCGGATGCGACTGTGGCTCCGGGTTTCGTTGCTGACTCCATGTTGCGATGCTTGTCGCCTGTCACATTGACAGACGCTGAGTTGCCCTCGCCACCTCTCGTCCCTGCTCCAACTCCAACTCCATCTCCAACTCCATCTCCATCTGCAACTGACTGACAAACTACAAGGCAGACGCGTCTGCATCTTTGTTTTTCTTTAATTTTTTACTTAATTAAATTTGAATTTGTAATTTGCGCTGCGCTCAACTATTTTGCGTCGACGTCGAAGTCGACGCCTGCAAAATAAATCTGCAAGCCATATGAGCAATGTTGTGTCTGTTGTTGTTGCTGTTGTCGTTGCAGGCCATTGCCATGCTCTTGCCATGTTGTTTAGCATTGAAAATGATGTACAAGTTGCTGTTGCTGTTGCTGTTGCTTTTGCTGTTGCTGTTGATGCGTTGGTGTGGCGACCAGACCAACGCCTGACCGAGCCTCGAGCCTCGCGGGCCCGTCCTCGCCCTTCTACGCCTTCCTCTGTCTGACTATCTGCCAGCCAGCCAGTCGCTCCGTCCGACAGTCTGCCTCTAACTGACTGTGCCTATCTGACTGTGCACTTGCACCAAACACTCCCACCCAGAGGGGCATGCCGCAGCTGTAGTCAGCGCGCTATAAGATTTATCACATTGTTCCACAGATTGTCTGCAGATCTTATATATGCACATATACACTATATAGCAAAGGATGCGGCTGCACTGCACCCGCGCCTACCACAACATATTTCGCAACACCAAAACAGCCAGCGAGAGCTAAGTGACGAGGGTTGCTCTGCATATATGGCAAAGTGTCAACTGAATTTGAAGAGCATTGTAACGAATTGAGAAGCAAAGACAAAGCAAATATAAAAGAAATCATTGATTCGGCCACTTTTTGTTGTTTGCCGAAAGGTTCCGCTTGACTTTTAGTCATAGCTGGTCATATGATACAAACTCGTTTTGTTAATTAGACTCCCTATTACTTCACTCTATTATTTAATGTTAGGCAGATACTTTTCAATAACTTTGTTTAATTAAGCTTAACCTAAAGTATTTTTAAAATTAGTATTTAGTCATATGTTCAACTTTTGTCACTTAAAAAACAGTTTGACTTTATCTACAATGCATTTCATAAACTCTTCGAGTGCCCTTCTTTTCGAGCTATAAGTGCAGATAAGATCAGTGATCTGTAAGTCTGTTGAACTTCAGTGCGAATCGCATATTCGTGAACGGGCGAAACTATTTGGTCTGTTTTCAGCCTGTCTACCAGAATCTGAGAATCTGAGAATCTGAATGCGCGCATACGCGCCCGCAATTGCCAATGTAATGGGCATGATATGCATTTTCCCAAATCACACTAAACAGATGTCGCATAAAAGGAGCAGACGATGTGGCTGTTGTCGCTAGTTTGTCGCCCTCGACGCCGCATTGGTCCAAGTCCAATTTTGCAGATGTCGGTTGTGTTTGTGGGGGAGTTTTGCAGCGACTCTGCCTCCCTCCTCCTCCCCCCCTGGCAGCTGCCCGCGACTCTGTCTGGGCGGTGACTTCCCTGCAGCCTGTCACATTGCATGATATTGGGTAGATTTCCAAGGAAAAACTTTTGCTCTATGTATAAATAGATGCGACTGCTCATTCGAATCTGACTGTTGGAGTCGTTTGCTAACCAAGCATAAAGTGTAACAAATTTTTTATGTTTCAATCTGACAAATTGCTAGATTTTGTTCCTGGTAGTGCGACGGACCGAGCCGTCGATCGGCTCAGGTAGCTGGTGGGCTCGCCTGGTGGTCGGTCGATTGCCACATCAAATCAAATATTTTAATGTGCTGCCAATCGAATTGATTTGGTTTCCAGCTCGATTCCCAGCCACACGCATGCAGCACAGTCACAAGCTGTAATAATAAAAATCATTTAATTTCAATAATTCGAAAGTTGCTTTCGAACTGTTGTCTTAATGAAAGGTTTTAGGTTAAGCTGCGTGGCTTATCGCTTGGCTGTGGCTGCGGCTGCGGCAGTGGCTGTGGGCCTATGTGGTGCCAAGCAGCTGGCACCCACTGTGCGCGCACAGTTCTCTATGCAGCTCTCTGTCGGGCTCACCAATTCAAGTTAATTACTTTTCACTGCACTTGACTTTGGTCACACGCTCAATCTGCCACGGCCACGACGACGACTGCGATGGCGACGGCGACGGAGACGACGACATCGCTAGCTGCCCGTGGCTTTTCTCACCAGGGAAATCTGCCAACCAGGAAACACACAAAGACACTGAGATATACGCAGATCCGAGTTTGCTGAGTGGCAGCAGCAGCCGCTGCAGCCGCATGTTAATTTTCCGCATGCTAAACTTTTAGCACAGTAGCAAATGCACTGGCAGCGACGCGGGTGCCGCTCACATGGATGTGGCTATGGATGTGGCTGTGGCTGTAGATGTAGATACTGATGCTGTATGCTGGTCAGTGGTCAGTGGTTTGTAGGTTTGCTGGTTTGCTGGTTTGTTGGTTTGCTGGCTGGCTAGCTAGCCGGCTGGCTGGCCATTGGACGTGCCTAAATTGCCGCTAAATTGTTATCTATGAGTGCGGCGTGTGCGCTGGCATTCGGCAATCCTCCGCTTTGGCATCCACTCAGTCTCGTAATTAAAAACACATTCAATGTGCGCAAAATCACAGGCCAACGAGGCCATTCAGCTCGGCAGCAGATGCCAGCAATTTCCATTAGGGCCCTGGACCAGACTCTAACGCCCTGCACCACTCTGCTCCACTCCGCTGTCCACTAGGCCCGACCGCGCCATTAACTCTCGTTGTTTGACACATAATTCCATAACTCGCTGCCAGATCGCGGCCAGCGGGCTGCTCGGTTTATCTGCTCAGCCCACCTCGTGCAATTATTCGCTTTTTGGCAGTGCAAACAATTTCGATTTATCGACGGAGCTCACGCGGCGCATGCGTACAGACCGTACAGCGTCGGAGCTCACAGCCTCGGCTCGAGTCCCAGACCTGACCACTACCGCGACCACTACCACGACCACAGCTGCCATGGTGGCCGCAGTCGCAGTTGTACTCGCAGTCTGGGCTATGCTGTGTGTGGGTCGTGCGGTTTTGATTGTAATTGCATTGCATTACATATTTTTATTATGCCTCAAGGTCGTGTCACTGTAACGGCATGCCGATCTATATGGAATATTGGACAATTTTTATGTAGAAATAATCAATTGCAGATTTGTTTTATTGACTTTATTGGCAGACCCGGGCCCTGGGCACCACTCAACAGATGCATGCCACACGATAGGCGCATAAAACTGACAACTCTGAGCGATAGATAGTTTATATTATTCGCATTCTCTGGCTTTGTTTGGCAGGTTGGGTTAATTTGATGCAAATAAGTTATTCGCAGGCAATGTCTTATTTGATTATTTAGTGGAACTGAAGCTTTAATAAGATTAAATTATAAGCAAAACCAGGCTGTATTTGGGCTCGACCGACTACAGAATACTAATGCGATTAATGTGAACTATATTCTTTTGTGCCTAATTAGTTTTAAGAGTATCGTTAGTATAGATGGTTTGAGCCATCGATGTGAGAAAGCGTCTATATTTTTTTAAGAGGAAATTGGAAATTTCAGTTCCAACAGATCATTATTAAAAGATCAATAATTCAACTGCTATTTTTTCAGTTCAGAAAGCAGCTGCCAAACGTCGAGTATCTGGCTGAAGAACTGTAAGAAGATAGCATTTTTTTCTGATTACATTAGGCGTGATTCTATAATTTTTAATAATTTTTGAATAGGGATCAACAGTAACTTAGCTGTCAAATTTTATGGCTTACGCTTGAAAACTGTAGATTTGCCTCGAGTACAAAAGAGGTTTGATAAATCAATACTGGTTACCGACTTGCCGTCACTATATTTTCGAACTTTAATTTGTTAAATTCTTATACAATTCATAAGTCATGAGTCACATGAGTAACTTACTATATATTATAGAAGTTACCTAAATGTATGTTCTAAATTTTAAGACGAGCCGAAAGTCGACTAATATTTTCCTTTCACAACATAAAACCGATTGACTTTAATTAACTTAATACTATCTATTCAAATAGTATGTGAAACACTCAAATAAAATATTTAGATCTTTGGCTTATTTTAAAAAGTTTAATATTCATCAACAGACTCAATATACTTAATCATAGATATGATTAAATTTTGTCAGCTTTAGCTATGAAGACTTACAGTCGTTGCAACTATTATATTCCTTTTACGAGCTGCCTGCAATCTGACAACCATCGCATGACTATTTAAGAAAAAATGTCAGTTTTCTAATGAAATGCAGCGCACCCATCCCAGAGTGCAGCACAAGCCCGTAATTGCCATAGCATTCTGCCAAGCACTGTCACTCAGTAACTGACAGTGTTCGTAGTCGTATTCGTTTTGGCAAACAACGGTCAGGAGTCAACAGCTTTCAGCAGAGCCGTCGCGGCGGGTCGGAAACCTACAGTATGAAGTGTTTTATGACATATTTAACTAGCATAATGCACATTATCCACTTTGCGCAAATTGCCGCCCCCTGCGACTAGCGCCAAATATATTAGCACACGAGGCGAGCAAGGCAAAAATAAAAGAAATCGGAAAAAAAATGCCAGAAAATAAAAAATTTCACAGAAATTAGTCTAGTTGAGTATAAAGAACGACAGCGGCATAAAAAATGTGGCAGCACATAAATAAAAATTTAATTTTCCGCCTTTTTTATTTATTTTATTTGTTTTTTATTCAGCTCAACACGCGATGACGCGCCGGCTGAGCCAAACTCTCCAACTCATTTTGTTCCGGCCGCCATTATATAGAGTAGGGAGCAGGAAACAAGGATGAAAAAATTACCAAAATATATTTAAGAGCGTCGCATGGCATTTTATTTTATTTATATGGCCAGCTCGACTGTGCTGAGCCGTGTGGATTTGCATGGGGATTAGTGCAAATATTGTGGCACGCTGATGGCCCGAAAACTTAGTGCGCCATTCGCTGGGACCTCGCGACGTATGTGTAATCTGTGCTGCCCTCTTGACAGCCACCAATAGCCAACTTCATTAGGCACACAAATTAAGCGATAAAGCTAAAGAAATTCATTAAGCAAATTCTCACACCGACAACAACAGCAACAGCAGCAGCGGCAGCAGCAACAGCAACAACAGCAGAAGCCCCCCAACTTGGCGAAAGGTGTTTACTAAAATGGCTACAGAAAATGTTGGCATGGGCAAGTCGACTCTCAAATGCGCACTCTGGGAGGTTGTTGGACCAAGTATAGCTTAGGCTTGGGTATAACATGGATTCCCATGAATTCGAAGACTTTTAGAATTCTGCTTACAAAATGCATATTCTGAGCTGTGACCTATTATCTTACTTTAAAGTTATTAAATTTGTGCCTTTCGAACAGTAAAAAAAAAAAAAATCTATATAAAAACTTTGAAAAGATATTCTTATATGGTATGAAATTTCAAAAGTTTATTTATAATATTTTAATAATATTTTGTATTTTATATTTTCATATATATTAATTACTTTCATTTCGATTCACAATTTGAAGTCCTTGAGAATCATATTAAGTTTTTAATTTGATTATTCTCATTTATGTTATTAATGTTAGTTATGTTCTCAATTTGGAGTACTTTTGAATCTTAAAAACTTTTAATATAAATATTATAAATAAAATATTATCTCATAGAACAAGCTACAAATAGAACTAGCAGCTAAGGCAATACTGCTTTTGTAAGCATCTCAGTATCAGTATTCATTGATCAGTATTCGTCAAAGGCATTGTTTTCGGGAACCTTCAAAGTAAAGTCTTAAACTTTAGATGAAAGTCGGTGTGGACACGCGTCTGAAAAGGGTATACAAAAAATGGAAAGGCATTGGTACAACCAATTGCCAAAAAGTTGCGCATGTGCAGGCGAGATTGAGATTCGATTCGATTGGAATTGGGGATTGTTGGACCATTCAACTGGTTGCTGGACTGCCTAGCTGGCTGCTTGGCCGTGTGAACGGTCGCTTTGTATGTTAACTACACGCATGTAAAATGTACTTTCGATAGCGATCTCTCAGCCGCGGTCGCAGTCGCAGTCGCCGTCTCAGTCGCCGTCGACGTCTCAGTCGCAGTCCCTGATGCTGTTGCTCTTGCCGCCTCAGCGGCATAGGTAAAGTCTTTTCGGGCTCTTTCATGGTTACCATTAATTAATTGAGCGTGCACTCACCTGGTTTGCTTCCTTGCCGCTTTGCCGCCTGTCATCCCCATCTGTGTTCTAAGTGTTGGCTTGCGTTTGGCTTTTGTTTGCTTAGGCCAATCTGCAGCGCTGATCTCTCGAGGCGTTGCGGCTGCAGTGGCAGCTACTGAGCCCGAGGTGCTGCGGCATCAGCATCTAATGCATTGTCGATTGGCCGTTAATCCATTTAATTATTATTTATATCAAGATTATGGCACAGAGCAGCAACAAAGAGTAGCTTTGCCGCCTCGCCGCTAATTTTACTTAATGTTGCAACGCCGCCGCATTGTCTGTTCTAGCTAACTGCGACGACGGCGGCGGCGACGGTGACGACGACAACAGCAGCGACTGAGACGGGGACAGAAGTCGGGGCTGCGGCTTTGGTTGTGAGGCAAAAAGTGCGCCGAGAAATGCAATTAAAGTCATTTGCTGTTGTTGCTGGCGACATAAAATGCCGCTGCTGCGCTCCCCTGCCTTCAGCTGCCTTCAGTTGCCTTCAGCTGCCTTCAGCTGCTGCTGCGGCGTTGGCGGCGTCGCCACTTTTTGCATGCCACAAAGTTTTGTGCGCCTTTTTATGCCCATGGTGGCAGTGCCGCCGCCAAGAGAATGAACGGTGCAAATGCGATTGGAACAGGATGCCAACTTGCCAGAGACAAAAAAGCGTCGGTCTCTCAGTCGGTCGGTGGTCGCTGCTGACTGCTGGCTGTTGGATGGTGGCTGGTGGCTGGTGGCTGGTGGCTGCTGGCTGGTCGTTCGGTGGCTGTTAAAAACCTCCTACTTTTCCTGCATTTCCGCTCATAATGATCATGATGATTGCATGCGTGGCTGATGGGATTTGAATGTTGCCCGTTGCCAGTTGCCAGTTGCCGCTGCCTCTCACAACTCTTGTGTAAGCAAATACATACATCCAGCATATGTATGTGTATATAGCACACATGTGTGTAATTTGCACCAGCATCGTGGGAGCGCACCTTTCCTTCGTGATTTGAACTTAAAAAGTTTGTTTGACCGCAGGCTGCGGCTACCGAGCTGACCGAACCCAAGCTCAAGTCCAAGAGCGAGATCTAAGAGTGGTCGGAGGCTGCACCTGTTACCCAACTGGGGCCATAAGTTAGCCAGTTGATGCGCTTGATAAGCGTGCAGCAACAGCTCGTAAACAGCAAAGTTTTGTCTAATAAATTCACCGCTTGCACTTAGTAAATTTTCGTGGCTCGCATTATTTTGAGCACTTCATCATCAAATGCAGCGCAAAGTTGGGTCTTTTTTATGCTCAATTTACTTTGGCCAAAGTCGCATAAATCGTGGCCAGCAACTGGGCAGGCGGAGAGCTAGCTAGCAGCAGCATCTCCAGCTGCTTTAGTTCCAGCATCCAGCATCCAGCATCCAAGGCAAAATGCTACCCACAATCCGCACACAACACACTTAAGTGCCATAAAAGAGATTTTTATTATGTCTTGTGCGCTGAGCTGAACCCCCAAAGCACAGGTAATTCCTTTTATTTTACACCATTTTCCATTTTCTCTTTGTTTTCTGATTATTCTACATATGTATGTTCGGATCATAATGCATTGACCAAGAAGTTTGCCATGAATCGGCGAACTTCCAGAAAGCCTCATCTCTGCTCTTTGAATTCTATACTATTCTTTTTTTTAAACAAAAATAATAATTAACTGAAGTTTAACTTTTACGCTTGCCTTAGCATTTGACGTAATTGTGTTATGCGTTCAAACTTCAACTTGGCTTTATTAACTTAGCAATGAGCTATATGCTCTTTCGAATGTATACTGAAATGATAAAAATATAATATATATATTGTATATTTTTAAAAACCAAAAAGTACTTTTTAAATAGATTAAAAAAAAAAAGAAAAAACAATAAAATTGAATAAAGAAGATTTAGCGTTTGAAATAATATTGTTTAAGCTTTTGTTGATTAAATATATATATATATATATATTAATTTATTTTTAAATATTAAAAATATAAAAATTTTTTAGAAATGAGCCTAAGGTTTTTTATCTTCATTTCTCAGTTTGTATAATAAATACTAGGATGATAAGCAAGCCATTAATAAAATAAATTGTGAATAACCAACTAATAATAGGCGTAAGGGTATTTCAATATCGGATTGTCGATTGTCATCCGATCTTCCTCCGCCTCTCTATTTGTCCGTGCAACACAGCTGCAAAAGTGTGGCAGACTGATGATGTTGCCTGACTCTGACTCCCGCAACCGCTGCAGGCTGCCATGACCTGGCTTACTTGTTGCTTGTTGTTGGCTGCTGGCTGCTGGCTGTTGGCTCTTGGCTGGTTGCTGTCTGCCGTCTGCCGTCTGCTTGAGCAGCTTATGCAAATTGTGTGCTTATTGCCCAGCCATGTGGGTGTCAGGCAGTCATCCAGCCATTCAGTCAGCTATCTGGGACGAGATAGACTTGTTGCCTTTGTTGACATTTCGTCAGACTGAAAGCGACTGGGTTTGCCTGGCAGACAGAGTCCGAGTAGGCTTGGCATCAGTGATCAAGGCTGTTTACGTGCATACAATGCGTCTACAGATTGTGCTCATCTTCTCGCTTATAGCATTTGGTGTGTCCACCTACTATTTGCCATATGACCAAGGCGGGAGCCCGGATCCCAGCAGCCATCCTCATGCCAAGTATATAGTCTCCATACAGACGAAGCTGCCCAGGTCGCGATTCTTTGGCACCAATCACGTCTGCGTGGGCACAATCGTGGCGCCCATCTATGTGCTAACTACCTCATATTGCATTTACCACAAAAAGTAAGTACACTTAATTACATGTTGCAACTGCCTTAAATATTTTACTTTTTGTAGCAGACGCGTCATGCACCCCGACGAACTGCTGATCATCGCTGGAGCACCCAATCGACGAAAGCCCACGGAACACTCTCGTCTCCTACACGTCCAGTCGGTGTACCCAAAATCAAGCTCAGGCATCATATACAATTTCGACTTGGCTCTGCTCCGGCTCCGGGACCAGGACACCCTCGAACTCAATCTCACATTCAACTTGGGCATCGCGAGACTAGCCACTCGTCAGCCCTATGCACAGCTGAGGTGCACTCGTATTGGCTGGGATCGAGCGCAGATTAATGAATCCTTTGCCGAAGTCCTGAGGCCACTGACTCTGCAGCTACAGCCCCAAAAATTTTGCTACAGCCTTTTTCCGGGCTTCTATAGGAATCAACTGCTATGCGCCACAGCCTTGCCCGGCTCCTCGCAGGGTGTTTGTGGGGGCGATCCGGGTGGGCCGCTCTTCTGTGGCAGCCACCTGACGGGCATCTACATTCGCGATACCATGTGCAGGAGCCACTATCCTGCTATATTTGTGTCCATCGCCTCGCACTATGACTGGATACAGAACGCCTTTTCGGGAGCTGAAAAAGCTTTACCATTTATGGCATGGCTTAGCTTAAGAATTATTTGAATTAATTTTAAGGACTTTGCCTGGTTTGCCTAAATAGCTCTTCATATTAAACCTTGTTATTATCCCATTCACAGATTCTATTGGTTGTGACTGCTGCCTATTCATTAGGGTTCATTAGTTGCAATCAAAATAGCCAAATGGACAAGAAACAATTATCGCGGCTACGCCTGCCCGGCGAAATGTTTGCCCGCTCAGCCACTGCAAGCACTGCAACCACTGCAACCACTGCAACCACTGCAACCACTGCAACCACTGTAAGCATTGTAGCACTGCAAGCAATTTAAGCAGCCGCTGCCATCGAGAGACACCAATAGACACCAGGCCGACAATCTGTTGACCTTCGACGGCTCTTGTGACGCCCGCCCATAGACAACAGTCGAGCCGAGCCCGAGCCTCAGCTCCAAGTCGCGATCGCGGTGAAGTCTCTTGGCCAACAAAGTAACAAGCTGGCCTGGCCCGGCCAGGCCTGGCTGGACAAGTCCCCCTCTCTCTCCCCACAAGCATTGCAATCTTAGACTCAGTCTTGGACTGATCTCAGCTGCGCCTGCGTCGCTTTCAATGGCGTTATTTATGTTTATTACCTCTAAGGTCGTTCGTTTCTCGATGCTGGCCGACTTGTTGCTGTTGTTGTCTGTGGCTTGTAGCAGTTGTTGTTATTGCTGTTGCTGTTGTTGTTGCTGTTGCTGTTGTTGTTGCTGTCGCCGCTGTTGATACTATTTTGTACGCAGATATCAGTAAATTTAGATTTAAAGTGAATGCGCGCGTTGAGTGTCAAATGCGCCAAGTGTCAAGCGACAAGTTGTTGCTGTAGTAATTGTTGTTGTAGCTTGTTGCAGGACATGTTGCTTGAGTGACGGTCCAAGCAGCCTGCACCTGTTCCTATTGCTCGCCGCAGTCGGGCTGCACCAGTTATAGTTACAGTTATGAGCGGACGTCCATCCGTCCCTCCGTCCGTCCGTCCGTCCGTCTCTGACTCCGTGTCCAGCCCGTTGCCCATATAAGTCGCGGGCATAAATTTCCAATTGTTGCCCGCCCGCTTATGAAGACATTCAATAAGCTCGCACGCATATACATTATTTACGAGTCTGTCCCGAATAGCCGAAACGCCAAGCACTGCGAAACGCACAGATTTTTGTGCTAATTTTATCACTTTGTGTGTCGCTCTGCCGTCACGACTTCTGACAGCACATAAATACTCATAATTTATTAATACGGTAAATGTTGCATGCAATAAGTTCATGGCGACAAAGGCAACCACGGCAACAAGTGGTTGCCACAGGTCGCAATTGAAGTTCGGCCGTATGAGACAATTTGCCAGACTCAACTAACGGCTAAATACCCTTTACTACAGATTGCTTAAAATGCTAAAAATGTGTTTAATTCAAAATCTTATCTTATCTTAGACTATTTTCGAATCTTTAAATTTGAATTTGTAGATCTATAAAGGTATGTTTTATACCATAAATAGTAGAGTTCATTTAACTACAGTTTCTTTGGAATATGTTTAACAGACGTCTCGAATCAATATAGTTCAACATCAATATAAACCAAACAACTATATTGTTTAGCCTGAATAGGAAAAACAAAATATATAACAAATATTTTGAACTCAATGGGGGCATTTTATTTTACAGAATCTTATATGCGATTAATTAAAAAATTTTTTAAAAACAATTAAGAATACAAATAATATTATGAAAGGAACAGAATAAGAAACGAAGAAAGGATTGGGGAATCACAAAATTCGCCGAATCATCAATTTGATACATTTGTCCGTAAATTTGTCTCAGCTCACAATTGGGAGCAGTGAGTGTTTTTCCTATTCTGACCTGAAAGCAAGGATTTAGAGTGGACTAAGAGAAAGCTCTGAAGAAAACAAGTGGTGAAATTTATTATAAAAAGCGCATAAAACATAAAACTCAAGGCGCAAAGAATATATAAATTTAAATCTAACCGTTGTTTATATGGTTGTTTGGAATGGAGCAGCAAACTAAGTCGCCTTAACAGACAGGACGAAACAATATTAATTATGTAGGAAATCAATTCCCAGGATTGTAGAATAGCCTACTATATTATGACGGTCAACGGAGAATTTAGCCCCAGTTTGCTGTTCAAAAGTAAAATTTAAAATTAATCTTACAGACTTAAATCAGTCAGAAATATACTTGAATACAATGGGGTTACAAATGCTCTTCGATGTTTAGCAAGCTCTTATTAGGTAAGTGTATATAAAAGTGAATTTAACTTTAACTGGAGCACACGCAGTCCCAGCGACTCTGCATAAATAATAATTTCATCATTGTGCGGTTGCGATGATTTATTTTGCTGACTCTATAAGGATTGGCTTACGGTTTTGACCAGCTCCTGGTGCCCAGCTGCTGCCAGTTACGCCGTGCTGTTCCGCTTCATGCCGTTCTCTAGCTATCTCACTATCTTTCCATATCTGCTTGTTGTCATAAGTGTGAGCGATTTATTGGCATTGTCCCTGGAACACTATGAACTGGCAACAATTGCACTTTACTTTTTCTCAATTCCTAATTCAATTTCACTCCTGTCCTTGCAGTCTCTGTCACTTTGGGCTGTCACTTGTCGAAACTGAATAAAGAAGAGGAAGAAGAAGAAGAAGCTGGTTGGTTGCCTTTTTGGATGCTGCTTGCTGCTTGCAGCAACGCCTTCAAACTTTGGCCTCAGATTAAGGGGAAAAAACCTTTGGCGAAATATTTATAGCAATAATTTATTGTAGTTTGGAATTTATTGTCTACGACATGTTTCAATTGCTCGTCTGCTGTTAGAGAATTGAGAATTGTTGCGGCACTTAGCGAGCATGTTGCTGGCGGCGACGGCGGTGACGGCGGCAACGGCAGAGACTGTTGCAGCATTTGACACTTGCGAGATTTATCGCTGCCTCTCAGATACATTTCTAAGATGCCTGAGTTGGCAGCTAATGGAATCTTAATTTAGCAGTGCCAAAATAAAGCCAGCCGCATCAGCACCAACACCAACAGCAACAGCTTCAGCAACCACATCCTTAGCTGCAGCCAAAGTAACAGCAACAGCAACAGCAACAGCAATAGCAACAGCAACAGCAACAGCAACAGCAACAACACATTCACAAATTCCATGCTAGTTGGCACCCTCAAAGCAATTGAAGATGGCCGAACATTTCAGTCGACTTGTAAATTGAATTAAAATGATTCGCGACAGACTAAAGGGTTGCCGGGTCGGGAGCAGTGGCTGCCGCGGCAGGAGTAAGTGTGGCCCGGTCCGGCAACTTTTGGCAGCTACTGTTTGCAGGTGCGTGCGCGGCAATGAAATTAACGCCGACTGCAGCATAATTACAATATAAATGGGCAGCCTTTGCCATATATGGACCAGCCTCAATGTCAAGCTGCGAGCACGTAATTGGCGATCGACTCTGCAATTTGTGGCCATTTGCTGGAAGCGGTGTGCGCAACTGCTGGAGCCACCCTCGTTGCGGGCCAATGGCCAGTATCAGCTGCATAATACATGCTGATTGAGCAACATTTTTGCGCAACCCACTGACAAAACAACGCTCCTATCGACAGACAATCAACAACGGCAGCAACTGCAACCACATCCTTTCCACCTCCGCGTCCGTTATGCAGCTCACTTCCTGTCCAGCAGCAGCAGCAGCAGCAGCAGCAGCACAATCTTTCATTCATGAAATTTGTTGCCGTTGTCATTGTTTGTGTTGCAAATCAAATGCCCGACGGCAGCAGCAACAACAGCAACAAAAGCAGCAGCAGCAACAGCAGCAACAGTTACTGTCTTGGTCGCATAAATTGCTGCTGTTACTACTGCTGTTGTTGCTGCTGGCGGGGATTGTTGCCCCCGTTCACTGTTCCACTTTGGCCGCAGCAAATCTGTGGCTCTGCAGCTCTGCAGCTCTGCGACTGCGAGGCTGTGTTTTTGACGCAGTTATTTTAACGAATTTATTTGCAGCGCTTTCATGGTCAGCGCAACAATTTAATGTAATTTAAATGACGTGCCCAGTACACAAGCGCAAAGGACAGGTGCAGATTCTGAAGAGTTTGCTCCGTCTGCTCGCTCTGTTTAGTCTTCAGTCTTCAGTCTTCAGTCTTTAGTCTACAGTCTACGTCTGCTTGCTACAGTGGGAGTATGCAGCCTGTTCGCATTTTTCTGCTCGGCGGCGGCTCCTTTGTGGCGACGTTGACGGCAACGTCGACGCACATAGCGGCGGACGACGACAGGCAATGTCGCTATCAAGTTTTTGGGCGAGCGGACACATTTTAATGATGAGTCGGACGACTCTGGAATTGGGCCTGTTTCTGTTGCTGTTGCTGTTTCTGTTGCTGTTTCTCTCGCTGTTGCCGTCGATGCCATTGCAGTTGCTGGTGCTGTCTCTGCTGGCAACTGTTGCTGCTGATACAAGGGAAATGCTAATTTGCGTATGTCGCTTTTTGCAAGTGCCGATCGAGTTGTGGCTCTTAACGAGCTAACAAGGGTATTACACAGGCATCATTGAGCACACTTTCATGCATTTGCAATCAATCGATTATTGACATCAAATATATATGATCTAAAATTTATGAACTGACTGAACTAATAGCATTACAATGTAAAAGTCTTGTTACATGTTTTTCAAATGATTTAAATGAAACAAACAATATTTTAATGTTTTCATCATATATTATTTTAAAACTTTATTTAAATTACAATTATAATAAAACTGTTGAATGAAGTGTATTAAAACTTCGTGGCTCACATCGGCCGCAATTCTTCGCCCTTGTCTTTCTTTGATTTTAATCAGTCATTCAGTTGGCTAAATTGAGTCGCCAGCTTCATCGTTGTCTTCTCTATGGCCTCTCTTTCTCTTTCCTCGTCGGCTGTTCACTCTGCATCGATTCGGAGTTTCGCTTTGGTTCATTTGCGTGGGTCGATTGTTCGACTGTCGGACTCGATATTTAATTGCTTATTAATAAGGCTTATTAGTCGACTAGCCGAGCAGGTGCAAAGACAGTAAATTAGTTACGGACTTAGCTGGCAATCAGTGAAACAAACCCATCGCCGTGTGCGACTGGAAAAAAGCCACCAACCAAGTCGAGATAGAGATTCAGATAAAAATTCAGAAAACAGATTGAGTTTCGATTTCATTTCGATTTCAGATTGAATTTTGAATGAAATCAGGCAAACGACTGTCACAAATTATGCGCAATCAATGTACAATCAATTAAAGCCTCCGAGCTCAAACTCAAAATAAAAGCAAAAGGGTATCGACAATGACAATTGATTTCAATTTGCAATCAAATTGAAATGAAATCAATGACAAAACAAAAACAATAAAGGCGACAACTTACACCCGCATAGAATACGAGGCGGCTTTCGTTTCGCCGTTCGTTTAATTGATGTTGCTGTCGTTATCGTTGCTGTTGCTGTTGGTGTTGCTGTTGCTGTCGTTGTCGTTGTCGTTGTCGGTGGGTGTATGGCGGGTGAGGGGTGAAAGCGACGAGCTGCTTTTGCCTATTGCGTAACGCTGGCTGTTAGAATTGTGGCTGCCAGTTGGCGATTTATTTCACTTGCGAGCCGGGCTGCTGTTCTCTGTGCTGCTGCATTGCCTTTGGGGAAACAATAAAATAAAGTGGCAAACAGTCAACAGCTACAGCGGCAGCAGCAACGTCATCATCAACGGCATGATGATGGTGTGAAACTTTTTCAATTGACTCATGCGGCAATTGTGTCAATTTGTCAGGCATTGATTTCGATATCGGCTTTGGTTTCAGCGACTCTTACTGGAGAATGTGTGGGCAGCGGTCATTAGAGTTTATGATGATATGCGGGCGGCCATCCCTCGGTCCAATCACTCAACAACGCCAGCAATAATAATAGCAACAACAAGAGGTACAACAGCAACAAGAGCAACCCCTTGTCATGTCTTGACCACGCTCAATTTCCATTTTATGCGCTCGGTGTGCAATTAAGTGATTTATCATTTGGAGTTGATGGTGGTGGTGGTGGAGCTGAGCTGCGACCAATAGCCAACTTAATTTTAGCGGCAATCAAGCAATAACAAGCTGCAACATGCCGTGTTGCACGATTGCCTTCAACTCGACTCTGTCTGTGCCTCGTTGCAGCGGCAACAGCAACAGCAACAGCAACAACAACAGCAACAGCTACAGCTTCAGCAACATCAACTGATATCGATAGCTTTGCCTTTGACTCAACTGCTGATTGCATCTGTT
This sequence comes from Drosophila hamatofila, assembly GCA_035045345.1. Lineage (NCBI taxonomy): Eukaryota > Metazoa > Arthropoda > Insecta > Diptera > Drosophilidae > Drosophila > Drosophila hamatofila. The sequence continues at coordinate 3,240,370 of JAWNPA010000001.1, forward strand.
GCAGCAACAAAATTACAAGCAACAACAACACCAGCTAAATTGAATTTGAAAAAGCCTGGCAACGCCGCATCTGCTGCAGCTTCAGCTGCCTCAACTTCAGCTTCAAGTGCGGATATTGATGCAGCGCAGGGTTCTGGCGGCGGCAGCAGCTACGTGCGGCAATCAGCAACACCTACAAAAATGCCAAATGATATCGCTGTGCGCGCATCAATTGCCTGCCCAGTCAGCAGCAGCAGCAGCAACACAAGTCCACCTACTCGAGCAGCCCCTCAGCTCAGTCCTATGTTGGATCTCCACCTTTCGACAAGCTTTAGCACATGCATTAAATAATTTTACACTTTGTTTGCCATCTCGGCGAATGCAAATGCGATAATGGCCAAACGTTTGGCAGTTAACGAGACGCGACCGACGCGACGTGGCACCAGTTGAGTGTGGAAGGTTGACTGGGCAGAGGAGGGGCGGCGGGCTGGCGCGGGATTCCAGTGGCGGTGATAAGACTCCTTTTAGGGCATTGAGCGGGTAGCCTCGACATCGGCCTTTGTCACTAGCCTGCACCGCCGCAAATCTTAGATCTAAGCCAGGCACCACAGCTGCTGTTGCACTCGCGGCACGAGCAACAAATTGCCCATTTTGCTGGCCGCGTACGTGCCGCAATTTCAAATGACATTTTCATTAGCAATTCGTTTTGAAAATTGCATCAAGTCCACAAGTCATCGCGATTCATGTGCATTGCCAGCGACTCCGCGCGGAGTCAATCGTTTTCAAAATTTGTTCATAATTTATGTGGGCATGCGAGCACAGAAAATTTAGCAACAAATCATTGGGTGTCTAGATTGAGCAATACAACCATTTGTTGCAGCACCAAAGATATTCCACAAAATACAGAATGTGAATAACATTTGAGGCTCTGATGTATATAAAGAGTCTCAAATGTTATTTAATAATTATCAGTTTATATAGCTATATTTTGTTGAATAAGTTAATATGTTTCCACATTTACAATTCAGCATAATTTCGCCCGAACCCGATTCCACCTAGACGTTGTCACAGTGTTTATGTAGATTTTCAGCATTTGTATCACACAAGGCGATAAAAAATTGGCAGTCTGGGCATCCCAAATACGCCTCGACATCGGACATCGGACATCGGACATCGGACTGCGTACTGAGGACTGAGGACAGGCGGCAACTGTTGGGGGCCGCCGCCGACACCGACGCCGACGCCGCCCGGTTTGCGGCTGTCTGGCGGCAACTGCAAGAGTTGCATGTGAACAGAGATTAATATGTCCAATTACTGTGACAAAATCGCAAAATGCCGTCTGCTTTCGCCTTGCCAAATGCATACGCCACAAAAATGATATAATAAGTGGCGAAAAATCCGACGGGTGGCGATTCTGGCGACGGTAGCGACGGTGGCGCGTTCTAATTAGCGTCAGCTGGTAGCACAAAAAGTAAACTAATTTGTGGAAAAGTCGACGATACTCGCTGCAACCCCAAAGCCTGTGGAGCAACCCCCACTAAAAACAAAATACTCACATAGAAAAATCAAGTCAGTGAGAATACTGACTAGCAGATATGCTTTATATAAATATATATGAATAAATAATATAATAAATGATATTTATCTAAATAATTCAAATATATTGTTTTTAAGCTCTTTTAGATGAATGAAGATGAAAAAGTCAGCATAACCAATCTTATAATGTATGTAACAAAGGCAAATCAAACAGGATTTTCTTCATTAGGCTAATTATGATTCTGAAATTGAAATAGCATGATCAACCTCTCAAGTGCAATTAGCTAAAGCAAAGCTAATATTCGACTACATTTAGGCTAATTAAGATAAGTTAGATCCTCTTAAATGGAACACAAAGTTGGTAAGAAAATCATAATACCCAGAGGCAAGGTATGCAAATTTAAAGAAATGCGCAAATATTTTCCATGTCACGTTGAATTGTGAATTTTTTGTTGCTATCGTTTTTGTTTTTGTGCATGAAATTAATTTCTTGTCGCCTTTTGTTGCTCATGTGGGGCAACATGGTGACAACAACAGCAGCAGCAACAGCAGCAGCACCAACAACATCTCACCTAAATGGCAATAGAAAATGGCTGCCACCAGCGGCAAAGATTTTGTAACAGCTGCACGGCCCAAAAGCCAAAAAGCCAAAAAGCGTGCTCTCATTTTTATTTCTTGTCATTTGTTGCTGTTGCTGCTGCTGTCGCGCAAAATGTTTTGTTTGGCTTTTCTCATTTCTGAGTTTTTATTAGCTGTTGTTGTTGCTAATTTGAGCAAATTTCCCGAGCAGTGAATTCGTCGCCAATGGCGAAAGTAAACAAGAAACAACAGACAACAGACAACAGACAACAGGCAACAGGCAAGCGACAAGACACACGAGTCACATGCTTGCTAGTGTTTTTCATTTAGAATAAATATTTTTAATTAAAATTTGCTCAAAGCCAAAGGAAAAACGTGACTTTAGCTAAATGACGAGGCACAGGTAAGCCTGTCCAAAATTACGTATAGGTCTTTAAGTTCTTAAAAAAGAGAGATCCTAAAACGTGTAAGTATTAACAAATGCAATTTAATGTGGAATAACGCAAATTTGAGGGCTTTATCTGATTTAGACAGGCACAAATTTAGAAGGCAAAAGTTGTTTAAAAAAAAAAATATATATATATATATATATGTATATATACATAAACCTTTTAGAATATAATTCACATGAATTTGGAATTTCAATATACTTCTAAAGTTTGTGTGTTTATATTATTCATACTTTATGTGATTCATACTTCTTGTCAATCCATCCTCTTTTCAATCTTTCTCTTATTCTTTTGCTTTGTGACAGAAGTGGTCATTTGCATTGCGATTTTCCCCATTTTCCCACGCCTCAAACGGCCGTCGGAGAGTTGTGCTGGGTCCAGTAATTAGCGAATGCAGACAGCGCCAACCTAACGATGTCGCTTTATCAGCGGGTTTGTTTTTTGTGCAAGTTGTACCGCTAATATGGCCTACGCCTACTCCCAGCTCCAAAGCCAGTCGCAGTCCAAGACGACGACGACTTCAACACAGCAAATGCCAACCAATAAGCGAGATAAAAGCCAAACGCACTGCGTCTGGATCGTCTTCCTCATCCTCCGCCACCTCTGTGGCTGCTTGCCTGCCTGCCTGCCTGCCTGGCTGCCTGCATAAAGCGGAGCACTTTGCATTAGCGACATAATTTATCTCGCCAACGAGCAGGCAGCGGCTGCGGCAGCGGTGGCGGCGGCGGTGGAGGAGCGGCTGACGTAGCAGCCACAGAGGCGTTCACTGGGCTCAAGACAGGGAAGCAGGGGCTCGAGCCGGGCGAAGGAAATAGTGGCATGACCACGCAGACGCATCGGCTGCCCATCTCAGTTGCCGTTGCTCGCTGCTCGCTGCTCGCTGCAGTTGCCCCATGCGTTCGTTGCACCTGCAGCCTTGCCGCGTCATCTTCGCTGCGTCGACATTGTCGTTGTCGTCTTCATCGTCGCCTTGCTGGACTTGCACTTGGATTGGTACAGGTACTAGGGGACTCTGCTGCGGTCACAGCCGGCTTCCACTGTTCGGTTGGTGTTGTTTTCTTTCGACTTCTTTTTGCTTTTTTCTTTTTTTTTTTTTTACTAATTTATTTATTTTTTTTTTGGCGCAACAAGTGCAATTATTAAAAATTCCGGAATTCGCCCGAGAGATCAGCAGGGTAGAAGGGGCAGCCAGTTGCGTGGGGAGCTGTTTCCAGTTGCTGCTGCTTCTGGCTGACGTTGCTGCTGCACCTCTTCGTTCGCCTTACGCATGCGCCACAGCCGCTCAAGTGCGTTGGCTTTCGCATTAATTATGCGTTTCGACCCGGGCCAAAGAGATCCAAGCGATTCGAGCGATTCAAGCGATCCGCGAGTCGATGCTAACCAGAAATTGATGTGGCTGCTACTTCAGGTTGGCGATGTTCTCCTGCGCAAAAGCATTTAATAACAGCGCACAAATCGATATATCATTCGGCTCTGGGTTACTTTCTTTCGCTGACTCTTTGCCATGGGCTGGGCGGGGGGCCGCTGTCTTCCCACACTTTTGCTGAAAAATCAATTAAAATATCTTTCTCGTGTCTCTCGCTCTCTATGTGCGCCGCGCAAATAAATTTGCCATAAAAATTCCACTAAATCATTATCATGGACATGGCAGAAGTAACTTTGTCGCATGGACATTAACATTAACATACCTGAGCGAATACATCCAGAACTGAGATGTCCAGAGACATTCGTAACCGTTATTTGAAGAAAAAAAGAATAAAGTTGATAGAGAAAATTTTTTGATTTTTTGCCTACCTCAACATATTTTATGTGGTCTGAGCAAACCACAAATATTTGTGAAAAATAATATATACTAAAAATGTTGAAGATATTTATCATATTTATATATAAAATGTATAAAAAAAATATATGTATATATATAAATTAATCGATTTATCAACTAAATGTGATAAATGGCAGCCCCATAAATTAATAGCCCGCAATAACAAGTACATAAGTATAACTACAAGTACAACAACAACAACAACAACAACAACAACAAGAACAAGCGCAACAACAACTAGGCGTATGCCTAGCCAAGCTGCTACTGAAGTTTCTGCTGCGGACTATCGGCACCGCCCCAGACAGTCCAGACAAGCGTAACAACAACTGCCTACAGCAACTCAAGTCAAGTTCAAGTGCAATCTGGGGGACAGCCAATAATGCAGCTTGATAAGCTGGCAAAGAACGCAAAATCATAACAGGCAAGAATGCTTCAACAGGGAATGCACGACTGCGAGGTACCTTGTATTGTTGATATATTAAAATTAAATTTTCTAGCAGAGTTCTTCAATCCATCGACGGCCCCATCGATGGACAAGAACCGTCACTTACCGCTAGTGTAAGAGAAGGTAATTTTCGATTCTCTTTGGTATGACGTATGTATAATTGTAGATACTTTCAGCACAAATATTTGTGTGCTCCAGAAAACTTCATAGAATCGGAAAGATTGCTTACAATATATTGATTTTCTTAAAGAGAAATCCATCAATGAGGATGATCTTATGTGAGACCAAGCTTAAAATTAAATCAATGGCTTCCAAAACTTAAATATAAAATTTTATTGAAAAAGGGAACTATCGATGGTTGAAACTGTCGTGAAGAAACACTATTTCAGCTCAAACATCTACAGACGAATGACAGAATAGCTAGATTCATTCATCCATTGGTACATCCATATATAACAATAAATGTCTTGGAAACAGATATACTCGCTTTTCCTATACATAATGGGTATCCTAAACAGTTGAGAGAAGTAGGAGCAACAGTAGGAGCAGCTGTTGGAGCAAGAGCAACAGCAACAGCAACAGCAACAGCGTAGGCAATGTCGCCTACTGTCTAGCGGCTGTCCCATTCTGACATGCTGTTGACACAAGCACCGAGCCGAGCAAGCGCCTTGGACTGCCAACGGGCAAGTAGTGGCCAACATGTGCATCCTGCTGCCCACATCTTTTGGCCAGCCTCGGTCTATGTTGCCTGCTGCACAGCCACAATCACATTGCAATCACCCACAATATTAAGGCAAATTTAAGGCGCATCAATTCTTTTGGCTGGCCTGCAGGCAGGCAAGCAACAGCAACAGTAACAGCAACAGCCAAGGAATCTCACAAATGAAATGAAATCCTTGCCGCACACACATTAACAGCTCATTGGCACTACTGTAGGGGGTCTCTCGATATGGCACAGTCAGAATTACAGTCACAATCCCATTCGTTGGAATGATCCCAAAGTGGCGCCGCCGACGCTTCACTTGCGTTTAACTCTACCCTTCTCTCTGTCACTCTCTTAGCTACACTCTCGTTGTCTCTTTCTCGCGCTGCTTGGGCCACGAAATAAGTTATAAATTTTGCAACCGTTGATGGCGCATATTATGATATCATTTTACAACTTGGGCAGAGCCCAAAGCCATGCGACGACCAACCTGAGCCATGCCCCTGGAGATGGCCTCGTGAGTAATATATTATTTTTAAGCACAAGATAAATTACCTCAGGCAATGAATGTTCAGCGACGAGTACGAATTTAATTATTTCGTGGAAGAGCTTTAAGTGAATGGTACTCTAAAGAAACCATACTATGAAAGATTGAAGAACTAAATCTACCGGCGAAAGAATGAAAAGATCGGGTAACAAAATCACACAACGCAGTCTCAATTGAATGATAAGAAATGTTGCAAAATTGTAGATATTATTTTATTTAATTGACTTATATATTTTTATACTTCATTAAAGTATAAAAAGTGATAAGTTTATTAAAGCTTACGTACATACAAAGTTTTAAATTCTCACGTTTGATTTCATCTGTTTCTGGGCAGCTTCCGCGTGATTCTCGTGAGTCACGTTGCGTTGCGTTGCCATCGCAAGGCCCTTATGCAAATTGTGCTGCTTCTGCCGTAGCTGCAAATTAATGTTGCTGTTGAGTTTAAGCGCTCGATTCCTTGCCGCAGTCTGGCCGCTGGCCGCTTCTGGCGCGGCTGCAGGCTCAGCCAGTGACCGGGTCTCTGCCTCCCTGGAGTCTCAGCTGCTGTTCTTGTGTTCTTTGCATGTTGACATTGTGCGCTGACCTTCCCCCACTTTAAGAGTTATTGTTATTATATGCGCTGCAGCGATAAAAATCACAGATGCCACACAATCGTCGTCGACATCGTTGGAGGACAAGCCATAAAATACGACGCACGCACCCAGAGACTTTCTGCTTGTGCTGGTGCTGGGCAGCAGGATCAGCAGCAGGTCATGCCATATGCCATATGTGTCTCAGTGTTTATATACGAGTATGTGTATTAAAAATAATTATAATTGCTCCCACGATTTTGTGTTCCAAGAATGCTGTTGCTGACGCTCCTGCTGCTGCTGCTGTTGCTGCTGCTGCTGCTCCTGTGGTCAGCAATTGCTGTTGCAGCTCCTCATATTGCTGCTGCTACGTCTCTGACCGCTGTTGTTGCTGTTGAGGCCATTTCATTTTAACGCATATTAATTTCAGGATTTTATACTCTGTTATTTTTATTGTGACATTTGATTAATTGACGACATTTAATTACAGCGCTCAGGCAGCTTGCAAGCGCAGACTGCGACTCCATACGCCCCGATCCGGGCATCCGCTGTCCACCGTCCACTTCCCTCTTCTCACTCTCCCTCCCTCGAGCACTCATTGCTCTCTCTCTGTCTCTATCTGTCTCTTCACTCGTTGCTTATCGCAACTCATTTATCGCTGGAAAAATTATGACGCTGCTGATTGCCGACGCTTTTATCTGATCAGCAATGCACTCTCGTCGTCCAGTCGATTGCAGCTCCGCTCCCTCTCCTGCTCAACCCACCACTCACCACTGCCTGCCCTCCCACTTGTGGGTGACTTTGGTCTGACTGCCCGAATTGGGTGCCAAAAATTGATGACTCATTTGTGCAACAAGTGCACAGTTTGCTAGTAAATCGAGTGGCGATTTGTGGGCACGCTGCAGTTGGCTGGCTGGCATCAATGATTAAATGCTACAAGACAATAAACGCTTTATCTTTATTGCGGGTGCTAAGCAAATTGCCAGCTGCCAAAAGGCAGATTATGGCCTGCCAGTGCCGAAACCACCGAGACCGCCGAGACCGCCGAGACCGACCACACCGGCATCGTGACTAATTTGCATGTGCACACGCGGCGTATGCGCATTGCCCCAGTCTGCGTCTTTGGAAAGTGCAACAGCAGCGGCAATAATTGTATCTGCCCCAGCAACATTCATTCATTCATTTGCAGTCACATTAAGATAATGTGGTGCATGTAAGCTCATTTTGAGAGTCGTCATCAAATGGAGCCCGATGCGAGCGCGATCAACACCAGTTGATAAACGACAACAACGAATGCTGTTGCCAGTCATTGCAGCAGCAACATCAGCAGCAGCAGCAGCAGCTGCAACTTGACAGCCAAAATATTGTGCTTGTAGTGTGGCTAAATGTCCACTACGCGCTTTAGAACATATCATATGATAATCTTCATGCATCACTTTAACGTCAACAGCCAGCAACAAAGTGGTGTTGTTGTTGTTGCTGTGATTGTTGCTGCCGGTGCTCCGGAAGCATTTTATTACCACAGTTGTTGGCCTGTCTGCGATTCGCTTGCGCTGATTATTCCAGCCATCGTAAATCCCCACTTTTGTGGGGGCACGCGCGTGCCTTGGGCTGATACCAGCTGCTGTTGTTGCTGCTGCTGTGGCTGCAACAACAACAGTACCACCAGCACCAGCAACATCAGCAATACCAACAACAACAACAACAGCAAGTGTTTGGCTTATAGGTAGCTGCAAGTCAAAGAGGTGCGAAATGGCAAAGCGCCCGCTGGCATTGAATTTCAGACAAAGTGTTTTCGCCTGGCATTAGATGATGTTGCCATCGCGTGGGTCAATGTTGCTGCTGCTGCTGCTGGTGCTGATGCTGGTGCTGGTGCTGCAGCAACTACAGCAGCAGCCTAAACGTGTTGCTGATACAATTTGCTTGATAGGCGCACATTTTATGCTTCAGCGCTCCGCGCTATCTGTGCGAAATCTAATACATTTTGTTAGCGCGCACACTTTAGCCAATTCCAGAGCAATTGTTGCTGGTGCAGCAGCAGCACTTGCAGCCGTAGCTGCTTGATTACCGAGCCGCGCACCGACGATCAAACAATGAGCAGACCCCAAACTTCTGACACAAGCAACAAAAGCACCGCATTGCAGCGCTAGTCGTGTACGTGGCTAGCAAATTTGTGTTGCCAAAAATGAGGCAGGCAGCAACAACAGTTGCACCAACACCACAACACCAACAGCTGCAGTAGCAGTAGCAGTAGCAGTAGCAGCTCATGGGAGCACGCAGCAGGCAAGGAGCTGGCGCCAAGTGTGTTTTTTGGTTAACCCTGTGTCCCTATGCTTGCCAAGAAGCATTGCTGCTTTGCCACGTAACGCGCATAAATTGCATAATTTTGACTGACTTTAGTCGTCGGCATTGCTGGCACTGCATTTTCTTGGCAGTCAGCAGCATGCCCAGACAGCTCCTTGTAGGTGCCGTGCATTGCCTTCTGCTGCGGTTCAGACTCTGCAGCAGCTTTAAGTTAAGAATTGAATACTCTTAGATATAAAATAAAACAATTCAAAATATTTATAGCATTTATTTATTTATATTTTTTCAACAGATTCAATTTTAGGTAATATTACATTACATGAAAATAGTTTATTTTTACTTGCCACACTATGAAATAATTAGCGCATTTGGGCTTTCCCCTAACACTTTGGGGCATCGCAAAGAATCAATGTTGTCCGCATCGAAATCTTAACATGGCTTGCAACATTTCCGTCCATCTTGCAATTGGCTTTCCCCCAGCCAGTTAGTTGTTGTGCCCGTTGCACTTCCTGCATAGAAATTCTAAGCACGAGTAAACTGACTTTGACAGTTTTATGTGCTTTCAAACTGTTTTATGACACGCCACAACAGCAATAGCGACAACAACAACAACGACAACAACCAGAGCAACAGTAACGCGAGCCGAGTGAGCGAGTTGAGGCGCGAAACATGCCTATAATGAGAACGAGACGCTGTACACTCCAACTGAGACTGAGACTGAGACTGAGACTGAGACTGAGACTGAGACTGAGACTGAGACTGACAGGGGAACTCGCGCGTTGCTCATACGCCATGTGGCCCTGCGCCAATCAGACAGTTGTCCGCCCACACATTTCTCAGTTGGCGCTGGCGATATTTAGTTGCAAGAATAATGCGCCAAAATTGAAATGAAAATGATAAATGTGCCTCAGATACAGAGCACAACAACAGCAACAACAACAGCAGCAGCATGAAGCGAGTCCAGCACGCACAGCCGCTGTCTCTGTCTGAGTCTCCGTCTCCGTCTCCGTCTCCGTCTCAGTCTCAGTTTGCATCTCGGCGCCTTCGCGCAGGCGTTTTTGACAGTTTTTTAATAATATCAGCCTGGCAACGGAGCCTGTTGCTGTTGCTGTTGCTGGGTAGACAGACCTGCCTACCTCAAATCCAATACTCTCATTCTGCTGCACTGCATATAACTCTTTTATTTTTTGATAAGTCTTATTTTGTTTTATTTTAATTTATTTTTTATTACATATCTCATTGGCTTTTTTCGCATAAACGATGCAGACACGGGCGTAACAGCTCCCTCTCTGTCACCTCCTCTCTGTCAGCTCCTTCTCCTTCAATGGCTTTGCATTGCATGCCGCACGACATTTTTCGCGCTGTTTCTGTATGTGTGTGTGCGATAATGAAATTTTCTGACACTTTAACCAACACTTTTTGGCTCGCCAGCAGGCGTTACTGTCAGGTAGGCAGCAGTCCCAGTCGCAGCCCCAGCTCCTACCACCTACCAGCTAGCACCTAGCACCTAGCACACGGTGTCCAGCGGCAGTTGATAAGTCAAAAAGTTGTTTCCTCATTATGTTTGATAAACGCCCAATGCCCGCCCGTAAATTGATTCATAGTTTGCGCGCTAAGTGTGACAGGAGCGGAGAGAGGGGGCAGAGAGCAGAGAGGGGCAGGCAATTCTCCGACTTGTGAAAAGTCGGAATCGGATGCCAATTCCGGTCTGCGGTTGCATGGCGTGCTTTATTACTTATGAGGTTGTTATTGCTATTGTTGTTGCCGCTGCCTCGTTGCCGTTGCCATTGCCGTTGCCGTTGCATTGCATTGTTCTGCGTAATGACATGTAATTAAGCGCATATTTACAGACAGCTGGCGATGGGCGTGGCAGTTAAGCAGGCATTTAACAGACGCAGAGTGCCCGAAAATTGACAGCTTAAAAGAGCTGCTGCTATCCGAAGTGCAAATGGCAACAAATTTGAGCTGCAGGTAAATTATTCCACTCGAGTGCCATTCAGAGCCATTGCAACTTAAATTGTTAAGTAAAAAGTGCTCGCATCTTAAATTTCTGCATTCAATTGTTTCATTACCTTGTAATACAACAGCAAAAGTATCGCTATTGGCTCCACTCGATGGTTTAAAATTAAAACTGGGGTACAACTTGTGATCATCGTTGACAAAAAAAAGTAAATAGTTGATATCTTAAAAAAGAAATGAAGACAAAAGGATTTTTTAGATAATAAAAATATATTTGTTTTTTTAGATTTAATAAATCTTTTCACCCGTTTATAGTACCGCCTCTTTTTCTTAACAATCTTTACGACTCTACGGAGTTTTCCGGCACTCCCAAGTATTTGTGACTAACTAAATTAGTAACTTACTAAACGTCAACAATAATAAATACACCATAAAAAAGACTATCTAAAATTACCTTCAATAGCACTAGATAGTCAGTTAATAAATTACAAGGGATGTTTCAGGCGTCCGTTTATGTGAGCCAATATATCAACATCAAACAAAATCCGTATTTATATCTATTGCCAATTTTCTTTTACATCGATACTATTGACGGTGCCATCAGCGGCTTTTACAGCTCTACTGTGTTTATGAAGTCGATCTGTGTTTTGTTTCTGCATTTCAATATGTTAATCATTATGTGTGTTTTTACACGGTTCTTATCCATTAAAAATGAGCTGCCTGTGCGTAGGCGATGCGAGTTGAAATTGAAACCAAGCACAAGCCACAAGCCACAAGCCACAATCCACAAGCGAGCAACCACTCGACGACTTATTTGTTATTAGGTTTTAATTTATTTCGGAGTGTGTCTGCCTCGACCGCAATGAATTATTTGTAGCGGCATTGGGCGGACAGGCAGCGCGACCTATGGGGCGCCCGGGCGGACCGAGCCGGAGCGGCGCTCGCCTAGGATCCACGCGGCGTCTACCCAGTGCCAGCGCCATCGCCAGCGCCTTAACTGGTGTCGGGTGTCGAAGCTCTAGCGTTAGTATCGGTGTCGTTGTCGCTGTCGGTCTGGCTGGGCTGGTAGTAGACAGCTGGCAGTCAGGCGACAGGCGGCAATAAATCAAACGGCAAACGGCAAACGGCTTCAAGTGTAAACTAATTTCCATGTCGATTTATAATAACAACTTGTTAGCATTTTGTAACATTTCGAAAAGCGAGCTGCACTTCATTAACGCGCGCCACAGCCACATCCACAGCCACATCCACATTCACAGCTGAGCAGTCCAACATTTTGATAATGTTTGCCAAGTTCGGCAAACAACTTGTGTTTTTTTGACGTACAACTGGTAAACGTGCAACGTGCACCACGCACCGGACAACGTGCACCGTGCACCGTGCAACTTGGCTAAGATAAATACCCTTCAATCTAAATGTAAATGGCTCCGCATGTAATTGCCACAAATTGCCACTGCAGTGACCAGTTTTTGCCACAGCCATTGGCCATGTCATGTCTATGGCTTCGTAGTTGATCTTGCTGCTGCTGCTGCTGCTGCTGTTGCTGCTGTTGCTGCTGTTGCTGTTCTTGCGCCTTTTTTAATTACCCGCAGGATGCGCGACAACAGCAAACAAATTGCCTCAATTTCAATGTTGTTGGCTGCCAGGCGAGTGCGTCGTGATTCATGTGATGGAGAACAGCGACAACATGCAACTGCGGCAGCATCAGCAGCAGCAGCAGCAGCAATAGGCATCTAACGGCTGCAACTCCCTCGCACACCCGACCAACTGTAAATAACGCGTGAAGTGGCCAACATGCGTGGCGGCGGTGGCAAAACTAACGGTTTTCGGTCTAACAAAGTGGGCGGCGGCTCTGCAACAGTAACAACAACAGCAACAGCAACAGCAACAGCAAGAGCAGCGTCAGCAGCAGCGCCTGGCAACAACATTTCGTGCTGGTGCGATAAACAAACGCTAAGTGTTGCTGCCAGACACCAAAGACTGCGACGGCAGCAACATGTTGCCAGCTGACTGACAGCGTGATGTTGCGTAGACCATCCGTAAGAGTGGGTCATGTTGTAATGATGATGATGAAGCTGATCATAATGATGGAGCTGCAACATGCTCGGGTTGCTCTAAATAATATGTATTTATCCAACCCGTTGATAATTAATGGACTTCTTATGCGACTCCTAACTCCAACAAGATCTCGCCACACCAGCAACATCTCAAGTGGTTCGGGCGTTGGGCAAATTGTAGCCGGCACCTTTGAGCCCCAATTGCAATTGGCCAGCCAACCACCTTCCTGGCAGCCCAGAGCAGCCAGAGCGACCAAAACAGCACTCGCTGCTTGGCAATTTGATTTATAGCGCGAATGGATTAAGTTAGCGTATCTGCCGCATGCTGCTTAATTAATTCGTATCTTTTGGCTAAATCGAATGCTTTCGATTTGCCATACTTCCTTCTCTTTCTCGCTCTGCCCTATTCTCTGTCACACTCACCCGCTCTGCTGATCTCTCTCTCTCTCTCTCTCTCTCTCTGTTTGTCTGTCTCTCTCTCTTTCCGTTTAGCCACAGTCGTTTAACATGTCAGCAATGCTTTTTCCTCATCCTCTTGGTCTGGCTGGCTGGCTGGTTCTTCCGCTGTGTGACGTCTGTGTCCTTGTGCCGCCATAAATTTAGTGCCCCGCCTGTCAGGCGCTACACATTTTGCGTATTTATTTATTTATTTATGTGTGTGCGGCGGCAATGCAAAACTGTCAAACGAATTTGCTGCTTCTGCTGCCGCTGCCGCTGCTGCTGCTACTGCGGGCAGGAAATTGTTGCATTTAGCGGTGCAAATCTGTCCAGCATTGATTAGCCGAAAACATATGGCTTTGGTTTTCATTTTAAATCTTTTTCTCTTACTTTTTATCAATGGACTTGACCATGTCTCAAAGACATGCGAAGCCTTTGTTAGACAGCACAGCGTACATCACGCAAGGCACAAATATTCAATTGGCAATCAATCAAACAGCTGCGCATCGGTAACAGCAACAGCAACAGCAACAGCAATGGAAACAGCAACAATAACATCAACAATAGCAACAACACAACTTTGACATGCAGCAACTTCCAGGCGGCAGCAGCAACAGTTGCTGCCACCGCAAGCTGTGGCGTCTCGAACTGACAACAACACAATGCCGCCAACAACACATGCAGTCAATGTTGTTGTTGTCGTTGGTTTTGTTGCTTTGTTGTTATTGTGTACTGTTTGCCGTTGCATTTTTCATTGCCAGGCGGGAGACACAGCATTCTCAGTGGTTCAGTGGCTTGGTGGCTCGATGGCTCGCTGGCTCGCTGGCTCGCTGGCTCGGCGGCTCAGTGGCTCGGTGGCTCTTGGCCACTTCAGAGCCTGTGGCTGCAAGGTGTTTTGTCCAGCGCGCTCAATCAATCAAGCCGCCTATAATTAATCAAATATTTCAAACATAATTAGATATGGAAAATCTAATGAGTCTGCTCTACACGCTCAATACTCTTTATGTTTAACCCTTTGTTGCCCCAGCGTTGCGGGGGCAGCGTGTTAAATTATGAAAAATGAATGCGTAGAACGCGCTTTTAATTGTGGCAATGCCGCAAGCCCTCGGCTCCAAGGTCCCCAACAGAGTCTCATGTACCATCCGCGACGAGGCTGGCGTCGGAGTGGGAATCGTCTGCTGCTACCTTGGTGTCCCGCTAATCCCAATTTGTAAGTTAATCGGAGACGCTGCTTGACTCAGACAAAAGAGACGTCATGCCCTGCAGTCTGAGTACTGTGTGGGGTATATGAGACGTACCTATTGTGTTATTGTATACCGATTGTTTCTGTTGAATTAAATCCTTATGACATCTATCTCTGAATTTTACAGGTCTGAAAATATCGAATCCATCTGTCTGCAATTTCACTTTTGGATTTTACTTTATAAATTTACACTGCCACATAAAAATTAAAATATCAATAATTTAATTTTAAGCTATTTTAAATAAAGATTCGAGAATTGGGCAAAAGTCACGCGAAACAGTCTAAGCGAATACGTAAACAAATTATGTTTTGTACAGGGCATCTGTTAGCCTTCATTTAATTTATGCTCCGTACTTGTCGCTGGCGAAAAAAAATGAAAAGTCCATTGTGCGTTGCTTGATTGGGTTCGATCTATCTGGTGCTCGCCCTTCTCTCGCAGCCGTGTGGCGTTTATAGTGGGCGCAACTTGTAATTAACTTGGCTGGCACACACAGCCCCCAACCAGGCCACCGTTCGTACATAATTTTTCATAATTAATGTGGCAGCTCGAATATGTGGCGCGTTCACGTAAACAGTGAAATCGTCTGCGAAAGTTGTTGCACCTTCTGCTTGCATATGTTGCCTCTCTCTCTCTGTCTCTCTCTGTCTCTCTCTCTGTCTCTCTCTCTTGTCCTCTCTTGTCCTCTCTTTCTGCAATTGCCAAATAATAAGAGAGCGAGCAATTTCAATGGCTGACGCAAGAACAAGTTGAATTGAATTGTAATCTGAGTAGGCATATTATTTTAATTAGGCGTCGATATCAAGGCCATCAGATTGGCATATTGCGATTGCGATTCAGATTGGGATTGGGACTGGGACTGGTATTGGAAGATTGAGAGATCGTCACACACACAAGCACAAACGCCTATTTGGGCATTTGCATGCCACAGCGACGTCGCGTCGTCGATGAAATCGTCGCATTGTTGCTGACACCTGACAACGTCGAGCCAACGTGGTCCAGTGTCGCCTTTAGAATTGCGCGGCAAGTGCAACTCCAACAGCAGCAACAGCGACTTGATCGACTGACAGTGAATTTCCGCCGGCTTTTGCCTTTGGCCAACTTAAAGCGCTTCCTTCAGAGTGAGAGCTGTGCTAAAAATATCTCTGGAATTGGATGCGGATCGTGTGTGCCCCCAGTGAGTCCCCCAGCTTGTTGCCAAAATGTCTGGCGAGCTGCGCCGCTAGCGGCTGTTGGGCAGCTTATATAAACTTTAAGCATTTTATTGTGGCGCGTTTTATTAAAAGCTCATAAACATTTATTTTATTTAATAAATTACAATTTCTAAAGACGAAGCGGGCTCACAGATATACACACATGCCTAAACACTATGGGCGAATTTGCATAAAAGCATATAAATTGTTCATCACGGTTTGATTGGTTTTTGGCCAGTCGCCGTATCTTTGTTTTCGATGTGTCTGAAAATTCATTTAGCCCTAACGGTAGTCACAAGGCTGAACACAACAGAAATATATATATACATATTTTAATTTAATTTAATATTATTAACAAAAGCCTCTGAAAACAAGCCTGGGAACACAGCCATAAACTCGCAGCTTACCGGCTGCCGTAAATACGAAATGAAAAGAAACACTCGATTTAAATATGTGTATATCGCTCTGAGCCCCTACTCACATACATATGTATGCATATAAGCCCATCTGAGATGTAGCCATATTTGTGGCTCATTATGCGGGAGGAGTGTCAGCATCTCTCCGATCATTAATTAATTTCGATTTAAATAGTCGCGACTTCCCAGGCGCGCATTTCTCGATCGCTATACATAAGCAGCCAGAAATTCGGCTAACGGGTCAAAATGAATGAAATTTGATATGCACAACGAGATAGCCCCAAAAGAGCGTATCACACTATACTATATATACCAATAATCGTTACAGAGGCGTGACTAGAAGGGCTCCTAAAAATTACAACAACAAAAGAAACATGAACAAGAAAACAAAAAGAAGAAAGTAATTTTAATATGAGACGTAGCACAAGTGAAAGGCTCAGCTAGAGACTCTTTAAGTGAATGCTCAATAGAATTTAAAGCTTAAGTTGTAAAGGTGAACAATGTCTAAGAAAAACAGCTGCAATGCGTATATAAGATATAAATATATTTTGATTGGTCTTCCGCCTTCTATCCACTTCAAACACCCCCTCTAAGACGACGCCGCTGGCCGCTGGCCGCTAACAATGCAAATTTATTTACTGATAGACTTGGCAACTGCCAATGAGCCGGGCTTTTGATCGGCGCTCTTTTAGCATTTTTCTGGTCTCTTTCAAGATAAACTTATTTTTTCGTTTTGTCACTTGCTTATCAGCTGGTGTCGTCCATTGAGCCGTAGACCGCCAGCCGCCTAATTGATTTTCAAATGCTTGGCGCTATAAATCTGAAAACAGTCGAAAACACAAACTATCAAAACAATACGAGAAAATAAAACATAGCGAACAACACACGAGCCAAAGTGCCAAGCATTTCTCAGCTTGTTTTACATAAATAGATGCGAACTGCAGATATCTATACAAAACTGGCAGCCCCCAGCCAACGCCATTGTTTTCGACTGGAGCCGAATCGGGCTCGAAGCAGGTCTTGAATAGCTTTGGCTGATTGTGGGTGCATTTGCGTGCTGCGCGCCGAGTCCCGGCCAAGTGCTGGGCCTTCACATAATTATGGGCATGTGTGCATAAAAATTTGTGGCATCATTAGGCTGCACCCCCGGCCAAATACATAAACTCATAACATACATACAAGTGTGTGCATACCATAAGAGAACGGACCCAAGAACAGACAAAACGGAATATGTTTTGGCTTAAAGGCTTTTCAAATGAATCCCTCGACTGGAGCTGAGACTCGGGCAGAGTCTGACCCAACTAATGACCGGCTAATCATTATGGCCAGGCCTTAGCAAAGCTAAGCTCAGCTAAGCTAGATAACGACGGTCATCTGGAGGGTGCAGGGAAATATTTTGACAGTTTCATGCGCAGCCCGCGAGTGCTATATGATACTTTAATTATAGGCTATGCTTTGATTTTTTAACAGAACAACAAAAGCTGCCCCTGACTACGAAAAAAAACAGAACAACAACAGTATAATATATAATAAATAAGCCAAACAACGGACCGCAGCAACATTAACCAAAAAAAAAAAAAAAAAAACGCTGAAAAATTCTTTGTACAAGTTCAAGACGTCAACTGCGACGTCAACGCCGACGCCGACGCCGACTTCGAAGCGTCGGCGGCAACGGTAACAAAAATCTTTCAATTAAAATTAGCATAATTGTGGCAGAGAGTTTTGCATGAATTATGTGACTACTTGGGCATTATTTAAACAAAAAAGTTGCTGCTCATAAAATAAATTTCAAAAATGACAAAATTATAGTTTGGCTTTTACAACGAGTTTTCAAGCCATCATCATGACTGAAATTCAATGGAAAAAGAACTGGTTGTATATGGTACTCTCTATATATTTATCCCACAGCACACACTCAAACACACACACACACACACCAACACACACACATATGAATAACGTGAAATCGATTTAAAACATAAATATATGACTATGTCTTTATTATTGAAACCGAGCCAGAGCACGAGACGAGACATGGGACACCTAACACAACTAGCCAGTTAGTGAGAGGCTGAAGCGTGTGTCTCGAATAAACACACAACTCAAAATAAAAAGTAAGCTCATCAGAATTTGGATTAGATACATATATATTAATGTATACATTGTGTGGATCTAGTTAAGTGGCGTGTATTTAAGCCGAGCTTATCTGTCTAATTAGCAGCTGAATGGGCGCGTTTTGAGCTGAAACATTGCGCATGTCTATGAATATGGTATTCGGATAGGGCATCAAATAAAATACGATATCTTTTTGTGTGCCTTGTGGTTGCTTTCTAAAACTAATTTTGAAATAAATGTCAAAATTGTTGAGCTCTGCCATCATCGATGGGGGTACATTTTACGACAGCAAATGGAAATTTATGCTCATCAATCGCATATATCATTCGCTAGTTGGAGAGTGTCCAGCATATCATGTTACCCGAAACATAGTTATAAGTCCGAAACAAAGCTAAAGATTCAAAAGTCAACAATAAAATAAAAACAAATAAAAGACTGGCTATTAAATTATGATTTCCCTCGCTAATTTCCTAGCTTGTTAATAAAAAAATATATATTGGAATTCTCACTATCGATACTGTAAGCCAAGACGAAAACGACAACAACTGAAAGTTAATTTGTCTGTGGCTCGGCGGTGCGGCGGCGGGTGCTGCTGCCTCTGCTGCTGCCTCTGCTGCCGCCGCTGCTGCTGCTGCTGCTGTTGGTGGTCCACTTTATGGCTGGCTGCCAGATGCTGGTTGGTTGGTTGGCTGCCTGCTTGTTTAGCTGGTTGTCATTTAGGCAACCACACCCCGCCGCAGTATGCTAATTGCGAGGGAGAGAGCGGCAGGTGTATGCGAAAGAGCGAAAGAGAGGGCCAGCGAGGGCGACTGTTCGAGAGGGTTAGAGCATGTCGACGAGGGACCGGGCGATGGATGATGCATAAACAGCACATCAACAGCTTTTGGCTCGTTGTTGCTGTTGATAAAGTAATTTGTTTGATGTCGACACAAATGAGTCGTCCATGCTGCATCTATAGAGCAAACACACACACACACACACACACACACATAGTTACACTTTGTGCTAAAGAGACTGGCCAACTGACCATTAAAATATTGTATGAAATTGACCAAAAATGACAGACAAATTGGTATTTTATCGTTGGCCGTTGTTGTTGCTATCATTGTTGTTGCTGTTGCTGTTGTGTGTTATTTTTGCACCATATTAGTGTTTGAATAATTTAACAATTTAAAGTGGAGCTAATGGTGTTAGTTGTCGTGTTTCATATGTCTATTTATTAAAACTGCTTTTGTTTAAATAAACGAACCGAGTGTGTAACTGTGTGTGAGTGCGTGTGTGCTTATTATGATGTGGCACCAGCATATAACAAAATGTGCTGAATCTTTGAATAGCCAAATGAGTTCAATCAGCATCCATTTCAGCGCACAGCGTTGATAAATTTCATATTTATGCAAATGCATTCATATCAAATATCCAAGCCGAAAGCCACCCAACGCTCTCCGCCGCGAGCTGCGTATGCCTAAAATTCGAAAACCCCATCTATATACGTTAAGCAATACGATTGTTGGTTACCTGCGGCGTGCGACGATTTGGCTGCCAATAAAGTGTTTAACTTATATATCCGGCGGCTTTTGTTTTTTGGGGGGTAATGTCACGCCGCCTGACCCGCTATCTATGGAACATTAGGGAAGTTTAATGGTTGGCAGGTGTTATAACTGAGATCTATAATAGATCGGACCGATAAGCTTGGACGAACAAAAGGCTCAGATTAAAATCGGAAATTGGCTTTATTTTCATTTAAATATTTATGATAAACATATTTGATTACGCTTGTCTGCTTATCTTTTGAATCTCATCTGTATCGTTAGTATTCAGTTTTATATTTGCTGAAAAAATAAATAAAATAAAAGATGATACATGTGTTAATCAGCTCCCAAACATAGTCCCAGCCCAGTCAATTGGCACTCCTCGATTTTACAATGTAACGACTACACGATCTTCCCTAAGACTCGATCTTCAGAGCTAGCACTGATATCTCAATCTAAGTAGATTAATCGGCAGCATTCGCTGTTATCGTTATCCGAAGATTACCATATTTAATGGTTTACAACCTTGGCCAGGTTCGGTGTTTCGATTGCGCAGCCCCCATTCTATCTAAACGGCTTCAACATGTGTTTTTCCCCGGTGCTTTAAGCAAGTTTTTTGCAGTTGGATTTTGGGTTTGTGTATTTAGATTCGGTTCATAAAATCTCATTAATAAAAAGTTTATCACTTGGCAAGCAGAGCGCTCCTTTGGCATATGCAACTTAATTATCTCTTCTGATAAAAATCAGGGCTACAAACATTTAATTAACGAATCTATGCAAATGCTGGCCCCCTTAAAGCAACGAAACTCCTCAATAAACGGATTCGGGTTGGGCTCTTTTATTATGAGTATTTTCTTGTTTTTTGTTTTGTGTTTTTTTTTTCATAAATTGTCATTTTTGTTATATTTTGTTTATGGTTTTTGTTTGTAGTTGTAGTTGTCGCAGCGGCTTTCGTACTAATCCCAAATTGAGCAATAAAAACGGAAACTAAGGCGCTTAATTAATCGTATTAGTATTCTATTTTCGATCCACGGCCGACCAACACCCAATTAGCCACAGTTTATTTATAATAAAAAAATCTGTTATGTTTTCTAGTTTTAATGACAGTTATTTCAAATGAGAACTGCTGGCGCAGGAAACCGTCTTCTCGAAGCTTACTCAAAACACATATATCCATCGGTTTATTTGCATTAAAAAAATTAATTAATTAATGTTTATAATGCTCATTTTATGACATGTTTCGACAACACAGTGTGGGAAATTGTGGCACCCGGCGAACAGTTAATAAATATTCATTATCATCGATCATCAAAAGGTTAATCAAATCAATTTCAAAAGGATATTAGAGTCAAAATGTGAAGTGGCTCAAAACACCACACACAGCCACACACACACCAAAAGAGAGAGAGAGAGAGAGAGGGAGTCTGTGTAAGAGAGAGAGGGAGAGGAAGCTATGAACGAGTGTGTCTGTCTGTGTGAGGGAGGGTCGAAGGGCAGATACTTGAGCCGACAGCGAGCCAACTTCAAAAACAGTTCCCACAATGAAGCGCGCTTGGCACTTGTGATTTCTACGAATGTTACAACAACAACAGCAACAACACAAGACAGAGCCACGATATGTTGCTGTTGTTATTGTTGTTGTGACATTGAGGGCGAATGCGTTTGGTAACTTTTTGTTCCGTCGCCGTCGACGACGCCGAAATCAGGTAAAAACAAAAGGTTAACATAAAAGAACAAACAACGAAAACAACAACTACAACAACTGGCAGGCTGAGCTGGTCGCAACTACCGAAACAGCTCCAACTCAGCAGAAGACCAGGCCCATGCCCAAGCCCAGACCCAAGCCCGGGGATAGACTAAAACTGAAATCCTCCACCGCCACCGCCACTACAAGCACCACCACCACCACCACCAGCGCCGTTAACGCGAGAATCGCCTCAAGTGCGTGGAGGAGCCATCGCCGTTGCCGTCGTCGTCGCCGTCGCCGTCGCAGTCGCCATCGCCATTGCCATCGCATTTGTAGCTCATGTGCGACATTAAGTGCTTTGGTTTGACGACGACTGAAAAACAAAAGGAAAACTGACCCGTAAGTCATCATAAATGCAAGTTTATGGCAACAATGAAATGATGACGGGCTCGATTCGAGACTCAACTCCAACTACGACTTGGACTTGGCTTGACTGTAGGTCGTTTAGACCGCCACCGTAGCATGTTGGCCAATGGTATTGCCGTTGCTGTTGCTGTTGCTGTTGCTGCCGTACCTACCGCGCAACAGCAATACGCAATAGTCCATCAGCGGTCACTTCTACGAAATCACATCAAGAGCCGCGGCGTCGGCGTCGAAGCTGGAGTCGGAGTCAGAGTTGATCCGTCGCTCTGACCAAAGCAGGCGGGCGGGCGTAACTCTTTATAGACGCGCTCCATAGATGTATCTATTCCGCGGAAATCACAAAATGCTACAAATTTTCGTGTAATAAAAACGAATCGCAGTTAAGAACTGCGTTTTCAAGTGCCCACGCAGCCAACACCATTATACATACGTATGTACACACACTCACTTACATAAGTGAGCCGCATACATAGCGAATGTAACTCATATTTATATTGCATAGATTACCTTCCGATATACCCATTCTGATTGCTTGTCAATCACCTTGCACATTTGCCATAAAAAGGCGCCTTAGTTTCAACTGCAGTCGCCGCGTTTTGAACGCTCGTTAAACAATTATAGCGCTTAAGTAAGTAGATACATCGGTCGGCGTTCGTGCACAGTGCTTCCATGATCTGAGATAAGAAATTTGATGAATTCAATAATTTTGAAAATATTGATTTTATTAAATTCTTAGCTTCTGAAAGAAACTTTAAATTTGTTATGTATATACCAAATTAAGCACAACAGCTAACTTAATATTGCCTTCGAAAATAAATTAAATATTGCTATCTATTAGAAATATCTATATAAAGAGTTCATTAAAAATAGTTAATTATTATTAGCAAAGTCTTATATATGCATTTGATAAATAAATAATTTGAAGGCCTAAAATATTTAAAGCTGATCAAATATAGTATTAAATATATCATTGTGTTGTGTTAATTGTTTAATATAATAACACTTCATATTCTATACAAACAATTATTTTTAGAGTTTTTATTAATGTTATCTATCTTATCATGGCTCAATAATATCGCCATATATGCTTGTTGTTATTATTTAGGCTATATAATAGACATACACAGGCTTTTTATGGTGACACCCATTTATGAAATCATCCGATTTTTTTTTTATAAATATCATACAAAATAAAATTAATTCGGTTATTAATTAATAATAATATCAATAAGATTACGCAGACTCTAGCTGCTATATTAAATATTATTTTGTAATTTTAGTCATATATTATAATATATTCACTTTATGACGCACCTGATTCAGAGCTTGTAGAAAATATTCAATTCCCAGCTATTGCAGTCGTAACCACTGTGAACGCTAGCGGTAAAAATGATTTGGGCTTGTTAGTGTCCAGGCTGTAGCATGATGATGAATTGTGTGAATTTTGCGCATTAGTCGCGTCATGCAACAGAAGCGACCACAAGATGAAAACGACAACGAGGCTAGTAAGCTTGCCTGCCACCTTGCCTGCCTGTCTCTGTCTCCGTCTCTGTCTGGGCAGCAAGATGTTGCAGCAAATCATATCAAACATAGTGTACGTCCAGATGTCTGATCCATGTCTAGCCAGCGACGCACGGACGCACGGACGCACGGACACAAGGCTCACTTCCTGCGACCGAGCATTGGCAGAAGTGGGCAGCGTCGTCTGCCTGGTAGATCGATAGGCACTGCCCGTCCAAGTCCATATCCAATTGAAAGTCATAGTCGAAGAGTCAAGTTGAAGGCAATGCATTCATTGTGCTTGTAATTGCAATTGATCTTGATTATTATTGTCTTGTAGCCTTGCGACTTGGCCCGGCTTGTACCAGTGATAATGTTCTTATTCAATTTGCAATGGGATTGGTCAGTTGGCACAGGGTATTATGGCGGCTCAGATATTGCTGCTGTGACTGCCGGACACACGATCGTTCAATTGTGGTAATTGTTGCACTTGACATGGACATAAAGCTCGCATATTTCTACGTGCCTCAATGTGACCGGCCAGCATCAGCTAGTATTAGTAATGGCTACAGCTACAGCTACCACTCCAGCAACTAGCTGCAGTTCCAGCTCATTGATCATCGTGTTGCCCACAAGTGGGCGTCACAAAAAGCCATTGCCGCAGCCACGATCCACGATCAGGTAGCTGCAACAAATGTCTGCCAGTTTAATTGATATACAGCGCTTGGCTTATTGACTTCAGCTAAATTCACACAAGAGTTCATTAGAGTTGACGCTTGCCTTAAAACTGACACACGTTACATTTTGTTCGAGTCTGACTCCAACTTCGACTTCGACTTCGACTTCGACTCCGATTCCGACTCCGACTATGACTCTGACGTTGTCGTGGCTTTTGCAAAATTGGGTCCCTAGTGCAATTTAGCGCGGCTAATAAGCGGCCAAGACGTCGCCAACTTCAACGACTGCGACATTTAAAAGTCAGGCTCAATCTGCCGATCGCTCGCGAATCAAACTAATCATTCAAAATTCAATACAGGCCAGCGACTGCCGTTGCCAGTGACTGCAGCTGCCTGCTCTCCTCGGCAGTGTCGAGCTCCACGTGTTCTGCGGCTACAACTACAGCTCCAGCTACAGCTACAGCTCAAATTGTCATCATTAGGAATAGGCAATCGCTACCGCTTTTTGCAGCAGCCCTGCACACCCCGCTTCATCCCCTCGGCTGCTCTGTTTGGCCAGTCTCCCTGTACCGCTCGGCTAAATTTGATTTCTTCCTGCTCGCTGGCCGCCTTTGTGCGCTTTATGCGCCGTCAAACGCCAGCGACAGTTTGTCAGATTATTATCAGATTGCACTGGCTCACTTTTGACTTTTTGAACGGTCGGCCAACATTAGCAGCGCACATCTAGGAGCAGCTACTGTCGCCGACAGTGGCGTGGCCGCCAAGGGATATGCCTAAACAGCGCCTGGCGACCCAATTTGAGCTCCGACGCCACTGCGATGTCGTCGACATCGACGTCGACGTCGACGTCGCCGCAGACGTCGCTGGCAACGTTGGCTCTGTCAAGCGATTGTTTTGCTCCCGCGCATGCGCGCGGCGCTTCAAACGAAATCACATTGAATGTCGTCGCATGCGCGTGATCAACGTTGTTGATCTGTGCCTCTGTGGCTCTGCTTCCTCTTCTCTGTCTTCTTCATCAGTAACTGGGCCCATGTCGTTTTGGGTGCTCAGCGAACAGCCGAAGCGCAGGCCGCTTTCGTTTTAGGGCTTTTCAATACCGTTTTATGTATTCGAATGTAGCTTTTCAGTTGATACTCTGTACTTGAGGCATATTCGCTAAGCTATGATGCGGGAGCATTTCAATGATGTCACTTGACTGATGAATTGGGCAAGTTATTAGTCTTCAAAGCCAAGCCATTACTAACACATATCATGTCCACACTTTGCAGTTAGTTCTGCTCTGACCTCATGTAAATTGTTTAGCTCATTGATGAGAGCGTATTTCGAAGTCGTTCACTCAGCTGCGAGGCATTCTTATTTGTTCTGCCTTATTTTTGTTTTTTGGGGTTTTATGAGATTTTTTCAAGTGAATTTCAGCGCCGGAGACAATGGCGCAGCATATGTATGTTGTTTTATGTGGGTGGCTTGCTCCATGACCATGGCTCACTGGCAGTTCCAGTTAACTCATCGGAAAGTCGACCAAAAACATTCAAGCGTTGTTTCTGCTGTTGGTCTTCTACCCTTTCGCTTTAAGTATGAGTATGACAATCGTTAAATTAAATCGCCAGCGTTTATGAGGCTGCTTTTCCTTTTGGGCGCCTACCAAGCGACCTGACCGACCTCTTTCGGGCCTTCAAATTTGTCAACGTGCAGAGTTTTTCGTATTTTCTTGCTGCTTGCCTGTTGTGGCTGCTCATAAAATATGTTTTAAGAATTTTACGATGCCGCCACTCTCCGTCCGTCTGTCTGCCTGTCCGCCCGTTTGCCCGTCCGCCCGTCCGCGTGGCCGTACTTTGCCTCTTAGCGGCATTAAAATTATTGCCACCGGTTTTTCTTGTCCGTCTCACTTTTATGCCTACATGTAACCAAGGCTGTTGCTGTTGTTTTAGTTGTTGCTGCTGCTGCTATTGTAGGTCAACTTCCGCTCGATTTTCCCTTTTTAATTAAAATTGAATATAATGCCGCATTTAGCACTTGTCTAATAACAAGCCACATCTACTTTCCAAGTGTTCGACCTGGCTCCTTCGCAGACATTTTTATTTGCTTGCCCGATCGGCGGCTGATTCGCCTCCGCTTGCTCGCCTCCATCCAGCAAACAATGGCGGCAATTGCACTTTGATCTCGGCCGATCGGTAGCCAGGCCAACGCCACCGCCATCAAGACCAAAATCCACAAAAGGTTTATTATTTATTGTTGCCAGGAGTAGTGTTCGGCTGTGGTGCGGCTCGCCATGGAGCCATGGAGCCACGGAGCTCGGGACAAGTGCAGCTGCAGTTGCACGCGACATGCCAATGGGCCAATGGCTACTGCAAATCTCGGCGTGCACTCGTACGTAACAGCCAACTGGGGGAACCTGCAACACACACACACACACACACACACACACACACACACGGGAGCAGACAAAACGTTTTACAAAACGTTCGGCTTAGGACGTTAAAATAAATGCACTCAAAAATGCCAAAATGCCCGCAAACAAAATAAATAAAAATGTTATTGATATTTAGCGAGTGGCTGGCCGGCGCGGTCCGGTCCCCTTTCCAGTTGCTTTCTGGCTTTCGGGCCCAGCGCAGCCCCAACCCAGGTCCGTCGTCCATCGTCCATCGTAGCGCGTGCTGCATCCTGTCCACGACACTTGCGGCCATTCAAGCGGCAAGCGGCAAGCAGTAAGCAGCATGCAGCACACAGATCTTAGCATCTCTTTTATGGCGCCCGTTAAGCTAGCTTGCTTTTGTCTATGATTTGCTTTATAAACACGACTGCCATACAAACTCAGTTACAGTTTGCTTGCTGCTCCGCTGGCCGCTTTGTCGCTAGCTTTGTTATATTCACTTGCGGAATTCAGGTAGTAATTTCTGTTTTAATGCGCATGTGTTGGGGCATATTTTGCTTATATCAATTCCTGGCGCCCTAAAGGGATGCTGGGTCCAAGCCTTAGCCAACTAGATAGTCGCGACTCTACAAAAGATTTATGCTTGGCATTTAATTGTAATTTGGCAGCAATCACTGAAAAATTTACAGCTTCATTAAGATCGGTATAATAAATGCCTATATAACAGTCTATTGAAGTCGTAATCAAAATGCAATTGTGGTGCTTACAAGACTTTCCTCACGATGCCGAATTGCTCTTTAAGATTCCAGCTCATTAGCTTGCCGATACACATAGCTAAGTCTAAGATCTTTGACAAAACTAAATATACAAGATAGAAGTCTTTACAGACAATATATCCAAGAATTTGTTCAGTAGCATAAAATCGTAATCCACTCCTATTAATAGGAATTACTACTCTGATTCTATTCATTGCATTGACAAATTCTTCCTCAACAATTGTCAGCTCAAGATTTCATGACTGATGTGCGGTCCGTTAAAAATATAATGTAATCGTATGTAACTTTATTTATTATTCAACAGTAAATTCATAACGATTTTACTGCTACATATGAAGAGTTGACCTATAGCTAAATAAAAATTTATAGTCCAAGTTGCAGATAGTATATCTCAGAAGTTGTACTTTAACACAAAATTGATTTCTCTTATAGAAGTTTCTATTCTGCATAAATTTCCTCAATAATCAGTCAAGTAAATTTTAAAAGTGTTGAAGGAACTCAGAAAAATATCATAGAGAAAACTTTTCGTGACAATTGTTACTTCATGACTGAGCGATATAGCGGTCCGTTAAAAATATAATTACATTTACAGAATTTTATTATTTAACGATAAATTCATATTAGTTTTATCACTGTATGAAGAGTGGATCTTTAGCAATATAAAAATTCAAAGCCTTAGTCTAAGCAGACAATATATCTTAACAGTTGTCCTTTAATACAAAAGGATTATTAACTTCTGATATTAAAATCTCTAGTTTGCTTCAATTTCCTGTATTAAATTTACTAAATTTTATAAACTTATCATAGAGAAACCCTTTTGTGGCAATTTTTGTCTCAAGGCTTAATGGTATTGAAGTAAAAATATGGAATAATTATTATTATACACCATTTTATTATTCATAGAGCGATTGCTGTTTCAGATATACAGTTCATTGACAAGAACTGTAGATGTATCGAACTATAAATATCCTCGAAGGGTCTTACACTTTGCATTCTCACCGATTATGGTAAATATAGTTCTCAATTTTTGCCATTTACTCTCAGAGGCGACAGTGGAAGAGTCTGTATCTGCTGCATCTGATTGTCCTCTTGAGTTTCTATTGAGGACTTCTTTAATATGCACAACATGCGCCGTCAACAAATTTACACTGGCCACATCAGCGCCATCTGCAGGTTCCATCTACGGTGGGTGTTGCCGCCTCGTAAACATCTATCATCTCACAAAAGAGCACAGCGATCTATAGTAGCAGCAGCGGCAGCAGCAGCAACAACAATGATGCTGATGTTGCTGGCGTTGCTGTTGCTGTTGCTGATGCTCTCAGTGCCGATGCTGGGGCTGATGATGCGCCTTTTGTGTTCTTTAGCGCCCGCCTTAACTGTCAACGTCGATTAAATATACATTTGCATAAATTAGTTAAAGCCTTCAGCCAGCTTCGGCCAGCGCGGGCAAAAGGTGAAAATTAAAGAGCAGCAGCTTCTCTTTGAGGCCCCCAAAGGCAACTAAAGAAAAGAAATCAAGTCGAATGGGCTGAAATGAAATGCGTTGAAATGAAATGCCGTAAGAATCGCCTGAAACCAGAGACAAGTAACTGAAACAGAGAGAGATACAGAGACACGGAGGTGGAGACGGAGACGGACATGGAGATGGAAATGAATATGGAGTTGGAGACGGGTTCTGAGACTCTTAGCTTGTCTATCGACTAACGCATTGTTATTGTTATTGTTATTGTTGAACACCCGCTAGCCGGCAACAACAACAACAACAACAACAACAACAACAACAACAACAACAACAACAACAACAACAACAACAACAACAACAACAACAACAACAACAACAACAACAACAACAACAACAACAACAACAACAAGAACAACAACAACAACAGCATCAACAACAAAAACAATAACAATGACAGCCGCAACGACGGCAACGTCGACGGCAGCAGCTGTCACATAATTCCGCTATAAATTCTTATAGAGTTTGGACTAGCTGTTGATTTCAACACCTTCATGGGGCCCACAGCTCGGCTTGATAAAGCCAAGACAGAAAGCACGGGCAGGGACTGGGTGGGGGAAGGGCCTCCGCCTCCTACGCCTGCGCATATAAACTGCTTGTAATACGCGCCTATTAATTTAAAATTACAGTTTTACAAGATTTTGTGGCTGTTGTTGCTGTTGCTGTTGCTTTTGCTGTTGTTGGAGTGGAGTGGAGTGAAAGAGTCGAAATATCTGAAAGAAAAAAAATTAATGGCATACGCACAGATTTACAAGCCTCGGCATCGATATGCATAAATGCCTACAGTCTCAGCCGGGGCAGTCGGAGACCATAAAAGAGCCTCAGCCCACACTCTCCGCTAGCCCCTGTGGCCCTGCAGCCATACAAACGAACTACAAAGCCACTTAGATATTTTGGCTTTGATAAGCGGCGGCAGCGTTGCCGTCGTCGTCGTCGTCGTCGTCATCGTCGTATCTTGAACAAAACACAGCAAAACATACGCTTAAAAATGCATTTACAGTTAAACTCATTCAGTTTCAATCGATTTCATTCACGACCTGCCTTCAGAGTGCAACTAATTTATGTGCCGACATAAAATGGTCATACGGTGTCGGGCTGTGGCATTCGCACTGAGCTGCAGCCCCTGTGCGCATCCTTATCACCGGCATTAAGAATCCTTTTGCTAAAGGTCACATTTCATGAGTGTTCATGGTGGCAGCCGATTCCTATCCGGCCGGCTGGTCGGCTACCTGTCACCACCTGTGCGTGGGAATCTCGATAAGCAGCGCCTGCCCAGTTTTTACAACTATCGGGCAGCTATGATGTTCGGGTACTCGAAAATCGAACTTGACTTCGATTCAGGCAATTAAAGGCGGCTTTGTCAATGCGGATGCCGAAACGAGCCGCTATCCGTGCCCAGAGATGCAGGCGATTGACCAATTGGCTTAATCGACTCGTCAATTACTCACATGCTTACACTCTCTTACATAGTTGTAGTTGACTCCAATGTGAAGGACACCAATTTCAATAAAGTTTATTATCAACAATATAAAGAAGCTTTGCTTGAGTGTTTGAAAAATCTTGCTAGCTAGCAGAGCTGTTAAAATCGTAGTTGGATAAGTCAATAAAAAATAAAAAAAATAAAAAAGATTTTTCCAACTGTTACGTAGATGATGGAATCATCGATAGTATTCATAGTTGCAAACATCGAATGGAGCCACGATCGATGGACTTTCAGCTTTTCTAATTAGTACACAGAATCGTCATAAATACTAAATATCTTTTTTAAAATTTGGAATGCTTTGATTTGATTCCTGCACTTTGCGGATGCAATGCCGACGTAAATATGTTTACAAATAATAGATAATGTGCTTGTGTAAAATTTAGAACTAGATCATAATCAGCTCTAAAGTGTTTTTCTGGTTGTGCAGTGTAATTTAAAGTCAGTTTTAGCCACGCACTTGTCGATGGCATTGTCGGCAGCCTCTGATGATATTGGCCAGGCATTTCAATTGGCTGTTCTATGAAATTAGCACCTGTCCTATGGTCCATTTGAAATTCCGCAAATCATTATGCCACATCATACGATCCGTTGCCCAAACACTAATAGAGCAATAGCTGCCATGGACTCCAATGGTCAATGATTCTCCTCCTCAAGATGATGCTGCTGCTGCTGCTGCTGCTGCTGCAGTTGCTTTGTTCGTGTGTAATAACTCCTTCAATCGATCCGCTGATCGGCAGATCAATTGCTGCCGCTATCGACGCCGCAGCGTGGCATGAAAATTGCATGCTTTCTATTTCAGATGAAATCAACTAACAATGGCCACAAGAACAGCCAACAACTGCAACAGCTACAAGAACAACAGCAGCAGTATACTTGAATTGAGTTTGAGCCATTGTTCTGCTGCTGCTGCTGTTGCTGTTGCTGCTGACGAACTTTCGCAAAGTTGCCTTTGTGCAATATTATTAACAGCAGCAGCAACAACAACAACTGAACTGCAACTTTGAGCTCTCAATCGAGCGTTACAATTTTCACAATCTTACAGCGATTGGTCATGCAGCAGCAGCAGCGGCAGCAGCAGCAGCGGCTTATGCAACACCAGGCCCACAGCTACAGATGCAGATACACTTGCGGAGGGTACACAGACGCAGATACACAACACGCGCCTCGCCATATGCATGATCGTATATGAAGATCTGAATGCCAAACCTGGACTCCGATTGCTGCCAGAGTTTGCAAAATCACACGACGAGTCGATGCGGCGTTGTAGTCGCAGCCTCTGGGTCTGATCTTTGCCGCCGTTCAAGGTGTCTGCCTGGCCCGATCAGACTGCACTCAATGTGCGCATATATATGTATGTGTGAGTGTGTGTGTCTGTGTATGTGTGTGTGTGTGTGCATTAAGACAATTTATAGCCGCTAATGTGCAAGCAAAACCCACCGCACAATTGGCCAACTGCTTGGCAGCTTCCGTTCCGTATCATTTGTCTATTTAGTTGCGGGGCCTTGCTTTTCCGATTAACTTTTTGCTGAACTTCATTACCTGGCGAAAATGCAATAAGAGACCCGACTGGATCTACTGCTACTGCTGAGCAATTTGTTTTCTGTTGGGGGAAGAGCCCCCAATCGCATATGCGATTCTCTGATCATCCTGTACGAGCCCCGATCCGAACTCCCGAACTCCTGCGCGCGGGACCTAATGATTAAAAATCGTGTGATGAGAAATCGAAAGCAATCTGAGCTGCAAATTGGAACAGTGGCCAAAAACACCTGTGCCCTGCGCAGCTGAAGCTACCGTTGAGAACATCCCCAGATCGATTGCTGGCCAGGGGCCAATGGGTCGATCTGTCCCACAGACAGTATAATGATTGTGAAATTAATATTGTGATTGCGAGCTAATGACGTTGCGAGTGAGTTGGTCAAATATTGTGCAACTCAGCGTTGTTATTTGATTAAGTGTTATCCAAAAATAAAACGTATAACCAGACACTTGATATGATTTGTTGCCACAGTCGACAAAGCGAATATAAGTTAACTTTGATAGTAGTATAAATAATAATTTTCAATTAATTACAGGTATTAACGAAACTCAGCAGTAATGAATTCGAGTTTACGGTATCTGTCGATTATTCTCTATCTGATTGGACCTACATACAATATATTATCTATATAGTTTATTGAAATCAATAATAATATGCATATTATATATTATATGCAATAATATATTATATGCAATAATATGCATATAATATATTTTTATACCCTGAACCCATTGAAAATGGGAAATCAGGGTATAATGGTTTTGTTAAAAGTATGTAACAGGCAGAAGGAGGCGTGGCAGACCCCATAAAGTATATATATTCTTGATCAGGGCGACGAACTAAGTTGATTTAACCCTGTCCGGCTGTCTGACTGTCCGTCTGTCCGTCTGTCCGTATGTATGAACGCGTCGATCTCAGAAGATATAAGAGCTAGAGACTTGAAATTTTTTTTCATAGATCCGTATATATAGTGCGCATATCAAGTTTGTTTTCTAAAATCGATAGCTGCTCCCGTTATTTTGTTATCGATTAAAAACCTTATCGAAAACCAGTAAAAAAATGTGTATTCATATGTATTTTTAAAAGTTTCGGTTTTTGCCCCCCTTCCCTACAAGTTTGCAAAACCCGTATTTCAAATACTAGAGACTTGAGCGCTGGCACACACACACATTTTAATGTTATAATCACGGTCTGAAAGTTTTATTAAGACTGTTCGTCTAAAAAGACAAAAAAGATATGATTTAATTAAAGCTTCATAGCTTTTTAGGCGAGCATGGAAGACTATAATCTATTGATTTTTTAAATCAAAGATCTAAATGCTCTACAGGCCAGTCTGTTCTTCTCTAAGAACATTTATGTAAGTATATTGTGAGGTCAAGTCTTCTTTTGCCTTTTGCATACTCTTTAATAAAAATCATTGTGCCCATTGTCGATGGGTTCAGGATGTAATATATACTTATATAAATAATTTGTAAGATCTCAAAAATGAAATTCCTAAAAACTTACTCCTTTGCCGCTTTTCCATGCCATTTCCCCATTTGCTCAAACATGTAAGACTCTGTAGCCATGAGCTATTAAGTGCAGCAGAGCCATTTATTCAAAAGCATAATACGTTTTACTTACAATATTAATTACCATCAAATATCTCATGCCGTTGATTTGTGGTCGACAAAATATGTGATGCACAATTATTTCAGCCCCAAGTGAAGAGCTGCCCACAATGGACACCGCAGCACGAGAGCCGCAGGCATAAAATATGTACAAAGTGCTACCACCCCGCCCGGCGCGCCTGTCAAGCGCCCCCATCAATGGGATCATCCTCGTTGCTCCGTGCAGCAGTCCGCAGGCCTCAGGCGGCAGGCGTTGCCGTTGACATGTTGCCGTCTCTGTTGTTGCTGTTGCTGCTGTTTGTTGCTGTTGCCGCTGGCATTAAATTAGTTGTTGGCAGCGTCGCTAATACAGCTCACTCTCACCTTCTACCCACTGCCCCGCTTTGGCCGCCCCGCCAACGATGCACTCAATTACAAGCATGCACCACAGCCACCGTCACCGCCAGCGCCACCACCAGCACCCGCACCACCAACGACTTTGCCGTCATTTTTGTGCAAATAAATTATAGATTTTTTGTATTATTTTTATTTATTTTTTCTTTTGCCTTACAGCTTTTTGTCTGTGTGGCTGTCTCCCTCTGCCACTGCTGCTCGTCGGCGCTGCTTTATGTATATTTTTTCTATGCTGGTCTAACAATAATTTGCATATTGAAATAAGTTGCCGTCAACGTTGTTGCTGCCCCGTCTAATTACAAATGCTGCACTGCCCGCCCCTTGAGATGTGAGCTGCGAGCTGCGAGCTGTGAGCTGCAAACTGCGATCGCAGCCCGCTGCATGCGACGAGATACTTTTGCGGCTAATTGGCTGTTGGGGCAGGTGTAAGACACACGGAGCGACTGGCAAGTAAACCAACATACAGGCAGACAGACATACAGACAGACAGACAGACAGGAACTGGCAATTCCAAAACACCAAAAGACCGCGAGTATAAAAGACAGCGCCAAGAATTGTCAAATTCGTACGCAAAATTCATTGGAAATGTTCGAGTATTTGTCAGGCGTACAAATTGCGTTTGCGCTTCTATCGAAACCAAAACAAATTCGCACTCAAATCGGTGGACAGGTCGACGACAAGCGCGTCGCGTGGGCACCTGGCAGGCATTTTAAGTCGATCGCCGCTTTTCAAGTTCCACTTTGGGCCCCATTGCACATGTGCCGCACGTACGTCTCTATGTAGTTTTCGGGGTGTTGACGCCGCCGCCCAAAACGATAGTTGCGATAGTTGCGCCTCTTCGCCCCTCCGTCTACCGCCTCCACGGACTTACCACCTTGCATACAACGCTGCTCATTAGCAACGTGATCAAATTGACCAAATTATTATGTAATTAGCTATTGGCTGACCCACTTTGGATTCGACTTATCTTGGCCTGGCTTTGACTCTGCGGCTCCGCCAGCTAACTGTTTTAAGTTTTTCATAATTTATGGAACGTGTCTGCCGTCTAGACAGGAAATGCAATCGCCATGACGAATGTTCACATGCTAAGATATGTATGCAACATTTTAAGAAAATATGCGAATTTTAATGACTTAAGATCATACCAATAAAAAATTAAATATTTTGATTACAATCTCTGTTGTTGTCAGTCCTCAGCATCTGAGAACAACATTTAAAACAAAATCTTAGATACTAGCATATTGCCAAACAAGGATATGGTATAGCCTAAATAGAAAACAGAAAATGTGTAAATCATAAAACCAACACGATGAGGAGGAGGATGAGGTGAGGTCAGACCGGCCTGCTACGTCACAATTCATAGCCTTGTGAAACAATTCGTAAAAAGAACCACTTACCCAAGACGTAATCAAGCTAAAATAGTAAAATAAATTTAGCTTAAACTGATAATTGTGTTTAAAAATACATTTATTCAAACATATAAATTTAAGTTCTTATTTGTAATTTTTTTGTGTGAGTGGGAAAAAAACAGAAATCGAAGCTCTATAAAAGATATATGAATCTATATTTTAAATTTAATGACTAACTCTAAAGATGTAGGAGATATAATTTGAAACTGATTTTCAATAAGGGTTTTAATCGTTAATAAAAAAACGGGAGTGGTTATCAATTTTAGGAAATATACTCGATATGCGCGTGGTTATGAATAGATAACTATACCATACGGTTAGTGATATAATTTAACTTATTTTTTAGTTTCTTATTTGTAATGTCGAACATATTAAAAATTAAATAATATACAGATATACAAAAGAAAACCAGTCAAAGCAATCGATGACAGCAATCGAATAAATAAAGGTTCAGAAATGTGTAAAACCACACTATGTAAAATAACTTGGTTGAAAGTCAGACGCTAGTACAGTTTGTAACATTTTCATTTCATTTTCAAAAAAGTCGACTATTTTTTATTAAAAAAAATAAATAAAAACTGTAATCCTGTAATTCCAGCTCTCTTTGAACCAATTGCCTATAAATAAAATACGATTAATTCGTCTTGTCTTCAAGCGTATTTACTATTCGGTGCGTTGTAGATGTAATGCTTGTATTTTATATCTAAACTGGGTTTTGTTTCCTATATTGACAACTGGCAATTTACAGCGGGCAGGGCGCGAATATCGTGGAAGTCACGATTGATAACACCCACCAGTTGCTAGCATTATTTTTTAGCACTATTGTGCCAATGTTAACACAGAGATATTGGCAAGCCGTGAGCATCGTGTGCCGCCGGCAAATTCCGCACGTAGGCGCTATGAATTGTGTATGTCCAATGCAAATTGTGTGAATGGATTATTTTTGGCCATTATAAAAATGTTTCATGTTATGTTGTCAGCTGAAGCTAGCGCTTTCACTGACAGCAGATTGCCAAATTAGTTGCAAAATGCACTGCGAGTGCAAGTGGAAGCGAAGCTATCGATGGCCTTGCCAACAGTTGCCCAGAATGGTGCAACCCCTGCCAAGGTGAGGTAGGCCTGTTGGGCCATCAAATTATGACATGACCGACGACTCAACGAGTCGACGGGTGTGTGCCAGCTGGAAATGGTTTATTGACCACATTTCGCTCTTTACATAATGAGCGGGACCATTTTGTGGATGGCTGGAAATGTGACGACAAAGCTCAATGAGCATTCCAGGCACGTCGGCCACTTGGTTAGCCCGGCACACATCGCATCACATCATATCACTTTCATTGCTTGGCCATTTTGATAACGTTGAATGGCTTGGACGACCGGCCATGCCAGCTGTTCGCCCTACCGGGCTGCACGTGATATTGGCCAACTATTGCAGCTGTCCATCGGTGCTATAAAATGCGTGGGCTGCAGCGGATTAGAGCACAGTTGAACGACAACAGCAGAGCAACACAAGTGTCTCAGGCGCACCGTCAATCTTAACTTTTGGATAACTCAAATTAAGTTTGAAATCTCCACAATGAAGGTGGGTGCCAGGCGGGAGATTGAGGTGGCAAAGTTCCTTCTAATTGTTGAAGTTTCCTTTAGTTCTTCATCTGCACTTTGGCTCTGCTGGGCGTAGCTCAGGCTGGCTTACTGCCCCATCTGGAGCACGATGTGCACCACGAAGAGCTGCCACACTACGTGGACGGCGATATTCATCACTCCGATGGCATTCATCTGGGCCACAGCTCCGCTATAGTGATCGACGGTAACGACCACCACGTGGACGCCGTGCCTCATCCCGTGTACCACCACGACGGCTACTCTGCTCATTTGGATCACGATGTGCACCACGGCCATTTGGAGCATGTGCATGCTCCGGCCAAGATTGTCAGCCACGAGCCCATCCATGAAGTGGAGCCAGTGCATCATGTGCACAAGGTGGTGCACGATGAGCCACACCACTTCCTGCACTACAGGAATCCCGTGGTCGATCATCACATCATCCACAACAACCATGCCCACATCGATGAGCACGCTTATGCCCACGCCGATCTGCACCACTATGCCCACCACTCAGCTCCGTTGGTGCACCACCATCATTCAGCTCCGCTGGTGCACCATCACAGCCACGCCGCTGTGGTGCACAAGACCATCTATCCGGCCCACTTGGATGTCCACAGCCACGCCAATCTGCTGTCCTTTGCCAAGCACCACCTGCACGGTAAATACGGCAAAGTGAGGATCACCGAGACGCATTACTGAGAGATTTCCCCCACCACACCACATCACACACACATAACACTTATCCAACTGCATGACGACGCTTTCATAGCTAATTTATTACGCACAACGTTTAGTTTGTAGTACTCGAATAAACGGGTTGTTTTTAAAGATCTTTGTGTGCACAACTCTCTCTCGATCCCTCTCCCTCGCTACCCCTTGGAGCGTATTCCCACCACGGCCACTGCTCAGCTCATCAAATCACTCACTGGCCACTCAACAAGCCAGCATAATACATCAAGCTGCGCAAGCCAACGTAATTTACTTGCAATTTAAAGATAAACAGGCGCGATAATGTCTACAAAGCATAAACGTGAGTTGACGCCTACAATAGTAGGCAGCAGTCGAGCTTGGGGCAGTGGCAAGGCAGGGGCTGCGACTGTTGCTGTAGCTGTGGCTGTGGCTGTTCCACAAGTAGAGGCATAAACAGCGCAAGTTCAAGCCATACATCATCGCACTATCGCCTCAACCGCAGAGAGTGAAGGTGTTGCAGTTGATTCTGCTGCGGCTGCTGCTGCTGCTGCTGTTGTTGCTTCTGCCTCACGCTAAAGCGTCGCTTCGTGCAACGTAGCACTCGAAACGGCACAACTGAACGAGCTTCTGAACAATTGCAAAGTGCCGAGCACGAAGCGAACGCGCGATGCAGTCGACCCTGACAAACGCAAATGCTGTGGTTCAGGCTCTGGCTCAGGCTCGAGCTCAGGGCGTCGCGTCGTGTCCAACTGCATGTCTAGGAGCCAAAAGCGCATGCGCAACACGTGGCTGCAACACTCACACTCCTTTTCCATTCCCGTTCCCGTTCCCGTTCCCATTCCCGTTCCCATTCCCATTCCCATTCCCATTCCCATTCCCCTTTCCGTTACGATTCCCCTGCCGACACTGCGAGTTCAGCCAAGCGCGGAGCTCTTCACCACTGCAATTTTCTAGTCGTGCGGCAGCTAAGCGCGTGCCGCGCTCATTTTCATTTTCATTGATCCACTACAATGGGAAAGGAAATTCGGATTAGCCCAGGACAGCTTCGATTTTGTCATAGCAAGAGGCAAGCGGATGCTTGAATTCCCTAAATGTGATATTTTAACTGATAGAATATTAATTTTAGAAGATACTTTAGATATGGATTTTCCACATTTTATCTTCAAGTTCCAGCAATGACTCTTTAGCTTACTTTAATCAGTTTGGCTTAGTAGTTTTCCCGAAACTCTTAGATTTGACTTTAAGTGAAAATCATATTGATTATATAATTGTAAAGGACTTTTCACAGGTTTCAATTTGGACTGGCCCTTTTAAAAAATGCAAAACATATCTTAAACAGGCTTACCGAAAACTATAAAAATATATTATATAATTTAATATTTGTATACATTATTTCCATCTATTTGCTCTTTTAGGAGAAATTTGGTGTGTTCTCAAAAACGTCAATAAAAATATCTTTTGTTATAATACTTGATTACTTCTTTTTGTAAATTTTTACTTATACATTTTCTTTATTTATTTAAATAAAATTGATCTCAGTCAAAGCTCACAACAATCGGTAAACAATCATTTGTGAAAAATTATTTCAAATTATAAATGAATGTATGAAAAGTATTGACTCGACTTTGTTCCATTTTCCTGCTACTCCAAATGTATATTTTGAAGTACTGAATTTTACGTCAAACAAGTAAGCTTTAGTTGACTCAAAGCTTTAGCTAACTCCCACAAGTCAAACCTAAATACAAAGTCGTTGCACCCGACGCTAGTGTATAAATATTATTAGCAAATGGCCAACAAATTCGCAAATCGCGAACTCTGCTCTTTGTCAACAGCTCGCATTGAGAGCTGGTAACAACAACAGCAACGTCGTTGTTTGTGGCAACATTGTTAATGTGGCTAACGCCGGCAAAA
This sequence comes from Drosophila hamatofila, assembly GCA_035045345.1. Lineage (NCBI taxonomy): Eukaryota > Metazoa > Arthropoda > Insecta > Diptera > Drosophilidae > Drosophila > Drosophila hamatofila. The sequence continues at coordinate 3,279,842 of JAWNPA010000001.1, forward strand.
ATCGTGCCGCTCGAATCTAAACCAAACGCATCACGACTTTTGCTTTTGCTTCTTCTGCTGCTAATGCTGATGGTGCGTTATATGTTTTGTGTTGCCTTGTCGTGCGTTATGCCTCGAATGGGGCAGGCACTGAGCATTGAATGTGCCACACGTTGCAATCGCTTTCGCAGTCATGCCACAAGCAAGCAACTACTGATGAGCGGCGCTGCTCAACACCTGCCAAAAATCGCATATACAATAAATCACAACAAAACGTTAACTTTTTTATTACGCTGCGCCGAGAAGAAGCTGTCAAAAAACAGTGATGCGTAAAACACCCGCAACCTGCCGCCTGCCGCCTGCCGCCTGCCACCTACCTCCTGCCTCTTCCTTCCACCTGCCGCCAGTCTCCGCTGCGCTACGATTAAAGTCAGCGTAGTGTGGAAACGCTAATGGCCAAGGTATACAAAAGTTCGGGAGTCCACGTGATGCTGTTGCTGATGCCGATGGCACTTGCTCCGAGCTGAGCTGGCTGTTGCTGAAGTTCTGGCTGAGCTGGGGTTGGAGTCGGCTAGTCAGACAATGCCACAGTTTATATCGCAAGTGGCTGCGTTGCTGGCCTGGCCTGGTCATTAGCAGCAATGCAGCTGCAACTGACGCCGAGCCAGTGTAACTACAGTAGCCATTCAATGGGGCATGCAGCAGGCAGCAGGCGAAGGCAGAAGGCAGTAGTAGCAGCAGCTCACAATTGCAGGCCCGGGACTACTGACTACTGACTGCCGACTGCCGACTGCTGACTGCTGACTGCTGAGTGCCGTCGTCTGCTTGGCAGCGTAATTGTGTTAAAAATTACTCAGGCATCTTAATCACTTTGGTAAATATTTTGCTTGTGAGGCGGCAGCAGAGTGAACGAGGTTAATGCGCTACAGCTGCAACAAGCGTCGCCAAGACTCATAATGTTGCCAGAAACAGCAACAGCAACATGCAGCAGCAACAGCAACATGCAGCAGCAACAGCTCGCTCCTTACACACTTCAATCGTCTGTGTGGGTGTGCGTGCTGTTGCTACATGCAAAAGGCCAAGACGCTCTGTGCCAAGTTTTCATTCATGAAATTGGCCATATTGATGGCCAGGGCGCGCAGGTGGGGCGAGCGGGGGCCACTTGATTGCATGTTCGAGCTCAGTTCATTTTCAACAGCATCAAGGATCAAATGCATTTAATACGCGACGTTGCCAGCATCGGATGTTGCTCCAGCAGAAAAAACTACCTTGTTGTTGCTGCTTTATCGGGCGTGCTCATCTCTGTGAGGCAGCCGGTTTAGTTGCAGGTACGGGTACGGGTCCTCGACAAAGGCGGGTGGCACACCTGCGGCAAACTGCTTTGCAATTATTACGTTTTGCTAATCTTGTTGTTGTTGTTGCTAAAGTTGTTGCTCTTGCTGCTGTTGCTGCTGCTGCTGCTGTTGCGGCCCCAATGGCGATGCGAGTTATGCTAAATAAAGCCGCTAAGTCCCTTCGATGGCCGTGGCCTGATGATGTTGCAGTCAGCTTCTGTGTGAACTGCCTGTGTGTGTGATGGTGTGTGTGCTACACTTTCTCTGCTGAGCTCTGCACTCGCATCGGGGCATCATAATTTAGCTGCAATCATCATTATCGTTGCCGGCTGGTCTCCGCTCCGAGATTCTTGTGCAAAACGCCCGCACGTAGCAATTTTGGCATATTTTTTCTTACAGGCAACAGGGCAGCAACAAATTGCAATTGGAGCGAAACTGCACCACCGTCGACAGCAGTAGCAGCAGCAGCAACAGCAGCAGCAACGGCAGCACCAACAACAACTGTCAGACAGTCAGTCATTTAGTCAACCTGAAAGTCTGAAAGTCAAGCAGTCAGTGAGTCTATCATTCAGTCAGTCACAGTCCGCAAAGTTGCCAGCAATTTGCTCAAATAAAAACGTAAAAACAAAATGCAGCCAGGAAGCTGTTGCTTCTGCTTCTGCTGCTGCTGCGCATGCGTCTTTGGCAGCATATAATTGTCTTGGGCGAGCGAGGATGCTTCAAGATCTGTTGCGTTGATGCAACACGGACACAGCTGTGCCACTGCCACTGCCATTTCCATTGCTGCTGTGGCTACTGCTGTCCATGTCCGGCGGCAATTGTAATTACCGCAGTTGCGCCTCCCGTCGTCCGTCTTGGCCAACGCCTTCGCCTTCGCCATCGCCATCGCCATCGCCATCGCCATCGCCCATCGGCTGGACAAATGCGCAGTAGCCTGCCATTTCAGTTACGCCTGTAGTTTGTTATTACGCGCATTATTTCTTCAACCCTTCGCCCCTCTTTCCCCTCCATCGCCCCTGCCCCATGCCCCCTGCCCCCTGCACAGCCACCACATAATCTGCGCTGATTGCATTCAGGCAAACACCGGCGGCCAAAGGCATTTGCATTATTTTCGCATTCCACAAACTTCAGCTGCATAATTTTATTTATTTTTATTATGTTCTTTTTTCTCATTATTTATTTAAGAAGTTGCGGTTTGAAAGTCCTTGAAAAGTATCCTAGTTTCAGTTAATTGTTGTTAAAGAAAACTAATTTTTACAATAGTTATTCATAATTTAAACCTTACGAAATGGCATGCATTTAAATAATGGATCTAGTTTCAAAGAGAGTTTCCTTTCCTATAAGTACTTGACTGATTTCTAGTTAGTGTTAAATAGTTTCATTTGTATGGCTGCTAAGGATTGTCGATTTAAACCACAACTACAGTTCGGCGAACTAACTTAATCTAGCTAAGCATTAGTTTACATAGCACCATAAAACATTCCTTAAAATGCAGCACGTTAAGAAACAAGCTAATGCTTCAAACAATAAGCTTCAGACCTGATGATGCAAATGATATAGAAACAGCATGGAAGTAATTTGATTTTGTTGTCAACTAATATCACAATGTTGTTCACTGATTCATTTGGTTTTTCTTCTCTTTTGATGTATTGTTGCATTGCTTAAAATAAACTAAATGTTCTTAAATTTATTACAATTATTTCGATTAATATTATCTTTTATTTAATTTCGTTTTCGCTTTTGTTTTCGTTGCATAAATCTTGGATTTGCATTCTTATGTCTAGAAGGCAAATGTAAGCTAAGAGTTGAAAAAGTCTTTTGATTTATTTATCAATTAATTGTTGTTTAATTTACAAACTCTTTTCTATATTTTAATTTTAAATTTAATCTTAATTTGTTGAAGGTAAAATTCGAAAAGCACTATAAAAATATGTGTGGAAGCGATTCGAGTAAAATTTTAATTTCATAAATTGTCCTTTTTGGATTACTTATATTTTTACATTTAAAAAGATTTTGTTTTTCGATTTATTTATCTCGGAAATTGAGTAGCTCACTTTGAGTAAATGGATTTTGATAAAAATACTTGAATTGTTCGTTCGTTTTGTTTTTATGCTTATAAAGCAGCATTGAATGCTTAGATCTTAAACTTCTTAGAAGCAGTTGAAAAATGTTTAGGCTTATATTTATTTAAAACATGGTACGTATGCTTGGTAAATAGTTATCTATGTAATTAGTATTAGTCAAAAAGTTGATTTCTTTGCAAAAAACCGCATAATTTACAATGCTTGATATATATTTTATTGTATATATATATATATCTATATCTATATCTATATCTATATATATATGTATATATATATGTACATTATCAATAACTCATTCGAGATTAATGCGTATCAAAAATTGGGTTTTTAAGGCACTTCCGTGTGACGGAAATATACTAAATTTACATATATATCTATATATAATATCTGTCTGCAACATTTATTTATGGCCTGGCATTTGCGAAACTATGTTAGGAGCTGGAAATACCCAGCTTAGTGCCACCTTTTTGCGGGCACTAAATCTTTGGCTAACAATCATTTGGACTGGCTCCAAAGCGCAGTGCCAAAGAATTATGTTGATGAAAACAATAAACTTGGGCCACAGAATGAACCGAACCGCACCGAACCCCACTAAGCTGAACCAACACACAACACACACAATACACACAACATACAACACACGCAACACACAACACACAAACTTCAAACTCAATTTTCGCGCTACAATTACAAATGACGGCGATAAATTTCGCGATGCCCAAAAAGACAAAGGAGTTGCTTTAACAGCTAGTTGGGATGCCCGTCCGACGCTCCTGTCCTGTCCGCCAGACGGAAGTGATAATAAACGCACGACACGCGCGCTTGCTTAGAGATTTATGCGTGCAAAAATCCAGGCCGAGCTGCAAATAATGTCAACCGGGCGGCGGCATCCAAAATGATGCACGGTCCACAGAATAGAGAATGAGGAATGGGGAGTGGGGAGTGGGGAATGGGGTACGCAATGGATTATGCAATGCGGCATCAGCCATGTGCGCCTGATAATTCAGTGGCCCCCGGTTTGAATCTCTGACTAACCATAAGTCACAACAGACTCCCTCGAGCCCATGCCCCTGCGCCGAGTGCAACGTGCAACATGACTAGAGCTTGGCTACTTAGTCGGCGGCCGTGATTTATGGGTCGCTGCAGTTGCGGCTTTTGCCCGATCCCGCAATGTCTTTCAATTACGTCGCTTTAAAGCTGCCACCAAAAACTTTTGCCTCTGCTTAATTGCAAACAAGGCAAAGCAAAGCAAGGCAAGGCTGGGTAAGGAAACCCGGGGGGTGGGGGGCGCTCGGTGTGGCAGACAGGCAGGGGTGCTGCCACAATTAACCCAAAAGTTAAACTGTGCCATGACTGCAGTTCGTGTTTGTTTTGCGTGGCGACTCGTCTGCACCCCTGCACTTATTAAGAAATTAATTTAGTCATTGGAAAACAAGGTCAGACATTAGCCGCAAACTGCATTGCAGCAGTCGCAGGTGGCCCACCTGCTCCACCCGGCTCCGGACCAGCTCTTAGCCCCAGTACCGCCCACGCCCACCTGGCTGTCGGCTTCGTGTCGTGTGGCCATTAAGCCTAAAGAAATTTGCGCGTTGCCAAAGGCATGAGGAAATTGGGCACCCCCGCAGGTGGCAAAGCGTGGGAAAACTTGCCCAAAAAGTCTTGCGAGGGGCCATTTGGGGGCCATTCGTCTGCTGCGTGCCAGACTGCAATTTCGTGACCAGCTGCGACTTCGCCATTTGCCATGTAAGCGCCTTCGCTTCGATTGCCTAAAAGCTTGTAAGCCAGTTTCCGGGGCAAAAGGACTTCGGCAGCCCCAGCTCACTCGGCCATAAGAATAGAGCGGGAATGGGGGACGAGGTGCAAGATGTCGCTGGGATCGAATGCTTGAGCAGATATTTGATTTGGCCAAGGTAACCCAGATCTACCTATGATCTGTCTTTCGACAATCTTGATCCAATAATTTATGTTGTGTCTGCGGTTCCGCCTCAAATTCGAGTTGCTATAAACAAAATAAGAATTATAGCAGTGTGCCATAAAAAGAAAATAAATAAAGATTTATGTGTATTGTTTTTTTGTTTGTCTGTATTTGATAGTATTTTTTTGTTTTGTTTTTTGTCTTGTTTGTTTTATTTTTCAAAAACATTTGAACTTTTGAAACTAATCATAACGAACTACAACATAAATTAATAATTTATTTAAACGGATAATTAAAATTAATAATCAATATTTCATGCGCTCAGAAAAATGGTAATAAATAACAAAAACTTCAACTTGAAACAGTTATAAAAAGAATTTATAATATTGGCAAAACAGAAACTTGCCATAATTTATAATTTATATTTTTTTTTTTAATTTTAAATAACTTTATTTTTTATGCATTGCTTCGGATTAGCCAAGAATGTGTCATTGAATATAAAATTGAACTAAAAAAACAGAAAGTTTTAATTTCATTTTATGAAAACCAAAAATATAAAACGATACATTTTTATTTTGTAATTGAAAAAAGAGATTTTTGTTAAACAAAAAAAGAAATAATAATATAGAAATAATCATTAATTTAGCTGTGCAATCGCCTCACATACGAACTCGAAATGTTTTAGTTTTTGTGCCCTAGGGAGAATTCTTTGTCTTTTTCTGTGTGTAAAATTGTAAAATTATAATTAAATTAATACAAATTGTTGTCTTTTAGGCGCCAAGACGTTAATTGCTAAACTAAATGCGCAATGCTGCCGAGTAGAATAGCCTAAAATAAATTAGCGTACATTAATGTTAATCGTAATTAAATATAAATTATAAATAATCCTAATAGCTAACGTTTTGTTTATGGTTTGTCCGCTTTGCTTTCAATTACTAAATACAAATACGTTTAGATCTATGGCAAATGTAGCCTAGATGGGTTGCATGCCTAGCTTAATAATTTCAATGTTGTTCAAAAATGCCCAGAGGCCAAGCTCCGACCTCTCTAACTAACTAACATAACATAACGAACTAGCTAACAAACTACGTCTCGCTTGCGCCCATATGTACTATGCGTAAGAGTGTTCAATATGACGTTAACTAACTGCTAAATTGTGGAACATGGAATTGCTAGCTGTATCTGAACGTTGTAAACAACATTATCCAAAAATACAATACTACGAAATACCAACTGAGCCTGTCCCCGTGCGATCGGCGCAGCTCTAGTTGCTCTACAACTAATTAAAACGCTAATACGTTGGGAGGTGGTCTGAGTTAACTCCGTCTGTATTTGTCTCTTGCGTGTGTATGTGTGTCTGAGTGTCTGCATGTGTGTGTGTGTGTGTCGGATGCTTGAGTAAAAATTAAAATAGATCTTTAAGTTTAGTTTATATATATATATATAAATATATACATATGTGTGTGTGTGTGTGTGTGTTTGTGTTTGTAAACCTAAGCCTTTAACAGTAGGTAGTAATTAGGTTCTCAGTCTTCGCAGAGAGATTTTCAGAGTTGTGCGTAGCACGAAGCTACAACTGATCTATGGGCTCGACTGGCACTAAGCTGGGCGACTCTAGTGACTCGTCTAGAAGGTCATGAACTGTCTAGCCGCGGCCGCGTAGAGATACCGTTAGGCACTCTCCGTCTTTACCACAATGGGCATGGGTCCGCCCATGCCGAGGGGAGACTTTTGCAGCAGCTCCTCCTGCTGCAGCAACAGTGGCAGATTCATGTTCATTTTCATGTCCAGCAGCGGCATCGGTGACTTTGGCTGTTCACCCCGATTGCCGCCACCACCACCACCACCTCCTCCGCCACCACCTCCGCCACCGGAGCCACGCGACTCGTAGCGTGTGTGGGTGCGCATGTGCCGAGTAATCATGTCGCGACGACAGGCGGCATACGGACACTGCGGGCACTTGTAGGGCTTCTCGCCGGTGTGGGTGCGCTGATGCGTGGACAGGTGGTCGGAGCGCGAGAAGACCTGGCCGCACACCTTGCAGGTGTACGGCTTGACGCCGGTGTGCAGACGCATGTGACGGGTCAGCATGTCGGAGCGGGCGAACGAGCGATGGCAAACGTCGCAGGAGTAGGCTTTGGTTATGTCGTTGGCGGGATTGCGCGACTTGTGGCGCGAGGCCATGTGCTTGGCAAGCCGATCGTGCAGCGAGAACATCTGCCCGCATGTCGGGCACACATAGGCCACATCCGAGCCGGGCGGCATCTCCTCCACCACCGGCGACACGTCCAGGTTGTAGCGCCAGGCCACCGTCTCCTTGGTGGTGGGCGAGGCCACATCCCCCTTGATCACCGGCACGCCCACTGTGGTGGTGGGCACGTGCGAGTGCAGCGGATGCATGGGCATCTCCATCTTGATCATGGCTGCTGCCGCCGCAGCTGCAGCTGCGTGTGCCGCTGCTGCAGTCATGGCGTACGGGGACATTGCAGAGGGCGGCGCCAGGGTCGACGTAGGCGTGGTGCTGGTCAGCGAGGTGCTCGAGTGCGTGCTCGACGCCGGCGAGAGCGCATTCATGCTCTCCAGGCTGCTGGCTGCGCTCATTGATGTCGGCGGTGGTGGCATCATCGACGCAGAGGAGGCATGCAAAGGCGGGGATCCCAACTTATATTTCTTCGGGTCGCCAAAGAAGTCGCTGCGCATGCACAAGTCCAATGGGCGCTCCTGCGGCGGCGGCATGGGCTTCTCGCCGGACGACGCGGAGCTCTTCTTCTTGGCCGGCTTCGGACTGAGCCGAGTGGGCTGCGCTGCTGTCACCGAGGAGTCGCTGCGCGGCGGCGAGGGCAGCGACGGTGGTGGCGAGGCATTGATCAGCACGCCGGGCAGCAACTGTGGCTGTTGGCTGCCATTGACGTTGCTGCTGCTGCTGCTGTTGCTGGTCGGCGTTTTGCCCTGGCTGGTGGGCGAGGTCTCCGTCTCGGAGGCTATGGAGGAGGGCGTGTGCTGCAGCGGCGAGGGGTACAGGTCGTGACGTCGTCGGAACACCTCATTCAAATACTTGGTATGCAGATAGTAGCCAAACAGCGGCGAGGGTATGGGAAAGTAGCGATCGTACGGGCTTGGCATGTGCTCAGTCTTTATGTCCACGTGCAGCGGATTCTCCTTCGCATCTGTGGCGATGTCGGGCGCTGGCTTCGAGGAGGGCGTCGCAGCCACTTGCAGGGGACTCATGCTTATTCGCGGGCTCTCCTGCTCGTCCTGGTCCGAGTGCGACAGCTCCTCCGCGGACAGATCAGCCTCGGCTTCGATCTGCTCCTCATCGCTGGCTGCTGTCAATGCGTCACGCTGTTCCCGCTTAATGTAGTTAGCCTCGTGTTTCTGCATGGAATCATGCGCTGCATCTCCGTTGTCCTCATTCTCCCCGTCTGCCTCCATCTCTTCGATGTCCCGCTCATCCATATCCATGGGCTCCGTTTTGCAGGCGACGCCATTATTGTTGTTATTTGTGTTGCTGTCGTTGTTGTTGTTATTATTATTATTATTGTTATTGTTGTTGTTGTTGTTGTTGTTGTTGTTGTGATGGAGCTTATCGAGCACAGCCGAGAGGCGCTTGCGCTTGCGCTGCTTCCACGGCATGATGTTGTTGTTGGCCACAAAGGGCTGATTGTTATTGTGCTGCTCGGCGCTGGCAACAGCAGCTGCGACCGCTGCCGAGGCGGCTGCCGCCGCCGCCTGCTGATGCAGACTGAGGGCCAGTGGCAAGTGCTGGTGGGGCATGGGATGCCGATACTGCAGCTGGGCGTAGGGCGCATAGTGGGAGGCAGCAGCTGCTGCTGCCGCCGGCGGCTGCTGTGGGGGCGCATAGTGCTGGCTGGGATGGTGGTACTGCGCCGGATGGTGGTGCTGGTGCGAGTGTGGATGTGGATGGGGATGATGGTGATAGTGGTGGGGATTGTGCGAGCCGGCGGCGTGATGATGATGCCCCATGGGGTCGGTGCCTTCTGCCATCGTCATTAGGTCAACTTTTTGTGGCGTGGGCGTCGTGCTAGCAACCTTCTTGCGATTGTTCAGTTGCCTAACCTTGCGCGGCCAGGGATTCTTGCGGGCGACCTGACGCGTGCGATTTGGCTGCAAATAAAAGAGACACGAAATTGTAGAAAACAGTTGTCCATGGAGTTTATACATAAATAAGTTGATATGTCCACTTTTTGTCCAATTGCCATACCGGCATAATTAAGATAGATCTTTCTTTTATTTAAATTCAGCTGCAAGCTTTTTAAAATTATCAGGTTTGCTCAATTATCTCTTATTAGTATTTATTTTCTTGTGCTTCAGCAAGGATTTCTGCACTGAATGTTAAATTTCAAATTGCGAAAAAATTGCGTCGACAGTTTCAAAAAAAAAACTATTGCTATCTCGTTCTACGCTGCTCAAAGTCAAAGCTGTCAAAGCGCAGTGGACGATTGCTGTCTTCCTCGCACAACGGCACTTGAGACGGTCTGGCAGCATTGCACTCGGAAAGTTTTAGCTGTTTTTTTTTTTTTCGAGTGGAAAAGCAGTCAGTAAAAAGCTAACAAGCAAAAAGACATTTATCCACAAAGCCAATAAATCTACAACACAAATAATAATAATAAACTTAAATGCACTCAGTAACTAATATGAAGTTGATTCTTTGAGTCTTTCTTGACCCCCAATATTTTCGCTAATCGCGATTTGATTATTAATTTCTTAAAGCTATCAGCTCTGCCGCTGCAAAATAAGCAAGTTGCAAGCTTCAAGTTGCAATTGGCACAGCCGTGGCGCCCCATAAACTGAGTCCAATCAGTCAAGCATCAAAATGCTGCACTTGCTCTTGGCTTTCGCTCAACAAATAAATAAGATAAATTTTCGCTGGCGCTGCCAAAACAGACAACGTCGCCGTCGTCGTTTACGCTGCGTTAGTTTTATGCGTTTGGCGTTTGGCGTTTGTCGCTAAATCTGCTGCTCCCTGGTCACGCCCTGGACTTGGACTTAAACCTGGCACAACTGGCGACGCCAACAACTACATCTCCATCTCCATCTCCCGCTGTGGCTTTTTTTATTGCGCTGCCAGCAAATTTTATGGTGCTCAAGTTTATGACATTGCCTTGACCGCCGTCTGTCGTCGCATTCGTCGCTCTCCACTAGCTACTCTCTTCTCCTCCGCTCTCCGCTCTCCGTTCTCTGCTCTCTACTCTCCTCTCTACACTCGCCGTTGGTCATTCAAAGGCAAGTGGAAATCAATGAATGGTCGCTTGGTAACAGGGGCACACAGCATCCTAAGCCGACGTCTGGCGCCAACATTCGCAAATAATTAAAAGTTACACACATGAAGTTTAGTGGAGCTCCCGTGCCCAGTGGTCAGTGGCAATGGTGGACAGTGCCAACTGACTGGCTGCCTTTGCCTGGACTGGATGGCACAGGACAGCGGCAGTGCAGGCTGGCAGCGACGGCACGTCTGGAAGGACGTTTGCTGCATTGCGCTTATCCTTGTGATATATGAATATTGTGCACACACGCACCCAGCCGGCGGAGAGTGGAGGCGCTGCCTGAACTACGAGTTCTTGTACGCTGCACGCTTCACTTGCCTTTTGGCTAGCTCTACGGGGTGGCAGCCAGTTGGCTGAGTTGGCTTTGTATCTGACATAAGCTGGCAGTTTATGGTGGGTCGTCGTCGTCGTTGCTGTTGTCCTTCTGTTTGCAATTTGCGCCTACAACAGGAGCCGGAGTTGGGTCCGGGTCCGGGTCCGTGTCCGTGTCCGTGTCCTTAACGGTCACGTGTTTGTGTTACGTGTTGAGAAAATGAAAAGAGTCCAACGAACGAGCGCGTCGCACGAGTTGTGGCAGGCAGTTGCTCGGGTGTTGAAGTGCCAGCGACATGGACACCTGTGTCAGCCTCCCCCCTGCCTCCCCCTGCCCTGCCCCTGACTCCTGCCCCCTTCCCACTGCCCCATCATAGACTGCACCAGTTAGTGGCTTGTTATTGTTGCTGTTGTCGCATATGTATGAATGTCTGGCGCACTCGTTTAATGGAGTGCGTGTGCCGGCCTTTGTCTGCTTAAAGTTGTTATTAACTTTTTCGATTTTACAACTTAAATGGAAATGCTAAAAACTTTGCTCGTTATGTGCCATATAATCATAACTCATGTTCTATTTTCTGTTGCACAGCAATAAGAAAAAAACCTTCCCCAAACGAACGGCGAACAACGAACGGAGAACGGAGAATGGCGATGGGCAATTAATATTCTTAATTAGCGTAATTAAACAACGCAGCGCTGACAACTATGCGAAAAACTTTTGCTTCGCCACAAATGCTCCATGGCAATGCTACCCTTTTTCCCTTTGTGCCAACAAACATTGGGTTTTAGGTTTTGCATAAATTAAAAATATAAAAAAAAATATCAGAAAAAATAACATAAATTTTGACGCCCGCTCAAGGCTCCAAGTAGGGTCGCCTCGTTAGCACGCGAAAAGGAACTGCGCAGAAAGTGCAGAGAAAGAGCTGCGCCGCTGCAGCGGAGATTTATGATTTATGGCAAGAGATTTTCATATTTTTTATATATACCCAAGGAAAAGGCGCATGAGGAAGAGCTTAGAGCTGCAGTCGGTGTGGATGTATATAAAATGAAGTGTTAATTCGACTTTTAAGTGGGAGCGGACTTTGAGGTGATGTTGTCACGATTATTGTCAGTAGAAAAAGTATAAAAGTTTTATTTTGAATATCTCACTGCTACTAACCAGTTGGTTAATAATAATTATCCCTAAGACCCAATATAAACTAAGTAAAAAATAAACAATTATTTAAAAAAAAAAAACAATTTTATGACTAGCCACATACTATTCATACTAAGTATATATTTAAACAACTTTATAAGCATTTATGACACTCAAGACGAACAAACAAAAAATCACCTTAAGAACTTGCCACACACGAAACAAGCGTCGCACATGAATTTGGCAACCATGTCGAATTAGCCACTGCTAATAGCTGTTTGTTTATGTCTTGTGCAATTACCAAAAACAAAAAAAAAGAGAGGAAAAAATCAAACATTTTATGATCATCTTTGCGGCAAAACATTTTATGGCCATTCATTTGCTGGCTCAGCAGCATGAAGTGAGTTTCATTAATGAAGCTAGACGTCAAATTAAAAATCTGGCAAGTTAACTTATTGTGGAGCCCAAAAAACTTAAACATGGCGCTTCGAAACAGCGAAACATGCTTGTAAGCAAATGTTTGAAAGAACTGGAACAGCGCCGTGTCATTTGTGAGATACAGATACAGCAGAAGTATCTATGAGATACAAGCAACGAGTGAAGTGCAAGGCAAGCGAAAAAAGGGTGCGAGCGAGATGGCCGATAAGCGGTGTATGTGTGTGGGTTTGGGTGTGTGCCATGATATGCTTAATTACATTATTAAACAATAAACGAGACGAGGAAGCATTATTAAATGGCGCTCATTCGCTGTAGTTGGATACTTTTTGCTGGCGCTGCGCTGAGCGCTGTTCATTGTGAGCTTAAAATGCAAAATGCAAATAGCTGTAAAATAAGAAAACTGTGAAAACTGAAAATGTGCAATGCCAGTGGAAATATGATTCATTGACACTTTTGTTGTTTTATTTTGTTGTTTTTTTTTTTTTTGTTTTTTGTTTCCAGCTGCATAATTATGACAACCGTTTTAACACCAAATAAAACAATGCAAATAACAAAAGCGTGAACTACAAAAACCAAAAACCAAGCAACAACAATAACAATTGGTATATTGTATTTAATGCAACGTAGCTGCCAGGCAGAGCGAGTGAGCGTAATAGGGAGAGAGGGAGACGGAGAGCGAACAGCAGCGAGTGAGTGTGAGGGGGAGTTGCTGCAATGGCGGTCACAATGGGCGCCAGTTTTTCTGTGTGTGTGTGTGTGAATGTTTATTTAACTTTAGTCACGCTTATTATACACACATACACAGACACACAACGATACACTGAAAGTTGATGAAGTTTTAAAGTGGCGCCCTCCTCCCTCGGGCAGCTATATCAACTCAGTTGTCACCGCAGCGATAAGACCTTGTGTGTGCCTATGGGCGTCCCTACGGCGAGTGCTCGCAAAGTTAACAAAACAAAATTGCAGAAATTAAAGTGTAAACAAATTGTGTGCACAGCCACGCCCTGAACTACCCTGCACTGCGCCCACACACACACAAACGGCGGCAGAGCGACCTGAAGTGGACTTCTTTATTAGCCATCTGTTTGTTATTTGCACAAAATGTTGGCTTTCATTTTGGTTGCTGCGCCATGCAGCCTGTGTGTGTGTGTGTGTGTGTGTGTGTAAGTGTTGGATTGGAGCCCAACACATTAAACTAGCAAATGTCTTGCTGACGCCATTTAAGCACACTTCAACGACTTCAACAGCAAGCGAACAACAACAACGTGATACGCATTGATAATGGACAGCTTAGTGTTGCAGCAGCAACAACGACAGCAACAGCTATAGGTAAAGAGGAGCTAAAGCCAGTTGTGTATAGAGTTGTTCAGTCAAAGGCAAACAATGCATGACAGAGCACAAATATGGCCAATAAAATAAGACGCCATTAAACAGCGCAACAACAAGCACTGTAGAGTAAACACAAAATATAAATGAAAATGAAAATGAAGTGCGCATCAAGTGAAAACATAAAAAAGAAAATAAAAAGCTGTTCATACGCCCACGCCTAAGCACGAACCAATAAGCAGAGCCCACTTGACGGCCGAGCCAACAACAGTCAGCAACATAAGTTGAGCCAGCAACATGAGCTAAGCAACATGTTGCAATGCTCACAAAACACGCCCCATTCCAGCGCAAGCTCAAACATACTTAACGGGCGGGCAAAGCTTGTTAGAAAGCTCTTTTTTAATTGATTTAAAATGCACGCATACAAACACACACACACACACACACACATAAACGCATGTGTGACTCTCTCTCTCTCTCTCTCTCTCTCTGTCTATCTTTAGCTCGCTCATTTGTAATTGAGAATTGAGCTGTTGGCTTCCAGTTCGAGAGGCAGCGTTCGTCTGGCGCACTGCAATTAAAATGATCACCGTAATTTGGAGTACGACTACGAATTGATTTTGCTGATCATTAAATGCCAGACCAAATTTGACGTCAATATGCGAGCTAACGATATGCTAATTGTTGTCGTTGCCGTTGCCGTTGCCGTTGCCGTTGCTACTGTTGTTATTGTTATTGTTTGGTGTCATTAATTAGGGGAGGATCATTGAAACCTCTGATCTCGGCCAGAGATTGACGTGCGGCCTACGCCGCCTGCACCGACTGCTGCTACTGCTACCGTTGCACAAGTGGATAATGCCAGATAATGGCAATTTCCTGCCACTTGGCCAATTGTTGCTGCCGTGCAGCAACAGCAACACCCAACAACAATACACACACACACACATACACATACACACACACATTCATGCATGTGCCCCTGGCTGACCGCAGCTTAAATAAAATTACATTCAAATTCAATTGTAAATGCATTTTATCTGTTGGTTTTCAGTTGTTGCTGCCGGTGTTGCTTAGACTCTCCATCGCTGTAAACTGCAATCATGTTGCACATTTTTCTTTCGCAGAGCCCCAGCAACGGCGGGGTCTGTGCCTGTGTCTGTGTCTGTGTCTGTGTCCGTGTCCAAGTCCGAGTCGCCGGCCTAGATGCTGGCCTTTTACAATCAAATGTAATTATTTTTGCAATATACACCTTCAGCTGCTGTTGCTGCTGCTGTTGGTGCTGCTTCTGCTGCTGCTGCTAGAAGTTGCCGGCGTGGCAGCAACAAGTTGCTTAGCATACTTCCGTTTGCCACAAAGGCCGGGCGATCGCGTGATCAAAGTCAATTTAGTTACGATATACAGACACATTTGTTTTTGCTGCTGCTGCTGCTGTTGCTGCTGTTGTTGCTGTTGCTGTGGCTACAGTTGCAGTTGCAGTTGCAGTTGCACGTGGGCTGGGCCCAACGATCCTGTCGTCATCTGCTGCCGTTGCATTTTTGTAGCTGCCTTTTGATCGGCTGTTCAGCTAAATTAAACCATTGCCGCCTTATCGACGATGAGCCAGGCAGCAGCCAGAGCCAAAGTAACTGCGTCGCCTGCGGTCGTCCAAATGAGAATAAAATGGGCCAAAGGAACTGCAAGTGCTGGCCCTGGCCAGGGTTAACTATGAACCGGTTTGCAACCACTTAAGCGCTCCACGAACCACAAAAAGCCCTCTCTATGCACTAAGCCAGTTAAACGCCCCATAAATGTGGTAGCAACTTCAAACATTTCGAAATTACAAAACATGATTCATAGACCTTAATCGCAGTGCGATGTTGTGCGAGTTTCTACTCCTTGTGATGAAAGTCCGATTGCTTTGTATTCCACGGGAATATTCGTATTAATATATACTCTACTTTATGTATCAGTCATTAAAATAATTAAAAGCGAAGATCGATGCAAGAATCAGAGGAGGTTCTTAAGAGAAGACTTTAGTTTTGCAATTTTCAGCAAATGAAATACAATATATATCTTAATTTTGCTATAAATTATATAATTGTAAAAAGTTAAGTTAATAGTTGAAAAAATACATAAAGAGATTTACTAAATGAAATAATAAAAAGCAAACCATATATTCTACTTATATTTATAATGATAAATAATATTTATAATATATCAATTGTTTTTTTGATTACTTCATTTAATCATTTTGAGATATTTCAACTGGTTAGAATTTTTCAAATATTTGTTTAATTTTTTGTAGGAATTTAATCTATTATCTTTCATTTCCTGTTGCCATTTTTTTGCTGTCTGCATTTATGCTACTCCTCCTCTTGTTTGCTTCTTCTTCTGCAGGTTCGTGAAATGTTTATCATAATTAGCTACACGATTTTCTGCTTAATTGCCAAAGCGCCAAAAAATTAACATAGACCACTGACGCGATCGCCAGAAGCGAAGCGATTTCTTGAAATATTTAACTAAAAATCTCCCAAATCCTACTCATTTCATGCTAATTACATGGCTAGGCAAATGAATGGATGAATGAATGGTTACTCTGAGTCTGCTGCGTCTGCTGCGGCGATCCGCCCGCCATTTTGAGCTGGGTTCGAGACGCGACTTGGCAGCAAGTTAAAAATTATTTAATTTTAACCTTTGGGGGCCGGCAATCATCATTAACTACGCGTTTCGTATTTGTTTAGCTGGGCTTTGTGTGCTGCCTCGTAAAGGTTTTGGGTCAGAGCCGAGAGGCATCTCAATCGCTGGCCAAGCCGTTTCACCCTTCGTCCCCCAGTTGCTGCCGCTGCTCGTTTATCAACCAAAAGCGATCTTTGCAATTAGCCTTAAACGATTTTTGGCTCAACACTCACGCATTGCCATCTAGGTCAGGTGAGGCTGCGACTGCGGCTGCGACTGCGACTGGGGCTGGACATTCGCCCGCTGTCCGTCACATTATCAGAACGAAATTATCGTATATCATGCAGCGCGTCGGCACAAGAACTGCACTCGTTTCGAGGCGGACGTCGACAGCGGCGTCGACGTCGTTGCATATTTATTTTTAATCATCTTTGTGAAAGCAGGTGAAATTTTTGGCATTTATGAAAGTATGCAGCGTGACTGGCACTGGCACTGGCACTGGCACTGGCACTGGCACTGGGCAGGCGGCAGGCAGCAGGCGGCAGTCGGCGGGCAGCTCACTCAGTCTCGGGCTATATAAAAATTAATATAGATTGCAGGGCTCAGATACTCCTCGATACTGCAGGTACATGCTCGCCGGATCCATTGGTACTTTAATACTCGGCACTTGGCACTCGGCTATCGCCTCTCGACTCTCGACTTTTGGCTGGCCGTTGCCAACTTTAAGGATGAGTTCGCCGGCTCTGGACTCCGCCAACAATTTGGGTTTGAAAGTTGCCTCAGCGTTTTGTGCCGGTGCTGTAAATTTATTATGCCAAAGGCCGATCATTATCGGGTAGCCAAATTATATATGCGCGCGCGCACATGATGCGCATTAAAGGGTTGCTGCTGCTCCTGCAGCAGTTCCCACCAACGGCATCAACGGCAGCAATGGGCAACATGTTGCTGGCAACATTACTTGTTCGTTCGTCCGATCGATCGTAACGACCACAAGGCAAAACTATAAAATGTCGCAGACTATAAATCCACTTGGAGCAATAAATTTCTCAAAATGTCAGCACAGGCTCCCGCATTAATTACAGCCTCCACTCGATGTTGTTGCTCTCTGTTATTGGAGCCATTCTGCGCCTGTCTGCAACACCCGCATCGAGGTCGCTGTTGCTGTTGCTGACTGTTGCCTGTTTGTTGTATTGGGTAATGTGAGACCCAGCGATTGGCAACTTGTAATCAATAGTTGTAACCACCAACAGGCACTAGCACCACCGCCACCACCAACACCACAAGCATGCACTGGCAAAGGCACTGTTGCTGCTGTTATTGCTAGTGTTGCTGTTGCTGTTGCTGTTGCTGTTGCTGCTGCTGCTGTTGTTGTTGCTGTTGTTGGCGTATTGGGTTTTGACCGCAAAGCAAGTGCAAAACTAAAGCTTTCAATTTGCTTGTCGACGACTGCGTGCAGCAGGCAGCAGGCAGCAGACAGCATTCAGCAGGCAGTCGGCAACGGGCAACGGGCAACGGGCAACAGGCAACAGGCAACAGGCAAAACAGCCAACAAGTTCTTTCAATTTGCGTTCGCAGTTGAGCCTGCCAGGTGGAAGGCGGCTGCAACCAGCCACCAACAGCAACAACCAGCAACAAAAACAGCACTCAACGCATATTCTCAACTATTGCGAGTTGCACATGTTTTATGCTGCATTTTGATTGCCTACAAGACGCTGTCGCTGTCACTTTGCCTTACACAACAGTTAGAAGCAGGGCCGCCTTTGGAGGAATGGGGGGACGTCAAATCGCATCAAAGTTCCATTTAAATGGAACGATGTTATTTTTGAATAATGAGTTCCTTAACATATTTTATCAATATGTTTCTTTCTATACATATATGTATAATAGAGAAATATGAAGACAATATAATGAAGATCGATAAATGGATGTCCGATAGAACAGGTTTCATTTCATGTTTGGTTATTATCGCGCAATTATGTTGTATTTGATATGCTAATTTCAATGTGTTTGTTTACTGATTTCCAATGCAAAGACCACAAAGATGGGAAATTATAATTTATTCAACTCGTGGCTGCTCCTGCTGCTGCTGCTGCTGCTGCTGCTGCTATTGTATCAGGCAGTCGCAGGTGTTAATTGATTATCATTGATTGGCCTGTTGTAATTTGTGTTGCTTTTACTCTTGCACGATTCGTTAACGAAATTCTCGAATTCAACGCACTCAATTATGGAAAACAATATTATGACAAATTAGTCAACATAAATCTAAAAATACGCACTGAATATCACTTGAGAGTCTGAATGGAGTGAATGCATGAATGGAACTGCGCTTCGCCAGCCAGCGGCTGCAGGTTTTCTTCAGATTTTTTGTTAATTAAGCTGTATTTCATGTCGAGATACATTTTATGAATAAAAGCGACCAAGCCACATGAGATACAAAAGCAAAAAACAAAATAAACTGTTGCAAAAACGGTTTTAAATTAAACGAAACGAAGAAACAACAATTGTGATGACACCAAAAGCGCGTCGCTTTTGTTAGGGCGTGTCAAAAGAAATTTCAACAAATAAATTAAAAATTAGCTGGCGGGCAAAAAGAGCCAACCGACGACCGACAACCGACGACTGAGATTAAGTTGTAGTTGCTGCGGCGCGGCCTTAATCGCCCAACAAGCCAAAGGTCGCACTCTAAGCCAAGCAATTGACAACGTTTCGCATTGACGTCATGTTAATTTTAGCCACAAAATGCCAATTTTTATGGCTCGAAGGGGCAGCTGCAACCGTTGCCGCTGCTGTTGTTGCTGTTGTTGCTGTTGCTACAATTTGAACGTCGCCATCGTTTGCAAACTGTCGCAAGCAATTAATCTTCAAAATACAACAACAGCGAGCTTCAGCTGTTTCAGCTGCTGCTGCTGCAGCGAAGTTGCCGCGTTTTTATGACAAAACTTGGCAATCTGTCTAAAATATTCAACTTCACTCATTTTCAATGGCAGTTGCAATTCCTTAGCGGCCGACTTAGAAGGTCGCCTGCCGTGCAACGCCCGCAACTAAAAGCTGCCCCAGACGCAGACTCTGAACGCAGACGACTGCCAGACCGAGAGGCTCGAGCAATCGGGCGAGGTGAGACGCCGTCGTCGTTGCCGATGCGAAATTCAAGCGAAACACAAGACGACACTTGAATGTTGCAGGCCGGACAGGCGCACATGATCGATACGAATGAGAACTCCACCTGCCCGCCTCCGCCACCTCCGCCTCCTTCGCCGCCTTCGCTTCTTGTCAGCTGCCTACTTTATGCTCCTGCAGTGCACGCATTAAATTCAAAATGCGTTTCAGATATTTATTTCATTTTTTTTTTTTTTTTTTTGGATTTGTTTTTGTGGTTGCGAAGGTTGCCAACGTTGTCTGTGCATGGCCAGGCCAGGGTTGCCATTGTCAGCCAAAAAACAAATGCAACAAAAGCAACAAAACAGAACAAAACAAAACAAAAAGCAGCTGCTGCTACTTGGAAGCTTTTGATGTGTGCTTACCTCGTTGAGTTAGGATGTGTCGACTGCTGCTGCAATAGCCTCGGGCATATTCTGAAAGGAAGAGTAGAAAAGCCAGGTATTAACGCTTCATTTACAACTGTAATTCGGCTGAGCTATAAAAATGTTTACTCTAAAATCGTGTTAAAACTTTCTAGAAACTTTCGCATGGCTTTTACAATGCGCTGCCCACTTTATGGGCACTTTACGAGCCAGCTTCATTTTTAATATATATACATATACTATGCTCTATATATATGTATAGTTATGTCTATGTTTATGTTAATGTTTATGTTTACGATACAAAGAGATGTGTGCCATGTGTAACATGAAATGTGTTAACATTTCGCTGATGCTCATGACAAATCGTCGGAGCGAACAAAACTCTATTGCATTTAACTGCTAATTGCCGCAGTAATTAAAGCAGCTCGAAACAAATCAAACATCATTAATCAAGCTCAAAAATACTTATGACTGAATAGTTCTACGAAGCTGTATAAATATTTATGCCAGCCGGACACACACACACACACACACTCATACACACACACAAACAACTCTCTATATGTTTTGCAAATTTGAGACTTTTTAATGATGTTTGATTTTTTTTATTAGTTTTTTTCTTTTTTTTGAGGTAAAACGCAGACTGCGTGGCTTTGGCTTAGATTTCTTAGCCGTTTATGAATTTTACATTTTAATCATTTTTTTATTGATTAGCAAACTTTCTGCATATATTTGCGAAACATGTCGCTGGGCAGGGCTCTTTCAGCCGATTGCAACATTGCCGCCGTTTTAGGCCACAAATTTGGCAACTGGACATTGATTGATGGAGCGTTTGGCAATAAATGCAAAATTAGTAGAGAACTGAGAAGCGTCGCCACCCACAAAACAAAAAAGAAGGGAAAGAAACTACTGCCAATATACTTAAACAGTTGCTAGTGGGCAATTAGTGGGGCGTGGCAGAGGCCCCCAAAACGGTGGCCGCACAGACAACAAAAGCCTGAAAAGCCGACCCAATGCCAAGCGCAAACTTCAGAGTCATGTTCCACGGCTGATTAATGATCGTGGCCAGTTTTAAATAAATTATAATATTTAACTCATTAATTATTTGAGCTGCAGTAGCAACAAATCAAAGCCCAATCAAATGCCACAGCCAAGTGACAACATAAACTGCTCACTGGTTGCTGCTTGTTGTTCTTCCCATTTTTGGTCAACAGCAAACAGCAAGCAGCAACCAGCAACCAGCAAACATCAAACAAACAATTAACAATTGTTTTAATGTGTACTATTATTTACTAATCATATAGCAGAATTGTCAGCATGAGCTGTACCTCATTTGCATTTTTCCTGTGACAATTGACAATTCACAATTGAGAATTGTTGCTGCTGCTAATTGGCTTGTTGCTGGCACAAAAGCGACATGTTGCTGCACCCACTGCGCCTCCCCCCCACCAACCCCAACCCCAGCTGCAACTGCAAGAGCGACAGCGACAGCAACCCTTGTAACCGCAAACAGTAACTGTGTGTGTGTGTGTGTGTGTGTGTCTGTGTGTGTGTAAGTGCGGCTGCTGGCATTTGCCACCTGTTGCAATTAGGCATGCAACATGGCATGTTGTTGCGGTTGCTGCCAATGCGGGTGAGCAAATAGCCAAAAAAGCAAAAACCAAAAAGAAATATGCACAAAAACCATGTGCCACATGAACAGCAGCTATTTATGTGGAATGACTACCGCAGCAACAGTTGTTGGCAGCGCAGCTGTGCGACCTTAACAAATATGCCGCCCCGACAAACTTGTTTCTAAACATATATCTCAGCAATGTTGCAGGCCAGACAGTCAGACAGCTAGCCAGTCAGCCAGCCAGCAGCGCGCCGATTTCTGTCCGCTGCGAGATGAATTTATTAGCACAACAATTTTCAATGTTCGGTATTTGTGAGTTTTCAGCTTTTCGGATTTTCTGTATTTGAATTTTCAGTCGCAGCTGTGCGCGGCACGCTGATAAACTCTGGCTTCGACTCGCTCTCTTATCGCGCACCCACAACAACAGCAGCAGCAGCAGCAGCAGCAGCAGCAGCAGCCACAGCAGCAGCCACAGCAGCAGCAGCTACAGCCACAGCAGCAGCAGCACGCATTGAAACTGATGGCTCCCATGGCGTTATCTAGCCATTGAACCGGCCTGCCCTGCCCTGCTCTGCCCTGAACCTTGGCCCGACGCATCAGTATGTGCGTAAATTGGTACAAGGCAATGTTATGTAGCTCTGGTTGCTGCTGTGGACAACGCCTACTCAAAAATAAAAATAGAAAAGCCAAACGGCAACGCATACTTAAGCGCTGCCGATAACCATCATTGAGCGTTATTGAAATTCGAATTTCAAATGAGCTGAGAGGAAAAATCGGTTCACTTCAGCTTCTTCTGGAGCTCCTCTGTGAGAATATGAGAATCTGGCATTTCAGTCAGTTTGGGCGATTGTGTTTTTATGCATATCTGGAAACCGTTTGACTTTTGCATTTAAACTTTCAAATGCAATTAGCTATGGGCATAAATTACACATGCAGAACTTGCAACTGACCAGCGAGCAGCAACAGCAACAGCAACATTAGTAGCGACCAGCAACCAGCAACCAGCAACAGCTACGGCAACGGCAGCAATGCAAGCTGTTATTAACATGATTGCGCGGCTTTGGTCACCCTCCATCCAAACTGGAGCAGCACTTTGAGCCGAGAGAAGCTATAATGACCAGTGGCTAGCCTAAGCCAGGCCAGGCCAGGCCATGCCGGGCCACCTACTACAATCAACAAGGCGTACATGCAACTTAGAAATTGCTGCCTGCCTCGCAGCAACAGCAGCACAAAATTAGCAGCGCGTGCTAAACAATTGGCCCAGTCAACAGCAACAACAACAATAGGCTGACATACACACCCACACACACACACACACACACACATACACACACACCATACAAAGAGACTGTGCATATAAAGCTTTACAGCTGCTCAAACATGGCGGCAGCAGCAGCTAGCTTTGGTAATTGCAACAATTTAACGGTCTGTCGCTTTGCTTTGCACTTAAGTGTACTTTAGTGCGCTGCGCCAACTGTGTACAATAAGCCAAAGACTGCCCTGCCATCTTTTTGGGGACTACGACTTAATCAAAAACTAATTGCATTTGCATACAAGCAACATAGATGATGTTGCTGTTGCTATAAGTTGGCAGTTACTGTTGCTGCTGCTGCTGCTGCTGCTGCTGCCCACCACGGATGTGGTTTTCAACGCTTGGCTGTGTCAACTTTCAATCAAAGTCAACAAAAAAAAACCAACTAAAAAACCCCAACTGTGGTTTACTGTACCACCAGCGCTTCCTGGCAACAGCAGCAGCAGCAACCGCAAGCAGTCCCGCTGACCCGCTGCTAGCGGGTGCTGGTCAGCTCAACCGTGGGAGCAAGAAAACTACAATAAGAACAACAACAACAAGAAATGAGTAAATATATACTTTTTGAGCAGAAATAAAATACTCGAGAAATAACAACGCACATTCTAATTTATATGGCGGACGCCCGCACAGGCCACGCATTTTTTCACGCAACGACGGCAACAACAACAGCAACAGCAACAGCAACAGCAGCAGCAATGGCGGGGCAAGGCACTCAACTGACATTCGCAAGTGCCTCAGTGCCACACAGCTGATGGATCACCGTAGATAAGCGAATCTTGCAGATAATCGCATCACTCACTGGCCATGCCAATGCTGCAAGTGTTTCGCCTTCTCAGTTTCTCGGCTTTGCATGCATGAGCCTGAATCTCAGAGTCAGACTGCAGACTGCAGACTGTAGACTGTGGACTGTAGACTGCAGACTGCAGACTGTAGACTGTAGACTGGACATGCAATAATTTTCAAATACAGAAACAGCAGCAACAGCAACAGCAGCAGCCGCAGCAGCAGCAGCAACCGGCTCCAGTCCGGGCTGCAATGATGATGATGCATGACAGTGACAGTGCGTTGTAGTTGCTTATGGTTGCCGTTTGTTGTTGTTGTTCTTGCTGCTGTTGCTGTTCCCGCTGCATGACATTAAGCAGGTTGCAAACAGACGCTCACATGTCTGGACAGACTGTCTGTCCATCTGTCTGTCAGTGTGTGTGTGTGTGTGTGTGTGTGTGTGTGTTTGACTGTGTCAGTCTTCAGTTGAGCTCTGTTCCCGTCTCAGTCTCTGCAGCGAATTGTGGGTGCCTTTCGCAGCATTCTTTGCAGATTACTGAAATTAGCCGCGATTCGCCTGCAGCTTCAGTTGCACAATACATCTACCTATGTGTGTGTGTCTCTGTGTGTGTTTGTGTATTTGTGTGTGGCAGGCAAAACTTATTTTCATGCTTTATTTGAGCGCGAGCCTTTACAAGCGCAACGAAACAGAAAATGAAATACAACTTTCAACTGTAGCTGACTGTTGCTGTTGGTGTTGCTGCTGCTGCTGCTGCTGCTGCTGTCTGGCAAAAATCAATTAAAATTCATAGCCAATTGATTTGCGCACACTTGAAAAACTGCAATTGAAAACGCATTTTACGCACACACACACACACACACTCAGGCGTATAAACATTTTGAAAAGTTATCTTAAAACCTTTCGATTTTTGTTTTCGGCCAGTAGAATACATAAAAACTGGCGCCAGTTGGGCAAACACAAGGGCTCCAACTGATAAAAATCACGCCGCTTACATCAACAAACAACCAACAGCAGCAGCAGCAGCAACAACAACAACATTAATGGTTTTCTCTACCTGTGCTTTGGTGGGGCGCAAAAGGGATTTTTTTTAATGTCTAGCCACCGACGCAGTTGCAGTCACCGCCACCGCCACCGCCACCGCCACCGCCACCACCGCCGCCGCCAACGTCAACGGCATCATCATTATCATCATTAAAATGTCAGTTAATAATTTTCTTCTGTTGCTGTGGCTGAGGCTGCTGCAGCTAGTGGCCGCCTCAAAACGTTGAGTGGATTTTCAGTTTGACGTTTACAACGTGGGCCAGCGCTGTCCGTCCAGCCTCAGCCCCGTCCGCCGCTGCCGGGGCTACCTGACAGGCGATGGACTGCAGCTGTTTGCTGAGTGTGTTAAAGCTGCAGAGAGCTGAAAAGTATCTGGGTGGCCATTTTATTGGTCAAGCAGCGCTGTCGAAGCAGCCAAAGTCGAATTCAAATTTTCGACCAGCCCTCGACCAATTGGACTCAGTTCGTTGCTTAAGTCTTTTGTTTTCGCAAGCGCTGCTAAAAGTGCAAAATGCTGAAATTGCAGTGCAATATCAACAGTAAGTATTAAAGCAGGCAAAGTCATGTTGCTGTTGTTGTTGCTGCTGCTTGTTGCTGTTGCTTGTTGGCTGCTGCACCTGCAGCTGCACACAATTGCTAATAATTATTTATGCCAGACAGAGATGGCGAAAAGGCTAGGAGGAGAAGCTGTAGCTGTAGCTGTAGCTGTAGCTGCTGCTGCCGCCGAGTGGCATTGGCTACTGTTTCTCACTGCTGCGCGGCAGTGGCCACGGCTCATCAACAGCTAATGACCAGGCAGCCTAGCCAAGCCATCGTCGTCGTCGCCGCCGTCGTCGTCGTCGTCGTCGTCATCGCCATTGCAATCGCCACGTTGGCAACGTCATGACTCCAT
Organism: Drosophila hamatofila; assembly: GCA_035045345.1. Classification (NCBI taxonomy): domain Eukaryota; kingdom Metazoa; phylum Arthropoda; class Insecta; order Diptera; family Drosophilidae; genus Drosophila; species Drosophila hamatofila. The sequence goes on from JAWNPA010000001.1 coordinate 3,305,467, forward strand.
AATTATGCACAGGCTGCATTTTTGCGCATGCCTTTTGCTCGCTGGCTCGAGCCGGTGGGTGGAGTTACGCCTCGATGTGGCCGCCTTCAAGGCAACAGCTTCAGCTGCTGGCTCAACTTTTAATTTAATAATATTTTTATAGGCCGACGCGACAAGCTTGTTTACACGCGTTCAACATGCAACTTTAAAGATACTTGCAGCCTAGCATAATGCGGCAATCATTTCATCAGTATGTGTGTATATATATGTGTGTGTGTGTGAGTGTGGGTTGCATTTTGCATTTGCAAGTTGTGGCATTTTGCGCACTTCCTGTCGACTGTCAAGACATGCCAAGTTGTCCTCGTTCAGCGTCTTCTGCCTGACTTCCTGCGGGCAAACGCAAAGGTAGAGCCAAGGCGAAGGCGGCAAAACTTTTGCCTGCTGCTGTTAACTTTTTCCTTGCCACACGCACGCATTGCAGTTGTTTTGCATTTCAGCTGCCCCCACTGTGGCAGTGGCAAGTGGCAAGTGGCAAGTAGCAAGTGGCTGGCATTTCACTTTTTACTCAACACCCCCAACAGCAACTGCGGCGCCAAGTAATCCACACCAGAGACATGAGCTCGTTGCTGTTGTTGTTGCTGTTGTTGTTGCTGCTGTTTGTTGCTCGCTGATTTTCTGCTCGCTTGCATGCGATAAGTTTGTAATTTGATTGCCGCGCGGTTGTAAGTTGTTAGTTGCACGTTGCACGTTGCTCGTTGCTCGTTGCTCATAGCTTGTTGCTAGTTAGCGTTGTGTCTCACAGACACACATGAAACATATGCCAAGTAAGTTGTAAGCTATGGCTTTAAAGTGCGCCCTGCGCCAGTCTTTTTGCCTTTCGCGTGTTCGCTAATTGAAACAAGTCAAATTTCAGCCTCAAATGACACCAAACTTGTCCAAAAGACTTTACCAAAATCGCGCGCAACACGACAATTTATTCGGCAGCCAAATATCGAATATCTAAGGGTACAAAAAGTACTTCTATTCTTCACCTTTTAAAGCGGCTTAGAACCAAACTGAGTTGGCATTTTTAAACAATTTTTTTGACTCTTTGACTGCAATGCAATTGCTGCATTTCCTGCTTAGGCTGGCAACTGGCTAACAACAACGTCATGGCAGCAGAAACCTTACATAATTAGCCTGGCATGACGCGAATTCTGCAGCATCATCTAATCAAATCAGGCCGAGAGCTGCCAGACATCGGCGAGGCGTAATAACTTCCGTTTTAGTTTCAATTAAATCAATGCCCCGGCTAATCAGAGGCCCTAATGGGCTGCATTGCATATCCGTTTCGTTCCAGCCAAATCACTGGCCGTCTTCCTTGGCAAGTCATTATCCCAACTGCCGTTTGTGCCCCCGACTATGCTCAGCTCTGCTCCGATCTTTGGGCTCGCTTCTGAGCTCCTCCTGGCCGCTGTGAGATATTTTGGGCCCTCCGACAGCTCCGCGTGTGCGTCGTGTGTATTGAGTGTGTGTGGACCAGTTTGACAGGTGTTTCTTGCGCCGACTGAAGCTCAATTCGACGTCGCGTCGTCTTCGTCTCTGTCTACTTATTCGTTTCTGATTCTGATTCTGTTTCTGTTTCTGTTTATTTGTTTTGTTTATCGGCTGGTCGTGTGGCGTCGGCGTTTGAATGCAGGTTGTTCTACTCGTATTTTAAATATGCTCTGACATCAGAACAGCATCCCAGCATCAGCATCAGAATCAACTTCAGCTTCAGCGTCTTCAACTTAGTGGTCTTCAGCTGCGGCTGCTTTAATTATAATTTATCTGCCTGGTGGCTCGACGGCGACAGCGACGACGGCGACGACATCGACGCAAACGTATCTCAAGTTTTTGACTTTTATCTGCTGCTGAATTGATGAGTATATAATAAGACTTTATTGGTCAAAGCCAAAGCCAAAGCCAAAGCCAAAGCAAATGCCAAAGCCAAAGCTACAGCTACAGAAAAAGCCGATAAAAAGCAAAGACTGAATGCCGCTTGGACCGACGACATTCAATACCCTCTCTGTGGAA